>CM073002.1:29628188-32069855 GCA_037038555.1 Rhynchonycteris naso
TTCATTGCCTTGGTTCAAAGCCACAAGTGACAGGGCTCCAGCAAACTGCATAAAGGCGCTGGTAACAGGGAAGCAAGATTGTATGTTGTGGCAGTACTACTTCAGCCATGAGCAGTCATTAAGACAACACTTAAACCTCCTGCATCTGACTGCTTAGAGCTGCCTTCTGAGGTTCCATCAAAATAATTTTTTCTTGAAATTTATAATTGTAGTATTTTGAAAAGAAGAGCTTCTGGTGAGGATGTTAATGATGACTCATTCATTTGAAAAATAATTACCAAATGGTTAATTTATCCTAGATATTGGAAATGCCAAGAGGAGTGAGACAGTCTTTCTATTCTCTGGAAGCTAATTTATAAAAAAGATATGCAAATTTATAAATTATACTGGTATATGAACTATCTCATTTATTCAACAAGTATTTATTCATCACCTACTAAGTGCCAGGTCCTGTAATAGGGATCAGAACGAAATTTTTGGTTCATAGTGATTATATACTAGATCAAAACAGGGGAAAGTGTATAATAACAGTGTCTTTGAAATGCCAGTCTGAGGACCTGTCTGCCAGAAAATTCATCTCAGTCCATGAAAGAGTTAATCACCCTGCTGTTGTATGAAGATTATAGACCCAATTATCATAATCATATTCATGTAGGCTTAGGGTGATTTCTGCCTTACTGGTCTCTGAAATAATTCTGTTTTCACCATTCCCCAATATGAAAAAGTTGAGAAGCACTGATAAATAAGAAATAAACAAACCAAAAAAAAAGTCACCCCACAGAGTAATAAGTACTTTGGGGAAAACAAAACATTAGGATGCTCAAAGATGAAGCAGAAAAGCTACTTCAGATCAGCAGATCAGAAAAGACTGCTCTTAGATAGAGCCATTCATGTTGAAACCTGAGGAATCAACTATTCCAAAATGCAGTGATACGACATCCTAGGGGGAAATAACCAAAAGGACCAAGTTTCTTAAATTATAATTAGTTAGACTACAGAAGCAGACTAGTGGCGCTGAAGCATAATATATCAGGAGAGAGTGACTGGAGATGAATTTGGGGATAGAGGTAAAATTCAAGTTACACCAGGTCTGTAGGCTGAGGTAAGAATTCTGGTGAAATGATATAAAGGAGCATATGCTATTCTTGGGCACCAAGTCAGTTCTATTATCTTAGAACAGGGGTCCCCAAACTACGGCCTGCGGGCTGCATGTGGCCCTCTTAGGCCATTTTTTTCAGCCCCCGCCACACTTCCGGAAGGGGCACCTCTTTCATTCATTGGTGGTCAGCGAGAGGAGCACAGGATGCATCTGCACCCATAGTTCGCATTGAAATACTGGTCAGTTTGTTGATTTTAATTTACTTGTTCTTTATTTTAAATATTGTATTTGTTCCCGTTTTGTTTTCTTACTTTAAAATAAGATATGTGTAGTGTGCATAGGGATTTGTTCATAGTTTTATTTATAGTCCGGCCCTCCAACAGTCTGAGGGACAGTGAACTGGCCCCCTGTGTAAAAACTTTGGGGACCCCTGTCTTAGAACAAGGCAGAGAGAGTCCATGAGAAAGATAACATGTGAGAGAGGATGCCTGAGCTGCATTTTAGAGAATGAGGGTGAGTCCGCTGGTCCAGCAGAGTTGAGGGTCAGCACATGCGGGGAGCGTTAAACTGTGCGTTATTATTAGAGCTGAAAATGAGAAGAAGGAATACTAAAATGATATCTCACTGCACCAAGAATTTGGAGGTGTGAATAGCCAAGGGACCCCTATTTTATTTTTAAGAACCCACAAAAATAAACACAATTGTACCACTTCGCCCATTAATATTTGCCTTGTCTAAATAAATTAAAAGATACTTTCATAATATCAAGTTTGCTAAGTTTTCTTATTCCATCCTTCTGATTAAAACTGATTATATATATATATATATATATATATATATATATATATATATATATATATATATATATATATATAATGCTTTGATTTTTAAGTTATTGTTATATAGACACCAAAACATTTATTAATTTTGACATTGAAGATTTCACTTTTTGTAGTGTGAATCTTGTTTTTTATTAAGAGTTATAGAGTTTTATAGATAGTTTAAAAACTTATGAAATTTAAAAAACTAGGCTGAGAGTATATGTCCAGAATTGAGGGCAATGGAGATCTTCTTCTGTGTGAAATTAAAACAGGAGATTCCCAGGTAGTAGGAATCCTTCAACATTCATCCAACTTATACTCACAGAATGCCATGCTAGGTACAGTTTTCAGTACTGGGGACACAGTAGCAAACAGAAAAGATACAGTTCCCTGTTTTGCCTCATAGTCTAATGAGCAGAGGAAACAATGAAAAAGATAAATAAAATATAGAATTTGTTAAATTATGATAGGTACTGAAGAGAAAAATGCATCGTAGAAGGTAGATGGAACATCTGAAAAAGTAGTGAATTTTGATAGGGTGGCCAGAGAATTCTTTGAAAAAAGATCTGATTGAGACCACACCAATAAATATCAGGGAGAATGGTGTTCTAGACAGAGGGAGTAAAGTGCAGGGAAGAGGTCCAGGCTGCAGAGAAAAATTTGGGTAATTACTGGCTTTCCATAACCTAAGTAATCATGACATTCGGGGTTTGGATTCCTTGATAGGTTTTACTTGATTTGTGTCCTCAAATCACATTGATGAGGATTTCCGTTATTCTTTTGCCCTCTTGAATTCTAACAGTCAACATTCAGCCCATCTTATTTAATACTTAGTCTTGAATATAGTCATATAGCTAATGGTTTTAAAAATTATCTGTGATGTTTTATTCTTAAAGTAAACACCTAATTGACCCAAGATGCCTACGAAGTAGACATAATATGTATTTCCCGATGGGTTTTAACAAGTTACAGAATTACTTGAGTTGGACTACATAGTTGTTCGCATGGAAAATAATGAAATAATTAACAAATAATAATACAAGAATAAATTGTTTCATGTACTTTTAGCTGCTTTTTTTCCACTCCTGTATATGCACAGCTAAAAAAATCTTTATATTTCATCAGTCTATCAACGTTTCCATGTCTTTAAATTGTTTGGACTTCTGAACATGTTAAAGAGCTATCTACAGTGTGTTCGTAAAGTCATGGTGCACTTTTGACCGGTCACAGGACAAAAGTGCACCATGACTTTACGGATACACTATATTTAACATAGTAATCTATGCATACAGCCCAACCTGTACTCACTCATGGAGATTTCTATTTCTCTAATTTCACAAGTCAATTAATAGAATTCTATTCAGTTCCCAGGCTGTCAACTTATGACATTCAAGTGTATATTTCAGTACAGGTTTAGCTAGTGAGATTCATGTAGCCAGTGAAGCAGAGGAAAGAAAGTGCCATACTTGAATCTGTACCATCAAAATAACAAAATGGGTCTGTCATAAACAACAGGTTTGTACTTGATATGCCAACAGTGTCAATGACAATGCACAGCAGACAAGTTACTTAAGAAATGAACCTCTTGAAAATATGTAGCTCTTGTAATACAAATCTCATTTTAATGTCCTTTCCAAACAAAATAAGTTGTCACTGTCTGTCTATTTAGAACACATGGTTGCTTAATTGTTCTTTCAGAATTATGTTGACATCATATAGGTAGGAAATATTGAAAATATTTAATTCAGGCAACAAATGGAACACGTAATTATTTTTTTTAAATTTCTGTTGTGATAGTTTTTTATAAATTAGGGAAAATATAACTTTCTAAAACAAAACAATCTATGCCAGTATTACTCATATATTATTTGCATTATAAACAGATGTAATACTGTTGATGAGTCAATTGTCATATGCATGTTTTGGCTATGAAAGTTGGTCAGTATAGTGAATGCCATTTTATGTCAGTTAAAAATATACCTGCAAATTTGTTAAACCTTTTAATTGACAACTTTTGATTTAGAGCTTTTGTAAACTCATAAGTACTTGCTGTATATCATAGCCATCCTTTATTTATTGTAATTCACCAGTGATACATACATAATCTAGACAGAAATCTTTGAATTCCTATTTATCTTTATTGTTTTTCTTATTTAAAAGTTTAATGGCCAACCCATCATTAATTATTAATATTTTATACAACTTTGTCTATATTTTATTTTATTCTTAAGAGGAAGTGATTTCTCCTAACCACTGAATCATTAAAGTACTCATGTTTCTTCCCACACATATACAACTTTCTATTATATTAACATTGGTAAGCTTTTCTTATATTGCCTATTCCGTTTGTTTCTTTCACATTTCACTACATCATTACTCCTCAATTTTCTACCACAAAATAAGGTCATTATTTTTTATTATATGCTATTCTTTATTAATGCCTTTACAAAGAAACCTTTCAGTTTGCTATAAAATTTTATATAAACATATAAAAAGAAAGATGTATAAAGTATCTTTTAAAAAAAGAATGACTACTAATATGTAAAGGACTACTGTTAGTATAAAAGCTAATATTTTCTTGAGTTATTAAATTTTGTTAATTTAGGAAAATATGATAAGTTCATTTCATAACATTAAAACATATTATCATATTTAGTTTTTATTTAAAAAGTAATACATACACATATAAGTGTAAATAAATTAATAAAGATTAGTAAAAAGGAAGCAAAATGTTCCCTTTTATCACAGATTCATAACCCTAATAGTCTTTAAAAACTCAATTAAGACAAAAATTTTATGTATAGTCAAGTTTACATATTTTTACATAGTTAAGTTTATATATTATTTCCTTCATAGCCTTAATGTTCTATTTAATGTTTCATAAACCAAGATTATAGGGTTTTTTCAAATACATCTAAGATTTTTTTTTAAAGAATCTTATTACATTTATGGTTTATTTTTCAATTAAACTTATAATTGTTCTAGAATTTATTTTGATATGCATAAAAAATTTGCTTTGGTATATGGAAAATAAAGATAAAATAGTTCTTCTCAAAACCATGTTTTCTTTAAATGGCAGACCCAATATCATTTTTTATTAATATATATATATATATGTTTTTTCACCAATTTAAAACAATATCTTTTCATAGTTCAAATTTGGTAGTTGGGCATGGCTGGTTTCTGCTCCATATTAATCTTTATTTTCAGAAAATAATTTGACATTCTCCATGTATTAGTTTTTACATGTATTTTTAAATTTGACTATTTAATTATAAGGTTGTCTTATATTTTTATTGGAATTTTATTAAATATTACTTAAGAAAGAACATGTTTAACAATGTTGGGCTAGTTTATAGAAAACAAATGTAATTTTCTATGTATTCAAGTAAATATATTTGGTTAGTTATTTTTCTTATTTGCAAATGATCAAAAACTTCTAAATTCTATAATAATAATAATAATAATAGTGGTAACAATTACCATAAAGGGAACATTGCCTTTTCCAAACACTATGCTAAAAGGTTTAAACATATTATCTTATTTAATTCTTGTACCATTTAACTACACAAGTGAGCAACTTGAGCTTCAGAGAAGTGAAGTAACACATATATTCACAGTAATTTGGAGGCAATACTGATTATCAAATTCATATTTACATGACTTTAAAGCTCATGCCCTCTCTCGTTATGCTAAATTATATTTTTCTCTTTTTAATCACTCACACCTGTCAATGAAAAAGAAAAACAAACAAAATATACCTACAAACTAAACAGTGAACTTAACATAGGAGAAATCCTATGAACTTCACATTAACAAAGGATTATCTCTATGCTTTTCAATTTCCAGTAGCAAACTAGAATAAAAGTCACTCATTCTTTTATAAACAATGAATGTATATGGGCTGTCTAATATATATTAGTCAGTGGATGCTTTTTAAAGTTTTTTATTAGTAATAATCTCCCTAAAGATATCATAGGAAGAAGTATTTTTTAAAAGATATAGAGGTTTCTCCTATTATGTTTATTTATTTATATATTTGTTATTTCTTTTTAAATTGGTAGTGAGTTTACAATAGACTCTAATCATTATACATATTTTACCAGAAAAATATTATTTGAAAATGTTTTCCAGATTTTCTTATGTGGTTTTTGTTTTGTTATTATGTCATATAAGAAACAATAAGTATTGATAGTGCATAGACAAACTAAAAGAGGAAAAACTTTTGAATAAAAGATGTTTAATTTGCAACTGATTATAAATAAATTTTACTTTGCTAAAATTCTCCTAAGCAGTAATTTAAAATAGCAACAGAATTTATGGTCGTAATATTTTCTTGGAGAAAACATTTCATTGTCAATAATCAAAGTCAGTGGGTAATTAATTTTAATAGAATTGTAGTTTATATTGAATAATATATGTGTTTTTATTATATGTAATATATAGATAATAATTGATTCAATGTTGCACATACACATTCTTTTATCTTTGCCCTTATTTAATTCCAAGAAGATTTAAAGTAACATTTGGATGCAACAGTTACATAAAACTTAAAGTTATAAATATTCAGTTAATGTCATAAATGGCAATCTAAGAATACTAAGTGGAAGGAAAATAAATAGAAGTGGTCATCTGTTGAATCTTGAAAATGGGATAATTAGAAGAAGAAAATAAATATATCAATAGATTTAAAGAAGTTAGGAAATACTATGTTTGCATATCACGGCATTCATGAATGTTTTCACAGTTCTTATCCCATTTGATCCTCACAACATCTTTGAGAAGTTGGTCAGGTAAGTATTAATTCCATTTTGTATGTGACTCAGACTCATTGATATTAGCAAGGATGGTTTCAGTGATAAATGTTGCATGCCGGAGCTGGAACTTACACCAGGTATGTTCGCTCACTCAAGATAAAAATGTAACTTAAATGTGGTTTAAAAAATCCACACATAAATTTATGCCATTATACTTTTATGGGATATTGAGGACACCACAATGATTTAGAATACATAACTTTATGATGCTTAATATATTAAGTCAAGAATTAAGAGTCATAGCATTATTATAAGTAAGATGTATATTGGCACTTGAAAGCGTTATTCATACTGTGAAGTTGATTATTCTTCATGGTTAGCACCACATTAATATTTTTGTTTCTATTATTACTACAACTAATAGTATGATGGTAAAAATCATAATACTAATGATAACAATAATAATGGTTTACTGGCTTATAGACCTTATTCAACATGAAAGTCAGGTAATTTTATAAATTTAATTTTAAAGAAAAATGTGTTAAGCCCTGAAAATACACTCTCAGAAATAAAACAATATAAATGGAAAAAAAAACTATGGTTTTATAATTTTTAGCAACTTCTTCCAGGCAATTTAAATTTAGTTGACCTCGTTAACTTCACAATTTAATGTGGTATTTTGATTTATGAAAAAACTTTACAGACTTTTTAGTCTCAACTTCCATTTTCTCCATTACTGAGAAAGAAAAGTTCTCAGACTCCTACTGCGATCCCTGTATCATAATTTTTCTATATTCAGATGGTGTAGTACAATCCCATTTTTGTCATCAAAAGTTAGAAATACATAACATCAAGTGAAAATGAATATATCTGGTTTGGATATTTGCTAAAGCTGTCAACAAATTTATAATGCTTACATGTGAAAAGGGTTCTTGAATATATAATTACTTGCTAAATTGATCTGAAGGCCCATATTGATCTACTGGGTAACATGATATCCATTTTTGAAAAAACACAATAATATTTTATATAAAAATCATCTGATAATGGGCTAAATAATTTTAAAGTTGCATATTGAGAAAATAATTTTCTTTTTTTCCCCACACTCTACATAAAAATAAGAAATAAAAAAAAAGAGTACTCTATTTTCATTTTTAATTTACTTCCTTACTGGTTCATATATATGATAGCTGCTTTTATATTTTTAAAGACAACAAAAGAGTTTTTAAAGTTCTTGATGCATATAAAATTAAGTAAAATTATATATATGCCTCAGAATAACATTTCTATTAATTTAAAAAGTGTTTATCTATGTTTAAATATACTCATCGTAGAAAAAGTAGATGAAAGAAAAATTTACTGTAGGACTGTAAACATAGGTGAATCTTTATTCTTTGGGAGGCTACCTGAACGTTGAATAAAAGAAATGGCTGTCCCCTGAGGTAGACTCTCGGGTTCTCTGAGTCTTAGCATGGAGAAAGAACCTCAGTGACTTTTTGGTCATTTAAATTCAAATTTCACTTTTACATTTGAATTTATATATTAAAGTTCTAATTAATATTTCATTGCATTTTATCAGCATACTTTAGTATACAGTTAATTTTTTTTTTTACTTTAGCAAATTAGAAAAGGACGAAAATATGACTAGCCAAAATTGTTGCTGTGGTGAGTTTCTGTGTAGAGGAGGGTGGTGGGATACGGGCTGAAGACTATGTAATTCTAGCCAATACATACCTATTCCTGATCTAAAATTTTTACATAATTTTAAAAGTTTTGTTGTCATCTTATATTTTTTAAACTTCTTTATTGATGTATAATTGATATACTAAAATCCACACACATTTAATGTACACAATTTGATTAGTTAGGAAATTTACATATATCCATAAAACTCACACCATAGTCATCAAATTAATAGACATATTCATCACCTCCAAAAGTTTATGTACCTTTGCTGTTATTGTTGCAGTGTTTGTGTGTGTGAAGTAAGAACATTAATATGAGATCTACTTCTTAACAAATTTAAGTGCATAATATCAGCATCATTGACATTAAGTGTTATGTTGTACCACAAATACCTAGAACCAATTCATCTTACAAAACTAAAATTTTATAGTAGTTGAAAACTAAGTCCCATTCCCCTTTTCCACTAGACTTTGAAAAGCACTGTTCTATTCTATGCTTCTATAAATTTGACTGTTCTAAGTACCTCATATAATTAGACTCCTACAGTATTTATTTTCTGTGCTTGGCTTATTTCACTGTGCATAATGTCCTCCAAGTTCATCCATAGTGTCACAGTTGGTAAGCTTTCTTCTTTTATAAGGCTGAATAATATTTTACTATATGTATTTCATTGTATGTATTCCATGATGCGTGTTTTCTGTATCCATTTGTTTGCCGGTGGACATTTAAATTATTTCCATAACTTGGCTATAGTAAATAGTGCTTCAACAGAACTTGTAATTAAAATATTTTATAAATGACATTTACAGCTGGAAAAAAATAACTTATCTGACTTTGATTTGCACAATGGGAAACAGAGCTACTCATAGAATTACTGTAATAAGGAGCAATAGCAGAAATGAATCTAGATGCATATTTTTAATTCCCAAATTAATGCTTGTGGCCTCACACAGTGTCTGGTTAACCTGATCATTTTGCTTAGTGTAAACAGATGAAATTGCATAACACCAGGTCAACTTCTTATTTTGACCGGGGAAAATTGAAAGATATGTTTGAAAATCAACTATATAAAAACAAAATTTTATTTTATCTGTTATAACAACAAATTTGGTGAAGAGTACAACCTTATAAGAGATATGAACCCAGAAGTTTTGGCTATTTTGTATTTATCATATTTTGGTTAATTTACATTTATCATATTTTGTTTGACCAACTGCAGTTCATGAAGTATTTTATCTTGAAAGTTAAGTTTTAGCCTTTTATACTTTATATTGTGATTTGTTCACGTACGGATTTTAGGTTACCACATTTATCAAATGAAAATTTGTTTAGTAATTTTGTACACCCTTGAAAATTGAAGTTCTTTGTTTGGTACAGTAAATAACTTTTACCAACTTTAGTCTTAAAGTCAGTTCCACTACAATGAATGTTTAATTTGAACAGGGATTTGTTGGCCTGATTTAATGTTAGATTTCTAGCCCTAAATTCCTGCCTGTCATACGAAAGCCTTTCAGGAACTACTAGTTGAATGAATGCATCACTCAGTGCTGCTTTTCTATGGAACTTATGAGAAAAAAATATAGATAATGCTGTTGATAGAGTTTCAGAATATTTCCAAGAACTTCTGAATTGCTTAGAGAGAGAGAGACAGAAAAAAAACAAACAAACAAAAAACTGGGACTTACGATTGCTGAGGCAATGGATTCTATATTCATAGAATGAAATTGTCTTTATGTTTGGAATCTTGAGAATGTGCGAATAAAAATATGATGTGCAGGCAGTCGGATCTGACTGATGCTTCATATGAAAAGTCTTACTGTTATTGAACTTTATTTTTTCTTCTGTATGTATTCATCCAGTTCAAGATGCCACAGTGTATGAAATATTTTTTTTTGAACAAACTATTTTTTCTTAGTTTAACTTTATATTCAACTAACCTTGGAAGAGAAAAATAGAACCCTCACAGTATTCTTCCTTTCACTCCTTGAATTGAATGATTATTTTTTATACAGATCAGGATACAAGCCAGGAAGTTATGTCATCTTTGATATAATGTAAATAGAAAAAATATCCATCACTCTTTTCTTAATTTATTAAACTTAAATTCTGTAAGTCAATAATTGTTGCCCTGTCTGTCACTTTGTTACTTATTTTTTAGTTTTAAGGTAATTTAGAATGTTTACATGTAAATATTTTGTCTTTTCCTTTTTTTTTTAGTGAGAGAGAGGGAAAGACAGTGAGACAGAGAGACAGAGAGAGGGAGTAGTTAGACAGAAAGAAAGTGAGATGAGAAGTATCAATTCCTTGTTACGTCACCTTAGTTGTTCATTAATTGCTTTCCCATACATGTCTTGATTGGGTGACTACAGCAGAGTGACACCTTGCTTAAGCCAACGACCTTGGGATCAAGCCAGCAACTATCGTTTCAAGCCAGTGGCCTTTGGACTCAAGCCAGAAACCAGAGGGTTATGTCTATGATCCCACACTCAAGCCAGCAAACTCGTGCTCAAGCTGGATGAGCCAGCGCTCAAGCTGACAAACTTGTTGTTTCGAACCCAGGTCTTCTGCATCCCTGGGCAATTCTCACTCACTATGCAACCACCCGGTCAGGTGTCATGTTCTTAAACAATAAATTTTCACCAATGATGAGCTGAATCAAGTCATCAGCCTTATGAGACACTGAAGACTCTCTGAGGGGCTTTAAAAAATAGTGTGCGCTTTTTTTTAATTACAGTAAGAACATTTAACATGAGATTTTCTCTCTTAAAAAGTCTTTAAAGTTGTGTGGATAATGCTTAAGTCACCCCAAAATTATCATCAATCAGGAAAGAGAAAATTCACATTAGGGAATGTGTTCTTAATGGCAATAGCTAATAACCCTACAGTTATTTCCCTCACTTAACTGAAAGGCAACCAAAGCCTAAAAATATGTAAGCTACTCAAAATATCACACTGCTAGTAAATGATAGATGTGGACATTTAAACCCAGACACAACTGGAGGAAGAGATTCTATTCTTACTTGCTGTTTTATAGATTATAACCTTAATTAGGGTATATTTTATATTGAATTTGACGGAAAAATTAAGATCAGAAATCTAGTGAGAGTTTTTGAGGCAAAAAGTTAAGCCTTGACTGTGTTTAAGAAAATATGGCACAAAGTAACTAGGTGCTTATTGGTGGGAGACTATAAAGAAGATGCACATTACTTACACAGGAAGGCAGGTGAGAGGCCTACACTAAGAATGGGAGCATGAAAAGGAGACATTGTTGTTGTTCATGAGAGCCATTATAGAATGCTTCATGAATGGATGAAGGAAGGAGGAGTCAAAGATAAAACTATTGCCCTTGACCAGTTGGCTCAGTGGTAAAGCATCAGCTCAGTCTGTGGAAGTTCCAGCTTCAATTCCCGGACAGGGCACACCAGAGAAGCAACCATCTGCTTCTTCACCCCTCCTCTCTCTCTCTCTCTCACTCTTTCTCCCTCCCATAACCATGGCTCTAATGGTTCAAGCAAAGTTGGACCCGGGTGCTGAGGATGGCTCCTGGCCTCAGCCTCAGGCACTAAAATAGTTCAGTTTTTGAGCAACAAAGCTGCAGCCTAGCCGGGCAGAATATTGCCTGGTAGAGGCTTGCTCGGTGGATCCTGGTCAGGGTGCATGTGGGAATCTGTCTCTGCCTCCCCTCCTATCACTTAATTAAAAAAAAGAAACTGTTTCTGATATACCCCACAGGTTTTTTATACTTGCACAACCTGACTTCAATTTACTTGTACTACCTCATTTCTTGTAGCTGCCCTGTGAAAATGTGGGTACTACCCCATTCAAAGAATTAAATATATACTAATGATTTTACACTGCAAGCATAGAAGCTACTAGCTTTAAAATGATAATTCCCTACTTCTTATTTTTTACAATGTTAAAACAATTTCAAAGTTTTAGGAAATATTTTAAAACTCTACCAATTAATTATTTGTGTATTTATGTCTACATCTATTTATATCTGTATTTATATCTACATTTAAAGTGCTCACAAACATTAGGGGATCAGGGAAAGTACAGATACTCCAGTACTTTCAACTTTTTGTATAGTGCATTTTCACCTATGAAATAAAGTTAGTTTTGCATCTAATTTGCATAATTGAACAAGTTTCTTTGACTTGTCATTTACTTTTCTGATATTCTTTTTATTTTTAACATTGATTTTAGTTTATTGTGTTTACATAGATTCTAGTGTCCCCCCAAATGCATCCCCCCTGTCCCATGTTTCCCTCAAAATCCACCGTGCCCCCCTCCCCCCAACGCCCTCCTTTCTTCCCTCCAGGATTTGCTTTTCTACTCTATAAGGCTGTGTTATGTGTATATAATTTCACCAATCTCTTTCCCTTTTCTAATCCCATCCTATTCTCCCCTTTCCCTCTGGTCCCATTGATCCCACCTCTGCCTTTATTCTGTTCTTCAGTTCACATTGTTCATTGGATTCTTCAAATGAGTGAGGTTATATGATATTTTTCTTTCACTGCCTGGCTTATTTCACTGTTTAATAAAAAAAAAATCAAATGCTTCTTTTTTTATTGCTTCATATTTATTTTGAAATATCGCCTAATTTTTGTGAGCAGTATATCTATCCCCAATCAAATGCTAGTCAAATTTCACGGTAGTCCATAAAATGATGGTTGTGATATTATAAGTGGATCATTATTTCTAATATATACATTTCCCCAAATATATCTGGTACGACTTTTCCCATCCCTCTTGAATGGGAGTATAATTGTCCATTAAAGTAGCTTTGAAAAGTTTCTTTTTTTTTTTTTTTTTTTTTTGTGTGTGTGTGTGTGTGTATGTGTTTTTATTGTGTGTGTGTGTGGCAAAGACAGAGAAAAAGAGATAGAGAGAGATGCATAGGGAAAGACAAGCAGGAAGGGTAAGAGATGAGGAGCATCAATTTTTATTGTGGCTCCTTAGTCTCCTTAGTTGTTCATTGATTGCTTTCTCATATGTGCCTTGTCAAGAAGGGTACTGCAAAGTGACTGATCCCTTGCTCAAGCCAGCAAACTTGGCTCAAGCCGCAACCTTTGGGCTTATACCAAAAACCATAGGGTCATGTCTATGATCCCACACTCAAGCCAGCAACCCTGCACTGAAGCTGGTGAGCCCATGCTCAAGTCAGATGAACCCATGCTCAAGCTGGCAACCTTGGGATTTCAAACCTGGATCCTCCACATCCCAGTCCGATGCTGTCTCCACTGCACCACTGTCTGGTCAGGCTGGAAAAGTTTTGAATCTGGCACCTAAAGTAGATGAAATTAGGATTCTCCTGGAATGGACAAACTATATGGGATAGACGGAGATTGGTTAGTAGGGATAAAACATGAGTTCAGTCATTTATGTGTTCATTAATTTATGTTTATGAGCTAGTAAGGTAGACATGTCCAATGAACAATAAAAAACAATAAAAATACTGACCTGTAGTTCAGGAGGGCATTGTTGGTTGGAGAGAAACATTTGAATGGTATCTTTATTTTTTTATTTATTTTTATTTTTTTTTAAGTAATCTTTTTAATTATTTTTATTTATTCATTTTAGAGAGGAGACACAGAGTGAGAGAGAGAGATAGAGAAAGAGAGAAAGGGGGGAGGAGCTGGAAGCATCAACTCCCATACGTGCCTTGACCAGACCAGTGCAGGGTTTTGAACTGGCAACCTCAGTGTTCCCAGGTCGATGCTTTATCCACTGCGCCACCACAGGTCAGGCTGAATGGTATCTTTAGAAAGCATAGCTGAAGTCAAAGGTGCAAATGAAATTATTAATGAGCAATATTGAAGAATAAAATGTATCGACAGTAGAAACTTTGGACAAGCCTTTAGAAGTAGAAGAAATCACAGCAAACAAGATGGATCTGCATATGTAAGAGGAAACACAGAAGTTAAAAGAGAGCCAGAGGGCCTGACCTGTGGTGGCGCAGTGGATAAAGCGTCGACCTGGGAACACTGAGGTCGCCAGTTCAAAACCCTGCACTGGTCTGGTCAAGGCACATATGGGAGTTGAGCTTCCAGCTCCTCCCCCCCTTTCTCTCTCTTTCTCTCACTCTCTCTCTCACTCTGTCTCCTCTCTAAAATGAATAAAAAAAAAAAAATTAAAAGAGAGCCAGAGGATAAACTATGATGAAAAGGTGTGGTCAGTCTTCCAAGGAGACAATGGAACAATACTAGTGACTTTGGAAGTCATGGATGACATTGGGGAACACAGTTCTTTTTTAAATAATATGGCCAGAATTCAAAAAATAAACAAATTAATAACATTATGTTTAATGGCAAGAAAGGCTTCTCTCATAGATTGCTCTCTCAAGAAGTTTAATAGTGAACAGGAATAAGACAGAGAGGTGAGGAAGAAGTAGAGTGAAGGAAAAGTGCTATATTGGATTTACTTTTATAAATTATTAGAGTGTGCAGGTGCATGTATTTTCATATGGGTGTGTGTAATTAGAGGGGTGATTCTGCATAATTTTAAGTCAAATTTTAAACAGAAAAAGCAAACAATAAAGAATGAGAGTTTGGTAAGGGAATTCATAATTGATGTAACAAGTTCCTGAAACACAGGCCTGGATTCAGAGTACCTTTTCTCTAAACTTAACAACAAAGTAAAAAAAAATCTTCAAATTGCTTGGAAAAAAATATGCCTTTACCTTTATATTTCTTGATTTAGACTATAAGTATTGGAAGAAAGGAATAATGAATAATAATGTTTTTCATTGTTTTATTATAGACTTTCTTTAGCTCTAGCGTTATTTTACATGATTGCTCAACAATAGTCTCCTTTACTTGACAGAGTTTATTGAGTCTCTAGTACAACTGACCCTTTAAAAAAAAGACTCAGTTGGGAATTCAAGGAATTTACAGCCTAGTAATTTACAATGACCAATAGTTATAGTACAGAGAAGATTCTGACATAGTAATTAAGATATGACCTTATAAGCTATGAAAAATCTTTGTATTGGCAGAGCTATGCATTTAAGATGCTCTAAGGAGGAAAAGTGTTTGGATTATGTGAAAAGGAGTTTCTCAGTAATTGTATCAAATAGTGATTTTCATAAAATTGTATCTCATTCTTTATTTTTTTTAGTTCTATGTTCCCACTATTCTTGCTGATATTAGTCAAACAAATTCTAATATAGCAGCAGGCTTATATGGCTATTTATGTTGAAACAGATATATTTTCAGGTTGTCTCATAATGTGTAAAATGAGTCTGTGCCTCAGTGATCAAATCCTGCAATTTTATTACAATGTTAGTATATAGTCCGTCATGCTTAATTTGACCTTCAATATATGACTGCTGTGTTCTGTGAGACATAAGGGAAGATTCACCTATTTTTTACTTTAGAACATCTAGGTCAATGAGGCTCTATTAAACAAAAACAATAAAACACCTGGAGTATCTTAATATTATAAGAAAAAGTCACTATTATTACAAAAATAATATTTAATCTTTTCAGAGGAGGGAAAATGGCGATGAAGTATGCAGATATGGCAACTTCCACCTCCAAGAACCAAAGTGAATTACAACTTAACCTAGGAACAGTCATCTTGAAAAACCAAGTTTGTACTAAACTAAGAGGAATCTATAACCAAGCATCACTGAAGAAACCACACTGAGCTGGTAGAAAGGGCGCAGACACAGAAAGGGCTTTCCTGCTCCCAGGCATGAGAGGGCCCAGATGGTCTCTTCCGGCAGGGTGGGCTGCCCAGAGAGAAATAATGCCTGAGGCCCCAGAGACTATAGGAGATATACGGAGAGTATTTAGCTGAAAGAAGAACTGGGTTACTGTTGGCAAGAGAGAGAGAACTCTCAGACCCAGGGTCCACCTTAAAGTGACCCCACAGGAAACCTCGTTCACAGTCACTTACCTGGGGCTCTGGGAGTGGGGAGTCCTGAGAGGACTGGAGTGGCGAGAGGAGAGTGTAGTCTCAGGGCACAGGGAGAGACTGAGGGGGAAAGCCACCCTGACCCCTGTACTGGGTCACTGCCCACACCTAAAGTGACCATTTTCCTGGGAGAATCAAGCCAGCAAAGGGAAGAAATTATCATGCCTGCCAGAGGCTCTCCTGCTTTAGTCAGTGCAAAGAAACACTTAGAAGCAGGGAACACATCAGGGAAACAGGTTTTGAGTTCTGAGGGCTGGGCAACACCACCCCTCCCAAACTGCTAAGTACCCTCCAAAGGGCGGGAGGGTCTGGCTCCAGTTACAGCTTCAGTGCTTGGCCCGTGTGATGGCGGAAAGAGGCAGAACCCAGAGAGACCTTCTGTGCATCTGTGGGGGAGGGGCAGAACTGGAGAGGCAGCCCATGCGCCCATGGGGGCCAGAGCCTGGTAAGAAGAGGAGTCCCCCAAGCCTGAGATTATAGCATTACAGGCATACCTTAAGAAGCAAGAAAAATCCAGAGGAAGTAGGAGGAAAGAAATAATAAAGATCAGAGTGGAAAGAAATGACATAGAAGCTAAAAAACAATACAGTGGATCAATGAAACCAAGAGCTGGTTCTTTGAAAAGAAAAATAAGATTGATGAACCTTTAACAAGACTCGCACTTCCCAAAAAAAGAAAGAGCACTCAAATAAATAAAATTAGAAATGAGAGTGTAGAAGTGACAAAGGACACAGCAGAAATACAAAGGGTTGTAAGAAAATACTATGAAGAACTGTATGCCAAGCCTGACCAGGCAGTGGCACAGTGGATAGAGCGTCTGACTGGGATGCGGAAGACCCAGGTTCGAGACCCCGAGCTCGCCAGCTTGAGCGCAGGCCCATCTGGCTTGAGCAAAAGCTCATCCACTTGGACCCAAGGTCGCTGGCTTCAGCAAGGGGTTGCTTGGTCTGCTGAAGGCTCGTGGTCAAGGCACATGTGAGAAAGCAATCAATGAACAACTAAGGTGATGCAATGGCAATGAAAATTTAATGATTGATGCTTCTCATCTCTCTTCATTCCTGTCTGTCTGTTCATATCTATCCCTCTCACTGACTCTCTCTGTCTCTGTAAAAAAAAAAATAACAAAAAACGAAAAAAGAAAAAAACTGTATGCCAAAAAATTAGACAACCTAGGTAAACTGGACCAATTCCTTGAAACATATAATCTTTCAAAAATCAATCTGGAAGAATCAGAAAACCTAAACAGACCGATTACAACAAATGAGATCAAAACAGTTATCAAAAAACTCCCAACAAATAAAAGCCCTGGGCCAGATGGCTTCACAGGAAGATTCTAACAAATATTCAAAGAAGAACTAATCCTATTCTTCTCAAGCTATTTCAAAAAATTCAAGAAGAGGGAAGAATTCCAAGCTCCTTTTATGAGGCGAACATAATTCTGATTCCATAACCAGGCAAACAAAATACAAAGAAAGAAAATTATAGGCCAATATTCCTGATGAATTTAGATGCTAAAATTCTCAACAAAATATTTGCAAACTGAATTCAGCAATACATGAAAAAAAAATCATACATCATGATCAGGTGGGATTTATTCTAGGGAGACAAGGCTAGTACAATATCTGCAAATCAATCAATGTAATTCAACACATAAAAAAAGGAAGGACAAAAACACATGATAATATCAACAGATTCAGAGAAAGCATTTGATGAATCTAGCACCCATTTATGATCAAAACTCTCAGTAAGTGGGAATACAAGGAACATACCTCAACATGATAAAGGCCATCTATGACAAACACACAGCCAACATCATAATCAATGGGCAAAAATGAAAAGCAATCCCCTTAAGATCAGGAACAAGGCTGGGATGCTCCTTTTCACCACTCTTATTCAATATAGTTCTGGATGTCCTAGCCACAGCAATCAGACAAAAAGGAAAAACCAAAAGGCATCCAAATTTGAAAAGAAGAAGTAAAACTATCATTATTTGCTGATAATATGATACTGTACCTAGAAAACCCTAAAGTCTCAGTCAAAAAACTACTGGACCTGATAAATGAATTCAGCAAGGTGGCAGAATATAAAATTAATATTCAGAAATCAGTGGCATTTTTATATACCAACAATGAACTGTCTGAAAGAGAAATTAAGAAAACAATCCCCTTCAATACTGCAAAACAAAGAAATATAAAGTACCTAGAAGTAAATTTAACCAAGGAGGTTAAAGATTTGTACTTGAAAAATTATAAAACATTAATAAAAATATCAAAGAAGATACAAACAAGTGGAAGCATATAGAGTGTTCATGGATAGGAAGAATAAACATCATTAAAATGTCTAAATTACCACAACAATTTATAAATTTAATGTAATTCTTATTAAAATACCAATGACATACTTCAAATATATAGAACACATTTTCAAAAATTGATATGGAACCAAAAAAAGAACCCAAATAGCCTCAGCAATCTTCAAAAAGAAGAATAAACTGAGAGGTATAACACTTCCTGATACCAAGTTATACTACAAGGCCATTGTACTGGCATAAGAACAAGCATATAGATCAAAGGAACAAAACAGAGAACGCAGAAATAAACCCACACCTTTATGGACAACTGATATTTGACAAAGAAGGTAAGTGCATACAATGGAGTAAAGACAGTCTCTTTAACAAATGGTGTTGGGAATATTGGACAGCTACTTGAAAAAAAATAAAACTAGACCACCAATTTACACCATTTACAAAAATAAACTCAAACGAATAAAAGATTCAAATGCAAGTCATGAAACCATAATAATCTTAGAAGAAAACATAGGCAGTAAGTTCTCCGACATTTCTCACAGCAATATATTTGGTGATTTATCTCCATGGCAAGTGAAATAAAGGACAAGATGAACAAATGGGACTATATCAAACTAAAAAGCTTTTTTTTACAGCTAAAGACAATATGAACAAAATAAAAAGACAAAAACACAATGGGAGAACTTATTCAACAATACATCTGATATGGGGTTAATAACCTAAATTTATAAAGAACTTGTAAAACTCAACAACATGAAAGTAAACAATCCAATCAAAAAATGGTCAAAAGAAATAAATAGACACTTCTCTAAAGAGGACATACAAATGGCCAATAGGCAGATGAAAAAATGTTCAATATCAGTAATCATTAGGGAAATGCAAATAAAACCACAATGAGATATCACCTCACACCAGTCAGAATGGTGCTCATCAGCAAAACAACACAGAATAAGTGCTGGCAAGGATGTGGAGAAAGGGGAACCCTCTTGCACTGCTTGGTGGGAATGCAGACTGGTGTAGCCACTGTGGAAAACAGTATGGAGATTCCTCAAAAAATTAAAAATGAGCCTGACCTATGGTGGCGCAGTGGATAAAGCAACGACCTGGGAACACTGAGGTTGCCAGTTCAAAACCCTGCACTGGTCTGGTCAAGGCACATATGGGAGTTGATGCTTCCAGCTTCTCCCCCTTTCTCTCTTTCTCTCTCTCTCTCTCTCTCACCTTCTGTCTCCTCTCTAAAATGAATAAAATAAAAAGAAATTTATAAAAAAAATTAAAAATGAAACTGCCCTTTGACCCAGCTATCCCACTTTTAGAAATATATCCTATGAATACCAAATCACTGATTCAAAAGAAGAAATACCCGCCCATGTTTATGGCAGCATTGTTTACGATAACAAAGATCTGGAAACAGCCCACGTGTCCGTCAGTGGACGAGTGGATTAAAAAGCAGTGGCACATATACACAGTGGAATACTACGCAACCATGAAAAGAGGGAAATCATACCTTTTGCAACAACATGGATGGAACTTGAAACTATTATGCTAAGTGAAATAAGCCAGGTAGAGAAAGAAAAATATCATATGACCTCACTCATTTGAGGAATCCAATGAACAATGTAAACTGAGCGACAGAATAGAGGCAGAGGTGGGATCAAAGGGACCTGAGGGAAAGCAGACAGAGGGAAAGGGGATGAGAGAATGGGATCAGAGAATAGAAAAAGATTGGTGAATTATATATACATAACACAGCATTATAGTGAGCAGGAAAGCAAATCCTGGAGGAAAGCAGGGAGGACTTTGCGGAGAGAGGGCAAGGAAGATGTTAAGGGGAACACTGGGGTGGGGGCCATGTATTCAGTAGAACACTTGAATCTATGTAAACACAATAAATTAAAATCAACTAAAAATAATAAAAAATCTTATCAAAAAATTTTAGGGTTCAGCAGTATTCATGATAGATAGATGATAGATAGATATAGATGATAGATAGATGATAGATGATAAATAGATGACAGATGATAGATAGTGATAGATAAGTGAATTTTTCCAGAAGAAACATAATAGGGAACATAGATTCTTAGAGTTGATGAGATTAAAATAAAAATTATTTAGTTCAGTTCCTACTTTATACGTAAAAATTTGATGTAAGTTGAGGAAGGAAAATTTAAGAGGAAGAAATAAGACTAGAATGCATTTCTTTTTGCTCTTTTATTTTTTTCATTAATGTTTAAATTTCTTTATTTTATTAATTTTAATGGGGTGACATTAATCAGTCAGGGTACATAGGTTCAGAGAAAACATCTCCAGGTTATTTTGACATTTAATTATGTTGCATACACATCACCCAAAGTCATATAGTCCTCTGTCACCTTCTATCTGGGTTTCTTTGTGTTTCTTCCTTTCCCCCACCCCCTCCCTTACCCTCCCCACTTCTGGTAACCACCACACTCTTGTCCATGTTCCTGAGTCTCATTTTTATGTCCCACCTATGTATGGAATCATAATATTTAATTCTTAATTAAAAATAATTTATTGTTTGAATTTTAATAAAAATTTTGATGTCATAATGCTCATCACCTGGTCCTGTAACCATCTTTGTCATCTGCTTATCACTCACTTGTAGGATGGTAATTTTCCTGGTTTGGCTATGTTTTGCTTGTTGGTGTCTTAAGTACAATTCTGAAAACATAGTAGATAATTAATATGAGTGAATAAATGAGGCAATATTTTGTAAATTGTACATTTCTAAATTCTTCACTAAAAGCTCCATTCACTGTTGCCAAATAAAGACTCATTGAACTGACAAACCTCTTCCTACTTTGTTAGATTCTCTGACTGACAGGGTGCTCTCTCTGCAGATACCAGGTTACCCAGCTTAATTCTTTTGTGTAAGGTAAATTGGTCCTGGTATTTCAGGGACATTTGTGAGGGGGCATTTCCAAGTATTTAGAGGGGAATTTAAAAGAGATCTAAAGATTACCGGAAGTGGCTGGGATCAGGGAACATGGGAGGAAGCAGGGGAGACCCAAACCTAAGAATACTCATTAAGATTTTACCAAAATTGCCAGGTTTTAAATTCCCTCCGTGCTACAACCAGGACTTTAACCTGGAGAGATGGGAATCTGATTTTACTGTGTTCCAGATATTTCCATAAATGTCTTGAATGGAACCATAGAACACCCTGAGATAATATTTTAGTTTATTGAGGAAAAAATTGCCAGTGAGAAGATGCAGACATTTGCTCAAGAATAAAGTGAACTAAGTATGTGCCCAGTACTACACCGATGTGTAGTACTGTGATACTTCCATATATTAGCATCAGTGAACACTCATCAATATGTCCCTCTGTTGTCTAGAAGTTCCTGAATGAAATGAAAGCTTTTTCTTTAATAGCCATGGAAACAATGGACATTTTCCTTATGTGTAAATGAATCAAGGAACCACTCTAGTACATATCTCTGTGAAAAATAAGTAGTTTAAAAAATTTTTAAAGTCTTCTACAGTTAATATTAATTTTTTCTACTGTTCCATGGGTGCTTAAGAAAGTAAAACGCTAAATTGCCCATCATGTTCAATAATATTCCAAAGTAGTTGTCTTAAAAGTATACTAAATGTGTATCTCATATGTCTTTCTTTATCTGATTTAAACATTTAAAGAACAACAGTTTCAAGTGATCAATTAACAAATGACAGTTAAATATGTTCTTGCTTAAAAAACTACTGTTATAGAGGTTGTTTAAAAGATATTTTGGGATTACATTCTGAGATGACAAGAGATGAATTGCTTTGTTTTGCTCTTTTTATTTTTTTTGTCAAGCAGACTGTTTATACATTCCTTAGATCTCTAAATGCATTTTTCTCACACTTTAAAGATGGTTTTTATATTACTTACCAAATGCAAATTAAATACAAAAGGAAAATAGACATTTTGATCAAGTCCTCAATTTTTCAAATAAACGTTTCTCACAATGACTGCTACCAGTTGTATCAGAAATGTTAGCTTTAAAGAAAACAATTTATTCCAATGAGAGGTTAAAAAATGTATTATTATATTTAGACACTCATAAAAATATATATTATAAAATTATTTTGTAAGTATGTAGAGGAAAAGATAAAATTTTATTGTATATGTGTTGTAGGAATATAATGTTATAGTAATTAAATATATAGAAATAAGAAAACAAAAATATGGAAGATATATAAAAGTAATTAAAATATAATATTAAAAATAATTAAGGAAATTAAATAAAATTATGCCATCTGGATAGAAATTAATATAGTGGGTGCAGATGTGATAAACAGGCTCTGACTTTCAAACAGGGCCCAGTGAGTGTGTGTGTGAAGTAATACAGGTATTGATCAACTTACGACCTATGCAACTTATGACCATTCAACTTTATGACCACAATCGCTAGCCATGACTGCTCCGTGTCTGGAGCAGTTTTTGTATGCACCTGTATTTTGTCATTTTGTGTTTTGCAAATATTAAACCAGTTGTACTGGTAATGCAGTGTTTTAATTAAACCTGGCAAATGTAAAAATAAACAAAATGGTGTGGTGTCAAGATGATACAAATGGCATAAAATGAACAAAAAAATATGATTTATAACAATAATGAAAGAAAATTATGATAAAATATGACTTAAAGGTTTTTATAACATCATTTCACAGTACTGTACATATAGCCTACTCAATTTATGACCAAATCGTGTTACGACAGGTCTGTTGGAAGTGGAGCACTAGCTATACATAGATAAGAAGTGCCTTGATGTCATAACTTTGAAAATTAATGTAAATAACATCTTAAAAAGTGGTTCGATGTAAATATTTCAGTAGATTAACATAAAAGGAATTCCCTGTGGAAACTCCCAAAAAGGTGGTTTGAAGTGATAATCTTGTAGATTGACACCTGTTAGAAGGCATTGGCCAGAAAAGATAATAAAGCTGAAGGGCCCCGTGCTGCAGTAGTCACCCAAACTCCAACATGAACTGTCTCAATGCCACTCTGAGCTCTGACCAAAGATAGCTGAGAGGAGCTCGCCTTGCAGAGGGGACCCCCTTAAGCTGTACCCAGGCACGCCAAAAGGATTTGTGAGTAATAAATTGCCTGTGTAATTATTGCAACTAACTCTGTGTGTGTCGGTCTCGTGCTTTTCCTCCCGGTGTCTGTTAGTGTCGGCACTTATCAGTAGCATCCTCATAGCCACCTCAAGAGTAGTCTTGAAGAGGCTGCCAGCCCTGCTGATAAAAGCAGGGGAAGTCAAATCAGGGATGCCTGATTGACGTAGAGCTTGGGCTGTACTGGGACATTATGAAACTCATTGATTTTTACATTTTTCTACCTATGTATCTCTGTAATTCTGTTTTAGCCATAAGGACTCATTAAAAAAATAAAGTTAACCATATTAATTACTCCCTTTCACAATAATTGTTATTCTCATTTAACCAATAAATCATTAGGAAAAAATCTTATAGTTAATGCTATTTACTTGTATAATTCAAACATTTATTGAAGCTTTGAAATAGATTTAGGTGACTATAATGTCAGAGCAATGAATAAAAGATAGTTGATAAACAAGTTTTCTATTCATAAGAAGCTCACAGTCTAATGAAGGGAGTCAGTAAAAAACTAGTCCATCAATTCCCTATACTGAGCATTAGTTCCAGGTCGGTTATCTCACCAGTGGAAGAACCTGATTTCTCAAGCCATATTCCCTGGATTTAGATTATAGGTTCTCCAATGGTATATAGCTATATGTAGGTATGGATATATATACACACATATAGATAGATAGATAGATGATGATAGATAGATAATCATTTTTTTTTCATTTCACAATATTACCAGAACATCTCTTTATGGTAATGACTATATTTATGGATGCCATATAATAAGTCTCCAAGGTGATTCTGATAGATCCAGGCTGGCAAGTTCTCACCCTTCTTAAAAATCATTGTGATTTCTGGGTTATGCTTACACTTTCTCACCATACAGCTAGAAACATGTTTACACTTGGCTTCTTCTGGTACTTCCTTTGTGTTTCCCACCACTTTGGTAATATGTAATTCTGGACTCTATCTGAATTTATTATAAAATATGAGTTAGAGAAACCCATTCCAGTTGAATTGCCTCTGTGGCAGCATAATGTACTCCTATAGTCTTCCAAGGTGTGCCACGTTCTGGATGTACTCTTTCCTAAGAGTTACAAGCCAAGAGACATGCTATAAGCCAGTGGTTCTTAACCTGGGTTCTATCGAACCCTAGGGGTTCGATGAGTCGGTCTCAGGGGTTCGGAGAAGCCTCTGTCGCGGAGGCCAGAATAAAGTTATACCCTAATTTGTTGTGAGTTCATGCACTTTGTTGGTTTTGTTCTTTGAGCAAAGTGATGTTCATGCATGGCTCATTTTGTGCACCAGTAAAAAAACATATACCTATGTCTTGAATTTGGAAAAAAAATTATATTTTATTTATCACTAAAGAAGGGTTCGGTGAATGCGCATATAAAACTGGTGGGTTGAGTACATCAAAAAAGGTTAAGAACCACTGCTATAAGCAAACTAAAGGATCACCATGACTATTCAAAGAGAGTTACCAGTATCAACACATTAAACAAACTTTTATTATTCAACATACATGATTTAAATGTCAAGCAATACTGTTACCAATTAGAACATGAAATGCTAAATAATTATGCATATTTCTAATCATCCCCAGTAGAGGCAAGGCAACATTCCAATTCAACTCTATAAATAAACATGCCAAATCTCTATTGTACATCGTGATGGTGGCTACGTTGTAGGTTTGATACCATACACTGCCACATGACTATCATTTTTTTAAAAAATCACTTAATTTCAGATTTCCTCATCACATTAGCAACTTTGTGATGAAACAATGATACTATTTAGAATCTTTCCTTTCCCTGAATGTTTATTACTGGTCTTATTTTCTCACCAAGATCAAAAAGCAAAGTTGTTTCTGTTCTTTTCCTCAGCTGTATCCAGTATCTGGATCTTAAGGCATTCTTGTTTTGGTACTATATCCAAGGTACACCTCTTATTTTAGTGTACACAGAATACAAAAGACACTTTTGGAATGTAACAGAGACTTCCTTTCCTCAATGGATTGTTGTTGCAACATGTTCAAGCTGTTGCATTTGTAGTCATAGTAATGACTAACAAGGAATTAGTAGCATTTTTAAATCTCTCATTATCTATTGTGCTGTGCACTTTGCTGAAGCTATTACATTTAATCCTTAAAACAATCTGGAATATAAATGATGTTATTCCCATTTTGTAACTGAGCATAACTAAAGTTTAAAGAGATTTTAAAATTTTCTGTAAATCACATAGTCATTATAGGAATATAAGGCGGATCTCGCTTAGGGAAATACTACTTGACTACATACAGATCCCCAACTTGTTATTAGTAACTGTGTTTGCCAGCAAGAACTTTTCTACTAACCGGGAGCTGTTGTCCAAAAAATATTGTATTATATACTGCTGGTGTGACAATTTGATCCAAGTTAGGATTCAAAACCAGATCTGCAAAAACTAAGTGACTGGCGACACTTCCTGGAGTCTATTTGCATAAATTGATATACACGAGACTGTTTTACAGGGAATCTGAAGAAAATAAGAGTTGTTTTGTATATGCCGGTCCAGGAAGTAATAGAAGATTAGAGGGTGGAATGAATAACATAAAGTAAAAAATATTGCCTGAAAGCCAGGAGTTGACAGCTGCAATCTCATGATAAGCTCTGAGAAACTCAGGATAAGATTAACCTTGGGGCCCAGGCTCACAGGGAAGTACCAATTACAAGAGTGGAGTCACCATTTTTCTTCATAGAACTTAACAGTACCCTGGCTCTGGAACATGGGGAACTTGGGAAATTCGAAAGGTTCTTTTGGCATTAAAAAAAGAATAATGGAAAAACAAGATGCTTCATGTGACTCATGCTGTTATTTAGAACCCACTCTTAAGCATAAGAGGAAATTCATATAAGAATTACTGGCACACATTCTAGAGATATGTAAGAATAACTGCCAACAGCTTTGAATTTGAATTTAAATGGTGAGCGTTGGGTGGAGGGTCTTTAAGTCGTGAAGATGGAAGCTGAGAGCCATGGTAATTTGGGCATGTAGTTTATGTTGAACCATTTTGAACCCACTGACTGCCGATGCCTGGTGTGTCAGCACCCTGGCACTGTGATCAAAGTTCTGAGAGATCAGCCTGCTTGATGCTTCCTGTATGCTCTAAACATCTGTGGTTTTATGCCTTGTACATAGTTTTTTCCACATGCAACTCCCCCCCATGCCAGTCTTTGAGATTTTAGAATCTGTTTTTCAGAACTCGAGACCACCTCCAATGTTAAACCTGATTTAACTGATTTCCTGCGCCTCCCACCTCCTGATCTCCCAGTGACAAAAAAAGAAATACTTGGTGGAATTAGCAATGAGAATGTTGAAGTAGCTTTGAAAATCAAGCGAAAAGTACCAAAAAAGAAAAATCACAGAAAATTATGTTGCCACTTAGGAAGTAGGGAATAGGTAAAATATTTCAAGAGCACAGCCTCCATTTGTTGGGCTCTATTGGGCATCTTCAGGATGTTACTCTTTTCTTATTGTACTGTCCAAAACCCCAAGATTGCTTTATTCCATATATCAAACATATTAACAAAACTTAAATTCAAAATGACCATAAGCTAATAATAAAAAAATACTATTTTTTAATGTTTAAATCTTACTAGACGTCAAAACATTTTCCTCTGTAATTTTTTTTCTTTTGCTGTATCAGTAACCTCATTTTGCAATTACCTCTTAGTTATCGTCTTCACATGCACGGTGAGCCTGGGAAGAGATTTCCAGCTTCTTTTCTTTCATTTTGAATTCTCAGAGGACAATACTGTGCTAGATTTTAAAAGATGCATGAGTGAAGAAGAATGAGCTGTCAGATTTCTCTGCTTTGGACTGAGTCATAGATTTTCCCTATATCCATACACCAGACAAAACAAAGAGATGGGATGATTTGTCATTTCTTGTGTATTATGTTTAATTTCAGATACCTTTTCAAGGGCTGAAAAAAGTTACCTTTTGTTTTAAAATTATAATCTAGTAATCAAGCCAATGTAGAGCCTAGGTAAAATGCTCAGAAAATTTAAAAATTAAAACTTTTGAATAGTGCAGAGGAAGGACTGTGGTGTGCATGTGTATGTACCTGAACTTTTAATTCTATACCTCTTTATATGGTTAAAAATATTTATGGGCATGAATTATAATAATATTTAATATCCTATATTTAGTCAAAGAAACCCTGTACAGATCATAATTAGCTACATCCATATATATTAATACAGAAATAAAACTTTTCATATTAATAAACTACTGTATAAACATCATACATATAATTGTATGTATTACATAATCTGAGTATTGGAAAATGGTAAAGGTGCATATATGTACATATTAATCAGTACATAGAAAATAACCAGAAAGAGACATACCAAACTAGTAACAGTGACTACTTGGGCAGTGTTCTATTTTGTATTTTGTTTTATTGTTTATATAATCTTTTCTCTGAAGAATTCATTGATTATACAACCAATATACATATATTTCTTTACAGAGACAGAAAGAGAGTCAGAGAGAGGAACAGATAGGGACAGACAGACAGGAATGGAGAGAGGTGAGAAGCATCAATCATCAGTTTTTAGTTTTTTGACAGCTTAGTTGTCCATTGTTTGCTCTCTCATATGTGCCTTGACCGTGGACTTTCAGCAGACAGAGAAACCTCTTGCTCGAGCCAGCAACGTTGGGTCCAAGCTGGTGAGCTTTTGCTCAAGCCAGATGAACCCGCGCTCAAGCTGGCTACCTTGGGGTCTCGAACCTGGACCCTTCCGCACCCCAATCCAATGCTCTATCTACTATGCCACCGCCTGGTCAGGCTACAACAAAATTTTAATAAGAACTAAATTGAGATACAAGACCACTAAATTAGCAACATAGATAAATGAAACTAATTGACTGTGAGCCTCCAATGTTTACATCCTTAGCTCTTTGTGAACAGAAATTCTCTGTATCTTGCCCTCTGTTCTAATCCTAGCAGCTGATCCAGGATGATCCCTAAACCAATAATAAAATGCTTTACATATTTCTGAAACAAATTGCTAAATGTAAGCCGAGTGCTTAATATATTATATGACATATAGTAGGTACATAATAGTGAAAACTCTTGTTTAGTAATATAATTTATATAAACCAGTAAGTATTAATAATTTTGGGAAATTAAAATTAAAAATTAGATAGGAATAGAAGTGATGGCTGATGGAAAATTTTATTTTTTTATTATTTTCTTATATAGTTTTTAAAGTTATCTATTTGTACACAGATCCCATTATTAAATAAAAACACATACTTAAATAGTTTAGTTCAGATTATTTTAGTTCAAGGTTAAAAACAGAAAGTTTTTATTTGTGCCTTTTTATAATTAAATGGCATATACCTGCCTTTTTATAGTTTATATTTTATCTAGATTTCACCAAAATGGATAATATATTTCCTAAGTCATCTGGGTTTTTTTCATGAAGTGAGAAGCAGGGAGGCAGAGAGAATCCCACATGCCCTCAACTGGGATCCACAAGGCATGCCCACTAAGGGGGCGATGCTCTGCACATATGGGGCATTGCTCTGTGGCAACCGGAGCCATTCTAGTGCCTGAGGTGGAGGTCATGGAGCCATCCTCAGTGCCGGAGCCAACTTTGCTCCAATGGAACCTTGGCTATGGGAGGGAAAAAGAGAGATAGAGAGAAAGAAGAGGGGGGGGGTGGAGAAGTAGATGGGTGCTTCTCTTGTGTGCCCTGGTCAGGAATTGAACCCAGGACTTCCAGACACCGGGCCGATGCTCTACCACTGAGCCTACTGGCCAGGGCCTTAAAGCATCTTATTATCATTTTTTATATCAACAAACAAGCCACAGATATATTTGCTTACTTTTAAGTTTTAAAATTCTATTAAGCAAATGATCCTTTTTTTTGTAAATGTTATCTACAATAAAATTATGTTGAGTACAAAAGTATATGACACTTACTTCCTCAATTTTATTATGATTGTGCTAGAACTCATGTCAGTGAAGTCATTCTGAATATCTGCAATAGACAATTAGCTTTGGTCATGACCAAAGTGAGGAAAGAAAGGCTATGCACATGACTAATCTGATGGCTGTGATTTCTGATTAGTTTCTGTCTTCCTTCAGGGTTTAGAAAAAAGCTGAAAACAAAAGTAAAATTCACGATGCTGGAGGTATTTCCCTGCTCTTTCTTTGTTTCATAGAAATCAGTTGTTTTACCGGCATGATTGGCACTCCACAGAATGATGGTGATCATAATGCAGAAACCTAGAAGATGAAGTCTTGAAATCTTCAGGCAGAAGAGAACTTGGTCAGCTGTCATTGAGCATTTATTTTATATTAATGAAAGGAAAGTGATCAGTCATTTGCAACAGACAGTTAATTCTCCCTTTAAATCCAAGTACAACCTGACAGAGTGGCTTATGATATTTGGATGATGGAGGTGAAAGAAAAATTGGGAGAGTAATGATCTGTCTCAAGTTGAAAATTATGATAACAAAGAAAAATTTAACCATTTTGTTTTGGTATAAATAATGTTGTCAATCCAGAAATAGATAGACTGTTGAATGGCTTGTTTAAATGCAAGAATTTAGTACAGTGTTTGTGAAATATGATATTACACTTCTTAGTTTCACAGGCATAATATGATAGGAAAAATAACCTCTTGTTTCCATTGTAGAAATGAGATATAAATAATATATTATAAATTTGTCCTTGTTTATAGATATGACAGCTAATAGATGTACATATTGGCAATTTGCTTAGTAGATTATCATTTACTGTCACATTTTTAATTAGAATGTGATCTTCCTTTTCCTTTAATCTATTTACATCATGGATGACAAATTTCTTTCCTTTAAGTAAAATCTTTATTTATCACACAGCAATTTTAATAAAACTGTTACATAAAGGAGGAATCCATACTAGGAATCATTTAGCTTTTTAAGTTTTAGACTACTTAGAATCATGAAATAAATAAAAATATATATTTTATTTTTACTGATTAATATTTATACATTTACCTTCCATAAAACATTTACATTTTGACTGTTTACCTTAAATGTGTAATTCTTTTTTCATTAACTTTGTAACCATGCCATGAAAAGTCTGAGTAAACTTTCAATAAGTATTTCTAGTCATTTCTGAAGGCAGGAATCACCTATATGGTTTTTACACTGGAACATAACATTTTAACCCATAAAGGTGCGGTTAAGATAAATAGTTCTACTGGTTAAAAGGTGTGATTTGTAGACAAACTCTGTAAATGTGGGTTGTGGAAGAAGAAGATAGAAAAATAGAGTAAGAGAGTCTAAACTGTCTTCTGGGAAGAAAATAACCTTGTTTTGACTGAATATATGATACCTTTATATCAGCTGTTGGGAGTATATAACAGGAAGTATATATATAGATGATGTTTACTAATAAAATTATTTAAATTATTTCTGATTTGACTGTCAATTTAATGATATAATTAGCTGGTACAAACTCCAAAGTAAGATTTTGAGTTTAGCATAATATTTGTCAAAAATTGTGCTCCTTCATATTAACATGTTTAGCTTTAGAGACTTAGTGTGAAGTGAGTATAACTCCAATTGTTACTTCTTTACTTCTTCAATTTTGATCTCAATTTTACTGCTTTAATATCCTAAAGTCTTAAAATAAAGGTGATTATATGATCACATGTATGCTATTGTTTCAGTGTTTTTAGGAAATAACACTTCCCACTTCCAAAATACTTTAGTCTAAATGACTTCTTAGTTCTTGTGCTACATATTAATAGCCAACACTTATTGGATATAATATGTACCAGAAACAAAAGTGCTTTACATACACCAAGTCATTTATTCCTGAGTATATCTCAATGAGAAAGGCCCTGCTATATTTGCAAGCTTACAGGTAAAAATCTGAGGCACAGATATAGGAAGAAATTTGATTAGGGTAACCCAACCAGGAAGTGAAAGGGTAAGGTTTAAATTCAGTTAGTTTGACTCCAGAGACTTTGCCCTGAATCTTAAACATAATGCTTGGACATTTTGAAATACAGATGCTTCTTGGAAGGGTAATTCTGAATATGGTTATAAGACACTATTTATTTTTGAGAATGAATGACATAAAAGAAGACTGATAGGTATACATATGGCATGGAAAAGAGATGACTCTGAGGAGGAGAGAACTGAGATGCTAGAATATTAGAAACCCAAGGTCCTTAAATCCCAATTTTGATTAGAAAAATATGTGAGAGTTGTTCTGTACTATTAGCCAAAGGGGTACAGAGTCAGAGAAGTTAGATGTGCTAGGCTCCCTCTTTACCTGACTACTTCAACAGCATTAGGCCTGTGCAGTTGAGATTACTTGTGATAATATCTGCTTCTTTCTGCTGGGCCTGATATCTGTTTTTTCATCAGCGTAATTTTGTAGTTTGGTAGAATCTGATTGCAGAATAGAATTGTGGAATGCTCTTGCAAGCAAGTAATAAGGTGGCTCATTTCTTTGAAAATTTCTAATGGAAGGGGGCAGGTATTTAAAAACAGAAATGACAATAGATAGAAATTCTTTTTCTACATTATGCTATTGACAGGAATTAATGTATGTTTCTCTGTACATAAATGAATGAAGGAAGGAGGAAGAAAGAGAAGGAAGGAAAGAATAATTGAAAAGAAAGGGAAAATAATAATATTTTGTTGAGAAATTGTTCATGTGTTTGCTATTATCTATTGAGTGAAACTATTTTAGAAATTGAATTTTTGACAATCCATTTACAGAGTTGATTTTATATTCTCAACTAAGTTTTAGTCAATATCAAATTTGAAACCTCTACAGTGAGTTGATTTTTTGGTTTTAGATAAAAGAGAACTTCATGAAAGATGTAGTATAAACACTGAAGAGAACAATATTTTTGATATAACCATGTTTTCTGATTTAAGAATTATTAGGTTGGAAATAGAGACATATAGTGGTGCTTTCATTATATAGCAACATTTGAAAATAGTCATTTTCATGTATTAGGCATAATAAGGCTTAACTTATTCTAAGAAGATACGCAACTTACTTTTCTAATGTCTTTATAGGGAGAGAGGAGTAAAAATAAAAAAAAATAAAACTTGGAAAATTATACTACTTATAACTAAGTTTCCAATTGTAAGTTTGGAAATTTTATGGTTATTTTAGGCACAGTACTATCTTCCAACAGCACAGTCTGTATTTCTAGAAAGGTCTGAGAAGCATTTTAAAAAATCATTTTGTGATCAATTAAGATTCTTAAAACTGACTGATTTATATAGAAAATGTCAAAGAAAATTTAAAATGAAATTCTCTCCTGACCTAAAACTAAAGAGATGATATCAGATTCCCAAAACAGCAATCAGTCAATTCTTTCTCCTAAATTTAGTTTCAACCTAGAAACAGATGTGTTTCCTGTATTGAACCAGAAAGAAAGTAAAGGCAATCTTGTCTGATAACTTGAGTTTATACATTTAGAACACAGGGCCTATTAGATTAAAGAAACATGTATTTTTTTGTATTTTCTAATCTAGAATTCTTTGCACCAGGTTGCTTACACTATTTGTGTCACTTATAGGATGTTTTTTATTTTGTCTTTGTTAGTTAAATTGATTTTTATTGCAATTTACTTTATGAATAATTTTTTCAAACATATATGGCTTTCCAGAAGTTAAACAAAATATAACAGTTTTGAAAGAAATATACAACCTAGGTATATTCTTTTACCTCATGACTTTTAATGAAGTAAAATATTAGTTAATACCGTGTGTCCATAAAGGCATGGTGCATTTTTGACCGGTCACAGGAAAGCAACCAAAGACTATAGAAATGTGAAATCTACACCAAATAAAAGGAAAACCTTCCTAGTTTCTGTAGGATGATGTGGCAGCATGTGCAGATGCACAGATGATGACGTAACACCGTGTATACAGCAGAGCAGCCCACGGCCATGCCAGTCGAGATGTGGAAGGGACAGAGGAAAGTTCAGTGTGTTCTGTGGCTCGCTAAATTAGAATCCGTGACCAAAGTGCAACCTGAATATCGGCGCGTTTATAACAAAGCGCCACCACATAGAAATAACATTACTCGAGAAACCCCGTTCTGGTAGGCCATCAGTCAGTGACGAGTGTGTAGAGGCTATACGGAATAGCTACCTAAGAAACCCTAAAAAATCTGTGCGTGCGTGTGCTCGACAATTACACCTAAGCAAGACTACACTGTTCATAAGGTGTTAAAGAAAATTCTCTGTTTTACGGGGTACAAATTACGGCTGTTGCACACTATCAAACCGGTAGATAGACCCACATGATGTGCGTTTGCTACAGATATGCTTCATGAGATCGACAATGATGCAAGATTTTTGCAGAAGATTGTGTTTAGGGATGAGGTGACCTTCCATATCTGTGGACATGTTCATCGCCATAATGTCCGAATATGGGCTGCTGAAAATCCTCATGCCTACGTTGAATATGAACGTAACACCCCTAAAGTGAACGTGTGGTGTGGCCTGATGCATGATAAGGTGATAGGCCCATTTTCTTTCACGGAGCAGTCTGTGATGGCAAACACCTATCTTGACATGTTGAAATTGTATGCAGTGCCACAATTTCCAGAAGGTGTCATCTTTAAAATGACGACACTCCTCCACACTACACCACCATTGTTCGTGAGTTTCTGGATAGAATATTCCCCCAGCTGTGGATAGGCAGGGGTTCTGTCAAGCCATGGCCACCGTGATCCCCGAATCTGACGCCCTTAGACTTTTACTTTTGGGGTTATGTGAAGCAACATGTGTACATTGAACGTATCATTCAACATTAATCACTTAAAATAGAGAATCACAGACGTTTTCACTCTGTTATACCAGACGTCCTTACCTGTGTGTGGCAAGAACTTTACTATTGTTTGGATGTGTGTAGGGCAACAAATGGAGCCCACATCTAACTGCATTGAATAGGTATGAAACTGGTAAAGTTTTCCTTTTATTTGGTGCAGATTTCACATTTCTATCGTCTTTTGTTGCTTTCCTGTGACCGGTCAAAAGTGCATCATGACTTTATGGACATACTGTTTTAATCGTCAGACAACTACTGATAACAAGCATTGTGAACAAAGGTGGTTTATCACTATGTAATCGTGGTTGAGAGGATGCTTCAATTACTCTTTCAGTTGTAATAATGTAGGTACATTTGAATCTTACAAAAGTCATTTGAGGAGATAGAATGATGGAGTCTTATGAAAGGTTAAGTTTCAAATTCAGTTACTAAGAATATATGGATGTAGAGAGTGTCTGTATTTTCAAAATGAGGTGGCCATTGAATCATTTGTTTGAACTGGGAATTAGACTTTCATCAGCTACACTAACTATAGCTTGGAATAGTATTCTCATGAGGCTTTTTCCATTAAAAATAAGAAAAAGCTACTTGCTGGTTAAAAGCCTAAATACCCCATAGGGACAAGAGTTTAGATCTTCTAAATATTTTAGCATTTTATTGTGGATTGTAATACCGTAACTTTCTAATATTTCTCAGTTACATGTGGAAATGCCATCCAATTTATATCTATGTCTTTCTATTAACATCTATGACTGACAAATGGTTAGTAAAAGTGCAACAATAGGAGGTTGCTGAACTTTTTAGTGGTTGCAAAAACCCTACTGGTTTGATTACTGAGTGGATGGAGAAGTAAGTGAAGTGGGTGACTACAAACACCAGAACAGGAGACTGTGTGCAGATTGGAGACCCAAGAAATTAAGGGAAGATATTAAAAGCAATAACATTTTAATTGTTTTATCTGTATATGTTTAATCAACAATTATGTCTATATTGACATTATTTAGAGCTGAAAAATACTATGTTTTAGTGACCCCGAGATTCTGATATATAGGGCATCATAGAGTTTATTTGGAATTTTGTTTTCAAGTAATTAGAATATAATAGATCACAAAGTTACACTGAGCACTATTTACATAATAGTGAATAAAAACATACTTGGACACCTTGTACTTCTTGTAGGTGTGACACCCACATCTTTTAGAGAGAGAGTAACATGGTTCCAGTCATGGCAAAAGGTGGACCTAACTGTTTAGATGTTTTATATGAAGAAAGTCAAAAGCCCTAGCTCTCAAGCTTCTCTAAGCATATCAAACATTGACCAAAATGTAAACTTATAAGGGCCCTGTCACCTAGGAAACTGATTCAGTAGTTCCAGTGAGACACTTTCAACATAAGAAATTTCCAAACCTGTAAGAATTTCTTAATGACTTCATTTGAGCCAAAATTTCAACAAGTGCTAATTGAGGAAATGCTCAGGAAAATGGTGGTTTTATGACTTGTTTTATACATCAGAATCAATAGGGAAAGACATTAGGGGGTTACATGAAATTGATTGGTGACAGATTAGGGAGGCAGAAAAAAGCAAATGGGGGAAATCTCTGGGATTGGATAAAAAGTAAGCATTTATATGCTGAAACTTCTTTTACATAGGCAGGTATAAAGCAGTTAATAGTTGATAATAACAACAAGAAGGTTTGTTGGTTCCTGCTCTGGTGGGATGCCTGCCCTGAGGGGGGCAGGAAAGAAGTTTAACTGCATCAGGTAATTATTGTAGATGCAAAAGATAGCAAGCAGGCTTGATTAAGGTAAGCATTGACCTTTGTTAGAGAAAAATACCTCCCTAGAACGTGATTGCCCACCATGCATTGTTTTTTGTTAGAAAGTTTAAATTTCAGACCACCAGGAAAGGTAGCTAATTCAGGAGGCTGTGTGGTTACTTTAAGTCTCTGGGTTTGCAAGGCCGTCATGCAGCCTCCCCTGAGCTGTTCAGGTTCAGCGTGTGGCCCCTTTGCATCCACAACATACCACTTGCATTTAAACAAGCGCAAGTGAGCTAAGGCAGGTGTTTCACTGATTATATTTTGAGTTACCTTAGCCCCAGGTTGGACTTAAATGCATGTTATTTGAATGAGGTGTTTTGAAAATGGGAAGACGAAAGGGAAGAATGGAGGGAAAATAAGAGAGAGAAGAGAGAGGAACAAAAGGAGAAAGGGAGAGACAAAAATAACAGAAAGAAAATATAAAAAAGCAAGGAAAGAAAGAAAAGGGAAGGAAGGAAGGAAGGAAGGAAGGAAGGAAGGAAGGAAGGAAGGAAGGAAGGAAGGAAGGAAGGAAGGAAGGAAAGGAGGGAGGAACTCCCTTAGCGGACTGAAAGACAAAAGCTATCAATAGAATCTCAAAGAGCCCAAGATACTGTTTAGTCTTGATTTAAATATCATTTTCATATTTTTGAGTATATTTTTACTGAGTGATATTTCAGACTTTTAAGGAAATAGTAGTAGACCAGAAAAAAAGTTAATTCCAACTGCAAAGTATATCATTTGGCTAGACCATTATTTTTTAGGTGCTAATAAATAGTGAATAGCATAAATTCAAACTTTGTAATTTAAATGGCAAAGTCACACACTGCTATTGAAATTGCTATCAAATTTAGAAAGAAAAGTAATATATTTCAATTAGTAATTGCTCATATGTGATAAAAAAAACTTGCCATTTCTTAACATAGAAATGAATATGTGCCTGTAAAACTAGTTCTTCATATAAAAATGCAAGTAAAAGAAAAGCCATAAATTTAATGAACATAATAAATAATCTTCCACTTCATAAGTTGATCCTATTTAGGATTGCATATGTATATTAACTAATGATCTATGGAGAAGGTTATTGGTTTGATTCCCTGGGTACCAGAAACCCGTCATCTTCTATTATAAGGAAAAATGAAGGTTCTGTTTAAATCTATACCCGGAATCTACACTGAAGAGGATACTCATTATTTTTTAAATAAGAATTGGATAAAATATATGTCTGTAGGAAGCTACCTTTCCTGGTGGTCAGCAGTGTAACCTGACCACAATGGAAACAGGCTCTGGGTGTGGGGAAAGGAGCACAAAAGAGCATTTCTTCCACTTCTACCCCATTTTACATTTTTTACTGGCCTCTCTGAAATTAACTATATACAGTGTGTTTGTAAAGTCAAGTGCACCATGACTTTACAGACACACTGTATGTATAATGCAGATGAAGCTCTAATTCATTGACTCTTTACTGTTACTTTTGTTACTCTTTGCAACAGATGTTCTACAGGACAAATTACAATTTCAGTCTGTATCAAGAATTCCAGCAGGCAGAGGCATCTGATTCAGATAAATTGAGCACACATTTAAAAGAAAGTCTTTTTTTTTTTTTTTTTTTTTTTTTGTAGACATGGCTGACTTCACTGCTAGCTGTGATGTTCAGCAATAGATCCAGAGGCTGGAGAGAGGGAGTGCTGACCAGTACAACTGCTTTTCAGGCTGTGAAGCTGTAGATTCATTATCAGAAAGTCTGTTTGGATCAAGTCTTCCTGGGTTTTAGTATAGATCCTTACTTCTGTATTAAATAAATATGGTGATTAATATACACATTACCATGTGCCTCTTCAGGGCTGTTATTAAGTTGCATAATTATATTTTGCCATTGTTTTTATCTTCTTTAAAAGCCAAATTTTTAAATAAAATTACATATGCATATCTGCAACTTATTTTAAAACTAAAAACTATAAATTCCATGAAACTAGAAATCACATCTTTCCAGAAAACTAATAGTGTGCATCTTATTTAGTTATTGACTATTTGTTGGAGGAATAAATACATGCTTAGTTTGAAGTGGTCTGGGAAATTATAAACAACTAGAACAGGGGTCCCCAAACTTTTTACACAGGGGGCCAGGTCACTGTCCCTCAGACTGTTGGAGGAGGGCCGGACTATAAAAAAAACTATGAACAAATCCCTATGCACACTGCACATATCTTATTTTAAAGTAAAAAAACGAAATGGGAACAAATACAATATTTAAAATAAAGAACAAGTAAATTTAAATCAACAAACTGACCAGTATTTCAATGGAAACTATGGGTGCGATGCATCCTGTGCTCCTCTCACTGACCACCAATGAAAGAGGCGCCCCTTCCAGAAGTGCGGTGGCCTTAGGGGGCTGCATGTGGCCCACGGGCCGTAGTTTGGGGACCCCTGAACTAGAAGAATGAACAAGACTTGGAAGCTGGGTTTGAGATAAAATTTTGTGCTTTATTTAGCTCAAAGTTTTCTCTTCTTTTTAAAGTTTACATTGTTTTTATTAAGGTATATTTGTTTCAGGTGTAAAACATTATGTTTGATATTTGTGAATATTGCAAGTCTAATGTATGGTTAACTAGAACTTTGTACTTTTTGACTCCCTTCATACTTTCGGCTCACCCCCAACTTCCTGCCTATGGCAGCTACCAGTTTATTCTCTGTATCTATGAGCTTGAGTTGTGTTCCTTTGTGCACATATAACTGAAATTATAGTTTGTCTTAGCTCAGAGTTCTCTGATAGTTCCAGGAAAAAAAAAACAAACCATGATTTGGTTTTGCTCCAACTATCCACTAAACAAAGTACCTAGGATGAGAGACTTACTTGGTTATAAATTTAAAAATGTATAAAGCAGGAATGTAGTTAATGGAATATATGTAAGGGACAGAAACAATCTTTATGTTTCTTATATATGCTCCCAACTAAAAAAAAGAGTGCAAAATTAAATGTCCACAATGAGGATCCACCATAAGCAGAAGGATCTTGATCTTTGTTTCTCTAGGATTTAGCAAAATACCTGGAACATTAGAGGATCTCATTAAGTGTTGTTTGAATTGAAATATCTTAATCTCAATTAAAGAGCAGGTTACAGATAGATCACTGTTTTTAGTTCCCTAAAAGATTGCATAGCCCATCTAGTAGTCATATATATGATACTTGAAACCCAGGAATGGTAGAAGGCCAGGTCTGGATGACAGACTTGATGGTATATCAGGTCACGCTCCCTGGTGGGTCAAGCCTATGTGTTACTGCTTATCTGGTAGAAGAACAGTCTCGATAGATACCATAGGCCTACATGCCTTGCTGCTTTAGGTAATGCATGATATGCCCAATTATTGCCTTAATTCAGGCAGAAACTTTTGGAACATAGTTTAGAATATACAATTTTTTAAACTGAGGTCAAGTAAAACATAAAATATTTAAGTGTTTAGAGCCCTAACTCATGGCTGTTAACTGAAATTCATGAGAAATAGTTACTGAATGGCTTCTTTGGTTTAGAAAGTAAGTCAATGAAAACTGGTGGGCTGATCCACCGTGAGGAAGTGCACACTGCTTGCTGACACGAGGGTTGCTAGGTAACAGGATTGGAGAGTGTGCTCAGGTCAGCTAGGCCATTGCAAGTTGCCCCCTTTCCAAGGACTGTGAGACGCTAGGGTAGCCAAAGGAGGCCCCTGAGCTATGCTAAATAGGCAGGAGGACAATTTAATTTGACTCACTGACTAGCTGTTTAGTCTAAATTGAGCATGTGGGCAATGGAAGAGTTTTTAATGTGTCTCCAGTGTGGGCCTGTGCTAGTGATTGAGTGAATGTGATTTAGACTTCAGCGTAGTCTGAACTAAAACAAAGCAAAAATATCGAGACTTATACATCACTTCTGGACCAGCTCTGCCATCTTCCCTTTATTTCTGTGGGCTTACAGAAAGGGCCCCTGAAAAAATACGTAAATGGTCACTGAATTTGTCCTGTGATATCTTGACAAAACAAAGGCTTTTTTTTTTTTTTAAGAATATTTCTGCTACTTTTACTATACAAGCGTCTTTCCCGATGTGTGTGCAGACATGTGCACATTTGCCCCCAAAGCTCCTTAGTTCCTGAGGCTCAGCAGACCCCACTGCACAGGGTTCTTTCAGTGTTGGGTAAGCCCAAGTGGCTTCAGGGGTGTCAGAATGACTGCTTTTCTCTGCCACTGAGACCCTGAAGCTTGCTTCAAGGATTTTAGTTGTTTGGTTTCTAGTTGGCTTCTCTAAATGTAAAGTTTGGGTGTGGATTTTAAATCTTACAATGTCACTAAGTATCTGTCATTTATTTCTCTGCACACAGGCTTTTATTTGAATAATGTCTGGAAATTTCTCAGATTCTTTGACAACACTCTCTTTTGTCCTTTATTACACAAGGAGACAGAAAGAATAGAGGCAAAGTAGATGAAAGAGGAAGTGAGCCAGAAGTTCGAGTTAGATGACATGACATCATGCCACCATGTTACTATGAAATGTTCTCAAAACCCCAAGTCAGAGTGCCTGGCATGAGAAGGAACTCAATTATTACTTGCTAAATACAAGGATGCATGTATTATACATTTTAAAATATTATTCTTTTAAGCTAAGAAGATACTTTAAAATATTTTTATCAATATAATGAGAATAAATTTATTATTACTCAAAGTTTTAACTACAAACTACTTAAAAGAAGGAGCCATCTGGAATTCTAGATGCTTTTACTCCATATTTATATAAAACAAGAAAATGTTTAAAATCTAATTTCATATCATTATGGAATGGTTTTTTAGTAATTTTAGTATTATTATAGTTGCTTATAAATTTTGTGAATGGTTTTGGAGTAGTCTTTCATGCAAGTTAAAATGCTCTGTTTATCTACAAAAACTTGGTCTTGTTATGTATATTTTATTTTTTAATTGAATTTAATGGGATGGCATTGGTCCACAAAAATCATGTAATTTTCAAGTGTACAACTCAGTAAAACAACATCTGTACTTTTTATCATTGTACTCCCCACCCCAGGCAAAGTTTCTTTCCAGTCCTATTTCCCCCACCCCTTTGCCCACCTCCACCTACCCTACCCCCTTTCCCAGAGACTATCATCGCACTGTTGTCCATATTTGTGTGTTATATATGTATATTTTTTAGCTAATTCTTTCACCTTATTTCATTCAGTCTCCCACCCCGTCCTCCTCTGACAACTGTCAGTCTACTCCGTGCGTCCCTGCCTCTGTTTTTAACTTGTTGATCAGCTTATTTTGTTCATTGGAGTCCACATATAAGTGAGGTCTTATGGTATTTATATTTCCCTGCCTGGCTTTTTTCACTTTGGCATAACAATCTCCGGTACCATCCATGCTGTCAGAAGAGGTAAGATTTCCTTTTACTTGAAAAATAATAATTGTTGATTTTAGAGAGAAGAAAAGAAAGATAAAAAACATTGATTTGTTTTCTCCACAAAGGTAGTATTTTCTTTCTTCATCTAAACATCTGGCCCTTGGATTGAAGACTTTGGCCAGCAACTATCTTATGATATGGGACAATCAGGAGACTAATACTCCTTTAGTTTATTGTCTGCATTTGTACTGGAACACAGTGCAACATTTCAGTCAGCAGTTAGTGATAATAGACATTTAATATTTTTTCTCATCTAGTTCACAGATTTAATTTATGTACCTCGTCACAGAGAAACAGTAATAGCATTATCTCCATTGTATAAAAAGGTAAAGATTTGAGACTACCTGATAGAATGGACATTTCTGGGTAATAAATTTGTGCAGATCAATTTCATCTTTTGCTCATTCTTCTTTGTCAATAGTAGTGTTTTATCAGCAGTTAAGGGAAAAGAGGGACAATCAGATTACAAATAGAGAACATCTAACCCAATGCCTAAGGCAGTGTCCTTTTAATTAGTGGATTTTGAAGTGTTTAGGCGGTATGTGCACTAAGGCACTGCAACTAGTCTTGTTTAGTAACTTTGATAGGTGTAAGGTATTTTCCCCACCGAGGAAAAAAGAAGGGCGTAGCCACGAAGTGTGGAATACCAAAAGCTTTATTTAGTAAAGTGCATCCCAGACGAGGTTCTCTGGTCTGCAAGACGGACCTTTTTTGTGCCGCCTCCTCTGCTGGGGGTAATTTATAGCATCGTTAGGGTGATCCGGTTGATATGACATGGCAAAATTTCATTGGCTGACAGACAGTCGTTCTTTTTCAAAGGGCTCCTGGGAAGTTTCTTTTGGTGCGCATGGGTGTGGGCAGTTCCACCCAAAGTTCCCGGGTCTGGTTCCTCATGTGACCTTTCCCCATTGCCAACCAACCTCACAATAGGTCTTCTTGGCTTTTGATTTTTAAAGGCAACAGGGTATTGGTGTAATAAACCATGTCTCATCGGTTACTCCTATAACCGATGTTATAGGAATATGCCTATGAAAGAGTTTTTTCACAAACTTCCTCACTTTCTGTCAGACTCTGCCCTCTGAGACACATTACAATCTATTCATTTCCTCCTGCTCATGTTCATGGTTGCAGGTGGCTGGAGCCAATCACAGTTGTCCTCTGGGACAATACCAAGTTTTTATTGGATAATGCGTAACATTATCCAACCTCACACAGGTCGTTATGAGGTCAGAAAGTAAACTTTCCTCCTTTTAATCAAGTAGTCAGCTAGCTAATTGCAGAAACACTTTTGACGAAGATGGCTAAAAGAAAAAAATATTAGCAGTATCGTACTTTTCAGCAGGAATAGACAGAGGAATTTGCCTTTGTGGAGAGAGCAAGTTCTGCAGTGTGTCTAATATGCAATGATAAAATTGCATGGATGAAACAATCAAATATAAAGTGGCACTTCGACACACGGCATACTACATTTGCATAGAAATATCCAGTGGGCAACAGCAGGAAGAAAGCATGTCAAGAGCTACTGTGCAGAGTGCAAGCTAGTCAGCGGCAACTCTGTGTTTGGACCTAACAAGGTGACTGGAATTCAGCTAGTTTTGCTGATGCTTAAGCAATTGTGAAAAACAGAAAGCCATTCACAGATAGGGAGTATGCCAAAACATTCATGCTTGATGTTGCCAATGAACTTTTTGACTACTTTTCGGATAAAGACAAGATAATCAAATGAATAAAAGACATGCTTTGTTGGCAAGAACTGTTCACGATCATACCATCATGATGGTAAATCAAATTGAGGCAACGCAAGTGAAGGACATAAATGCAGCACCATTCTTTTGTCTCGCTTTGGATGAGTCAACAGACATAAGCCATTTATCCCAGTTCAGTGTGATTGCAAGGTATGCTGTCAGTGACACACTACGTGAGAAAAGTGTTGCTTTTTTGCCTATGAAAGAGACAACAAGAGGGGAGGATTTATTCAAGTCTTTCACTGAGTTCGCTAAAGAAAAAAATCTGCCAATGGATAAACTTACTTTGGTGTGTACTGATGGTGCTCAGTGCATGGTGGGGAAAAACAGAGGATTCATAGCACTTCTTCATGAACATGAAAAGAGACCCATTCTAAGTTTTCACTGCATCCTACATCAGGAGGTGCTTTATGCTCAGATGTGTGGTGAGCAGCTTGGTGAGGTGATGTCGCTGGTCATTCGGGTGGTCAACTTTATTGTTGCCCAAGCTTTAAATGATCGTCAGTTTAAAACACTGCTAGATGAAGTTGGGAATAATTATCCTGGTCTGCTTTTGCACAGCAATGTGCATTGGTTGTCATGAAGAAAGGTGCTCAGGCATTTCGCGGTTTGTCTGAGCAAAATCCAGACTTTTTTTGAAATGAAAAACGTTGAGCATACTGAGTTGGCTAACACTGAGTGGCTCCTGAAGTTCTTCTATCTCATGGACATGACTAACATCTGAACCAGCTCAATGTGAAAATGCAAGGCGTTGGAAATACAGTCTTACCCCTTCAACAAGCAGTGTTTGCGTTTGAAAACAAGCTAGAACTCTTCATCACTGACATTGAAACAGGTCGTTTACTACACTTTGAAAAACTGGTAGAGTTTAAAGATGCATCTACAGCAAGTTACCCTGCTCAATATCTTGATCTCTAGCAGCTAGCAGGCTTCACCTCTAATCTCCTGCAGTCATTCAAAGCATGCTTTGAAGAATTTCATGAACGCACTCATCTTTTTTAAGTTCATCGCCCATCCACACGAGTGTGCAGTGGACAGCGCCGACCTGAGTTACATTCCTGGTGTCTCTGTCAGAGATTTTGAGCTACAAGCTGCTGACCTGAAGGCCTCAGACATGTGGGTGAATAAGTTCAAGTCGCTGAATGAAGATTTGGAAAGACTTGTATAACAGCAAGCAGAGTTGGCAAGCAAACATAAGTGGGGAGAAATGAAAAACTTCAACCCCCAGACCAGCTGATTGTCAAAACTTGGAACATGCTTTCTGTCACATAGCACACGCTGCAGTGTGTGAGTATTGCTGTACTGACAATGTTTGGCTCTACGTATGCATGTGAGCAGTCTTTCTCACATCTCAAGAATGTTAAGACCAACTTATGATCACATTTAATGATGGAAGTCTCAACACCTGCATGAAGCTTAACCTCACCACATATCAACCAGATATAAAGCCATCAGCAAAACCATGCAGTACCAGAGTTGCATTTATGGTAAGAAGTACTTTATTCATCACTGGTTAGCAACAGTATAACAATGTTATTAAAAAGAATTTAGAGACTTATTGTACTTTAAAAGTGTTGGTCTTACATAAAATGCACACATTTACTTGTATTTAGTGTTAAACATATTGTATGGCTCTCATGGAATTACATTTTAAAATATTTGGCATTCATGGCTCTCTCTCAGCCAAAAAATTTCCCAACCCCTGACATAATGAATTCCTAACCTCCTCCCATGTGAGGATACAAGAAGTTTACCACTGGAAAAGGACCATTACTTGACCATGCCAGCATCTTGAACTCAGAATTCCAACCTCCAAAACTGTGAGAAATAAATTTCTGTCATTTGTAAGCTGCCCAGTCTATGGTATTTTGTTATAGCAGTCCAAATAGACTAAGACAGGCAGTGTAAAAATTCACAAACACATGACAATTGTTAGTTGTAAACATGACAGTGACTTTCAGCTCCTTCTTCTATCCAAACCTCACTTGGCAGGCAGAATCTGTATCTAGAGCAGTGGTTCTTAACCTGGGTTCTATCGAACCCTAGGGTTTCAATGAGTCGGTCTCAGGGGTTTGGAGAAGCCTCCGCTGCATAGGTCAGTAATAAAGTAATTTGTTGTGAGTTCATGCACTTTGTTGGTTTTGTTCTTTGAGCAAGGTGATGTTCATGCACGGTTCATTTTGTGCACCAGTAAAACAACATATACCTATGTCTTGAATTTGGAAAAAAAATCATATTTTATTTATCACTAAAGACGGGTTCGATCAATGCGCATATGAAACTGGTGGGTTTGGTACCTCAAAAAAGGTTAAGAACCACTGATCTAGAACCTTAGTTCATAAGAGCTGTACTCAAGCTCTGATTCTGGACTGTACACTGAATTTCCTTTACCCGAGACTATTTATTTATATAATGTATATAACCAAAAATACCTGTTTTGCTCTTTGAAAAGGTGTGTTTAAAGTATCAGAGTAATAATACATGCAAAAACCATTTATTGGAAACTGTGAGACTCAATGCAAATATAGATGATAATATGGTAGCAAATATAAACATACTGAACATTGTACAAGCAAACAAAAATTAATGACAAAGTTTTATTTATTCAAAACAATTTTAAATAAAAAGGCACCACTATTTTATAAATGAGAAAGCATTTTGATTTTAAAATTTAGTCCAAGATGTTTATGAAAAATGGTCTACACTTTTATAGAATTATGCTTTTAATATGTTTTATAATATTAAATAGGATAGAATCCATAGATGTAGGAAAAGTTCTGACTCTCTAAACTATCAAGATTTCAGCATTTCAAATGAACATCTTATTTAATCTAATGACAGATCTAGTCATATGATTTTTAGAACCACAGATGTGACTTTGTAAATAAAGTCTAGCTGTCCAGGAAGAACTTAGGAGATGCTTACAAAGAGTTTAGTGCAGGTCAGGCAGCAGTAGATAAGAGTTTTTAAAGCTAGCATATGCCTTAAGAGCCACTCAAATAAAGTTCCTCAGAAAACTTTAAAACTTATGATAGTGATTGATTATGGCGATAGCATTCTAAGTATAGTAACAACAATAAAGAGCTGAAAAATCAAATTGATTCCCTGGAATGTAGGACCATATTAAGAAATGTCAAGTTGATAGGAGGAGTCCTTAGAGGAAACAGGGTGTGTAATTTTTAACAGTAGGTCATGGCGGCTGTGCAGGTGGACAATGTAGACATTGCCTTTGTGGGGGTTCTGTGTCAGAACAGCTCAAATCACCTTTTCAAAATATTTTTCTTCTTCATATCTCAACCACCAAATATTTATATTTCATAGTTTAAACATTTGGGGAGTTTTATTTTAATTTTGGGATTTCATAAGAATTCTAATTAATTAAAATAATGTTCAGGGGAGTGTTTATGCACATCAAGTTGACACAACACATTTTACTTTAATTAATGAGGAGACTAAAATTGAACAATTATAACAATAATAGTTTTTTTTTGAGAGAGAGATTTTGTTGGTTTACGTTGCTGTGAAGGAAATACGGAGCCTTGTTAAAAATCAGTGTGATTTTCAAAGTTATTATATGATGCCAGAGCTGGGGCAGAAAAACGTAAGATAAGCCTGTGTATCTTGTGTTGCCAAGAATAAAAATGCTCAAAAAAAAAAATAGAGCATATCCCAATGGCATAACCTGAAAAAGCTCTCCCAATCACCAAGTTAGAAAAACTTAAGCAACAAAATAAATAGCATAAATAAGTGCATTAAATAAATAAATATTAGGTTACACCCCAAACTTAAATATTTATGAAACTATACTGACACAAACACAAAAGTGGATAAATACACGGATGGGGTTGAAGGTGACAACTCTTCTTACAGAACAGTTCTGGAGAATAAATGTGGAATGAATGAGAGAAATAAGAAAACCACCCTTAGAACACCAAAGTAAGAGCTGCTGTAGTCGTCCACTGCTGGATGCTAAAACTGCTGAGTAAAAGTGTAAACAGAAACCAGATATTTGCATAGTCCCACAGTATCTGCCTCCCCAAATGTATAATTATAAAGAGAAAGATAACTTTGTAATGGAGAATCCTGAGGAATTCTGCATTAACCAAGAGATCAAGGTTAATGTCACCAGTGTACATGCTCATAAGACGCTCCTCAGTATGACACACGGAGAAGGCACACTACCTCCCTGGTATGTTTCCTGATAACATATACACTTCGTCTATCGGAGAAAACATTTCACAGACTCAAATCATTGGATGATATAGGAATTAAGGCATTCCTTTTCACAGTGTCAAATCATAAAAGATAAGGAGAGACAAAAACAGTCAGAGATGGCAGGAAACCAAGGAGCTGTGACAACTATAAATTCAGTTCAGGGTTCTGGATTGGAGATTGGAACAGAAAATAAACAAGTTAGTGAAACAAATTGGAGAAATTTGAATAAGTTTTGTAACTTAGTAGAATAGCACTGAGGTTGATTTCTGATCTTTGATAAGTGGTCCTTAGCTATGTGAGATGCTAACACAGGAGAGCATGGGTGAAGGATATGTGGGAATTGTACTATTCTTACAACTCTTTTATTATGTCTAAAATTAGCTCAATGTAAAGTTTTTAAAAAATCTATTATAATAAACCTTATATATACAATAAGGCAATGACTAATGCTTATGTAACAATATGTACCAGGCACTGTTAAAAATGCTTTACATGTGTTAACTCATATAGAGTTTATAACATTATGCAGCTGCTAATAACATCACTATATTAAAGATGAGAAAATTGAGGCAAAGAGAGGATAGGTTTATCCTGAGGTCACACTTTTTGTTAATGGTAAGGATAGGACTTTAACCCAGAACTTTAATTCTAGAATATGCATTCTTAACCACTGTGTCATGGTCTCCAAGATAAGTCACTTACCTATGAGAAATATAGTTGCCATAATGATGTTACCTTTGCTTTAAGCACCTCGGGAATTTATTTCAGAGTTTGTAGCACATTCTTTCGAAAATCCTGTATGTTAGCAAATGTTTGTCCTTTGACAATATGCTTGGTCTTCAAAAATTATTTTGGGCTAAGTAAGCTAGGTAGTTTGAAATAACAAATAAGATATAAGAAAGGAAATAAGGTGTGGTCATATAGTAATGACTCTAGCAGTCTTTTAAGATGGGTTTTATTTTTAACTTTCAAAGAAAAGGTTTTAATTACCTTACACTATTAAAATACATGACACATATATACAATTGTGATTATTAAACATTATATTATGAATATCTTTCCTTAGCTGTAATTACTCATCTGCATCACTTTTAATATTTAATTCTATGAATTTTAAGACTTCATATAATCAAGTATCTGTGTTTAGATATATGGTTTTATTTTATTTTAACAATGTTTTTATAAAGATCCTTGTATATGCATTTTGCATTATTTTTTTGATTGCTCACTTATGGATTCATCCATTCTTTTTATCATTCATTCATTCAAATATATATTTATTTTACCTACTAGGTACCTGGTACTGTTCAAGGTGCTGAGATACAGCAAACAATATAAGTTTTTCTGCACTGGCCGGTTGGCTCAGCAGTAGAGTGTCGGCCCAGCATGTAGAATTCTGGGGGTTCAATCCCAGGTCAGGGTTCACAGGAGAAACACCTATCTGCTTCTTCCCCCTTCCCCTCTCCTTTTTCTCTATCTCTCTCTTCCCCTCCTGCAGCCAACGCTCCTTTAGAGCAAAGTTAACTGGGCGCTGGGGATGATTCCATGGCCTCCACCTCAGGTGCTAGAATGACTCCAGTCACAGCAGAAATAATCCCCTCTTCTAACTTTGAAATAATACAAAAAAATAAAATAAAAAATAAGTTTTTCCTTGCCCTTAAGAATCCTGTATTCTTTAGGATAAATTACTGGAAGTAGAAATGCTGAGTCAGTAGTTATATGCATATTTACATGTTTTGATTGACTTGCTACATTGTAGTCTAAAAATTTTGTTGCAATTTACAAACCCATCAGAAATATTTGAGAGAGTCCCGGTCAACTGATTTAAAAATATTATTTCTGTCTGTTCTTTAGATTAGATAATTGCTATTGATCTATCTTCAAGTTCACCAAGTCTTCTGCTAGCTCCAAGATAATATTAACCTTATCTAGTAAAATTGTATTTCAGATATTGTATTTTTCAGTTTTAAAGTTCATATATTTTGTATTTTTAAATTTTTTGCTGACATATCTTATTATTGCAGTAAGGCTGAGCACAGTTCCCTTACATCCTTAAGTACAGTTATGGCAGCTTTTTAAAATCTTTGTCTGCTCATTCTAACACCTGGGTCACTTTAGAATCAGTCTTCATGTTTTCCTATTTCTTTTCATGTTATTTTGATTATATAATGGACATGTTGAATGTGTGGAGATTCTAAAGTCTGTTATATTCTTTCAAAGATGTACAGATCTCCCTTTAGAATTGCCTGTTTGTGATGGTTGTCCAGCATCTTTAGATAGTTTCATGTGTTTTCCAGAATTTATAGTTGTCATCTTTGGAACAGTTGGTCCAAAAGGACCCACTTGGCCATAAACAGAAACCTAATTTTTTGTAAATGGATTTTTTTTTTTTTTGCACGAGAGACTGAGAGAGAGAGACAGAAAGGGAGAGAGATGAGAAGCATCAACTTGTAGTTATGTCACTTTAGTTGTTCATTGATTGCTTCTCAACTCCAGCTGAGCCAGTGACCTAATGTTCAAGCCAATGACCTAGGGCTTTAAAACATTGACCATGGGGTTATGTCAATGATCCCATGCTTAAGCTGGTGACCTCAAACTCAAGCTGGTGAGCCTGTGCTGAAGCCACTGACTTCATCAACACTTTATCCACTGCACTACCTTCAGTCAGTCTCTGAACTGCTTCTTGAAAACATTTCTCAAATGTATTTTAATATTTATTTTTATTTTATTCATTTTAGAGAGGAGACACAGAGAGAGAGAGAGAGAGAGAGAGAGAGAGAGTGAGAGAGAGAGAGAGAGAAAGGGGGGAGGAGCTGGAAGCTCAACTCTCATATGTGCCTTGACCAGACCAGTGCAGGGTTTTGAACTGGCGACCTCAGTGTTCCCAGGTCGACGCTTTATCCACTGCGCCACCACATGTCAGGCTCAAATGTATTTTAAAATACTTAGAGTGTCAGAGTATATTTTACAGATAGACCATTACTATAAATACAAATTTTTAGAATTTGTTTAATAATTATTACGATGTAACTTTATTCTTTAAAAATCATCACTTTGTAACTATATTCTATATGTAGATATACTTTTTCTTTCTAATTTTACAATACCTATTAATGTGTTTGATAACCCACAAGGTTTTTCTTTTTCAAGAAATTAGATAAACATTTAAAAAACAATAAATTTACATTGCCTTTGCAAGGAATTCTCTGTTCTGTAATTGACAAGCCCTCACAGGAGGAGAGAAAACTAAAAATAGATAATTTAAAGAAATAAAAAATAAGGCAGGAAAAAAGAAACGCAGAAGAGATCACCTGCAATTTACATTGTTTCTTAGAGCCTGATTTCTATTTCTGGACATGCTCAAACCACCTGTCTCGTAGTCTTAAAATTTTATCCTTACGTGTGATTTTAATGAGGCACAGAATAAAGATAGTCTCAGGTTTATGCCATGCCCTACATCTGTTCATAGTGATCTTCAAGTAAGAAGAATAAATACATTATTTTTGTACTATCTGCTAATATACTGTTAACAGTGAGTGATGGGAAGTACTGATTTAGGTTACCTAATAAGGATATACAAACTTTGGAAGGAGTTGAACATTTTAAACCCACACATACCCAAAATTCACAGAAGCAATTAAAAAGAAGTCCCCTATATATGTACATAGATTAGGAACCTAGACTCTCTCTCTCTCTCTCTCTCTCTCTCTCTTTCTACATATATATATATGTATATATATATGTATGTATATATATATACTTATTTTTATCTCTAATTAATTAAAATCAGATGAACACTTATATAATCTACCAATACAGTAAAGATTTAGCTAAACTGTTACAATGTTCATGGATTCTGAAGATATTCCCTTAGGAGTCTAACAAATATTAATGTAGTACTGTGAAATTATGTTATACATTTTCCCCTGTCTTCAATTTTATTATTTAATGTTGTTCTTGTAAACAACTCCCCATACAATATAGAATAATACTCATATACTGCATTGTTATTTTTGACAAATATGTTATTTTGTAAAGCTCCTTTGAACATTTTATATAAATAAAATTCAAAATATCTGTGCTAGATGCAGTAGATGGTTGAGAAGTCAAAAGAATGGTTAAGTAATTTATTACCACTATCCTATTAGAGTTTAAAGGCAAGAGAAACACTTTAAGCCATATTATTGTAAAATTAAAATACATATATAGAAAGTGCTGTGTACTTAGCTTAAAAATAGATACTGTTACTATAAGAATGTGATATATGTATTGTGTAAAATTATGATAAATAAACATCATGAATCATAAATATAAAATAAAGAAATTGAATAAATGATTAAGGTGTACATACCTAAAGGAATAAAATTTATAATGTCACCAAAATGAATTTGTTAAATATTCAATTAAATGCTTGAATATTTCTAAACTGCTACACATCAAAACTCAGAAAACAGAGATAACACAAGAAAGTAATAATAAACTGCAGGGAATAAATAAATTTAAATTGAGACATTTTCAGCAAATATTAAAAGCAATGCAAACCTTTATTACCTAAAGCATTCATAAATATTGAAAATATGTTAAAACTCAGAATATAAATGGCCAAAGACATGATGTGATAATTATGAAAAAATATAACTATATAAAAATATTTAATGTCTCTTTTATTTAAAGAAATGTAAAATTGAAATGACTTTGAAGATCTATTTTTAATCCCCAAATTAATAGTTGTTAAATAAGAATAATACCTTTTATACTATCAGTTGTATTTCGATCGGTAAACAGTTTCTTGAGAGCAGCTGGAATTTTCCAGGATCCATATACATGCTAACGTTATTTGTTGTCGTTACTACTTTCTTTACAAGGGTGTGCTGCTAGGAAACAATCCAAAATGTGAGAAAGAGACTTGGACCGGGAGGGTGTTTATTGTATGTTATTCAGGACAGAGGGGTCTGCACCACCATCAATCAAGTAACATGAGCAAACTGGTGAATTGTGCTATATTCTCAAGACTCTCATGCCGCTGTTATAAATACTGGCCACTAGGAGTCATAAGGTGGTGGCAACGTATTTATTTCACACAGCAAAATGAAACATCGCATTTAAAATGGCAAAATTAGTATGATTATAATAATACAAAAGGACACTTATGAAAAGCATACAAAAATAAATACTTCAAAATTTTAAGATTCTATACATTATAAAAGGGAGACCAAGAGTAATTTTTGCCCCACTTTGTCTACTCATCAAATTTATTGCTAGACATATATTACCTTTTTGATGCAAATATGAATAAGGTTCAAAATAAAATGAAAAAATTGCATCTTTAAGACTATAACTACTCTAATGTATGTTCTACATTTTAATTGTTTTGTCACTTTTACCAGTCACTATTTCACTTTTCCTATGAAGAGAGAGTATTCAACAGAGCCCAAATCCAAGACTGTCTGATTCACAGAATTTCTATAACTCTTAAATTGTAAAATGAATACTTAATGCATATATTAGGCAAAAATTTTAAAAACAAAAGTAAGTTTAATAATGCATTTAACCAATAAAATCTAAAATATGTTGAGTATAAAAATCAAAATGACTGATGAAATTCTTTGGTTATATAAATATCATCCTGGTGTTTCAACGTAGAAATTTCCTGGAAAAAAAGTAGCCTTATAACTTCACTAGAATTATAATATGGGCGTAACCACTAAAATCAGAAGAAATAGCCACCAACTCCCACAGGCCTTTGCGATCGCACTAAAACATGATTCCCCTCAGGCCATAACAGGCTAAACACAGGAGAGTTTTGTCACCAGAATTAGTCTTGAGATGTTTAGCTTCCAACATGTAAATCAAAGATTGAAGTCAAAATTCAACAGTGCCATTATTTTTAGGGCATACTTTACTTATCTCATCTGAGGCAAATTTTCATAATCCTTAAATAATGTTCCCTTTGAAAACTTTCAGTGACTTGTGAAAGGGCCACAGCTAATCAATCATAGGTGAAGTTATAACTAAGATGACCAGACATCCCGCTTTTGGCGGGATAGTTCCGCTTTTTAACAATTTGTCCCGCGTCCCACAGCATTTTAAGAGTCCCAATTTTTGGAAAGAATACACGAAAAGCGAGGGAACTACAGGAGAACTGGAAGGGAATATATGGTTTTCAGCGGGGAGACCCCCGCCTCGACCTAGAAGCGCTGCACTGCCGCAAGATCTGGCTGCCCCAAGCGGAGCCCGAAACAAGCAACTTCAGGCTGGACATACCTGCTGGGGCCAGGCTGTCAAGTTCCTAACTACCTATAGACCCCGCCCTGGACACGCTTGCGGCTCTGGGCTCCGCAAGGCACAAGCCACTTTGTTTCCAGTGGGCAGTGGGGCTGGACGCGGGGAGCATGGCAACTGCAAGGATGAGTCCAGGCAGGGAGTGTGCGCGACCGTTCATGCAGCTCCAGCATGGGTTTAGGGACCGTGTAACCCGATCCCTCTGACTCACTCAAAATTTCCCATATAGTAATATTCCTGAAAATTATCTTTTTATGAGGTATCATTATTTAAAAAATAGATTGATAAGGAAAAGGTTAAATCTTGGGCATCAGAAAAAATCACAATAGAGAAAAAATGGTTAGAAATATTTCATCATTTTGAAACAAACCATGTTTTATACAATAATGCAGTAAAAATTGTGGAATATGTGCTGTCATTACAAGGAACTAATGCTGCACTGAACCCGTTTTTTCTACAGTAAATAAAGTGTGGACATCAGAAAAATTACAATTAAGTGTTGAGACTTTGGAAGCCATTTTATGTGTGAAACATAATTTAACAAATTCTTGTGAAAAATTTCATGACCTTTTAAACAATGACAGCAATCTACTAAAAATAATTCACTCAAATGAGAAATATGCCAAAGAATAAAATAATACTATACATAATTTTTAATGTATTATATTTGTAAACTGTACTTATGTTGAAATTTAAAAAATATATTACAATACTATTTTTGCATTCTATGAAAATTTTTTTTGCTCCATATAGACCAAATTTTTAATCAAGAACCCCCCCCCCCGCTCCCCTCCCGCTGCCCCCCCTTCAATGGTGTCCTGCTTTACAAATTTTAAAATCTGGTCACCTTAGTTATAACAGAAAACTCAAGTCTCTCAACTCCTGTTCAGTGCTGTATTCAATACTTATGCTGCTATCTAGAATCATTTTAATTTTAATTTTTTATGGTTAGTTCTAAAACACAACTATTATTTTAATATACTAAAAAAATAAAAATATTTTTTGGTTTCTAAAAATAAGCAGCTTTGAAAGGGATCTTTTTAAGTTTTATTATTATTTTAATAATTGGTTTTGAAAGTTACCAATCTGTATTTGTAAAAATTTCGCACAGAAAATTTAAAACAACAAAAGCAACATTTAAAAAAACACTCTTACCACTACAACCATCATTAAAATATGTGTTCTTTTCTAGGAAATTACTTATGAACTTTTATGAAAAGTTTTGAAATTACTTCTAACTGGTATTCTAACTGTATTCCATTTCTTAAAATAATGCAGATATTTAGCACCAATACGAAATACTTATTGCAACTGACAGTGAGCATATTGGTGTATCCTTATGTTATCCACATATATGAGTCAGGGAATAAAATTTCTGTGAATCACAATACTCTCTTTATTCTATTTCCAAGACTCTTAATTATAAGTATATTGGAACATCCTATCCCAACAATAATTGATTTAATAATACATACCCTAAAGCAAAATAATTTTTGGAGTATTTCTAAACATCACAAAGAAACTAAATAGCACTGAACATATTTTGTGTTATGCTAATTTTGTATATCCTAGTTTTAAAATATATAATGAATGCATATTATTAAATTTTTTAATATGAATATTTGATTCCTCAGAACTTCTACTTAAAATAGTAGATTCAAGAAAAGTTTATTGTGAAGTATGTTTTTCTTTCTACATTGTGCATATATATGAGTTTTTCTTTTTTTAGGTGTTAAGAGGATATTAAGAACTTTAAGATTAATTCAACTTGTCAATGTCCTAATTCAAACCAAAACTGAATGGTCCATATTTTGTTACCCCTTTTTATCATTTACGTATGAAATACTGACAGCTGACCATTTACAATTCATGCACAAAGACAGGTTGTTCAAGATTTAGTTGGTAATTAACTGTTTTGGCTGGAAACTTTCTGTTGTTAAGGTAGAATATTACATTTCAAACTAGCTCTAGAAAATTTTTGTTTGTATTCACTGTTTTCATGTACAATGATTTTAAAACTAAAATTTAAGGTTTTTAATTTTATGCAGAATGATAGCTATGTATTTCCATAAATGTATGAACATTTTGATATGAAGCTGTTAGTTCTTATCTGAAGTCATGATTGTTCAGTGTGGAAGTAGGCCATGGGAATGAATAAGAATAATAACTTGTCTTTTTGAGATCATAGAAATAATAAGCATAATTTTCAGAGCTGCATATAAGCAAAGGGAGATTTGCATGTAGATAGCATGACAGCAGACTTTCTGGGAGAAGGAAGATTGTGAATTACTGACAGATGGATTACCCATCTTTGCAGCCATTTTGCCTCTCTGCCCTTCCTTTCTGTACAACAGTAGCTTCTAGCCAGCTACCTGCCACTGCTTTACTGGAGATGTGACAAAGAGAGCAAAATAGAGGTCAGTCTAGAGATCCCAAGGGGTTAATAAATTTTATTATAAAGCTCAGTGGCATACTATTTAGTTGTGACATGTCGTTTTTAAAGCAATTTGTTTCCTTTTAGAAGAATCCATTTCTCTGTGTTGTCAAGAAGTAAAAAGGTTTTTTGTTGTTGTTAAATGGTGTTTTAAAATTCTGTGCAATTTATGTTAAAGAAGGTAGCTGGGATGTTTGAGAATGAAAGACAGTGATACATGAAAGGAATAGAAGAACACAGCAAACATAGGGTCTGGCAACAACCATGATAGTTGTTTGGCTGCCAAAAACAGTAATAAGGACTAGTTGTACTGGTTGAGAAAGATGTTTATTTCAGAAGCATCCAATAATGCACATCCTTCAAAAGGGATACGATGTATAAATTTATATTTTCAGTAGCACCATCACCAACTCCAATCCTAAATGACTCGGAAAATCATTTAAATTTTTCAAGCTCATAGACATAGGAGAGAATGTGTCAAATTGTGGAAATTGGTAGAAATTTTGCCAAAAATAAAGGGCTTACTGTTTTTGTATATGTATGAATTTGCATGTATATGTGATTTATACATTTGATTAGGTAAAATTACACAAGTTCATTTGGGCTCTGTAGCATTTTCTGGTGACTGAAAGATAATTTTCAGTGACCCCACTTAGCTGTAAAATGTATAGAATAGCAATTTGCAATCAAAAGCTATTCTCTTTAAGATTCTGTATGTATTAACCTGGACTTTGAGAGAAACTTCTTTTATAATAATAATGGTATCATTTACACAGGGGACCATCTTTCATGTGGTCAGACTATCATAATGGCCCTCATTCCTGGGACCTATCTATCCTCTTGGTAGTTTTTCAGACAATGGTGAGAAGTTTATTTAAAACCACCATGCCTGCTTGTCTAATTCCTGGAAGATCAACAGAATACACCTGTTAAAAAGACTGCTTGCATTGGCAATGCAGAGATTCTCTTTAGTGCAAAACTTAGATGGCCTTCAAGGATATTGCATTATCGTCATGCACAAACTGTTCAACTCCTTTACTCTTGAATCCTTTCCCCTGACTCTAGACAAACACTTTCTGGATTAAAAAAATATGTGATAAGTGCTCATTCATATAATCCTGGAGAAATACAAGGAGATAGCATTGGAAGAAAATTGTTATTGCACTCTGATCTTAAAGAAAATTGATTTATTATTATCAAATAAAAAAGTACTCTTAAGGCTTTTTTGTCCTGTTTCAACCTGATGAAAAGGTTTACTTCCAAGTTATAAACCCATCCAAAGCCTGGCCTCTAGTGAAAAATCTGAGAGGTCCTTCACATATGGTAATAGAAGCCATGGCACTAAAAACAGACTCTATTAAAATTGGTTGGGATCTGTGTGCTATGGCAATTTTTAGTTACCAATAGAAAAATAATTAGTTGCACCTGTAATGAGCATTCAATGAAATGATCTTGGATAAAATGAGAAGGAAATTAAATATTGAATCCTTTGTCACTGAGCCTTCATCTCGAAGAGGATATCATCTGGACTGGAGAAGAATGGAGATCAGTAGACATGGCTCCTGATCTGATTATTTTTCAGTGACAAGTAGCTGTGTTTCAATCACAGCACTTCCTTCTCCTGGTTTAGTTCTGTGATGAAATAGGATGATATAGGACCACCTTTCCACACAGAACAGAGATGTTGGAAAGGTTAACAGGTAGGTAATACCAGCAAAGCATTCTGAACTCTCTGGACACAGTAGTATTAGTGTATACTCTTCATTCTTTGAACGATTGATCAGGTGCAATGGCCTAAATAATAAAAAATAGCAAATACATAGCAGTTTCCAGCTAGGAGCAATATGGGTAAATAAGATCTCCCAAGATTCTCTTTAACTTGTAGTTATATATGTATATACAGTGGTACCTTGAGATATAAGCAGACCAACATACAAATTTTTGAGATATGAGCTGCGACTCAGTCCATATTTTTGTTCAAGATCCGAAAGAAATTCCGAGATACAAGTCGTGATTTGGGAAGCTGTCGCTAGTTGGTGCGTTGGTGCACGGGTCCAGTATCAGCAGCACAACACCAACATCTTGTTCTTTCTCACGTGTTACCTGCAGAATCAAGTTGAATCTTGTGCGCTGTACTCGTTCTTTCATTATTTTTGCATTTTTTACTAACTTTTTTTGTGTGCTATTATGGGGCCGAAGAAAGTGAGTGTAAAGGACAGTGGTGAGAAGAAGAGAATGATGTCGATAGAAGTAAAGCAAAAAATAATAGAAAAACATGAGCATGGTGTACGAGTGATTGAAGTGGCAAGGCTGTACGACCGCAATACATCTATAATTTGTACCATCGTTAAACAAAAGGATGCCATCAAAAGCACAAATCCAGAGAAAAGAACTACAATTCTATCCCAATTAAGGACAAATATCCATGAAGAAATGGAGAAGCTTCTGCTGGTGTGGGTAAAAGACAAAGAGCTGGCAGGAGATACAGTGATAGAGACTGTATTATGCGAAAAGGCACGTATTATTTATGGTGACTTGAAGAAGAAAGAATCATCAACCTCAAAAGAGGAAGCAGAAGATACGTTTAAGGCAAATCATAGCTGGTTTGAAAATTTCAAGAAGAAATCTGGCATCCACTTGGTGGTGAGGCATGGTGAAGCTGCGAGTGCTGTCTTTAAGGCAGCTGAGGAGTACATGGCACGTTTTGCTGCGCTTATCGCAAAGGGAGGCTACATCCCTCAACAAGTGTTCAACTGTGACGAAACAGGATTGTTTTAGAAAAAAAATGCCCTGGAGGACTTTCATCACCGCAGAGGAGAAAAGCTTCCAGGTCATAAACCTATGAAGGACTGTCTGACCCTTGCATTGCATGCAAATGCTAGTGTTGACTGTAAATAAAGTAAAGCCACTGCTAGTGTATCATTCCGAAAATCCTTGGACTTTAAGACTCACAAGATTCTTAAAGAAAAACTGCAAGTTATGTGGGTAAATCATGTCTTTGGTCCTGCAGTGAAGAAATATCTTCAAGAAAATAAACTCCCGAGAAGCAAGATGGCGAAGGAGTAAGCGGACGTACCAACTTCCAACTCCCAGAACCAAAGTGGATTATAACTCAATTTTAAGAACCATCATCTGGATAAACCAACTTTGAACTAAACTAAGTGGACTCTTCAACCAAGAAACACAGAAGAAGCCATATTGAGACTGGTAGGAATAGCAAAAACGCGAAGATGGCTGCCCAGCTCCCCGGAGCAAATGGCTGCCCGGAGACCCGCGTGGCGGGAGGAGAGTTTGGCGGAGAGGGAGGGACCCGGTTCCCAGGAACCAAGCCCCAGCCTGCAGTCCCAGAGCCTAGAAGAGGTGTTTGGACAGTTTTGAGCTGTGAAACAAGTGAGGGAGCTCCCAGGCCTACAGTGTGGAGTATTAGGTCCCTTCCTACTCTGCTGAGGGTTGCTGAAGGGTTTGGGGCGGCAGGACGCTGAAACGCGATTCTGTCGGTGTGGGCGGAGGCCAAGCCGGTGTGAGCTCGGTCTAGCCCAGCAGGGTAGAAGGGGACACGCGAAAGTGCTCCAGAAGCTGTGGGCCCGCCGGTAATGCCACCTACGGGAACAAAGCGGGAGGCCAGGAACGGGCAGAGATCTGCTCTGTGACCCTGCGCAAGCCGGCCCTGACTGCGGGGATTGGGCTACGACCAGGGACGAGTGGGGCTCGCGGCTGAGCTCATGCTACCGGCCCCGCCCGGCCGGTACGTGCGCGAGCGGGCTCCAAGCGCGGGAACGGGGTAGACCCTGAGACAAGTGGAAGCTCGCAGCTGAGCACACACTACTATCCCCGCCTGGCCGGAGAAACCGCGGATTGCTATTCTACGTGCATGAGCGGGCTCGGAACGCGGGGGCGGGGTAGAGTCCGGGACAAGTGGAAGTACGTAGCTGAGCGGAACCCAGCATACACGCCCAGCCCAATAAACCTAGGTTTGCGACCCTGCGCAGAAGGGCCCTGGCCTCGAGGGTGGGGCTAAAGCTCTGGATGGGCAAAGGCTCACAGCTGAGAGCACGTCAAAAGCCCCGCCCACCCACGAAACTGGGACGAGCAGGCTCTGACTGCGGGTTCTGGGCGGAAGTCCGGAAACATGTTGGGTCGGCAGCTGAGCAAAGGTGCTGACCTCTAACCTTGGTGCTGAGGCTTGTGGCTTGAGTGACAGCCCCTCCCGCAGAGGAGAGGCAGAAATCAGAGCAAAAGCCAAAGTGGGCCAGCATTGGCAATGCCCTTACCAAACCACCCTAGGCAGCGGCAGAGGGGGTGGGGGGCATGCAGACAGACCACACCTAGAGAACACAAAGGCAACACCTACTGGACTCCAGTGGCCACAACTTGCTTATACACAGAAAAAATGGGCAGGCAGAGGAATGCAAACCAAATGAATCAAGAGAAATACCCAGAGAAGGACTTGAATGAACCAGATATAACCAAATTACCAGAAGCAGAATTTAGAATAGTGATAGTTAGGATGTTCAAAGAAATTAGAGCAACAATGGATAGTCATTATGAACACCTAAATAAAGAGATAAGAAGTATAGAAAACGATATTGAAATAATTAAAAAGAATCAGACAGAAAAGACAAATACAGTATCAGAACTGAAGACCACAATGGAAGGAATTAAAAGCAGGATGAATCATGCTGAGGATCGAATAAGCGAGTTAGAGGACACAATAAACAAAGGCACAGAATCAGAGGAGAAAAAGAAAAAGAGACTCAAAAAATGTGAGGAAACTCTAAGGGAACTCTGTGACAACATGAAGAGAAACAACATTCGCATCATAGGGGTGCCTGAAGAAGAAGAGAGAGGACAGGAAATGGAAACTTTGTTCAATTAAATCATAGCAGAAAACTTCCCTAAATTAAGGCTGGGAAACACTCTACACGTTCAAGAAGCACACAGAACTCCATTAAAGAGAAACCCAAAAAGATCTACACCAAGACACATCATAGTTAAAATACCAAAGCTAATGGATAAAGAAAAAAATTTAAAAGCTGCTAGGAAAAAAAAGGATATCACCTACAAAGAAGCCCCCATAAGGATAACATCGAACTTCTCAACAGAAACACTTGAGGATAGAAGGAAATGGCAAGATATAATCAAAGTAATGCAGAAGAAGAACCTACAACCAAGACTACTTTATCCAGCAAGGCTAACGTTTAAAATTGAAGGAGAAATAAAGAGCTTCTCAGAAAAAAAAGCCTGAAGGAATTCATAAAAACCAAATCAATTCTGCAAGAGATACTAAGGGGCCGCTTAGGAACAGTTTAAAGGGAGGAAAGAATAGAACAAAAGAAGAATACAGCTTTAAAGAATAAAATGGCAATAAACAACTACATATCAATAATAACTTAAATGTTAATGGATTAAATGATCCAATCAAAACATAGGGTAGCTGCATGGATAAAGAAACAGGACCCATACATATGCTGTCTACAAGAGACACACCTTAAAACAAAAGATGCACATAGACTGAAGGTAAAAGGATGAAAAAAAATATTTCATGCAAATGGAAATGAAAAAAAAGCCGGGGTAGCAGTAGTTATAGCTGACAAAATGAACTTTAAAACAAAGGCTGTAGTAAGAGATAAAGAAGGACACTACATAATGATAAAGGGAACAATTCAACAAGAAGATATAACTATTATAAATATCTATGCACCAAATATAGGAGCCCCGACATATATAAAGCAAACTTTGATGGATATAAAGGGCGAGATTAACAGCAATACTATCATAGTAGGGGATTTCAATACCCCACTAACAACACTGGACAGATCCACAAGAAAGAAAATTAATAAAGAAACAGAAGACTTAAAGGAGACACTAGATCAACTTGATTTAATAGATATCTTCAGAACTTTTCACCCTAAAGCAGTAGAATATACATTCTTCTCAAGCGCTCATGGTACATTTTCTAGGATAGACCACATGTTAGGACACAAAAATGGTCTCAATAAAATTAAAAGATTGAAATCATATGAAGCATTTCTCTGATCACAATGCCATGAAACTAGAAATTAACCACAAAAGAAAACCTGAAAAATACTCAAACACTTGGAAACTAAATAGCATGATATTAAATAATGAATGGATTAACAATGAGATCAAAGAAGAAATAAAAAGGTTTCTAGAAACAAATGATAATGAGCATACATCAACTCAAAATTTATGGGACACAGCAAAAGCAGTTCTGAGAGGGAAGTTTATTGCACTACAGGCATATCATAAGAAGCTAGAAAAAGCTCAAATAAGCAACCTGACCCTGCATTTAAAAGAACTAGAAAAACAACAACAAATAAAACCCAAGACAAGTAGAAGGAAGGAAATAATAAAGATCAGAGCAGAAATAAATGACATAGAGGCTAAGGAAACAATACAGAAGATTAATGAAACCAGAAGCTGGTTCTTTGAAAAGGTAAACAAGATTGATGAACCTTTAACTAGACTTACCAAGAAAAAAAGACAGAGGACTCAAATAAATAAAATTAGAAAGGACAGTTGAGAAATAACAACTGACACAACAGAAATACAAAGCATTGTAAGAAAATACTATGAAGAAGTATATGCCAAAAAATTAGACAATCTTGGTGAAATGGACAAATTTCTAGAATCATATAACCTTCCAAAAATCAATCTGGAAGAATCAGAACACCTAAACAGACCAATTACAACAAATGAGATCGAAACAGTTATCAAAAAACTCCCCCCCAAAAAAGTCCTGGGCCTGATGGCTTCACAAGTGAATTCTATCAAAAATTCAAAGAAGAACTAACTCCTATTCTCCTGAAGCTATTTCAAAAAATTCAAGAGGAAGGAAGACTTCCAAACTTCTTTTATGAGGCGAGCATAATTCTGATCCCAAAACCGGGCAAAGACAACACAAAGAAAGAAAATTATAGGCCTATATCCCTGATGAATTTAGATGCTAAAATTCTCAACAAAATATTAGCCAACCGGATCCAGCAATATATGAAATAAATCATACACTATGATCAAGTGGGATTTATTCTGGAGAGGCAAGGCTGGTTCAATATTTGCAAATCAATCAATGTGATTCACCACATAAACAAAAGGAAGGACAAAAATCACATGATAATTTCAATAGATGCAGAAAAGGCATTTGATAAAATCCAGCACCCATTCATGCTCAAAACTCTCAGTAAAGTGGGAATACAGGGATCATTCCTTAACATGATAAAGGCCATCTACGATAAACTGACAGCAAACATTATACTAAATGGACAAAAATTAAAAGCAATACCCTTAAGATCAGGAAGCAGGCAGGGATGCCCCCTTTCACCACTCTTATTCAACTTAGTTCTGGAAGTCCTAGCTACAGCAATCAGACAAGAAGAAGAAATAAAAGGTATCCAAATTGGAAAAGAAGAAGTAAAACTGTCACTATTTGCAGATGATACGATATTGTATATTGAAAACCCTAAAGTCTCAGTCAAAAAATTACTGGACTTTATAAATGAATTCAGCAAAGTGGCAGGATATAAAATTAATACTCAGAAATCAGAAGCATTTCTATATACCAACAATGAACTGTCAGCAAAAGAACTTAAGGAAACAATCCTCTTCACTATTGCACCCAAAAAAATAAAGTACCTAGGAGTAAATTTAACCAAGGAGTTTAAGGACTTGTACTCGGAAAATTATAGAACATTGATAAAAGAAATCAAGGAAGATACAAACAAGTGGAAGCATATACCGTGGTCATGGCTAGGAAGAATAAACATCATTAAAATGTCTATATTACCCAAAGCAATTTATAAATTCAATGCAATTCCAATTAAAATACCAATGACATACTTCAAAGATATAGAACACATATTCCAAAAATTTATATGGAACCAAAAAAAAAACACGAATAGCCTCAGCAATCTTAAAAAGAAAAAATAAAGCAGGAGGTATCACTCTTACAGATATCAAGGTTTACTATAAGGCCATTATACTCAAGACAGCCTGGTACTGGAATAAGAACAGGCACATAGATCAATGAAATAGAACAGAGGACCCAGAAATAAACCCACAGCTTTATGGACAACTTATATTTGAAAAAGGAAAAAAGAACATACAATGGAGTAGGGACAGCCTCTTTAACAAATGGTGCTGGGAAAATTGGACATCTACCTGCAAGAAAATGAAACTAGACCATCAACTTACACCATTCACAAAAACAAACTCAAAATGGATAAAAGACTTAAATGTAAGCCATGAAACCATAAGCATCTTAGAAGAAAACATAGGCAGCAAGCTTTCCGTCATCTGTAGCAGCAATATATTTGCCGATTTATCTCCACGGGCAACTGAAATAAAAGGCAAGATAAACAAATGGGACTATATCAAACTAAAAAGTTTTTGCACAGCTAAGGACTATAAGAACAGAATAAAAAGACAAACTACACAATTTGAGAACATATTCGACAGCTCATCTGATAAGGGGTTTATAACTAAAATTTATAAAGAACTTATAAAACTCAACACCAGGAAGACAAACAACCCAATCAAAAAATGGGCAAAAGAAATGAATAGAAATTTCTCCAAAGAGGACATATAGATTGCCAATAGGCATATAAAAAAATGCTCAACATCACTAATCATTAGAGAAATGCAAATTAAAACCACAATGAGATATCACCTCACAACAGTGAGAATGGCACTCATCAGCAAAACAACACAGAATAAGTGCTGGTGAGGATGTGGAGAAAAGGGAACCCTTCTGCACTGCTGGTGGGAATGCAGACTGGTGCAGCCACTGTGGAAAACAGTTTGGAGATTCCTCAGAAATTTAAAAATCGAACTGCCTTTTGACCCAGCTATCCCACTTATAGGAATATACCCTAAGAACACCATAGCACTGTTCAAAAAGAAGAAATGTGCCCCCATGTTCGTGGCAGCATTGTTCACAATAGCAAAGATCTGGAACCAGTCCAAGTGTCCGTCAGAAGACGGGTGGATTAAAAAGCTATGGTACATATATACTATGGAATACTACTCAGCCATAAGAAATGATGATATCGGATCATTTATAACAAAATGGATGTACCTTGATAACATTATACGGAGCGAAATAAGTAAATTAGAAAAAAAGAAAAACTGAGAACAGCATGATTTCATACATAGGTGGGACATAAAAGTGAGAATATGAGACATGGACAAGAGAGTGGTGGTTACGGGATGGGGGTAGGAAGGGAAGGGTGGGATACGGAGGAGGGGAGGGGCACAGGGAAAACCAGATAGAAGGTGACAGAGGACAATTTGACTTTGGGTGACGGGTATGCAACACAATTGAATGATAAGATAACCTGGAGATGTTTTCATTGTACATATGTACCCTGATTTATTGGTGTCACCCCATTAGAATTAATAATATATATATATATATATATATATATATATATATATATATATATATATATATATATATATATGAAAATAAACTCCTGATGAAAGCATTACTAATTCTTGATAATCCTCCACCCACCCTCCTGGTCTTGAAGATGACATTCTCAATGAGATCAAATTCGTGAAGTCCTCTACCTCCCACCCGACACAAGAACCTTGCAACCTATGGGTCAGCAGGTCATTTCCAATTTTATAAAGCTTTACACGAAGCACTTGTTCCGCTGCTTCTTTGAGGTGACTGAGAACACAATTCTAACCTTTCGAGAGTGTTGGAAAGATCACTACAACATCGTGATATGTTTACGCATTATTGATTTGGCATGGCAAGAGGTTACAAGAAGAACCTTGAACTCGGCATGGAAAAAGTTATGGCCTGATGTTGTTGCAGAAAGGGACTTCGAAGGATTTGAACCAGAAACTGAGACCAATGTAGAAGCGTTGGAGGAGATTGTGTCCCTCGGAAAGTCGATGGGTCTGGTCTGGAGGTAGATGAGGGTGACGTAAACGAGCTTGTCAAGGAACATGAGGAGGAACTCTCAACTGAGGAGTTGCAGGAGCTACAGATGACGCAACATACGGAGCTTCTGCAAGTGATTAGTAGTGAGGAGGAGGAGAGTCGGAGGAAGTGATTTCTACAAGTGAAATTAAAGACATGCCAGCAATGTGGAAGGAGCTTTCAAGTGACATTGAAAAAAAACACCCAGAAAAAGTTTCAACTGGCAGTACTTCAGTACTTTTTAATGACACTTGTTTGTCACATTTCCATAACATTTTAAAAGGCAGGCAAAAGCAAACCTCTTTGGATAGAGTTTTATTCAAAAGTCATGAAAGTACAGCCAAAAAGGCAAAAACAGGTGATGATTAAATGATAAATATGTAATGTTAAGCTTAGGTTAAGTTTAAATTAAGAAAGTACATTTTTTTATAATTAAGTCTTTGTGGTTTCATTATAAGTAAAAGTGCAGTTTTAGTTTTGTTTAAAGAAAATGCAGTTTTAGTTTACACTTAGTGTTAAGGAAGTGCAGTTTTAGTTTATGTGTCTACAGTGCCTGCATTCCTTCCTCCCTCCCTCCTCCTCCTCCACCATTCACCTCCGTTAGCCGCACTCGTCTGTCTCCAAGGTAAGAATACAGTACTAAATAACACTTTTTCCTTTTATTTCATATATTTTTTTATACATTGGTAAAGTATACATGTGTGTTTCTTAATTAAAGACATGTCTTTTTTCATAATTTAGGATGGTTTGGGGATGTTTTACAGGGCTGGAATGGGTTAAATCTATTTCAGTTATTTTAAACAGGAGAAATTTGTTTGATATACGAGTTGACTGACTTACAAGCTCGGTTACAGAACAAATTAAACTCTTATCTCAAGGTACCACTGTATATAGTGTGTGTGTGTGTGTGTGTGTGTGTGTGTATTCAGTGAGAGGAGGGGAGGCAGAGAGACAAGCTCCTGCATGCACCTCAGCCAGAATCCACCTGGCAAGACCACTAGGGGACTTTGCTCCATTGCTCAGCAACTGAGCTCTAAGAAGAGCTTGAAGGGAAGCCATGGAGGCATCATCAGGGCCCAGGGCATCTGGCTCCAATTGAGCCATGGCTGCAGGATCGGAAAGGACAGGAAGAGACAGAGAGAAGCGAGAGAGGGAGAGGGGGAGAAGCAGATCGGTGCTTCTCCTGTGTGCCCTGACTGTGAATCAAACTTGGGACATCCACATGATGAACCAACACTCTACAACTGAGCCAACCTGCCAGAGCCTATATTTTCAAGTTATCTGAATAATCAGAAAATCATTTACGGTATTTATATGGCAAAGGGTTTTCAAATTCCTTCAGACTATTTCATCTGGTCAAAGCACAGCCCTGAAATAGTTTTTCTTTTTCATGTGTATTATGCTCTTTGCTGAGTACATCTCTCTTTCCCTGGATACTTGGTTTGACCTTTATTATTGACTCTACAATTCCCAAATTCAGTATTTCCCAGTTGAGACATCCATAGACCTTGAACAGTGGGAATGATTTGCTCCTGGCCAATGTCTAGGGCCATTTGCCAACCATCTCAGCACAATCCCTAAACTTGCCAGGACTGTGGGTGTGTGCGGCCCCCACTCAGAGATCCCAGGGACTCTCCTCAAACCTAACATATTCAGATTTGGAAAGGTTGGGCCTATCTAACAGCCAGTGCTTAGATGAAATCTAATTATACTATCCCTAAATAAACCCTTCAGCTCTGTCCTAATCAAGTCACAATAATGCCCATCATGCAGAAAATGCAAAAGTGCTTCTAGTGCACTGCCTCACACCTTGCAGCGAGTAATAAATACTTGATGAATGAATATGCGGGAAAGTGCACTGAATGGCAGAATGTATATTTTACAGCCAAGGTCAGAGCAATTACGTTTTTGGTTATAAAAATCCCTTAGCAATTATTTCATGGGGAAATAGCAGTCACCTGAATCACTGTTCTACTTAAGCACACAAATGAAATGATTTTGTTTATAATAGGAGTTTGATATTTGAAAGTATCTATTTTTACTTTATTAGTATTTGCCTAAGTACACTTTGCATCATTAAGGCAATAAGAGTTTGTTACATATATTAAAATGCATTTTTTTTGCAATTTTCTTATTTTTATGTATCTTCATGTTAGCTTTCTTTTTCTGTTTGGGTCTATGCCATCCTTGTTCACTGTTGTCATTTTATGCAACTTATGTTTTTTCCAGATATATAGTAACCTTTCTAAGTGGAGGTTGTTAAAGTGAAGGGTGGGAGGAGCAAACATTAAGATTTTCCTATACATGTTTGCTATACATTTTTTCATTTAATTTTCAGATTAGCACTGTTAAGTAAATTAGTAACACTCCCATTTTACAGATGAAAAAACTGAGTATGAAAAGTATAAACTTCCCACAAGCCAAAAACTGTCAGTACCAGCAAAAGGCAAAGCAAGCAAAGAAAATGACAGTGATGAGAAGAAAGAAATTATATTGTAACATATGTAGATTAGAACACTTGCTACGATTTTCAATTGCTAAACACCCGTGGGGTTCCTTCCTAGCTCTGTAACCTAATTATGGTTCAGGAGCCTCAGGGCAGTAAAATAGGAGGAAACAGTGGAAGGTGTGTGATTCCAGCAGGAAGAGGGGAGGAGGTGGTGAGGATTAACAAAGAGATACTGCCATTACTTGGCAGTTAATTGTTCTGAACTCAGAAGATACATTGTCCTTGACAGCCATTGCAGTAGGTGGCGATATTGTACTACCTTGAATATTTGGGGAAGCTTTTTTCTTTCTTTACTTTTTTTTTAAGCACTGAAGTTACCTGTACTACAGTTATGTAATGTCTGGGTCCCTACCTCTTGTATACCTGATAGTTACATTAAATATTGACTAAGAATGAGAATCAGACAGGAAACAAATGTCTCCTATTCATACCTCCCTAAAAAAATTGGAACCAGAAATCCAAAATCCCTTTGACTCTTCACCTAGATGTCTCCCAGTATCTCAAATACATGTCCTAAAGTGAATATATTTCCAACCTCAGCCTATTCTTTTCTCTTTTTTTCCCTTTCTTAATTAAAGAAACCCCATTCACCCAGTCACTCAAGCCAATAACCTGGGTAAAGCCTTATGAATACAATTACACAGCGGTTTAGAGTGTAGCTTTTATAGTAAGTGGGTTCCAAGGCCAATTGCCAAGATTTTGAATTTTGGCTCTGATAGTGTTCTGTGAAAAGGTTACTTGCTTTACCTCTTTAAGTCTTAGTTTTCCAAAAACTGTGTAATAATAATACCTTTCCCTTAGCATTATTGTGTAGATCATAAAATATAATTCAAATAAAGTGCTGAACATAGTGATAGGCATTTATTAAGACCCAGCAAAAAAGTAACCATGGTGATGACCATTATAATTAATCATTCTCTTGACTTTTTCTTCAATCATCCTTCACTAAAGGTCACCAAATTCTGCATAGTCTATGTAATTCCAGATATTTACCTTCTATCACTTTGCCTTAGGCCCTAATTATTTTTTGTATAATCATTATTGAACAGGCTCCAAATCTATTTCTTTTCTTCTTGCTTCATTCACCTCTATTTGTCCTTTATCCTGAACCAGAAACATGAATACAACTTTCTTTCTCTCTGCTTAAAATGCTATAGTAGTTTGACTATTATTTATAAATCCCAAACTTTTTTTTTTATATCATAGCAAGTCTTGCCTGATAGAGACCCTGAATATTTATCTAACAACATCCTTGGCTTTTGGCTCTCTCACCTTTTAATCCCATTCATGCAGGATGTGAATAAAATATGCCAAGGTCATTTTATTGCTTCACGCTTTTACTTGTGCCCTTACTTCTACCTGTAATGTCCTGCCAATTAATTCAACTGTCAAAGTATAAACTATTTAAAATCCCAGGAAGCACCTCTACCTCCTCTCTCCTACCATTTCTAATCTCTTGGAGTAAACTGGTTGCTTTCTCCTTTATGACATGCTGCATTTGATACAAACTTCTATTACAACACTACATAGGATATTGCAATAATAATAATGCAGCAACAATAATAGTCATTATGACAATGATAATGATTACATAGCTAGTCTTATTCTTCTGGATGCCAACAAAGAGCACATCACCTAGCAAAAAACCTGAGCAGAAGTTCTTGGGAACCAATGGAGAATAGTGGCTTACCAAGAGGTAAAAGAAACATATACAGACTATTGTAGTTGCCAAGAATAATTCATCCTCAGAAGACTCAATTTTATAAGAATGAAATAGTTTTTGATAGCTGACAAATTTTCTGACCACCTGAGGTGGGGGAAGGAGTTTCTAAGTCATTCATTCTCCTGGAAGATTATATAAGCTAACTCTTAATCTTTTTTGATGTTCATTAAATATATACTCTCATAGGTACCTCAGAGAGAGATAATATATTAGTTTTTATTGCTGCCACACAAATCACTACAAACTTTGTGGCTTAAAATAACACACATTTATTATTTTATAATTAATAAATTAGATAGTCTGACACCAGTCACACTAGCTGAAATCAGGTTTCTTTTTTTTCTTTCTTTTTGTTACAGGGACAGAGAGAGAGTCAGAGAGAGGGATAGATAGGAACAGACAGGAACGGAAAGAGGTGAGAAGTATCAATCATCAGTTTTTCGTTGCAACACCTTGGTTGTTCATTGATTGCTTTCTCATATGTGCCTTGACCGTGGGCCTTCAGCAGACCAAGTAACCCCTTACTCGAGTCAGTGACCTTGGGTCTAAGCTGGTGAGCTTTTTGCTCAAGCCAGATGAATCCACAGTCAAGCTGGTGACCTCGGGGTCTCAAACCTGGGTCCTCCGCATCCCAGTCTGATGCTCTATTCACTGCTCCACCACCTGCTCAGGCATGAAATCAGGTTTCATCACGACTGCATTTTTACTGCAGGCTTTAGGGTAAAATCTGTTTCCTTGTTTTTTCAGATTTTTGATAGTTCTTTCTTGCAGTTGTAGGACTTGGACCCAGTTCCTTCATAAACTGTCATCAGAGGGCCTTTCCCAGCTTCTAGAGGCCTCCCACATTTACCATGAATTACCCCAGCCTATGTTTTCAGTTTGTACCTCTCTGACCACAGTCATTTTCAGAACTAATGTGATTAGATTAAACCTACCTGAATATCATGTCTTCAAAGTTCCTTTTGCCATGGAAGGGAATATAATCACAGATTCTCGGGATTAGGGCATGATCATCTATGGGGAGTATTATTCTACCTACCATACATTTGAACCAATACTTACTGTCAGAATGGTCCTTCTGAGAGCTAGAAGGTTAATGATATGTGAAATAAAAGTCTTCTGGGTTCTAGGAAATAGGATTTCTCCTTTAAACAGAATATTTTGAATACCCTGTTGTGAGATATCTCAAAGAACTAGAGAGAGACTAGCATCTCTGACACAGCAATAATTCGAGACTGTGAGAGGGTGAGTGTTTCATGCCTGGGAAGGCATTTTCTTACCTAGCATTTAGGATCTTATTTGAAGTGTGTTAGTTTGAATTACAAAATATAAGCATTGGTGCAAAGTTAGTATATGCTTTCCCAGGATTCTCTGACATTACCTCAGTTTTATTATTCCCTTTTCATGCCAACCTCTGGTTACAGTTCCCTTCCCCCAAAGGACATTATATGTCCTTTGGCTTCATTATATGTGCTGTCCAGCCCTGAGCCTGCCTCTCTCTCAACAACCTTCTTAAGTGGCACCACACCCAACTGTGCTTCTCCCCTAATCATCTCCCTCAGCACAAAACTCTAACTCTCAATTCTAATTTCACTCAAACAAGTACTTTCTTCCTGGTCACCATTTTTCACCTTTCCTTGAACTGGACTGTCTGTTAGTATGCTCAGACTGCTTTGATTCCCAAACCTACTACTAAATATATTCTGTGATGCTCTCTTTAGTTCCTACCAACCCATTGTGAAGCAAATGCTGCCTATGCCCACTGCAGTTTTGGGACCTAGAAATTTGGATCCAAATATGAATAGCTAAGATTGGATGAGACATTGAGCTTCTAATTATAGTCCCAGCCACCAAAAGGTATAGCTCATCCTAACAGAAGAGATTTTACTTAAGAGGGTGCACCTTAACTCCAGTGACATATCTATGTTAGGTAGAATGACACCCTGATACTCTAATTTGAATATAAAACATTCTTGTTTTAACCAGAGAGAGCAAGCTAAACAATAGATATCTTACAGGAGGAAAGACTTGTTCACTGAACTGGATCAGCTTTAGGGACTCAATTCTACAAGAAGCCATAGATTTCTTCTCTGCTTCCCATGAGCATCTTCTGCTTGTGTTACAAATCAATAATAATAAAGTAGCGTGGTGTTCTTGCCCCCATAAGTCATTAAAATCAATCAGATTTGCATCCACAAAGCCATGGGGTACTGTGAAAAGTTAACAGTGGAGGAAGAAAGAAGACTTTAAAATCCACATAAAAAGAAATGCATTTTGAGATTATGCTTGAATTCCAATGTTTCGAGGAAGAGAAAGGTTTTGTCTAAAAAATTAGCTTCCACTATCATTTATAAATGATCATTTTCTCCTGCTAGATCTCTCCTTTATTATATATACCAGTTTAAACCTTAGTAAAGATATAAAGTGAGAAAACTGTTATGTGTAAGTTTCCTGAAGATGTGTTTTAAGTTTAATATTTTGCCATCTCTTAATCATTTAGAGAATGATTTTATTTTTATTCTACATGTTGTGCAATTATATTTCATTGTGTATTTGTATTTTACATTTTGCTGAAGTAAACATTGGGAGGAATGTTGCTTTTCATTTCTTCTTTTAGTCGTGGGGAGAAAAATTGCTACAATTTCTTAGTGCATTGCCAGGCAGTGAAGCTAGCTCATAGTGGCTTAAAGATCCAATAGCATCCGTCTCTTCTCAATTTTACATTCAGAGATGTCACATTGGTAGCTTTAAATGGGCCACAGTGGGAGAATTCACACCATGGAAATCAGCAGATGTTACGCAAATCAGGGCTTCTCTTCCCAAGAAAGAGCAGTTTTACACATTAACAGGTATACCATTGATATTAACGTACGTATATACATCTTCTATAGAAGGGGTAGTCAACCTTTTTATACCTACCGCCCACTTCTGTATCTCTGTTAGTAGTAAAATTTTCTAACCCCCCACCGGTTCCACAGTAATGGTGATTTATAAAGTAGGCAAGTAACTTTACTTTATAAAATTCATAAAGCAGACTTATAGCAAGTTTAAAGCATATAATAATTACTTACCAAGTACTTTATGTCGAATTTTTACTAAGTTTGGCAGAATAAATCTTTATAAAACAACTTACTATAGTTAAATCTATCTTTTTATTTATACTTTGGTTGCTCTGCTACCGCCCACCATGAAAGCTGAAATGCCCACTAGTAGGCGGTAGGGACCAGGTTGACTACCACTGTTCAATAGCAATGTAGTTAGCTGTGAGATCTGGGGAGTAGAGCAAGTAGTTAGATGTTTTGTTGTTGTTGTTGTCATGTGCAAGGTTGTTGCTTTTGTTTTGATTTAGTTTTTTGTTTTTTTTACAGTTAACTAGGAACTTATCCTTTTACGTTAGTAAAACTGTCATTATAAACTGTGAATCCTTTTTAAGTAATAGGGCGGTGCATCAACCCCAAAGAGTCACTGTAATAAATGAACGATTAGCCATAGAATCCACACACTTTCCTAGAGATTCAAGGACTTTAAGTAACTGACCTTTAAAGGAAAAATGAAATTGTCTTATGGGCCATTCAGATAGCACTTGAGGAGAACTTTGAAAATGATAGTAGCAACAAAAACTAAGTTTGATCAGTCGGTCAAAGAGTTAGTTGTTTCCAAAAAGAATACAATTATTTAAAAATATTAAGTATAAATAATTCAGTTTAGAGAAAGAAACATAAAAAATATAAATCTCTAAATCAGCAAAATAATATGGACAGGAAATCAATTCATTTATTCTACTTTTCTTCTAGTGCTCCTAGTTCAATTGCTAGACAACTGTGTTTCGATTAGTTTAGCAGAGATAAAAAGTTTTAAAAGGTTTGAGACACATAAGATTAAATAATCGAAAGGATCGACTCGGATAACAAAAATTTTCTGAACTTGATATACCGTCAGAATAAAGTAGTATTAGTGAATTTTGCAACTGAAATGAACACATTGACAATTTTTCAAACTAACTGGTAAAAGAAATATTGACTTAAATTTGTAGATTATATTTACTTGATGGGTTTTTTTAAATAACATTTTGAATAGGCTGAAAAATTTCATCAGTTGAAAATATAAATAAATATTGGCCACTGCTTTATCGCAACTAGTTAAGTGAGGCTAGCTAGATTAAACCAGGGCTTGACCAACTGTGGCTGTTAGGCTGAATGTGGCCTTGAGCTAGGTATGATTTTTACATTTTAAATTGCTTCAGAGAAATCAAAATAAGAACATTTTGTAATGTGAAAATAATTTAAAAATTTAAATTTTCATAAATAAAGTTGTATTGAGACACAATCACATCCATTTCTTTAGGTGTTCTTATGGATGCTGTCAGACCACAATGACATATTTGAATAGTTGAAATAGTGATTATAAGGCCTTCAAAGTCAAAATTTTACTACAAGTTTCTTTGCAAGAAATAGTTGCTAAAGCAGGAACTTACTTTTTAAATTGATTTTTATTTTTTTCTTTATTTTTTTATTTTTCCAAAATTACAAGCGGGAAGGCAGACAGACTCCCACATGTGCCCGACTGGGGTCCACCTGGCATGCCCACCAGGGGGTGATGCTCTGCCCATCTGGGGTGCTGCTCCATTGCAGCCGGAGCCATTCTAGCGCCTGAGGTGGAGGCCATAGACCCGTCCTCAATGCCCGGGCCAACTTAGCTCCAATGGAGCCTTGGCTGTAGGAGGGGAAGAGAGAGACAGAGAGGAAGGAGGGGGGAAGGGTGGAGAAGCAGATGGGCACTTCTCCTGTTTGCCCTGGTCGGGAATCGAACCAAGGACCTCCACAAGCCAGCCTGACGCTCTACTGTTGAGCCAATTAAATTGATTTATAGAGAGAAAGTAAGGAAGAGAGGCAGAGAGAGAGAGAGAGAGAGAGAGAGAGAGAGAGAGAAATGTCCATTTGTAATTCTATTTATTCATGCCATCATTAGTTGATTCTTGCATGTGCCCTAACTGGGATCACAACTGCAACTTTGGCATGTCAGGATGATGTTCTAACCAACTGAACCACCCCACCAGGGCTGGATTATTTTTATTTGATGCTTTTATTACATCCTTTTTATTTATATCAAATTAACAAGATGAACATGTTTAAGGATATCAAAGCTACATAAGTTAATTATGAAATGTTAATTATGAAACAATAAAATAATATATGTGCAATCAACTAATTCATAGCAGATTATGCATTCAAATTTTTCCTTTCTTCTCAGTCATCTCCAGCCAAAAGCTCTTGCGCAGCTGGTGGGTCTTCTTCGCATGTTCTGTCTTCACCAAAACACAGAGGAAAAAAGGGCGAAGCTTCTTCAAAGTGTTAAAAAGAAGTCAGTAAAGATAATACTTCAGACAAAAAATAGACCTCTTAATTATATTGTACTTTATATTACTGAATGATAAAAGATTAATTTCTCAAACATATACTTTAAAAATTTTTAAATGTTCTTAAGTTTTATAAACTGTTTTGGCATTACTTCAACATTTTAATACTAAGAGCTTCTAATTATTGGAATAACCTGGACTTTCTCAGAGTTTGGATCATAGCTTTGTTTGGATGCATCTGTTACACTGTAGATGTGAATATACCTTAATGTCATTTGTCCTGCTTATATGCAAAGCAGGTAACTAACCAGAGGAAAAGAATTATCTCCAGATTAAGGCTGGTCAAATATAGACAAAAATAGATTTTGCAAAATCATAGGTTTATCCCCATGAATCCCTTTTTATTACTTTCTTTATATTACTAACTGTGGTTTTGAATAACTCTGGCTCCTTCACTGCCCTGTGTAGATTTTCATTACTATGGGGGAAGAGTAGACAGAATCTCACTTCTCATTTTTAAGAGGCCAGGTTTACTTTGGATTATCTATCCAACCCCCAGACCATTTTGAGGTCTTCAGAGTTTTAGATGAAGACAGATTGCAAAGTATGAAGATTCAGAGACTGAATTCACACTGAGACAGGGAAACATTCATTTAAACCAATAAAATAATCTTAGTATATCAATAAAACAATCCAAGCTTAATTATCACTTACTTAGCATTTTATCCTGATAATGGATCATGTGATACATTTCCCATATTGCAGTAAAGAAAAGTAGGTAATAGTGAAGTGACTATTTCAATGTCATGTCACGAAAGCAATAATTAATATAGCCCCATTTAGAGATTAAGTCTTCTGACTCTAAACCCATATATTCTGCAACTGCTCTTCAAGGAAAACAGTGTAGAGTTCAAGAAAAGCACTTGCCTTTTTTTTTTCTTTGAAGGATGCTCTGTGAGAACTTTTGGACCATCTATTTTTTTTTTTTTTTACAAGTGACCTTAGTCACCCTTGTAAGTCAGGAGACTTTTTTTTTTTAATTCTTTATTTATTCATTTTAGAGAGGAGACACGGGGTGAGAGAGAGAGAGAGATAGAGAAAGAGAGAAAGGGGGGAGGAGCTGGAAGCATCAACTCCCATATGTGCCTTGACCAGACCAGTGTTGGGTTTTGAACTGGCGACCTCAGTGTTCCCAGGTCAACGCTTTATCCACTGCGCCACCACAGGTCAGGCAGACCATCTAATTTAAAAAATATTAAGTTAATTTCATTTGGATTATCAAAATTTAGCATATAAATTTATTTTCCCTCATCTTCTAGGGAAATTTTTTTCCAGTGTTTATTGTGGACTTATGACTGAGAATGCATTGGAAATTCACACGTATATACTCTCTTTAAGATCTGTGCATTTGCACTTCACTGTGGTGTGGGGAGGGTGAAGGAAAGATAAACAATTAATACACAGATTAACTATGTATGTAACAACTAAAGGAAGAAGAAACAGAACAGTTATAAGCTAGTATACTTTGCTGCTGTTGTTTGTTTTCCTTCAGCAGTTTGGCATTTCTTTCTATTGCCATTAGAATGAACAATGTAAAATTGCACTTAAATTGGTTTGCAATCTCATTTGAAATTTATTCCATTTTTTAGCTGCCTCCTAAAGAATATTCCTCATTTTGCTTACTTAACATTTCAATATTTTGTATATAAAACTTAGGTAAATGAGACCCTCAGTTCTAAGGTTCCTTGCAAAGCAAGGAAGGATTCTGTTTTCAAAACTAAAGTATGAAATAGTGCTATCTCTCCTCACGGCCCTCAATATATTTTGACTTAATGATTCTATTTTGGAAACGATATTGTGAAATGATCTGAATTTTCACAAAGGAGTTTAATTTCTTTTCTATAGAAAAGGCCCTAAAATGCTGTGGAATTGTATTGATTTACTCTGTAAACCACTGCACTATCCTTCAAGAAACCTGACCTGAATTAAATTACATATTGCAGGTGCTGTGAGAGAGATGGAGCCATTTGTCTGACAACATTACACAGTACATGTTGAAACTTCAGAAACATTTCATTTACTTAAACTTTTATGTTTAAGTAATTTTAATGACAATCTAGTATAAAGTCTAATGATCAGATCTTTTGGTGTAGATTTTTATCTTGATAGGTTTGCATTTAACTTGGCATCCAAAATTCGGTTCTTTTTACAGATAACCCTTGAACAAATATTATTTGATTATTCTAATCAGTGCTTATATTTTTTTAATAAACCCTATTCTACCATACCCCATCAGCCAACTTCTTTTAGCTTGAATACTTTCTCTTTAATTTTTTCAAATTCAACAGTTTTTCTTATTCTCATGGGCAGGACTCATAAAACAGTTCACTTAGGCAGGACTCATAAAACAGTTCAGCTTCAGTTAGTAGTGCTGGTCTTTCTATCGGGATGGACACAAGGCTGGCCATGTCTTCACCTCTCTTTTTTACTGGTGAGGATTTCAGGATTGATATAGAAATATCTAGGTCCTGGCACTAAAACTGCAAATTTTTTAAAAAGAGAGTTTGTTTTGAAAATAAAGAAAAATATAATATTCCAATATTTATACATCAGCTTGATTTCCTATAGCAATGTTTTCTACTAGTTATTCTTAGATAGACTTGCTTTTCACAAGATATAATAATTTAAGATTGTATTTATTCTTACAATGGCCTTTGAGTGACCAGTGGCTATTTAATTCCATTTTTAATCTGGCAATCCTCTGGCTACTATATTTTAATATTTGATGATTGGTTTTTTCACCAGACTACCTAACATTACTCATTTTTGCCATTGAAATAAGCATGGAATAGACATGAAATAGTACATTTTGACCTATTTCTGGGCCACTTGAGAACACAAATGTAATTGTATTAGCCCATAAATATTTGGGTTTTTAAAAATTATTTATTTATTTATTCATTCATTCATTTTTTTAGAGAAGAGAGGCAGACAGAGAGAGAGAGAGAGAGAGAGAGAGAGAGAGAGGGAGGGGAGAAGCAGAAAAGCGTCAACTCCCATATGTGCCTTGACTAGGGTTTTGAACCGACGACCTCAGCATTCCAGGTCGACACTTGATTCACTGTGCCACCATAGGTCAGGCAGCCCATAACTGTTTTATAAACTCAGCGCATCGTCTAAAGATGATGTCAGAAATATTCATTTAATAAATATGTATTTTATGACTGCTGTGTGCCAGACATGTTCAGATATTAGACATAAAATAGACATGATACTCAGTCCTGGTATTAAAGAGCTTTCACAGGGTATGATAGTAAGCACAAATAAAATACCTTGTGATTAGTGCTATCATAAAAATCCTACTAGAACTCAAGTTTGTACCTAAATTAGCTTCAGTGAATCAGGACATTCTGTGTAGTGCGAATGACACGGTAAAGATCTAGAAAAGTTTAGCACAAATCTTTGCACAGAGAAAAGACCTGGGAGGTAAACAGTAACCAGGTCAGGAAGGGCATTACATATTCTATTAAAGAGTTTAACCTCGGGACAAAGGGATGCCACTGATGGGCTTTTAGGAGGGCTGTGGCCCTATCATATCAGATCTGCAACAAACCAGAGAAAGACCAGTGATTAGATCTAAGGAAAAGATATTTGAATAGGGAGAACAGACCAGACCAGACTTGGCTACTGACTGAATGAGAGTGAGAAATGGGGTAATCAAGGTTAACCACGGCCTCAAGAGATGACAAAGCTTTTATATTAGGACATAGCTATACTTATTTTAAAAAAACAAACAAATAAGCAAAAAACCAAACCAAACAACAACAAAAAACTTCTGCATGATAAATATAATTTCATCTTTGTGTTTTATTTATAAAATATTTATATAAAATATAACCATATTTCTTTAATAAGTAAAGCTCTCTACTACTGTATTTTCATAGTTCCTTACTAGAAGGGACAGATGGCTGCTGCAGATTGGGAACAGGTGATTAAAAAGTGAGAATTATCTATTGGTGAGACCAGGCCTACATCATCAAGGCATCAAAGCAGTTGTATTTGATGTACAGAATAAAGAAGGGAAGGTAGAAGCCATACCTAAGTGTATATACCTTCTGAAATAATTAAGCAGTTGCTGAAAGGTGGGACAGTTTGTCCTCTATTTTAAAGCCTCAATGAGAGTTGGTGTCAGTCTCAGCCAAATTCCTTGAAATACTGTCACATATTTTAAGTAGTTGTAAGGGGATTTTTTTATTACATCCTTTCAAATCCTGATGTGCCCTGTAGAAGATGGCTTTAAAATGCTTGTAGTCTTTCTATTCTTTTTCCCCAGAACAAACACAGGAGGCTCTTGTTTTATTTTTATTATTTTTTTTTCAAGGAAGTTACTACAAAGTTTACTTTTGAATAAAAATTTACTCTTCCAAAGAAATTTGACAGTCTTGCATATGATGGTACAATTGTAACTTTAAAACTGTAATATGTTCAACTTCTGTGACTTTTGGCTGTCAATTGTAGTTTATTTTTTGAAAAGTCAAACAAACTAAAGGTTTTTAGTTCACATGCAAATTCTCATGGGCTTTTTTAGGTACCACAGGCTAGTTCATTATGACATGAGCTTTTCTTTTTAAATAAAAGAGGTAAAATGTAAAAGTCTCCCTGTTTTGTATTTTTGTTTCCTTTTCTTATTTCTCTCTTCCCTGTATTCCTTTTTCAGTCTGACAACTATTCATTCTTGGGATAATACAGTTAAGCATTGTGCTAGCCCTGGAAACACACAAAGACTGGAAGCCAGCCCTACTACATGCAATTAGAATTCATTCGTTATTTACATCTTTATAACCTTCGCATTTTGTTTTGTTTTTGATAACTTATTATTTTATGCCCTATTTTCTCATAAATGGACTATACTTTTATACACATATGAGTACATAGCATTTATTGTTTTCATTTACATTTCAAGTAGCAAGCACAATATGTGACCTATAGATCTGCTGAATGTTTTCATTTTCACTGTGACATTTGGAGGAAAATGTGGGTGGCACAAGATTTCATGTCTTCTTCTAGATCATGTCTATCTCAGGGAAGGAATGCCTTGGACCAGATATGATCAAAAAGTATATTTGAATTTGTGACTCTGCTTGAAAGTCAACAAAGTGATGGTGTTAAGATCTGGCAGAAAAATGCCAACTGATGCAAAACAAGAATGACCTTGCCCAGGTAGATGAAGGATAAGTTTACTAGCAGTGGTCTACAAGGCTGGAGATTCTACAGTGCTCCAGTTGGAAGTCCAAGCTGCCCTGGCTCTCCAGGCCTCATAAAGACCCTGTTATTACTTTTTCAACATCTTCTTGAGATGAGGATACTATAAAAATTTTGGAAAAGGAATTTTATTTTTAAATTTTATGGAGTTTGAATCCCCCTGGCTCCCTCTGACAATAAAGGCAAGTTCTGGTTACTTGTTTGATGCAAGTAATTCCAGAATATTCCTAGGCACTTGTCCAAGCTCTCTTTCCCAAATAGACCATCTCCATAGCAACACGAGGCCTCAGTCTCCTGAGGTCTATTCTTATAGGTTTGATAGTCTATAAATTTTTAAAAAATGAATGACACTGTAAATTTCTTGGTTATCTTTTTCTTTTTTTTTTAGCAAAAGAAACTGAGACACAGAGAGGAACTGGCAGGGATATACAGACAGGAAGAGAGAGAAATATGAAGCATCAATTCTTTATTGTGATACTTTAGTTCTTCATTGATTGCTTTCTCATATGTGCCTTGCCCGGGGGCTATGGCAGAATGAGTGACCCCTTGCTCAAGCCAGTGACCTTGGTCTCAAGCCAGTAAACTTGGACTCAAACCAGGAACCATGGCATCATGTCCATGATCCCGCACTGAAACCAGCACCCCTGCATTCAAGCCAGAGACCTCAGGGTTTCGAACCACTGTGCCACTGCCTAGTCAGGCCTTGGTTCTTTATTCTTGCCTTACTCATTTTGAACTTTCAACTTCATTTCAATTGTTATAATGACTCTGGAGTTAAAATAGTCAAAGATTTTACATTAACTTCCAACCATAATATGTGTTGCTTGCTTAGAGCAACATGCTAGGGACAGTTTCAAGGCTTACACTGGTTCAGTGAGAGAGAACTCTAGGACATCAGGAATATATTCCATAGGCAAAGGAGGGAAGTAATAGCATGCATTTAAACATTTCTCATTTCTGGTCTAGCAAAATCCTAAATCAGTGTTTTTAACCACTGGTGTGCAGACCAGTTCACCAGAAATTTTGTGCCAGATTGTGAAAGAGTTAATCACCCTGATGTTGTATGAAGACTATAGACCCAATGGCGTTAGTCTAATTTGCATTTGCTCATGGTGATTTCTGCCTTAGCAGTCCCTGAAATAATTCTCCTATTTTCACTGGTCCCCAAGTGTAAAAAAAGTTGAAAACCGCTGCCCTAAATCTTTTAAGACATAGGAAAATAGACCTCTTGTGTGGCTCTCCCTGGGTATGCATGGGCCAGTTGGATGCTGGCTATGAGTTATACTGCCAGGTCTGCCAGCGAGGATGGGTATGATAAGAAATACATCACTGGGGCATTTTAAGCAGGCACAGAAATGTTTGATAAAAGTAACAAAAAACATGGAGCCAACAATACTTCTCTAGCAGATTTGCCTTTATGATTACAAGGAAGTCTCAGCGCTTACTTTTTCCTTGAGGCAAAATATTATAGATGTCACTGATCTGGTAGGATTTGTGAAGTTCTGAAAATTCTTGTCCTAACAGAAATAACAATCTCATCCATCAATTTGTGGACGGTCCTTGGAATATAACCACAGGGACTCTATCCCTGTAGAACACTAAGAAAATTGAGCTCTATTATGTAAATGGATTGCAGAATTAAACAAATTCTTGGAGTGAGAAGGGATTTAGGGTCATCAATTAGATGACCACTACAGTTGTTTTCTAGATAAAGAAACTTGGGCACCTCAACCAACTAAATTTCTAACTTTGAAGGGAAAGAATACTAAGATTTATTCACTAGTGACTACCAACTGTGTTATAGATTAGGACAATACAGGTTTTAAGTAAGTGACATACTTTTGATCACACTAGTAAATTAGTAACACAGTCAGAATTTGAACCCACCTTTATCTGCCCACTAAGCCTATAGACTTGCATGAAATCATCTTGTTCTCTTTTCTATTACCATTCTTACCATCTGTTCTCCTCCCTTTCCAGTTCACCTACTGTATATATTACTCTACTGAAGTCTTATATCCGTGACTTTCCACTTAGCAGATGATAAACAAATGTATGACTTATGTTAATAGTTGATAAGACTCAATGCCTCTAACACTTACTGTGTACCTACTTTGTAATAGTCTCTAAAGATATAAAAGTGCTATCACCCCGCCCTAAAAACTTCCAGTGTATTGCTACACTGCCATCTATCTAGACAATGTATTGCTTTTTGTAAACAAATTTGTGATAAAATTATACATTTTACATTCATTTCCAATACTTAGCCAAAATGGTGGTTGATATTTTGGGGCTATTTCAAATCTCTTTCTTCTGAAACACTATGTTTCTTTTCCCTTTTCCCCCCTTTCTTTTTGTGAAATATTAAGAATGCCTACTTTACTAAAGCTGTCTTTGATTAAACTGCTTTAAAAAGGTCTTTGAAATCCTCAAACACTAAGCAAATTGTAAACTATTTTCTACTATAGCTATTGGCATTTCTCTCCCCTGGGAACAGGCGAAGGTCTTTCCCATCATCTAAGCCTAGTCATCATTAAAACCTAAAGTAGAACTGGTGGCATGAAATATCTACTCATACTGGTCAGACTCAGCAGGTAGGCTTCTAGCTCGGCTTCATTATAAAAAAAATGCTGTCACCAGCATTTCTGATATCCCTTTCTGAAGGAATATTTAAGGGTTTCTTTTTTCCTAGCAAGTTCTTATTATTCAGATTGAAATATTATATCCGGTGATACCCTCTGCCTGTGAGTACCATTTAAAATAATTATCGTCTCTTTCTGTTGATGGAGAATAGCACATCCATCGAATTTCCAGAGTTCAGAATTCCACAGAGAATTTTTTTAGAGCCAAAGACAAACATTCTCCTTCCTCATGTCCTTATATATCTCTCCTCAAGCTGAGTAATTTTCTCTCTTTTTATTCCATATAAAGATTTGAGAGTGACTGCAAGAAAAGAGTATCCCAGAGAAGAGTACAATGCATATCTGCTTTTGTTACCTTTTGCCTTTCAACCTACTGTACAGCTAACAGGAGAAAGAGGGCACATTCTATAGAAATATTGATAAATATATGTCAGTTAAAGCTATAAATATAAGGAATGAGGAACTACTTATATCTACTAAATTAGAAAAATAGTATTTAAATGAAAAATACCTAGCTGTTTGATTGCAGCAGAAAACATCACAGTCATCTTGTGGTTCTCAACTCAGGGCTGTGCTCTAATGCTTGTGGGGATGTTTTGCAACTTACCAATGATAACCTTCCATGTGCTTTGTGAAGGTAGTTTTCATAATATTTAAAGAGCTACAAAAAAATGTTTACATTTCTAAACCTTATAATCTCACTTGTGATAAATTATCCTAGAGAAATAATTCAAAAATTAAAAAAGCTCCATGAGTTCAGTTATTTATTATACATAAAAGTTTAAGTAACCTAATATTTATTGGACAATATTAATTTCTATTCCAATTCACTCAACACCCAACAGTGTAACACCACCCGCCTATGCTGAATATGAAACCTTCCTAGTGCAGAGCTGCTCTGGAACCAGACAGAATGCAGCCTACTGGTGGCAGATAGCTCTAGATTCCAGTAAGGCTGGCAAACTCAGGAGCAATTAATACTGGTGTCATTACTGAAATTATGTTTAAAAAAATAAACACTGCTTGTAAACGACCAGAAGGCAATAGAGAAAAATGAAAATGACTTGGTAAAATAGCAGAATCATACAATAATTACTATTCTTTCCATTTGAATTCTGTTAACATGATTTTAATGTCTGTACAAACATTTTTTAATAGAAACTATTGGCAAGCTAAAGATATTTTTTGGCTTTATTAATTTATCTAAAGATTAAAATGTAATAACTTCAACCAGCCAGACTTAAGTAGCTTAAACCCAGTGCCTATGAGTCTCCAGTTGTCTCAACTTTCGCCAAGTATCTTTTTCTACCAGTGGGACGAGAAGATAGCTCATTCTTGGATTAGGATATTGTCTCCCAAGATTAATGTTATGCATTTTTAGGAAATGACTGGCATATGCATTTTATTATATTAGCAGCTCGCTAAGCCAGAAAGTCCATATGGAATGACTCAAAGCAGGAAACATTTGATTGAGAGAAGTGGGGAGGCTCAGGTAAAACACCAAAACAGCTCAGACCTAGCATTTGGCACCTGGAGAAGAAAAGCAACACAAGGTTTACTTTAACCCTGGGGAAGGAGGTTGTTAGTCCTCCTTCCCTTTTAAGTACCCTTGTTGATAGATTGCTCTCAGGGGCCTACATTGAAAGTCATCCTTTGTTATAGGACTCTCCCAAACAGAAGTATTGCTTTGGGTCTTTTCCCAAACAAAGCTTAATTCAAAAGGGGTTTTGTGTTTGGTGTGTGTGTGTGTGTGTGTGTGTGTGTGTGTGTGTGTTCTGTGCCAGGTGCAGTCCCTGACCTACTAGACTTTTAAAAGCCTCATATCAAGACTCACTTGTTCAGGCCACACTATCAGACAATCAATTCCCCTGGGTTGTTGTTGGTGGGTCATATTGTCTCACTTGCTTTCATGCACCACCCACCATACAAAAATCTGTCAGAGTGAAAGCATGTAAGCTCAATAGGTATGAGATTTATTAACCCATGGACCTTCTTGGTCTAAATCTTACAGTCAGTACAGTCTTGATTCAGGCACTTGAGACCACTGAGGTTTATTTTTCAATTATTTTTAAAGACTATTGATTTGAGAGAAAGAGAGAGACACAGAAAACGTAAGGCAGTGGAGGAGGAACAGTAAGTATCAACTCCTTGTGGCTGCTTCCTGTATGCGCCTTGGCCAGGCAAGCCATGGGTTTTGAAACAGTGACCACAGCGTTCCAGGTGCACATTCCCTCCACTGCCCACCACAGGCCAGTGGAGACTCCTGAAGTTTAGGTTTAGTTTCTTTCTTCTCCCTCCTAAGTGTTAATAGTCCCCGTGGAGGCAGTGCTTCTCATATATTAGTGTGCTTTTGAATCACCAGATCTCACTAAACTGCTGATTCTGGTTCAGTAAATCTGGGTGGCCCTTCTGATTCTGTAGCTCTAACACAACCTCAAGGGATACAGGTGGGGTGGCTTATTCATGGACTGAGCTTTGAGTGCGTGGGTTAGAGAATGAGCCAAACCCTGAAGGACAAAACTGGGGAAAAAAGCAATCTTTTTCTACAACAAACTGAGTATCAGCTTCATTCTTCTTACTGTAATTCAATTTATTGTTCTTAGTCTAAAACTTGAAAATTTGTTATCAATTTATTCTGGTGCATAGAAATTTTCATTTTCTTTCTTCTTTGCATATTTCACATAAGAAAAAATGGGAATACCATGCTCTCAGCTAATGTGTATATTATATAAATAAATACTTATGTGTTTCCTTGGGGGAAAATAAACAATTATTTTGACAGTACCTAGAATTTCAAATCTATCTTTTGAGTCAGATACTTGATTTTAAGCATGGAATGTTTTTATTTCACTGTAACTTTGGCTATTTTTTTTATCTTTTCCAATTATTCTTTATTATCTGTAAAATGGGTATGAAATGTTTAAGATTAAAAGAGAAAATTTATATGGAACACCTTAAAAACTGAAAGTATTTTACATAGTTGTCTAATATTACTTATTAAATTTTCATATACCTTGTCTGAAATCACAATATGTTTTACTGCATTTCACACACCAGTACCTATGAACTTCATTAAAGTATAAGAGATATAATAAATTAAGTAAAGACAAAAACCTTCTGAAGGTTTTCACTGTCACTCTAGAAAGAAAACAAACTGTTATAAATCTACACAGAATTTATTAAGAAAGCAATCTCCTAAACCATAAAATGTGCTAATTTTTTAGAAATTATTATTTAAGCTATTTACAAACTCTAGTACTTGTATAGCTAACATGTTTTCCTCTAGCTTTGCTAAATCTAATAGTCTTTTTCAATTATTAAATTATGCTAATATGTAAGTATTTAAGAAGTAAAATAAATCCATGTTAATGTTGCATAGAATAACTTGTAAAGCAATGATCAAACTTCATGAGAATGCAAAAATACTCAAATATGATAATCATTCAAAAACACTGACACATGTATATAAATGAGTGAAAAATATTAATTTCCTTTTACTCTCTCCAATATATGTAAATGTTAGCAACCGTGCTAAAAAGGTTGAATCAAAGATTAGCTCAAAACTGTCAAGGAGAATATCAAAACAGCACCTTCTAGGGCATGTTGGCAAACCAGATACTTAGTGGAGACAGGCTAATTTATCATAGTGCAGTTGCGATGGCAACAACAGTTCTTGGTGCCATGTGACCCGAAGCAGTTTCTGTTGACTGGCTCTAACTGACTGTCAGTTCAGCAAAGGTTCCACTGTTTCCAGTGAAAGGGAAGAGAGAGCATTGATACTTGTTGAAAAGGCATAATAATAATAGTGTATCTCAATCCATGAAAGCCTTTCTTTGTCTCCTTGACATTTATTTTTATTCTGGCTAAAGGCACCCCTCTAATTTTTGTTACACAAAGGCCCTTTATTTCACAAAATTAAATATGTGTTTCTCTCTGTGTACTAAGAGTTTTGTTTATACCAATAGAGTTGCAAACAAGTATTTAAATATTCTAAATTAATATTTTCTTTATAATGTGCTAAATTTTGAATAGTAACTTTTTCTAATAGTTTTATGAAACCACAAGAAATCTGGTTATATAAACTATGCCCTCATAACTAATTTTCCTTGTATGTAGTTTTCTGAGATATAAAAAATGGAGACTGACTGTGCCCTCCTCTGATCTTTCGAAAAGGTAGACAATAGGTGGGCCTCAGATCTTTCGGAAAGGTAGACAATAGGTGGGCACATAATTTTTCTGGTCTTCTTTTCACTGTTATTTTCAATGATGGGTACATAAAAGAGCTGTAGAGATAGTCATGCTGTTTGATTCCACAGTTCCTCCCCTGGGATTTTATCTTGCAGACATTCCACTAAAGAAAGAGTTCTATGACATAGGTATGAGATTAGGAGTCAGATAGATCTGGATTTCAAACCCAGGTTCTGCCACTTGCTCACAGAGTGCCCTTGGGGAAGTATTTTACCTCCATGAGCCTCAAGTTCCCTCATTTATTAAAGAGACCTGAGAGTATCCACTCTGAACAGTGATTGGGAGCCTTACAGACCACATGTAAGTGTTTGGTCTGTGCCCCATGTGTCTCCGTCAGGGCTCTCAGTGTGCAGGGCTTCTCACTACAGCAGCATCTGTATGGCAAAATCTTGGAAGCAAGCCATATGCCCCAAATTAAAAATATGAGTTAGTGAGTTCTGCATTACTAAATTAGGTGTATTAACAGAATTAAATATGATATAATTGTTCAAAATAATTATTCCTGATAAATATGACTTTTCAGGAATGCTTATGATATAAATACGATAGTATTACAAAAAAAACAGAAGTAATATGGGATTAATAAGTCACTATCATTATATAAAATATGGGTATATAGATAACACAGGCAGTATACGGTTATAAGTGATGACTATATTAATTTAGAACACGTATTTTACGGCACGTCAGTATTTTTTTCAATTGAAATATAGTGCATAAAAGAATGTGGAGGGTAGGAGTGGAGAGGAGAGCATCTCCAGAGGCCTGAGGCAACCAGAATGCAGCCTTGAATCCCTCTTTTCCACTTACGTATATCCGTTCACCGAACTCCACGAAAGGCACAAAACTGTGCTTCTGCTCACACTTGTGAGCATTTCCCGTACGGCCCCAGAGCAGCGCTGCTTCAAGTGAGAACCAGAAAAGAATTTACAAGGAAGAATCCATGTGTGAAAGAGTTTCAGTTTATGTGTCAGAGAGAGAGAGTAAGTGGAGTAGAAGAGAAAAAGTAAAAGCAATTTGCAATGTTGAGTAAAAGGTGTGGTTTACATTTCCTTCCAAATCTAGCATTTATACCTTAGCTACCCAGGCACATGGGAAGAAGTGGCTTTCAGTCCCCATTTTAGTGTTTTTCATGGGACTAAAAGTTCATTATACCTCAAACTAATGATCACAGGAACTAAGAGACAAGTGATTTTCTAGCTGAGATTTTGTTAAGTGGTAGTGGAGCAGTTCACTGAATGCTAGGTTCAGGGCTGACAGCCCAGGAAGGAGTGAGTGAGACAGATAAGGAGGCATTGACAGAGGCAGCTGGCTAAGGCTTACAGCGAATGCTGACATGCTCTCTGCTCTCAACACTAGCTACCCTGGCTGCTGTCCAGGTACTATTATCTGCTCTGGCAAAGACAGGCCACATTTTACTTCATGCAAAAAGTATGTCAAGCAGAAGAACTCAGTAATAGCCAGAAAAAAAAGTGCTTGACTTTTTTTTTTTTTTTTTACAGTGTTCTTATCTAGATTGCTCTGCTTTAAACCAGGAAGTGATACTTCATTTATGTGAGGAATCTCTGTTCAATTTTTTGGTTGTTGTTTTAAAATAGAATATATACTGAAAAGATTAAAAATGTAGTCTGAAACTCCATCCTGCTAGTTTTAGTGACAGTTTGCTTCATTCATCACTAGGTTCCCCTCCCAGGCCAGAATCGCACCACACACCAGTAGACTTAAATGGTAAGGAAAGGGTTTGAGACCCCAATCCAGTATGGACCCCACTGGCATTCTCATTGAAAAACCAATGTGGTGGTCTCTTGAAACTTGGTGGCCCTGCTCATCTTCATGACACATGAGTCATATTTTTAGGCTGTGCTTGTGCCTCTCTAGTCATTCCCAGAGCTTCCTCTCTTTGATATCTCATCACTCTCCAGAACGTAGCTAGGTTCCCATTGTTGTGCTAGCTGTAGACATCTTTCCTCCCCCAAATCCCTGGGGAAATCATTATTGAATCAGAGAAAAATATCTTTAACTTTTCTTTCCCTCTCATTCCCTTGTCCTCATCCAAAGGTTTAGGCTCTTATAATACAAAAGCCAACAAGATTTAACAGGCTCTGCCAGATTAGTAGTCAATCGTATATATCTCCTGAGTCAATAAAAAAACATAGAGGCTACTTGAATACAGAAAAGGAAATGAGAAAATTCAGAAAGAGAAAAAAGTTAACATGATCTATTATCATGTATACATTCATGATCCAGGACAAAACACATAGTACAGAAGTTGTGTGTGTGTGTGTGTGTGTGTGTGTGTGTGTGTGTGTGTGTTGTTGTTGTTGCTATTCAAAAATGAAAGCAGAAAAGACATTGAAGCACAGATAGGCTAAAGCAAACATCAATCAATATGGCAAGATTATCAGGTTGAGTGGAATAAGGATTAGAGTTTCCTGATACAGGCCTTTATACTAATGCTAGGTCAGTTCTAGATCAGTTTCACAAATCAATAACTGTTATAAGTTTATTGTTTTGACTTTAAGCTAGTAGAGTGTCATACCTTGTGGGTAGATTTATTAGATGATATTCTAGATTTGAATGTGGAATGAGATTTTATTTTGAGTCACATCATTTTTGATTGTACATTTTAAAATAATTATTATTAGCATTAGTTGTAACTTCTTTTTATCATTTATGCCTTCAGTTTGACTTTGACCCTTTAGATGAGCTAGTTCAGGGAGCATACTAACAAGGCTGAGAACACAGGCATGTATTTCTTGGAAGCTAGCTAACCTGACTCTGTTCCTTAATTATAGATTATACCTGTAATCCTAGCCTGCCAGTTTTAAATGCATTCTTCTAGTCTCAAGGGGTATTTTGTAAGAGCATGTGAGCAAATCAATGGAAATCGATTTCCTATTGGAAAAAGCTCTAATTTTATGACCTACATCTCATGAGTAACTGGCATCTTTGCATATGGCAGATGTAACTAATTCATTGTCAAGCGTAGCTGTCTACATGGATGTCAGGACAAAACAAGTTTACATTGAAAACATTGGTTATACTTGAAATCAGCAAACTAGAGTCTATATTTGCAAGCAGGAAATTTATTGCTCTTGAATAATATCCAATTCAACTTTTCAACATTTTCCTAGATCTTTCAAGGAGGAAAAAATATTATACTTTCCAGCTAATAATTTTTTACCTTACTACTAACCAGGAAACTTCTCATTTTTTTTCTTCACTATTAATAATACAATTTTTAAAAATAAAACAATTCTAGTAAATGTGTCAGAAATAGTAATTGGGACCTGTAGTTAGAGGCTCAAGTCACATAACGTCATCTTCTGCTCCCCTATTCAGGTCTTGATTAGCCTTTTAATTTTTTTTTTTCAAGAACCATAATAGTATGTTACTCTTCTGTTTTCAGTGTTCTGTAACATATTTTTGAGATTACTCATATTTGAAGCCTATCATAGTCTTTTTTCCTTTTATCCTTCTCCTTTTCTGATTATTTTTTGAGCTGTAATATTAGTTCAAGTTGAATCAAGATTGTGTGAAAAAAGTGATATAGTTTAGTACATGGATGTCACAAACACATTTTAACTCCTCTGACCCTGTTTTCATATCTGTAAAATTTATGTAACAATTCCTTCTCTCTTAGGCTTCTTGTGTAAATAAGATCAGATTAGTGCGTTAAATAAATTAGCAGATGGAGCACATTGGAAAAGTTAGTGCCATTATGCTTGCTTATTATGATTCTCAGGCATTGAGAGGCCCAAGTCTATACGCCTTGCAGCTACTCCACTACTTCTGAGGTGAGTGACTAAGCTGTAATGAACTGTGATGACACCTGTTAACCAGGCCATTTCATGTGACAACACATCATGAAGCATTAATAAGTACAGTTAAGATTCCATGTAAAATATATTAAAAGATTGCAAATTTCATACTTTGGAAGGCATTAATATTGTTTTGAAGGTAGTCTATCTATTGTTTTATGGAGCTCCAAATGCAATTGTTAAAATGCCCTGTGTCATGCTAGAAATATTTTGTTCAATCATTGACTCATTCATTTATAGATCACCGTTAAGTAAGTGTGAGGACATTGGGAATAAAGACATAGTAAGTTCTGACTGAAGAAAATAATATATAAGAAGGCATGTAATTAACTTACAGTAGTTTTATAATATGTAGTGTCAAATAATTTGATTCATGAAAAAGTTCTTTGTAAATGTCATAATACTGACAATAAAAGATTGCACGAAAACTGTTAGCTATGATGACCAGTAAATCACTGGTGACCTTTAAGACAGCAACTTCAGCAAAACGGCTCCTTTAATGCTATTTTTAATTACTGCAAAAAGTAAAGTGATATATATTTTAGTAAAGATTACACAAAATATATGAAAAATGGATATGAGGCTCTCTTTTATAAAAGTGCTTGAATTTGACCAGACTGGAAAATGGGCTGAATATTCTAGTTTATTAATAGGATATTTTAGCACTGTGAATTTGAAGGTTTATTGCCTCCTGGAGAATGCTGAGAACAAATCTAAAGTGCTTTAATCAGTATAATTTTTAGAAAATAAGAAACAATGAAAAGTTCTGGACTTTTTTTGTGATTGGACCAAACTGTCTCAAATGAATCAAGCAGAGAGATGAAAAGCCAACATTTTTTGTGTCTATGTGAATGGGTTTTTTTTGTTTGTTTGTTTTTTTGTTTTGACAGAATCAGAGAGAGGGACAGAAAAACAAGAAAGGAGAGAGATAAAAAGCATTAATTCTTTGTTGTGGCACCCTAGTTGTTCATTGATTGCTCTCTTATATGTGCCTTGAGAGGGGGCCACAGTGGAGCAACTGACCCCTTGTTCAAGCCAGTGACTTTGGGCTCAAGCCAGCAACCTTGGGTTTTAAGCCAGTGACCATGGGTCTATGTCTCTGATCCCACACAAAAGCCAGCGACCCTGCGCTCAAGCTGGATAAGCCTATGCTCAAGCCAGTGACTTCAGGTTTTTATCCTGGGTCCTCCGCATCCCAGTCCAATGCTCTATCCACTGCACCACTGCCTGGTTAGGCTGTTCGGTTTTGTTCTCAACTTCAGAGTACAATGCAGAATAAGCTGATTTTCTGCACACTGCTTTCCTGAGTGAGAATGATTTAGAAAGGAAGGGAGATACACATTATGTAGAAACTAGTTCTAACTTAAAAATCTAAATACGTGCAATCCAAAGGAAATTTAATAATCCACATAACAGATACTAGGGCCAAATTTAGAGATTAAAGACCTGGTGTATAGAGTCTGATGTTATTTTACTGGAAGAGGAGAAGGTCATAGATTTTATTATAATGCAAAGTTAGGACCTGGATTATTTTACATTTCTCTGCATTGATGCTTTATAGTGACTATTAGAGTTAGTCACACCTGCCTAACCAGGCAGTGGTGCGGTGGATAGAGCATCCGACTGGGACGCGGAAGGACCCAGGTTCAAGACCCCAAAGTCATCAGCTTGAGCGCGGGCTCATCTGGTTTGAGCAAAAGCTTGCCAGCTTGGACCCAAGGTCTCTGGCTCCAGCAAGGGGTGGCTCGGTCTGCTGAAGGCCCACGGTCAGGGCACATGTGAAAAAGCAATCAATGAACAACTAAGGTGTCCCAACGGCAATGAAAAACTAATGATTGATGCTTCTCATCTCTCTCCCTTCCTTTCTGTCTGTCCCTATCTATCCCTTTCTCTGACTTGCTGTCTCTGTAAAAAAAAAAAAAAAAATCAATATGTAGAGTTAGTCACACCTGGAATTAAATGTTAGACAATGTTTGTGAGGCTTAGGTTCTCTTTTGTAAAAATAGGAACACTACTACATCAAAAGATGCTATGTGGTGGTGACTGGCATAAAACCAGGTACTTAACAATATTCATTACATATTAGTTAAATCTGCTTTAATTCTTTATAAGATACTGGTCCTTCACCTCTTAAGAAAACAGTGGGGTCTAAATCATCAGTTGAATACAAAAACAGATTTTATAAAACCAAAAAGGTACATATATCTTCTTTTATCTTGACCTAAAATGGCTAGTCCTGAGTGTTGGGTAGGTCAATTGCTCCCTGTTTAGCAAGGTGTTCAGACTAAGAGTAAGGCAGTAACTCTTAGGTATGATGGCTTCCAGCTTATTTGAGAAATCCTATCTATAATAGGGTGAGATAGCACCATCTAAAATTAGGAGGAGCCAATCTGAATTTCTTCTCACAAAGCAACCTCTTGTATTTCAGTGGGTTTTATGGTTTTTTTTGGGGGGGGGTCCCTTATATCAATTTATCTTTGGTAAATGACATGAGATTTTAAATCAATAGACTATCATTCAAATATTTTCACTTTCTTTATATTTGTGTTTTTGCAAGTGAAATGTAAATTTAAGCTCTCGTGTAACGCTGCAGTCTGAACACCTGTGTCTAAGGTTGTTTCCAGAATTAAATAAGATAACATATGTAAAATGCTTATCTTGTTGGTACAAAGTATATAATCAATTGTAGTAATTTTTATTATTGTTAATATAAATAATAGGTTAAGTATTATGTCTTAATATATTTCAAAGTACAAGATTCATAAGTTTTATAGTATATTTTATATGGGCTCTTAACTATACTTATTTAATGCTTTATGATGTGTTGCAATATGACATGACCTAGTTATCAAGTATCATCATAGTTCTCTATAATGAGCTACAGATCTCCAAAGGGTATTAGGTACTAGAATTTTAAAATGCATAATACAGTAGCCTTTTCTAATTCATTTCTTATCTTCAATGATGGTATTATATAGTTTCCTATATCCTCTGTAACAAGTTACCTCAAATGTAGCAACTTAAAACAATGAAAGTTTATTATCTTAAGATTCTGGAGGTCATAAGTCCTAAAGTCAACTATGTTGTTAGCAGGATTTCAATTTTTTTTGGACAGCTCACAGAAAATATATTTCCTTGTCTTTTCTATCTTCTAGAGCAGTGGTTCTTAACCTTTTTTGAGGTACCAAACCCACCAGTTTCATATGCGCATTCACCGAACTCTTCTTTAGTGATAAAATATGATGTTTTTTTTCCAAATTCAAGACATAGGTATATGTTTTTTTACTGATGCACAAAATGAGCCATGCATGAATATCACCTTGCTCAAAGAATAAAACCAACAAAGTGCATGAACTCTCAACAAATTACAGTATTACTTTATTCTGGCCTCCGTGGCAGAGGCTTCTCCGAACCCCTGAGACGGACTCATCCAACCCCTAGGGTTTTATAGAACCCTGGTTTAAAACTACTGTTCCAGAGGCTACCTGTATCCCTTGGCTCATGGCCCTTTCTTTCATCTTCCAAACCAGCAACCCAACGTCTTCAAATCTCATTCTTTCTCTCTGACCTTTACTTCCATTATTATACATCCTTCTCTGGTTCTCACTCTCCAGCCTTCTTTCCCTTACAAGGACTTCTCTGATTTACTGGATCCACACAAATAATCCAGGGCAATCTCCTCATCATAAAACCCTTAATTTAGTCACATCTGCTAGATCCCTTTTGTCTTGTAAGATCTCATATTCAAGATTCTGGGAATTAAGGCATGGTCATCTTTGGGAAGTCATCATTTTGTCTACCACATCAAATTTGAGGGAAAAGCTATTTCTTCCCTTTAGGCTACAGTGGGTGTTATAAGGGAGATTCAAGTTTAATGTTTATCATATTTTACTTTACAAGTAAAAAGCAAAGGAAATATAGTTGGAGAAAATTTCATAGAATCTATGAAAACTAAGTTATACAATTTCTTATTATCTAACCCATGATCGCTTTATTAGGTAGGCTCCTTTTCCTTATTTCACAGAAGAGGAAACAAGACACCTGACAGTTTATCCAAATTCACCCAGTTAGTGGTAAAATTAAGATTTTGGAACAATCCTAGCCAGTTCCAAATATCACACTCTTAATAAAGCCATGCTCAGCCTGTAATTCATTGTATTTTAACTAGAATGATTGGTATAAAAAGATTCTTGATATATAAATAAAATCTTTAAATATTCCTATGTTACCTTGCATAGGCAATTGCTTATTCATCTTACCTGTGAGTTCATCTTCTAATGAACTAAAAATAACAAATATGCAAGTAAAAATATTATCTTATTATATGTGCAGCTGTTAAACATAAACAGTTTTGCTAAAAATGACTAATTTTTTCTTGGAAGGTAATTTCAGGTAATACTTTTTTAAAATTTGCAAAAATCTTAGAAGATATGCAATCAACATGAAAGATATTAATAAAGATGCTGAATAGCTTTGTAACTTAATTTAATCAAATGAACATGTTGAGATGCTATTTATTATTTAAGTCTGAGTAGAAGGGCCCTAGATTACAAACTGCCCTGAGTAAGAATGAGATTTTGAAACATATCTCAATTATTAGTTCCAATATTGTTTTTTCCTGAAAAAACTAAACACAAACACTTCAAGGTACCGATGTAAAATGGAAATAAAATAAAATAGGTTTTATTACTTACGATGTTCAGCTGTTTTAGTTGATGTAGTAACATATATTTCAGAAAAAAAAATTCAATGAGTGACCTTTTGAATTTAAAGATTAATTATTTCTTGCCTGACGTGTGGTGGCGCAGTAGATAAAGCATCGACTTGGAATGCTGAGGTCGCTGGTTCAAAATATGGGGCTTGCCCGGCAAGGCACATACGGGAAGCCACTACTACGAGCTGATGCTTTCCGCTCCCACACCCCTTCTCTCTCTTTCTCTCCTCTCTATAAAATCAATGGAATGAAATCTTAAAAGAAATAAAATACAGTGAAGATTTATTGTTTTCTAAAGCAGATGTGTTAGAAAGACAGTGGGAATACGTTATTTCACCACTGAGAGTGGTCATATAATAATGAAAAGTATGATTAAACTAACTAAGAGTTAAAAACTGGAATGTTTTGTTACCTTCAGATTTGGACTAAATATTATACCCTTTTATGCAATATATATATATATATATATATATATATATATATATATATATATATATATATATATATATGGCACAGTCTAACAGAAAATCAGTCCAGTACTACAGGGGTAGATTGTTACTGTTTGAAAGAGTTACCACAACATCTTTCAACGCACTAATTTTGCTGTTTTCATCCTCAGCCATTTTCAAATTTGTGAAAAGGTGTATGAGCTATCTCATTTGTTGTAACTCTCTTCCAAACTCAAAATAGGAATTATTAGCTCAACTAATTTTTAAAAACGTTTTGCCAATCTCTAGCCTAACCTATAGGTTTTAAACTGTGCTTCACAGTCATTCAGGAGCCAACTGAGGGAAAGAGGAAGGATTATTGAGGAATGAGAGATAAGGGAGGCAGGCCTCCCAACACAGCTTTTCAGTTCTTAGTCTGTTTTGGAAGAGAGAGATATGAAGGGAGGGAGAAAGGTTTGAAAATCACTGTTGGAGCACCTTGTACCTGATTGGTAAGCATATAAACATGCTTAAAATTAGAAGATTATAGTTCCATGTATTGAATTATAAATACAAATAAAATAAAAGTTATAGGAACTCCACAGAGCTGTTTCAATTTCAAGTTCTATTGTTGACTTATTTTTCAATTAAGATCATTTCCTCAAGGTATGAGAATCTAAATGAGGTAAACCTGAAAATTCCTCCAAAGCAACTTGGAATTCACATGGAGCTCAAAACAGATTTTATTCTAATGTAATGCTTAATGTATATAAAGTAGAATATAATGCAGTGGACATCAGTAATCAGTTGGTTTGGTCATAGTGATTTATTTTTCTGTGCTCAAGTTCAGTTCATACTATGGAATGCATTTGGAGACATTTGGCTTTCTTTTATCCATCTAACGACTGTTTTAATGTTATTATTGTTTTGTTTTGCATACAATCAAGTCTCATTTATTTTACCCTATTTCACAGCTACTTGAATTTAATGAATTTTCATTTCACTTAAGAGATTATTAAGCATTTTCCCAACTAGTCTGTATTATTCTCATTGAAGGAGGAAATTAAAGTGTGAATTCTAACACCTGTCTGAAGTCACACAGTAAATGTCAAAATGAGAAGAGTAACTGAAGACTCTTCAAAACCAGTGCATGTTCTCACCACTGTGTTCTTTATAAAACCTTGGGCAATACAAATACAGCAATTCCTCCAGTAACACTGTTTTGTTCGTCATCATTTTGTTACACTGATGATGAAATTCTGTAGGGACTTAACTCTCGTTTATATCAATTCGCCTATGGTAAAATTGGTTTCATTATACATTGCTTCACTTAAAATCAGAGAAGTTATAAAGAATGTACGTCAGGACTTACTGTATTAAAAATTAATATGAAAAAATTAACTGCTGTAGATCACTGACAGTTGTAGTAATTGGGATTGTTTGAATCATCCCTAGGGGGATGGATTGAAACAACCCCCTAGGATATGACTATTCTTACTTGCCATGCACTCTCTATCCTAAGGAGGACAGTTTTTCCTGTGCCATTTTGCAAGCATTGTACAACATCATTAAGGCCAGTACAGTGGTGGGATTCAAATAATTTAACAACTGATTCTTTGCCCTAATGTCCGTTTTAAATATAAAAAAATAATATACTGAAAGGTAGTTTATTATTTCATGCATTTGATACTTAAATAAAAATAAAAGAGGTACACAAAACTAGAATATAAGTTTTAAAATATTAATAAAAATATTAAGTAATACCTGACAAAAAACAATAAAACTGTTATTTAAGATATTTCCATAATACTTCTTGATTGGCATCCTCATTTGCAATTTTTTTTTCCTATGGACGGAATGAGCATTACTATGGGCGCTTAGACTATGCTGTTGTGCAGATGAATATAAAAAAAAGAGTAAGGAAGGTAAATTTGTGATTTCCACATTGGGCGGCTGCCCAGGCACCCATGTTAGAGAGAACCCTGATTACAAGTGCCATTTTAACAACTGTTTCTCCAAACTCAACAAAAAATTATTGGTTCTGCTGAACCGGTGCAACCTGGATGAATCCCACCACTGAGTCAGGGCCTTAGCTAACTGGGTGGTGCTATATATGCTCCATATATCCTAAGTCTATTTAACGTGTATGGTTCATTGTTCCTTAACGATTATCTAAATTCACCACTGACAAAATAAGGTTTTAAGGAAATAGCCACATTGATCAAGGCTTTTACAACTAGAAATCTTTAGCCAAAAATAGATAAATAGATTTTCTTCCTGACTTGGGATAAAAAACCAAGTTCTATAAAGAGCTAGATATTTATATTTTTGATACATTTTCATTAATAAACTCTCCTTGGACTTCAAATGGAGAAGACCGGGAAAACATCGGTTGTGACTTCAATCATGAGGGAAGAAAAATGTATAAATATAGTTCAGGCACTATGCCTCTAGCTCAGTGGTTCTTAACCTGAGTTCTATCGAATCCTAGGGTTCGAGGAGTCGTTCTCAGGGGTACAGAGAAGAAGCCTCTGCAGCGGATACCAGAATAAAGTAATACCATAATTTGTTGTGAGTTCATGCACTTTGTTGGTTTTGTTCTTTGAGCAAGGTGATGTTTATGCACGGCTCATTTTGTGCACTAGTAAAATAACATATACCTATGTCTTAAATTTGGAAAAAAGAATCATATTTTATTTATCCCTAAAGAAGGGTTCAGTGAATGCGCATATGAAACTGGTGGGCTTGGTACCTCAAAAAAGGTTAAGAACCACTACTCTAGCTGCATGTTTACTAAAATAAATTCAAAGAGAATTGCTTAATTATTTGGTTGCTTGGCACTTTCAAATGAATGATTTAAGGTATATGCTGTAAAGGTTTGGAGGAATTGTGTCATGAAAGAATGCAATAATTTTAAATTTTGGTGGGTATTTTAGTGTGGGGGTTGGGCACTCAAAGGAGAACTTGATGGCATATTAGACATATGTTTGTGGACGGTATCTGGAATGACTCAGTAATGAGGCAATTATTTCAATTCAAGTTGTCTTAGACAAAAACAAAAACAAAAAAAAAACATTGAGTTGCAACATGTGCTAATCAAATGTATATTGTGACCAACAAATTATAGCAACCTTTTTTGAATAACTTAAAACATACTTTTTTTGACTAATGTTAGCTCAAGTGATGAAATAGGTCAAGATGAGAAAAGAAAAAGAAAATCTATTGTCTGAACTCTTCCTTTAAACAATATAATCACAATTATAAAACCATTTAAAACACCCAAGTAATATGATATTCTAATGAAAACTTCTAAATAGCCAACCAACCCTGGGAGTCAATGGGCTAATATGTGCCACAAGGCAATAGACCAGAGGTAACAAACTTGAAGCCCACATGCACGTTTGTATAGACAACACAGTTCTTGCTCTGATTATTTTTGTTGTTTATTGATTTGAGAGAAAGAGAAAGGGAAGCATCAACTTGCTCTTTCACTTAGCGGTTCCATTTAGTTGTGTAATCTACTTATTATTTCTAATACATGCTCTGACTGGGGATAGAACTTGTGACCTTTGGGACGCCAGGTTGGGGCTTTAGTCACCAAACCCCTGGCCAAGACTCTTTTCTGATTATTGATTGCTGCATAGCAAACCAATCAATAATTCACTGGCTTAGCCTGACTAGGCGGTGGCGCAGTGGATAGAGGGTCAGACTGGGATGCGGAAGACCCAGGTTCGAGACGCCAAGCTCGCCAGCTTGAGCACGGGCCCATCTGGCTTGAGCAAAAAGCTCGTCAGCTTGGACCCAAGGTCGCTGGCTCCAGCAAGGGATTGCTCTGTCTGCTGAAGGCTCGCGGTCAAGGCACATATGAGAAAGCAATCAATGAACAACTAAGGTGTTGCGATGGCAATGAAAACTAATGATTGATGCTTCTCACCTGTTGGGCAGATAAAATATATTATGCTCACTTTGTTAAAGATGGCGCTGCCCACATGGAAGTTCGTTGATATTAATGTGTGTTCTGGAAGAGGCTGTGGGCAGGCCGGGTCATTATAGCCTAAGGTTTAGTTTAAGAGTAAGCTCTTCTCCACACCTTTGACTGATTGGATGATGTAGGGTGGTGATGTAGGGAGGAATCCCATTATGCCTCAGATGGGTGACTTTGTATCAGAGACTTCCTTGTTTGTATAATTGGATTAAAGGTTTGGATTTTCTATGCTATAAACTGGGGCAGTCCGGGAGCTTGCTCTCTCTCTCTTGGTTCCTGAGTTCCTGAGGTTAGTATTAGAAGAGAGGAGAGCAGATTAAGGCCACGTGAAGGCCAGGAGAAGCAGCCAAGATGGCAGAGTGCTGAGGAAGAAGCCAGTTTGTTAAGAGTTTGTGCAGGAGGAGATGGGAAACAGAGGGGAATAAGTCTGGTGAGCTAGAAACCTTTGATTTTAGGAAACTCGGATAAGTCAGTAGCTTTGTGAGCACTGAATGTGTGGGTTTTGGAGCCCAGTGTGTATTTTTGCTTGCCCACCGGGTGCAAGCTAGAATTAAAACTGATGGCTCACCAGTTCTTGGCTCCGGTGTTTCATTGCCATCTGTCCGAATCCAATGCGAATCTGCATGGGTCAGGCTGCTGTGATAGCGGCCTCGACTACTGGCTTTACATCACCTCTCTCCGTTCCTGTCTGTCTGCCCTATCTATCCCTCTCTCTGACTCTCTCTCTCACTCTCTCTCTCTCTCTCTGTCCCTGTAAAAAAAAAAAAAAAAAATTCACTGGCTTAAAATACATTTTATTTTTGAACTGTTTCACAGCTCTGTGGCTGACTGGACTTAACTGGGTGGTTCTCATTTGAGTCTTTCAGTCAAATAGCCCCTGTGATTCTGGTAACCTGAAGACTTGAGCAGATTTAACATCCAAAATGGCTTTTTCTCTCACCTGTCAGATGCATTGGTATTTCTCTATGAGGCCACTCCTTGCAGCAGAGCAGCCTGTACTTTTTATAAGAGCCAGGAAGCAGAGATTATAAGCCCTATATAGGGCCAGCTATCTTAAAAAGATTTGGAGTTAATGTTTAATACTAAAAAATGGAAATTTTAAATTTAAAAACGATCTGCATTTTTGCCTTCCCTTAACAGTGAAGATCACTGGCAAGCATTGTCTGTAGCTGAGTGCTGACTACCTCTTTAAGACAGAGTACAAATGCTCCATTCCTCACCTTCTGTATCGGGTCCACTTCATATTCTTGGGGCCTTCCTGGCAACTGCAGGCATTTGGGTTTGAGACCTTTTGTGTTACTAGCAAAAAGTGACTTTTTAAAGATGCAAATATAAATTATATGTGTGCTATTTAAAAAGTATTTTTTTACATTTTGAAATTTGATTTTGTGCATCTGTTATTCCTCTTTTATTGTACTTTTTATTTTTAAGATAACTTATGGATTTGATTCAGTGAAAATGCAATATGATTTGCTTTAAAAAAACATGAATAAATTACAAAACTTGTGTTTTTTAACATGGGCTCATGCATACTTAATTTCACATAATAAATTTCATCATATGACAGTTCATATCTAATTATTTTACTTACGGTTGGCTTTGTTTGTGGATAACAGTCCACAACATGGGGGAAAAAAGCAAATGAACAAGGAAAAACACTGACCAATGAACATTTTATTAACCAGATTTTTTAAGCACTGTGATATGTAAGCAATTTAAGGAAACCAAGATTTGGGTATATGGAAACTAATATTACTATGCTAAAATAATCTTTGTTGGTGCTAGCAATGATTTACAAAGATTTCATGTAATAATTATATAAGCAGTTGTATTCACCATGTTTTTTTATATTATAAATAGTAACTTCAAAGTTAAGATGGTGTATAAATTCTAAGGACCTGTATATATTTGTTGTCTATTTAACAGCTATGAAATCACAATACCTGCCTTTTGTAACTTTCAACTAATTATAGTTTTCACATGAATATTTAAAATAAAAATGTCATCCATTAATATATATAAGAAAATTGAATGTCTTACTAATGTCATGTTATTTACTTTCAAACCAATCAATTCACAATTTACTAGCTATGGCTAATTCATTCTCAACAAATTCTCATATATAATGTTAACTTTATTAGAAAATATAGTTTAAATTTAAAAAGAGCCATTTCTCTTCATGTGTTTAAACATATAATATATGTGCACATTCTAAAATTGAGAAGTTATTCCTAAGAAATAAATACCTTAAACAAGATGTTTTATAAAACATATTACATTTTCATAAAATTATTTAAAGTTTTAGACCAAGTGAGCATGGCTGAATTTTTTCAAGCTGGGTTACTTAAATGAATTTTGCACTCTTCTTTAAGAGATGGCACACTTTTTTTCTCTTCAAATAGGAGTGATGGTCAATTTGGGGTAAAAGTAATTGGAAAAAGAAGCTAGAAGGTGTTTATTGAAAATTTACTGCTTAGTTGTTTTTTTCTAATCTATATATACTCTGTGGGAAGCAATTTTACTGGCTAATATAATGACTTTTTATGGGATAGTTATATGTCTATAGTCACAGCAGAAGACTGCTTGGGGTTAGATATCATGAGCATTCCTTAACATCTTTATCATCAGTTTCCTCATCTGCCAGTTGGAAATAGTAATAATGCCCACCTCTGAGCATATTACAATGCTGAGGTTTGAATAAGTTACTCTATGAACAAATTTTTTATTACAATGCCTGGCATAGAATCAGTGTTATATACCGTATTTCCCCAATGTATAAGACACATCTTAATTTGGGCGCCCAAAATTTGAAAAGAAATGTATTACATATACTTATTGAACTCAGGTTTTATTTATCATAAAATTCATACAGCTCCTCATCACTGTCAAAACTCCTATCCATTAGCTTGTCCTCATCTGTGTCTGATGACGAATCAACGTCTCCAACAACAAGTGCATAAACAAGCACAAAAAAGTGAGAAATGCAAATAAAAAAACTATAACCACTCTACAAGATGCACCCAGTTTTTAGACCTTAAATATTTCAAAAAAAATGTGGGTCTTATACATGGGAAATCTGGTAGGTTTTTTCTGTCATCACCATTGTTATTATTATTGTTTCGCATGCATTTTCTTTTTTAAAAAATCAATTTTACCTAAAAAGCTAAATTAGGATATAGGTGTTCTAACCCAATATTTTTAGGCTTAATTTCACTATATTTTTAAATTTTTTCAATATAGATCTTAGAATTGAGTAGGAAAAGTGAGACAGGAAGGTGGAAAAATGTCAATTCACAACCATGGTTGCTGGGGTCTGTGATAGAAGGCAGAGAACAAGAGTTAGAGGTACGCTTCCCCAGAGGGTCCTATATGACGGGAACTGCATTCTTCAAACTAAACTGGCCAACCTGTGGAATGTCAAAATGTTCCAACGTTTTCAAAATCAATACTTCTGAAGGAAGCAACATCTCTCTGTATCCCAAACGGCATACACAGGACACTCTAATCTGGATTGGCCTGACAGTGTGTGTGGTATGGAGAAATTATATTGTGCTACTTTTCTTCTCCTTTTAGAACTACATTTCATAAAGAATGGAATCCATCTCTCACTTAAAGTATGCTGATCCCTGTAGTTTGAAAATCTCAGGTGTAGGTTAAACAACTTCCAAGAAAAAGCAATCCTGAGGAAAATGTTTAAAGTTTTCTGAGTGATATATGATACCATTTTCCTCTTCTAGCTTGTTAAATCTTTAGTATGCATCTGATGAATGAATTAAAACAAAAAATCTTCAGAGCACTAAACAGAAAACATACTGGTGATTGCATTGAGAAAGAGATGGCTGAGAAAGAATTCTTTTGTAAGTCAGTTAATTTTCAGTTTTTTCTTTTCAACAAAGTTAAAGGCAATGTTAATTGAGCTGTCAGCTGAGAGATGATTAACAGTATTTTTTCTATTATAGATTACTATGTAATTTATGGCACATAATTTGGAATGAGTTTAAGAAATAGAATGACAATTCTATAACAAAATGTCTTCTATTCTCATTTTGTTATTTATGTGAATTATTTTTCTCAGAGCCAACATATAAAAATAAAAATAACAAAATTTATATTGAATACTATTTTATTATAACAATATTCAGCTATTAATATATAAGTAAATTGGAGATCGAGTCATTCATCTCATTAAGAAATAATTTCCAAAAAGATTTTCTATGTTTAGTAATTATAAAAACTCACATCATTTGTTTTATTCAAGTATTAATAATATTTATACTAAAAGGAAAATATGGAATAAAAATAATGCTTAAATTATCATGTCCACAGGACTTTTTATTTGTTTCTATTATATACATATTTATGTGGCAGAAAATTATAAGAGGATGATCAGTAGAAATCATTCAAATGTATAATGTATTCCATTAAAACACTAGCTGGCCTGTGGTGGCAGAGTGGATAAAGCCTTGACCTGATATGCTGAGGTTGCCAGTTCGAAACCCTGGGCTTGCCAGGTCAAGTCACATAGGACAAGCAAACAATGAACACCAAAGGGCAGCAACTATGTATGTGTTGATACTTCTTTCTCTGTCCCCCCCCTTTAAACTCAATATATATATATATATATATTTTTACAGTGACAGAGAGAGAGTCAGAAGGATAGAAAGGGACAGACAGACAGGAACGGAGAGAGATGAGAAGCATCAATCATCAGTTTTTCATTGCGACACCTTAGTTGTTCATTGATTGCTTTCTCATATGTGCCTTGACCGCGGGCCTTCAACAAACAGAGTAACTCTTTGCTCGAGCCAGCGACCTTGGGTCCAAGCTGGCAGCTTTTGCTCAAGCCAGATGGGCCTGCGCTCAAGCTGGCAAGCTCGGGGTCTCGAACCTGGGTCCTCTGCATCCCAGTCCAATGCTCTATCCACTCCGCCACCGGCTGGTCAGGCGAATAAAATCTTTTAAAAAACCCAACAATATTGTGGGAGAGGTTAAATAAATATTCAAGGAGAAAAATAAACTGAACAACATATTTCAATTGTTTAAGTAAAACTTGATGTATTTTGTTTTGTAATGTATGATGGGGTTATTAAGCTGAAAGGACATTTAGAATCAATTAAATACAAATAAAAGAATAAAAAACAATTATTTTAACTATCAGTATTTATGCATATTAGCTTTTGCATACTTGTAAATGTAAAATATATGAGGAAATATTTTAGATATTAAATGTATGAAAGTGCATAGTTTTTAAAATATTTCTTTAGAAGGTTATTAGCAAAAATATTCCAAAATATCACAGAATTGATGCTTTATAAGGAATCATCTAGTTCTCAGATTATATAATTATTTTGAAAATAAATAATATTTACTAGGTATAGTTAATAAAATTTTACTCTAAGTCTCATCTAGAATTGCTGTAGAAATATTTCCTTACAATTTAAAAAAACTACTTTCTATATTTCTGTTTTTGTTTTGTGGAAATTCTCTTTGGCAACTTGATAGTCTTCCTAAATTTTTTTTTTAAATGTATGACCACATGCACATAGAAACAAAGAATGGGCCTGACTGCCTTGGTAACAGGATTGATGGGGGAAGGAAAGGAGAAGCCAAGGATGTTAAATAAAACACATGCTAATGTACTAAAACAATCCCTTTTTGGATGTTAATAATATACAGTAGCCTCTGTTAGCCAAGGTTTTGCATTACGTGGTTTCAGTTACCTATGCTCAACAGTAGTCTGAAAAAATTAAATGAAAAGTCCCAGAAGTTAATAATTCAAAAGTGTAAAATGTGTGTTGACATTACATACAGTTCCTCACTTCATTTCATCACACAGGCATCAAGAAGACTGGGCACATTACAATAAGGTATTTTGAGAGAGACCACATTCACGTAATTTTTAGTATAGTATATTGTCATAATAGTTCTGTTTTATTATTATTTGTTAATCTCTTACTGTGCCTAATTTATAAGTTAGTATATATAAATTAGATATACATACTAATTTTATAAATATATATGTTTGGCATATATTGCAAAAAATACAGTATATATAAGTTATAGGCATCCAGTGGGGGGTGTTGAAATGTATCCCGCTCAAGTAAAATAGATGACAAAACTGTAATCCATTTTAAGTACCTAACAGTGACATTTTAGAAAGCTGCATGTGGACAATAAAAGTAAGTCACTGAATTTCTTTTGGGGATTTTGGTATTTTGATTCAAGTTTTGGACTAACAACATGTTTAAGAAAAAAACATAGTTTATTTAAAAACGGCAAAGGTTAAGAACTTCCCAACCAAAAACCCCACCTCAATGCATTGAAGAACGAGGACAGAAATTTCTAGGGAGGCTTCTTTTTATTTTATCAATGCAGAACAATTAAAAGGACATTCAGCTGGACCAAATGTAGAGTAACTAGTATTGACCAAATATTTTACTTTTTCAAAATTTGTTTTATTTTATTTTAATTAAATTTATTAGGGTAACACAGGATAATTATCCCAGTGTCAGGTGCCCAATTTTACAACACATTTCTGTGCACCTTATTAAATGTTTTCTTTAGCTTCCTAACTCAAAGAACCACTTACTGCTTACTTGGGAGTTGGAGAAATTACAGTCCCATTTCTGGCACAAAAAAGTAGGGACAGCCAGCTCCCAGAACAAAGCCCATCTGTACAGTGGGAGAGATAACATTGGATTTTTTTCTCAAACAAATGGATCTATTGACAAATATATATATTTTTACATCTACTCTGAAAAGGCTAATTTGAAATATTTTTATTCTATAATTTTCATTTTAAAATATAGCATAAATTTAAGGGTAAAAATATATATGTATTCATAAATTACATAATAAAAGAATCAGCATCCAGAAATAGAATCTGCAATACTTATTTGTTGTTGTTGTTATTTTCTGAAGTGAGAAGTGGGAGGTACAGAGACAGACTCCTGCATGCACCCGATTGGGATCCACCTGGCATACCCACTAGGGGGCGTTTCTCTGCCCATGTCGGTTCATTGCTCCGTTACAACTGGAGCCATTCTAGTGCCTGGGCCAACTTTGCTTCACATGCTGGGCCTATCCTCTATTACTAAGCCAACTGGCCAGGGCCTTGGAGTACATTTTAAAGTTTTTCTTTTAAAAACAACATGTATGTCATTGTGTTCTGATTTCCTCTACTCTAGTTAAGATGCAAAGGTTTTCAAAAATATGTGCATTCAAAATTTCTTTTGCTGTCATTCTTACTTTAGTGCTGTTATTTTTCTTAGAATCATGGTGCACTTAAAAACTCTCAGATCTTACTATTATTTTATTGAAAAATAATTTTTTAATTAAGTATGATGTGGGGAGGCAGATAGGCTCCCTTATTTGCCCCAAACAGGATCCACCTGGCAAGTCTTGTACTGGTGGATTTTCTGCCATTTGGGGCCACTGCTCTGTTGCTCAGCAACTGAACTATTTTAGCACCTGAGTCAGGCCATGGAGCCATCTTTAGTGACCAGGGCCAAGTTTAAACCATTCAAGCCATGAGAAGAGAGAGAGAGAAGAAAAAAGAGAGAGAGAGAGAGAAGGAGGAGGGGTAAGAAGCAGATTGTCTCTTCTCCTGTGTGCCCTGAACAGGAATCAAACCCAAGACTTCCATACACTGGGTCGATGCTCTACCACTGAGCCAAACGTCAAGGGCTTAAAAAAATTTTAAAGTGACTATGCAGTAAAATACTTCTAAATCTTCAAGTTTAAAGATATTTCTTAAATTATAATTTATTTCTATATGGTATTTTTTTGTTTTGTTTTTATGTTATCTATGAGAACAAAGAACGGTGCCATAAAAGACTACCATTCTAACTACAAAAGTTACCTGTTTGAGTTCTGGAAAAGTAATGTTTGTTTTACTAATTATAATTTAGGTATACTCCAAAACCTCAAAAAAAAAAAAGAAAAAAGAAAATCACTGTCTCCTAACTTTATTTTTCTAGATAATACTGTTTTATTTCAGTATTTTTCCTTTCTAACCATAAAACTCAATAACAATTTATAGCTTCCTGTAAAGAATAAAATTTACCTGAGTCTGCTTTGTGAGAATACCTATAATCTGATTCCAACTTTATTTCCCACTAAATTCTGAGAAGAATCTGCTTCAAACAAAACTAACAGTTTTATACATTCACATGTCTGCAATTCTCTATCACCCATACGGGTTATTCTACACTAAAGTACTTTGTTCTCTAGACTAGTATATAGTGAATTTCATTCCTTTTATCTCATAAAGTTTTTATTACCCATGCAAACTTTAATCCCTATTTTTTGTTGTGTTTTCAATCTCCTCTTACATTCTATATGTATATGTGATAACATGCTCAATGGATGCAGAGAACACATCCATATCACAAATTTTAAGAAACTGTGTTGAGCCTGGGGGTGGGAAGTAGAGCTATTGCCAGATGGATAATCAGTTCTGATTTTAATATAAACTTTAACTCAGTGTTAACAAACCTTAGGGCAATCCAGTACCACATTCAAAATGTCATTATGGCTGTATTACTGTTTTATTGCCTGGTTTGATTTTGATAAGGGATAAGCAAAAACCCAGCTGAACCTTTCTTACCATTTCCCCTTTTAATAAGCTCTGGCAAATCATTATTTTCTCCCCATAACTGAATAACTCCTGATAGCTTTTCTTTCTTTCTTTTTTTCTCTGTGAGAATGAGAGAGAGAGAAAGAGATTCGGGTGAGATATTATACTTTTATTGATTCTTTGTGGATTAATAATTTTTTTTTTGTTTTTAGTATTTAACATTTAATATAATCTACTGTTAATGCTTAAATATTTCATTAATTTAAATTCTCCCCTCTCCTAACTCAGATCTAACCTAGACTCAGAAACTTACGGTGGGAGTAGGGACACACTTAGTGTTTTTTCTTGCTCTTCCTGAATACCATACATTCTCCTCAATTCATTGTGCTATTGCTGGTTCTACCTAAACTGGCAGAAGAGAGAAAGAATAAGAGAGGACATGAAATTAGAAAGATCTTCCTTGAAACTGATAGCATTAGTATATTTTTCAAGAATGACCTTATTTTTGGATTGGGGGAGATAATGGAGGACACTGGAGGCACCAGGGTCTCCCATTCTCAGCGACTGCACCTGCACACGTACATACACACATGTAAACATGAGCAGACACACAGAGACTTGTATTTTCACATACAGTTTGTCATTCTGATGTGCCACAGAGAACATCAAAACCCTTCCTCATTCTGAGCCAGGGAGCAGCTATTGAGGGGCCCTCACCCTTGAGTCCCTCCAGCCCTGTGTGCCTTTGCAGTGACAGGAAGAGGAGGTCCAGGAGTCTCATACTTTTCTAAAGACTTGCTCATGTTCAGCATAGGGGCTTGTATATATAGGAACTGAATAATCCTCCTGTGAGTCAGTGAAATTCCCCAACATTGAAGGTCACACACAAATTTCATGGAACACAAGTAGATGGATTTCAAGTATTTATTTTTATTACCATGACCACAAAGAAGTTATTTTAAACAACTTTAATATAAGACTTCAGATTTCACACCCTGACTTTTGAGTTTCCTATTGTTAACCATAGAATTGGTTAGTGCTCTTATTCTCTTTTATGTGAAAACGGACTCAGAGGCTTAGAAAGGTTATGTAATTTGCCCAGGGTCACTCACACACTTTGACAGAGCCTTCTGATTCTCTGTTCTTTGGGATCACCACACAACTTCATTCAGGAAGCCAGTTAAACTTCGATAACTTTTCATTTTGCCCTGTGAATTGTGGTATGCACCCCAACTGAGTGGTGCTTTAACTTCTGTGATCATGAACAAACCACTTAAACACTTTGAATCTCAATAATCTTATCTGTTATAATAAAAAAATCTTCATAATACCTATCTCACAGACTAATTGGAATAATTAATATCTATAATACTTGAGGGCAGGAACGATGTCACTAAGTGTATGCCACATAAAAGGCACTTAATATTGCTTGAATCGAAATAAATCTAACAAAAAATAAGAAGGCTTTTGCATTAATTTTTAATTTCATTTTTTTCCTTTTCTTTACCCTCAATGGAGTGGCATTTAGGGGTACTCTCACATAAATAATATATGGTTAATTCTTGAAAGGAATCACATTTGAAAAGAAAAACACAAATATTATTATAAATCTCATTCTTAAAGAATTCTATAGTAGAGAACTTTTAAATTATCTTGTGAATGTCAAATTCTATATACACAATCCAGAGGTTTTATATCAACTTGGCAAATTAAATACATTTATTTAATCTATGTCTCATGCAGATTAGTTACATGAAATTCTTACATTTTCCTAGTTTGAGAGAAGCAAAGTACTCTTTGAATAATTCAATGGCTCACAATGACTTCAGATGGAAAAAAAACAAAAAATTTAAAATAGTTGCAGGATGATCAGCTATCTTCTTTTCATCAGGGGTTTACAATCTGAACGCCATATGGTTGGTGTCATTTATTTTGCATTCTTGCATATTCTTTTTTTCTCTTTTACATTTTTTGCAAATTATGAGCTAAATTGTATGTTCACCTTAAAGGAATTCAAAGTATATGGCAGGTTGTCAGATTTGCCCACATGGTATCAGATGTCAGACCACCCACTGAGAGTTTTAATTGGATTTACCTTTTGCTGAGTTAGGAATAGTGCAACTTTTGATTCTGTGTTAATAATAGAATATTTTGTAGATGATCATTGTCATTTTCAAAAACGAAAGAAATAAGAACAACTTAAAATCTCCCAGATCTTTTCCGGGAGGATCAAATTTCTTTAAAGTATATGTCTATCCAATGCACACTTTCAACTTAATTCCTCCCTGGAAGTCTCCTGATGACAGACACTTCATAGCAAAAGAACTAGTAGGTACGATTCATGGGGAGAAGGGAATGGCTGTCTAAGCATCTGCACTTGATCCTTGTACTTGTAGAAATGATGAATGTTTTAGCTAGGAAAATTTGCACCTACTGGGGATTATACCTTAATGTCATTTATCAAAAATGTAAATTACATATATAGTGGGTTGGGCTGATTATTCTAATTATGATTGTTTATTATTTTTAACACCATCAGTGCTGCATCAGGTGATGCTGGTGGAAATATTCCAGTTAGAGGAGGAACTGTTATTTTCATATTTCTTAAGCGACATCGATTTGTGTGGCTAACATTTTAGCAATAAAAAGCAAAATGTAAAACTCTACCCTGCTGTGAAGTAAAGTCTACACATTGAATGAACACTGCAGGGACATGCTCATAAATATTCATTAAACAGGGTTTCATTGAAAATGAAATGTAAGTACTTAAGGTAATGCAGCACAAGTAGGTGAAAAGCTCTTCCACCTCAGCTAAAGAAACAGGAAAGAATGAGATAAACTAAGAAAATAGAATGCAGTTTAAAACATGCCTTTTGTCCTTAAACTCTGAAATAAGAAAATGGAGAGTTAATTCAGTTGTCATGTTTATCCTGGTGCTTCTGATGCCCAATCTTCATAATGAAAGAGAACACAGTACTTTTCCACATCCTATCATTATCGAAATTTGGGAGATGGTTTGAAGGTCTGAAGAGTTCTCTTACAAGAGGTAATAAAATGTAATACCCTGGAGACAGCATTGTTCAAACACTCAAGGGGGCCTGCTTCTCAAAATCTGTTTGGCCTCTCGTCAATCATTCAGTTTGCTCATGCTGTTCCTTACCTGTAAAAAAGGTGACATTGCCTTTCCACTCAGGTGGTCTCCTTAGGAGAGTCAGAGTGTGTATATTAAAAAATATTTTTTAAAGAATAAAGCAACATGAAACTATCCATTGCTAGAATTTCTTAACATTTATTTTAGTATACCTGTGGAGCCCAGTTCCAGCCACTATGATTACTTAGCTGTATTAAGATTTTTAGATTCAAAACCTCTGTTCTTTTATAATAAATTAATTAATAAAAGAATTCAGACACTCAATTAATAAATATTAAGTGAGAAAATGTTATATTCCAAACATTATTCTTAGAGCTCCAGATATATCAATAAACAATATAAACAAAATGTACCACCTGCATGAAGCCCTATGTTCTATTTAGGAGAGGCCAACAAGAAGCAATAATAATAACTCTATAAAAGTTGTTTTTTATAGATGAGAAGTACTTCGGAGGAAAATAAAGCATGAAAGTGGAATAAGGAGTATGACTGTTGGCAGGGGTGTTCAGGGTAGCTACATTATTTTCAAGTAGATTGATCATGGAAGACTTCAACATGGAAATATTTAAAGATATACTTTGAAGTAAGTCAGACAGCAAGTCCTGTGGCTAACTGGGAAAGAGCATTCCAGGGAGAGGAAACAGCAAATGCAAGGCTCTGTTGCAGAATCATGTTCTTGATGTTCAAGAACATCCATAACTCCTGAGCAACTGGAAAGGTATGAATGAGAGCTGGTAGAAATAAGGTCAGAGAGTAGGAGACCAGATATCATAGGGACATTAGGTCATTGAAGAATTTTACCTTTTACTGTTCATGAGTAGAAGAAAGGAAATCACTAGAGGTTTGAGATTATGTGTTCTGACCTATATTTATAGGGGAACGTACTGGCTTCTTTGTAGAGAAGGAAGTAACCATATGAGAGACTATCATAATAGTTCAAGTGAGAGGAAATACTAGATTGGGAAAAGGTGGTAGCACTGAGAGTAGTAAGAAATGCTAAAATTCCAAATGTTCTCTAAGGTATTGCCAAAGTAATTTGTTCATAGTTTAAGAGATGTGACAGGAAAAAAATGGAGTAAGGATAACTCCAAAGTTTTTATCCAAAGTTTTCTGAGCAATGAGAAAAGTTAAGTTTCTGTTAACTGAGGGCAGAGTTTTGTTTTGTTTTGTTTTGTTATATAGTGTTTTTGAAACTGGGTAAGTAAGTAGGAACATGGGGTCAATAATAGACAAGTCATTCACTTATATTTATTCAGTTAGTTATGAATTTTCTTGTTTCTACCTAGTATCAAACGGAAGCGTTACTATTTTGAATTGATTTTTGTCATTTTGGTAATGTTAGTCTTTATTTTTTATGTTGATTCATAAGAAACAAATTAGACTGTAACTTCTTGTTCTGTATCATTTTTTTATTATTTATTGCTAAACTAAATAATATGCTTAGACATATAGATATAGACGAAAAATACATGAGGGTGTTGTAATTAGTTCCAGTATGCTGAAGAGAAGTGACTTGCATCTAGTCAGAAAATGAACCCATCTCAACAAGGAAATTTGTCTGTGGGAGAGAAAAACAAGTGTATTTTATACAAATGGATGTGGTAAAATTTTCTACAAAGTAAATCTGAGAGAAGAGTAGATAGAAAAAGAAATAGTGCCAATATTATTGCTCAGGAGAACTGCTGAAATAGTAGCATCACACATGGTGACTGGCTCTGCGAACACAGTCTTTGGGAAGGTAGTGGCAGAGGTGGGGGTACCAAACTGCTAAACTGTTAAAATTACTAGGACAGTTGTTCTTTGTTAATCTTGATTAGAGTGATGGTTTCATCAGATTTTATATAGGTTAAAGAGAATGAATGAGTTTGGCACCTTTGAAGCTGTCTGGCTGGGTGACTGGCAAAGGACCAGGAAGTGACTGATGTGCATGTATGATAATGACAAGTTAGGTAAATGTGACTCATCCCAGGCAGTGGGTGCCTCAGGCAGCGGCTGTGTTATAGCTTAGTTCATGTGTAAGTGTGCAAGTACCTGCTAACCTTCTTTTGGTAGAAGCCATCTGAGATAAAGGGAGATTAACTTAGACATAAAGATGGTTGGTGTGATAGGTGAGTATGGCATTTTTTTGAATAATGCTCAAAGAATCACAGGAAGTTCTAAACAGCCACACCTTGACAAGCAGAAGCAGTAAGAAAACTCAGAAGACCTTAAGGACAAGTAAGACATATACTAGTAATGAACAAAAAATGGTCCTCTTGGGAGTCATTGAATGATTTAATGAGAAATTTATGGAACAAGGGTTCAAAAAGATGGGAGAACAAACAAACATGCAGAGGAACACTGGAGTCATCCAGGGCAGTTACAGAATTTGGATTAGAAGGGACCATAAATCAGATGGCATGCTCTTTAGGAATTAATGGTATTTTACAAGAGATTAGATGTTCAGTGAATGGTGGTAGAAAGAAGCATAGCAAAGTACAGTTTGGAAGCCTCATTGTGCAGAAAAGGAATATTCTTCCCACTGCTGAATTTATAAGTAAGATAAAAGTGAGCCTTCACTGGCAGAATTCTTTCCAATAAACACATTTCAGGTAAATGCCAGAAGTTAAAAGTTAGAACTATAGATGAAGGTAATTTGATGACTACAGATGGAGATTCTAGAGAGAGTGGATTGGAAAGAAAGTGATAAAAATGAATGGAAAATGACTATATTGTTCAAGATAAAAGATAGCAGGCATTTGAAACAACTACAAAATTATAGGTAATTCATACCCACGGTTGCCTGAGAGGACCTCAAGCACTTTGCTTCTTCTGGCCGTTCCTGTTCTTTCTGAAACATGATGAAATGATGACTGTCAGATCAGTCAATTGAGCTTTCCAGTGATATTTTACTTACTTTTTTTAATAGTAGACACAAATCCCATTAGGCAGTGACTAGATTATTTCTATGTTGTGAATAAAATCAAGCTGACACTCAGTTCACTGAGATTAACATAAATGTTAATCCCACATATTTTGACAAATCTCAAAGGCTCAATTCAGTGTTTTTGTGGGTTTTTTTATTAATTTTAATGGGGTGACACCATTAAATCAGGGTACATATGTACAACGAAAACATCTCCAGGTTATCTTATCATTCAATTATTTTGCATACCCATCACCCAAAGTCAAATTGTCCTCTGTCACCTTCTGTCTGGTTTTCACTGTGCCCCTCCCCTCCTCCCTATCTCACCCTCTCCTCCCTCCCCCCACCCCCACCCCGTAACAACCACTCTCTTGTCCATGTCTCATAGTCTCACTTTTATGTCCCACCTATCTATGAAATCATGCTGTTCTCAGTTTTTTTTCTGATTTACTTATTTCACTCCGTATAATGTTATCAAGGTACATCCATTTTGTTGTAAATGATCCGATGTCATCATTTCTTATGGCTGAGTAGTATTCCATAGTATATATGTACCAAAGCTTTTTAATCCACTCATCCTCTGACGGACACTTGGGCTGTTTCCAGATCTTCGCTATTGTGAACAATGCTGCCACGGTCATGGGGGCGCATTTCTTCTTTTCTAACAGTGCTATGGTGTTCTTAGAGTATATTCCTATAGCTGGGTCAAAAGGCAGTTCGAATTTTAATTTTTTGAGGAATCTCCATACTGTTTTCCACAGTGGCTGCACCATGGCTAGGAAGAATAAACATCATTAAAATGTTTATATTACCCAAAGCAATTTATAAATTCAATGCAATACCAATTAAAATACCAATGACATACTTCAAAGATATAGAACACATATTCCAAAAATTTATATGGAACCAAAAAAAACCACGAATAACCTCAGCAATCTTAAAAAGAAAAACTAAAACAGGAGGTATCACTCTTCCGGATATCAAGGTTTACTACAAGGCCATTATACTCAAGAAAGCCTGGTACTGGCATAAGAACAGGCACATAGATCAATGGAACAGAACAGAGAACCCAAATATAAACCCACACCTTTATGGAAACTGATATTTGACAAAGGAGGAAAGAACATACAATGGAGTAAAGACAGCCTCTTTAACAAATGGTATTGGGAAAATTGGACATCTACCTGCAAAAAAATGAAACTAGACCATCAACTTACACCATTCACAAAAACAAACTCAATTCGGTTTTGATAGATTTTCTTTTGCTTAAGATATTTATCATATCACAACCCTTTTTATAAATATATATTGTAGTTGATTAAGGTTGTTTTACTATGTACGTAACAATATAACAAACATGTATTTCATTCATTGAAGGAGAAATGTTTAACACCTGAATGATGCACAACACTAATGTGTGTGTGTGTGTGTGCGTGCACACACACACACACACATATGAACAATTTTAAGTAACATCTAACAATTTATCATAATCGTAAAAGAATGTTGGGATGATTTACATTCAGTGGCAGATATATAAAACAATAACTATTTAAGTTGTTTATCCCACTTCATTGTTTTATGAATAGTTTGAAAGAAGTAACTAGCAGTGTGAATAGCAAAGATTTGCAAAGTCTTACTCATTCTTTTATTCTTTTTAATCCCACTGCCTCATCATTTTGCAACACATCCAACCTAGTTCTTTGGCAGAAAAGCCCGTACATGATCTTGCCCATGTCTGCCAATTTACAGTTAACTATCTGAGGTTTATACAGGTTAAAATACTTGCCTAAGGGCAAACAGTTAAAAAATATTAGAGATGGGATTTAGCTGCAACTTAGTGAATGAAAGATACAATTTTTAGTTAAATCTGGGGAAAGAATCAATAGTAAAAGTCTAATTTAAAACTTTTCTCTCATGCAGACCAGCATGAAAATATAGATTTTTGTACTTGCCCTGAGGGTCAATAGATGCTAGTTTTATTGGAACCCACGAGAAACAAACAAAAAAAATCCAATAATGATACTGCTCCACAAAGTCAGCCAAATTCTAGTCCCTTGAAGTTCAAAGTGACTGGTTCCATTTGTTGTGAGAATATGGAGTCTGCATAGTGTGTGTGCGCGCACACACACACACACACAACTTTCTATTAAATTGATTCAGACAAAACCATATTCATTAAAACTAAGAACAAGATTTTGGATAGACTAACTAGTTTGTTTGAGATTTTGCTTTATTTTTGTATATGTGTTTTTGAGTCTTTTACTATTTTTTGTTGTTGGCATTAAAATAATGTTTTTTTAAATATCCAGGACACACACAAAAAAAGTAGATTTTATAAATAATAGAAAATATTGAATTACACTGTGAGGAAAGATAGTAACTAATATGTAGAGATTTATAGACTCCAGAGATGTATCAATCCCCATGGACAATATAAAGCCTTCAGCAAATGCTGTTGTGAGCCAGTTAAAATTTCTTAAGCATATTTTCAAGGGCAGTATCTCATGAAAAATATTAAACTAGTTGCCAAAACTTTTCATAGACATAGATTCTGTTGTGAAAAAAATTGTCACTTACTTCATAAAGATTGCTGAAATTCCACATTAATGATAAGCCTTTAAAATAAATAGGTGAAAACCAACATGCTTCCTATTTTTTACAGCCTACACGCTAAGAATGATTTTTATATTTTTATAAGGTTGAAAAAAATCAGAAGAAAAGTATTTCAAAATGTAAATATTACAAGAATTTCAAATTTCACCATCTATAAATAAACTTATAGTGGAGCACTGCCCCGTTTATTTATTTAATTATTGCTGATGGCTGCTCTCGTGCTCTAATGGCAGCACTGAGTTGTTGGGAAATCCCCTAGAGCCCTCACAGCTGAAACACTGAGTATCTGGGCCATTCCAGTAAACATTTGCCAAAACCTGCCCTAAGACAGCGATTTTTAAATCTTCCAAAACTACCTCCAATGTGGGAGGCATCAGTTTCTCTTTATTCCAAAATGCGAATCCTCCTTTGATTTACTTTAGTCAGGTCTCTCTCCAGGCCTCACATATTGATTTTATCTGTAAAGTTGGTAACTTCAGCTATCAAGAGGACTTACGACCTAAATACAATAAATATTTTCTTTTTTTAAATTAAATGTATTGGGTGACATTGATTAATATAATTATATAGGCTTCAAACGTGTCGTTCTATGATACATCATCTGCATATCACACTGTGTGCTCACCGTGCAAAGTCACATCTTCTTTTGTAAAATAGATTTTACCCCGTTTACTCTTTACTACCCTCCCACCAGCCAAGAAATCTTTTCTGGAGAGTAAGTTTTCTAAACAGTGACACCTGTTGAGAAGGATGCCTTTCAAATGTTGGGTGGACTCCGATGTTTTAAGGCAAAAATTAGACCTAGAATCCTATCAGCTGTCACACACTAGTCTAGAAATAAATGGTCAGATTTTGGATTGCTTTTATATGTTTCAAACATTTATTCTTGTTCTGTAGTTCATAATTCAGTCTTTATATCTCTTTGATCCTGAAGGGCACCCTTTTCATACTAAAGATTGTAGTTTACTATTGCATTTAAAACAATGAGCAAGCCTTTTGGTGATATGTGTTTAATAAGCACAATGACCAAGAAATACTAATTTGTTGTTTTCAGCCACTGAGACTGTAGGGTTCTTCGCTACTGCAGTATGACTTAGCCTATAGTGCTACTATTATGAACACAGTGTCAAAAAGACACAAAGGTGGGAGTTCTGAACATATTATTCCAGCTTGTAATACATAGGATTAAATGAGTAATTAATCAATTAATTATGATCTTGGTTTCTCTGATGCTGTCACTTGCCAGGAAGACTGGAGCAAATACTTTCCCGATTAGGGGAGCCTCCTACCCCTCCTTATCTACTATGCATTTCATCCTGTCAACTTGTCAACTCCAGCAGAAAGAGGGACTGAGAAAAAAATTCCACCTCTGGTGCTCCTGGCTCATTGATGTACGATAAATTTCTTCAGTGGCAAGAACAAAGTTTAGGGATGGCAATCTATACTTCACTCAACTGAGTCAGGGATAAAATCTGGGGTAAAACAAGTAAATCAAGGTTTTCAAATCAAGCTAGTCAATACAATGGAGCAGGGAGCCTGTTGTACAAGTTCAATGTTTTTATGCCATTATCACTTTTACACACATAGAAACTGCAAGCCAGACCTAATGATTATAAGATAAAGTACATAAATCACTTCCTTCACTTAGACTGTAATACTACAAGAAAGGACTAATATGAATGGTCTTTGTATACTTCCAAAATATTCAATGTATGCATGTATTTTTTTATTGTATTTTTCTGAAGTGAGAAGTAGGGAGGCACTAGGAGGTGATGCTCTGCACATCTGGGGTGTTGCTCCGTTGCAACCAGAGCCATTCTAGAGTCTGAGGCTGAAGCCACGGAGCCATCCTTAGTGCGGGGGTCAACTTGCTCCAATGGAGGCTTGGCTGAGGGAAAGGAAGTGAATGTTAGAGAGAAAGGAGAGGGGGAAAGATGAAGAAGCAAATGGGCACTTCTTCTGTGTGCCCTGGCCAATATCGAACCTGGGACTTCAACATGCCAGGCTGATGCTCTACCACTGAGCCAGCCAGCCAGGGCTATGCATGTATTTGTAGAGTATTTGAAAATATATATATACAATATAAACTTTTAATCTTTTATTTTTGCTAATAGATTTATGATAGATATATAACATGGTTATTTTTTTTCCTTAATATACCTTCATCTGAGCACCTTCTTAAATTCACAATACCAGATCTATATAGGCTCTGATTAAATGTATCTGGAAGAAACCCACAGAAATATACAGAAATATATATATATATATATATATATATATATATATATATATATATATATATATAATTTTTCATTTTATTTACAAAATTAACAGGGTGACATCGATCAATAAAAGTACCTAGGTTTTAGGTGAACATTTCTATAGCACCTGAACTGTTGATTATGTTGTATAGGATCAACCAAAGTCAAATCGTCTGTCACCTTATATTTGTCACTCTTTACACCCTTCCTCCCACTCCCTCTCTCCTCCCCATTCACTAAGTCCCTTCCCCCTTCCCCACACTCCCTTCCTCCTGGTAACAAGTTCACTTTTATCCAAGTTCATAAGTCTGTTTTATATCCCACATACAAGTGAAATCATACAATTCTTAGCTCTTTCTGATTTACTTATTTCTCTCAGTATAATCTTTCAAGGTCCTACCATGTTGTGATAACTGTCACTATATAATTGTTTCTTACATCTGAGTACTATTCCATTGTATATATGTACCACATCTTCTTTATCCAATACTCTATCAAGGGACATTTTGATTGTTTTCTTATCCTGGCCACTGTGAATAATGCTGCAATGAACAAGGGGTTGCATGTGTCTTTATGTACCAATGTTTTCGAGTTTTGAAGGTAGATACCCAGTAGAGGATTGCTGGTTTATATAATTCTGTTCTTAATTTTTTGAGGAACCACCATAAGTTCTTCCATAATGTTTGTACTACTTTACATTCCCACCAGCAGTGAACGAGGGTTCCTTTTTCTCCACAGCCTCTCCAATGCTTGTTATTCTCTGTCTTGTTGATAATAGCCAGTCTAACAGGTGTGAGGTTGTATCTCATTGTAGATTTGATTTCAATTTCTCGAATAGCTAGTGAAGATGAATACCTTTTCATATACCTGTTGGCCATTTGTATGTCTTCTTGAAAGAAGTGTTTGCTCATGTTTTCTCCCCATTTTTAATTGGATTACTTGCTTGTTGCTGAGCTTAGTGAGTTCTTTATATATTTTGCATATTAACCCCTTATTGGAGCTGTTGTTTGCAAATATTATCTCCCATTTAGTTGGCTGCCTATCTGTTTTGTTGTCAGTTTCTTTTGCTGTGCAGAAGCTTTTTAGTTTGATATAGTCTCATTCATTTATTTTTCCCTTTATTTCCCTTTGGGTTCAAATTCATAAATTGTTCTCTATGGCCAACATCCATCAGCTTAGTACCTATATTTTCTTCTATGTAATTTATTGCTTAGGAACTTATATTTAGGTATTTGATCCATTTTGAATTGATATCTGTGCATGGGAACAAACTGCAATCAAGTTTTATTCTTTTGCATGTGGCTTTCCAATTTCCCAGCACTATTTATTGAAAAGGCTTTCTTTTCTCTATTGTGTGTTTTTGGCTCCTTCGTCAAAGATGATCTGTTCATATATATGTGGTTTTATTTCTGGGTTTTTGATTCTGTTCCATTGATCTGTATGTCTCCTTTTTTCTTTTTCTTGCACAAAACCATGCTGTTTTGATTATCATGTCTCTTTAGTATAATTTTAAGTCAGGTAATGTTATACCTCCAGCTTCATGCTTTTACTCAGGATCGCTCTGGCTATTTGGAGTTTGTTATGGTTCCTTACAAACTTAGTAATATTTTGTTATATTTCTTTAAAAAATTACGCCTGACCAGGTGGTGGCGCAGTGGATAGAGAGTCAAACTGGGATGCGGAGGACCCAAGTTTGAGACCCCAAGGTTGTCAGCTTGAGCATGGTCTCATCTGGCTTGGGCAAAAAACTCACCACCTTGGTCCCAAGGTCGCTGGCTCGAGTAAGGGGTTACTCGGTCTGCTGAAGGCCTGCAGTCAAGGCACATATGAGAAAGCAATCAACGAACAACTAAGGTGTGGCAACAAAATATTGATGATTGATGCTTCTCATCTCTCTCTGTTCTTGTCTGTCTGTCTCTATCTATCCCTCTCTCTGACTCTTTCTCTGTCCCTGTAAAAAAAAAATGACATTGGGATTTTGATGGAAATTGCATTAAATTTATATATTGTTTTGGGTAATACAGCCATTTTAACCATGTTGATTCTTCCATCCATGAACATGGAATATTTTTCAATTTCATTGTGCCTTTTTTAATTTCTTCCTGTAGTGTTTTGTAGCTTTCGGTATAGAGGTCCTTTACATCCTTTGTCAAATTTATTCCCAGGTATTTTATTTACTTATTTTTTGTTGCCATTGTTTTTGTAAAAGAAATTGTTTTTTGAGTTCATTTTTCAAAGTTTTATTGTTAGCATATAGAAAAGCAGTAGACTTTTGTATATTGATTTTGTATCCTGCAACTTTACTGTATTGGTTTATTGTTTCTAATAGTTTTTTGGTAGGATTCTTGGTATTTTTTATATACAGGATCATGTCATCTGCAAAAGGTGATACCTTTACTTCTTCTTTCCCAATATGAATGCCTTTTATTTCTTTCTCTTGCCTGAGTTCTCTAGCTGAAACCTCCAGAACCATGTTGAATAAGAGCAGAGAAAGTGGATACCCTTGTCTTGTTCCTGATTTTAGAGGAATAGCCTTCATTTTTTCTACCATTTAGTATGATATTATTTAATGGTTAGTCTAATATGGCCTTCATTATGTTGACATACTTTCTTTCTATTCTAATTATATTGAGTGTTTCAAATATAAAGGAATATTGAATGCCTTTTCTGCTTCTATTGATAGGATCATATGGTTTTTATTCTTTGTTTTGTTTATGTAGTGTACTACATTAATCAATTTTCATATGTTGAACCATCCTTGTGCTCCTGAAGTAAATCCCACTTGATCCTTATGTATTTTTTTAAATGTGTTGTATTTGATTTGCTAGTACTTTGTTTAGAATTTTTGCTTCTGTATTCATTAGAGATATTGATCTGTGGTTTTCATGTTTGTCTTGTCCTTGCCAGGTTTTGTGTGAGGGTTATGTTGGCCTCATGAAATGTGTTGGAAAGAATTACTTATTCTTCTATTTTTCGAAAGACTTTGAGAATGATAGGTACCAAAACTTATTTGAATGTTTGGTAGAATTCACTAGTGTAACCATCTGGTCTTACTTTTTGTTTTCAGGGAGGTTTTTGATAGTTGTTTCTATTTCCTTCCTGCTTATAGGTCTATTTAGAATTTCCACTTCTTCATGACTCAGTCTAAAAAGATTGCATGGTTCAAGGAATTTATCCATTTCCTCTAGGTTGTTGAATTTAGTGGCAATAATCTTTCATAATATTCAATTTGATTTTTTGTATATCTATGATGTCTGTGGTAATTTCTCCTCCTTCATTTTGGATTTTGTTTAGATGAGTCCTTCCTCTTTCTTCGTTAGTGAGTCCAGCCAGTGGTTTCTTGATTTCATTGATCTTTTCAAAGGACCGGTTCTTTGTTATATTAATTCTTCTTATAGTTTTTTTTTTCTCTATTTCATTTATTTCTGCTCTAATTTTTACTATTTCCTTTCTTCTGCTGACTTTGGGTTTCCTTTGTTGTTTTATTTTCTAGTTCCTTAATGTGTGATGTTAGATTATTTACTTTGGACCTCTCTTGTTTCTTGATATAAGCCTAAATAATATAAACTTCCCTCTATTGCTGCTTTTGCTACATCCCAGAAATTTTGATATATTGTATTGTCATTTTCATTTGTGTGTATGTATCTTTTGATCTCTGCTTTTATTTCTTCTTTGACCATGTTATTTTTAAAAGAATGTTGTTTAATTTTCATATTTTTGTGGGTTTCTTTACTTCCTTATTACAGCTGAATTCTAATTTCAAAGCCTTATGATCAGAAAATATGCTTGATATAATTTCAATCTTTCTGAATTTGTTGATGTTAGTTTTGTGACCCATCATATGGTCTATCCTTGAGAATGTTGCCTGCACATTAGAGAAGAATGTATATTCTGACATTTTGGAGTGAAATGTCCTATAAATGTTTATTATGTCTATTTGGTCCAGAGTTTTGTTTAAACATTTCTTTACTGATTTTCTGTTTGGATGATCTATCTAAAGCCATCAATTGTAAATTAAATTCTTCAAGTATGATTATGTTTTTGTCTGCTTCTATTTTTAGATCAGTTAGTATAAGTCTTATATGAGGATTTTCTATTATCATTTTATATTTTGTTTTCTGGTAGCTCTGTGTCTTGGTTGATTCTTCTCCTTTTTGTTTCTGTCAGTTGTTTTTGTTTCGTAGTATTCTATACTTTTTCCAATTGTTTCTTCTTTTTTAAAGCTGTGTTTCAGTAGTGGGTTTTTTTGTGGGTGGTTACCATTAGGTTAAAAAAATGTTTATATGTACATGAATCCTTTGTCATATGAGTGCTTCTGCACTCCATCCTCCTTTGTTAGTGCAGATTGTTATCCTCTCTCTTTTTATGTTATTATTGCCACAGATTATCCTTGTTTTTATTGTGACCTTGTTGGAACTTTTACTGGTAATTATAATTTGTTTTGTTCTTTGTGTCTGGTTGAATAACCTTTTTGCGTATTTCCTTCAGGTGGCTTTTCTGATAATAAATCCACTCAGCTTCCATATGCCTGGAAAAGTTTTTATTTCTCCTTCATATTTGAAAGATAACTTTGATGGGTATAGTATTCTTGGGTGGTGATTTCTCTTTCAGTATTTTGAATGTTTGGGTCCACTGTCTTCTGTCTTATAGAGTTTCTGCTTAGAAGTCTGATAATAACCTAGTGGGCCCTCCTTTGTAAAATGGTCTTCTTTTCTCAAGTTACCTTGAAGATTCTTTCTTTGTTATTGATTTTTGGTGGTTTTATTAGAGACCTTGGAGTAGGTCTGTTTGGGCTCCAGTAACTCAGCATCCTGTTTGCTTCTTGGATTCAGGGCCCTAACTCTTTCATTAGGTTTGAAAAATTCTCCTCAATTATTTGTCTGAATAAGCTCTCTATTCTCTTCTCCCTCTCTTCTTCTTCTGATATACTCATTATTCTTGTATTGCTCTTTCTGATGGAGTCGGACAATTCTGGTAGAGATCTCTGTTTTTTAAATTGTGAGTTTCTCTCCTCTTCACTCTGTAGCATCTCTAGTTGCCTGTCTTCGGTATCACTGATCTTTCCTCTATCTGGCTTGTTCTATTTTCTAAACATTCTATCTCAGTCTTCAATTCATGTATTGAGTTCTTTACCTCTGTTTTTAAAGTTTCAGTCTCCTTGATGAGGTATTCATTTTGTTCATTAACTTGTTTTCTGAGCTCATTAAGTTGCCTATTGGTGTCTTTTCACATCTCGTTCAGCATTTTCAGAATTTCAATTTTGAATTATTTGTTATTTAACCCCAAGGCTTCCATGTGATTGAGATTATTTCTCTGGAGATTTTTTATTTTCTTTTTGAAATATGTGCCTGTCTTGTGCAGCCATGGTATTTGATTTCTTCTTCTCTGATGGCATTTAGGAGTGGTATTGTTAAGAACTCTAAAAATGAATAAATAAATAAATTTAAAAATTAAAAAAATACAAAAAAGTATATAAATTTTAAAAATTATGACTATTAAAGTAGAAAAACCACAGGAAAGAATATTGATAGCAAAGAAAAAAATTAGAAAAAGAACACCCACAAAAAGTTAAGACTAAAGATATAAAAATTTTTTAAAATGAAATTCAAAAATGAAAAGAAAAAAGAGTAAGAAGGAAAAAAGGGGAAAAAATAAAAAATAAATTTTGGTTTTGAGAGATTTCTTTCAGTAGGTGTTGCTATATTACAACTTTTAGCTCTGTGAAATTCCTGGGCTGTCAGCTGATATGTTGATGTAGCAATGATATAGGTGAGGCCACAGTTGCATTGGTGGGTGGGGAATGTTGTGAGGGATTTATGGCTCTAGCAATGGTGATCTTTATATTCCAGGTGAGCCTTCCCAAATCTCAACAGACCTGGGGACTGGACCCAGGGCACCTCTGTTCTTCAGGGGAGAGAGTGGCTCTGGAGAGCTATTTGTGGGGTTTGTCTCTGCCATCTTTTGTATGGCGAGGTGAGGGAGGCAGGATCTGGGAGGCTGGGTACTGCACTTTAACTTTCTCTGTCTTTGCTGAATGCGGGCTCTAGGCAGACCACGGGAACACTGGCCATGACGCTGTGCTCTGGCTGCTTTGGTTTATCTCCCCATATGTCCCTCTATCTCACCATTCCTCCATGCATAAGGAGACCCAGTCACTCCGAGTTTTCCTCTCTACATCTTCCAGGCAAAATCCAGAGAGCTGGAGCTTCTCTCCTCCCCATAGTCCAGCAGAGAAAAATAACCCAGTCACTCCAGTGGGGTCTCCTCTCTTCTCTAAAGCCCACTGTGATTGAATTTTATCTTCTGCCATTCTTTTCACCCCGTCCCACCTTTAGTTCATTCTATGTATAGCTCTTTCAGGTGTGCCTATAAGCCTAGCTGGGTTTTTTTGCTGCAGGAATATTTATATTTGAAAACTGTTCAGGTAATTACAATGGTAAGTCATATTGGAAACTCCTGTAATAAGTGATTTATAAGATTTCTCTTAGCACTTGAGTTTTAGATTCTAAGATATCTCCATGAAAACTATAAAATTGTGACATTGTCATTAGTTTTCCATACAACTACCATCTATCTGTCTAATCTTTACAATTAAATAACTTTGACCTTGGATTTTCTCTGTGCCTTACTTCACTTTTCTCTACACTAGAGAAGCATTGTATGGGTTATAAAAAATGGGCTTATATAAATGAATTGTTTTGTAAAGCATACCCCAATATGCCAGATATGCACATACTAAAATAATGACTGTTCACAATGCAGATTGTGGACAGCTGGAAATGTTCATCTAAAATTTCTTGTGAGCAGAGCTCAGTTGTGTTGGATTCAACCAGCAACATTGATTTTCCATGTTCTTCTCCCTTCAGCTGAAAAGAATCATGTTAAATCTGTAGGAAATGAAAACTAAACAGCCCTTAACATGAAGGTCTATGTCCTATTGCATTTATCTCTTAGGTTAAAATCATTCATTGATCGCTAATCACCTGTGGTTGTTTACACACAAACAGGGTCCCTGGATAGCACAAAACCACAAAGAGGATTATACATACCACAGGAAGCAATCAATAGAAAAGGCTCATAATGATCTTCCTGAGAGGAAACTGAAAGATTTTCTCTTTGTGACAGTCTGTATATGTGATAGGTTTGTCAAAACAGGCATATGGGTTTCCAGCTGGTAGAAAAATGTTTTTTTAAGACTTGGCTTTCATATCCACTTTTCCTGTCTCACTATAATGATATTAAAATTTAAAAATAAAATAAAATTCTTTTAATAGAGAATTCAATTCTTGCTTTGCATTTTTGCCCAAATAATCATGAAACCTTTAGTATTTCACTGGTTTGTTTTTGCCTTGCTAATGCCTAAAATATCCAGTCAAGTTCATATTTATCATCTAAAAAAAGTTGGATAATATTCTTTTTAGAGTTCTTAAAAATGGTTCAGTGTGTCGTTAATTAAAAAATGATTATTTGGTCTTAAACATAAAGCACCTTGTGTATAATCAACTAAAATATATTAAAGTTATTTTTCAAGCACTGGTATTGGAACAGAAAATAAAGCCATGAATACATTAAAACTCACCTTTAAACATTTTACATTCCAATAGTTATATCTTGTAGATTCTGGTCTATAGTATATACTATGCCCAGATCTCCTTGGGAGAAATAATGGAACCCATTAACTAGTTCAGGATGAATTTATCTTTCCTGTGTTTTGCCCTGAAAATTTTAGCATTTGTTTAAAACTAAAGATTTGATATGCTCTATTCTACAAAACCAATCTGAACACATCTAACTCCAAAATATAGCTTCCACTCCAACTCCCAAAAACAAGAATAAAGGAGACTGACCCATCTGAGAGCACTTGTGTATAGGGAGGCAGAATATCTGATCTAAAATTTCTTGAGAGCTCCCAATAATCATATTCTGTTATTTTCTTATTTTGTAAAGTAACCTTATAAAGTCTCCCCAGATGACATTTGATAATGCCATAACTCTCACAAACATTTAAGATTATTATGTTTCTATCTGCATTTGTCAACCAGGTGTTCTTCAAACCTGCCAGCTGTTTATCATTATATATTTATAATAAGTATCAACTTACTACATATATGGATACTGACTATAAATTGCTTTAATAATTACTGTTAACTTTCTCTGCTTCTGAAATTTCACAATTCTTATCACATTTTTCATAATAATAAAAAATTTTCGTTTTAAATGTTACATTTGGATCAATTTGATAAAGGGACTTTTAAAGGGCCATTGGGGGTTAATTATTGCAAGAACCGGGGGAAGTACTCTAATTGTATAGATGTGTATTGACTTTGAGAGTGAAGGTCAATATATGCATGCCAGATAGTTTTGTTTGCTGCTCCAATTATATGAAGAGTATGGAATCATAATTTGCTCCTCAAACTACACAGCCCTTCCAGAACACTGCCTAAAATTAAATCTTCTGCTTGTGCATGGCTTATGAAAAATTGAATGGCAGTTCATTTTCACAACACATGACAAACATAAAAGAAATTATGAATTAATTTTAAACCCTGCTTAGCAGAGTCTTATCAAATTGATGGCACCCTTTGTCTCATTGAAGTCAGGCATCAGAGTTGATATGCTTAATTAGAATCAGGCATCTCTAAATGTCTTAGAGTGACAGCTCGGATTATCCTATTGGACCCCTCACTCCCATGGTTTGAAGACTAAAGCAAAACAAGTAGCTTAAAAAGTTGACTGGATATGACTTTCACTTCATGCACTACATTAAGCACATCAAAATGTATTATTGTGCTGGATGTTCATATGAACAAAAACCAAAGCTTTTGAGGGCTTCTTTAGATAGATTGATGGATAAAAGTAGACAGACAGATGGAAGATAGATTTTAAAAAACAAAAACCTGTATAGGTTTGTGTGTCCTTGGCTCTCAAAGGGTTTCTCTTTAGTATGTGTTCAAGGGAAAACAAGATGGTGTTAGAACTGGCTATCTTTTTGCGGCACCTTTGGATTATTTAGAAGCTAACTATGCATTTTATGAATTATTTAGACTTTGCTTCTCCCCTCTTGATAATTTCACTATCCAATGGATGCCATCATCAGCTACTAATTAACACCATACTATGAATGCACATGTGTTATCCATCTTAAAATTGTCCTACTAGGAACAACAAATATCCACAGATGTTGTGGAACACTAGCTCTTTGTTTCCCATCTGATACTGACATTGATAAAGAGAGCTGCCCGTCCTCCTCTTGCAGAACTTTGATGTTTCTTCTGTGTTAACTACTAAGTGAGTTCCTGGGCTTTGGACATTTTTTCAGGGAAACATCACGGTTAAGAATATTAGAGGGAAATATATATTTAAATTTATATTAAATTTTAACTCTGCATTTTTGGCAGCTTATAATGACTGCTCTCCTGTTTTAGGTCAATCAAATTTAGTCACATCTGCTTAATTAACTCACAGAAGTAACCGCAGAAAGAGAAACTTACTCTAATGGTGTTGGTTTGAAACAGGATCAAAACTGTAAAGCTGAAATGTATTGTTTGTTGGGACCAGCCGAGTAGTTATTGTGAGCTGAAGGTGAGATAGATACTTCAGGTTTATTCAGTTGATTATGATGTGGTTTGGATTTTACTGTATCTTCAGCATATACTGGTCTCAGATTGCACTAGCAATCATGGAGAGTGGCATGAGACTTAGAGTTCAAGATTCAGTCTTAAGGCTTTTTTTTTCATTTGCAGAAAAATGTTTTCACTCTCTAAGAAAAAAAATACAGTCAAAAAGATGTGAAACTTGTGCTATGAGAACCAAGTGGCATTAGTTTTCCTTTTATTTAATAATTTATTACAGTTTTAAATATTACCTTGCATAACTGACTTAATCTTTCATAAAAATAATAATATTCATGACAACCATAAAAGATACAGACAGTGAGTTGGTGTTAAGACTAAAAACTAAATTTTCATATATAATTTAATTATGATTGCAGTTTTTTTACTGAAGGCTCTTCCTGGACTGACAGGTTAGCATGTTGGTAGCCTTCAAAATAATAAAAAATATAAACTACCCAAACATTTTTTCTTCAGGAGGACTTCCAGGTAAATTACATTTTTAAAGAGATCTTACATATTTCTCTATTTCTTGTAACCACTGTGTGATCTTTGCTGGCCGTGCATTCTTTCTTGGATTTTCAGATCCAGGCTTTAGTTCCTTAGGCTTTAGTGCAGTGCCCAGTGACTTTCACTAGGAAACACCAGAGCCTGGGAGAGCACCCAAGGCTAGAAGTTAACTTCAGTGAAAGGCCATCTCATTCAATTACATTCAAGCTCTTTTTTGTTCCTTAGGTACTTGGAGTATCTGCTCCTTTTTGAGCTAGGTAACATTGTGTGTTATCTGCTAGCCAGGGAACTCTAATAATTGAAAATGAACCAAGAATTGAAGCTTTCAGAGTAATTCAGCTAATTTCATTTGAAAGGTTTGAGCTTTTGTGTTTTACAGGCAAATTTCTTTCACTGCCATCTGATTTTTCACATCTCCTCCTATTATAGCCTATAAAAGTGAGAAGAGCATTCTGGGAGCCCAACAAGGCTTCCCAAGTGTGAAGCAGTGACATTTTGTTATTCCAGAACTGCTTCAGGAAGCAATGCTGTATTTCTGCCTAACGTTTCATGTTTTGCAGCTGCTAAAGAATTATTCACTACAAAGTAAAACAGAGGGAAATCAATCTCTTCTTAACATAATTAGTAATAAATGTGATGGCTTATATTTTTCAAGAGAAGTGACAGAAAACACAGATAATAAGCAACTACTTGACAGACATATATAAATGTACTAGATAATATTAGACAAAGCAAAATACAAAACAAGGAAGTGAAACATTTTATCATTTCTTATCATACCACCTAATTTTAAGTGTCCAGTTAATATTATCAAAATGTTTTGATTCCTGTAGAAAGAGTATTAAAATAAATATCTCAGGAAAGAAGCACGTCAGTACCTTCTTATATTAGTTCTTATAAGATAATGTCTGTTCATATTTCTTATTTTAATTCTAAATTTAAAAAAAACATGAATGATGATATGGAAGAAAAATACCATATTAAGAAAGGACAAAAATTGTACTTCTGTCTGAAGTGTTGTTCACATAGACAACATGAAGTCAGTGGAAACGCTCCCCGCAGCATGACCTGGATGTTCTATGTTGGACTGAAGAGAGAAACTGGGAGGGCAGCCTCTCTGGCTCTGGAGAGGTTGATTGGGATGAAAGGTTAGCAATCTCTCCTAAACACTGTGTTCACTGTCAGCAGTGAAGTTTGACTGGCAGGGCTAAAAGGGAAGGCATATGTGATTAGTTAGAAAGGTGGGGGCCTGAATCCAGCCTCATTGACTTTTTCTATTAGTTTAAATTCAGCTGAAAGACTGTGCATCTCCCTGCTTGAACCTCGCCCCATCATTCCCAGGCTATTGCACCACAGCTTTGCTTCTTTCCTGTGCTTTCTAACCTCCCATTTTGATGTGCTGTATTTTAACCCTCTATTTTCTATCTTTATTCACCCGTTCTCGATTGTTAGCTCACTGAAGGAAATGGCCATACCAAATTCATACTGGTTGTCCAGAGTTAGTTTTCAATAATCATTGTGTATCAATGAACATAACATAAAGAGAACAGTTCGAAACAAAGCTATTTGAGAGTTTTCTGGGTAACTTTATGTTTGACAAACTTTGAGAGGGAAGAAAAAATAAGATGGAGGCCACTTTTTTTTTTTTTTTTTTTTTTTTCGGAGGCCACTTTTTGAATAATTTAGATCCTTAAGCTCCTTTACCTGGACATAAATGGAAATTTGATTGGATTTCTTTCATCCAATCTAGGCTTCTATGACCTGATTTGAAAGTCAATAACATGATCTAATAGGACTCTAATCTATGCCTCATCTGCTTGATTTCAAAAATCTTTTGGAAATTCTGAAATAGATGGATATTTTCCATCATGCCCACCTCTCTTTGGAGGGGTGGAAGAAACAGGAACCAGAAATGGCTCTCCGGCAGCCATAGCGGCATCCATGCGCTACCAGAGTTATCTCCTGTACCTCTATCTTAACAAACACTTTATTTTAATGTGGGTGTAAACCCAATTTCCCTGTGCATAATGTTAGTGCCTCTGAAGTGTACAGGGCTGGCTGAAATCTGCACTGAGTGGTTTGGGAGTAAAAGCTTTCTTTGTCACTATTTGCAGTCTGTAGTATCCAACTGCCAACCCATGCCATATTATTTGTGTGATGCTAGGTGACGGTCTGTGTTGAGTTTTAGCTATGATTCTTGACATAATTTAATGAGCTGGAATGCCATTTTCCCCTGTAAGAAATATGCACATATTTTGAATGCCAATGAAAATTTGTTTATTTTACACATATATTATTTTTTGAATCCAGAATTTTGACTTAGCACATATTACCATGATACATTCAGTATATAAATGTACTTTTCCCCACTTGCGTTTATGAGAGGTTTCATTTTCAGTATAATTGAAAGAGGAAAACGTACCCACTTGGTTGCACAAGGCTTGCTTCTTGCCTACTCTCCCTAATTGGCTTTTAACAATCTGTCAATCTTCCACTCTCTATGTTGCATTTCTAAGGAAGGGACAAGGATTTGTTGCAGTCTCACTGTGAAAGTAGACTGCTTCTTAAGGGAAGCATCTATGGGCTGTCAGGGTGGGTCTGAGCACCACAACACTGAGTCAAATGCAATGTGATTTTTGCTGCCATCAAGCAATGCAGAGCCCATATTTATGTGTCTGTGTCATCTGTCCCTTTCCTTAGAGATGTCGTCAGCTTGTTCCACACAGACCCACTTTCACATGACATAAAAAAAAACCACACAAAATTTTGTTTTGTTAATTAGATTTTTTAAAATATTATTTTTTTCTAACAAAAGTAATACACATTCAACTGGAAGAAACATAAGCAGTTCATAAAAATATACCTAATAAAATAAAATAAGTTGTAAATCACCATGCAAATAACCAAGTTAATATTTTGGTGCATTCCTTTTGACAATTATGTAAGGTTTATGTGTGTGTAAGGTAATGTGTGTGTGTTTGTGTGTGTGTACATATGAATGTATATTGTTTTCTTCACAAAAAAGGCAGCCATTTTTTATTATTATTAATTTTAATGGGGTGACACCATTAAATCAGGGTACATATGTACAACGAAAACATCTCCAGGTTATCTTATCATTCAATTATTTTGCATACCCATCACCCAAAGTCAAATTGTCTTCTGTCACCTTCTGTCTGGTTTTCCTTGTGCCTCTCCCCTCCTCCCTATCTCACCCTCCCCTCCTCCCCCCACCCCGTAACCACCACTCTCTTGTCCATGTCTCATAGTCTCACTTTTATGTCCCACCTATCTATGAAATCATGCTGTTCTCAGTTTTTTTTTTTCTGATTTACTTATTTCACTCCATATAATGTTATCAAGGTACATCCATTTTGTTGTAAAGGTTCCGATGTCATCATTTCTTATGGCTGAGTAGTATTCCATAGTATATATGTACCAAAGCTTTTTAATCCACTCATCCTCTGACGGACGCTTGGACTGTTTCCAGATCTTCGCTATTGTGAACAATGCTGCCATGAACATGGGGGCGCATTTCTTCTTTTCTAACAGTGCTATGGTGTTCTTAGGGTATATTCCTATAAGAAGGATAGCTGGGTTAAAAGGCAGTTCGATTTTTAATTTTTTGAGGAATCTCCATACTGTTTTCCACAGTGGCTGCACCACTCTGCATTCCCACCAGCAGTGCAGGAGGGTTCCTTTTTCTCCACATCCTCACCAGCACTTGTTCTGTGTTGTCTTGCTGATGAGCGCCATTCTGACTGGTGTGAGGTGATATCTCATTGTGGTTTTAATTTGCATTTCTCTAATGATTAGTGATGATGAACATTTTTTCATATGCCTATTGGCCATCTGTATGTCCTCTTTGAAGAAATTTCTATTCATTTCTTTTGCCCATTTTTTGATTGGATTGTTTGTCTTCCTGGTGTTGAGTTGTATAAGTTCTTTATAAATTTTGGTTATTAAGCCCTTATCACACGTGCTGTCGAATATGTTCTTCCATTGTGTGGTTTGTCTTTTTATTTTGTTCTTATTGTCTTTAGCTGTGCAAAACCTTTTTAGTTTGATATAGTCCCATTTGTTTATCTTGCCTTTTAAATAATTTGGCAAAAATATTGCTGCTACAGATGTCAGAGAGCTTGCTGCCTATGTTTTCTTCTAAGATGCTTATGGTTTCTCGGCTTACGTTTAAGTCTTTTATCCATTTTGTGTTTGTTTTTGTGCATGGTGTAAGTTCATGGTCTAGTTTCATTTTTTTGCAGGTAGATGTCCAATTTTCCCAACACCATTTGTTAAAGAGGCTGTCTTTACTCCATTGTATGTTCTTTCCTCCTTGTCAAATATCAGTTGTCTATAAAGGTGTGGGTTTATTTCTGGGTTCTCTGTTCTGTTCCATTGATCTATGTGCCTGTTCTTATGCCAGTACCAGGCTGTCTTGAGTATAATGGCCTTGTAGTAAACCTTGATATCCGGAAGAGTGATACCTCCTGCTTTATTTTTTCTTTTTAATATTGCTGAGGCTATTCGTGTTCTTTTTTGGTTCCATATAAATTTTTGGAATATGTGTTCTATATCTTTGAAGTATGTCATTGGTATTTTAATTGGTATTGCATTGAATTTATATATTGCTTTGGGTAATATAAACATTTTAATGATGTTTATTCTTCCTACCATGAGCATGGTATATGCTTCCACTTGTTTGTATCTTCCTTGATTTCTTTTATCAATGTTCTATAATTTTCCAAGTACAAGTCCTTAACCTCCTTGGTTAAATTTACTTTATTTTTTGGCTAAGGCAGCCGTTTTAATATAGTTTTACAGAGTGCATTTTTATTTAACAGTAGTTTATGAACATATCCGAAGTCAGTGTTGTTTACAGTATAATTTTTAGTAACCCTCTCATGTGGTGATGCAATAATTGACTTAACCTGTCTCCTTATCAATACACATTTAGCTAATTTCTCAATTTGTGCTATGTATAAATTATTTCTGTGTATTTCCTGGATCATGCATTTAGGGCATTTTCCTAGCCATGGAATCAAAAGCTATGTATATTTGGGCTCTCTCATTGTTATCACAAATTGCCCTACAGAAAGATTAACTGTTTTTAAGCTTCCACGACTAGAAAACAAAGGATTCTTCCTCTGCGGTAGCATCTACTCACTGTGATTCTCATTATGTTTAATCATTGCCAATGACAGGTGAAATATAAAATCTTTTTTAAAAATATACGTTGGTAAGGTTAAATGGTTATCAGGTGTTTAATGTCATTTCATTTAGTCATGAAAGCCCATCAAGTTAGCTGCTTAGTGTCATATTTGAGGGTGCTGTGTGTAAAGTCAGATGGATTTGTTCTCTGCAATGTTTTGCCCAAGTCATGTGGCCTGAGACAATTGTCTTACCTATAAACTGTGGACAATAGTTGCAACTATCTCACAAGTTACTTATAAGAATTAATATATTCTCATATTATATACTGCATAATATTTTCCCAATATATAACAGTAAAGCATTAAGAATAATATTACCACCTCTATGGTACTTTCCATGGGCCAGGTACACTCCTTAGTGTTTTATATATGTTAATTCTTTTACTATATATATTTTACATAAATGAGAAGGAGGCAGAGATAGACTCCTGCATGTGCCCTGAATGGGGCCACCCAGCACGCCCTCTACCAGCTGATGCTCTGCCTGTCTGGGTCATGGCTCTGTTGCTCAGCCAATGTGCTATTTTAGTGCCTGAGGTGAGGCCATGGTGCCATCCTCAGCACCTGGGGACAACTTTGCTGGTTCTTTTTAAGCAATGGCTGAAGGAGGGGAAGAGAGTGAGAAATAGAGAGGGGTGGAAAAGCAGATGGTTGCTTCTTCTTTGCCCTGACCAGGAATTTAACCCAGGACTTCCACATGCCGGGTTGATGCTCTACTGCTGAGCCAATTGGCCAGGGCCTGTTTTACTATATTTTGAAGCTATATATAAAGTGTTTAATACAATGCTTGTTGCATAGTAAATCCTCAATAAATATCCTGCTCTTTTAAAAATTATTTTAGTTTTTAATATTGTGAATTGCTTATTAAAATTTGTTTTTAGCTTAATGTAAGATAAAATTACGTAAAGAATATTTAAAAAGAGGTTAGTAAGTAATATAATATTCACATTCATTGCTGGAATTTGAGTACAGATTAAATAAATGACTTAGAATCAAATGGATATCTACATAGTGACTTGGAAAAGTGGGGGCAATCTGTCTGGATAGTAAAGAAAAGCAAAACAATTTCTTCATTTTACTCAATTATAATACCTATTATTATAAGAAATCTTTTTACCTGAAACGTATGTACTCTTATTGATCAATGTCACCATGTTAATTTTCCAAATAAAATTTTAAAATTATAAAAAAAAGAAAGACATCAAGCCAATAAAAAGTCATAGAGTTAACTATGTTTATTTGCTTCTCAATGGCCTGTCATTTGGCTTCAAGTAGAGATGAGTGAGTGTGTTTTAAAGTGAATATCAACATACATAAAACTTTGAAACAATGGGAAGGCAGCATTGAAGTTGGCTATGAACACACATTGTGTTGTCACAACATAACCAATAGTTCAAATGCTATAGAAATAAATGTTTACCTGAAACCTATGTACTCTTAGTGATTAATGTGACCCTATTAATTTTAAGTTTCTAATTTTTCTTTAAAAAAGGAAGGAAAAACCTATTTTTAATCTTCAAACCTCAGGTCTGCCACTTAGAGTTGGTTGGCACTACCCATGTTACTTAAATTATCTATTTCTATTGTCTTCATTTACAAAAAAATAATATTTGCCTCAGAGGTTAATGACAAAATTAAATGAAATAAGAAATTTCAAGCATATTGCACGAGGCCTGCAACACAAAGCACATAACTTAATGTTACTTGTTGATTTTATAATTACTATGTGTACAATGCTTGATTATGCAACAAGTGTTCTCTAGATGTTTAAAGGAACGTAAATGAGAAGGCTAGAAGACAGGAAGGTATGTCTGCTTGAAACTCAGAAGAAAGATCTGAGTTTTGAAAAATCAATTTATTTGTCATTAGTGTATGGGTGAGTAAATGGACAGATATAAAAGTTTCAGAGGCCCTGGCCCATTGGTTCAATGGTAGAGCATGGGCCTGGCATGTGGATGTCCCAGGTTCAATTCCTGGCCAGGGCACACAGGAGAAGCACCCATCTGCTTTTCCTCCCCTCATCTCCTCCTTTCTCTCTATTTCTCTCTTTCTTCCCTTCGTGTAGATAAGGCTCCATTGGAGCAAACTAGGCCCGGGCACAAAGGACGGCTCCATTGCCTCCTCCTCAGGTGCTAGAATGGCTCCGGCCACAAACAGAGTGACACCCCAGATGGGCAGAGCCTCGCCCCCTAGGGGGCATGCCGGGTGGATCCTGGTCGGGCACATGTGGGATTCTGTCTGGCTGCCTCCCCGCTTCTCACTTTGAAAAAATATATATTTTAAATTATTTGTTTTTAAAATAATGATTTTATATCCCAGAAAATGTTTGCCCTATGTGTAGACACATCTTTTCACTCTGTTTTATAACTATAGTCAACCCATGGGAATAAAAAATGGTACTTATAAGGAGAAACATTTCGATCATCAGTATAAATTAGCATTTGGAAATATAGCTCCTAGCAAATTTTCTCCTGACAGAATTCTCTTTATATAAGGATAGCATGTCTTTAGATGTCTTTTATTATAGTTGCAAGTCCTCAAGGTCTAAATACCCTTTCTGAATATATTCTTAATTATTTCAATAATTAGCTGCCAAAAAGGAATGCATATGTATGATGCAGCCTTTAGTCACTCTTCCCTCTTAGCAGAAATAATACAATTAAGTAATATATGACTTCTTAATCTACAAACTGGAAAAGAGCAAACTGTAAATAAAACATAATTAGGAAGATTTATCTTCCTATGTGATTTGGCCATTTTGCAAGTTCTATGTCTGCTTATTTGTCTTTTCAGATGAAATTCTCTAATCACCAATGCTATGAATGTCAATTTATAGACATGAAGTAAAATAGAAATCTGAATTGTGCTTTTAAATCCTGTCTTTACTACTTTCAGACTAAACATGATAAATTGTTAAATATTTCTCAGTTGGTAAAACCAAGTCCTAAAAAAATGAAGGATTCCTAAAAAAACTTTCAGCTTAATGCTAATATCTGTATAATATGATGTCAGAAAGTGAAACATGACATTGCAATAATACAAAAATGAAAATTAGACAAAACTGGAATTTATAAGTATTTACTGTAGTAGATTTACCAGAGTGTTTCTAAACTTTAAGGTACCACAAGGAAATCATTATGTCTTGCATTGCTGGATCAATTACCTTTGTGGCTTCTAATAAATTTTGTCTTCTGATTTTGATAGATGTTTAACCATCTGTTTCTGGAGAGATTTCCATTTATAAACCTGGAAATTGCTTCAACAGAGTGCTCATTAAGTTCAGCAGTTGAGAAATACAAATAATTGTTACTTGATTGCTGTGGCTTACATACACTTTGGGACACTATGACCAGTTTTTATTGAGAATTTTAGTATCCTCTTTTTAACAAAGAAAATGAAAGGAATTTGGTAAAACTTTTTTATTTATCTATAACATGTTCCAAATAGTACAGTAATTCATGCTTAACTTTTCTTTTTTTCTTTTCTTTTTTATTTTTCTGAAGTGAGAAGAAGGGAGATAGAGAGACAGACTCCCGCATGCCCCCTACTGGGATCCACCAGGCATGCTCATTAGGGCTCAAGGCTCCACCCTATCTGGGCCATTGCTCCATTGCAAACGGAGCCATTCTAGCACCTGAGGTGGAGGCCATGGAGCCATCCTCAGTGCCCAGACCAACTTTACTCTTATGGAGCCTTGGCTGCTGGAGGGGAAGAGAGAGATAGAGAAAGGAGAGGGGAAGGATAGAGAAGCAGATGGGCATTTCTCCTGTTTGCCCTGATCTGGAATCGAACCTGGGACTTCCACATGCTGGGCCAACACTCTACCACTGAGCCAACTGGCCAGGGCCATGCTTAACTTTTAAACTGTATTGAAAAAATAAAGAAAACTGAGGAAATATTTTAAAAATTGGTCACTTTTTTTGTCTCATTTATCAATATTAGGTAAGTATTCACTGACAAAAACGTATAATTACTAGAAACTAGAAAATGATTTTCATAGTTACAAAAGGTTCTAGAATTGGAGTGTTTAAATATATGCTATAAATTTAATCTTGTTAAATATATATGCTTATATGCAAAGGATTTTAAACAAATATACTCACAATCAAATTTATTCTTAAGAGGTATTAAAGATGTGTTTATTTGCATAATGAAATTTTACAAGGAAATATGTCTCTACCAGGAAAAAATAAATAATAAAATTTTCTTTGAAAAATTAGTGGTAGTTTTTAGTTTATTAAAGTTAGCATAATACATTCATATATTATCTGGTAATATCAGACTTTGGTTAAGACTTTTGCTTTGCATTTTTTATAATATATATATATATATATATATATATATATATATATATATATATATATATATATATATATATTCCTTTTACAGGGACAGAGAGAGAGAGAGTCAGAGAGAGGGATAGATAGGGACAGACAGACAGGAACGGAGAGAGATGAGAAGCATCAATCATCGGTTTTTTGTTGCCGGTGCAACACCTCTGTTGTTCATTGATTGCTTTCTCACATGTGCCTTGACCACGGGCCTTCAGCAGACCAAGCCACCCTTGTTGGAACTAGCGACCTTGGGTCCAAGCTGGCGAGCTTTTTGCTCAAGCCAGATTGGCGCGCACTCAAGCTGGCTAGCTCAGGGTCTCAAACCTGGGTCTTCCACATCCCAGTCTAATGCTCTATCCACTGTGCCACCGTCTGGTCAGGCAAGAGTAGTATATTAATTACATTGGATTCACAACATAGTTGACCTTATCTCTTCATATTCTTAGTGGATGTATCCTCTTTGAGAGCAAGTATAATTCTTAACTTTGTATTCTGTATCTTATACCATTTTGTAAATTTTAATGTATGCTTTTATATAGTCACATAATTTCACCATGGTTTAATGTTAAGCTATTTCATATAATTCTTTTACAAGATAATTGATACATAGTTCAGTAGAAAGTATATGTGTCTGTGATCAAAGGTATACACAGTGCACCTGGCCTGATTTCTCTTTCTATTTGTAATGCCACTATTTTAGTGGAGGGGTGTTTGTGCCATACGAAAGGCACCTCTTTTCCATTTCATCAGTCCAAATACTTTTAGGCATGGCAACTTCCTTCCTACAAACCAATAGATGGGCATGTATACCAGGCCTGGTCAATCAGTCTTTTCCATCTCCTAGAGCACATGCCTCAATCAGAGCCAATGAGTCTCAAGTTCTAGACTTTGGTTCAACCCTTTCCACTGGATCACTGGGGTGGAAAATGTAAGTCTGGAGCCTCTGGAAGTCATATTGCTCATGGGAGAAAAACGTACTCAAGGAGAAGTCCATGTGACACCATTTTTTCCCATCAATTCTGTTCAATTTTAAACTCAGTCATGAATTTTTCTGTTACATCAGCTAAAATATGTCCTTAATTTTGCTTAAGCCTGTTTGAGTTGGATGTGTGTCATTTGCAACTGCAAAAGGATAGATGTAGAAATAACTAATAGGTATAAAATCTGTACTGTGGTTATTTTCTCTACCAAACAAGGAACTCAAACAGATTTTCAGTAATATCTCTTTCAGAAATCAAAGTCTATATTTATAACAATAACCACATGGACTTTTTCACAGAGTGAATATATATCACATCAAAATAAATTATAAGTAATTATTGCTCTTTTCATTTTATTTTTTGGTCTTAACACTATTTTTTTTAAGTTCTTAAAATTATTTTTTAACCTCTTTTTCTTTAAATGAGTGATCATTGATTGCTATTTATAGATTTCAGAATTGTTTGTAGTTATTGAAAAATATTAGTAAAGACAATTAATTATATTTAATCATATAATAGACTGTGAAAGAAAACAATTGACATTTATAAATTGGGTTCTCTTACCTCATACTTAAATTTTATTCTCATTATTTAGGTTGTTTTACCACAAGACAAACTTATGTGTAAACAAAAAAATACCACTTATTATTTTGCAGAAAGAATTTCATAAAATATAAAAAAACCATTCATTGTCTAAAGTAAGTTCTGTTAATTTTAAGAATTATTGTTATTCAAACAGGTGTGAAAGTAGGGTGATATCCTGGTTAATGGAGGACAAACCTGGATTTCCTAGGTCTGCTTCAATTTTATTTGTTCTCTTGGTGCAATTATCAACAATCTCTCATTTAACTATCAAAAGTATATAAATTTAAAGGTAACGTATATGACCACCAAAGTCCCTAAAACAAAATAGTAAAGAAAAAATCTTGGTGATAAACCTGTAGCCCTTTGACAATAAATGGGGCATCTGAGGGACATTTTATAACTCCAAGTGGTATATGGAAACAATTTATAAAATCTAAAATATTATCATCATTATACTACTATAATTTATTTTAAAAATGACTGAAATAAATGTAGTATATGCTTATTGCTGCATGTTGCACAATTCATTAACCTTCAATGAACTATTCTTGAGAAATCTGACTCAAGTCTGGTTCATCTACATCAGTGCATTCTGTAACAAGACTCTGTTAACTGAAGCATTCTTTACTAATCATCTGCATCAGTAGTCACCACTAAGATCTTTCTAAATTGTGAATCTTGAGATAAATGTAAAGTACTATTATTGTTATTATCATTATCATTGAAGAACAGAAGTGTAACCATTGTCATAGAGAAACCTACATTTAAAATTTATAGCAAATTTGCTTCACAAGATAAATAAACTGTTAGGTTAAAGTGAAATCAGCATTTCACTACTCTACCAACTATTATAAATGTCAATTTTTGATTTGTTTCTTCTCTTATGTCCCATTTTCTTCAGGTATATTCTTTGAATAGAAACAAATCTACTCTTGAAGCAATAAGAGAAATAATAGCTGATTATTTAGAACTTATTTATAATTTATTACTGTGTTCATATTACATCATACCAAACTAGGTTTTGCACACAGAAAACAAATTAAAGTTAAAGATTCTATTTTAGACTCTTCTTTTAAATATATTTTCATCACTTGATTTATATTGCTACATACGCATATACACACAATACAGAAATAGTGGGCTAGCTCATGAATATTGCAATTATCCCTTGAATTGGGAAATAATACTCAGTATTTGAGGGATCTATGAAAAATTCTTTACATGTCAATAGACCATAGAGAATGGATAAGCAAATTTTGTGAGTAAAGGGCTGGATAGTAAATGTTTTAGGCTTTCAATACCAATAATCTTGGCTGAAACTATTTGAATTAGCCATGGTAGCAGAAAAGCAACCACACATAAAACATTAACTATGACTGTGTTCTAATAAAACTTGATTCATACACATTGGGACTTGATTTTTTTGTGATTGTCATAAGTCATAAAATAAAATTTGTTTTTGAATTGTTTTAACTGTTTCAAATACGGAAACCATTCTTAATTCATAGGCTACATAAAAAACAGGCAATGCACTGAATTTGGCTTATGAGTCATACTTTACTGACCCCTGTCATGGAGCATTAATGCTGTGCCTTCTCAAGAAGAAAAGAAGTCAAGAATTGTGTGTGGCATTTAACAAATTTTCTCAAATGTGCTTCAAGATGCATGTTAATAGTCTAAAAAGAAGTTTTATAATTTTTTCTTCTCTTAAAAAATACAGATTGTTATAACACTAGGAATATTCTATAAAAACAACTGCTTCTAACTGGTTTTTACATAAAGAGTTTATGACAAATACACTGTCAAAGAATACTTTATTATGCACAGATATGATGTCAGTTTCATGTATAACTATATTTCTTGCCAATCAAGCAAAACTATAGATAGGTGTGACATCATGCTTGAGCATAATCACAGTTTGACTGATAGGTTGGATTATGGAATATAAACAGGAAACTGGTAATTTCTTGACTTAAACTTTAGGTAAAAATAGTTGAAGAAGAATCTTACTAACATATGACTGTATTAAATTATTCTAAAATTGTTTCTTCTATAACTCTCAAGGTATAATCTAACAATCAGAGAAAGAACCTTGAAAATATCTGATATTTAATTTATTTTTTAGTCAAACAGTTTATTGTGAAAGTATTTCTGTTACATATATCAGTATTATTAATATAATAAGAGACTATACAGAACAGTTAAGAATATAGTTTATCATATGAAAGTGTAAATTATAACTTGAAGCCAATTACTATCAAAAAATAAACTTAATGTAATATTTTTACTGGTGAAGGGTTTATAATATAAAAATTACATGGAGAAAGCTTTCCTAGAGCTTGTAGATACATTAAATGACATTAAAATTAAAAACACCCAACTATGATGAGAGAGTTTTTCTAAAATTATTATGATACTGTTATTTTACCTGCAAATCTTATTCAGATTTTACAAACTGTCCCAATGTATATTTTAAAATTAATTTTTATAATGTCCTAATATATGTTTTAAATATATTTTAAAATGTACTTTACATTTATTTTACCTAATATTTGATCTATAATAATGCTTAAATTTATAAAGAATTAAAATAAAATGGTCGCCTTTCAAACGATCACTCTACTTAAATCTGGAACATAGATCAACAAACTATGTGCTATACTTATATAATAGGTCACATCCAACCTCTGCCTCTTTCGGTAAATGAGGATTTACAGGGTTTTTTTGTTTGTTTATTTGTTTGTTTTACAGGAACAGAGAGAGAGTCAGAGAGAGGGATAGATAGGGACAGACAGACAGGAACGGAGAGAGGTGAGAAGCATCAATCATTAGTTTTTCATTGCTGTTGCAACACCTTAGTTGTTCATTGACTGCTTTCGCACATGTGCCTTGACTCCAGGCCCTCAGCAGACTGAGCCACCAGTTGCTAGAACCAGCGACCTTGGGTCCAAGCTGACGAGATTTTGCTCAAACTGGCAACCTCGGGGTCTCAAACCTGGGTCTTCCACATTTCAGTTCAATGCTCTATCCACTGCGCCACCGCCTGGTCAGGGATTTAGTTCTTTAATGCAGATTTTAAATGCTTCATTGCATCATGTACTTTCCAAATCCTTTATTTTAGAAACAAGGATAATTAACAGAGAGATGCAAATAAACATATTTAAGGTTACACAGCAAGTTAGTGGTAAATTAATATAATACTATAATATTCTACAACCAAAAGAAATAAGAGAAACCCAGCTAGTGAACTGAATAAAGAAAATAATATTTTAATTTGGCCAAAAGGTTTTTCATTGTTGCCATTATCTCCTTTCTCTTCCTCCTCTTCCCTGTAATCTTTCCCCCACAGGTCATGATGTGTATTTGAATGTTTCTGAACATACTACGTACACTTAAAGACTTGTATTCAGTTGTATTTTTTTGATTCAGAACAGAACATAATGATACTGTTCATGATTGAAACTTCTGATTGATAACATGAAATATAATACTTCCATGAATACTAGGAAAGATTAATAAAATTCTACATAGGAAATATCTTACAGATTTCTAAGAGGATTCAAAGACTCATTTTTTCCTGCTAATTTGAGCATATGGAAGATTTCGTTCAAAGGACTCTGTTTCCTTTGAATCTGGAATTGTTTTTAATGAACAATAATATGATGTGCATTAGGAAATGGTGATTTTAGACATCTGTGTAAATGACTATCAACAAAAAATAATAGAGATAAAGCTGCAGAATTGTGATTTATGTTATAAAATTATAGAAAAATTAAAAAATTGGAAGGTAAAGTGATTTAATGAGAGTCAAATACCATACAAGACAAATTTTAGATAACATTAAAAGTGTATGTCTTTTTGATAGAAACAAATGTGATATTTATTTGTATGGATAAATTGTTTAGCTTAAACCACCAGTAATTAATCATCATCTATATTAATGCAAAAATAGCAAAATTATGAGAATTTTTTCCTCCAAAATAGATGCTCAAACAGTAGATCATAATACATGTGTAAATATCAAAGCTTATCTTTTCAATAGCTATAGTCCATCAAGAAGTTTTAAAATATTATCTTTTGGTTCTCATGAGTCATAATCAAATACTGACAAATAAAAATACATGTGATCTGAAACCAATATTGTTGGCAAGAATATCCATTCTTGTCTTCTTGGACACTCCCTGAATAATGGCTGTTTTATTTAGGTTCCTAGACAATCAATAGTCCAGTTTAAATGGGGCATGTGCATACTTTCAGTCTAGTAGGACATAAATAGAAGTTTCTGTCAGCCCCATTCTGTGATCCTAAATATAGAGATAGTAGGGAGCCATTTTTGTCTAGTAAGAAGCAGAAAACACCCAGGAATTGTAGAGTAACAAGAGAGGAGGAGTCAGAGTCCCCCCAAACTTAGAGCCACTGTGCATGAGTGAACTGACGACACCTTGATATATGAGAAACAAATAAATTTTTGCTTTTTATAACAGAACTTGTAAGTTTATGTTATCTAGTAAGAAGATCACATAGTATTTTTCTTTTTCTAAGAATACTAGGAATTATATGAATATTGAATCTTAATATTCAAGGAACAAGAGGCATTCAATGGCATTCTAGAAATAAATTCTACTTGGTCAAGTTTGAAATAAATTCAGGTTGCTATTATTTTACTTCAGTTATTTCCATGCATATAAAAAAAGGTGATATTGATCTGTAGATTTTTTTCCTCTAATTTTTTTATTTTTCTGAAGTGAGAAGCAGGGACACAGAGCGACAGACTCCCACATGCGCCCCACTGGGATCCACCCAGCAAGCCCACTAGGGAGCAATGCTCTGCCCATCTGGGCCATTACTCCATTGCAACCAGAACCATTCTAGAGCCTGCGGTGGAGACCATAGAGCCATCCTCAGCACCCAGGTCAACTTTGCTCCAATGGAGCCTTGGCTGTGTGGGAGGGGAAGAGAGAGACAGAGAAAAGGAAAGGGAGAAGTGAGGAGAAGCAGATGTGAGCGTCTCCTGTGTGCCTTGACCAGGAATCAAACCCATGACATCCAGAGGCCGGGCCGATGTTCTACCACTAAGTCAACTTGCCAGGGCCATCATCTAATTTTTGACACTAGAGTAATGCTAAATTCATACAGTGATTTTCAGAATCTCTCATGATTTCTATGCTCCCATATAGTTTATCTGTCAGAGAAATACTGGTTTCTTAAAAGCTTTTTCGAAGTTGCTTTTGAACCACTTTGGTCCTCAACATTTTTGTCATCTTTTCTAGTTTTTTTTTAGTAATTATTGACATTTCAAATCCTCTCTCTCTTGATCAGTTTTGGTTAAACACATATATCTACAGAGTCATCATTACATGGAGATTTGTAGATTAGATTACACAGGTTTGTATATCACATCTCAAAAATTTTGCTCAGACTTTGGATCTTCTTTCTCATTCTTAATGGTGCTCTTGTTTTTTTTTTTATTTTCTTCTTTTCAGTAGTACCTATGGCCAAGTTTGTCTCTTTCATTTCTTTAATCAGATACAGTTCACTGATATTTTTCTGCTTTCAATTCATTAACTTATTTGCTAAAACACATCTCTTCCTGCTTTTCTTGTTTGTTTATTTTATTGAATTGATTTATACATTAATTTATATTTATATTTTTGTTAATAATAAAAAAAATTTGAAAAGAAAAATTGTTTTAATTGAGGTAAAATTGCTATATAATATTATATAAGTTTCAGGTGTACAATATTATAATTAGAAATCTATATACTCCACAAAATGATCACCACCAAAATTTTAGTTACTGTCGCTATCATTGGCCCCCTTTAGTCATTTTACCTATCCCCTTACCCTCTAGTAACCACCAATCTGTTCTCTCTTTCTGTAAGTTTGTTTTAGTTTTGTTTATTGGTTTGTTTAGGTTCTATATATGAGTGAAATTATATGGTATTTGTCTTTCTTCTGACTTATTCCACTTACCAGCATTCAAGGTCTATCCTTGTTATCTCAAAAGGTAAGATTTCATTTTTATTAAGGCTTTTTTATTCTATTTTCTGGATGTGTATTGTGTGTGTTATGTCTTCATTATTTATTCCTTCACTATCAGTGAACACAAGTTGTCTATTTGTAAATAACTCTACAATAAACCAAAGAGTGCACTAAATGTCCCTAATTAATGCTTTTGTATTCTTTGCATATACATCTAGTAGTGGAAAAGTTGGATCATGTGGTAGGTTTATTTTTTATTTTTGGCAGAATATACAAACTGTTTTCCATAGTAGCTGCAGCAATTTATAGTCTCACCAACGCTGTACCAGGGTTTCCTGTTCTCCACATCCTCTCCAAACCATGGTGTTTTTCGTCTTTTTGATTATAACCATTCTAACAGGTGTGACATGATATCTCATTATGGCTTGATTTGCATTTACCTAATAATGAAGTTAAACATTTTTTTGTGTGCTTGCTGGCCATCTGTATGCTTTTTAGAAAATACCTATTCATGTCATCTGCTCATTTTTAATAGGTTTTGTTGCTGTTGTTGAGTTGTATGAATTCATTGTATATTTTGGATATAAACTCCTTGTTCAGATGTAAGATTTGCAAATATCTGCTCCCATTCAGTAGGTTGCCCTTTGATTTTTGTAAAATTTTAATTTCTTATTAAACCTTTGATGGTGTCTCCAAATTTTTGATATGTAATATTCTCACTGTCATTTTTATTTTACTAATATCCAAATGGAATTTTTATCTTTCTTCTGACACAATTTCTTTGTGAAATCTTTTTCTTGTAAACATTAGGTAATTTTAGAAGGGCTGCAATTTGATTATTAATCTTAATTTTTACAGTATTGGGTTTATACAGAAGAGCAGAAAAATGTTTTAAAGGCCTTGAACATTTGTACTCAGTTGATAAACAATTTTTATTGGGGAAAAAAGTTTCTAAAAATGAAGTTGAGCTTTGAAAACAAAACACGAAACAGCAAGTTTCTAATAAGAAGAACATCAGAATGTATGTGGTAGAGAGAAAGAGTGAAATTTCTTTCCTTTTTCCATTTACCTCAATCAAAAGTTGTAGGATTTCTTTCTACAGTCAGGCAAATGTTGGGTCTGGCTTTGTTTGAATGTTAGGTGAGTTATAGTATCTGTGTCTTTGCAGGCATTTTGAAAGTCATTGTAGAAAGAGATCAAATATAAAGTTTGTTAGTCAAGTGCCACCTTAAATTGGAAGCCCAGTGAAGAGAGCATTTTCCCTCATATAATACAGCATGTCAAGTCAAAAATCCTTTTCAGTGTGAGCTTACTCACCCAAATGTATGCATGGTGAAAGCTCTACCAGGAATAGTCACATTTTAGTTAGAGCTGTCAGCATGAACATTTTATTTTCTCCCTTTTACCTAAACACACTTGACCATGGTTTAGAATTCTAAAACAAATGCTCAAAAGGCTTAGTTTCTGAATAGTCATTTCTTATTTTGAATGAGAAATTTGATTCTAAAGATTAAAGTTCTGAAAAGATAAAGAATTCACTATTCAATAAACTAAGAAATTCTCTATTAATATGAAAGCATATGATAGTTTCATTAACTAACAAACACAATCTTGGATTTGACTTAGTAACTACAAAGTTATTTTTCTGGTACAGAATAGCCTAAGGGTGCTTTCTAATTAAAATTTTGAAAACTGATGCTCAGTATACCATATCTGTCTGCAATTCTAAATTAAGCAGGGATCTCTTATGTTGTTCTAGTATATAATTTTTTCTTTTAACACTATGTAGTTTAAAAAGAGCTAATTTAGTAAATCAGATCAAGCTCAACCCTAAACTATTATTATAGCAAATAAAGTTAGTGGTAGTTATGGTCAAGTTACAATTTATAGAACCTCATAATCCCACTAGTAATAAAAATAATCATTCTACCAATAATAATATTCTACCATTTATTGCTCTCCTGCTGTGTTCCAGACCTTTTAAATGAATTATCTCATCTGACTCATGCCACAACTTTGTGAGAAGATAATCATTTAAATTCTATAGTTAAAGCAGCTAAAGATATAAAAAAAGGATGGTTTGAACTCAGACAGAGATGGGAGCCAGGAAGCTGAGTGATGGGGTAGAAGGAACAGTTGGAAAAGGAGGTTCATTAAAAAACTTTTAAAATTTTTATGTGACATTTTTATAGGTTTCTAAATTGCCTTAGTAATGTAGGTATGACTTAGATCATGTGGAAAGATAAAGGAAATAACAGAAGAAAACAAAAATGACCTATTCTATTTCACCAATGTTTAATTTCAGAAGGGCCTGCCTTATAGGCAGATGTAGGTGTCTGGAGTGCAGCAAAGGCTCTGAGTTTTAGCTTTGAAAATCCTAAGAATATAGCAGAAGTTTCAGTTTCAGTTATGAAGAAGATATTTTAAAAGAACTTTGTAAGCTGAAAAGAGGACAAAAACCAGGGTTTAAGGGTATTTAAAAAGCAGTAAAAATTAGAACTATTAAGAGAATTATTCACTCAAACAGTTATCTCCAAAGTTAAAGAGCAGAGATTTTATGATATAGAGAATAGCCAAAAATGTTGAATTCTGGGATCAAGTAAAAGACTTCAAAGGTATCTAGTGGGTTTGCCTATCAGCTAGCAAGTGAACAGAGGTAGGTGGGCTTGCTTGAGAACTCAGTGCTCTGTGTGTTCAGGAGTGACCTGTAGCTGGCTAGGTGGGGGAGTGAATAGAAACTTTGTAGAGGCCAGGATGTACAGAGAAGTAAATTAAGAACTCAGGAACTAAAAATCAGGAGAGGAGCTTTATTTGGGAGTCTTAAATGCATTTATCTTTGGAGAGAGAAAATTAAGACATAGAACAGATAATTGATACTAAAATGAAGCCAGCACATAAATCTCAACCGGAAGTCCTATGTAGCTGTCATAGATGGTTGTGGGAGGCTCTTCGTGGAGGGAAGGCTGGACATGAAAATCTAACCTGAGCCTTGCTTTCTAAATCATGTCCGCTGGAGAGGAAGGTGCTTTTGTTGTTGAAGCTTTTTCTTCTTTTCGGTATTCTCAGAAAGAACACATTTTATAATTCCTTCTCCCAAGGACGGCTTTTTCTAATTTGCGCAAGTGTTTGCTAGTAGCCACCTCAACTTTAGCTTTAGGAAGGCACTGTTTTATGTACTTCTGACTAGTAAGTGACAACACAATGTCCTGAAGGTCATCTTGTTACCATACTAAAATTACAGAAAACCAGCAATCAAAAGGACCTCAAGGTTATCTATTGCAACCTGGACATGCTACATTAGAACACCTTACATAGGGTGTGGGACCCGCTGAGGGTCATGTAGCTAGTTGGACAAAGACAAGATCAGGGTTCATTTCTGATTCCCAATTCAATGTTCTTTCTACTATACCAGGATACAAAGACTCAAGCTTCTGCCTTTGGTGTTAAAAAGACAAAGAACTTCTTCAGGACAGCCTGAGTATTGAATTCAGGATGTAGCTACAGAAATGAAATATATTCCTCTTGCTTTCTAAACTTGCCCTACTCATGAAAGCTTTGTGAATCAGCTGCAGTTCTAACTTGATTTTTAATAATGATTCTTAAGTGAATTAAAAAACAACATGGTAATTTGGTAGTGTGATTTTTTTTTTTGTATCTATTTATATTTTTCGATTTATTTATGTCCTTGAACCAAAATAATCATTTTGGAGTTTTCTGCTAACATTCTTAAAATATAGGAAAGTTGTCTGAGTTACAGTTAACATTTTAGGTAGTACATGGGGATGGGTGTGGCAATCACATAGGTCACATTTAGGGAATATTTGGGATTTTGTGGTAGCTGCTTAGATATGAAATCTGCATGGCCTTTCTTACGAAGACCGTGCACAATCATAAAAGAGCTATGTAGGACACCTATGGAGAGTGGTATGCTAGAATATTGATTTATATTTTCTGCCATTGTTTTTCTAACTTAATTTTTTCAGTTAGTTATAGGAATTCTTTGAATAATGAGTTTGTGTCCAATGGTGCCATACTTCTACTACTATAGTCTTTCCCTACCCCTCTGTGAAAATGTAAAATTCAGAATTAAAGGTCTAAACAGTCTTATAGTAAAGGATTTCTGTCAGTTTTGTGGAATTCATGTTTTTCCAATGTATTTGATCACAAAGTAGATATTTGTTTCATTCTATTTTGTTATCTGGAATATCTATTACCATTTCAAAGATAAAAATGTTCAACAGTTAGAAGAAAATTTTCTTGAATTAGTTTCTTGTTTTTATTTTTCCTTCAGGATCTTTCATTTAAGGAGTCAAAACTTTAAAATCTCTATTGGATACAAATGGCTGTCTTAGCCTAAGTAAAGGAATATTTGTTACTCTAATGGAACTGCTAAGCTAAACAGCTAAAGAGAAAACATGACATATTTTGCAATAGTACATATAAGTGCTATAAATACCGAAATTGTAAAAAACTTGAAAATATATAAGTATAGTATGTATTTTTATATTATATGCTTATGTGTGTGTATATAGATATTGGAAGCAGAGGGTTATGAGTAAAACTATCTACCTTTAGCCAGGCATACATGTATCTTGGGAAAGCTTCAGTTTTGTACAATTCCATAGCATTTACCTTATCCTCTTTATAAGAATAAAAGATTTTAACTTCTGATAGTATCAACTGATTTTAAGATAAATATTATTTCCACAATTTTGATTCTTGTCCCTTTCTGCAACTATAGAGCCAATGATCTCATGCCTAGAATTCTGCCTTTTCATGCTTAACATTTGACCCAGTAAAAAGTCCACAGCTCAGCCTTTCAAAGCTCCTTTCAGTACATTCCCCTTATAGGTGATAGCATGTTTTCTTAAATCCAAAATGTATGTGACATATGGTTAATCTGAAGATGCCAAGAGATTAGCATCAGAAATAGATACTGTATAATCAAAGTATATAAAAATAATTAAATAACACATTTTAAAAGTATAAAAATTATTTATACTAACCACTTTTTAATAACATAAAGTAACATAGAAACCTGTTTAAATCAATTTAAGAATGCTCATATGCCTCAGCTGATTGCTGAAAGTATGCAGGTATTCTATTAGCTAACTCCATTGCCATGTATTACCAGACTTAGTGATAAGCAGACTTTATGAGTTGTGATACTTGTTTGCTCAGCAGAATCAACTTTGATAGTTTTAAAAAGATAATAGTTGCATGGAACACTATACAAATATAAACTAAATAATACTTAAGATAGTGTCATAGTCATGCATTGCAATCTTGGTAGTAGACCTTTGTAAACTTCCAAACTGAAAGTGGTTTAATGGACTAGAATACATTTTGTAAGGAAAGTATATGGAACTCTGACATGGACCAAGCATTTAGGCTCATCCAAAGAGAAAAATCTAAGCCTAAATGATGACAATGATGAAATTTCTTCAGGAAATAAATTGAAGACTAAAATCTTTTTAAAACAATACTGTTTCTCAGATAGTTTCATCAACTTTGCCTACCAGTCATACTTAACATCTAATGGCAATTCAAGGTCCACAGCAGCAGGATCCTGGGACATCAGCAAGGAAGTCAAGCTCACTGAAATTCAGATTTACTGGTCCGGATATGTGTGGGAGATGGATAACAGCATGGTGTCGGAGCAGCTGATAGACTAACTGAAATGAAGTGATTGTAAGCACAGTAGGGAGAAGAAGTACTCGAAGGCCTTGAAGCAATGTGGCATAACTCCCGACTGCTGGATAGTGATAGCAGCAAACAGACCGTGCTCACACACAGCACTCAGGACCTGCGTGGTTCTCTGCTAGTGACTATGGTATGCACCTATAAGACTCTTTCCTGAACTGTACTAAGATGACCCCATAGAGATGTACTTTCATGCATGCTTTCTCTTTGAAATAGTTTAAATATAGATAGGTCTTTATTGTGTTGATATGAACACAACTACTATTTTCATTAAAAAAGAGTTGTGGTCAAAATGCATCCTTCGGCATTCTCACAGGTGCCTTTTCTCCTTCTTAAGTCACCCAGACTTCCTTTGAAACCTGTTTAAATTCTCATATTACTACGTAATTCAGTTTCTCAGAGGTGTTGATTTAATTTCTGTTTCAGCATGCTCTGTATGGTCTTTAATTCTTGTTTTTCAGGTCTACTGTTATTCTCAATCCTTTTGAAAGATAGTTTATCCCATTTCCCTCTGCCTTATCTTGTCTAAGAACTTGTTAGTCCCATGAACTCTTACTTTCATAGGAGCTAAGAAAAACATAGAGTTCTAGTAAATACACATCATCTTACTTCAAGCTTGTTGCCATTTCTTTAAACACTTCATTTATAAAAGCCAAAAGTGAAAAGTCATTAGTAAATATATTAGAGATTATTAGAAATTTAAATAATTTAAATTCTAAACTAATGCATGAACAATGTATAAAAAACTAGAGCAAAAATTAGCCTGTCTTTTGAGCAGCCTGTCTAAAATATCCTTGATTTAAGTGAGATTTTTAGGATTAAGCAGTAGTTAGTTCAGGGCTAGATTCTGTGATGAGTTTCTCAAGTGCTAATATTCTGTGAAGATGATTCAATAGCAATCATATTCTTTAAACATGATATAAATCTGTTGAGAACTAACATTTGTAGGCCCTGGCCAGTTGGCTCAGCAGTAGAGCGTTGGCCTGGCATGTGGAAGTTCTGGGTTTAATTCCCAATCAGAGAACACAGGACAAGTAACTATCTACCTCTCCACTCCTCCCCCTACTTCATCTCTCTCCCTCTTCTGCAGCCGTGGCTTGATGGTTCGAGCAAGTTGGTCCTGGATGCTGAAGATAGCTTCATGGCCTTGCTTCAGGCACTAAAATAGCTTGGCTGCCAAGCAATGGGGCAGCAGCCCTACATGGGCAGAGCATCACCAGTAGGGAGCTTGTCAAGTGGATTCCTGTCATGGTGCATGTGGGAGCCTGTCTGTCTGCCTCCCCACCTCTTACTTAATACTAATAATTAATAATTGAAGAACTAACATTTGTTATAAAAATTTAAGAACTTGATTTGTGCTCCTACCACTCATAGAGGGGTGCCTATGGCTATGATTAAATTATTACAAACATGAGTTTGACTTACCCGAACTAATTACCCAATAATTTATTTGAAATCTCAAGAGTTCTGCTTCATAAAGAATAAAGAGGATATTTGTGCTTTAAAAAAAATTTAACCATAAAATACAACTTTTTAAGGGCTGATGTTTATTCTAACACCTTAATATATTTAAGAGAACTATATACAATTATTTTGATGCATTAAATAAATCCATGTCATATGTTGTATCTGACAGTAGTTTCTTTTTCAACTCTTTTCATAGATTTTGATACTTAAAACAATAAGAGTGATTTGGTTAAATTAAAAATACAGATAAATAAAAAAGTATCTAGTATATTGCACACCTTTGATAAGGTAAGCACAATTCTTTTTTGCTAAGGACCCCTAGAATACTTGTGTTAATGGAGAATGAGACAACTAGATGTTAGTAAAAATTTGTAGTAGTCTGTGGTTAGTACTATGACAGAAGATGTCCAGGGTGCTTTGTGAAAACAGAGAAGGCTCCTTACCAGCCTCTGTGGTGAAGGCCATTTGATTGTTAATCAGATGACAAGCATTCTATCTAGAAGTAATGGCATTTTAATGAGAATTAAATCCAAATGCAATAAGTTTATTGTGGCTTCAGTTCAGATGTTTTATGGGTAGGTAGGAAGAAATGAAACAAGAAAGGATGTACAAGCCAGATAACAAAGGGCTTTTCTTGCAGTGGAAGGAACATTGGATTTTATCCAAAGTTATAAGGCATGAATTAAAGCTAGGGGATTTATAGAAATGATAGATATCAGAGCTTTTTGAAGAACACAGCATAACATAGTGCCTAGATATGGGTTTAAATCTTGGCCTTGTCAACTAAGAGTTATTTAATCTCCAAATTTAAATATCCTTATCCACAAAATACTTACCTAGTACATAGTTCCTAGGCAGTAAGTGGGAATTTTTGCCTCTGATGCTAGCTGCTTCTTCTGCTTCTTAAAAAGTAGAATTGAAGACAATGCAGAGGAATTAAGTGGTACTGGAGAAGACTGGAATAATGAAGAGAGTGGTCGTGGGGTTTAGTGTTTTCAACTTGTTAAATTTGAGATGGAAAGTGGAGATCTAGCAGAAATCAGTTTGTGAGTTACTGACAATAGTGTATTGAATAGTGAAATTGCCTAGAAAGAAGATATAAACATGATGCCACAGGTGAAAACCTGGGTCCACTCTCTAATATTTGAGGAGTGGACTAAAAATGATGAAGACCTCAAATGAGAGAGTTAGAACCCTAAAGAAAAATAGAGGAAAGTGGTGTCACAAAGGTCAGAGAAAGAAAGAAAGCTTACAGGAAGGAATACTATGAATTGTCCACAAGACAGCTTTAATAAGGGCTAAAATATATCCATAGAAAAGAGCAGCTAGGAAGTCACTGGCAACTTTCATGGAGTGAAAAGGGCTAAAATCAAATTTCAATGGGATCAGAAGTGATTGAAACATGATGAAATGAAGAGAATAAACATTGGGTTAAAAAGAATAAAAGAAAAAAGTATGAGTCTAAGAGGAGAAATTAAGGATCTGTTTTATTTTCTTTCAATTTAAGCTTATTATCAGACCCCAGGGAAGGAGCTGATTAAGGAGGATAAGGACACAAAACACTGGTGAATAATTTTGTAACATAAAATTCAGTTGAAAATTTACCCCAAAGCATTGGGAAACAGTAGATATGAAATTATAAAGTGAAACACCAACCCCTCTGTACAGATGTCCACTGATGTTCCTTGGGCTATCCAGGGGTCATGATAGGGACTTCCTTCAATCACAGGGCATAGAGGACTGGTGCCAGCTCACACCAAGAAAGTTAAGACCTCTCTGTGCACATCTAGAAAGTGAAACCAGGGAAACCACTCATAGATCTGGATGCCTACCACCATGAACACCAATCTGGTAAGACAAGTGCTGGTGAGAAGGGATGAAGTTGATTCAAGTACCAGCAATGTGAGAAGATAGGAGACTCCTGTTTTCAAAACCCATCTTACATCTCAGTGCAAGCATGGGGTTTTTACTGGGGAGAGTAAGAGGGAATGAAAAGAAAGCAGAACAAAGAGATTAAACGAACTATTCAAGAATGTGAGGTGAGCTACAACAAACACATTATTCTTTTTGTCAGTGCTGATAAGGATTCTGGCATCAGCAGCATTCTGGAAGTTGAACTGGCCATATATTGGGCAAGATAAAAGCCCTCTGTTTCTGGAATTATACTTGAAATATTTGGTTAGTTATTTAACAGTAGAATAAATCTTATGTGATTGGTCAGAGTCACCGAGAGTTTGAATCTTCTGATACAATTAACTGGACGTCTGACTTTCTGTTTGTTGAGGTATCAGTGTTCCTTATTCCCAGAACAGGCTATTCCACTGTATCGAGAGCTTGGTCAGAGGGAAAGCACAGATTAAATCAGATATGTTTGATTTGTTACAGAATACATAACTTTGATCATTAGATTGGTAATATTAAATCATGGTTTCAAAAGTGACTTCCAAGAATTTGCCAGGGCCAAGGATCTGTGAAGTTTCCCCTTGAACCAGATTTGGATTACAACTGAGAAGCAGCATGTAGTCATTCTGATTCTAGCCCAAGTGGGCTGCCAGAGGCGGCAATGAGGAAGAGAAGTCTATGAGGAATGGACTTCCAGGAAACCAGTAGCCAAAAGGGGGAGGATTCATTGGCCAATCATAACAGCTACAACGGAAAGTGCTCAGCTGGGGAACTTCTGAAAAACCCACAAATATCTCCATGAACAAAGTGTCAGCTTTAAATATGTATGTAACAGTGCTAGAGAGCATAAAAATATTTTACAACAGCATTAGTCAAGTAAGAATTCCTACCTTTCCTTTCTTAGAGGCAGAGGAGAGAATAAAAAACAGACTACCACATTCTTTTCCTTGACAACAGAAGACCTGCCTGCAGTAGAAGAGGCTTCAGCATGTATAAGAGTTCAGGATTATGATTATCACCTAGGACTGGATTATGGTTTAGTAGATTCTCTATTTGTGATTTAAAGCAATTAGCTCTATACTATATACAAATGACCAGAAAAGTCATGGACTGTTTAAATTTTTATATTAATGGTGGTGGAGGGAACGGACTCCTCCTTAAATAAATATAAAGAGACAAAAGAACACAAAAATAAAGTTATATTTTAAGAATAGACAAAAATTCATGTTAATTCGGCATACGGCATATTTTGTTCAATAAGGTCTCATGGAGGACTGAATGACAGAGTTCGCATTTAGGGAAACTGACCTTGAATAGCTAAGAAGAGAAGAGAATGAAATGACGAGGGAAGATAATACAATGTATTCGGAGGAGTAGCCAGTGTTGTGAGAACAGAAATAAGTTGGGAGAAATAGGAGCTACTGGGTCCTATTTTCTCTGGGAAGTGCTGTGCTTCCCTCCCAAGAGTAAAGAGCAGCATGAGGTGATGGGTAGCTCAGAGGACAGAAGAGACTGTTAGAGGCTTGGAATATAGTAGAGCAATGGTTCTCAAAGTGTGGTCTCTGGACTAAGAGTATCGACATCTCCTAGAAATTTGTTAAAATGCAGATTAACGAGCCCCAACCAGACCACTGAATCAGAAATTCTAGAAGTGGAACCCAACAATCTGTATTTTAACAAGACAATCTGATGATTCTCATGCACAGTAGTGAGTTGGGAAGCCACCCTTGTAAAGTAATTTTGTGTTTACATCATAGCACTGTCATCTATTGAGTCCCTTTTGCAAATTAATCAGCCTCTCATGTCTGTTTTTCTTTATAAGTCAGTGTGACTCAGTGCACCTTCAGTCTTTAGAACAGTCTCTGGTACATTGAAAGTGCTGAACAAATTGTTAATTGTTATTGTTGGAAATGAAATAAAATCCCAGTTACCCTTGTAACACTGGGTAGCTCTGATTAGCCTGATGTGCTTGCTGTGTTGCCCCTTTGTGGCACGGACTCATTAGTTTAGTTCCTTGTCACATGCTCTGAGCCCAGGAGCTGTGCTGAGTTCTTCTCTTGTGTGCAGTGTCCTCAGCAGCGTGGGGCATGGCTCCGGGGCAGGCAGACGAAAGCGATGGAGGAAGGGACAAGTATCGTGTGCAGAGCAATGCACACAGGACTAGTCAAGCTCTGTAGGAATTTCTAAGAAATCTGTAATAACTAATTTTTGAGGAATAAAATTATGTTTTGAATTTTGGGGGAGAATATTAAGTATTTCTTTAAAAAATATTACTAGCAGATCATATCAAATATAATGGTCTGATGAAGGACCACTTATGTGATAACTAGAGAATCCTGATTTCTAAACATTAGAAAGAAAATGTCAATTTGCATTTATTATTACTTTTATTTACTTAGATATATATGTCTTAATTTTTTGTGTTTAAGTATGCTTTTAAAGACCTATATCTTTGGATCACAATGTGAGCTACACAGATAAGTCCCATAGAACTTTACTTGGTAGCAGTGATAAAACTACAGTTGTAAATCTCCTATTTGTCTTTATCTGGTTGCTCTGTAAAAGGCTGGAAGTGTGTGATAACCTAATGGCTACACTCTGATAACTAAACTCCATTCTAATTATTTTGATACATGGGCTAGCAGGATAATTGATTGACACTAAGAACATGCAGTAAACAGCCAGCTAACAGAATTAGATTAATGAAAACATATGGTAATTACAACTGTGCAGAACAATTTAGAATCTGCAGTGTAGCCTCAGGGTAAATAATCAAATGTCTGATCAAAGAGCAATTAGAGTTAATAAAAGTCTTATTGTGCGATTAGGATTAAGAAAGCCTGCGAGATAATATTGTAAAGTTTTAGGAGGGTATTTGATGAAAGATTTACTTCATTCTTTTAAAAAGGTTTTAGTCTTTTTAATTATTGAACTTTTTAAAAAGAGGGAATTATTGCATACTTTTTTAAACATAGCTTAAGAAACATTTCAGACTTTTTGTACTGCATTGGTATTTTTTATAGAGCACATGCACTTTTATTTAAATGAGTCCTCTAACTGTGACTCATTCATTCACTGACCAGTAATTATTAAGCACTTACTAGATGCTAGGCTCTAAATATGAGCTAGTAAGTGGAGTTAGTGTCGTGTGCCCTTTTCTAGTCCTTGGCCTTCCCTGAGCATCCTACCAACTCCCTCCCACCCCAATGACTGTCTATTAAATTACCCTTTATCTTCTTTCTTGTGACTTTTTTTGAATTCATGCCATTATGATTGATTTTCACATGTTTGTGTGCTCATGTAGTTTCGCTTCACTGGAAACTAAGTCTTCTAAGGACAATAACATTTCTTATTCACTGTTGTTCTAAATCTGTTACTACTGCAGTACTCCCAGCCCCTAGTACACTATTGGTAAATTCACAAGAATCATTTTTTACCTGACTATTTACTATACAAAGTGGGTTAGGTGGTGATAAATCAGGGTATTCCCAACTGAGTTATGTATACTGAGTGCAACAGAAGTTATGGAGATAAAATGAATATTCAAGGACTCCACTTTTGGAGTTTTTCTTTTCTTTATTTAACTATACTATAAAAACTATTACTTCTCCCTACCTCCCTGAAAATGCACATTCAACCTACGCATAAAATTTTACATATGCTTTTATAAGAGACTTATTGACCAATGTGTTTTTAAGGATTTGCTATAAGATGAATGATTCAGCAAGGTTAACAACAGTCTTCTAGGAACAATGTTATTTGCTAGACCTTAGGGAGTATGTCAGTAAATACTGTGGTCCCTTCTTTTGAGTAACTCATATTCTCATTGCATGTAAAACTCTCCTGGAATAACAGATCAGAACTTGTGAACTATTATGGACAACATACTGATGAAGAAGACACGCTCAGCATATTTTAATGACTGAACCCACCAAACTGTGACTTAATAGTAGAGCTAGAACTGGAACACAGATTTTCTGGTTCTGATGTTTTCTTCACTTTAAATGGATATAAACTGTAGTTATTATTTTATTGCTTCTCTGTCATGGATTAATATGCCTTACTGTAAGCTAACTTCTCTAATTTTGTTTTAATTCTAGTTAATTTTCCTGGACTATACTAAAAAGCAAAATTCTATAAGTCAGTGATTCTTTTCCTGACATATGACCTTAAGGAATTTATAACTTTTCATGATTCTTAAATGTCATTTCTCAAGTAAATCTTGGAAGTTCCTTTCAAGTTTTTCATTAATACTTTTTCAGCCTCTTAAAAATTAATTTTTTAGATACTTACAGATTATTAAGTATATATACTGTCACTTTATTGATTCATATCCAAGTTCAAGGACAATAAACAAAACTCAGTCTTCTGAGCATGACATCAAAGAAATTCACTCACTCATTCATTCCTTCATGTAACAAATATGTATTGAGTATCTACGATGTGCCAAACACTAATTCCATGTATTTTAGATATAATAAATAGTAAGCAAATATAATCAGTCTCTCCTTTATAAGGTTTAAGATTAGAAGGGTAGAGGAGACACACACACACACACACACACACACACACACATTATATATCCATGACAAATGCTATAGTAGAAAGATATCTATACTATGTGAATGTACAATGGAGCTATTTGACATTGCCAAGAAAATCAGGAATGGCTTCTCTGAGAAAATAACACGTAAGCTGGAATCTGAGCATGACAGACCGTAGGCAAGTTGGGGGAAAAGGCATGTTTTAGATGGGAATGCTGGGGAAGGGGTCCATGTGCAAAGATTCTCTGATGGGAGGGACATAGCAAAGGATAGACAAAAGAACAGTGCAATAGTGTAACCAGAGTACAGAGAGTGAAAGAAGTGCTTTATCCTGAGTTGAAAAAGTAGGTAGTGTTTGAATCATAGAGAATTATGTATAGCATATTAAAAAGTTGGTTCACACTAAAAGAAAAGGAAGTTTTTAACCAGTAATTTAATTTTTCTTTATTAAAAAATGAAGGTGGCATGGATGACTTTAATGGTTTGGTCCTAGAAATCTAGTGGTGATACTTACTGAGATTGGGAACAAAGGACAGAGTGCAGACTCTGGGAGAGTGAGGGAAGGAAAATTATGCGTTCAATTTGGCCATGTTGAATTAGAGATGACCTTGAAATACCCAGGAGGAAATGTAAAATAGACAGTTGGTTATACAAATCTGAAACTCATAGGAATGTTATGGCCTAGAGATATAACTGTATGAATCAGTTGTGACTAGATGATAATTGAATTTATGAGCATGGATGAAATCACATAGAGAGACAGTATCAAATAAGAAAAAGAGAGAGAGCTAAGAGTCTCAGAGGAATGTTATCATTTTGTGGCTTGAAGAAAGATGAAAATGCCAATAAATTAGAAAGAAGAGAAAGGAGGACAATAAGAAGAGAAGGCTTGGGAAAGTATCAGCCAGGTCAATGATTATGAGAGACTAAGCAAGGGATAACAGATCATGACTCTATTGTTTCATAAGTAACCAATAAATGATATTTATTAACTGATAAATATAATTAATGTCCTATATGGGTGTGGCTTCATACAAACTTTGGTCATACAATACTACTAAAAACCATATACCCCCTCCTTCTGCCTTCTCAGCATTGGCCCTTGTCTTCTGCTGTGCTGAGTGAGAAGGAGACATTAAATATGGATCCCAGATTCTGGCTTGCACAACTGTTTAGATAGTGGTATTATTCAGTAAGATGTCTTTACAGGTGAGAAAACTCAGACTCCAAGGGACTAAGTGACATTTTGTATAGTCACATAAATGTAAGGTTGAAATAACCTAGTACTAGAACCCAGGTCTCTAACCAATAGCTCTACTCTAACCATTCATGTGTGCCATTCTTTGGTCTGATATAAATGTAAATGCTATTAAAAAAAGGCATCTGGTTTTGAAGATTAAAAGAAAATCATTAATTTGCTAAAAACATGCCAAGGAGCCTTATCCAAAAAAATAAAAAGAAAGAATAAGAAATTGTATAATATATCATTTTAATATTTAATTACTCCATATATACTTTCTTTTTCTTGAAAGAATAAGGCTAAAGGGAAAAAAATAATATGCTTTTAGGAGAAAAAATATAACTCCAGTAGTCTCTCTATCATTTTAACTTTAACACATATCCTTAATGCTTGGTCCACAGAACTAAAGAGCTCACAGATAAGAAGCTAGAGGTTGTCATGGATAGTGAATTTAGAGTAAGGGCAGTTAACTCTATGAGGAAAGGATCATTGATCATTCTAAAGAATAAGAAAGTTGAGAAATGATAAACCATGAATGAATTGATTGATGGTTTCTGCCAGACATACCCTGTATCAATTTCTGAGTTAACTGCTACCTGTCATATCAGTAAGGTTGATCCAGTTTTCATCTCTGCTGTGGATTTTAGTGAAGGCAGTGCTGATATGTGCCAGAAACGTTTAAGTACCTTGTAAATAATAGCCTCTCTTACAGTTAAACTTTGATTGCGGTTTACTTTTAAAAATATATTCCAAATCGAGGGTCATGTGTTACATTTCCATGTCACCAACAAACTTTTCTCTGTTGCATGGCGACATGACACAAAACCATATCCAGGCACTAGTCTTAAAGAAAGCACTGGTCACTAGACAAATGAGGAAAATGTGAATGGTCATCGAAAGATACTGAATAAAAGTAGAATGATAGACTCTTGTAGTTCTAGTGTTTTCCTCATGAAAACATTTTTGTTTCCTATTAATCTTATTCTTTCTCTTTAAATTAGAAAAAGAAACTACAGAATAATTTAATCTAAAATGACAACTTATTTATTTCTTCTGGTTTTTCTTTTCTTTATTATTTTGTATAAGCTCCTGAGCATTTTTGTTTTTTTTTTGTTTTTGTAACAGAGAGAGAGAGAGAGAGACAGAGACAGAGACAGTGAGAGGGACAGATAGGAACAGACAAACAGGAAGGGAGGAAGGGAGAGAGATGAGAAGAATCAATTCTTCATTGCAGTGCCTTAGTTGTTCATTGATTGCTTTCTCATATGTGCCTTGACTAGGGGATACAGCAGAGTGAGTGAGTGACCCCTTGCTCAATCCAGCGACCTTGGGTTCAAGCTGGTGGGCTGTACTCAAACCAGATGAGCCTGTGCTCAAGCCAGCAACCTCGGAGTTTTGAACCTGGGTCCTCTGCATCCTAGTCCAATGCTCTATCTATTGTACCACTGCCTGGTCCAATGGCACATGTGAGAAAGCAATCAATGAACAACTAAAGTGTTGCAATGGCAACAAAAAACTAATGATTGATGTTTCTCATCTCTCTCCCTTCCTGTCTGTCTGTCCCTATCTATCCCTCTCTCTGACTCTCTCTCTGTCCCTGAAAAAAAAAAAATCAGAAGAATTTCACCTTTATATTTGAAGGGCAGCATATGACTTGGTCTTAGATGGGCATACAGGAGGCATTGTCAGTTGGCAGATACTAAAGAATTACCGTACTTTTCACTCCATAAGATGCACCTAGAGTTTTAAGGAGGAAAATAAAAAAAAATTCTGAACCAAATGGTGTGTTAACATATTTAATAAAAAATACCACAATAATATTTTAATAATGTAAACTCAGCAGCAGTATTAACAACCATTAGCACTGTTATTAACAAACGAGAAGAGACTTGAATGTTCAAATATTCTTCTAGTTGTCTGGGAACCCCAGGAACTCATCATCGTTAGTGTCAGAATTTAAGAAGCTCAGTCGCTCACAATTACTGGTGTCACTTTCTTTGCTATTTTCATATATGATACCATCTTCAGTGCCATCTAAGGCATGGCTAATGCCATACTTTTTGAATGACCGACCACGGTTTCACTCTTCACTATTGCCATGATGTTTTCACCCACTCACAAACTTGAGTGACAGTGCGTCTCTTCACTTGTCCAGCTGGTGTCAGGTCATGATTACCAGCAGCCATTTGTTTGTTCCACTCTTCTCGCATGAAGATTTTAAGTGTTTTGTTGATGGAAACGTCGAGAGGTTGCAACTGGCTGGTAAGATCCCCAGGAATTACAGCTAGATGAGTCCTCACTTCTTTATAGTTCTTTTTTGTGTGTGTGTGTGTATGTGTGTGTGTGTGTGTGTATGTGTGTGTGTGTGTGTGTGTGTGTGGTTTCGCTAATATGTGCTCTAAACTGGTCAAGCACTAATAGGGCAGCAAGTGACATCAGCACTTCACACAGAGCTCCAGCAGCTGCAGCACAGCCATCCATTGCTGCAGCGTGGCCCTCATGTCTGCCCACGATGATGCCAGATATGTGCCCACACAATGTTGCTCGCCTTCCCTTCTGTGCTGCATGCAACTGTGGAAACCAGAACCAGGAGATCACTCAGCAGATGCCAGGGGGTTCCACACACCACTGAGGCGGCTATGATTACGCTCACACTAACGCTCATTCTACAATCTACATATTTACCAGCACAGCACCTGCAGCAGCTAAATAAATGAACATTCACTCCATAAGACGCACGAGAATGTTCCCCTCCACTTTTTAGGGGAAAAATCAGTGCGTCTTATGGAGCAAAAAATACGGTAACTAGTAAGCTACTTTATGTATATCATGACTAACAGGTATGACTTTATATTTTCTTTAAATTTCTTCATATCAGTTGTTGATAGGTTTCTTAATGTCCTTGGATATGTGGTCTGTAAGTGGAATGCACTGGTCCCACTCCGCTCAGGAAACGCTTCTGGTTTGAGTCTTGTGTATACTCAGAGGATTAGTACAGAACGTCCTTAAGTGTTTTCTGTGGATGTCCTGAGCTAGAAACACCGGATCTTTGTTGGAACAGCAGATCCCTAAGTCTATCCCAGACCTTTTGAATCAAACTTTCTGAGCCTGGATCCTAGGAGTCTGACCTAAGTGCCCATCTCTCTCTACCTGTCTCTTGGTCCCTATGTTCCAGCCTCCTGTTGTCTCTGATTCATGCCGAGTATGTATCCAAAACAGACTTTGTGAAGCTTTTCCTCTGCAGGATCTCCCATTCCCGACATTCTCAGAACTGGTTTCTTCTGCTCATTCAGGTCTCATTTCAATGGTCACCCATAGAATAAATAGGGTGTGCTGACTACCCTATTATTATCTTAAACATTCAGTGTCTGTGTCTTTCAACTTATACTGAAACTTCACTATACTCATTAGGCCAAACAACTGAAGTGGAGATACTGTATCTCTCAGGCCTTAATTTTCTGCATATACAAAACAGGGAAATGAGACTAGATTAGTGGCCTATTCTAGATTTTACAAAAATGCTAATTCATTAAGGCATAAATGTTGATTCACTAGAAATTATGCAAGAAATGTCAAAAACTTGTATGGTCAAAAAATGTAGGAAGTTCAAACTCCTCACTCAGAGATTCACAATACCCATTTGCAGTTTTAAAATATTGAAAATCCTCTGAAAAATAAATCTGTTTATATTGATTTAACCCAGCATTTCTTGAACTTATCTCACATTCTTTTTCTCTTGCAACAACTATGAAATAATATTTCACAAAATTCTGTATGAAATGCTGGACTACTTGATTCCAAGTCTATTTTCTAGTTCATGTGGTCCAAAATTGTCTAGTGCCACAATTCAGGCATGCTCACCATTTATTTTAGAAGCTCTACAATTCCCCAGCAACTGACTTACATCTTTAGTAAGACAACTGTGGTGACTGGAAACTTTCTTCTTTCCATATGGGGACCATCTCTGAGGCTTATGCAATCCCAGAAAAGGAACAGCCCCTCCTATTAAAGAAGGTGGAAGCAATTTTTCAGTCCTGGCAATTTCTGAATCTCCGAAGCTGCACAAAGATTCAAGAGTTCAGGCCAAGAGAACCTTTATCCTGGTGGCAGAAACCCATTTTTTTTCTGCCACATTGTGGATCATTAGAACAAATTTGTCTTTTTCTGTAGGGAATACACACTGAACAAAGCAAAATAAGGAGTTTAAAAGGTCTCTTTGACTGTCACTTATACAATATTGCCATTCTTCAGATGCCTATAGTGGTTTTGCTCAAGGAAATTTATGTTAAGTGTGAAGTCATGCATTTGGCACACAAAAAAGTAATTTTAAAGAGAAACTATTAGAATCTGTTATAGGTTAAATTATATTCCCCCCAAAATATATAGGTCAAATTGCAAACATCCAGTACTTCAAAATGTGACCATATTTGAAAATAGGGTTATCACAGATGTAATGAGTTTGAAGTTAATAAGGTAAGGTCATACTGGGGTAGATAGATTTCTAATCCAATATGACTGCCATTCTTACAAAAAGGAGAAATTTGGACACCAAGGCAAACATGCGCAGAAGAAAGGTGATATGAGAGATAGGGACAAGATAGCCATCTACAAGTCAAGGAGAGTTCTGGAATAGATCCTTCCCTCACAGACCTCAGAAGTAACCAACCCTCCCTACACCTTTATTTCTGACTTCTAGACTGTACAAACATAAAACAATATGTTAGTAGTCTTTAGGCCACCCAGTTTATGATACTTTGTTTCAGCAGCCCTAGTAAAAGAACTCAGAGTCAAAATATTGAAATCCTATATCAACACTTACCCAATTACTAGATGAATCTCTCCCTCCAGAATACCAAATATCTGAATGGTCTTGGGGCACCACAGAGCAGGTCAGTGAGCAGCCATCCTCGGACCACTTTCTTCGTTTGTGTGTGCTAGAATAACTGGTAACTCAAATTTGGGAGTAGATCCCTTAATGACATTTTGGTGAAACTTTGTTCACTGTTCTAGGGTATTGTGCTTCAGTTGTAATAAGCAAAGACTGGAAGGAAGTACAACTATTTGCAGAGGCAAAAGGCAGTAAAAGTACTTTGAAGCTCACTTTGTACAGCCCCATAAGGTTGAACATAGAAAACAATCAGAGAAAACACTGCCTGGGTTTTTTAAGTGGAGGTAAGAAGAAGGTGGTAGAGGAAACTGAAGTGAATCTTCCCTGAAATTATTAGTACCATTGACTCTGTTTCTTGAGAATTGGCCTAATGTAGTTTATACCTCTCAGCCTAACATTGGCAGAGCTTTAAAATGGCACTTGTAACAAAAGGAAGATTCAAATTGCTCTTGTCATTAATTAATTCAGGCGCTACTTAAAATCAACTTTGACCCTGTTATTGAGTCAAGAAATCCAAATCTGAGGGAATGAGGGAATCAACTATGAGAATACTACCAGCTGGGGAAATTAGAACACCATTTAGATTTTGCAGATAGGAAAGGATATCAGTGCCCATGTTTAACTCTTATTTAGCACTAATTTCAATATAAGAAGGTTGGCATAAATGTGGAAATAATTATATGAATAACATCTAGGTTTGAATCCAAAAGATTGCAAAAATTGTCATGACTAATTTTCTTTTAGTCTGATACAGTTCCTTTCCATATCAGTTAATCCAGTTTACTCTAGTAGAATGATATCATCTATAAAATCACCATTGTCACCATCAGTTTTATTTCCCCAATGAAACAATCACTCAGTACTTTTCTCCTACTGAAGCAGTGCAAAGACCAGTGTGCAGGCCCAGCTTTACCCTGTAATTATTTACAGGTATATTGTTGCATTGCAAACATGGCATATTGAGATTCAGTTGAACTTAGCAAATGACCTAATAGTTAGTTCTTCTTGGTTTTATCAGCAAGGAAGTTCTTATGTCCTAATTCTCCCTTGCTTGGAGAATTAATGAGATTGTCAATTAGTCATAGCTTTATTGTTAAATATTCCAAATGCTTCTCCTTATCAATAGCAATATTTTAAAGCATATTTTCATTATATAAAAGCTAATTGGTCCCTACTCTGCTCACATGACTAAAACAAGAATAAAAAATGCACAGCTACATTTCAGGAAAGCTCTTTTGTTTTTCTACCACTTAAGGTAAAAAATTACCCAATTACTGACTATGCCTACTTTTGAAATATGTTTTATATGCAGATGAGCATATTTCTTATATTTCTCCAAAAACAGAAGAGATTTGGGGATGCCGACTCTGCAGTAAACAGAAACACGTTCAGAAAGTTTAATCTGTCTAGTCGGATCGCTCAGGGAGCTGAGCCCGGAGTCATCCAGTTTGCTTCTCTATGTGGGAAAAGAGTTACGACAGATGGCAGATTAATAGTGTAAATGTTCTTTATTTATGTAGAATGAAAGTTGGGATGACTCTTTCTCTAAAAAGAAGTGAAAGTGAAAAATTTTTAAATTCTGTCTTCTACCATGTTTGTCAATCCTTTATAACGTCCTGCTGTGTTTTCTTAGGGCTTCCCATAGCTACTATTTTTAGCAAATTCTAGGGTGAGTGAAGAAAAAGAGCAACTTTTTTCTGACTTTAGCTAGAAGAACCAGGGTGAAAGGACTTCCCCTTGTTACCACAGGCTGCCTATAACAACTTCAGAGGATGGCATTTGTTTCAATAAGTGAAAATGATGCTTCCTGAAAGCACAACTGTTCAGGCAAAAGTTAACCTTCTCTCTTCCACTGTCTGTCCTCTGATCAACATTTCTGTATTCCATATACTAATAGTTGTGTTTTGAAATTTTATTTATCTCTAAATAAGGTTATTTAGTTCTATCTTGAATTGCACTCATCCGTCCTACTTTAATTTTCCTCTTAATAACACACCTTTTTAAATTCTTTTTCTGTGGTACCACTGCTCTCTCCTAAGCATATAATTAACCTCCTTTCCATTTCTACCCAACATCCATGTCATCTTATTTAGCCACCTCTCAACCTTGCTCTTTCTCTCTCTCTGTTGTCCAATTCACTTTTGTTTCTCTCCCTTAGAATATTGAAGGACAGATAAGCAGGAGAGACCAGCCAGCTACAAGAAATCTTCATGAATCAGTGCTGAATTTGGGGACTTGACCAGGCTTTGGCTTGGCAACTTCATTCTGTCACTTTTTTCACAGGTTGTCATTTCTTAACTAAGCCCACGGAGCCTGAGGTGTGAGGTCTTGTTATCTTAGAATAAGAAACCCAATAGTCACCTCAATTGCTATATGGGCATTAGCAAGACTTGCACATTCCTTACCTTTAGGCAAAGCTGTACTCAAAACAACTTGAGTCAGTTTTTATTAAGAAATGATCTTCAGCTAAGAGAGTTTGAAAACTCTTGTGCACTACAGAGACAACTTTGATAACAAGGTCATAATATTTCATCTGTTGACAAAATTGCCTCTCTGGCACTGAATAGAAAGTCAGGTGTTGTATTTTTTTTTCTCTGATATTTCTTTTTTTATACTTCCATGTCTGAGTAACCTCTTTTAGGATTGATGTGTTCTTTTCTTAATTATGTTGATACATACAGTCAAGTTATAGTCCCACTTTCTTTAACTTTAAAATAACTTTGTATATCTTCAGTCTCACCCTCTATAATGTTTAGAGTGTGTTCATCCAAAGGTGACCAAAAATTCTATTTGCATAGGCTAAAACCATAAAGACATTTAAAAAGTCTGAGCCTGACTAGGCGGTGGCGCAGTGGATAGAGCATCGGACTGGCATGCGGAAGACCCAGGTTCAAGACCCCAAGATCGCCAGCTTGAGCGCGGGCCCATCTGGCTTGAGGAAAAGCTCGTCAGTTTGGACCCAAGGTCGCTGGCTCCAGCAAGGGGTTGCTTGGTCTGCTGAAGGCCCGTGGTCAAGGCACATGTGAGAAAGCAAACAATGCACAACTAAGGTGTTGCAACGACAACGAAAAACTAATGATTGATGCTTCTCACCTCTCTCTGTCCCTGTCTGTCCCTCTCTCTGACTCTCCCTCTGTCCCTGTAAAAAAAATGTAGAAGAAAAAGAAGTCTGAGAATTTGCAGTATCAGGGCAAGTACAGCAAGCAGCTCAATTATGTGATTGAAGACCTCCCACACATCCTTTCCCCATGCACAATGTTTTGGTTTTGTATCTCATCACTTTCACTGTTTCAGCTCCACCTGGAATAGCATACAAACCAAGAATGGAAGGAAGAGAAGCAAATTCGCTCATTTTGGAACCCACTTTCAGCAGAACCATTCTTGCACACCACTTTATCTAAGCTCCCCTTTCTACTTTTCCTCTCTTTGAGCAGACCTTGATCACCAGCTCATCTCTAGATAAACCATTGGAACAGGAAAACAGGATGAGCATAACTAGTTTAAAATAATCATGATCCACCCAAAGCACCTGGCTACTTTCTCAAGATGGGAGAGGGGGATGGAATTCTCTTAACACGCAAGAAGTTATAAATGACTGTCACACCACATCCCATTTGATGATTCTGTCCTAAGGAAATGTGACTTGCTTTATTTTCAAATGCTTAGGTGTGAGGCAACTTCAACATTTTCTCCAAGTAATGCTTACATTACCTATATTTCTCTCATCCATACTCTGCCTGTTGACTTTTACTCTATCTTCTTTGAACACATTTTAAAAAAGAACAGGTCAGCGTTATAAAAAGATACATTTTATTTGATGCAAACATACTTAAGATTTCAACTAATTTGAAAATTTTTACATGACTCTTATAAAAACCCACTTAACAATGTTCCACTTTCTTAAAGTTTTATTTTACTAAGGGTCTAAACCTATTTTGAATATTATAGGATGCAGCTAGTATCATGAAAGTTGTTTACTCTATTGACAACTTGATTATAATGGCAGTTCAAGCAATAAGTACTTGAGATAATTTCATTATAATTTAAAAGGAAAATTAGCCAATGAGTCACAGCTGTTTGGTATGAAATGTGCATGTATAGTTGTGAATATTCATAAATATTTTATTCTAATAAAATATATTAATATAAAATTTTCTTAACAAAAATGGTGAAAGATATTAGATGTTTTTGAGTCTGTTTTATTTTCTTATTAAAATATTTTTCTAAACATATCAATTTTTTATTAGACTATATTTTTTAAAGCAATTTTAGCTTCTCAGCAAAATTAAGCAGAAGGTACAGAGGTTTCTTTCATAAACTTCCAGCTCCCACACCTATTACCCCAATGATCTACCTCCCCATCAGAGTAGTACATTTGTTACAATTGACAAACCTACACTGACACATCATTATCACCCAAGTCCATAATTTGCATTAAGGTTCACTCTCGGTGTTGTATATTCTATGAATTTGGAGAAATATATAACGGCATTATACTATCCTACAGAGTAGTTTCTCTGCCTTAAAAATTCTCTGTACTCTACCTACTCATACCTCTTCTCTACACATATTGATTTTTTAATGTTAAAAAACATTAATAAATTATATAATCTAATAGAAAATACTTTTCAAATCAATAAAATATATCATCTATATGACTTCTATGCATTTTAGAAATAGTATGTGTGATGCAGTATTTTAAATTTAATATGAATAATGTCAAAACACAGTGTGCCAAATTCAATAATTCATTGAAAATCTCTGGAGCAGAACTGTTCAATCCAAACTTTTGTGAAGATACAAATGTTCTATATCTGCACTATCCAAAAGTCACCATGTATATCTATTGAGCACTTGATAGGTGGTTAGTGTAAGTGGGGAGTTGATTTTTTTCATTTTTTTAAATTTAATGAATCTAAATGTAAATAGCCACATGGGCTAGTGACCACCGTTTTGGACATCGCAGATCCAGAAGGAAGTATAAAGTAGATAAAGAATACTTCTTTATAAATTTTTAAAGCTCTCGATGTCCCTGCTCAGAGTATGGAGATGATCTCTAAGTACAATGAATTCCAAATATTAAGACACAGAAGAATTACCTGGAAGACCAGTTTTACATGAAGACCCTCAACACCAGAGCTGTTTAATGAGGAGCTCTTGATTGGAGCTTGGTATTAAATTATTCTGATACAAGTGTTCTGAGAGCCACACTTCGAAAGAGATTTTTCTAAAGTCCGTCTATATCTTTTCCCCAACTTGTCCAAAAGAGCCAGCATTAGTCACTGCTGTCACTTGAACATGACTTTTAAACATTTCTGCCTTTTTGACCATAATTCATAGTAAGAAATTAATCTATCATTACCCAGAACACACACATACATGAACACATATATAAACTAAAAATGTACATTTGTATTATGTATATGTATGCATATATATGTTCATATACTGTTTATGATTATATATAAATAAACGTATCATAAATGAATATATAGAAAGATATGTGTGTATATATACACACATGCAAAATACACACATTTTACAAAAGCTTATTTACCTTTATGAGTTAATGAACTCTGACCTTTTACATTATACTCTATTTTATTTTTAAAAAATCTGGTGACTGGCTCATTAAAATGATTTATGACTCAACAATGTGTCAGGACCCAACTGAAAGGTTTATGATAGATAGTCATGATTCAGGCCCTGAAGTTGCACATATGACCTCAGGGCAGAAGCATAAAGACAGCAAGTGGAGAAAGCTCTTTATGGTCCAACTGAGCTAAGCCACAGCAACCCGCGCATGACAAAGATATTTCTGCTTCAACTGATGCACCTCTGGCTTTCCTCCACCCCTCTTGAGTGATTCAAAAATAAATTGTGTATTTTTTTATTGTCTAACTACCATAAAAATCAAACATAAATGTCTCATGTAAGATTGTTTTCGTAAGTAAATTAAGCTTATCTCTTTTTAAATATTATGATGAATTTGTCTAAAAATAGATATAGTGGTGATTTTTGTGCTGAATAGTAAATGAGTAGTTGTACAGCACTCTCAGAGTTTAATGTATTTTTTCATTTTTATAGATCCAGAAAAGACAAGAATGTATTAGTAACATACATATAGTCTTAAGTTATGTTCATTGTAAAAGACCAAATATTTATCATATACCCTTAAGACAAATAATGCAGCAATATTTGTGCTTATTTATTAAAAATTAGCCTGAAAAATATTTGTTTATAGCAATCTTAGCCTATTTTTTTCTCCTGTTAGATAATATCTTAATTTTATCCATGTGGGTTATAAATCTGAAGCAATTAAAATTAATGGTTGTGTGGTATAATAAGACAAGAGGCTGTTTAATCCCTGGGAGATAAATGGTTCTTCATTATCACTTATTATTCTTCCTACTTCTTGTTAAAATATGTAAATAAACAGAATAGGGACACCTTACAAACATTTTTTATTATTGTGATGTCACCGTTTACTCTTATAATGAGTGATCTTCACACAATCAGGTCCCATATTCAGTGATACAACATTTTTATAGAAATGTCTTCAATGTGGTAAGGAAGTATATAAACCATTGTACAGGTCTATTCTTCATGAGTTCACTTATATGTAGCCTAGGCAATTCATCTATTTAGTTATTCATGTTGCTACTTGTGGTTTTTAAAAGCTATACCATGGGTCCTCTAAATGGTCCATTTTATGCTAATTGTATTTATAGCATAATGTCAAATCAGATTTAGACATGGGATTCACCCTCCTTGGTGCAGAGCAGACTAAATTATTATCAAATGAAATGAATAGAGGTGCTAATGGTTAAGTCAACTGTTGAGAGAAAAAGCGAATGTGTGTGGGTGTACTTAAGAGTGCTATGGTAACTTTTGGTTAGTAGATGGAGTTGCACATCCCAAAAGAGGTTATTTTCTTTTTTATACTTCGGCTTTATTCAAAAGAGAATATATGTAGATGGCGTACAGTGGGAAACTAAGAATAACTCAGCTTTTCAATTTAATAATTTAATAGTAAAAATGTGTGGATGTACATACACACATATATACACAATTAAAAGCAAACACATTTCTTGTCCTATGTTATTGTGGGTAAATATTTTATATCAATCAACATAAAAATATAAGTGGATTGCCATAAAAGATTTTTTCTGTTTAAATTTTATGGAAAAAATAAAATAAATTAGAAAAATAAATGAATTTTATATTTCAAACTTGTAAAACGCATAGACAATATATTGGTACTTTTTACGTAGTGAGATTTTCTTTTGTGTGAGAATTCCATATTTAACCTTGAGAACAAGCACAAAAACCTAATTAGTAATGCATTAACTCTATTTTAAAACCCATTAAAACTTAGTTCTTTATCTTGCTTCTGATGGCAAAATTTTAAGCTCTTATGTTATTCATGCCCCTTTTACAGTGAAACATTTTGTTTAGCAAAGACTCAGACAAATTAGGTGACAGCATTAATACTTGTTTCTCCACACCAGCATCTAATCCTTTGGCTTTCAGTTAGAAGTAGAAATGTGTGCCTTGCCTCAAGGATACTGATTATTTTTTGTTTTTAAAATTCTGTACAGTTTTTAGAATAACATGAGCAATTTACAAATGTCAAATAATTAAAATAAAATTAAGTTGAAGGCTAGAACATCACAGCTTTCCAGAGGAAATGTCTGAAATGACCATTGTAAAATGGAACAGAAAGCAAGGGACGAAAGATAAGAGTTAGGCACCAAACCTTCATTAGATATTAAAAACAAAGGTATAGTTTCTAATGCTTGGTTTTATCTCCTGTTCATTGAATTTTCATATCACTTCTGTGAATTTTCTTGGACCAAAGTTTTCATTTTTCCCACTATCAGTTTCTTAAAAATGATCTAGCAACCAGGTTATAGTTTGCAATGTTTGATTGCATATGAGAGAAACTGACTAGACCTAGCTTAAGCTAAAATAAATTTTTATTAAATCATTATTCAGGTGTTATCAGACCCAAAGGCCAGAATGCCATTTTTTCCAAGTAAGGAACTGCAGCCCATGACTGAAAGTCTGATGTAACCTGTTTGTCTCTCTGTGCACAGATCCCATTCTTTCTCTAGACCAACTTTCTCTTTCAAAGGTTTTCACTCCTGAATTAATGTTTCAAGTACAGATTCATAAATGGAGAATGAATAGATGTCTATGAATCCAATTCTTAAATTCCAAAAAAGGAGACTATGAGATTGAATAAGTCAGGTCCAGAGAAATGTGTCCAGATGGCATCCCATTGTACAAAATAACTGCAGAAGACTTTCGGCCATGAATGAAGTAGTAATTAAAGAAAAATTATTATAAACTGGTCAGACATTCTAAAATACCTCTGATTAATGGCAGACTGTTTTGTTTTTAATCATAATAATGACTCTAATTAGATCCAAAATATCAACAAATATGTATTGAATGACCAAGAGGAGTAGATCACTAGTCTAAGCATTAATGTATTTGAGTTGTCATTTTTTAAAAATTGAAAGTAAAGTTCAAAATCACAAATGTGTCAAATAGAAAACTTCTCATTCCTTCTATTCAATGGTTGTGGGTCAGTATAAAAAATCTACACAGTACATTTTTGCTCTTCCAAACATTTCTAATTATTTCCCTTTTAAGACCCTTGTATATGTAGCAAAAAAAGAAGTGATATTTTCTTAACTGGGGCTTCCCAGAGTTTTCAGTGCATTAGAATAACCTGAAGGGTTTATAGAAGTGCAGATTGCTCAGGGTCACACCAAGAGTGTCTGAGTCACCAAGTCCAGAATAGGACTCCTAAAATTTCCTCTAGGAATTTCTGCAAGAGAAACACCCCAACAAATTATAACATGAGCCCCAAATTTGTACAAGAAAAGGTTTTTCAAATAATGGGTTGTGACATGTTAGTGAGTGGTAAAATCAACTTAGTGGATTATATCCATCATTTTTCCCCAGGGAACAGGATGGAAATAAATACCAGAGGACACCTTATACTGAAGGTAATTATTGCACCATGAACCTTAGGCTTCACAGTACAAGTCATGGTCATAAAAATTACAATAAAGTGCATTAAGTCACTTTTAGAGATAGATGAGATATAAATAATAAGAAAACTTATCTTTGATTTGGGCTTCAGGGCACTCCAGTGAAAAATGATAATGATGGAGAAGTAGTATTCTCATCTTATAATCAACCTAGAGACTAGTTACCCAACAGAAAAGACACAGGAGATCCATATTAATTGATTAGGATTCTACATGTTTCAAAAGTCATAGCACTTTTGAGCTGGATGAAACATCCAGAATCAGTTATATACTATGTTTATAGAATCTTAAGTGTATATTAAGGTTTCAGGAGTTGCTCAGAATTGTGAAACAGAGGACAAGACCCTAATCCTACTTCAGTTAAAGCTCTTATCAAATGTATTCTAGGGTTAACAGTGTTTATTAAATTCTTACTATGTTCCTAGCACTATTTTTAGCATTGTACTTTCTTATAACTATCCTTTGAGTATGTTATCACCCACATTTTTCAATTGAGAAAACTGAGTCACAGTGAGTTTAAGTAACTTCACCAGGTTTCCAGATTATGTTTTTAATTGTTATAACTCTTACAGCACAACTACACCATATTCCAAAACAAAGAAACAAAGAAACCTATTCTTAAAAAATCTTGATCTAATCCAACTACTTAATTTAAGAAAGACATAGCCCAATGAAGTAAAATACTAGATTCAAGCTTCATAGTTGCAGGAGATCCAGGGTTACAATTGAGATTCAGTTTGTTCAGTGCTAATACCATTAAATAAGGATTCAAAAGTAAGGTGACCAGACATCCTGCTTTAGGCGGGACAGTCCCAATTTTTAACAATTTGTCCCGCGTCCCACGGCATTTTAAAAAAATCCTGATTTTTGGAAAGAATGCACGAAAAACTAGGGAATGGCAGGAGAACAGGAAGGGAATATACGGTTTTGGGCAGGGAGACCCTGCCTCGACCTGGAAGCGCCCACACTGCCGCAAGAGCTGGCTGCCCCATGGGGGGCCCTTAAACAAAGAACTTTGGGTGGGACATACCTGCTGGGGTGGCGGCTGTCAAGTCCCCTAACTACCCATAGGCACACATCCTAGATGCTGGTGTGCTGCTCCGGGCTCTACAAGGCACAAGCTGCTCAGTCTCCAGCGGGTGGCAGAGTTAAATGTGGGGAGCTTGGCCACCGAGTGCACCAATGGCGCTGCCCTGCCTGCTCCTGGCCGCTCATGCAGCTCCTGCATCAGTTTCCGGACCATGTAACCCAATCCCTCTGTCTCACTCAAAATTTCCCATTATGTAATATTTCCAAAAATTATCTTTTTAATGAGGTATCATTATTAAAAAAATAGGTTAATAAGGAAAAGGTTCAATCTTGGGCATTAGCAAAACTCACAATAGAGAACAAATGGTTAGAAATATTTCATCATTTTGAAACAACCCATGTTCCATACAATAATGCACTAAAAAATGTGGAATACGTGCTGTCTTTACCAGGAACTAATGTTGCGACTGGACGCATTTTTTCTATGGTAATTAAAGTGTGGACATCAGAAAAATCACAATTAAGTGTTGAGACTTTGAAAGCAATTTTATGTGTGAAATATCATTTAAGAAATTCTTGTGAAAAATTTCATGACCTTTTAAACAATGACAGCAATCTACTAAAAAAAATTCACTCAAATGATAAATATGCCAAAGAATAAAATAATACTATGCATAATTTTTTAATGTATTATATTTGTAAATTGTACTTATGTTGAAATTTTAAAAAGTATATTACAATACTATTTTTGCATTCTATGAATTTTTTTTTGCTCCATATAGACCAAATTTTTAATCAAGAACCCCCCCACCCCGCCAGTGGTGTCCCGCTTTACCAATTTTAAAATCTGGTCACCTTATTCAAAAGGGATCTTGCCCATTGTCGATACACTGTGACAACTACTGGCCTGGGGGCCAAAATGATACCATCAGTACAAATTTCTCTATGTACTGAGCCACATTTGAGTTTAACAGACAACTTGGCTATGGCTAGCCTTCACAATCTGGAAAACCTTCTGGGTAGAACTCATAATTTGCACTTTACAGAAAAGGAAAGTGAAGTTCAAAAAAGGATAGACAGTTTTCCTGTGTTACCTTCTTAATGAGAAGCACAGGCCGACTTTACTCTCTGGACAGCCTTCCTCTAATGCAATCTGTTCCTTTTAGCTTATCCACTGATATTTCATTTACCAGGTACACCATTGTCACATTACTTTTGAATTTAAAAGATGCTCACTTTAGAAGCTGCTTTTCCATTCTTATGTAATTTATCCAAACCTAAGAAACACTGTTACATTTTTAGAACAAAACTTCTATATGTCTTCAATGTTTAAGTTGAGGAAATAATTAAAAATATTACTTGATTTTAGCAGGCAGCTAAAATATATTAACATGGTAAAGTTTAATCTCAAAGTTAGATTTCAACTGATTATATGTATCAAAAGAAAATATCACTTTTGTTATGCCCAAATTATGATAATATTATCTTTTGCAAGCTCAATAGAGGTTAGCCACCTATAGTCCAGTTATTTCACAGAATCCCTAGAGCACTGATATGTGTCCAGGATTAGATCAATTTACACTGTTCTGTTTACATCAGGGAGTACTGCCTGACCGAATAACCGCTCCCCTTGAGTGAGAACACTGAAGGTGTGCTAATGCCAGTTCTTTAAAGGCTTCCAACCCCTGAGATACTGGTCTGATTCTCGACTCTGGACGAGGTGCAGGGAGTATCATTCACTCATAGGTGTGTGCCCTGCAATTTCATGCTGAATGTTGTCACTGCTGTCTGAAAGCACTGTTACCTATAACAATCCATGAAAGGTCCCTTGCAATCAGTTCCTTCTGCTACTGGTCTTTAGCTCCTCCACTCCTATCAGTCATTGTACACACTGATAAAAAAAAATACTTACTTCTCTAAGGGCCAGCGGCAGTCCTCAGATCTAGGGCATGTTTTCTCTGTGCTTAAACATCTGTGCCTGTATGCACCATTATACCCAGAGATGCACTGCAACTATGCATGCTCCATAATAACCTTTGTTATTTGGTGGAACAGTTGAACTTTCAGAGATACAATTAACTAGTCATATCCTTTTCCGGAGAGGGTGGGTGCACAGAAGAACTGACTCCCCACAAGGGATTTCCAGGAGTTTTGATGAAAGCTTTTAAGTACGTTTTTCCCCAACATCTACCCAGCATGGTTTTAAAAGTTGTTGGACTGAATTTCATTTGAAATTACAGTCATAATGTTATTGGTCATAAATAACATTAGAAGAGTTCTATAAGATAATTTTAGCTTTAGTAGCTCTGAATCTATGTTTTAAATAACAAGGGATATAATTTCAACTGTATATCTTGTAATAATAGAAAAATTACTGAAAGTAAGATGATGCAAATAATAAATGTTTCATAGAATATAATGTTTAAAAATGTGAATTGATGATTAAAAGAACTAAAAATATTTTTCAAGAGTGATGGCTAAAGTGTACCTTTATTCTCCTACTGCCACTTTATTATATTTTTAAATCCTTGTAACATTTGGAAACTTACCTCTTTATTTGCCTCAGAGTCAATTTATAAGACAAAAAGATCAATTTTCTTTCTAGTTGTATCTCACTTCTGCCTAAAGCTGAGCATTACCCAGCATGAGCACTATTTTATTCACGGAAGTGCTGCAATTGACATTCAACTAATTCAAAGAATTGAGTCCACACTTGAACAATGAAAAAAACACATCATAAGGCAAAGCATTTCAAATGCAATGGCATCTCCAGAAGAAGAGTAAGAATTTAATTCAAACAACTTGGTAATTACAATGGCCTTAATTGTTTAACTTAATTCAAACAATTTCGTAATTTGAAGAAATGGCAGAAGTTTATTAATATGACTAGATTTTAAAAGCCCTTTAATGCAGGGAATCATAACAAAAAGTTCCATGAACACCTTAAACCTTTTACTATAGCTAACCGTGTAAATATACATTATTGTGCCAATCTTTTGATGTAGAATCAAAGACTTTCCTTTGTGTACTGGCCTACCAATGTGAATTCTTCTTATTCTTTCTCATCTATAATATACTGACTACAGATTTCTAGCTTCCATCTCTTTAAAATGAAAAGACCTTAAAGAAAATTACTTATCACTATAAGAAAAAATATGTTTAAATTTTACTGTTTTCTGTTTTCAATTGTTGTACCTCCACACCTAATTTGCAACAACTTGAGTTTCTCAAAGCATTTATGTTCATTTTTATAACAATGACTATTTCATCATTATAAGAAATAATTAATTTATATACGTAAACAAATTCAACTGGAAGAAACAATTCTGGGAACAATTTTGGCAAGCAGATAACTCCACTTGTGGAAACAAATGTTAGTGGGTGAGGCAAAGAGAATTCTACTGCCTCCCAAATTTGGTAGGTTTTGGCATACAATAAGTCGGTTTACAAAGGTAATGAAGAGCCTTGATTAATCAACACAGTTGAATAGATGAAGGTTAAAGAAATTCTAATATACTTAATAATAAATTATCTGTGCATCTTGTATAAGGTAAAATATGTCAAACTCCTAATGTGATAGTGGTAAACACCTATAAGGGAAGAATTTAAAGAAGACAGAGATCCGATTGGGTGAAGTGCAGAGAGAAGAATTCGTGAGATTAGTGGAACTTAAATGACAGGTATACTTAAATACTTGAGGTAAAGGAGGAGAGGGGTAAAACATCGGAAAGGAGAAATGTGGCAACATGTAGAAGTCCAGACATGTGTCAGGTGTATTCAGCACTTGGCCAGTATTAAAGTACTTTGAGTAAGGGCTAAGGTGGTCACTAATATTCTCTTGACATCTTCTAGCCCCCAAGAGATCTAGGGAACCCAACCAAGGACTGCCTGTGTAGTATCTGCAATGTGGTACTTCAGCTTACTGGACACTAGCCCTCAACCACCCATCCCACCCACTACACACAAAGTTCAAGTCTACTTCATTAGGCTTAAATACAAGATTTAATAATACCAAGGACTCATAAGCAAAAGATGTCTGTGAAATACATAATCCAATATCTTTCATTAGAGATAAGTTTGGGAAATTAGATGAGATCAAAATTAAAATAGGCTTTCAAACTTCCATCCTAAAATTTTTATGTTTATCCTTAAAGATTATTATGAAATGATTTGAATTAGCTACTTAATGAGTTAAAATTTTAGTTTTTTTTTTAATTTATTTTTATTCTGAATGTAGTGCATGCCTAAACAGAAAAATACAGGTACTAGAGAGTTAAAAGGCAATTCAACAGCCCTGACCGGTTGGCTCAGTGGTAGAGCATTGGCCCAGCATGTGGAAATCCCGGATTTGATTCTCAGCCAAGGCACACAGGAAAAGCACCCATCTGCTTCTCCACCCTTCCCCCTCTTCTTTCTCTCTATCTCTCTCTTCCCCTCCTGCAGCCAAGGCTCCATTGGAGCCAAGTTGGCCGGGGCTCTGAGGTTGGCTCTATGGCCTCAGCCTCAGGTGCTAGAATGGCTCTGGTTACAACTGAGCAAGGCCCAGATGGACAAGGCATTGCCCCCTAGTGGGCATGCCAGGTGGATCCCAGTCAGGAACATGTGGGAGTCTCTCTTTGCCTCCCCGCTTCTCACTTCAGAAAAATACAAAAAGAAAAAAGGCGATTAGAATAGACAATTTATATCAGAGGTGCCCAAACTACAGCCTGCCCCCACTGCACTTCTGGAAGGGGCACCTCTTTCATTAGTGGTCAGTGTATGTAGTACTGTATGTGGTGGCCCTCCAACCGTCTGAGGGACAGTGAACTGGCCCCTGTGTAAAATGTTTGGGGACCCCTGATTTAGATAGTGCTATATATATTAAATAAGTTGTCCTGGTTGAATTACTCATTGGTTAGAGTGTCATCCCAATTATCCAAAAGTTGTGGGTTCTATCTTGGGTCAGGGCACATACAGGGGAAAAAAATCAACATTTCTCTCTCTCTCTACCTCTTTTTCTCCCCCCCTTCTTTTCTCTCAAAAAAATTAGTAAATAAAATTTTAAGATATATAAATTTAATTAATAATCTTTCAAAACAGAAAGCAAAAGATGCTGATAGGCTGATTGATAAAATGATACCAAACACTTAAGAGATTATTTTTTGTTCTCTGCAATCAATTTCAGAAGATAGAACCCAAAATGATACCTTCTAACTCATTTTATAATGCAAGCATTACCCTAATACTAAAATCAGATAGTAAGATTTCAAGAAAATACTACAGTCCTATGTCTTTCATGAACATACATACAAAAAAATCTTCATCAAAATGTAAACAAAATATAATGTTGTATAGAAAGAATTATATGTCACAACTAAGTGGCATTTATCTCACCTGTGTAAAGCTGGCTCAGCATTCAAAAATGAATTAATATAATTCATCACTTTAACGAGTTAAGGAAGAAAAACCACACAATTATATCAATAGATGTAGAAAAAAATAATTTTACAAAATTTAACACTCATTCATGATAAAAAATAAAAGAAACCTTCCAGCAAACAAGAAATAAAAAGGAACTTATTTAAGTTGATAAAAAGCATTTACAAAAACTCTACTGTTTTATTATACTTGATAGTAAGAGTCCAGAAGCTTACCTGCTAATATTAAGAACAAGGCAAAGATGTTCCTTTTCACCACTGCTACTCAATATATTACTGATAAAATAACATAAAAATAACAACAACAACAACAAAGGATAAAAAAGGCATATATATTGGACAAAAAGAAATAAAATTCTCAAAGTTTTTTTTGGATGACATGATTTCTATGTAGAGAATTAGAAACAACTGATAAAACCTCCTGCACTAGTAAGCAACTATAGCTAGGTTGCATGATACAGGGTTAATTTATAAAAGTCAGTCACCTTTTTGTATAACGACAATAAGCAATTGAATTTGAAATAAAAAGCACATTATTATTTACAGAGCATTGCCCTAAATCAAGGGTAGTCAACCTTTTTATACCTACCGCCCACTTTTGTATATCTGTTAGTAGTAAAATTTTATAACCACCCACCAGTTCTGCAGTAATGGTGATTTATAAAGTAGGGAAGTAACTTTATAAAATTTATAAAGCAGAGTTATAGCAAGTTAAAGCATATAATAATAATTACTTACCAAGTACTTTATGTCAGATTTTCACTAAGTTTTGCAGAATAAATCTTTATAAAATAACTTACTATAACGTTTGGTTGCTCTGGTACTGCCCACCATGAAAGCTGGAACACCCATTAGTGGGCGGTAGGGACCTGGTTGACTACCACTGCCCTAAATGAAATAGGTATAAATCTAACAAGGTATGTATAAGATTTATAGGAGTAAAAGTATAAAACTCTGATGAAGTATCTCAAAGTGGAATTTAATCAATGAAATGATAACCCATGTTCATGGATCAGAAAATTTAATATTGTCAAGATGTCAGCTATTACCAACCAAATCTATAGTGCTCAGAAAAATTAGGGGATATTTCAACACTTCATATTCATTTTGAAATATCCCCTAATTTTTGTGAACAGTATATAAATTTAATATTATCCAAATTAAAACTCCAGCAAGTTATTTTATTATTATTGACAATCTGATTCTAAAGTTTATATTGAGGGGCAACTCAATATCAAAAGAGGACAAAATTGGAGATTTATACTATCAGACTTCAAGTCTTATTATATAGCTATAATAGTCAATATAATGTGCTATGAGGAAACAATAAACAAATTGATAAGTAGAACAGACTAGAAAGATGAATAATAGACCCAAATAAATATAATCAACTGAAAATATAATCAACTGATTTTGACTAAAAAAAACAAAATCAGTACAATAGAGCAAAGATATCTTTCAACAGATGGTGATAAAACAACTAGACATCCAAAAGCAAAAAAGAATGTAGACAAAAATTACATCTTTGAAAAAATTAGTCAAAATGGATCATAGACGTAAGATAACATAGTAGAAAACCTATATGTTCTTGGGTCAACATGTTTTTAGATAGTACACTTAAGGCATACTTCATAGAAGAAATAATTCACAAGCTAGACTTCTGTTAAACTAAAATTTTCTGCACTGAAATAAATTGTCAATAGAATGGGAAGACAAGCTACTGAGTGGGAGAAAATATTTGTAAAAGACATATCTGAGAAAGGACAATTATCCAAAATATACAACAATCTCTTAAAACTCAACAATAAGGGGACAAACATGGGCCAAAGACATGAACAAACACTTCAACAAGCAAGGTACATCTATGGCAAATAAGCATATGAAAAGATATTCAACATCATGGTGAACGAAATGCCATACATGAGTAAAACGATGTCATAGATATTTTTAAAAAGAAAAAGGAAATTTGGAATGAACATAATTAACAACAATATAAAGTGGGGCTCTGGGGGTGGGGGTAGGACCCAGGAATCAATCTTTTTAACACTTCTTAAGTGATTCTAATTGCACAGCAATTGAGAATTGCTCGTCTAGTTGAAATCACTAATAAGTAGAAGGAAATATGAATTTGGACCTTGAGTCTTTGTTCTGAAGAGCAGACAGGTTTTAATGGCCCCAGGAAATTTCTAGTGAAGCTTTTTGTCTGGTGAGGAAGTAATTTTATTCTACTTGCTAGTAAGAAGTTTAGGGGAACACTAGAAGTATGTAGAATAGAGCTATATTTGTGCTGCCCCAAGTTTTCTCATTCATGGCTTTGTTAGGGTCAAAAGCACGGCTATTCATAGTTAATAGAAGTTCTTTTACAGATTAGGATTTCAAGGTAGGTTGGGATAACATCTTCTGAGTAATTTATTTATCCATAAAATGTTAATACTTTATTAAAAAGAATTTAGAGAAGTGTATGAAGGACCTCTCTCTTACTTCAGCTTGCTATAACAAAATAGCATAAATTGGGTGCATATAAACAACAAAAATTTATTATTTTGGAGTTTGGAAATTTAAAAATCAAAGTGTAAACTAGTAATATCTGGTAAAAAGCCTCTCAGGCAAGCTCCTTGGTGACTTTTATAAGGGCTCTAAACTCACTCAGGAAGCCTCCACTCTTATGACCTCCCAAAGGTCTCACCTCCTAATACCATCACATTAAGGGGTAAAATTTCAACATACAAATATCAGGAAGATACTAATATTCAATCTCTAACAATCTCAGAGGTCTGTATAAAAGAATATAACAAACATAAACAAAATGAAGTAGCAGATAATTATGTAGGAGTGAGGCTGGAGTGACAAGAGCTGAATGAAAGACAAGTTTGTGTGTGCCGAGAAAGAAGCTTATTTTTTGAGGTGGGAGAGCTATGAGGAAGGCCTTCAAGTTTCAAAGGAGTAATTAAGGAGTAATGGTGACTTAACCCAGTATAGCATCAGAAGTGCTAAGAACTTGCCAAGAGAAAATTGCAAAGCTTATTTTCCTTTGTTGAAAATAACTTGTATTTTTGCATCATATATTTAGTTGGAAAGGCTTTAGGAAAAGTGATAATAAGTGAAGCAGAGTTCTTTACAGATTTATTAGTCAATGATGGTCCACAAACCAGCAATATTGAGAGCTGCTGAAAATGCATTATTTAAGATTCCACACAGATATGAAGGTGTATTGTATGCACATTAAAATTTGAGAAGCAAAGTTCTAAATTATGGTGTGTTTCGCTTGGGTGAGTAGATTTATATTAAACCAAAATAATTTTTTGAAAACCTCTTTCATATTCTAAAATGTTTTCTGCAAATAATTTTAAAATATTTTTATTTAATAGATTTTTTTTCTAAAAGAATACAAAAGGATTATTTTTTTCTGATTTACTTATTTCACTCAGTATGATGTTCTCGAGGTCCATCCATGTTGTCATTACAGACGATATGTTATCATTTCTTATGGCTGAGTAGTTTTCCAATGTATATATATATACCCCAACTTCTTTATTCAAGCCGGTGATGTCAGGATTTTGAATCTGGGTTCTCCACATTTCAGTCCGATGCTCTATACACTGTGCCACCACCTGGTCAGGCAATGCCATGCTGCTTTGATTATCATGGCTTTGTAGTATTATTAAAATTCGGTAGTGTGAATCTTCCAGCTTCATTCTTTCTCCTCAGAATTGCTTTGGCTACTCAAAGGTTTTTTTATGGTTTCATACAAATCTGGTGATTTTTTACTTTTTTTAAATAATGACATTGGGATTTTGATGGGGATTGCATTAAATTTGTATATTATGTTGGGCAATATGGCCATTTTAACTGAGTTAATTTTTCAAATTCATAAACATAAAATATTATTTCATTTCACTGTCTTTTTAATTTCTTTCAATAATGCTTTGTAGTTTTCAGTATATGTGTAGGTCCCTCACATTTTTTTGTTTATTACTTGGTACTTTATTGTTGTTGTTGTTGTTGCAATTGAAAAAGAGATTTTTTTTAGTTCATTTTTCGAAGTTTCATGGTTTGCACATATGAAAACAAGAGACTTTTGTATCCTGTGATTTTATTATATTGGTTTATTGTTTCTAATCACTTTATGGTCAATTGTTTGTGGTTTCCTATATACGGAATAATGTTATTTGCAAAAAGTGATGCCATATTTTTTTTTTCCTGATATGAATACCTTGTCTTTCTTTCTCGTGCTGATTGTGCTGGGTAAAACTTCCATAACAATGTTGAATAAGAGTGTAGAGTGTGGATAACTAACTATGTCTTGCTTCTGATTTTAGAGGAAAAGCCTTCATTTTTTTTTATCATTTAGCTGATGATGGTTTGTCATATGTGACTTTATTATGTTGAGTACTTTCCTTCTAAACCCATTTTATTGAGTGTTTTAAACATAAAGGGGTGTTGTATTTTATCAAATGCATTTGCTGCTTCTTTTGATAGAATCATATGATTTTTGTTCTTTGTTTTGTTAATGTGGTGTATTATGTTGATCAATTTCTGTATGTTGAACCAATCTTGTACTCCTGGAATGAATCCCACTTGATCATGATGCATTATTATTTTAATGTGTTATTACATTTGATTTGCTAATATTTTGTTTAGAATGTTTGCATCTGTATTCATTAGAGATATTGTTGTTTTTTTTTATTTTTATTGTTCTTGCCAGGTTTTGGTATCAGGGTTATGTGGGCCTCGTAAAATGTATTAAAGAGTATTGCTTCTTCCTCTATTTTTTAGAAAACTTTGAGAAGGATAGTTACCAAATCTTTGAATGTTTGGTAGAATTCACTAGTGTAGCCATCTTCCTGGACTTATGCTTTTTGGGAGGTTTTGATAGTTGTTTCTATTTCCTCCCAGCTTATGGGTCTATTCATGTTTTTGACTTGTATATAATTTCACACATAGGTGGGATATAAAACTGAGACTCATGGACATAGATAAAAATAAAGTGAGGTGCTAGCTGGTTGATTCAGTGGTAGAGCATTGGCCCAACATATGAATGAACTGGGTTCAATTCTCGGCCAGAGTACACAGGATAAGCACCCATTTGCTTCTCTACCCTTCCCTTTCTTCTTTTTCTCTATATCTCTCTTCCCCACCCACAGCCAAGTCTCCATTAGAGCAAAAGTTGATCTGGGGCACTGAGGATGGCTCCATGGCCTCTGCCTCAGGTGCTAGAATGGCTCTAATTGCAATGGAACAATGCCCCTGATGGGCAGAGCATTGCCCCCTAGAGGCTTTCCTAGGTGAATTCCAGTCTGGTGCATGTGGGAGTCTGTCTTTCTGCCTCCCTGCTTCTCACATCAGAAAAATAAATAAAAATAAATAAATAACAAATAAAGTGGTTACTAGAGGCAGGGAATTGTAGAGAAAAGGACTATGGGAGGAGAGTAAAAAAACAAGTATGTGGTGACAGAGAGTGATTTAACTTTGAGTGATGGGTACATAACAGAATTAACTGTTAAAATGTTATAAAGATGTTTACCTGAAATCTGTTTACTCTTATTGATCAATGTCACCCTGTTAAATTTAATTTTTCTAAATTAAAAAAATGATTATTTTTTCGGCCTGACCTGTGGTGGCGCAGTGGATAAAGCATCGACCTGGGAACACTGAGGTCGCCAGTTCAAAACCCTGCACTGGTTTGGTCAAGGCACATATGGGAGTTGAGGCTTCCAGCTCCTCCCCCTTTCTCTCTTTCTCTCTCTCTCTCTCACTCTGTGTCTCCTCTCTAAGATGAATAAAATAAAAATAAAATTTAAAAAAAAATGATTATTTTTAACTTGAATATATCTCTTTATGTAAATTTCAATGTAAATTAGGTTTTGTTAAAAAATCTAGATGGAAAATAAAGCTTTAAAAGAAAAATATATTTGTAAATTTTATCTTTAAAGCTTAAAGTATTATATGCCTTTCCTGAGTTAATATGATAAGAATTAGTATTAATTACCAGTCAAATTTATCAATATAATAATAATTTTTATGCAAACTCAGATTTTAGATGCCCTTGCAATATATAACCAAAGATTATATATACAATATTTAATGGAAGTTGATATAAGCATGTTCTGCAATAGTTCATACTTTATATGAAGTTATAGAATTTTAACAATGTGATAGACCTTATAAATGGCCTAAAGTAATGCCATTCAATTCTGCAATTCTTTCCTGTGTGTCTGTGGATGAGGAATTAATTATTGTGTCACTTTTTATGATTTGGAAACTCTACTTGATTTGTGTAGTCTAAAGATAAGCTTTGTTTTTATTGTATCTCTATCAACAACATTATTTAGAAACATCTGTTTAAAATTGTGGTTAACCAAAACTATCAGAGCACTTTGCTATGAATTTTGTGAAAAAGTTTCTGGACCATGCTAGGCTTATACAACTGAATTTTTTGAAAGTTAAAACATAACTTTTATTATCAGCTCTTTTGGGTTTAGGACTAGCTTATTAATATTTGTCAAGGTAAATTTGAATCTTGATTCTGTCATTTCTCATACTAGTGAATCCATTAGCTAATATAGTTTCCTTCTATGTTTTGTGTAATCAGCAATTTTTATACACCTTTTTATATCTTTGCTAACTGACCAAAATGTTCAAACTAAAAAACTGCTCTGCTAAAATTAAGATAGTCTTGGTTTCTAATGTACAAACATAATTACTATATTGAATATAATTAGTTGAACTTAGAGGAAGGTTCTGCATGAATCTGTGTTGGCTCCTGTTCAGTTCATTACTTTCTAAATGAAAAGATACTAATTTATGAGCAACAGGAAATAGTTTTCTACTTTACATTTAATATGGAATAATAGTCATCAAGATTTTAGTATATAGAAATTTTCTCAGGGAACATTTCAAGTTTAAATATTAACATCTATTGTTTCAACAGAGTAGAAGGCTGTACAGAAAGAGTATGGCCAGGTTTGGTTACTATGGGAGTCATAATAGTGTCTTATATTACATCTGTGTTCAATCTCAATCATAACATCATTTTGCTGGAAGATTTTTGTATTTAATTAACTTTTTATTTTACAAATTATAGCTTTATTACTTCTAGAGAAAATTATGAAACCCTTAAAGGTTATTCAATGTATTTAAATTAACAAGTCATCCTGGGTCATATCCAATAATTAATATTTCTATAATGAAAATAAAATGAAGATTTCTTCTTATTAAATGGTATTATATACTATCTTCATTTATTTAATATTACTTAACCTCTCCCATGTACCTTTTATTCAAGGATATAATAGTCTGTTATAATTTGATCTCTATTTCATTGATGGACTAACTGAATATCACAGGCATAATGACATTTTTGAATTGTATGTCCCATTATAAAGATGAAGGTAGTTTTATTATAATATATAATCTCTAACATTAAATAACTAATTTAATTCTTTATTAAATTGCTGACAATCTCTACAAGTGTAACCAATTGGAAAATCTATACGTTCTGGGACCGTGTCTATATATTTTTTCATCATATCTTTAGGCTCCAATGTAAGTGCCTAAAATGTAGCAGGTATTCAATAAATATTTGTTGAATGAAAATATCGGTGAATTGTAATATCTATGAATCTTTGACTTAGAAAACAACTCCAATTGCAAAGTCCAAATACATACTTTACTTATTCTATCAAACTGTACTTTTTTTTAGTGAGAGAGAGAGAAAGAAACAGGGACAGACAGGAAGGGAGAGAGATGAGAAGCATCAATTTGTTTCAGCACTTTACTTGTTCATTGATTGCTTTCTCATATGTCCCTTGACTGGGGGTCTCCAGCTGAACCAGTGACCTTTCTCAAGCCACAGACCTTTGGGCTCAAGCTAGTAACCTTTGGGCTAAAGCCAGCAGCCATGAGGTCATGTCTGTGATCCCACTCTCAAAGTCAGTGACCCCACACTCAAGCTAGTGAGCCTGCGCTCAAGCCAGTGACCTCGGGGTGTCAAACCTGGATCCTCAGTGTCCAGGTGGATGCTCTATCCACTGCGTCATCCACTGCCTGGTCAGGATGCACTTGTTTTGTTTCTTATGGTGAGGAATCAGCATAAGCCATCTGCCATATTTGTGCTGTTCTTACTGTACACAACACAATCCCTCACACGCACAAACACATGCCTTACTCAGCCTGGCCCATGTGAAAATGCTCATGCTTTTCCTGCCACCTGAAATAAATCTCATTGTATCAGAAAGCTAAATTTATAGAGAAATAAATAAACAATAGTTAAATATATGTAGTCTGAAATGACATTTCTGAGGTTAAATCTAGCTCTTTGATTTATTAGCTTTTAACATTAAACAATACTGCAGTTACATGTGTTTCATTTTTCTTATGTTTATAATAAGGGTTATAATAGTTTCTACCTTATGTTTTTGTAAAAATTAAATGACCAAACAATTAACAAAGTTAACTTTATTCTATTTTTTACTGTATTTAAGACCTTTGCTTTTAGACTCCCTGCAGTATGTAATCAAGCTTCCTTCTCCAGCCTCCACCTTCCCCCCTGCCTAACCTTTCTCTTCTTCACTTTCTGATAAGATTATCAATATTTCCAAATCTAATGACTTTTCTTAGGGTTTGTCCTTGTTTTCCCCATAAACAGTTGTAAGGACCTCACTGACTTTTTAAAAGCTTCCTCCTCTAACTTGATATCTTACTCCAGTCATCTTTCGACCCCTCTAGACTGTATTTCTATTTTAAATACTTCTACTTATATTCTCATCAGGACTTTTACTTTTTCCGGTCATCAGGATATAGTCATCTAAGCACAAAAATAAAAGCAGTCAGTCATTCATTTTCATTATTTATTATGTCACATTTGGTTCCACATGTACCCCTTCCCTCCCTCCCAACGGACATTCTCTCTAATAAAGACATCAGTTCACTGTGTTTGAAAAGTTTTGTCCAATCTCTCACTATCTATCTAAATCACAGTTCTACATGGGTTTATCTATTTATCTCAAATTTTCAGTCCTTTCTAGTTGTTATTTAGCTACCTTATTGCTTCTATTTGCCTTGTTATAAACTAAATTGTGCCCCCATACTCATGTGTTGAAGCTCGAACCCCTAGTATCTCAGAATGTGACTGTATTTGAACCATAGGGCTTTGAAAGAGGTAATTAAGTTAAAATTAGGTTATTGAAGTGGGGCCTTAATCTGATAGAACTAGTGGCCCATTGGCACTAACATTTTTTCTTTTTTTTCATATCTTGGATATTGTAAATAATTCTACAATGAGCACAGGGGTACATATATCCTTTCAAATTAGTGTTTTAAATATATTCACAGATGTTAAATCACTGGGTCATAAGGCAATTCCATTTTTAAATTTTTGAAGAAACTCCAAACTGTTTTTCACAGTGGCTGCACCAGTCTGCATTCCTACCAGCAGTGCAGGAGGGTTCCCCTTTCTGCACATTTCTACTGACACTTGTTATTTGTTGATTTATTGATGTTAGTCATTCTGACAGGTTTGAGATGACATCACATTGTGGTTTTAATTTGCATTTCTTTATTGTTTAGTGACATTAAGCATATTTTCATATGTCTGCTGGCCATCTTTATGTCCTCTTTGGATATAAATAAAAGTGTCTATTTAAGTTTGCTGCCCACTTTTCGGATTGGTTGTTTTTTCAGTGTTGAGTTGTATAAGAATTGTCTTCTCCTGATCAGTAGGTTATCTTTTTCATTTGATGTAGTCCAATTTGTTTTTGTCATTTGTTTCCCTTGCCCAAATAGATATATAAAAAAATATTGCTAAAAGGAATGTCAGAAAAGTTATTACCTATTTTTTCTTTTATGAGTTTTATGGTTTTGAATCTTATATTTAACTCTATAATCCACTTGAGTTTATTTTTGTGTATGGTACAAGAAAGTGATTCAGGTTCATTTTTTTTTTTGGTGCATGTTATCTGTCCAATTTTCCAACACCATTTATTGGATAGATTTTCTTTACCCTGTTGTATGTTCTTGCCTCTGTTGTCATTTATTAATTGACCATATAGGTGTGAGTTTATTTCTGTGCTCTCTATTCTGTTTCATTTATCTATGTGTCAAATTTTATACCAGTACCATGCTGTTTTGATTACTATAGACTTATAATATAGTTTGATGTCAGGTAGCATGATAACTCAAACTTTTTATTTTTAATTGCTGTTGCTATTCAGGGTACTTTGTGGTTTTATTTAAATTGTTGAATATTTGCTCTAGTTCTTTGAAATACACTATTGGTATTTTGATAAGAATTGCACTGAATCTATAAATTGCTTTGGGTAACATGGTCATTTTCACAATGTTAACTCTTCCTTTCTATGACAATGATATATGCATCAATTTAATAGTGTCATCTTCAATTTACTTCTTCAATGTCTTAGAATGTTCAGAGTACAGGACTTTTACCTCCTTGATGAAACTTATTTCTAGGCTTTTATTTAATGCAATTGTAAATGGGATTGCTTTCTTAGTTTCTCTTTTTGATAGTTTATCCATTATGTACTTGTTGAACATATTTTTCTCCCATTTTTATATGCTGCAACTCTCCTCCAATCAATCAACATTGTTCTCTAAAATCACTTTATTGTGAAGCATTTCCTGAAATTTTCCTGCCCATAATCTTCCAGACCACATTGTTTCATCTTCCCTCGTTGCACATATTACTTTACATTTTAATATAGGTTATAGCTGATTATGTACATATTTATATTCCCAAAGCTAGGAGATAATCTTCTTGATAACAGAAACCACATCTCACAAGATGTGTGTATATCATCCTTGTACTAAGCACAGTGTATGAGACAAATTGCTCACTGTAATAAAATGAGGACTACTTTTTTCATGTTCCTAAGGTTTCATATGTGAAATCCTATCAATACTGTAAGTTCTAGAAAGCAAGAGTCAGTTCTTCTTGCAGTACATATCTGGAGATGCAGTTAGAATTATATATATGACACATACACATATGTATATACTTGTTAGCATGTGAGCATGCACAAACAAAATAGTGATGGATAAGTGGGCTATAGTTTGTTAAGTGTTGAGTTCTGCAGAGTGAGTAGAGTGAGCATGCTGATTTTGTTAGCAAAGACTAGGCTTGGCTTATCTTGTTGAGAGACTGTGTGTATGGCATGAGTGTTGGGGAAGCTGCTGAGGGGTTTTGTAGTATTTAGGTGCCCTAAAAATGAACCCAGAAGAGTTTTATATCAGCTTTGGCTGACATATGCCATGGTAAAATTCCCCAAATCTCCATTCTTGCAACAATAAAGGCTGTGTTTAGCTGTATCTCTATGCTGTTTTCTCTTTATTTCTTCCAGGCAAGTGTCAGGTAGAGAGAAATTATTATTAAAGGACCACGCAATCTGTTTTAAAATTTTTGCTTAAATGTAGCGTATGTCTCTACTGCTGACATTCCATGGCCAAAGCATATCACATGACCGCACCTTATGTCTCCCATAGAGAGGGCCTCTTTTCCAGTAGGACTGTATCAATGCTTAATTTTGGTGAAAACTAAGGCAGGTGGACAAAAACTCTAAGCTTCCATTGCTTCTTACCTTAGCATTTTCTCCTCATATTTTCTTCTGTTTGATCCTTACCTATGCTGTTGCCCTAACCTCATAATAGCACAAGTGATTCACTCTCAGCTCTTCAGGCAGCCTCTAAGGTTTGATTGTCCATAAAAAGTTAGGTATTTTTATGTTGTACAATGTTTTTCCAGAAAGATTGAAAACCTCTTTTCAAATTAGTTATTTATTTTCTTATTATTGACTTTATTTTATTAATTTATTCAGTCATTCATCAAATAGTATGGAGTCTCTGTCCCATGTTATATTTGATGTTCCACTATGAAAGATACTAAATAAATATTAATTAAAATATCTAACATCTATGGAGTGTTTATTATAAAACAGGCACCATGATAAATGCATTACAAGGGGCATTGTTTTTTAAATTTTTACAAAACTGTATGAGGTGGCTACTGTAATTTTATTGTAGAAGAGAAAAAGCTTGGAGAGGCTACATAACTTTGCCACATTTGCTCAGATAGAAATTGGTGGAGTCCAAGCATGAATCATGATCTCTGACTTCTGAGCTCACACTCTTAACCATTAAATAGACATAGTTTGCTTCCTAAGAAAATCTTTATCTGGCTGTTATTGAGTGGAAATTGTAGTTTCTAAATATTTAAGTCAAATAAAAAGAACACAAAATATAGTTAGCTGAGTTCCATAGAAGCATAGAGAAAAATAAGAGTGGTTAATTGTAAGAGACAACAGAAGGGGGTCATGGAAACCCTTCATCAAGAGAACAATGTCTCAGTTGAAATTAAAGACTGAGTACTAGTTTCCCAAGTAGAGGACATTTGTGATTTAAACAAGATCAGAGAGATGTGGCGGCATGGATAAAACAGGGCATAGATCTAGTTGATGCAAAACAAAGAAGATATTTAGTGAAGTTAAAGAAGGTTGGGATTACAGTGGACCTTAGTGATTGTACTAGTGGCATTCAGACCCACTTTTATGGAAGCTATTTTCCCTTTAAATTAGTATTAAGTTTTTATGCGTATTCTTGGAAATGTGGATGGCTTAAAAACAGAACTTCAAAAATATTTTTTAATCAAAACACGGTACTTCTGTGTCTAGTTATTTCTTTGCTTAATTCCTTCACCTTTTTCATCCAGTCCCCCAACCCCCATCTCCTTGATAACTGTCAGTCTATTCTCCATATCTAAGATTCTGTTTCTATTTTGTTTATTAGTTTATTTTGTTCACTAGATTCCACATGTAAGTGAAATCATATGGTACTTATCTTTCTCTGACTGGCTTATTTCATTTAGCATAATGCTCTCCAGGTTCATCTATGCTGTCACAAAGGTAAGATTTCTTTCTTTTTATGGCTGAATAGTATTCCACTGTGTAAATGTACAATAGCTTTTTAATTCACTCATCTAATGATGGGCACTTAAGCTGCTTCCAAATTGTGGCTCTTATAAATAATACTGCAATTAACATAGGGGTGCGTAGATAAAGAAATTTGAAAACCATAGTGCTGTAGAAAAAAATTCCTAATGCTGAACATCAATTCCATCTCTGAAATTCAAAGAAGCATGAATACAATTAGCCATTTGCTCCCTTTAACTGAATATGGATCTGTCTAATGTTGTTTGTAATTTGCCAATTGCATGTAAATCATGTTCTCCTGAAAATTACTGAATTTATGTCAAGGGTCAGCCTTTTTAACATGTTGAACCCAAATACTGATGCTATTTTTCAAATTAATTTTTTATTTTTATTTTTTTTTATTTTTCAAATTATTTTATTTTTAAAATTCATAACATACATTTATAAAAACCTAAAATTCATTTCAATTGACTTAAATATGCTTTTAATGCTTTGGGAATAATTTAGTTAAGGCATCCAAGTGTAATATTGTCTATTCAATACACTACATTTCTTTCTGATTTGATTGTTCTACATGTATTCACAATTTTTTTATAACCAATTTTACATAACATCTGAATTGCTGAGTAGTTAAATGTTCTATAGCAAGTGAAACTTTGAATGATAAACTTGAACTGGAGAATTAAAGTTGAGCTTCATCAAAATTTCTTGTTTATGTATGAAAATAGATGAATTTGTTGATGATTCATTGCATTTTCAACTCTAAGCATTTTATTTAGTGCAATTGAAATATAAAAAGCTAGAAAAATTAATACCATGCGTCTCTCAAATTTGATAATGAAACAAGATTGTAAAAACTGAACCTCAGCCTTCAAGGTCAAAGGGTACTTCTTGCCCAATTCAATTACTGTTCAATTTGATAGTAGTAAAAGAGTTAAGAGCATTTCTCTTATAATTTGGCTAAGCCTTCATTATAAAAATAGAACACATTAACAGGAAACTATTAAACAAAATTTACAGGTGAATAGCACCCTCAACGGAAGCTTTGTTTCAACCATGAGGGGATAATGGAAAGGTAACAGTCTCACATCGATTACCAGTCACTGAGGACAACACACTTTTATTAACTCTGGTCAAAAGTACTCATATTTATATTTTAAGAATGACAGAAATACATTCCTTTCAGTATTAATCCACGTCCCACACAATTACTGCCCTGACATTTATTGGAGTAATAAATTGGTTTTAGCATTTGTTGGCTTTTCCCTTTCTTTCAGCCATCCTGCCTTGTTGTATTGCATATTGTGCCTTTGCTTTTCAACTGACTGGAAGGAAAATGGTTTTAATTTCACAGTAGTGAATGCTGCCCATTTATTTTAATTTTCTTGGTACTTCCAAGCAATATATATATATTCAGAGTTTCAATTCAGAACAGTGGCTATAAACACATAAATGCAAACTAGCTTTGAGATGTAAAGCTTCTGTATTATCAAAGATTTAGTCTATGTTTCAGACTATGCTGAAATGATTGCAACTGTGTAAAAGTAATGAAGAGCTCTAACTTCAAGTCTAGACTTGCTGCTTTCTCTCTAATACTGTGGGGCCCAGGTAACTCTGTTAACCTCTCTAAGTATTATTTGTTCATCTTTAAAATAAAGATAGGAAAAGCCCTTTCAGAGTTATTGTAAGGGTGAAGTAAAATAATACATTTATAAATATTTACTGAGACTCGTATTGTGACAGACATTGGTCTAAGCACAAATTACATCAGAAAACAAAACCTAGGAAAACCTTTTCTCCTTTGGCACTTATGATTTGTCATAAAAAACTGCAATTTTATCATTTAGAGCAGGTGCTTACTCTTTCCAGACCTTTCCAACTTCTAAAATGAGAAGACATTTCTTTTGAATGTCAGATTTTGATAGCTGGAGGACCAGAACTTCTCAAGAAAACATCATCCAGTGCTTCTTACAACCCCCAAGGAGCCATCTAGTGTAAACTCAGAGAAATTGCTCAAGTTCTCTCCCTCCCCATCTTCCTCCTCAGGCCACAATGACAGTCAGTCTAGGCCTGTAAAAATGCTGAGTCATTGTACTACTGCTCTGGTTAGTGAGAAAAGAATGACCCCAAATCTATTATCAATGAGATTCATTTCTGTAGTAGATATTTTCCATCCCTTATTCTGATCTTTTCTTTCTTTTCCCCTGTGTTAATGTCTGGGAAATTGCACTGGTTTTGAAAGGAAATACTATTTCCCATGCAAAGAACACATGTCCTTACTTACCTGCAGCTTCTGACAGAACAATAGCAGAACTTAATAATGCCTCCCCTATCACTCACTCTTGACAAACACTGTTAGGTACCTCTTGTCCATTCCATGTCTTCTTTATCAGTTCTCTTGCAGAGGAGGAGTTCTGCCAGTTCTTCCTGTCCTTGCCTCAGCTTCCTAATTTTGAAGCCAACTACTTGAAGAGTGACAATTCTATCTTTACCATCGTAGTTTCAAAAAACAGTTGCATTACATTTTGGTCATAGCTCAGCCCTAAAATGACAGCAACACATGGCCTACTCCCTTTCACAGATTTAGCTACAAGGAAGCACAGCATTCTCTTTGTCATGTACAATACTTTATTATTTTTATTTGTTTTTTTGTTTGTTTTGTAGGTGGTGTTTGTAATAAGGTTGAGATTATAGATACCAGTTTCAAGGATGTAGTAGATACTAAATTTGAATATACCACTTAACCAAGAACTCTTCATTATTCCTTTAAGAATTTTTGATGTGATGTAGGGGAGAAAAATAGTCTTTCCTTTATCTTTTTGAGTTCTTAGCTGAAACTCCTACAATAAAAGGCAGATTTGCAAGAGAAAAACAAACAAGTTGGTTAATAGGTATACATGTATACATAGGAGATACTCAGGGTAAAAGGAGTAACATCTTTAGATGGCTTAAAATTCTAGTTTATACATTGTGGCGAAATGACAGGACAAAGGAAAGCAGATTTAGGCTTCCAATGGTAGAGATAAAAGCTAGTTAGTGATGCTCCATTTGTACATCCCCTAGTCTATTTCTGTCTATTTCAAAATAGACAGAACTAAATTGCTTCTAAATATCTTAGGCTAGGTAAACTGCATTGTTCTATGGGTTTTTTCCATTTTGTCCTGGTGCCTTCTTCAGGCTGATATTGTTTAAAGGTTTCTGGGAAATAACCATTGCCTTTACCGGTAGATAGAGTAAGAGAGAAACCTTTATAAATTTATGTTTTGCTTTTAGGAAAACAGAGTAGGACAGACAACTTTTCTTTTGTCTTTTTCTTCTCAAATGTTTTCTATTCAAGATAACACACGTGCCAAAGTGGCATATTTGGAGTGATTTTATCTGCTACCTTTCAATGTTAATTTACCAAAGCAGAAACAAAGATTAGAGCCAAGAATGAGAAGGAAAAACCGGGGCTATGTTGCTATTTATACACAGGCAATAAATGCATCAAGACTGTTATCTTTAAATACAAACAGCAGCTTCTGCAAATTCTGAGAGTATAGTAAATTCAGAAATTAGACTACCTCTAAATTGTGATGAACATGACAGATGACGTCTTTCAAATAGCTCCTCCATATTTTTCAAAAAAAAGTGCATTTTGAATGAGTTTAATACTTGGTTAAGGATAATTTCTTGAATGATAATAGACACTTGGGATTTGGAGTGTTCTTGAATAAAGACCTCATTTCTAGCTGTCCTCACACTGTTAATATTTTATTACAAAGAATTTGAAAGTTTCCAAATGTTGTATGATTTGCTAGTAACTGTTTTCTCTCTTAAAATAACTGCACAGTTGAGTTTAAGACCAATATGCTCACAATTGGCTCAATCATAAAAACATTAAAATGCTTGAATAATAGTATTTTAACCACCCAGGAGAAATTACAGTATTGAGTGATAGTTCCATACAGAAATTCAGGAAGATCAAATTTAATATAATGACGTCAACCTCTAGCTAGGTACAAGGTAATCTAGCAATCATTTAAAATTATTGGTGATAGGCTAGAATTTAAAATTTTAGACTAAAAGATAGAACCCAAGCATGTCTGATGCCTCAAATACATTACTTAAATCGGAGAAAACATTAGAGAAATTGTTATTTTTAAAATCTGTATCTAAACTGGTGTTTTCTGAAGATCTGGAAGATATGGAAGATACCGCTACATGTTTTAATTAAAAGTTTATCCAAGATCTTACATATGTTGAAAAGTTAATAAGGTAGTAAAAGAGGTTCTCAAAATTGAGAATAACTGAAGCCTGTGGAAAATGTAAAGAAAAGATAAAAAATAGACATAACTAAATAGCTTCTAAATATCTTAGGCTAGGTAAACCTCATTGTTCTATGGGTCTTTCCCATTTCGTCCTACAAAATAATCATCAAACTTGTTAGCATATCACTTTAAAGTTTTCATTATATTATCCCAATCTACTTTTCTTCAGAATTACCCCATATTTTGCTTAAATTTAGACCTCATCTGGCAATTCCTTATCTTTGAACCCATCTGTTTTATTCTCTCCTTTTCCACCATCTCTCAACATTCTATTTATTCTTCAAGCCCCTGTTTAAATGTGACTGCATTAGAAAGAAATGGTCACCTCACTTTCACCTGGTACAATCACTGCATACTTCTGTTAAATACTTACATCATTTCTCCATTTGATTGTAATTTGCTCTTTACCTGTAATTCACTCATTAATTCTTTATCCAGAGGAAAGAGGCCATACTTTATCCTTGATCTCTAATGGCATATCTTAAAAGACAAAGGCTTTGGAGCTAGAAAAACAAGGTGAGATTTTGAATCCTAGTTCAAAAGTGTTATGTCTTAGAATAAGTCATTCACTCTGTCTGACCCTACAGTTGCTCATCTATAAAATGAGGGTGATAACCTACCTCTCAAGCTTGTAATAGGAATCAAATGAGAGACCATGTAAAACACTTGGCACAAAAGATAACCCTGAGCAGAGGTTAAATAAACAGTCATCACTATTCTTGAGAGAAGGGTAGTAGAAGGGCGATCATTTTCAAGTCTGTCTGAGAAGCAGTATAAGCAGAAATGGTGAAGAAACTGAGTAGCTATATATTCTCATGTGGATAAAAGCGTAGTTTTGTTTTCTCTGTCTCAAAGTGGTACTTTTATCTTTATAAACTACTTTTTACTGTATTTATTCTTATAGATTTAAGATAAAATATGTTAAGGCATTATTTTAATTTTATGGCCATCAGTTAAAAAACAGCACACTATATTCTTGTAAAATCTATTACTTAATTATATGCTGTATATAAAAATATTTGAATATTCCATCATAGATTAAATATAATTATAATGAAGTCTCTAGATTGAAGACTTCCTATCACTCACTTTTGTGCTGTATGTACTATATTATAGCAGCTCCTGCTCATGTATTTTTAACATGTCTTTTTTAAAATTTTTGTTAAAAAGACAAATATCTTGGATAACATAAATTTGTAGGTCACACATCTATCTGAACCTGTCATTTATCCAAATTGCAAAGCCATCATGTGTAATTTGTCTCAATTAGCAATTTTATGGTTTGTAATTAAGTTGACTGTTAATTGACTCTCTCTGTAATAAATGCTTGAGGAAGTGAAATGAATAAGATGTGATTTTTTTTTTTTTTTTTTTTTTTTTTTTGTTAAAGAGAAACATTTTAACTTGAGGTTTGAGTAAAAGTTACATTGCCATGGAAGGTTCTTTTTTTTTTTTTTTTTCTGGCCAAAATAATTCAAATGATTGATAGAAATTTGTATCAGATCTTTTAAAGATTTAAAATTATGTAGCTCATTTTAGTATTGTTTTCAATTTTACTTCTTAATTTTTTTGTGTTAGAAATAAATTTTACCTAATTCTTAAAACATTGATGTCAAGGTCTTGATGTACTACTCTCCCTCAAAGGTATAATTAGAGTACTTTCATAAGGAAATCTATTAGAGTAACAGTTTGAGGAAGCCTGTATAAATTTGTGAAAAATTAACTTTATATTATATTTGAGTCATTCACTAATGCAAATGTTAATTTGAAAGCTTGGCTTATTGTTGAATGACAATATTTCAGTGTAGCAGTTTGCTCTTTAGTGGTGAAGAAAAACTGAGTTTCAAGACTTCATTATTATGAAAATTGAAAAGGGGTGGGCAAAATGCAATCAGAAAACAATACCAGCAAATTAGCATGCTCATTCTTACATAAATATGAGAAATTCAAAAATAATATACCATATTTCCCCATGTATAAGGCACACATTTTTTCTGAAAAATTTGGGGTCTGAAAACTGAGTGCATCTTATACAGTGGTTATAATTTTTTTTTTACTTTCATTTCCCGCTTTTTTGCATTTATTTTTGCGCTCACTGTTGAAGACAGTGATTTGTCATCAGGCACAGATGAGGACAAGCTAATGGATGGGAGCTCTGACAGTGATGACGAGTTCTAATTTTATAATGAATAAAATTTTGAGTTCAATAACTTTATGTAATACATTTTTTTTTCAAATTTCAGGCCCCAAAATTAAAGTGTGTCTTATACATGAGATCATCTCATACACAGGGAAATATGGTAGTATTCTTTAATAGATGCTAAAAACAAAGATTTATATTGTTTAGCAGATTCAAAAAGAGAAAAGGATTTAATAAAGTTTATACTCCAGAAAGGATGAAGCACTTGTAAGGGAGGTAAACCTTTCCTTATAGAGCCTTCCAGTTGGATATGAAAATTAAATTAACAAAGAGATTAACAGGAGAAAAGCATACAAATTTATTCAATATAAGTATGTGACATGGGAGCCTTCATACAGAAATTAACACCCAAAGAAACAGTTAAGCCTTAGCATTTTTATTCTAAAGTCAAGTGAGTATAAAGTCATGGGAAAACCATTACAGGACAAAAGGTATGAGCTAAGGGTAGTAAACTGGGGGAACAGCAAGGCCTATTCCTTCAGATCCCTCTGGGTGTCCCTCAGCCTTCATCTTTAGATATAGGTTGCTACGCTCCTTTCCTGTGGGTTTAGGGAGAGCACCTCTCCCATGAGGAACTTCTGACCTGATTGAGGGAAGAGCAGGGAAGTTAGAGAACCCTTCCAGCTCCTGATGTTTCTGTGTTCTGTGTCAAGGCAGGGGATTTGGGACAATAGAGCTCTTTTTTGAGGCTCTGCTTTTAGACAGACAAAGAATTTTAGGAACTCAAATGTCTTCAGCTCAAAATAAGTCTGATGTCAAAGGGGATTATTTTGAGGCGTTTATCTTGATCCCCTTCAAGCTTCACACCTTTCCCATACTTTACTACTGAGTATATCTTTACCCAATTGCTTTTCCTTTCCTGCCTTTTCCCCGATTTCTTGCTTTTGATGAACCTGTCTTTGCTCAGCTCTCTGGCAAATCAATGGATTGTGAAGAATGGGCTGTAAGAAAGACAAGAAACTTAAAACAAGATGTGCAGAAGTGGTGGGGAGGAAAGGGACAAGTACACGGGGACAGAAAATGACTTGACTTTGGGTGATGGGCACACACACAATCAACAGTTCAAATGTGATAAAGATGTTCTCCTCAAACCCGGGCATTTTTATTGGTCAATGTCACCCCATTAAATGTAATCTCTAAATAAATAAAAATTTTTAAAAGATTTGTGCAGAGAGCAAATATATTTATACTGCAGGCCCCCACAACAGTTGTCTTGTGTCTCTTTGTCTATTTAACCAGTGATTAACAAGGACCACTGCTGATCAGTGATAATGAATTCATGGGTGAGATGGAAAATATAAGAACGATGTAAGTTTTCATAAAACTAAATACATTCAATATATTGAGATCATACAACTTTACCTTTCTTTGAATTTAAGATATTCTTTTGTTTAATGAAATGGTGATATTAGTAGAAAAAAAGTTGTTTATTTTGTTTTTTATCTCTTCTGGGAAAGCAATCAGATGGAGCTTCTGTTTTGATTTCCCAAATATTTATATATGCATATATATTTTTAAATTTTAATTTTACTATTCTACAAAGCACGATCATCTTGAAAGCAGTGTAATATAAAGTTAGAGAAGAAAGGCACAGCACACAGGTGAAGACGCTCACCCGAGGACTGCCGCCTCCACGAACGGAGCCCTGGGAATAAAACAGATCTGAGAGCAGAACTCTGTGTGCAGAGAATCAGAGAAAGGCAAAGAGAGAGAACTGGAGACAGGGAGAAAGAGAAAAAGTTTGGGAAAGACAGAGAGATTCAGTGGTAATCACACTTCTGGTTCGTTATCTCTGAGTCCAACTCTGCTCTTGATTTTAGTTACAGGAAATGACACACACCCTTTTTGCATGAGAGACTTTTAGTTGGGTTTCAGTCACTGGCAAACACTTGTGTCCCAGTGAAGGAGTTTCAGTTCAAGTTCACTGAGGGGGTGGGGGGCGGCGGCATAGAACACTTTGTTTCAGGAGCAGTGCCTGCAGTTAGATGTGAAAGGGAGCATCTTGACAGTGGTTTGGTGGTAGAGGTCTGAGGGGAGGCTTCCAGGCTGCTTCCTCTTCCCTCTCTAGGCTCTGTTGCTTGGTGTTCTGCATATGGCCAGTAGGTAGTGGGACCTCTGCTTCCTCCTTTGAGAAATTTCTGATGATCCATTATTCTACAGGTTTCTTTATGCTTTCTTGTTGGATTTCCACTTTGAATCAGTCTCTTTTTAATGCCAACCACTCCCTGGAGGTCAGGTTCTCCTGGAGGGGAATCCTGAGGTCTCTTCTCAACCCAAATAAAGCAGCTCTCTTTGTTTATTCAGTTTGCTCTGAGACTTAGCTGAAAGTTAACATGTCTGTTATTGTGACATGAAACAATCCAGAAAATCCCAGCATTGCAAAGTGAGAAGAAATACAGGAGCATTTAATTTTAAAAGCTGAAGTATAGAAACTGAAATGCTAAGTAGTTAGACATGAGCAGGGTAGGAATGATAGGCCAAGTACAGAAGGTCACCAGGGTAGAAAGCTCTGGATGTCTAGCAACAAACAATACCGGGAACACAAGTATTGTAAGGTGGGACCTCTCCCGTTAGGGGGCCCTTTTCTCCTCTAGCATATTGCTGGTCACACAGTTTAGAGCCCCTGACCTTTATATCACTATTTATGTGCTAAACCCTATTATAGGAAGAACAGTGCAGCTGGAAAGTAGCCTCATATGATTCCCAAATAGGCCTTTGCATCGCTTCCTCAGCATTGAGCTCTGAGGACGATGAGGTGCTGGCCCACATCAAAGCCTTTGTTCTGTTGACCAGAGACAGAATTTGGGTCAAACTAGAGAAAACTCTAAGCCTCAGCTGTGTTTCAGCTCCAGGCACAGAAAAGCAGCAAAATCAGATGAAGTGAACCGTGGCTAACTTTAGGACCAAATATAATGACTAATAACCCACTACCATAGTGCCAGCCAATCATTGGAGACAATAACCCTTAAGAACACACCTGGAATGGTGGTAAGTATTCTATTGAGATGCTCCTCTGACATCTCCCCTAAAATCCCAGCCTTTGGAAACCATCATAAAAGCCCTTCCGAAGAAGGACACAGTGCATGCTGGCTCTCTTTCCTGAGCATGTCTGGGCCCTTTTTCACCCCCTACTTCCCCCAGGAGCATTTGTTCTCGCTCTCAAGCATACTTGTGTTTACCCCTCTCTCTTATTCCAGGCGTGTGTTCTTTGCCTTTCTTTCTTCTAAGCCCCATGGCCCTTCCTTTGCCTCTGTAACTTGTTTCCTGAGTCTATGTAGCCCAGCTGCTTCACTTCTACCTATGTAACTTTCTAAATAAACTTCTGCTTGTATTTCTGTTCCTTGATTCTGAATTCTTTTCTTAGCTAAAATCAAGGACTGAGGACTAGCATCTGGTACCATTTCACCATTGACAAAATGAAGACTGTATATTTGTTTAATTTTCAACAGATTCTTTTTTATATACAGTCAACAATTGAACAACATGGGTTTGAACTATGTGGTTTCTAATTTTTTTTAGTAAATATATTGGAAAAAATTTTTGAAATTTTATTACTACCATGAAACTGTCCTATCAATTGCCCTAGCCTACCATAAAAGAATCATTTTGCTGTTTCTTAGTTGCCAGTGCCTGAATTATTATATTTGTAAATAAATATAAATTTCTTTTATAAATATTCTTTTCATTTTTATTTTTAATGTTAATAATACATATAATACCTAGTGTTTAAGAGAATAATAATGTAGATATTGAGAGACAGATAATTCATCTTATAAACAGATGTCATAAACTTATAGTATTGTTAAGTACAGGTAGAGTACGATAATATTATAAAATGTTATTTCTACCTTATGAGTTTTTTTCCATTGATTTGAGAGTGAGAGAAAGAGAGTGGGGAAGGGAGAAAGGGAAAGAGAGAAACATCAACTCATTGTTCCACTTAGCTGCTCCATTTAGTTGTATACTCTTTGATTGCATCTTCTACAGAACTTGAATGGGGATCAAACTCATGACCTTGGTGTGCCACGGCAATGCTCTATCCACTAGGCCACTTGGTCAAAACCTCCTTATGATTTCCTCATAGCATTTACTTTTTTCTAGTTTATTGTAAGAATATTAAGTGTATGTGTGTGTGTGTGTATACATATGACATACAAAATATATGTTAATTTACTGTTTATATTATTGGTAGGTAAGGTTTCAGTTAACAGTGAGTTATTAGTGGTTAAGTTTTGGGGGAGTCAAAGTTATACTCAGATTTTGTCTTGCTTGTAAAGTCAGCACCCCTAATTCCTGCATTGCTCAAGGGTCCACTGTACTAACATATGATCATATCTTGGAAATTCTTTATTAAAATATACCTGGCATTTATTTCCTTTTTTTTTGCCTTATATCTTTCTCTTCTAATAACAAATAATGCCTATATTTATTATTTTAAGATCAATTAAATAATAAATCCTCTAAGTAATATACGATTTGTAATAAGTCCGTTAGGGCATTTCTTGTAAATTTAAGTATCTTTGTCCTCAAAGAGTAAAAAATATTTTTTTACATAGAATATCAACAATATAGCATGTTTATTAGGGTAATATCTAACTTTTTAAACACTTTAAACCTTTATATACATGCAAACCATTGATATGCTAACTTTAGAACAACCAAACTTATCCTCTGAAGTACCTTTACTTGACAACAAACTGTTAATTAGGTGTACACTGTAAAGCTCAAATCATTCTTATTAATTATACCTTAAATCTAACTGAAAAATTAGGGTTATACCTATATGATTTTACACAAAATATAAATCTTAAGGTTGTCTTTACAAGTAAGTCCTTATATTTAGAGATTTTTAAATTTTTTGATTTTACAGTGTCATATCAGAATCCATGTCTAATGAATGTCATTAGGCCAACAGTTTTAGCCAGTGGTGAGTTATCTGGTCTTTTGAAGGATGAATTCTGCATTACTGAGACACCATTTATAGAACAGCTTGTAGAAAGATGTAAGAGAGAAAGTCACCTTTTAAACATAGCCAAGAATATGGTTTCTGGAAAGTCAGGAAAGAAATCTCCGTAGTGGAAGTCCTGGGGTCAATTGTTGAAACACTGCTGTCCATGAGCACTGAGGCAGAGCTGCACACAGGTTAGGGAAATCATGGTTCTAGAATTCCTCTTCTGGAAGAACATTCATTTGTGTACAATATATTATTTGACCTTGGTACAAAGTTTCTCAAGATCTTTTGAGTCTGCTAAGTATAGTCTGGCTCTCTATCTTTCTTCAAAGTGCTAGAGGACCTGGAAGAAGACAAAGGGGGCTACTAGAGATGCTGGTGGTCATCTCTTTTACATATGGCTATTGGTTACACAAGTTTATTCATTTGAAAGTTCATTAAGCTGTAAGTTTAAGATTTAGGCTATTTTCTTTGCATATAGGATGCTTAAATACGATTGTACTTAAGAAAAAAAAACTAAAAAGATGTTCTATCTGATATAAAAAAAATACTGAAAAGTTACAACCATAAATTACTGAAAGAGAAAGTCACTGAAGATAAAGAGTAAAAAGCCCCTCTCCCCTCCAAAATGAAAGAATTGCAAGATGCCATTTTCACAGTGTAGCTTACTGCTATAGCTCACATCTATCAAGCACCCTTTTTTATATTTTATTATTATTAATTTTAATGGGGTGACACCAATAAATCAGGGTACATATGTACAATGAAAATATCTCCAGGTTATCTTATTCAATTGTGTTGCATACCCGTCACCCAAAGTCAAATTGTCCTCTGTCACCTTCTATCTGGTTTTCCCTGTGTCCCTCCCCTCGACCCTATCCCACCCTACCCTCCCTCCCCCCACCCCTTAACCACCACTCTCTTGTCCATGTCTCATATTCTCACTTTTATGTCCCACCTATGTATGAAATCATGCTGTTCTCAGTTTTCCTTTTTTTCTGATTTACTTATTTCACTCCGTATAATGTTATCAAGGTACATCCATTTTGTTATAAATGATCTGATGTCATCATTTCTTATGGCTGAATAGTATTCCATAGTATATATGTACCATAGCTTTTTAATCCACTCGTCTTCTGACGGACACTTGGGCTGGTTCCAGATCTTCGCTATTGTGAACAATGCTGCCACAAACATGGGGGCGCATTTCTTCATTTCGAACAGTTCTATGGTGTTCTTAGGGTATATTCCTATAAATGGGATAGCTGGGTCAAAAGGCAGTTCGACTTTTAATTTTCTGAGGAATCTCCAAACTGTTTTCCACAGTGGCTGCACCAGTCTGCATTCCCACCAGCAGTGCAGGAGGGTTCCCTTTTCTCCACATCCTCGCCAGCACTTATTCTCTGTTGTTTTGCTGATAAGTGCCATTCTGACTGGTGTGAGGTGATATCTCATTGTGGTTTTAATTTGCATTTCTCTAATGATTAGTGATGTTGAGCAATTTTTCATATGCTTATTGGCCATCTGTATGTCCTCTTTGGAGAAATTTCTATTCATTTCTTTTGCCCATTTTTTGATTGCATTGTTTGTCTTTCTGGTGTTGAGTTTTATAAGTTCTTTATAAATTTTAGTTATTAACCCCGTATCTGCTGTCGAATATGTTCTCCCATTGTGTGGTTTGTCTTTTTATTCTGTTCTTATTGTCTTTAGCTGTGTAAAAACTTTGTAGTTTGATATAGTCTCATTTGTTTATATGGCTTTTATTTCATTAGCCCGTGGAGATAAATCGGCAAATATATTGCTGCTACAGATGTCGGAGAGCTTGCTGCCTATGTTTTCTTCGAAGATGCTTATGGTTTCACGGCTTATGTTTAAGTCTTTTATCCATGTTGAGTTTGTTTTTGTGAATGGTGTAAGTTGATGGTCTAGTTTCATTTTTTTGCAGGTAGATGTCCAATTTTCCCAACACCATTTTTTAAAGAGGCTGTCTTTACTCCATTGTATGTTCTATCCTCCTTTGTCAAATATCAGTTGTCCATAGAACTGTGGGTTTATTTCTGGGTCCTCTGTTCTGTTCCATTGATCTATGTGCCTGTTCTTATGCCAGTACCAGGCTGTCTTGAGTATAATGGCCTTATAGTAAACCTTGATATCTGGAAGAGTGATACCTCCTGCTTTATTTTTTTCTCTTTAAGATTGCTGAGGCTATTCATGTTCTTTTTTTGTTCCATATAAATTCTTGGAATATGTGTTCTATATCTTTGAAGTATGTCATTGGTATTTTAATTGGTATTGCATTAAATTTATAAATTGCTTTAGGTAATATAGACATTTTAATGATGTTTATTCTTCCTAGCCATGAGCACGGTATATGCTTCCACTTGTTTGTATGTTCCTTGATTTCTTTTATCAATATTTTATAATTTTCCGAGTACAAGTCCATAACCTCCATGGTTAAATTTACTCCTAGGTACTTTATTTTTTTGGCTGCAACAGTGAAGGGGATTGTTTCCTTAATTTCTTTTCCTGACAGTTCATTGTTGGTACATAAAAATGCCTCTGATTTCTGAGTATTAATTTTATATTCTGCCACCTTGCTGAATTCATTTATAAGGTCCAGTAGTTTTTTGACTGAGACTTTAGGGTTTTCTATATACAATATCATATTATCTGCAAATAGTGACAGTTTTACTTCTTCTTTTCCAGTTTGGATGCCTTTTATTTCTTCTTCTTATCTGATTGCTGTAGCTAGGACTACCAGAACTATGTTGAATAAAAGTGGTGAAAGGGTTAACCCTTGCCTGGTTCCTGATCTTAAGGGGATTGCTTTTAATTTTTGTCTACTTAGTATGATGTTTGCTGTGGGTTTGTCGTAGATGGCATTTATCATGTTAAGGAATGTTCCCTGTATTCCCACTTTACTGAGAGTTTTAAGCATGAATGGGTGCTGGATTTTAACAAATGCCTTTTCTTCATCTATTGAAATTATCATGTGATTTTTGTCCTTCCTTTTGTTTATGTGATGAATCACATTGAATGATTTGCGAATATTGAACCAGCCTTGCCTCTCCAGAATAAATCCCACTTGATCATGGTGTATGATTTTTTTCATATATTGCTGTATCTGGTTGGCTAATATTTTGTTGAGAATTTTAGCATCTAAATTCATCAGGGATATAGGCCTATAATTTTCTTTCTTTGTGTTGTCTTTGCCCGGTTTTGGGATCAGAATTATGCTAGCATCATAAAAGGAGTTTGGAAGTCTTTCTTCCTCTTGAATTTTTTGAAATACCTTGAGGGGGATAGGAGTTAGTTTTTTGAATTTTTGATAGAACTCACTTGTGAAGCAATCAGGCCCAGGACTTTTCTTTTTGGGGAGTTTTTTGATAACTGTTTCGATCTCATTTGTTGTAATTGGTCTGTTTAGGTGTTCTGATTTTTCCAGATTGATTCTTGGAAGGTTATATGATTCAAGAAATTTGTCCATTTCACCAAGATTGTCTAATTTTTTGGCATATAGTTCTTCATAGTATTTTCTTACAATGCTTTGTATTTTTGTTGTGTCAGTTATTTCTCCACTGTCCTTTCTAATTTTATTTATTTGAGTCCTCTCTCTTTTTTCTTGGTGAGTCTAGTTAAAGGTTCATCAATCTTGTTTACCTTTTCAAAGAACCAGCTTCTGGTTTCATTGATCCTCTGTATTGTTTCTTTAGCCTCTATTCATTTATTTCTGCTCTGATCTTTATTATTTCCTTCCTTCTCCTTGTCTTGGGTTTTATTTGCTGTTGTTTTTCTAGTTCTTTTAGATGCAGGGTCAGGTTGCTTATTTGAGCTTTTTCTAGCTTCTTATGATATGCCTATAGTGCAATGAACTTCCCTCTCATAACTGCTTTGCTGTGTCCCATAAATTCTGAGTTGATGTATGCTCATTATCATTTGTTTCTAGAAACTTTTTTATTTCTTCTTTGATCTCATTGTTAATCCATTCATTATTTAATATCATGCTGTTTAGTTTCCAAGTGTTTGAGTATTTTTCAGTTTTTCTTTTGTGGTTAATTTCTAGTTTCATGGCATTGTGATCAGAGAAAATGCTTGATATGATTTCAATCTTCTTAAATTTATTGAGACCATTTTTGTGTCCTAACATGTGGTCTATCCTAGAAAATGTACCAGGAGTGCTTGAGAAGAATGTATAGTCTACTGCTTTAGGGTGAAAAGTTCTGAAGATATCTATTAAATAAAGTTGATCTAGTGTCTCCTTTAAGTCTGCTGTTTCTTTATTAATTTTCTTTCTTGAGGATCTATCCAGTTTTTTTAGAGGGGTATTGAAATCCCCTACTACGATAGTATTGCTGTTAATCTCGCCCTTTATATCCATCAAAGTCTGCTTTATGTATGTCGGGGCTCCTATATTTGGTGCATAGATATTTACAATAGTTATATCTTCCTGTTGAATTGTTCCCTTTATCATTATGTAGTGTCCTTCTTTATCTCTTACTACAGCCTTTGTTTTAAAGTCCATTTTGTCAGCTATAATTACTGCTACCCCGGCTTTTTTTTCATTTCCATTTGCATGAAATATTTTTTTCCATCCTTTTACCTTCAGTCTATGTGCATCTTTTGTTTTAAGGTGTGTCTCTTGTAGACAGCATATGTATGGGTCCTGTTTCTTTATCCATGCAGCTACCCTATGTCTTTTGATTAGATCATTTAATCGATTTACATTTAAGGTTATTATTGCTATGTAGTTGTTTATTGCCATTTTATTCTTTAAAGCTGTATTCTTCTTTTGCTATATTCTTTCCTCCCTTTAAACTGTTCACAACAGACCCCTTAGTATCTCTTGCAGAATTGGTTTGGTTTTTATGAATTCCTTCAGGCTTTCTTTTTTTGGGAAGCTCTTCATTTCTCCTTCAATTTTAAATGTTAGCCTTGCTGGATAAAGTAGTCTTGGTTGTAGGTTCTTGTTCTGCATTACTTTTATTATATCTTGCCATTCCCTTCTGGCCTCAAGTGTTTCTGTTGAGAAGTCCGATGTCATCCTTATGGGGGCTCCTTTGTAGGTGATAGCCTTTTTTTTCCCTAGCAGCTTTTAAAATTTTTTCTTTATCCATTAGCTTTGGTATTTTAACTATGATGTGTCTTGGTGTAGATCTTTTTGGGTTTCTCTTTAATGGAGTTCTCTGTACTTCTTGAATGTGTGGAGTGATTCCCAGCCTTAATTTAGAGAAGTTTTCTGCTATGATTTGATTGAACACAGTTTCCATTTCCTGTCCTCTCTCCTCTTCTTCAGGCACCCCTATGATGCGAATGCTGTTTCTCCTCAGGTTGTCAAAGAGCTCCCTTAGTGTTTCCTCACATTTTTTGAGCCTCTTTTTCTTTTTCTTCTCTGCTTCTGTGCCTTTGTTTATTGTGTCCTCTAACTCGCTTATTCGATCCTCAGCGTGATTCATCCTGCTTTGAATTCCTTCCATTGTGGCCTTCAGTTCTGATACTGTATTTGTCATTTCTGTCTGATTCTTTTTTATTATTTCAATTTCGTTTTTTATACTTGTTATCTCTTTATTTAGGTGTTCATAATGACTATCCATTGTTGTTCTAATTTCTTTGAACATCCTAACTCTCATTATTCTAAATTCTGCATCTGGTAATTTGGTTATATCTGGTTCATTCAGGTCCTTCTCTGGGGATTTTTCTTGATTCATTTGGTTTGCATTCCTCTGCCTGCCCATTTTGTCTGTGTATAAGCAAGTTGTGGCCACTGGAGTCCAGTAGGTGTTGCCTTTGTGTTTTCTAGGTTTGGTCTGTCTGAAGGCCCACCACCCCCTCTGCCACTACCTAGGGCGGTTGGGTATGGGCATTGCCAGCGCTAGCCCACTGTTTCTTTTGCTGTGATTTCTGCCTCTCCTCCATCAGAGGGGCTGTTACTCAAGCCACAATCCTCAGCACCAAGGGTAGAGGTGAGCACCTTTGCTCAGCTGCACACCCAGCCTGTTTCCGGACTTCCGCCCAGAACCAGCAGTCAGAGCCTGCTTGCCACAGTTTTGCGGGTTGGGCGGGGCTTTTTATGTGCTCTCAGCTGTGAGCCTTTGCCTGTCCGGAGCTTTAGCCCCGCCATTGAGGCCACAGCCCTTCTGCACAGAGTCGCAAACCATGGTTTATTGGGCCGTTCGTGTTTGCTGGCTTCCCCTTAGCTGTGAGCTTCCACTCGTCCCGGACTCTACCCCTCCCTCGCGTTCAGAGCCCACTCGTGCACGTAGGATGGCAAACTGCGGTTTCTCTGGCCGTGTGGGGATAGTAGTGTGGGCTCAGCTGCGAGGTTCCGCTCGTCTCGGGGTCTATCCCTCCCCCGTGATCGGAGCCTGCTCACGTACATAAAATGGTAAACTGCAGTTTCTCCATTCAGGCGGGGCTGGTAGCATGAGCTCAGCCGCAAGCCCCCGCCCGTCCCTGTTCCTAGCCCCATCCCTGCGGTCAGGGCCGGCTTGTGCAGGGTCACAGAGCAGATCTCTGTCCGTTCTTGGTCTCCCGCTTTGTCCCTGCAGGTGGCATCACAGGCGGGCCCGCAGGTTTCGGACCGCTGTCGCGTGTCCCCTCCGCCCCTGCTGGACTAGACCGAGCTCACACCGGCTTAACCTCTGCCCACGCCGACAGAACCGTGTTTCAGCATCCTGCCGCCACCATACTCTTCAGCAACCCTCAACAGAGTAGGAAGGGACCTAATACTTCACACTGTAGGCCTGGGAGCTCCCTCACTTGTTTCACAGCTCAAAACTGTCCAAACGCCTCTTCTAGGCTCTGGGACTGTAGGCTGGGGCTTGGTTCCTGGGATCCAGGTCCCTCCCTCTCTGCCAAATTCTCTTCCTGCCACGCGAGTCTCTCCAGGCTGCCGTTTGCTCCGGGGAGCTGGGCAGCCCTCTTCGTGTTTTCGCTATTCCTACCAGTCTCAATGTGGCTTCTTCTGTGTTCCTTGGTTGAAGAGTCTACTTAGTTTAGTTCAAAGTTGGTTCATCCAGATGATGGTTCTTAAAATTGAGTTATAATCCACTTTGGTTCTGGGAGTTGGAAGTTGGTACGTCCGCCTACTCCGTTGCCATCTTGCTCCCTTCAAGCACCTTTTGAGGATGGAAATATACTATACAGCTATACCTCATTTAGTTCTCCCCAAGACTTTGTGACTTAAATGTTATCATCTCCATTTTATAGATGAAAAAACTAAAAGCTCAGCAAACATGATTCTAGAGTCACAAATCTGTGTCTGCAAGAGCTGGGGTCTCCTTGGAGACGGACTTCTTCTCCCAGGATATATACAATGTTTTTGGAAATCATAAGAGCTCCCTCTTCTCAGTCATCTAAAATGTTGGCATCTGTTTGCTGTTTGCAAGGGTGAGGACTAGGATATGGGTAGAAAGGCATAGAGTGAGTATCATAAAATCTCAAGGGGATTAAGGCCTATTACTTCCTTTGAGGTGGAAATTCATCATCACAGTGTGGAGAGGCACTGCTGTTAAATTCTCTGCCCTCTGCAAACAGCCATCTGTCTGAGACTTCCCTGAAGTGGCTGCCGTCCAGGATGGCTGTGTCGCTGCGGCCTCTGAGTGGTTGAAGCGCTGTGATGTCTATGTTAATAGCTGGGAAATAGCAGTGGCAGCAGCCAGACTGCTCCAATGGAACATATCTGAATTGGGGTAAGTTTGATTGAGCAAAAAAGGCATGCTGACTGTGTGATAAAGAGGCAGAACTGGTACTAGTGACAGGCCCTGCAGTCAGCAGCCGCAGATTTTATGGGAAGGGCAGCCTGATCTGAAAAATGGGAAGAGCTCACTGCCAGCAACACTTCAGGAAGTTTTGTTCAGTGCATCTCCCCAGCCCTGGTGTACCACTCATCACATGTGGAAGCTTAGGAAATAAAGCACACTCGTAACATCACAAAGTACAGATAAAAATATATAGATAGTAGTATAGAGAAAACAACAACTAGTTTTCATTACAGGTATCCAAGCAGGGCACCAGAGCTCTGTCCACTACATCTGGAAGTTCATAGTTCCCTGGTATTACTTGCATCCCTATAATAACATAAACTTGATCATAGTTAAACTGCCACAGTAGAGCATATATCACCATAAGTCAGCAAATATTTTTTGAATACCTATTGGATACATATATGCATATAGGCTTGACATTTACGTACTTTAGAGAATAGAATGAGAGAGAGCCCATGGTTTTTGCCAGTAAATGCTGGTCTGCTGAATGAGTAATGCAGACCTTGTAGATTATAGCAGTATGTGTTTCTCTTCAGGATAGTAGGTTATCTGTTGGACAGAATCCATCATATTTTAAGGAATAACAGGCTAGGATTGGGAATACTTTAGGTTTATGGCCTGTGTATACAACTCACAGGGTTACACTTTCTGTATCCCACTGAGAAAAATGTTCTTCTTATACACAAGATGGTTATTTATACATGGTCCTTCATACACCTCTCCAGGACATTTCTGAAAAAAAAAATTTAAAAATAAGCATCATTCAAAACCATGAAAGATTCTGAAGTCTTCTATTAGATGGATTGAAATGGCTGGTAAAAATCTAATTTCCCAAAAAAGGGGAACCATGAATCAAGTCTTTTATTAACACCAGACACTGTTGAATCCTTTAGCTGTTTGTCGAAAATCTGAATTTACCTCTGCACTGTCAATCTAAAATCATGAAATAATTGACTCTGTAGTGAGGCCATTTGTATTTTGTGGCATCCTTAACTTAAAAATCTTTAAAAGAGAAAAACATATCCCATTTATAAGAATTTAATTGTATAAGACAAACAAAAACTAAATTTCCATGTTTAAATTGTACCCATCATTTTATGATCCTGTCAGGCAGATGAGATATATTTTGTTCACTCTGTTAAAGATGGCTGCTGCCCACATGGGGCATATGATTACCTTCTTGCTGGAGGAGGGGCTCTTGCATCAAAAGGTTTTAAATTGAGGAGCTAGGAGACCATTGGAGGGGGAGAGATCATGTTCTTGTAGAGAGGAAGAATCCATGGTGTAGTAGGGCAGCCAAAATGGTCGAAGGGGGAAGGAGAAGCCAGTTTGTGGAGAAGGAGATGGAGAAGAGAGGTGAATAAGACTGGTGAGGTGGAAGCCTTTGATTCTAGGAAAACTCAGATTAGTCAGTAGCTTTGTGAGCATCAAATGAGTGAGTTTTGGAGCCCAGTGTGTTTGTTGTTTACTCGCTTATGGAGTGAGAGTCTAGAACAAAGGAATATGGACCACCAGCTTTTAGCTCAATTGTTTCTTTACAATCGATCTGAATCAAACCTGAACCTGCGTTAGCTAGGTGGCTGTGATGATCACTGCAGATACTGGCCCTACAGATACCATACTGTATTTTTAGCTCTTACTTGCTAATACCTCTTCTCATAGTATTAATAATAACTGTTATTTAGTATATGCATCCTGGGAGCCAAGAAGTGGAGAATGTTTTACATACATTGTTTCACTTAACTACATTCTCAGTTCTGATTAATTATAAAATTATGCAGATTTTTCTAGAAATCCATTTTTTAAAACTAATTAATAAGCACATAGGCTGAACTTAGATTTTTCCAAATGGTAACACAAATGCTGAGAATCATTAGGTGACTAGCCTGTAATCCTTTTGACTTGAGGTTTCAAAAGTATGACTTAAACATGACTTTAGAAAGCACAAATTAAAAATACAAAAAGAAATTAAGATATTCTGTTCAATGAAGAATATTACACAGAAAACTAAAAGAAAGATGGCAACTTAATGGAAGCTATATTTAGCATCTAATATTGATAAATGATATTGTTATCTGGAATATATAGGGATACCTTCAAATTCACACAAGGACTCCAAGAGAAAATGAGCAAAGTATTTAAGAAAAGAAAGATGTAGAAAGAAAATCTCAAACATATAATGAGTATATAAAAAGATGTTTAAACTCACTAAATACTAGAAAAAATGCAAAATAAAACAATTAAATGGCAATTTATATCAAACAGACTGAAAAAAACTAGAGAGGTAAGTAACTATAAGGGTTGCTGAAGATGTGGGAAGCTGGGAACACTGCACTGTTGACAGGAGTGTAAACTAAATTAGCCTTTTTGGGGCAAAGATTATCAATGGATAAAAAGCATTTATAAGGCTGCTCTAAGGCTTCGGGTACATGGCAGAACATATCTAACTATACAAAAATCCTATATTTAAAAAGTCGCAAAAAAACAGCAACTTGTATTTTGTAGGAAACATTTCCATATACCATAAGAGGGAAAAGAAGTAATTTTATCAATAGTTTTAAACCCTTTGCTAGTAATTTACATTAGTAAAAAAATTTGAAATTCTTTTTAGACATAATTATTTAGTTAGTCTTTTATCTCCAGAGGCCAAAGACTATGTTCATTATTGCAACTTGAATACATTTGATACTAATAAATAGTTTTAGGTAAGTAGATGAATAAAAAAATAATGTAATTAATTTTTTAAAATCTTAGTACCTAGCATCTACATACAGCCACATGGCTAAATCTCTATAATAATCATATTAAAAACAGAAAGAAAAACAACCAAAATATAGCCTATATCACAAAAATTACTCATAAATTAAAAAACAAACATAAACCTATAATACTACTACAAATTTTATAGGCATAACTCAAAACATATATTAAGCATAATAGAGTTTGAGGTAGGGGGAGATTGACTAAAAGAGGGGATGAGGCAAAAAAGGGGGACATAAAAAAATAAATAATTTTAGAATACTTGTCATGCCTCTATGCCCTGACCTGTTAGGACTGATTACACAAACCCCCATCTATTATGTACTACTTATTAACAGCAAAGGAAGAGCTTAAAGCAAAGTTGCAAACCTTTCTGTTTCTAATCTTACCCTCTTTCTATATCATGTAATGTTTTCCTACTAAATATTTCCACAGAACATTCATGCTAAAAGGATTATTATAATTCAATTCAAAGACATTTATTAAGCTTCAGTTGTGTGCAAGAGATTGATTATCCTAGGTGCTCAAGAAGATTATCATTAGAAGAATAAGCCAAATGAAACTTGGCTAACTTAGGTTCAGATCCATTAAAGTATTAAAAGGAGGAAAAAGAAGTAAAAGAAATTGATCTTCACCAAGACTTTAAAACAGCATAAACTAAGCTGAAATATCTGCATAATAAAAACCCAGAAGGCATTCCTAAAAATGTCATGTTCCCAACTGTCTGACCAAACTTCTATTTACCCTCCAAAATTTACTCTCCTTAAATAACTCTAACCTTCTTCTGTCAAACCCTCTTCTCCAACTTTTGGATTTATCTAGTTTTTCAGTTCCTAACATACTATAGATACTTCTATTTCTCATTTTGAGCTCTACAACTCTTCTCATTATCCTAATCAGCAAAACATGAAGCTAGCAGACAAAGTTCAGAGGGAAATGTAATAAATACTTACCCAAGAGCCACATACTGTTGAAGCAAGGTTTATTTCAAAATTCCACTTCAGGATTATGGAATAAATATGGTGTATAAAAATCACTATTGTACACTGGACCACACTAATATAATAACAATTACATTATTTATTCTGCTGCAAGGCATGTAATATGACATAGAGACTCAGGTTGAGTTTTGCTATAAAATTAGTTTTCAAAAGCTTAATTTTCATAGATTTTTGAATTATGAAATTAGAAATAGAGAAATGATCTTCTAACTCAATCTCAAAGGTCATAATCATAAGTTGATTTTCATAAAGCTCATAAATTATTGTATAGCTTATGATAAATACATAGTGAGTATTGGCTATGATTATTGTTAACAGTAATATATACTTTAATAATCCTGGGTGATATATTCATTACTTCATTTAATCTTTACAACACTCTGTAGTCAAGTATTCTTATTACCCCAATTGTGTAGAGGACAAGGATACTCAGTTCCTTGCTTAGAAACAGCTAGATACTTTGTGACCAAGTTGAGATTCTATGTAAGGTATGTGATTAACTGCACTTCAAGACAAATAAATACTTTTAATCCTACACCATAATATGACTCAATCTCACAGAATTGACCTGTGGTCAAAATGGCAGGTAGAACACATTTATCTATTCTACCTCCTGAAACCTTACTGAAATAAAAGTAAAGGTGTATTTAAAAATGCTTAATTCATTGATGAGGGGAAAAGAGCAGGCTGGTAAAGGGATGAACAAATAGTAACTGTCTAAATGTTATCAAGGAAATAAAATTCTTAACCAAGAGGACACCTAACCTATAGTATAGAATTCTCACAAAGTTTCAGAAATTAACAAATTAATTATCTCTGCAAGTGAGGATGAAACTGAGATTAAAACAAAGTAAAACCTGTAGAAACAAAGAAACAGAATCTCTAAAAAAATAAAAAGGAAATGCTAGAAATCCAAACCACTGGATATAAATGAATGCCTTTGATAGTCTCAGTAATAAACTTGACATAGTTGAAGAAAGAATCAATGAGCTGTAAAACAGGAGAATAGAAACTTCCCAAACTGAAAAGCAAGTTTTCTTAAACAAAAAAATTAAAAAGGCAGAATGTAATAGCCTAGGACTATGGGACAATTTTAGAAGATGTAACATATGGGTAGTAATATCAGAAGAGAAAGATAATGGAAAAGACGAAACCTTTAAGTAACAATGGCCTGGAAATTTATAAAATTAATGACAGACACCAAAACGACATATCCTTGAAATTTAGAGAACACCAAACAAGATAAATACCAAACAAATAAATAAAAACTAAAACAAAAAAATCTACCACCATATATAAAAACCTACAAGGCATATATATATATATAAACTTAAAAAAAATCAAGAACAAAGGGGAAAACTTGAAAGAAGCCAGAGGAATACAACTTTCCTGTAGAGGAGCAAGAGTAAAAATTATGTGGGACTTCTCATCAAAACCATGCAAGCAGAGAGAGAATGAAGTGGAATATTATAAGATGCTGAAAAAAGAAAAGAATTGTATATCCAGTGAAACTATTCCTCAATCATGAAACAGAATTAAAGATTTTCTTAGATAAACAAAAGTGAGGGAATTCATTTTCAACAGATTTAATTTACAAGAAATGTTAAAAGAAGTTCTTTATGCAGGAGAAAAATATTATACATCAGAAACTTTAATCTACATATAGAACAAAAGCACCAGAGAAGGAAATAATGAAGGCAAAACAGAATCCTTTATTTTCTCTATTCTTAATTGATCTAAAATGGAACCATTTAAAATAGTAATAGGAATAATGTGTTGGATGATTAGAGCATATAGATTAGGTGAATGACATTTATGCCTCAGAGATGAAAAGGAAGAATTGAGATTCTTCTGTTACAAATCACCTGTACCACATGTGAAGTGATAAAATGTTATTTGAAGGTGCATTTAGTTTTGTTTAAAATGTGAATTGTAAACTCTAATGCAGCCACTAACAAATTTGAATAAAGTATAACTGATACATTAAAAGAGGAGATAAAATAGAATCATATAAAATAATTGTTTAAAATCAGAAAAGCCATAATATGAGGGGTAAGGGCAGAGGGATAAAGAGCCAATGTGGCAAATAAAAAATATTTACAAACTAGGTTGATATTAATCCAATGATATCAATAATTACTTCAATTGTAAATAGTCTAGAAAATATAAGCCAGTTGATTAGAAGTTTCTGGAAGTGGATAAAAAATAAGACTCTACATGTGTATATGAAAAATCTTTAGTTTAAATATGAACATTCAGATAGCTCAAAAATTAAGAGATGCAAAAATGTGTCATGCTAACCCTCATCAAAACAACAGCCAAGTAGCAATGTTAATTTCAGGAGTAGTCAGTTTCAGAATAAGAGAGGTTATCAAGGGTTAAGATGGGTATTACGGTATATATGAAGTATGTGCTGCTACAACCAGAGCCATTCTAGCACCTGAGGTGAAAGCCATGATGCCAACCTCAGCGCCTGGGACAACTTTGCTCCTATGGAGCCTTGGCTGTGGAAGGGGAAGAGAGAGACAGAGAGAAAGGAGAGGGGGAAGGTGGAGAAGCAGATGAGCAATTCTCCTGTGTGCCCTGGCTGGGAATCAAACCCAGGACTTTCACACGCTAGGCCGACGCTCTACCAGTGAGCCAAAAGGCCAGGGCCTATGTTTGTTAATCTTGTAGTACATTGATTATTGTTAAATGAACCTATTCAAAACAATTCACACTGTTACTGCTTCCAAGTAGGCAAGAGACCCAGGAAGACATGTGGTCGTCAGGACCTTCCATGCCAACCTGATGCCATGTGTGATCTGTGGCCATCTTGTCTCAGAGATTACTGGTGTCATGCAGTTTCTCTTACACGTAATCCTGCTGGCAACTTCTATTGCTTCCCAGTGTCTCACAGCTTTGCCTCATGGCTCAATACTGTGTTTGGTATATGCTTAGTGCATTTCATCAGCCTGCCAAGTTTGAGTTTGCTCCACTTAATGCAGCTCCTGCTTTGGTGTCCTGCTACCATTTATCATCCACAAGCATCTCACTGCACGGAGCAGAGCTGGAGGGAGTGTGGCCTCAGTGTTGCTGGGCTGGCTGGAATCCAAGGTCTTGTTATCAGTGATCTGCAATTCCACTTAATAATGAAAAGGGCTGATGGTGTTGCTGGTGAAACTGACTAAGAAATTCACACACGGGCAAGTCTACATCCAATTATCATTGCCCTGTGTGTCAGGATTTCAGGCCACTGACCTTATTCATGGTTACATGACCCTCTGGATTACCAACCTTATACACTCCACTTACAAAATAGATACTATATTATTTGGTTTGATGTGTAAAATGACATGTTTCTTATATCTTTACATTAATGTGATAGCATCTTTTCATTATTAAATGTACATAGCAATTCATGAACTTATGTAAGAAACCAAAGCATTAATGCTGAAATATAAATATTATTCTTTAAAAATATTGTCAGTCAACTAGAGGACCATAGCAAATAAAACCCAAGTCAAACTTAGAAAAGTAAAATAAAACAAGCAAATAGTTCAACCTGGATATTAATGCTGTAGACTTCCTTCACACTTTCTAATTTTTGGAGTTTATTTTATAATTATTAGTTTTATATTGCATACCCATATATAATGATTATCATATGCCAGGTGCTCTTGTAAGCATTTTATAAATATGACATTATTTAATACTTCTAACAACTATATGAATTAGATACTATTATTATCCCCACTTTATTGATTAAGAAGTTGAGGCATGAGAAGCTTAAGTGACATTTCAGAAGTCACACAGTGAGAAAGTGGCAGAGCTGTCTAACCAGGCAGAGGTGCTGCATAACCTCAGGTTATAACCACTTCTGTGTTGTGTCATCTGACATACCATCGTGTATCCCTAGTGCTAAATAACCACTTCTGTGTTGTGTCATCTGACATACAATGTGTATCCCTAGTGCTAAATTTCACTATTCAAACCAAACTCCACTTTTTGTGGAAACATTTAATTACTCTAATTATGATAAGGACACCCTAGATGCTCACTGATTACGGAGGCACTAGACAGGGCACAAAGGAGTTCAATTCTTAACCAAAACTAAGAATTAAGTATGCAGTGAATTTTAATGACTTGTTCTCAGAAGCCAAATAAGATTTACATTTGACAGGAAATTTACAGCATTGACAGGAACATTCTGATGAGACTTATATTACCCAGGGTCACAAATGATCCCCTGGGATAAATTTAAAACAGTGGTATCAGTGTCAAATGAGTGAGGCAGCCTGGTGTAGGCAAAAAACAGTAGTCTGGGGATCACAAGGGAGAAGTTCTAGTCTTGCTTATATTCTGGAATAATTGTATTATTTGGGGAGTCAGAGTATAAACCTGTAGGTTCTGTAGTCAGACAAACTGAGTCTCCAGTTTGGTTTCTTCATTTCCTGCTCATGTCTGTCCTTCAATGCAGACATGTGTGCTACTTTATTTTTAATTGCCTGACAACATCTAGCTGGACAAAGCCAATCTTACTTAGAAGAGTTTCTATCTTGGCAGCCAATGAAATTCTGAATGCCTATACCAGTGATGGGCAATCTTTTGAGGTTAGTGTGTCAAAATTCGCCAAGAAACTGAGCATAACTTGGGAGGTGTGTCACTTCGAAAAAAACGGCCTAACCGGAAGTCCCAGAACTAGACGCTCTGTGCCAGAGTTCTGTTGTTTTGGCCTACAGACCTCTGGCACAGAGTCTACACTACAGCAAATGTTTTATCCTCCCGGTGCAGTAGCCGAGGATGAAACGTCCTTCTCGGCATGCGGCTCCATACTTCTCTGGCATGCAGCTGTATGTGGCCGCGTGTCATCAAAAATGGCTACGCATATCATTGCTGACACGCGTGTCATAGGGTCACCATCATGGGCCTATACTGAGGCACTAGCTATAGAACTACCAACAAGGCTATGTTTGGGGAATGCAAAGTGAATGTAGAGACTACGATCCTGACTTCAAAATGCTGAATTGAGAGGGAAAGATAGATGTTGAAGGTGTGCTAAGGTACACAAAGGTCAAGATTTCTAAAGGCCTCCAAAGAAAGGTAGTGTAGAGGAAGCTCCACAGAGGAGACAGTGTTTCAGCTGGGCTTGCCAACGAGTGAACTGGGGGACTTGATAAGGAATGAGCATGGTCAGATGCTCGTGGCCTGTGGAAGACAGGAGGGCACAACAAAGCACTCAGGGAGGATGATGGAGCAACTAGTCCCCTGTGTTAGGAAAGTGGCAGGTTATTCATTGGAAGAGATAAGCTTATCAGTGGTCCTCAAGGTGTGGGCAGCCCCAGCATCACTTGGGAATTTGTTAGAAATGCAACTTCTCTGGACCCACACTAGATTTCATAAATCAGAAAGCCAGGGATGGGGTCCAATACATGATTTTGCAAGTTCTGCAAGTCATTCCGATGCAAGCCAAACCAAGCAAAGCTCCTACATACTCCTTTTTATATGACCCTTATTTCCTCACTTTCCAATTGGTTCTTTCAACATGTTTTTTCTATTCAAATAAAGACTAATACTAGTCCCAATCCTTATTAAGCAGGAGGAAGTTTGAATCAAATTTTAAGTGTGGAAGCCAAGAATTCTTAGGAAGGAATAATAGGGAGCAAAAACCAAAACAAGTTTTATCTGGTGACCTTTAGTGTTTAAGGAAAGAGATTTTAAGCACGAAGTCACATTGTATGGGCATACTTTCAGTCACTTCTGTTTATTTTCCAGAATTGAGTATTGTTAGTATATCTTCCCTATAGTTTAGATTCAGAAACAAGTGCTACACCTTCCTGTCAAGGTAGCTGATCTCCACCAGGGTTACTAAGCTCACAAATACTATCGGTTAGTCTTAAGAGATCACAATGTTGACGAAAGTACTACCAATGTAATTATCCTCAGAATAAAATGCTTAATAAGATAGAGCTTCCTGAAACAGATACATTTAGACAGTGCCACTGCACAAAATACTATTTACTAATAAGCACAAGTGAAGATATAGGATGCCAAACTATTTAGATATTAGGTAAGATTGACAATTAGGGATGAACTTGAATTTGTAGTGTGTTAATTTAGGATAATTAATTTTTTTAAAGGATAAACATGTCACTAATGCTGTTTTGCATGTTCAGCACCTTTTGCGTTCTCTGAAGTGAACACATAAAAAGAATTATTAATAGCTACCATTGAAGGGTAAGACAGTAATTTTGAGAATATTAATTAGTTGGTGATTTCAATAATAAGAAAGCACAATTGACAGTGTGGTGAAATATTATTGAATAAAGCTGTTAGGAAAACTGTGGTTTTAACAGTTTGAAAGAGAACATGTTGATGTAACAAATAAGGGCAGAGGTGATGGCTGATATTAAAGCCACCAATAAAGGTAAAAATATACTGAATAAACTTTATGATGCAAATACATTTGAAATATAGAAAGTTATGGGGTTTTTTAAAGAATGTCATGAGGCATGAAGCCTCCTGAAGAATATCAACTAAAACAAGGTAATAAAGAGAGAATGAGGCAGTAAATGTGAATCTGAACAATACAATTCTCATAAGGTTTAACTTGGTAAATGTCATTTGGCTTGAAATCTGACTGTATCCTCTGCCCCTTGTGCAGTGTGGGACATGAGCTCTGCCTGAAATACATTTTCAGAAAATAATTCTCAGCAGCAATCCATGTCTATAGCTTATCCTAAAGATAGACTTTGCGACATGTAACTATGAAATAATATAGTCAAGTTTTTAATAGGAACATACTGAAAACAAAGTGTAATACCAACTTGTTTTATCTTTCCTCAAGTACTATTCAGAATGTTATGCATGTGATTTGTCTTATGAATATTTCCTCTAAAATCACCCATTGAATTCATCACTGGTGAATTTAAGAAAATCTCTTTCTTATAAAAAATGAAAACAGCAACCCAGTCTTTTGCTTTAGAAAACCAATTACGTTCTGGGTCTGGAGCAGTCCTAAATCTCTTCTGTTCATTTTCTGAGTATCCAGGTGACCTTTCATAAACACTTCTTGAAGTGATGTCCCTTTTCCTTTTCTAAGAAGCTTGAAGAGCTAAGGAAATACGTGCCAGCCCTCTCAGTACCTTTCATTTCCTTTATATCCACAAGAGCCAGAGATGCTTGATTATTTTGTGTTTTGAAATATCATATAATTGCTTCATGTACATGACTCTTGAAAAAAAGAATGTGTGGCATTTTTCTTTTATATGCTCCACACAACCTATCATAATCTTGAGCATCAAAAATTGCTGGTTGCCTGTAAGCATAATTCACTTAGCTAGTTCTAATTTCAATTGTAGTTGTTTCACATAGTATGAGAGTCCTTCATGTATTAAAAATAAGAGACGCTGCCTTAGAAGCCATTTATTAAGGAAGGAGGCATCCATTCCCTGGTACCTAATACTTTTACCTTCAAATCAAGAACACATTTTTTACCTCAAAAAATAAATAAATAAATGTGATTTTATGAAAAGGCTGTCCAAGATCTCTGGGTTAATTTTTGTATTTCCAAAGCCTTTTCTTTGGTTTCAAGTTATTTTTTTCTCCTTAAGGATGAAACATTCAAAGGCATCAGGTAAGAAAAGATAAAACTCAGTAAGTTATTGAAGCTATTGGAGCTCACTCTTAGCAAAAGACAAAATACATACACCTGAAAAATGAAAAAAGCAATAGAGTGATTTCCAGGACTAACAAACACAGTTGGGGTTTCTGGCAGTGTGGATACAAAGGATAGTATGTTTGAAATCATTTGTGTTCTCGGTGCCTTTGTAGGCCTCTGACTGCCTGTGCTTAGCAAGATAAGGAACATTGAGAAGTAACAATTTTCTGCTTAAGAATGTGAGAAACTAAAGTAAAATAAGTAGGACCTTCATGTTGCTGCAATGTTAGATGGAAAGTTTGTAGAAGTTGAGCAGCTGATAAGCCCAGAATAGAAATAAGGCCAATTCTCTGATGTTTAAACCACTTTCCTGAAAATCTTTCTGAGGTCAATCTCGGTTAACTCTCACAATTCAAAGGCATTTTCTCTGTCCTAATTCTCCTTGACTTTTTATAGCATTTGGACACACTACACATGACATCCAGGCTGATGCAATTCTTCTACTCTCTTTGTTTCCCTTCTCCTCTCTTTTCAGGGAAAGGAGCTGGGGCTAAGGAAGGCTAAATGTTCACCCTGGATGTACTTCTGATCAGCATTGTGTGTTGGGAAGGGAGTGAGGGGAAAATAAGTCTGTTACTAGGGGAGGACAAGGACACCTTTTGAAGAAATTCTGAGCAAGTGATTGCCATCTGTGTACAAGAGGGATGAGTAGTAAAAGTTAAGTAAGGAAATCTGAATTAGTTCTAGACTCTTCTAGGGGAATATGGTTAAAGTAAAGAATGAAAGAACCAGCACGTATTGAAGATGAACTTTGTGCGGTCCATCTCATGCATTCGTTCTAAAAGGGAAGATTGATAAAGTACAGCAAAGTGTAAGTGTTCTGCTCATAGGACACCACTGAGAAAAGCAGTAGGCAGTCCACAGCGGGGAGGGAACTGCAAACATACAGTGGAGCCATCCTGCCTCATTTATTTCTGAAAAATTCTTTAGATGGAAATTATAATTTGTTCTTTTTAGAAGCTGAAAGAAAATCAAAAAGTTCTAATTTTTTCAACAATTTATATAAAAATTTTAAGCATCAGTAAACATGAAAGAAATTTACAGAAAACATTCATGTTGACCACTTAAATTCTACCATTAACACTTTATTGTACTTATTTTACTATGTGTTTGTCTATTGATTTATTCTGTATCTACCCATTAATATATATCTTATTTTTTATGTAGTTCAAAGTTCAGACATCAGTGTATTCTCCCTTGAATACCTTAGCATGCATATTATTAGCTAGAATTCAATATGTGCTTATAATTTTTCCATTTGATATAGGACATAACATACATAAACAGCTACACACAATAAAAGAAATTGCACAAAAATTAAGCGTTTATTCAATGAGTGTTGGCAAATGAGAACATACTTGATTCACCATACTGTGACCAAGGTGCAGACACTGGCCTCACTGTCATGCTCCGTAGAGTTTTTCCCCACTGGTCATTCAAAAGGAAACCACTGTACTGACATTTTTTCACAATAGTTTAGATGTTCTTATAAATGAAATCAGGGTGTGTACTTTCTCCTGCATTGCTTTTCCACTCAACATAATTACAGTGTGTCCGTAAAGGCATGGTGCACTTTTGACCAGTCAGAAGTCAAAAGTGCACCATGACTTTATGGACACACTGTACTTTGAGATCTATTCATGTTGTTAGTGCAGCAGTAATATTTTCTTTTTATTGTTGAGTAGTCACCCATCCTATTGTTAGAGCACAGTGTGCTTATTTACCCACCTATAATGGACTACTAGGTTCTTTGCAGTTTCAGGATATTATTTTTAAAAACTTCTATGAACATTGTAGAAGTAATTTTTACAAAAATATATTCTTGTGTAAATACTTCGGAATGGAATTGCTGTGGGCTATTTCTCCAAAGTGACTGTTCTAGTTTGTATTCCTGCAAACAATATTTGTGAGTTATAATTGCTCCACATACGAGAATTGTTGTGGTGAGTTTTTTAATATTAGTCAGTCTGGTAAGGTTTATAGTTGTATCTCATTGTCATTTTATTTTTTATTTCCTAGTAATTGATGATTTTGAGCATTTTTTATGTTCTTATTGACCATTTCTATATCATCTTTTATGAAAGTATATGAAACTTTTTAGCCCATTTTAAAAATTGGGTTATCAAACATTTATATTAAATTTAGAATCATTTATAATCTTGATACCTGTTTTTTTATCAAGTATGTGTTTCACAAATATTTTCTTCCCCTGTGTGTGACTTTTCTATGTATTTTCTTAATGGCATCTTTTGATGAGTAGGATATTTTAATTTATCAATCTTTTATAATTATTATTTCCTGTGATCTTCAAAACCTTTGTCTAGCTCCCAGTCATACAGATAGTTTCCTATATTTTTCTCTAAAATGTTTAGTGTTTTATATTTTAAAGATGAGTCAATGTTTAAATTAGTTTATTCTAAATGATGTTAGGTAGGTACTATTCATTTTTTCTATGTGGATATTCATTTTTTATAACACTTTGCTGCAGATTCTACTTTATTGGTTGCTTTCGTTCTTCTCAGAGACTTCTAAACAAAGTACCTAAGATTTCACAGCTAGTAGGCCAAGGAACAAAATTCCAAGCTTACATTTGACTGAAAAAGGCCATTAATGTTCACTCTTCCAAAATTTGTGACTAATTAAAAACTATACTAATAAAAATAGCCAAAATTTAATAGTCACTGTGCTGTTTCTTAGCACAGATTATTTAATTTAATTTTTCCCTTTTGAAAATTTATTTACTGAGTTTTAGAGTGAGAGGGAAGGGGAGAGCATGAGAGAGACAGAAACATTGATCTGTTCCTGTATGCGCCCTGACTGGGGATCGAAACAGCATTCCCGCTATCTCACCAACCGAGCAATCCAGACAGAGCTCACTTAGTTTTCATATCGACTCTATTAAGTAAACATTTTATTATGCCCTCTTTGCTATAAGAAAACAAACTTAGAGTGGTAAAATAACTTGCCTAAGTCATACCGCTCATAAGAAACTAAATTAAAACTTGACCAGAGGTCTATGTGAGTCTTCAAGCTCTTTTTTTACCAATGTGCCAAATTGCCCCATAATGAAGATCCATGTGCCAAACATACAATTTACTTGGTGGCAAATGAATTAACATTAGCTTAGAAGCAGGTGTATTTGAACCTACAAACTACCTTAAGAAAATACAAGTTTCAAAACAGTATTTATTTAAATGTACTTCCGTTTTACTCTATATTGTACTGACAGTGGTTGAATAAATTTACCTGTAAGTGTGATCAAGTGTTACATAAAGTAAAGATGGAAAGGTAAATTTAAAATTTATTTTTTCTTATCAGTTGAAGCAAAGAAGACTTTTCAATCTTTAAAATAATTTCTATAAGAAGAGTTCTGCTCTCAAATCAGATTTGCCTAGTTTCAAGAAATCTGGGGGGAAAAAAGACATTATTATTTAATTCATAGGGTAAAAACTATTTGTTTAGGTCATTATACTCTTAGCATTTTAACAATACCCTAAAGAAAAAGGTGCTATCTCAATATGCATGAGATTTATTGCAAGCGTATTAGTAAGAACTGTTCCTACTGTTTTGCAAAAGCTATGAAAAATTGAGGCTCCATAGTATATTTTCTTAAGTATAATTTAGCAGTGACTTGAAATTGCTTTTATATATAAAAAAGATGACAATAGTATTTCTTCAAATGGACTCTAATACTAGGGTTTTGTTCTTTAAATAATGGAAAATTGAACATTGGCATAATAGCATTTATCTCTGCTTTATTAAGAGCAAGCACTACTGCCTCTAATAGAAGTAAATAGACTGTTTTCATAGTTTCCCTCTGCTTATGCATCCTGTAGCTCTACATTAGAGCATGGGAAATGGGGCTGTGAAAAACTTCTGGGCTCTATCTTACAGGCATAATCCCCTCAGTAGGACATTGGTTGGACTCCAGTTACCTCTAGTTTCTGCGTTTGAGCCCACATTACTATGTTCGATAAACATAGGCTATTTTGTGCTTACATGGAATTTAAAAAAATCTAAATATGACTTTTCAAAGTGTCTGTTTTCTGAGAATTATATCTTAGAAAATATAGATTTATACTTCTATTTCATCAGGGAGCTCTCCACACCCATGCTGCCTACTTTATTAGGTGAGTATCGAACACAATTTTTTGTATAGTTATATATTTATGAATTATCAGAGGGAAGATTCCATTGTAAAATATGGAATTGTTTTCTCAGTCCTTAATTTTATTTAGTGGTATCTCATCCATCTAACATATAGTATTTTACAGGAGCCAATAATAAATATCTGTGAAAATTGTACAGTATATTTAAAATAATTTTTAAAGTTTTGAAGAGTTACAAACAAATATACCTTAAAATTGTTAAGGGAAGTTATCAATGACTAACAGATGGGACTTCTAGAGTTTTAATATTTTTGTTTTCGCATTAAAATATATGTTAAATAAAATATATTAGAGATGTCCTCAGATCAAAGGAGTATTTTTCTTTACCTTTACTTACTGTTTCTCATATTTTACTTAGCTTGGGAACAAAACAATATTGCTAGTATTCTGAAAATGAACATATATTTATCATGTTGCCCTAATTGTAAACACTGACTGCATTGTAAGTGTACATTTATGACATGCACATATTTTCATTTCTCTTGTTAGTAAGAAGACAAGATTCCAGGAACTAAAATTCATTTTTCAGTAAGCCCTAAGGTTGTACATCTATTCTATCGAGTAAGGATTAGAATTTTAACCAGGTCAGATTGACTATTCTATATATAAGTGAGATGGTGACTGAAATTTAAGATTTAAGTTAGGATTTACTAATAGGCTGAGAACCATCCAAATCCATTTGTTGAGTTGCTACCACATGAACATACTATTATATATGCTTGAGAAAGTTGCAAAAAAAACCCTCAAATTAAGACAATTCCTGTTCTTGGTAATTTTAAAATCTGATAGGAAGTATAAGAACAATAAATCTTAAACTCACACAGACAAAAACATATAACAATATATATCAGGTAAATTAAATAAAGAATAGCAGGGACATGGTGTGCTACTAGAGTCTAGAAACTTTGTAACTAGTTCAATCTCTATCATAGTTGCATAGTTTTATTGCCCCAAAATATTCTAGATAGTTTTAAAACAGATATAATTCACAAGTTATTATTTAAAGGCAAAAATAATTGGCAGAATTTATGTAAATAAAAACTTTTTGTAGAAAAAAGAAAATTGAAACCAAATAAAGACTTATATAAGGTTCAAAATGGATGCTCTGAGGCTTAAACACTTCTTAGTGGTGGGCAAAAACCTGTAGTATGGGCTTTCCAGGAGGCAATAAAAAGGAGAGCTGATAAAGTTTGTCATTTAAAAGGTCTAAATAAACCAGATGCACAAAAAGCAACTCATCAGTACTCAGCAGAAAAAGTTTCAAATCTATCATCCTCAAGAAGAGAACATGGGAGAGTCAACATCTTCAACACTTCATTGTTTTAAATGTAACATCCCTTCAGATCTGGAGATCCAGTAGTTATGTTGTATAATTTTAGATCAGCCCTTTTAAATAATTAGTTTCCTTATTTGTACAATGAGAGAATTAGATCGGATTATTCAGAAAAGAAAATTTATTTTAATATGCAAAGAAGATTAGAGGTAAAGTCAGTGGCAAAGTAGGCAAGAAGGGAGAGGTAATTTTAGTTTGATCATATGTAAATTGACATCCTCAGAAACTTAAGGAGACAGAAACAAGGCAGGAGAGACTAATCAGGGCTGAAATAAAATTTTGGGGTTAGGGTCCTGTGTCAACAATTAGTGCTATGAGGAAATAATTTCTCCTGGGGGGAATATATAAGAGACATTAACCAATTCATTATGGCACATATGGATGTGCTGATCCGCAAAGAATGCCGAAAGTAAGAGATAAAAGAGGAGTCAACAAAAGTGATGGGAATAAAAGGAGTTCAAAAATTTAAAAAAGACAACAATACATGATGAATTTATAAATTATAATTTAAAAAGTACTTGAGAATAAGATATATTAATAAGTATGATAGCCTGACCTGTGGTGACGCAGTGGATAAAGCGTCGACCTGGGAACACTGAGGTCGCCAGTTCAAAACCCTGCACTTGTCTGGTCAAGATACATATGGGAGTTGATGCTTCCAGCTCCTCCCCCCTTTCTCTCTCTCTCTCTCTCTCACTCTGTGTCTCCTCTCTAAAAATGAATAAAATAAAAAAATAAATTTAATAAGTATGATAAAATACAATAAATGAACACAAATTAAATGCATAAAATTTTTATTGTGTAAGTAATTATAGGTGCTAGGTAACAAGATTGTTTTAATAGTAGAAAAACAGTTATTGTTCTAAATTTTTTTTATATTCTATGAAAAGTGAACTAAGTAATAAAGACAAAAAATAAGTTTGACTATTGTAAATGTTAAAAGACAAAAAATTCTGCTTCTTTTGAAAAATGTAATTTACATCTGGCTAGCAGCAGACTCAGGGTGGTATTCACGGAAGTAAAAAAGTTTAAAATAACCCCCAAAACAGAATTCAAGAAGAGAGAAGTGTTTGGGGGTATCAGAAACAACATGGACAAAGACTTAGAAAGTTTGAGACTTTGGGGGAATAGTGGTAACTGTGTTAGTCATACCAAGTATTGAAGTCTGTATAAAACAGTTGTAAATGATATTTGAAAGTTTGGTTGAGACCCTAAATAATGGTATACAAAATTTATATTTTATTTGTTGGATGATTGGAAGCCATTGAAAGTTTTTGAGCCAGTGTGTGGCATGATTAGAGAAGTTCTTGAGAAAGACACATCCATTGATTACGGACAGTCAAAGTAGAGCAGAATCTGAGAAGGATTCTGGGAAGGATTTTAGGATGGGAGGTCTCAGTGTTACAGCAATAGTGTAGGGCGGCCTGGACTAAGGAAGTTAGAGTAAGAATGGGAAGAAAAATATGGAGAGGGTTAGCAAACTTGGCCAGGGATTGAGTGTCATTTGTAACTACTGGAAAATGACAGTTTGACCTAAAGCTAATTCCTTATCTCAAGTGTCATCTTTCTTATTTAGTAAAAATGGATTACTGTGTTTTGCTTCCACCTGTCTCAGAGATGCCGTCAGAATAGATTACACATATTTCCCTAAAGTAATCTAAAGTGCTTTAATTCTTTAGAACTGGACACTATGTAAATGCAGTTATTCATTATGTATAAAGAGGAATACGGTATGATAGATGTGCCAGGCCAACACAAGAAAACTGTTTAAAAATATTGAGAGAGAGAAAAGCCAGATAATCGATATGATATTTAATGTGGAGAGCAGAAGACACTGATAGAATACTGAGTAAAAGGAAATAGAAAAAGATAATGCATTTGGGAGTTAAGACTAATGAAAAAGGGCTGTGTTACATTAAATATTTTCAAGAGAAAAAAATGAGTATTTGGATTCACTGTTCAATATTAAGCGGTAATAAGAAAAAGTTTAAAATAAAAATTAGAGGTCATTTGTAGCATCTATAAAAAGGGATAGGAACAATTATGCAGATAGATGGATGTTCTGAATTTTATACTAAAAGTGACCAACACTTCCATGTGCAGCTGCTTTATAGAATAGCATGTTATTTCAAAGACAATGGCGAGAGTTCTGAAATTCAAATGACTAGAGTGTAAAACAATAGGCATTATGATATACTACTGTGGTACAGGTATTTAGGAAATAAATGCTGGGGGTGTCCCGAAAAATCACTTGGTGATTATGCTTTTAGTTGATACCTATATCAATAATCATGGAAATAAAGAAATTCAATTCAACAAAATTTGTATATTCAAACTTGTTATTTTTTTTCTTATTCTTGGTATGATTATAAACCAGATTAAATAAGTATTTCTCATAGATTAAAAGTCTATGATAAACTGATACAAAATAGTGCATAGTTTATCATAAAATAAGCTGTTTTGGATTGCAAGATAAAATTAATTACATAAATTGGTCTTCTCTTTATCAGAATTATATCACCCCAACCACTCAGATATTTTGTCAGCAAGGGATTCTTTGAAGCTTTCTTTTTTTCTTGGCTGATAAAATCTTTAGATTGAACTCATGAATGTTGAAGAGCATTTTAGAATCACAGGACGGAAGCTTTAATGAAGAAATAGTGACTAGAGCTATTGCTCTGAGGGTCAAGTGTCACTTCTGTCCTTTTAGCCAGTTAATAGTGAGAGGAGAGCACTGGACTGAGAGGTCAGATGTTGGGGGGAAATTTTAGCTAACTTTAGAATTCTGCAATCAGCAAAGAATTGTCAAGGGATACTCTCTCCATTGCTTTTAAGGATATCACCAATATAATTACTTAAAACTGCAGGGGCATTCCACTGGAGATTAGGACTTGGTGTGTGATTTCTGACACTCACCACGTAAATGATTTTCAAATGAAGTTCTGTAAGATTCTAATGTTCTTTAGACCTTGCTTTTGGCCAATGTAGGAGGTGAGAGACCAAGCAGGAGGGCTATTCCCTGCTCTGCTTCTACTACACCAAGTCTGCTTTCACTTGTTGTATGTACTAGAGTTCCAAGAATTATTACATTAGGAGAAGGGATTCTATTCTAAAAAGGTGAGTTTTTTGTTTTTACTTTGTTTTGTTTGTCTGTTTTTAAGATAAAAGTGAGATTTAGGAAGTCAGAGTGACTCACCTAAGTTCCCACTGGTCTCCCATTCCCCAGTGCCACCCACAATGTCATCATAATCATTTGTGAAGAGTCCCACGTGGGCTTATTTCATAGCCCAAGTTTAAGAGGCATGCTAAATAAAGATTTGGTGTGTCACCTCTGACGCATTGCCAGCTCGTATTTCACTGATGACTGTTCCAGTCTTACCTCTGTGTGCTGCTCAGCTGCCATGTACACCAGAGAGAACTCCCATTTGCTTTCTGTGAATTGGCATTTGCTGTAACAGATTTCTTACAATCTGCTGCAAGGCAGATTTCTTACAGTCAATTTGGAAGAGCTCTGACTTTCTTTTACCTTTATGTACGGCAATCAACTCTACATGGATGCCTGGAGGATGCTTCAGGAATTGGAGAATGTGAATGAGATGGAAAAGCTTATAAAACAGGGCATATCACAAAACCAAGGGAAAAGGGTAATTGCAGTACTCAGAGCTATGGTGAGAACTAATGGGATCAAGCTAATAAAAGGAGGTGTTTCTTTCTCGAGAGCAAGTGACATTAGCTTGTGTGAAAGCTTCAAAAAGATGGTGGAATTACATTTTGCGTCCTTAAAATATTTAGCCCATCCATCCAGAAGTGAAAAATATATCCTTGGCAGACAGATGAGGCTTGTATGCTTTTTCTCTATCTAAATTTCTATTTGTTTGATAAAAGGTATAGTGCAATACCATTAAAAAGAGATGTAGATTTATGTGTTTGACAGTAATAGTGCTAGACATTTGTGCTCTCTGCTTTTCCAGTGCTTATAAAGGCCCCCTTCCTCTCTGTGGAGAAATTTAGTTATTTGTGTAGCATAATCTGTTTTACCACTTAGCTCAAGGCTCATACAATCCAAGCAATTCTTCAGCAAAATGTTAATTTCTCCTTTTACTTGCAGCCTCACACTCATATTGAGGTGTCCCTGAGATTTTTCCCTCTATGGACCAGTTTATGGATGTGACAAGCAGGAAATGTAAAATGAGGTTGTATTTTCAATCTTGGGCAAAGGGGAGGCGTGTATTAGTAGGGACAAAATTACTCAATGCTTCAGTCTGTAATGCATGTGTAAAACTTAGACTGTAATATGATTCTGAGTTGACAGCATAGTCTTCATTTCTTTTTTCTTCATAAGAATATTATTTTCTCTGGAGACTTCATTAAATAGTTAAGAGAAGTGAAGATTTTTTTTAAATTGTACAAGAGAATATACTTAAAAATACATAATTTATAATAAGTAAGTATCAACACCTATAAAAGCCATGAGGCAAAGTTCATTGGTACCTGTTAATATTTAGCTTGAAATCATTTTAACAAATAGCCATGCTTCTTATTATAGGATATATATTTCAATGCATTAAGTCAGATGATTTAGTGGTGTATTTTAATACAACATTAAAAATCAAATGGAACCAACCAAATTTATGTGATGAAACGCCTTGAGGCTAATATGTTACTGTATTATTTATTTAAACTCTCACTTTACTAGTCTTCAGTAGGAAAAAGGTGAGGTCATTAAGTGCACCTGTTAAAGGGTGTACAATTTTCACATCAGTGTCACTGACACTGATGGCAGAGATCTGAATTGACAACAAAATTCACAATCAATAGATTTCTAAGAGGATTTCAAATTTGGCTTAATCGGTAGAGATTATTACATTACAGTGCCAACTGCTGTGTGCAAGTAGCAGCAGTACTCTAACAAAATGTTTCAAGTGGATGTGGCAGTAATGTTTATAGCTAACTAGTCACTACCTGATCCAGGTAGGAGTCTTATGGAATGAAGTTATTTGTACCCCATGCTTATCCTTGTAATATTTCCAAAGCACCTATAGGACTTTTTAGAGTTAGTGTGTTCTGTCAGGGCAATATTATCTTTTATGGGGGGTAATGGACTATTGAAGAAAGTTCCCTGAAATTGACATTAAAAAAATAAAAACAATTCAGGTAAATCTCTGGCCTTAAAGATTTAATATCATGCATTTAGGGCTCAACTCTGAAATATTCCTGAGTCTTAGTGTGCTCATCAATAATAGAGGAGTGATATTACATTTTGTTTGACCAGTGCTGTTATGATAATTAAAAATGGTGAAGAAGATAAAAGTATTTTATAAACTGTGAGACAAACGACAAGTGATCATTGTTATATTTTTAAAACCTATGCTTCTATGAGGCCCTACAACCACATTTTTTATAATTTATTTAATTAATTGAGTATACATAGATTCTAGGGTGACCCCTACTGCATCCCCCATATTCCCCTCAACATCTCCCTTACCCTCCTCCCTATAGCACCCTCCCCCCTTCCCTTCAGGTTTATCCCATCCTATCATCCCTTTCCCTCTGTCCTCTTTTCCTCTGGTCCCTTTGATCCCTCCTCTGTCTTAATTCCATTCCTCAGTTCTTAGTGTTCCTTGGAAACCTTAAATGAGTGAGGTCATATAATATTTTTCTTTTTCTGCCTGGCTTATTTCACTCAACATAATAGTTTCCAGGTCCCTCCATATTGTTGCAAAAGGTAATATTTACCATGGTGCCATAGTATTCCATTGTGTATATGTACCATCGCTTTTTAATCCACCTGTCCACTGATGGACACTTGGGCTGTTTACAGCTCTTCGCTATTGTGAACAATGCTGTCATAAGCATGGGGGTGCATTTCTTTTTTTCAGTTGGTGATATGGTGTCCTTGGGATATATTCCTATAAGGGGGATAGCTGGGTCAAAGGGCAGTTCCATTTCTAATTTTTTGAGGAATCTCTATACTGTTTTCCACAGTGGCTACACCAGTCTGCATTCCCACCAGCAGTGCAGGAGGGTTCCCCTTTCTCCACATCCTCGCCAGCACCTATAATGTGTTGTTTTGTTAATGAGCGCCATTCTGACTGGTGTGAGGTGGTATCTCATTGTGGTTTTAATTTGCATTTCTCTAATGATTAGTGATGTTGAGCACTTTTTCATATGCCTATTAGCCATCTGTAGGTCCTCTTTGGAGAAGTGTCTATTCATTTCTTTGCCCATTTTTGGATTGGATTGTTTGTCTTCCTGGTGTTGAGTTTTACAAGTTCTTTATAAATTTTGGTTATTAATCCTTTATCAGATGTATTGTCGAATATGTTCTCCCATTGTGTGGTTTGTCTTTTAATTCTGTACATATTGTCTTTAGCTGTGCAAAAGCTTTTTAGTTTGATATAGTCCCATTTGTTTATCCTTTTATTTCATTTGCCTGTGGAGATAAATCAGCAAATATATTGTCGAAGAGTTTACTGCCTATGTTTTCATCTAGAATGCTAATGGTTTCACGGCTTATATTTAAGTTCTTTATGCATTTTGAGTTTATTTTTGTGAATGGTGTAAGTTGGTCTAGCTCATTTCATTGCCGGTAGCTGTGTAGTTTTCCCAACACCATTTGTTAAAGAGACTGTCTTTACTCCACTGTATGCTCTTACCTCCTTTGTGAGATATCAATTGTCCATAAAGATGTGGGTTTATTTCTGGGTTCTATGTTCTATTTCATTAATCTATATGCCTTTTCTTATGCCAGTACCAAGCTGTTTTGAGTACAATGGCCTTGTAGTATAACTTGATATCAGGAAGTGTAATACCTCCCACTTTATTCTTCTTTTTCAAGATTGCTCAGGCTATTCGTGTTCTTTTTTGGTTCCATATAAATTTTTGGAATATTTGTTCTATATCTTTGAAGTATGTCATTGGTATTTTAATTAGTATTGCATTGAATTTATAAATTGCTTTGGTAATATTTGGGTAATATTGACATTTTAATGATGTTTATTTTTCCTAACCATGGACATGGTATATGCTTCCACTTGTTTGTGTTTTCCTCGATTTCTTTTATCAATGTTTTATAATTTTCTGAGTACAAGTCCTTAAACTCCTTGGAAAATTTACTCGTAGGTACTTTATTTTTTTTGCAATAGTGAAGGGAATTGTTTCCTTAATTTCTCTGTCTAACATTTCATTGTGTATAGAAATGTCTGTGATTTCTGTGTGTTAATTTTATATCCTGCCACCTTGCTGAATATGTTTATAAGGTCCAGTAGTTTGTTGACTGAGACTTTAGCATTTTTTATATACAATATCATCTGCAAATAATGATAGTTTTACTTCATCTTTTCCAATTTGGATGCCTTTTATTTCTTTTTGTCTGATTGATGCAGCTAGGACTTCCAGTACTATGTTGAATAAGAGTGGTGAAAGAGGGAACCCCTGCCTTGTTCCTGATTTTAGGGGAATTGCTTTTAATTTTTGTCCATGGATTCTGGTGTTGGCTGTGGGTTTGTCATAAATGGCCTTTATTGGGTATGTTCCCTGTATTCCCATTTTGCTAAGAGTTTTGATCATAAATGAGTGCTGGATTTTATCAAATACTTTTTCTGTATCTATTGAAATTATCTTGTGGTTTTTCTCCTTTCTTTTGTTTATGTGATGAATCACATTAATTGATTTACAAATGTTGTAACATCCTTGCCTCCCCAGAATAAATCACACTTGATCATGTTGTATAATTTTTTTTATGTATTGCTGGATCTGGTTTGCTAATATTTTGTTGAGGATTTTAGCATCTAAATTCATCAGGGATATTAGCCTATAATTTTCTTTCTTTCTGTTGTCTTTGCCAGGTTTTGGAATCAGAACTATGCTCACCTCATAAAAGGAATTTGGTAGAGTTCCTTCCTTGAATTTTTTAAAATAGCTTGAGAAGGATAGGAGTTAGTTCTTCTTTGAATATTTGGTAGAATTCACCAGTGAATCCATCGGGTCCAGAGGCTTTGTTTTTTGGGAGTTTTTTGATAACTCTTTCAATCTCTTTTGTTGTAATTGGTCTGTTTAGGTTTTCTGATTCTTCCAGATTGATTTTTGGAAGATTATATGTTTCAAGGAATTTGTCTATTTCACCCAGGTTGTTTAATATTTTTGCATACAGTTCTTCATAGTATTTTCTTACAATAATTTGTATTTCTGTTGTGTTGGTTGTTATTTCTCCACTCTCATTTCTAATTTTATTTATTTGAGTCCTCTCTCTTCTTTTTTTGGTGAGTCTTGTTAAAGGTTCATCAATCTTGTTTACTCTTTCAAAGAACCAGCTCTTGGTTTCATTGATCCTCTGTATTGTTTCTTTAAACTCTATGTCATTTATTTCTGCTCTGATCTTTATTATTTCTTTCCTTCTACTACCTCTGGGCCTTCCTTGCTGTTCTTTTTCAATTTCTTTTAGATGAAGGGTTAGGTTGTTTATTTGAGCTTTTTCAAGCTTCTTAAAAAATGCCTGTAGTGCTATGAAGGTCCCTCTCAGGACTGCTTTAGCTGTGTCCCATAAATTTTGAGTTGTTGTATGTTCATTATCATTCATTTCTAGGAATCTTTTTATTTCTTCTTTGATTTCATTGTTAACCCATTCATTATTTAATAACATGCTATTTAGTTTCCATGTGTTTGAGTATTTTTCAGTTTTTCTGTTGTGGTTGATTTCTAGTTTCATGATATTTTGATCAGAGAAAATGCTTGATATAATTTAAATCTTCTTAAATTTGCTGAGATTGCTTTTGTGTCTTAACATGTGATCTATTCTAGAGAATGTACCATGAGCATTTGAAAAGAATGTGTATTTTGCTGCTTTAGGTTGAAAGGTTCTGAAGATATATATTAAATCCAATTGATCTAGTGTGTCCTCTCAGTCTACTGTTTCTTTGTTAATTTTCTTTCTTGAGGATCTATCTAGTGATATAAGTGGGGTATTGAAATCTCCTATTATTATGGTATTGATGTTGATCTTGCCCTTTATATCCATCAAAGTTTGCTTTATATATTTCGGAGCTCCTATATTAGGTGTGTAGATATTTATGATGGTTATATCTTCATATTGGATTGCTTCCTTTATCATTATGTAGTGACCTTCTTTATCTCTTACTATAGCCTTTGTTTTAAAGTCCATTTTGTCTGATATAAGTATGGCTACCCCAGCTTTTTCTTCATTTGCATCAAATATTTTTTTCCATCCTTTTTCCTTCAGTCTATGTGCATCTTTTGTTTTGAGGTGTGTCTCTTGTAGACAGAATATGTACGGGTTGTGTTTTCTTATCCATGCAGCTACCCTATGTCTTTTGATTGGATCATTTAATCCATTTACATTTAAGGTTATTATTTATCTGTTGTTGTTTATTGCCATTTTATATTTTAAAGGTGTATTCCTCTTTTGCTATATTCTTTTCTAACTTTGATCTGTTTACAACAGGCCTCTTAACATTTTCTTCAGCATTGGTTTCCTGCAGAATTTCAAATTATGAATTCCTGGAGTTTTTTTTTTTTGTTTTGGAAGCTTTTTATTTCTCCTTCAATTTTAAATGATAGCCTTGCTGGATAAAGTAGTCTTGGTTTAGGCTCTTGTTCTGCATTATTTTGAATCTTTCTTGCCATTCCCTTCTAGCCTCAAGTGTTTCTGTTGAGAAGTCGGATGTCATCCCTATGAGGGCTCCTTTGTAGGTAATAGCCTTTTTTTCTTTAGCAGCTTTTAATATTTTCTCTTTATCACTTAGCTTTGGTATTTTACTTATGATGTGTCTTGGTGTAGGTTTCTTTGGGTTTCTCTTTAATAGAGATCTCTTCTTGAATTTCCTTGCATCAATTTAGGGAAGCAGCTATGATTTGATTGAATAAAGTTTCTATCCCTTGTTCTTTCTCTTCTTCTTCTGGAAACCCTCTTATGCAGATGTTATTTCTCTTCATACTGTCACAGAGCTCTCTTAGAGTTTCCTCAGACTTTTTGAGTCTCTTTTCCTTTTTCTGCTCTGCTTTCATGCCTTTGTTCATCTTGTCTTCCAACTTGTTGATTCAATCCTCAGCTTCTTCCATCCTGCTTTTAATTCCTTCCATTGTGGTCTTCATTTCTGATATTGTGTTTGTCATCTCTGACTGATTCTTTTTTAATATTTCAATGTCCTTTTTTATACTTGCTATCTCTTTATTTAGGTGTTCATAATGACCATTCATTGTTGTTCTAAGATCCCTAAGCATCCAAACAATCATTATTCTAAACTCTGCATCTGGAAGTTTAGTTATTTCCATATCATTCAGTTCATTTTCTCTAGGATTCTCTTGTGGTTTCATTTCGATTGCACTTTTCTGTCTTCTCATTATGTCTGTGTGTTTGGGTGTGTTGTTTGTAGAGCTGGTTAAGTCTAGGCTTGGTGTTGTCTGCCTCCAATTTTGAGTTGTGTTTATTTAGGTCTTCTTGGGTTGGCTTCACCTGTTGTTTGTAATCCACTGTGAAATTTGGCTTTTCTAATAGAGCCCCTTTGAAGTCTTGATTTGTTTGTGTGTTTTTTTCTCAGTTTTCTTAACTTGGTGGTAGTCTTGTTTACTGATCTCAGCAGGGGGCTTATTTGAAACTATATCCAGGAATGTGGTGGGTGTGACCTGAGACTCTGAAGACCGAATATGCCAGTTACCCTCTCTGGGGGTGGGGTGCTTTCTCTGCTTCAGTAGGGGGAGGTGTATCTCAGATCTCCATGGCTACCTGAGTTACTGCCTCTCCTCCCCACTTTTTGTTTTCAGCTGTATCTTTTTGTGCTGATTGGAGCTGGAGAGATATCTTGAGAAGGTTGACCCAGAACCACTTTAGTCTTGTGTTATGTGGAAGGATCAACCCCTCCCCTTGCAATGGCTGCCTCCAGCACCTCCCCCAGGTGTGGCTGCTTCCTGCACTGCATTATCCACTGCTCATGTCCTCCCGTGCTTTCCTCTGTTTGTCACCGTCTGCCTCTCTCTCACCCTTTCTTTTTGGAAAACAAGCCAGCTCTTTCAACACACCTCGTTCCCAGGTCCCCAGGCAAGTGGCTGTGAGTGATATTTTCTACTGTCTTCCTTGGATTGAGAGCCTTTCTGGGCTCTCAGCCTCACCCCTACTCCTTTGTTCCTATAAGCAGGGGAGGCTCACCACTTCTCAGCGCTCCCCACCAGGCTCAGTGTGGCTTCTTCCTTGCTCCATGGATTTTGAGAGCAGTTTTTTTATTCCAGAGTTGGTTTTTTCATGCTGTTTGTTCCTAAATTAATTTGTAATCCAGTTTGGTGGTGTGAGCTGGGAGTCCATGAGTCTGCCTACTCCGCTGTCTCCTATAACCACTATAACCACATTTTTATCAATTACAATTTCACCATTTGAAATGGACTATTTTTTATATAGTTCGGACATCATATTTAATTAAATGTACTTTTCCAGTTAGTTTTACTTTTGTTAGTTTGAATCCACTTCAGGTAAAACTTTGTATACATTTGAAGCCATTATTTTGATGGATTAGTGTCTGGAAAAGTGCTATAGGGAGTGGATGAAGCTAATAAATAACGAGCTCCGAGTGTCAATATTTAACAATTATTTTCCTTTTGATTTTTTTTTTCCACAAAGCTATCTGGTCTTTATATCTTTTTCTTGTTCTCTATCCTTGTGTTTTTTTCTCAATTTTTACTCTTCAATTTATCCTTTGTTTCATTTTGTTACCTTCTCCTTGGGTGTCAAGTTATTAGACAAAAACTTCACAATATTGCAGAAATTCTTTTTCTTCTTTGTTCAGTGAGATAAGGGGAGATAGGAGAAACTCCTGCAGGCACCCCAACAAAGATCCACCCAGCTACCCCCCACCATCTGGGGCTGATGCTCTGCCCATCTGGGTCCATGCTCACAACTGAATTTTTTTTTATTTTTTACAGAGACAGAGAGAGAGTCAGAGAGATAGATAGATAGGGACAGACATATAGGAACAAAGAGAGATGAGAAGCATCAATCATCAGTTTCTCGTTGCGACACCTTAGTTCATTGACTTCCTTATTTGTGCCTTGATGGCGGGCTTTCAGCAGACCGAGTAACCCCTTGCTCGAACCAGCGACCTTGGGTCCAAGCTGGTGAGCTTTGCTCACCCAGATAAGCCTGTGCTCAAGCCGGCGAGCTCAGGGGTCTCACACCTGAGTCCTCTGCATCTGAGTCCGAAGCTCTATCCACTGCGCCACTGCCTGGTTGCTTCTCCTGTGTGCTCTGACCAGAAATCAAATCCAGGACATGTGCATTCCAAGCTGAGGGTCTACCACTTAGCAAACCAGCGAGGGCCAAATTCTTACTTTAAATATTTTACCTTTTATTTTTGAAAAAAAATATATATATATATATATATATATATATATATATATATATATATATATATATATATATATATATATATATTATTGTTGCCACCATAAGCCAGCTCTGGCTGAAGGTAACATTGATCCTGCAACCATCATGGTGTGGATCTGGCTGTCATATGTATCATACATTGTTCTCCAGAGTTCATTCTGCTCATCTGACTTGCTAGTTAGGATCCTTTTTATCCCCTAAATTCTCCATGATTATCCCTCCCAAATCTCAATACAGAAGGGAGGCTTTCCCATATGGAGAAGAAGTCATGTACAGTAAAGGGAACTGAAGCTGTAGAATTCCATGAGTATAATTACAAAAATATCTCTGCTTGTGGAAGGTAAATAATTTCCTCTGCTTTGCTACATTTATCCTGTACTTCTCACTCAATAGAAAGGAAGGAGTCTTAGATGTTGAAGAGAAGTCCTTGTAAAGTGAAATATAGAAGGAAAAGTAAATTCAGATTGGCATTCTCTCTGTGCAATATTATTGAATTTGAGGGAAGAGAGAGTTGTAGCTAAGATGAGTTTTTTGAATCTTCAATGAAGTGACTATGGAATGCAGTATCAACACCAATGGCAAGTGGTAACAAGGCAGAGGAGATTATTATTATCAGTATTTTTTATGCCTCCTTTGTCAAGTGGATGAGTTCAGAGCCTTTTGTATCATTATTCATGAGTAAGCAGTCTGTGCATGGGGAATTAGCCAAGAGGCAGTTTTTATTTTCACAGTTGCTGTTCTAGAATTATGAAAACTTAACTTTTTGACTCCATGTCCTGGTACATCGTTTTGACACATTCAGCAATGAAATTTTATGACAAAGTAAAGCATTTTTACTGGAGAGTACCTGTTTTAGTTAAATTAGAGTAAAGCACATGAATTGGACACAGTTTCCATCACATTGCAGATGAATCTCACTTTTACAGATTTTGGAAAAGAGCAATCAGAATGCTATGTCACAGCATTAAATAGAGAGATTCATGTATTTCATCTTGCTTCTTTCTTGCTATTGCCCAGGGCTCATCAAATTGCCTGAAACACAATCGGTAGATACTCATAGATATTTGTGGAAGAATTCATAAGTAAATATTATAGATGAAAACTAATCAAAATCTACTTGAGGAATTTGTATCATAAATCACTTGTATATATATTTTAAATATTAATAAAAATATTAACAAGTCTCTTATTTTTAAATTTTACTTGACTTACCTCTACCAGACATGGAGGGATAGTTTAGAAGTAGACATGTGCTTCATATGGTTATGTAAAAATATTTTATTTCTTACAGTAATCCAGACCATTTTTCTAAGATTTTAAAGCAGCAAATTTCTATAAAGCAGCAGTTTTGCTGATACCTCTTTGTCTATGGGTAATTTATATTGCCAAAGGTTAGGCATTTCCCTGCACAAGATATTGAGAACTCTTAAAGTAAATGCCAGGTCTTTCACATTCAACCCTGCAGGCTTAAGGATGAATGTGTGCAATCTGATCTACAAATATACTCACAAATGTGTATAGCAGCTGTACATACAGAGAATACGAACCATTTCCCGATGCTGTTTAATAATTTTCTGGGCACCACGAAGTACTTGGTGCTTAACTGAGCACCTCAATTATTCTCCTTCTGTGCCCACTGCCAAAGCTGCCAGCCATCACACTGGTTGGGGCCTGGAGCCTATGGCAGAGAGCCTAACATGGCATATTGTGCAATCCAGCATTTCTTCCTGGGCTAGACTAGCTAGTAAATATAGTAAAGGGGTCACATTTAGACTATGAAATAAAGCCATGGGTTATTATGACCAAAAGGGCATTTTGCATGGAAAAGATAGTAAGTTAGAATTCAGTGCCAATAAATGGACTTGCTTAAGAGGGGAACTACTATATATGAAGGGATTTGGGAGGAGGGGAATATAAGTAAACAAATTTTTGGGTGTGATATAAAATAATCGACCTCTTTTCCCAGTTTTACTCTCTATCAAATACTGTGCTAAACTAAATCAAACGCCCTCTCTACAAACATCTTGGGAAAACAATACCTACTCTTTAAGCTGATAGCCATTTCTTACAGTTATTGAGATCCTTCTTCGTGAAAATGAACATCCACTACTTCTTGCAATATTAGAATTAAATCACGTGCTTTTTTATGATGACCACCATCACCATTTAACGAATCCTTAAGTGCAAGCTCAGTGCAAGAAGCTGTATATGACTTATTATTTCTAAGTTTTAAAAACAAATTCATAAATTAGATGTTATTGCAAATCAACATTAAAAGGACTGAGGCAAAGAGAAGTTAAGTAATTTGCTGAACTCATAGGGCTAGGAAGTATCTGAGCTGACCGTTGGAACCGGCTGTGTTATGGCAACAAACCCATATTCTTATTCCATTGTAAACATTGCATCTAAGGGCTCAAGACCCCATAAGTTTAGAGCTACTGTCTGTGGTTTCTGAATTCTGACTTTTTTCCTTCTTAAAAGTGCTGGTGAATGTATAAGTTGGAGTGGAGGCACCCATAAAAATTACTTAACTTTCCCAGGGCATTGAGAGTGGTCATCATGGAACAACAACTGTTGGCCTGGAGGTCTTTGATTCATAGGTATTTTCATATTTTACTTGTGTTTTCACGTGGTACTCAATATGTATTCTATAATAAAAATTTGGGTTGGGCATGAAGATGGGGAACAGTGAGTTAGAAAGTTTCCCTCATTCCAAGTAATCCTGAGCAGATTGCTCTGTTTTATATAACAGCAGATCACGCAGCCTCAGCCATGCATAATTTGGACTTTACTGAGCTATGGAAAATAGAGAGAGGAAGCAGAGGTTGGGCAGGAAAAGAAAAAATGGGAACCAACCCTGCAATGGATTTAAAACAGCAAAAAGAGCCAGACTGGTGTTCTCTTTATTCTTGAGCAGAAATAATAAAGCAAGTAGAACAAAAGTTCTCCTTGAAACTCTTTCCTTTTCCTCTCTCCCTCTCAAAGAAGATATTCACTGTCCTTGAAGGAGACTGCTGATCAGAATCTAATCCTTCCTATCGTTTTCTTGCCACATACCTTCCTGTTCCACAATTCACCTTGCTTACTCTTTCTTATGTCTTCTAGATTCCTCCACTTTCAGTCAATCATGTGAAGAGCAGTGCTGTCATTTTGCACTTTTCACATTCTTAACTTACTTTACAGTGGGATTTTGAGATGCTTTTAGCTGACTCAAGCTGGTAAGAAAAAATATTTAAGAATATTGGCTTCTTGAGCTTACATCAGTGTTGTGAATTATGCAATGAAACCTGTCTGGGTTGGAATTCTGAAGCTATTATCCTTCCAGCACTGAGATAGGACACCAGAGGGGCCATTTAAGATCCCTCAGCCATTTTTAGCTTGAAAAATCAGATTGTTTTCCTCTTAAAAAAAAGTTTGTTGAGTGTATTCAACTTACCATATTGTCAATAGTTTGTATTATCAGCCCTCGGGAGACATAGTCAGTCCTGAGGCATGATTTCTGCATAAGGTTATTCTGCCTCTTAAATGAGATCTCAATATCTATTCTAGTGGTGTTTCCAAAGTTTTCACTTGGGATCTTCTGTGACCTTGGTGTTGTGTGCCATTTGTGCATCATTAAAAGGTTGTAATAAAGTTCTGCCACACACAGATTGTAAAAGGTCAAGCAGAAAGTTGGGAGCCAATGAGGTTGGGAAGAAAAATTACACTTGCTGCAAAAGTTGAGGGATTCATTATATTGATGCTATGGGGTTTCAGCAGAGTAATAACTGGGTTAGCAATAGAATGTAAATCTTCTCAGCCACTTAGTCTGAATCTGCTTCTTCTTGATTTGTGGGGATATATTTTTAACAGAGTACAAGGAAAGTCATTACACTCAGAGGAAGCCAGTGGAATTGGAAAATGCACTGTGGATAGGGCAGCCAAAAAGAGGAGCAGAACTGGAGAGATAAAGCATACTGCCTTCCTGTTTGCCATTGTAAGGAATATTGTCAATCCATATGATATAATAGTCTCAGAAGAACTCTGCAAACATGATTACTTTAATTCTTAAAAGGGTCTACAGAAATGTCCTTAGATTTAATGGTCTGGACGTACAATTATAACTAATTAAAATGTTTAAAATAGCTTTTACAGAATTAATCAAAAGAATTTGAGATAAAAAAATAACATCAAAACAGCAGTAGCTTCAAGACAATTTATTTAGTAAGGACCAGGAAGGTAAGCAAATAAAGTTTTGGACACTCCAAAAGGGAATGAAATTCAAAAGTTGCCAGTTCTTCATTGTATATTCTTCAGGTGCATTTTCCTAAAATGGAATTCTGGAATTGATGTGCAAAAGTGCAGCAATTGATTGCACATCTCACAAGCTTACATATGGAGTAAAATCATTTCTTCTTTAAACAAGCCCAAACCATCTGCTGACTTATTTCAACTCTCTGAGTTTTAGTTGGAATTAATTAGAAGGCTAGATATTCTACAGCATAAGTTCAATGCATTCCTTCAGGTGTGTGTGAATGGAGGGAAGGGAAGAAGGCTTTCTCTAACAATAAATCAATAGTAATTGAGATATATTTTTATAAAATTAAGACTATTTTTTGGAGTTTCAACTTGATTCAGACCCACTGATCTAAATTGACAAATTAACTTTATTGGAAAAGTGAAAATGACTTTTTAGAAAGCTTTCAAAATTTAGGAGTGAGGGGCAATGGAAAATTACTGGCAATTTTATTCAAAAGCTTGCTTTGCACTTATCAAGTGTTAAGGTATCAAGGTCCATAATCTACAATAGAAGAATTTCCTAAAGTTCTATTTTCATAGGTGGCATTCCATTTTATATAGAAAATGATTTTTGTCCTTGTTAACACCTGTTAACAGACCTCCTTAAGCCAAGTGGAATTTGAGTTATCTCTTGGTGGTGTTCACGTATAACAATTCCAAAATTTCTTAGTTTTTTTAAAAAAAATTATAACTGACTATCAAAGACAGTGGATTAACTATGTGTTGAAAGGAAAATACTACTTGTATGTTACATTATCATCCTTTAACACTAGATTGATCTTTATGTCATATGTATCACTTATTCATATAGTCTTACTGTTTAGAATAGAAAAACTATTTTTCTATCTAATATTTTTCTCCAAAATATAAGTACCATTGAAATCACTGCTTTAGTTATGCCATAAAAATAGTCATTAATTAAGAAGTTATTCCTTTACTATTCTAGAAACTACTTTTCTATAAAATATACATACTCAATGCACTGAGTAATTTAATAATGATTTAAGTATGATAATTATTTATAATAAATATTGCATCTATTATGTTCTTTTCTAATTATGACATTATATTAGATACTGATAATAACAACCAGTCTTTGACTTTGCAATGGTATCTGTATTATTCATTCATACATTCATTCATTTATTCATTTATTTACCCATTCAGCAAATAGTTTGTTAGTAATTCCTCTATACTAGATAGGATAAAGTTTCTTCTGAGAGAAGTGCCTATTATCTAGCAGAGAACCAGATATATAGAAAAATAATTGTTGTTCAACATGGTAATATATATAATGGAAATCTGTATTCATATGTATAGCAAGTAGACTAGTTATCAAAAGGGTACTTTGTTGTATATAAGAAATTAGGGTGATTATGTGAAATAAGTGAGATAATTTAAGGGTATGGCTTTCAGAAAGCACTCAGGGCTATTAGAGTTAATGGGTTTACCATCTGCGAAGTATTTATTGAGGCTTTTCTATGTGACACCCACTGTATGAGAGTTTTTAGATGTAATAGTAAAGAAATCAAGCTTTTTGCCTTCACAGAAATTCCTGCCAAAAGGAGGAGGCAGTAGAAGAATAGAAGAAATAAAATCATTACAATCCAGAAAACCACATATGATGCTTGTGGCAACATGGAGAAGAGGAACATATTAGCTTCCTAAGTGTATTGGGAAGACTTCACTAAAGGGAGAAAGTGGAGGAAGAAGAAGCAGTAGCCTAAGCAGGTGAATTGATGCTTGATGGCCAAACAAATTTTATCCAAGGAACAAGAGTAAAAATATATCAGTTAGATGGGCTGAAAAGCATAGAAAAGAAGACTAATGTTTGAGTATGAATTTCAGGGAAATGTTTCAAGATGAGCTAAGAGATAGGTAAGGTGGATGATACCATGAAATTTCTTAACATATGAGCATGGAAACTCTTCTGAAGGGCATATATCATTCATTTTAATTTAAAATATTGCAGATATAAAATGGTATGGCAAAGTAAAATAATAACTTAATATATCAGTCCCTGTAAAAGTGAGAACAAATAGAGTAGATATAGAAAACCTAAATATAAATAAGGTAGATAGTATCAATACATATTAAAATTTAAATCATGATAATAAAGCATAAAAATTCTTTGAGGTACATTTGGAACATTCAAAAAAATTAATAATTTATGAGGTTAAAAAGAAAATCTTATGTTATTAATTTTAGTAATATCAACCTTTTCTTAAAAAAATATAACAAAACTAGAAATTAATTAAAAAGACTTACTTAGAAATACAATAATTATATATTAAGCAACTCTGGAGCAAAAGAGAAAATATAAGCCCTAATTTTAGAATTTTCAAAAATTAATACAAAGGCACAACATATTCAAATTTATATAATGCAAATAAAGCAGTGGTTAGAGGAAAATTTATAACCTTAAATATTTATATCAGTAATATGAAAAAATGACATAAATGAATTAATTTCTCAACTAACAAAGGTAAACATGTGCATGTATATACACACACACATGCACCACAAAAGTCAATAATAAAGAAAAAAATTGAATTTAAGTAAGTAGAAAAGGGAAATAAAATAAAAATTCTAAACAAATTAAAAGTTTGGTATTTAGAAACATCAACAGATTAAACAAACTACTATCTATCTTGATCAAGAAAATAAAGGGGAGGCCCTGGCTGGTTGGCTCAGTGGTAGAGCCTTGGCCCGGTGTGTGGAAATTCCGGGTTCAATTCCCAGTCAGGGAACACAGGAGAAGTGCACATCTGCTTCTCTACCCTTCCTCCACCCTTCCTCCTCTCCTTCCTCTTTATTTCTCTCTTCCCTTCCTGCAGCTAAGGCTCCATTGGCCCTGGGCACTGAAGATGGCCTATGGCCTCTGCCTCAGATGCTAGAATGGCTCTGGCCACAATGGAGCAATGCCCCAGATAGGCAGAGCATCATCCCCCTGATGGGCGTGCTGGGTATCCCTGTCAGGCTCATGCCAGAGTCTGTCTGACTGCCTCCCCACTTCTAACTTTGGAAAAATACAAAATAAAAGTAATTTTAAAAAGGGGGAAAATAAATGAGAATAAGATAAACATTATTATATATTCAGATAGAAGAAACTAAAAATTATGGAACTACTTCGCCTAACGCTCTGAAAATAGAATAGAAAACTGAGATGCTATAGGTGATATCTTAAAGAACACAGTCTGCACAGACCATACATTTCCAAAATAGAGTACTACATAACCATGAAATATGAGAAATATTTCAATATAAAGATATAAAATAGATTCCAGGATATGTTGTAATTTGAAAAAGAAAATTTTAAAATAGTATACATTGACAATATTTAAATTCCCAGCATTATATTAAAAAGAGCCGAATTATAATCTTAAAACTATAATTTGCAATACCTGAAATTTTAAAAATCAATGATAGGCTTAAGAAAAGACTGATGACTACAGAAGTAAAGGTTGGTAAACTTGAAGACAGACCGCTAGAAGGTACTCAGTCAAAAAAGCACAGAAAACAAGTGATTTAAAGTTACATATACATGGACATGCATCCCAAAAAGACTAGAGAGAAGGAGTGGTGCAGAAAACTTTTTGAAGAAATAATAGTTGGAAGTTTACCAAATTTGTTTAAAATATCAAGTTATGAATTCAAGAACTTAAGTGAATACCAGGCAGGATAATAGAAAAAGAACTACATTCAGACAAATTCTAATCAAACTTCTAAAATCCAAAATTAAAGAGAAAACCCTGAAAGCTGCCTTAGAAAATAAAATGCCATTACATACATAAGAACAATAACATCCACAACAGCTGATGTCTTATTAGAACTAATGGAGTATGGATAAGGTCGGAAAGGCAACTTAAAAGTGTTGAAAAGAAGAAAAAACTAAACCCAAGATTTTATTTCCAGTAAAAATATTTTTCAAAATTAAAGGGTAAATATATACATATTTAGATAAATGACAACTGACAGAATCCATCACTGGCAGACCTATAGTACAAGGAATGCTTATAAAAAAGTTATTGATGCCAAGGGAAATATAAATGGGAACTCTGATCTAACAAAAGGAATGGAGGATACTAAAAATGATAAGTTTGGGGGTAAATAGAAGAAATTAACACTTTTTATTTCTCATTTCTTTAAAAAAATTATTTTTAAAAAATAATAATAATTTACTGTAAAGTTTATTCCATATGTGGGTATAAAAAATACGACACAAAAAACACAAAAGAGGGGAATAAATAAAATGCTGTTTTGAGGTTCTCATATTTTAATTGAAATTGGTTATCAGTAACTTAGCAAAAATAATAATGAAAGAGACAGAGATATGAATTAAGAGAGTCATAGAATGTGGTAAAATTATGACTGTTGAGAAAGAGTTTATAAGTATTTATTGTTTTTTCATTGCTTTATAGATAGAAAGATTTTAATGATAAAAAGAGAATGAAAGAAGCAGCAGATGCTGAAGTACCAATAACTAGATAAGAAATTTAAAAAGTAATATCCTAAAAAAAACATATTTGAAGTTGCAGGAAGACAACACTTCATTCCTCATACAGTGCTGGAATTTTAGATGTAAAATATTTTTGGATGAATTAGTTAATGAATAGAAACTTGAGAGATGGGAGAATAGAAAAATGAAAAGAAAAATAATTCTAAGTATTAACTCACCATCTTGTATGAACATATAATAGAGTAATTAAGAACAGAAGCTCTGTAGTCACTAACATAATTTTGAATTTGAATCTTGATTCAAACACTTACCAGCTATATAATCTTGGATATATTACTTAACTTCTTTAGGCTTTGGTTGTGAATTTGTTTAATTATAACACTTATATGTATAGGTGTTAAGAGAATATATATGTATATACATATATATAATACTTAAAACAGTAGTGGGCACATTGTAAGTTCTTATTATATTATGTAATAAAATATTTTAAAGTATTTAAAATTATCTGCATATTTAATGAGATACTTAATTATTTTATAAATACATATTATAGCCCTGAAACAAAAATATTTTTATTTTAATAAATTCTTCATGCATTATTTGTCACTTACTTAATCATCTCTGAAACATTTTAAAAATATTTTTAAAATACATAATCAACCTATGAAAGAGATTTTCTTGATGTAGGAAAATAACTTAAGCATGATTTAAACATTTCAAAACATGAATTTGAATCTCCTGTGTAGTGTGGTAGGCTACAACTAAAATGGCTCACAATTATCTTGCTTCCTTCTTTAATCCCCTCTTCTTGAGTGTGAGCAAGGTTCCTACTGACTTGCTTCTAGTCAAAAGAATATGTCTAATATGATTAAGTTATAAAACAATGTGACTCTGTCCTGACCTTACTCTGTCTGGCTCTTATCACTTACTTGCTCTGAGGAATCCAACTGACATGCTGTAAACTTCCCTATCGAGAGGCCCGTGAGGCAAGGAACTGAGGACAGCGTCTGACCAAAGGCTAGACAGAACTGAGGACTTAAGTTCAACAACCCTGGAGGAACTGAATTCTACAAACAACCACCCACTATTGGAGCTTTAAGATTACTACATCCCTGGCCCACACATTGACTGCAGTCTTGTTAGATACCTACAGCCAGACGTGCACACAAATTGAGGCTCACAGATAATAAATATTATTATTTTAAACTATGAAGGTCTGGGCTAATTTGTTACATAGCCTTAGGTAACTACTACACTTGGGTTTGCAAAAATACACTTTCAAAGTAAATTTGAATAGCAAAATAACATGATAGTTTTTCTCTTTTTTCTTTTTTAATTTAAGTTTATTAAGATGACATTATGTTTCAAGTATACAACTCTATGATACATCACCTGTATATTGCATTATGTGCCCACCACACAAAGTCAAGTCTTCCATCACCATGTATATGATTCCCTCTAGCCCTGATTGCCTCCTGTAAAGCCAGTAGTCAAGGCCGCCATCACAGCTGCCTGACCCATGCAGGTTCGCATTGGATTTGGACAGATGGCAATGAAACACCGGAGCCAAAAACTGGTGAGCCATCAGCTTTAATTCTAGCTTGCACCCGGCGGGCAAGCAAAAACACACACTGGGCTCCAAAACCCATACATTCAGTGCTCACAAAGCTACTGACTTATCCGAGTTTCCTAGAATCAAAGGCTTCTAGCTCACCAGACTTATTCACCTCTGTTTCCCATCTCCTCCAGCACAAACTCTTAACAAACTGGCTTCTTTCTCAGCACTCCGCCATCTTGGCTGCCTCCCCTCCTCCACGTGGCCTTACTCTGCTCTCCTCTCTAATACTAAGCTCAGGAACTCAGGAACCAAGAGAGAGATCAAGCTACTGGTCTCTTCCACTTTATAGCATAGACTCAAAACCTTTAATCCAATTATATAAACATGGAAGTCTCTGTATAAAGGGATTTCTCAGGAGAGTGCACCACCCTACATCATCCAATCAGTCAAGGGTGTGAGGAAGAGCTTTGTTGGGCAGATAAAATATATTATGCTCACTTTGTTAAAGATGGCGCTGCCCACATGGAAGTTTGTTGATATTAATGTGTGTTCTGGAACAGGCTGTGGGCAGGCCGGGTCGTTATAGCCTAAGGCTTAGTTTAAGAGTAAGCTCTTCCCCACACCCTTGACTGATTGAATGATGTAGGGTGGTGCACTCTCCTGAGGAATCCCATTATACAGAGACTTCCTTGTTTGTATAATTGGATTAAAGGTTTTGAGTCTATGCTATAAAGTGGAAGAGACCAGTAGCTTGATCTCTCTCTTAGTTCCTGAGGTTAGTATTAGAAAGGAGAGCAGATTAAGGCCACATGGAGGCCAGGAGAAGCAGCCAAGATGGCAGAGTGCTGAGGAAGAAGCCAGTTTGTTAAGAGTTTGTGCTGGAGGAGATGGGAAACAGTGCTGAATAAGTCTGGTGAGCTAGAAACCTTTGATTCTAGGAAACTCAGATAAGTCAGTAGCTTGTGAGCACTGAATGTATGGGTTTTGGAGCCCAGTGTGTGTTTTTGCTTGCCCGCCGGGTGCAAGCTAGAACTAAAGCTGATGGCTCACCAGTTTTTGGCTGCGTTGTTTCATTACCGACTGTTTGAATCAAATGTGAACCTGCGTGGGTCCAGCGGCTCTGATGGTGACCCGGGCTACTGGCTTTACAAGCTTACTCTTAAACTAAGCCTTAGGCTATAACGACCCGACCTGCTTATATTACAGCCTTTCCCCCACACCCATTCCAAGCATAAGGCCAAACAACATTACCTGGGTGACGGGCTTCCATGTGGGCAGCTTCATCTTTAACAAAGTGAGCATAATATATTTTATTTGCCCAACACCTTCACACACCTCTTTCCACTGGAAACTGCCCTACTGTTGTCTGTGTCTATGAGTTTTTGTTTTTCTTGTTCATTTGTTGCTTTCAGTTTTCTATCCCACATATAAATGAAACCTTAAAGTTCTTGACTCTTTCTTTAGCATGGTATTCTCAAGATCCATCCAAGTTGTCTGAAATAATAAAAGACCTGTTATACCAGACTTAATGCCTACTGCTAGTCTGCTCATAGACTAATTTACTGTCTCACACTAATACAATTTTGCAGAAGTAGTTTATTCTCTATCTTTTTTTTATTTTGTTCCCCTCAATTAGAAAAGATAATGTAGTAACTAATACAACTTGAAAATAATGGACAGAGTTCTTTTAATAGATTTCAGAATAATATGGCTCAATAAAAATGGAAGTTATATCAAGATGAGGTACAAATATTCAGTAAGTTTATTTTAAATATAGATAAGTAACCTGTCAACTTATTCTAATCTTGAGTATACTTTAAAAATAAAGTTTCTTATTTGGTTTTTGCTGTTGCCCCGGATGTCAAATCCATTAATACAATTTTTAGATGGATTATTGAACAAGTCTGTGTATGTGCATTTGCATCTCATAATTGTTTGTTTTTAGGTTATAGATGGTTCTGCCTGCCAAAGTATAATCAGTATCTTGTCACAAAGAATTTATTATGTACTCTAAAGACAAAATCATGTCTCTGTGTCATCCTTTTTCTTTAAAGTGCTAAATTCACATCGGTACTTGCTTGGGGCAAGGTGTGTTTGGTTTGGACTTCGCATCTAAGAGACTTGTTGGTGTTGGTATTTATGACCTATATACTAAGGATCAACTGACCTAGTATGTGACTGAAGAAAACTCTTATAGAAATGAGTTCTTCAAATATTTTCACAAAAAAATAATGTGTTTTTCTCAGACTGATGCTCTTGATGATAAAAATAATAACAGAAAGAAACTTATTTGACACAGTCAAAAATCCTTTTCCTTCCTGGTATGTCTGACCTCTTTGCTTAATAAGCATTATAGTTATTTCACTGTTTCACTAAAATAAGTTGCCTTAACTAACTACCTCAGGTAAAGAAAAACAATTAAAAAACACTGTCATAAAATAAGAGAAAAACGATACTATTTTTCAAGTTGTCAGTGTTTGCAGATCTTCATTTTTTTGTTGTTTGTTTTTCTGTTGTTAAGAGACTGAAATAAATTTAATAAATTTACCTTGCTATATTCCAAGCCCCATTAAATTAATCATGGTACAACTGGGAATTTAGTAAAGCCAGAATATATTTTAGAGTGTATTATTACTGACTACAGAGGCTCTGTAAAATCTAGTAACTTATTTCCACTGTGTATTTAGAAATTGTAGCTCGATAATTGAAAATTCAATAATATATAGAACTAATTTTCTTCTGTTTTAAGAAAGCGATTTATAATAATATTTGTTTAGAAAATGGATCTTAAAGGTTCCCATGCAAAGGCACTGTTACTTTTCTTCACAGTGATGTTGCTGAGTTGCATGAAGTTTTTTTTTGTTGGCTGAAGGTAGGCAGATATGAGTAGATCTCTAAAAATAATTGTTTTTAGGTCTCCTTTATACTGGTGAGAGCACAGTGTTCTACCAGAGGAGTTTCGTTTGGCGAAGTTGTTAAAAAAATCTGTGCAGACTAGCATTGTTGCCTAATTATCTGTTATACCCTGGCTAGAGGTCCCTTGATGTCTAAACTCAGGCACCATTTTTCCTTTTTTTGTTTTATTTTTTAGAAAATTAAATTTAACAGATCAATTTATGTACATTGATCAACAAGTGTACATAGATTTCAGGTAAACATCACTCCATCATTTGTATAGTCGATTATGTTGTATACCCATCACTCAAAGTCAAATCACTTTCTATCACCTTATAGTCACCTTATATTTGTCCTTCTTTACACCCTTCCTCCAACCTCCTCTCCCACTCCCTCAAATCTCTCTCTCCCTGGTAAGCATTGCACTGTTATCTATGTCCATGAGTCTCAGTTTTATATCTCACTGATGTGTGAAATTATACAGTTCTTAGCTCTCTCTGTTTTACTTTATTTCACTCAGTATAATGTTCTCAAGGTCCATCCATGTTGTCGTAAATGTCACTATGTCATTGTTTCTTATGCCTGAGTAGTATTCCATTATATATATGTACCACACTTTTTTTTATCCAATCCTCTATTTAGGGACACATTGATTGTTTTCATGTCTTGGCCACTGTGAATAATGCTGCAATGAACATGGGAGTGTGTTGGGCAGATAAAATATATTATGCTCACTTTGTTAAAGATGGCGCTGCCCACATGGTAGTTCGTTGATATTAATGTGTGTTCTGGAACAGGCTGTGGGCAGGCCGGGTTGTTGTAGCCTAAGGCTTAGTTTTAAGACTAAGCTCTTCTCCACACCCTTGATTGATTGGATAATGTAGGGTGGTGCACTCCCCTGAGGAATCCCATTATGCCTCAGATGGGTGGCTTTGTATCAGAAGACTTCCTTGTTTGTAGATTAGATTAAAGGTTTGGATTTTCTAGGCTATAAACTGGGGCAGTCTGGGAGCTTGATCTCTCTCTCTCTTGGTTCCTGAGTTCCTGAGGTTAGTATTGGAGAGGAGAGCAGATTAAGGCCATGTGGAGGAGAAGCAGCCAAGATGGCAGAGTGCTGAGGGAGAAGCCAGTTTGTTAAGAGTTTGTGCAGGAGGAGTTGGGAAACAGAGGTGAATAAGTCTGGTGAGCTAGAAACCTTTGATTCTAGGAAACTCAGATAAGTCAGTAGCTTTGTGAGCACTGAATGTGTGGGTTTTGGAGCCCAGTGTGTGTTTTTGCTTGCCCGCCGGGTGCAAGCTAGAATTAAAGCTGATGGCTCACCAGTTTTTGGCTCCGGTGTTTCATTGCCATCTGTCCGAATCCAATGCGAACCTGCATGGGTCAGGCGGCTGTGATGGCGGCCTTGACTACTGGCTTTACAGGGTGCATGTATCTTTATATGCCAATGTTTTCAAGTTTTGGGGTAGAAACCCCATAAAAGGATTGCTGGGTCATATGGTAGTTCTATTCTTAATTTTTTGAGGAAACACCATACTTTCTTTGATTAATGGTTGCACTAATTTGCATTCCCACCAGCAGTGAATGAGAGTTCCTTTTTCTCCACAGCCTCTCCAACACCTGTTATTATCTGTCTTGATAATAGCCAATCGAAAAAGTGTGAGATGGTATCTCATTGTAGTTTTGATTTTCATTTTTCAAATAGCTAGTGAAGATGAACATTTTTTCATATATCTGCATCTTTTAAGACATGGATAGTAGAATTTATGTGTTTAAAGAAAATAATTTGATGCATTTGGGGAAATATTTAAAAGCTATAAGTATTAAAGAAAGTAAATGTGGAAAGTTCAAGTTAAAAGAGAATTGTCTGGAGAATCACACAAAGTTCTGAATAATAGCACAACCAAGTTCTTTCCTTTGAAGCAATCTAGGATTTCCTCTCAGCAGTCTAGCCTGAGGCAAACTGGGAGTAGGTGAGGTTGGAGTACTTTTCTGCCCCCTCCTGTCATTCCTTCTGGCAATGTGTGTGCATTTGCATTTTAACTGGGTTTTCTTCCTTTAACTACTCAAAATTGACTATTCAGGCACCCTGAAAACAGCTGAGAGAGAAAGAGTTTCCATGGAGGGTGGCCTTTTACAGTTTCTCTAAAGTCACTATGCAGTGGATACTTAACTCCATCTAAGCCCTCTAGGGCCCTATCTTGAGGATAAGTGAGTTATCACAACAAAATGCTGTATAAAATGAAAATGTTGTAGAAATGCATGGGCAAATATTGGAAAGCTTCAAGTCTGTCCCAGCCTGCTACCATGAACTCGGTGTAGTAGAGAGTCTGACCTCTATGTCTCTCCTTTCTAAACCGTGTGTGTACCTGATTTGAACCAGATAAGCTTATTGCACTTAGAATTAGAAAACATTGATTGCCTAACAGAAATGTTTACCTTACACTGACTTTATTTGCAGGCTTCTCAGCTTGTTTTAAAATATAATGGGTTGAGAAAATTACTGACAGTCCTGAAGAGGTTATATTTGGTATTGAGATGATGTGAGCTGCAAGTTCTCCTTATCTGACTGTAATTCTTCATTTTAAACTTCTTCCCTGGCCAAGTAGCTAAGTTGGTTAGAGCACTGTCTCAATGTGCCAAGGTTACTGGTCAAGGCACATACAAAAATCAAGCAGTGAATACGTAAAGAAGTGGAACAACAATTAATGTTTCTCTTTCTGTAATCAGTCAATAAATAAAAAATAACTGATAAACTCTTAACATGGCATTTATCAAAGGTAATGGAGTAAAATATTCTTTTTACTTTGAATGTAATAAAGCAAACTAAAAGGATTTTGTTAAACAGTGAGTGTATTATGCTTTAAGGTATATGTGTATGAAGGGGTGATACTAGAGATTTATTTACACCTATAACATGCCAGGTATGAAAAGAAATGAGTTTATGGGGAGCAAAGAGTTATTGCTGTGTGTGTGTGTGTGTGTGTGTGTGTGTGTGTGTGTGTGTGTGTGTGTGTAATTCTGAGTTAATCTGTATGGTGAGGTTAAGGAGGATAATGGTTTTAAAGAATGGGGTCATATTAGAAGATAGGAGACTTGCAAAGGTTTTGAAGAAATATAAAGAATGGGGTTTGATATTTCTACAAAATAAAGGAAAAACCCTGTGATATAGAAATTAGAATAAGTGTGACTTTGCATAAGGCACAGAATAAGCAATTTGTTAACTGTAGCAGAACCTCACTGGGAAACAAAGTTCAGTATAGGAAGAACTCAATTGCCTTGGCTGCTAGACTAAATAATTAAAATGTCTCCTTTAGTTTGTGAGCATGGTGTACAATGATTAAGGTGGTATTTTGGAAATGTAGCTCTGATTGTTGTGCATAGCCAGTTTTGAGGGAAAGAGACCAGATGAGGGAGAAGTTAAAAGGCTATTATAGGCCCTGGCCGGTTGCCTTAGTGGTAGAGCATCGGTCTGGTGTGTTGAAGTCCTGGGTTCGATTCCTGGACAGGGCACACTGGAGAAGCAACCATCTGCTTCTCCACCTCTCCCCCTCCCTCTACTCTCCTCCTTCTCTTTCTCCCTTTCTCTCTGTTCCTCTTTACAGCCATGGCTCAACTGGTTCGAACCTATCGGCCTGGGCACTGAGGATGGCTTCATGGAGCCTCTGCCACAGATGCTAAAAATAGCTCAGCTGCTATACAATAAAAGTGTTTGTTAGTACAAGATTTGGAGGCAGAAAGACCAGGTTTAGAGTACTATATCTAAAACTTACTATTTGTATAGTCACTTAAAACATTATTAATTTTCAGTATCCTCATCTGTAAAATGGGAACAAAAATAAAACATTTCTATATTATGATTGTGAAGATTAAATGAGACAACTAATGTATAACATAATTAGTGTAGAGTTGACATATAGTAATTGATAAGTACATAAATATTCATTGTTTTTATTATGGTGTTTTTATAAAATGAACAAGTGATCAGAGAATAATGGTTTGGGAGGTGAGTCTTTTTTGCAACTCTAGAAAAAGCTAAGATTGTGAAAGGCTGAATTAAAGAGAACCGAGATAAAAGACTTTTGCCTAATATTTTTCTATTGAATTTTGTATAAAATCACTATAACTATACATTGTATTTGGTTATTATTCACCAGATAATTTATAACATGGCATCACAATCATTGACATTTTAATATAAAAGTTTGTATATTAAGTATCAGAACATTAATTTTAAAACTATTTTTATCAGAATGTCAAGAATGGCTAAACATATAAATTGATAAATTACTATGAGTTTAGTGTATTCATTAAGATCAAAGGGCACGGCTAAGATATGAAATTTTTTAAAAAGTGAAATTATAAATTGGAAAACTGACTTTCTTGGTGACTCTATGAAAAAATAACAGGGATTTGAGGCAGCTCTTAGTTTTCCATTATAATTTAATGAGAATTTTGTTTTAAAAATAACTGCTCAGAATTTCTAAGTATATAAAGATAATGTTTTACTTTCAAGTAGCTTACATGCAGGACAGATCCAGCTGTAGCATCAGGAAAGCCTTCTGAAGGAGGTGACATTGACAATGCCTCGCAGTTTAATTGATAGAGATTAGAAGATATTCCATGTGGAATAGATCTGAATGAATAAAATGGTGGAAGAAGTAGTAGTTGCTAAGGGAAATAAAACAATTAGGCTACTTAGCTGCAGAAAAGGGTAAATATAGTGGAGAATCTGCAAACAGTAAGTCTAAGGAAGGGGTCCCCAACTATGGCCTGCAGGCTGCATGCAGCCCCCTGAGGGCATTTATCCGGCCCTCTCACTTCCACTTCAGGAAAGGGCACCTTTTTCATTAGTGGTCAGTGAGAGGAGCACAGGATGCATCCATACCAAGAGTTCCCATTGAAATACTGGTCAGTTTGTTGATTTAAATTTACTTCTTTTTTATTTTAAATATTGTATTTCCCATTTTGTTTTTGTTTTTTTTGTTTTTTTTTTTTACTTTAAAATAAGATATGTGCAGTGTGCATAGGGATTTGTTCATAGTTTTTTTTATAGTTCGGCCCTCCAACGGTCTGAGGGACAGTGAACTGGCCCCCTGTGTAAAAGTTTGGGGACCCCTTGTCTAGAGGGAGAAAAATACTTTCACATTATTTAATCTCCACAGTTAAACTGAGTGGTAGCTGCTTGCTCTGTCATTCTATAAATGAGAAATTTAAGAACCAGAAAACACATTAAATTGTCAGAAATCACTTAACCAAAAAGTGTGACATAAGTACTCCCCACCCCAAGGAAAGACTCTGTGTCCTTAGAGGAAGGGGCAAATGAGGAGAAACAGGTTTTGATCATCTTGGGTGAACTGCGAGTAGGTATTATTGTATAAGGACCAGAGAAAACCAGTGGAAAACTAAATTCGGCTGGAAAATAAAGAGTCTGTTCTGAGATTGTTATGTAACAGATGCCAGTAAACATCATACCAAGATTGGAAAATAGGAGGCCCAGGAGTTATAAATTGGCAACTTGTAATAATAAAAGTATGAAAGTGGTAGGTACATCCAGGACACTGGGGGTAAAACAGAGGATTGTGGTGTAGTGGTAAGGTCTGAGTTGAAGCTGGGCAATATAAATGTGATGTTGACTGGATATGTAAAGCTATCTAAATGCTAGCTACAGTGTTTGCAGTTCTGGGAAGTGACAAAGCAGACACTGTGGGAGACAGAAGGAAGGGCATTGGTGTGGTTTTTTAGCATAGGCGAATGGTCAAGGATGGGTTTGGAAATTTCACAGAAAGAATTGACCACAGAGTCCAAAATGAGCTCATAGCTAGAGTAGCTATGAGGAAGCTAATGATATATGAGTGATTGGGGAATAGAAGAGTGAATCATTACCAGTATTAAGTGTTCATACATTAATATGAAGTATATTTGAAACATAAGTGACTGAAATTGAAGACATTAAGATATATTGCCATTCCCAATATAAAGTGTATCATATTCTCTTATTAATACAATGAATGACTCCGAATAAAACATTCTTTCTTGTGTGGAAATTTATCTAATAGCTTCATTATTTAAATAATCTCTTAGGTTATATTTGTGTGGTATTAAAATAGAACATATAATTCAGCTATTTAATCAGATTCTCAAGAGAATAATGAATCAACAAAAAATAAAATTTTAGATTTAATGAGTTCAAGAACTTAAACTATCAGAGATGAAACTAGAAAATATTTAATGCAACCCCTTTTTTTTCAAATGAAGAAATATAATGCAGTTATTCTAAAAGTACAGAGGGCATTGCTAGTATACCAAATAATATTTTAATTAACTATAAAGTTTAAACACAAATTTTACATATTTTAGTATTTTATGATTAATTAAGAGTATACTGCATATATTTTAATAACTATTAAAAGACAGAATTTTTGAATTTTTACAGGAAGAGGCCATCTTACAATATCTGAATAGTTTCAGGATGAATGCTTAAGAAAATATCTTTTGAGCACAGAACTGATAAGCTTTACCTAAAATTATTTCCTCGGCTAGTAGAAAATTCTAAACCTTGAAATCAATCCTTTGGATTAAGACACTGATTCTCTGCTTCAGTTCTCTTTCTTCTAGAAGCCTACATGGATAGTAGTGAAGCCTAAAAGATTATCTTAGAAATCTTTATGAACACTTTAATTGGCTTCTTCACATTTGGTTGAAAGTATAGCAATCCTAATTTCACGCTAATTAGAATTTCCGATTAACTTTTAGTGAGATCGCTGACACTTCTGGAATGTGATTGATGGAGTAGACACACTTACCTGAATCTCATGTCTGGTCATCACAGTGTCCATTTTGATCACTTATTTCCACAAAAAAATAAAATAAAAAGAAGATAGTAAAAATCTTTCAGAACATCAGATCTGCAGGAGAAAAATTAGAGTAGTATTTTCTGGGTAAAAGAACAACAACAAAATGAGAACCACTATTTTTAAAGTACTAATAGTATTCTGACTTAAAATGTTAATGATTACTTGAGCCTGACCTGTGGTGGCGCAGTGGATAAAGCGTCGACCTGGGAACACTGAGGTCGCCAGTTCAAAGCCCTGCACTGGTCTGGTCAGGGCACATGTGGGAGTTGATGCTTCCAGCTCCTCCCCCCTTTCTCTCTCTCTCTCTGTCTCCTCTCTAAAATGAATAAAATAAAAACAAAATTAAAAAAATGTTAATGATTACTTGAAATGAGATAATAAGTTAACTGCTAGCTCCTATCTAATAAAATGCAAACCCTAGTTTATCAAATATACTGGCAGAAAACAGAGACCACAATATACTGGAAAGGTGTCAAGCTTAATCAAATTGAAATTAGTGAAAAGGTCAAGAAGAAGACTCTTGAGAATGTTTGTAATGTAAGCAAGCTTATTTGGAGGCCAGTGTAGAAAGGAACATCTCAAAAATATAAGACTTGTTTCCAGTTAAAAGGTTGGTGGTATAAATGATAACTCTCACATGCTTTTGCCTAAAACTGGCTATATCTAAAACCTAAGAAAATAAAGAATCTGAAATAGACCATATAAATCACAATTATTACCCATTTCCTATTGGAAAAGATATGTTGTGCTAATATTTATGGCTAAGTTTCTGTGGTCTAGGTGTTGCCTGTGATTATAATTTCACACTAATTTAAATGATGTTTATTTTAGTACAAATAGAGGCATGAAAAAGGAAATATTTAATTCAAAGCTGTATTTCAGAGTTATAACCAATTAAAGGATGAAAAAAAATGAGTTTAATTGCTGGAGTATTATTTTTTTTATAAAAAACATATCGAAAATCTGGACAAATTGCAAATGATAATATTTAGGGTCAGACATGAATTTAACTTTAGCAAATTATACAAGTTTTGCTTTTCTAAAAGATAGACTATGAAGTTGACACAAAGTTGACAGCAGAGAAATTAGCAACATTATCCTATGACAAACATTGACATGTGCTCTCGGCTTCCTCAATGAGGCCACACTGTGGAAACAGTTGTGGATGATTTTCAATGAGTAAGGGTAACATATGACATTCTGAAAGCTCTGCCTTCATGCTAGCTTTGAAAACATGAGGGTTAAGTGGGGTGAGACATAGCCTTGTCCAGATGTATGTTGGTGATCGCCACCCCTGAGACAGGAGCTTCTAATCAATCTTCGAGTTGAACAATGCATAATGTGATTGCTAGTGTATAGTAGTACCTTGTTCACTTAAGTCTAAACAAATTTCTTTTCTATTAATCTTGGCCACTTACAATTACCCTACTTTGAACCAAGTACCTTCCTGAGTTTAGTGCTATCAAACCCAGCAAGTTTTAGTTAATGAGATATCTCTTGGAGTGATGCTATCAGACTCTTGGATGTGTATAGAAACTACTTGATAAAGAAATATAGACTCTACCATAAATTTTTATCCCAAACTTGAGTGGCATTCAAAGGTTGTTTTTACGATAGTCTAGCTTAATTGTTAATCATCTGAAAAAGAATCCCATTAATATTTGAAATACATACATATATATTTTCATGTCCTAGGATCTGAGGAATATTAAGACATTATAAATAATTTACTTTAAGGAAGCATACTGTCAAGATAAGTTATTTACTTATTTTTCCATTGAAATGAGAGAGAGAGAGAGAGAGGGAGGTAAGGAGGGAGACAGGGGAGAAAGAAAGAAGCATCAACTGTTGTTCCATTTAGTTGGGTATTCATTGATTGCTTCTCTTTCGTGCCCTGACTGGGGATCAAGCATGTGACCTTGGGGCACTGAGAAGATACTCCACTGAGCCACCCAGACAGTACTAATCAAGATAAGTTATTACATAAAAATTTTAAGCCACATAATATTGGTTGATTGTGTTTCTTAATTAATCAATAAATAACAAATCAATTTAAATGATAATCAGAGCCCTTAAATTAGAAACAGTTTTGATTAAGTGGTCTTTTAAAGTAAATGACAAATATAGTTGAAAATATCACAAAATAAATCAAAATTTATTTCTGGTACCCATGTTGGCAGTATAACTTGCCCAGGAATTGCACATTATAATTGAGGGCAGAATAGAGCCACAAATTAATATGATTCTTTCTTTAGTTTTTTCCACAAAACCTGGCAAGAATTTGTGTATTAAAGAATATCTTAGGGGATAAATAAAATTTACTTGAAGATATTTATTTTTTTACTATTAGAGATAAAAAGAAAAATAAAGAAGACAAAGAAATAATTTATATGTGCATTATTGATTCTTGTGGATATCAATATTTAGATATAAATCTCCAGGCAATTGCAAATAAGCTAGTAATACCTTAATTTTATTGCTTTAATTAATGTTATCATTATCAAATCATGCATAGAAATAGCTAATTTAATATTAATAATATACACTTACATTGTTATACGAAGAATCACTGTGGGTGTAACATCTGAGATTGTAATTAAGCTAAGCAACAACACTTTATTTTACATATCTCTTTGCCTACACTGTATTATTCAATTAACTCATAATTGCTTACCCAATTAAATTATAATTTATATTATAATATATAACATTATATATAATATTTGTCATATATATGTATGTATGCATATACATGTAGTATCTAAAATTCAACAAGTAATTTTATTTATTTATTTATTTATTTATTTATTTATTTGACACAGAGAGAGTCAGAGAGAGGAACAGACAGGAAAAGAGAAAGATGAGAAGCGTCAATTCTTTATTGCAGCATCTTAGTTGTTCATTGAATGTTTGTTCATTGACTGCTTCTTATATATGCCTTGATTGAGGGTCTACAGCAGAGCAAGTGACCCCTTGCTCAAGCCAGTGACCATGGGGTCATGTCTATGATCCCATGCTCAAGCCAGCGACCCTGTTCTTAAGCTGGGGAGCCCGCACTCAAGCCCATGACGTCAGTGTTTTTAACCTCGGTGGGTCTTCCACATCCCAGTCCAATGCTCTATCCATTGTGCCAGAGCCTGGTCAGGCTTGACCAGTAATTTTAAATCAGGGTGTTTCATAATTTTAAAAACAATCTACAGGCAGTCCCACGGTTACAAACAAGATATGTTCTGGAGGTTTGTTCTTAAATTGAATTTCTATGTATGTTGGAACAGGTATATTTACCTATTAAATGCAATAGACACAGATGTGTATCTTAACATAGTATTTAAATTTAGCTTTTTGAGCATCTAAATACTTAAATAGTTTCAAATACAACCTTAAACAATGTTGGATGATGCAGAAGATGGTGGACTTGTTGAAGATGATGGATGGAATCTCTATTCAGGCTTTGATTCTGCTGCTAGAGTCGGTTTCCTGAAGTAGGCATCAGGGAATTTTGTACAGAGGTTGTCTGTTTCTCATCATAATCATTCCTGTATCATCTCACGCCCTTGGACTGTATGGTACACTCTGGTGAACCTCTCTATATCAAGATCTTGCTCCTCTAACTTTGCCAGTCCTGCTTCAATGAGATGAAAAAGCATCAGCTTTTGTAGAAAACCTTTTCAGTTCTGGAGTTTCTAGGTCCCTAATTTCTTCCTTAAATGCTATTATCTGCTTCTCTAGTTCCATAAGGTTTTCATTGGTTAGTTCTTTGCCATGGGAGTGAAGTTCTCTATGATATCATTTTCACTGATGTTCAACTGCAGTTGATTACCAGTAACCCTTGGCACTCTGTTTGAAAGTGCAAGTTGTATGTAAACCGGATGTTTGTAACTCAAGGATTTACTGTAGTTTTGAATGAATTGTGTACTTTGTAAGTGATATAGGCAATGTCATAATTCTAAATTTTAGAACGTTTAAGATCTGATCTTTAACCATTAGACTACACTTTCCTTTATTAGTTAGCTGCTTTGTAGACATGCAGAGATAAAACCTTAGCTTTTTCCTCATTACTCCTTTCAAACTTCAGAGAGATTTCACTGACCCTCACAGTGGTTCTGTATCTGCACCAAATTATAGGCATTCAGAATGGGTCAGAAAAGACCAGTGTTCTACTGTGGTCAGCCAAAGCCTTCTTCTCAACTGGAAAAGCTTCTCTAAGTTCCCTTTGCCTACCAACCTCCTATACATCTTTCCCATAAAATTAAATTGGCATGTCTTCTATGAAACTTTTCTTAAAGTTTCCAGGGAGAATTAAATGTTGGGAAGACCCAACACTTGTGTGTGTTGCATTCTAAAACTATTGGTGGTTGTGGATTTAAGGTGACAACCCAAAGATTTATTACCAAGAATAACTTGTAATATTACTAAAGTACATTTGAATCATCTACACTCAAAACAATTTGCATGTTGCTAAAGAAACTTAATATTCAGGACCTTTTATTTGTATTGGCTCCTGTGAGTACTGGTAATTAATGGAAGTTATATTTTGTTTCCCCTTAAAATGGGCAGCTGGTTTCATAAACTATTTGCTTGTAAGTACTTCTGATAGAGATCGCAGATGTATGGTAATTGAATCCCCAAAATTTCAACATTTGCTGTGTTTTATTTTCTTATTCTAAATAAATATTTATTGTATGCCTAAATTAGTGGTTGGATTTTTATTCCTTTGTAAAGAAGGTAACCCAAAGTGTATACACTTCTCACCCCACAAAACCTAAGTTATCTTCTTTTGATGCTATAAAGTAGATGCAGGGAGCATGCAACTGAATGAGCAAGTAAGCTTAATAGCTATTTTATACTCATCACTGAATGCAGTAGTGTCGCAGTGGGTCTTGCTGAGGTCCCACGTTGGAAACATAAAATTCTTTGATCTTGTTCTTGTTTCTTGTTTGTATGTAATTTTTGTAAGATGAAGGTTTTTGGAGACTCAAATATGAAGACATTGTAGTACAGAAAGAAACAACACAAAGTAAACCAGATCAAAATTTAAGGTTCAAGTCCCACACCCAGCCTTTATTAGCTATTTTAATCTTAATCAGTTTTAAATTTCTAATCCCCATTTCTACATGTGTAAAATGCTACCTGGCTGAGTTTGGGGACAATCAGAGATGACATATTTAAAATCTTTCCTATATCACAGGTAATCAAAAATGGTGTAACTGACATTAAAATTATTTCTCAGAAAAAAAAACATTTCTGCAAATCATTTCTGCCTATTTCTTTCATAATTCTAAATATAAGTATTAAAATAATTCAATTTGAAGCTTATATACATTTAATAGCTTTCTTTAATTAGTATGTCTCTGATTTTATCCAACAAGGAAGGACCATTAAGTTCCATTTAGATAAGAAAAATGTGGCCTTTCTTAGTGTAAGTTACTTACCCACTAAGAAAATAGGAAGAAGCTTGGCAAAGGTACAGAATATTTTAAACCAAAACTATCAATATGTGGCCAATAAGGTTTCTTGTTCAATAACATTTTCTCTGTCTGTATTTTTGTACATTTTGGACACAGAAGAGAGTTATTGTTTTCTCTCTATACCCAAAGAGCATCACCACTAGACTGAGGAGATCGTGAGATGCTCTGGAGCTCTTAGAAATCTCGGACAATGGAATCAACGTAAATCGAATTTCTCCTACTTAAAGTACATCACGTCATGCCAGCTTCTGAGCAATTAACTTAGATAATAATTTTCTGAAGCTATTTATAAAAGCTGATTTGTTCAAACCACTGGACATTTTAAACTCATTCCCAAGAGAGAGTTTACTTTATGTATCCTATATGAATATTTTGCTGATAAATCACATGGACACATCAAGTGGCAAATTACAGAAAAAGCTAGATTTTTTTTTCCAAGAAAAACCATCTATTTCCACTTTCAGACTGCACTTCTGCATAATATATTGTGGGGGGAAATGAAGCATTGTACTACTTTTAAAGGGTGGCCCCATTAAGATTGGAATGTTTCAACTGACACGCTCTCATTTTAAAGGAGTTAAGCACTACTATAGCATTGAAATATGTAGAAAGCGCCGCTAACTTGGTTTGTAAGTGAAACTTGTCCTATTTCAAAGAAGCAGTTTATTTTATAAGTTGTAATAATAAAGTAAGGAGGTAATGTGAGACTAATTGTACAGAGAGTAGCAAATGCTCAGAAAATATTCAGATAACATGAAAGAGCTGGTGTATTTAGACATTTATGTTTATTGCTCAATCTTCTTCTTAATGATAATCGGAAAAGGAAGGCATGTTTTTGTATAGCTCAAAAATATTCAAAATTTGGACTCTACAGAGAATAAAAGCCAAAAAATAAATTTCATAGATGCTCAGATGTGCAGTTCTCTGTAATGAATTACTAGACTATATTCCTAAAGTTGATTCACTAGGGATAGGGCCTGGAGGAACAAAAGTAGGTAGTAAAATATCTATCAATATATGTTAGATAGCCTTTTGCCTGCAAAGGAAAAATAAATAATTAATATTGCTAAAACTTACATCTAAAGTAGAATACTTCAGAAATCTAATTTATACATACATTAACTGTATTTTTATAAGAAGAGCTACTATTTAGGGAGGTTTTCAAAGAAAGCAAGATATGTAAAGCCAATTATTTTGCTAATTCATTTCTAATACATAATGTTGCAAAAGATAACCAACATATGTATTCATTTCAACCCTTTTGGAAAAGAGTTTGAAAACATCCTATTTTTGTTATGTCTTGAATTAATACAGTTTGATCATTTGAGAAAAACACAGAAGAGTTCAATAGCATTTGTTAAAAGTATTTAATAGTGATAAATTGTTTATCTGAAGGGCTCTGGGCAGGAATTTAGATGATACATTTTCTGAAGGTTTTAACAACTCTAAAATTTTATGTTGTCTGAATTTTGTTTTTCTGTTTATGCATATATAGGTTTTTCTCCTCACAAGAAAGAGTATGGATATTTCAGAAACAAACAAATAAAAGATTAACAAAAAGTACTGTTGGCTTAATGTAAAGAGCTTATTCTTTCAGGTCAGAAGAAAGACCAAAGCTTAAATCCTCAGTGGCACTTCCAACCCATGTAACTTTAGGTGTATTATTCAATCTTTGAGACTCTGGTTCTTTTTTATATATATATATTTTATTATTACTAATTCTAATGGGGTGACACCAATAAATCAGGGTACATATGTACAATGAAAACATCTCCAGGTTATCTTATCATTCAATTGTGTTGCATACCTGTCACCAAAAGTCAAATTGTCCTCTGTCACCTTCTATCTGGTTTTCCCTGTGCTCCTCCCCTCCGCCCTATACCACCTTTCCCTCCATCCCCCTATCCCGTAACCACCACTCTCTTGTCCATGTCTCATATTCTCACTTTTATGTCCCACCTATCTATGAAATCATACTGTTCTCAGTTTTTCTTTTTTTCTGATTTACTTATTTCGCTCCGTATAATGTTATCAAGGTACATCCATTTTGTTATAAATGATCCGATGTCATCATTTCTTATGGCTGAGTAGTATTCCATCGTATATATGTACCATAGCTTTTTAATCCACTCGTCTTCTGACGGACACTTGGGCTGTTTCCAGATCTTCGCTATTGTGAACAATGCTGCCACAAACATGGGGGCGCATTTCTTCTTTTCGAACAGTGCTATGGTGTTCTTAGGGTATATTCCTATAACTGGGATAGCTGGGTCAAAAGGCAGTTCAATTTTTAATTTTCTGAGGAATCTCCAAACTGTTTTCCACAGTGGCTGCACCAGTCTGCAATCCCACCAGCAGTGTAGAAGGGTTCCCTTTTCTCGACATCCTCGCCAGCACTTGTTCTGTGTTGTTTTGCTGATGAGTGCCATTCTGACTGGTGTGAGGTGATATTTCATTGTGGTTTTAATTTGCATTTCTCTAATGATTAGTGATGTTGAGCATTTTTTCATATGCCTATTGGCCATCTGTATGTCCTCTTTGGAGAAATTTCTATTCATTTCTTTTGCCCATTTTTTGATTGGATTGTTTGTCTTCCTGGTGTTGAGTTGTAAAAGTTCTTTATAAATTTTAGTTATTAACCCCTTATCAGATGTGCTGTCGAATATGTTCTCCCATTGTGTGGATTTTCTTTTTATTCTGTTCTTATTGTCTTTAGCTGTGCAAAACCTTTTTAGTTTGATATAGTCCCATTTGTTTATCTTCCCTTTTATTTCATTTGCCCGTGGAGATAAATTGGCAAATATATTGCTGCTACAGATGTCGGAGAGCTTGCTGCCTATGTTTTCTTCTAAGATGCTTATGGTTTCACGGCTTACATTTAAGTCTTTTATCCATTTTGAGTTTGTTTTTGTGAATGGTGTAAGTTGATGGTCTAGTTTCATTTTTTTTGCAGGTAGATGTCCAATCTTCCCAACACCATTTGTTAAAGAGGCTGTCTTTACTCCATTGTATGTTCTTTCCTCCTTTGTCAAATATCAGTTGTCCATAGAGCTGTGGGTTTATTTCTGGGTCCTCTGTTCTGTTCCATTGATCTATGTGCCTGTTCTTTTGCCAGTACCAGGCTGTCTTGAGTATAATGGCCTTATAGAAAACCTTGATATCTGGAAGAGTGAAACCTCCTGCTTTATTTTTTCTTTTTAAGATTGCTGAGGCTATTCGTGTTCTTTTTTGGTTCCATATAAATTTTTGGAATATGTGTTCTATATCTTTGAAGTATGTCATTGGTATTTTAAATGGTATTGCATTGAATTTATAAATTGCTGTTAGTAATATAGACATTTTAATGATGATTATTCTTCCTAGCCATGAGCACGATATATGCTTCCACTTGTTTGTATCTTCCTTGATTTCTTTTATCAATGTTTTATAATTTTCCGAGTACAAGTCCTTAAACTCCTTGGTTAAATTTACTCCTAGGTACTTTATTTTTTTGGCTGCAACAGTGAAGGGGATTGTTTCCTTAATTTCTTTTGCTGACAGTTCATTGTTGGTATATAGAAATGCCTCAGATTTCTGAGTATTAATTTTATATCCTGCCACCTTGCTGAATTCATTTATAAGGTCCAGTATTTTTTTGACTGAGACTTTAGGGTTTTCAATATACAATATCATATCATCTGAAAATAGTGACAGTTTTACTTCTTTTCCAATTTGGATGCCTTTTATTTCTTCTTCTTGTCTGATTGCTGTAGCTTGGACTTCCAGAAGTATGTTGAATAAGAGTGGTGAAAGGGGGCATCCCTGACTGGTTCCTGATCGTAAGGGGATTGCTTTTAATTTTTGTCCATTTAGTATGATGTTTGCTGTCGGTTTGTCGTAGATGGCCTTTATCATGTTAAGGAATAATCCCTGTATTCCCACTTTACTGAGAGTTTTGAGCATGAATGGGTGCTGGATTTTATCAAATGCCTTTTCTGCATCTATTGCAATTATCATGTGATTTTTGTTTATGTGATGAATCACATTGATTGTTTATGTGATGAATCACATTGATTGATTTGCGAATATTGAACCAGCCCTGCCTCTCCAGAATAAATCCCACTTGATTATGGTGTATAATTTTTTTCATATATTGCTGGATCCAGTTGGCTAATATTTTGTTGAGAATATTAGCATCTAAATTCATCCAGGATATAGGCCTATAATTTTCTTTCTTTGTGTTGTATTTGCCTGGTTTTGGTTCAGAATTATGCTCGCCTCATAAAAGGAGTTTGGAAGTCTTCCTTTCTCTTGAATTTTTTGAAATTGCTTGAGGAGGATAGGAGTTAGTTCTTCTTTGAATTTTTGCTAGAATTCACTTGTGAAGCCATCAGGCCCAGGACTTTTATTTTTGGTAGTTTTTTGATAACTGTTTCGATCTCATTTGTTGTAATTGGTCTGTTTGGGTGTTCTGATTCTTCCAGATTGATTTTCGGAAGGTTATACGATTCCTGAAATTTGTCCATTTCACCTATGTTGTCTAATTTTTTGGCATATAGTTCTTCATAGTATTTTCTTACAATGCTTTGTATTTCTGTTGTGTCAGTTATTTTTCCACTGTCCTTTCTAATTTTATTTATTTGAGTCCTCTCTCTTTTTTTCTTGGTGAGTTTAGTTAAAGGTTCATCAATCTTGTTTACCTTTTCCACGAACCAGCTTCTGATTTCATTGGTCCTCTGTATTGTTTCCTTAGCCTCTATGTCATTTATTTCTGCTCTGATCTTTATTATTTCATTCCTTCTACTTGTCTTGGAATAAACTTCCCTCTCAGAACTGCTTTTGCTGTGTCCCATAAATTTTGAGTTGATGTATGCTCATTATCATTTGTTTCTAGAAACTTTTTTATTTCTTCTTTGATCTCATTGTTAATTCATTTATTATTTAATAACATGCTATTTATTTTCCAAGTGTTTGAGTGTTTTTCAGTTTTTGTTTTGTGGTTAATTTCTAGTTTCATGCCATTGTGATCAGAAAAAAAGCTTGATATGATTGTGTTTCTAACTTGCTTATTTGATCCTCAGCGTGATTCAGCCTGCTTTTAATTCCTTCCATTGTGGTCTTCAGTTCTGATACTGTATTTGTCATTTCTGTCTGATTCTTTTTTATTATTTCAATTTCGTTTTTTATACTTGTTATCTCTTTATTTAGGTGTTCATAATGACTATCCATTGTTGCTCTAATTTCTTTGAACATCCTAACTCTCATTATTCTATATTCTGCTTCTGGTAATTTGGTTATATCTGGTTCATTCAGGGACTTCTCTGGGGATTTCTCTAGATTCATTTGGTTTGCATTCCTCTGCCTGCCCACTGTGGCTTTTGCTGTGATTTCTGCCTCTCCTCCACGGGAGGAGCTGTCACTCAAGCCACAAGCCTCAGCACCAAGGGTAGAGGTGAGCACCTTTGCTCAGCTGCGGACCCAGCCTGTTTCCGGACTTCCGCCTAGAACCCGCAGTCAGAGCCTGCTTGCCACAGTCTCGCAGGTTGGGCAGAACTTTTGACGTGCTCTCAGCTGTGAGCCTATGCCCGTTTGGAGCTTTAGCCCCGCCCTCGAGGCCAGGGCCCTTCTGCGCAGGGTCACAAACCAAGGTTTATTGGGCTGGGCGTGTTTGCTGGCTTCTGCTCAGCTGCGGACTTTCGCTCGTCCCAGAATCTACCTCGCCCCCGCGTTCAGAGCCCGATTGTGCATGTAGGATGGCAAACTGCGGTTTCTCCGGTCGGGCGGGGATAGTAGCATGGGCTCAGCTGTGAGTTTCTACTTGTCTCGGGGTCTACCACGTCCCCGCGCTCGGAGCCCGCTCGCGCACGTAGAATGGCAAACCGCGGTTTCTCCAGCCAGGTGGGGGTGGTAGCATGAGCTCAGCTGCAAGCCCCTGCCCGTCCCTGGTCCTAGCCCCATCCCTTTGGTCAGGGCCAGCTTGCGCAGGGTCGTAGAGCAGATCTCTGCCCGTTCCTGGCCTCCCCCTTCGTCCCCACAGGCGGTATTACAGGCGGGTCCGCAGTTTCCGGACCACTTTCACGCGTCCCCTTTGCCCCTGCTGGGCTAGACCGAGCTCACACTGGCTTGGCCTCCGCCCTCGCTGACAGAACCATGTTTCAGCATCCTGCCGCCACCATATCCTTCAGCAACCCTCAGCAGAGTAGGAAGGGACCTAATACTCCACACTGTAGGCCTCGGAGCTCCCTCACTTGTTTCACAGCTCAATACTGTCCAAACGCCTCTTCTAGGCTCTGGTACTGCAGTCTGGGGCTTGGTTCCTGGGATCTAGGTCCCTCCCTCTCCGCCAAACTCTCCTCCCGCCACGCGGGTCTCCCTGGGCTGCCATTTGCTCCGGGGAGCTGGGCAACCCTCTTTGTGTTTTTGCTATTCCTACCAGTCTCAATGTGGCTTCTTCTGTGTTCCTTGGTTGAATAGTCCACTTAGTTTAGTTCAAAGTTGTTTTATCCAGATGATGGTTCTTAAAATTGAGTTATAATCCACTTTGGTTCTGGGAGTTGGAGGTTGGTATGTCCACCTACTCCGTCGCCATCTTGCTCCTCCCTGCTCTAAGTTTCATCTCTTCAAATTTTGAATCCCACCTTCTTCTGATTTTCAAACCTGTATCCGAGACTCTGGTTCTTTTACGTAAAATAATTTGAAGGGTGGAAATAACTTCACCTATTTTCCATCACAGTCTTTAAAAAAGTAAAGTATTAGCAACTTTTTTACTGCTGTTTTATGTCAGGAGTAACATCACACATGTTATTGTACGAGGAACTATATTTTAGTTATGCTTTGCACCTTCCTACTTTGGTACTATCTCACAAAAAATTCTGCCCCGCCTACAAATCTAAAGAAAGTTTCCTTTAATATTAGCTGGATTTCTGTAAACCCAGATTATATTGTATTATCTTAGTGAAACAAAAATATTGTAATATATATAACCTCTGTGTGTGTGTGTGTGTGTGTAAATGTAAACATGTTTTTCTCCTACTTTCTTTCTGTCAGATTGCAATGTCAGTGCATTTGGCTAAATACTGCCACGATTATTATATATTGCATCCAATTCTTTCTATTCTGCTGTCTTAATTTCTTTTAAAAAAAATCACCATTGCCTACATCCAAAAATGTATCACCAATGAGACAGAGATGCTCAGTCATAATAGAATAAATTAACCTTTCCTATAGTTCTGGTAGAAATTAAATATCAGAAATCTGATTGCTATGTTGTTTAGCTGCTGAGCCTGAGCACCATATTCATCAGTGTGCAGGCTGCACTACTAACCGTACTCTGCTATGTATTTAGGTGTGAGTTGGAAATTTGTTTGCATCAGGAAAAGAGAGGCCTGCACCATATTTATTTATGACTTGGGGAAAGAAGGAGAGTTAAATTGTAGAAGCTTACCTTGAATTATTTAATCAAATTTAAGGACATTTCTACTATCCAGCTAAGCTCCTATCAGAGAGCAAATGAAGGTTATAATATAAGCTACAGAAGCTGCAAGACTGAGAGTGCATGATGGGTACTGTATTATTAGTATTATTAGCATCACTTGAATGGCGATGTACATTAAAATGAGGTCTAATAAATAGAATTCATTATTCAAATTATACTTTTGTATCTGTCTTTCTATTTAAAGTAAAAATATCAAGTAACTTTTATAAATTCTTTAAGTTAAGGGTGTTCTGATAAGACAAACCACACATTAATATAAGATGTATGAATATATTCTCAAAACTTTCTCAATATTGACTACAATCCCTCCTCTTTTATATACGTCTTAATATTCTTTATTTTTGTCTTAATATTCTTTTGTATTAGACGTAATTTAGTTCATAGGCCAGTGAAAAATTAATTCTTTTTTTTTAAAAAAATAGCAATTTAAAGAAGATGGCAGATATTTTATCAGGTTTATTAATTCTAGCTTTACCAATTATTGTCCAATGACTTTTGGTTTAAAATAAAACATGTTTATAAATAGTGATGGCAAGTTCTTCAGTCATTAAAAAATAATGATATAAAGCCCACATAATTGTTTGGAGAAGATCTTAAAATATAATAGTAAGTTGAATAATAGCATAAACATTTGTGTGTATATATATATATATATATATATATATATATATATATATATATATATATATCATGTGATTAAAGCTTTGTTTTAAAAAGCTGTGAGACATTTTTAAAATAAGAGCATATACCAATATATTAAGTTTATTTTCATGGGAGTGACAGAATTTCTTATCATTTTTTAAAGCTTTTTCTGTTATTTATTTTTAGTTATCTTTAATGAAAATAGATTATGTATTTAAAAACAGTGCATATATATAAGATGAACATATATTAATATGAAGTTCCATACTATTTAGAATGGTTAAACCTGTAGATTCTGATAACAGACTGAGTTGAAATGATGAGTCTCTGTCAGCAAGTTCTCTCAACTCTTGCTACCTCCGTTTTCTATATCTATAAATTGTGCACTCTTAAGAGTTTGAACTCAGGTTGTTGTAAGTAACAGATGTGTAATGCATATAAAGTAAGTTAAAAAATGCCTGGTACATAGAAGACAGTCAATATGTAATAAGTTTATAATTAAAAACACATTACAAATTGATGACAAACTAACATTCAGTGTTTTTCAAAAAAAGCTCAGTTATATAAAATTTGATTTCTACTATTCAGTTATGCCTGACCTGTGGTGGCGCAGTGATAAAGCGATGACCTGGGAAGACTGAGGTCGCCAGTTCAAAACCCTGCACTGGTCTGGTCAAGGCACATATGGGAGTTGATGCTTCCAGCTCCTCCCTCCCCCTTTCTCTCTTTCTCTCACTCTCTGTCTCCCCTCTAAAAAATGACTAAAATAAAAAAAAATTAAAAAAAATTCAGTTATACTCTTTATTTTGAGATACTTATTTAAAATCTTTAAATATTTGAAACATAAAAATAGGAACTTTTAAGTATTTGAATAGTTAAAAAATAGATGTCAGAAAGTTCAGTAGTGATGCTCACATAATTTATTCTTTAAAACTCTCAATTCCTCAGAGAATTTGTTTTGTATTTTGCACTCAATATTAATACTTTGGTCACAATTTTTCCCCTATAACCACAATAAATAAGAAATAGACAAAAAGATGTGGCTATTAATAACAAGAATGAGGAGAAAGAGAGGTAGCCAGATAGTGAAGACAGATACATAATAGCTGTGCATAATGAAAAATAATAACAAAAAGCTTCAGAACCATTTATTTGGTGGAGGGACAAACAGCTTCTGGCAGAAAAATACAATTTTGTGTTTTTTTCAGTACAATGAATACAAAAAGGTGATTCTTCTGCTAAATTGTTATCATTAAGTTATAATTAGAATACGCTATTTCATAAAGCAAGATTTTTTTTCTCACATTTTGAAAGGATTAGTACTTTTGTGTGGTTTGTGATGCAGGAGAAATAAGTAAATGAAATAGCTGGTTTCTTAACAATTTCAGATAATTGAGTACTAATACAGAAATTCCAAACCATAGTTGTATTATTTTTTTGTGTGTGTTTTTCATATATTTATCGAAGATTGTACAGCTTTTAATTACAGTTACAGTAAATTAACTTAACTAACAGTAGTTCTTAAAGTTTTAATAATGAGCAGATCACAGGTAAATATCCAAATATATTCTCACAACTCTTTCACCAGGTTTTACTTTTAACAACCAAATCACAACTAAAATAAATAACATGCTCTTTCCCACTTTTGGAAAAGATTGTGCAGAATGAAAATCAGGAAGAAAATATTCAATAGAGATTTAACATATAAATTATGTGCTCTTATATTCTTTTTCTGTAAGAATTCAGAATGGAAAAGAACCCAGATAAACAAAATAAGGGAAAGATTATGGTTGTATCTATCAGTATTCTAGTGAAGAAAAAATAAGATGAAAAAGGATTATCTGGTCTAAATAAGAGATAGTGATGTCAACCTGTTAATAACTTCTTGAGAAAATACTGTTCCTGACATTTAATGCTCTAAAGTTTTTCTGTAATCTTTATTCCCTTTTATATGCCATAAAAGTCTATTCTTCTGTAATTCAATCATGATTCATGTATTTATACTGGAACGAAGAGCTTTAGTCTTGATATCTTGCTGAAGTTAACTACAAATATTTAAACAATATGAAATATCACTTTTAAAAAATTTTAATAAGCTCATTTAATATCCTTTTCTGTTAAAACTAAGACTGTATTTCCTCAATTACAAAGTATCTTTGATTGTAAAGATTATCATCACCTGACCAGACAGTGGTACAGTGGATGGAACATTGGCCTGGGATTTTGAGGACCCAGATTTAAAACCCCAAGGTCCAGCCTTGAGTGTAGGCTCATCAGCTTGAGCACAAGATTGCAAACTTGAGTTTGGAGTTGTAGGCATGACACCATAGTGGCGGGCTTGAGCCCAAAGGTCACTGAATTGAAACCCAAGGTCACTGGCTTGAGCAAAGGGTCATTGGTTCAGCGGGAGCCCCCTGGTCAAAGTACATATAAGAAAGCAATCAGGCCCTGGCTGGTTGTTTCAGCGGTAGAGTGTTGGCCCAGCATGTGGAAGTCTTGGGTTTGATTCCCAGCCAGGGTGCACAGGAGAAGCACCCATTTGCTTCTATACCCTTTTTCCTCTCCTTTCTCTCTATCTCTCTCTTCCCCTCCCACAGCCAGGGCTCCTTTGGAGCAAAGTTGTCCCGGGCTCTGAGGATGGCTCCATGGCCTCCACCTCAGGTGCTAGAATGTCTGCAGTTGCAAAGGAGCAACAACCCAGATGGGTGAGCATCACCCCCTGGTGGGCATGCCAGGCTGATCCCATTTGGGCACATGTGAGAGTCTGTGCCACCTTGTTTTTCACATCAGAAAAATACAAAAAGAAAGAGAGAGAGAGAGAAGAAAGAAAGAAAAAAATCAGTGAACAATTAAAGTGCCTCAACTACAAGTTGATGCTTCTCATCTCTTTCCCTTTCTGTCTGTTCCTCCCTCATTCTTCTATCTCACAAAAACAAAAACAAACAAACAAAAAACTCAATTATCACCAATTTAGATCAACCATTGAAATAAAAATTACTATTATATTTATAATTTATAATATACATTGGTTATAAAATGTCACTTTCATTAAAGTTACTATTACAAAAATATAAAAATTATTTCTTAAAATGTTCTCCTTTGGAATGGAGAGATGGATGGATACACATGCAATAAAGCAAGTGAAATAAAATGTTAGGTGTAGTTGTTCTGTGAATGCTTACTGTATATTTTTTTACTGTATGTTTAAACAACTTGAAATGTTTCTTAGAATGAAACTGTTAAAGACCCCTGCTGCAAATTAAGAAAAAATAGCATTTATTGAATTTTCAATTACTTTACTGAATTATCTTTCTATTAGCACCCATTTATGAATATATTTTTATAAAGTTGCATCCTCATATACTGATTGTGAATCAGTCATTTCCTGGACAACATAGACCCTATAAGTGATTTCACTATTATTCATTGTATCTTGTTCAAATTTCCTTCTAACCTGGTACTCAAAATTTTATGCTGAATAATTTTCATAACATATAGTACTTTCCCTGTAAGTTATCTCATATATTCTACATTATATTATAGTCATTGTGTCTCTAATTCATTTTGGTAAAAATCCTTTGTATTTCCTCCACAGAAGAATTCTGTAGGGTGGAAAAATTCTAATTTTTACTTATTGCTAAACAACATATTGGAAAGTGAAACAGTAAGTATACCCAGTTTGTTGGAAGCAAATAGGTTTAAAAACATACCTGAATATAAGTTCAACTTTTTAAAATAAATGTATTTCTTCTATAATTTTTAACATACATTATTTGAGCTTCTACCATAGTCAAGAGGAATCTTTGAATAGAGCAGTGTTGGGAGAACTTGCCAAGGGTATTGCCACTGACCGTCAAAAGCAAAGTGGACCAGGAGGCCAAAGAGAGAGGCTGATAACTCCAGAGATAAACAAAGTGTTTAGTAAGGAAACTTATACACTGAAGCGAAGTCCTGGGCAGTAGCAGGAGGGTAGAAACTGAAAGAGGGTTGGGGCTTGATGTGTATAACTTCCAGGAACACCAGTAGCTGGTAGCCTAGTGGTACAGTGTTTATCAAAAGCTGTGCATTCCACAGCAGTGAACAAGTCAATGAGTTTATTTATCTAAGTAAAAACATTCCTTTCAGGTGATGCAGGCCCACATTACGGAAGTGAACTGGAACAACTTGCTTCTTAAAGATGGCATAGGTCACATCAAGCACTAGCAACCATTTTGTCTAATATTCTTTTAATTTCTATTATAATAATTAATAGATTTTTAATAAAATGAATCTATTTTTGAATAAAATGATTCATATTCAACCATAATTTTTGAAAAGGCAAATAGTATAATACATATATATATACTGGAAAGTTATTATTTTCTGATTAAATGTTCTAAATATCTCACCAACTTTCTACCTTACCACAATCATTTTTATTCTTCTATTTTGATAAATCATGAATACACATTTTATGTATATATGTCATTTTAGATTTATGTTTTTGTTAAATAAATTTTTCTGATATTGAGACTTTAATTCAATAAATAATAACTTTAATATGCACTTTTAAAAAACAGTCACATATGTAATAATATTCATGAAAGACTTTAAAGTTATAAAATAAAAATTTTCAGTAGAATTATAGAAAACTGAATATAGCATCATTTTAAGTTCAGAAAAAAATACAAATTATAATCATATTCATGCTTAACTGAAATAAAAAGGCAAAACTTTTAATAGCCTTTGTACCTTTATAGTAAAATTTATGGATTTCTCTACTTTTAATCTCCAAAAACCTTCTCAACAGTTTTTAAAATATTGTTTTATTTTATTTGAAATAAATATTTGAACAATTCAATATTGAATAATACATATTGTAGAAATTTGTTTTCCTTTCATAAATTAAATGAATATAGCATGACTCTGAAATTAAGTTCATAGTTTGCAATGTTGTTTTTTATTTATCTAGTTATACATCTCTAAAGACAAAATTTAAAACCTGTTAGCATCTAAATGCTATTAATCTGGGTGATGTAAAGTTTTTCTGAAGGATATTGTTATCTTTTCATTGATAAAACATTAGTTGTCATTCTTTTCTAAGCAAGCATGCAGGAGTTTGTTTGAGGCACTATCTCATTATAGCCATTTTATTTTATATCTAGCATAATAAGAACAAGCTGACTTGCCCTGATCTGTTGGCTCAGTAGTAGAGCATCAGACTTTTGCATACAGTCATTCTCTGGGATTTTTCCTCACTACACATCCTGGTTGCCTTTATTATTTATTTATTTAAGCAAGAGAACAGAGAGGGACAGACAGAGACAGACAGGCAGGCAGGCAGGGAGAGAGATGAGAAGCATCAGATCTTCATTGCAGCACCTTAGTTGTTCATTGACTGCTTTCTCATATGTGCCTTGATGTCTGGTGCGGAGCAGGAGGCTCTAGCAGAATGAGTGACCCCTTGCTCAAACCAGTGACCTTGGACTCAAGTCAGCGACCTTGGGCTTCAAGCCAGTGACCTTTAGGCTCAAGCCAGCAACCATGGGGTCATGTCTATGATCCCATGCTCAATCCACGCTCAAGCTGGTGAGCCCACGCTCAAGCCAGATGTGCCCGTGCTCAAGCTGGCTACTTTGGTGTTTCAGACCTGGTTCCTCTACATCCCAGTCCAACACTCTATCCACAGCACCACCATCTGGTCAGGCCATCTGGCCTTTAAATGGAATGTGAAGTTTTATGCCACAACTATGGTGGCCACTATAAAATTAATTTTAATCCCAAAATACTTTACAGTGAAAGAAAACAAATGGGGTTTCCATCTCAGGAAGGATTATTATTCCCACTTTTTGCTTTGTATTCTTGTGGGGGCAGAGACTTTTAAATCATTATGACTACAAACAAAGTTTTAATAGGTTATACTATGCCTTTATAGTGCACATTTATTACTTTTTGTGTTTTACCCTATAATGTCATGGTGGAAAATAAAGAAATATCATTGAGTAATGGAAAAAAATCCATTATGTATCAAGATTCATTTTGTATTGACATTAATAACATAAGTTAATGATTAACCTGAAGAAAAATAATTCATTCTGCAAACCATCAAAGATTCCAGCAGTCTATAAAAGACACCAATAAAATTCAGGGACAAGTGAAAATATAAAGGTGACTAGAAGGGAAATAGATTGCTTTGGAGGCCTTGAGAGAACAGGCAAATGAAGGATACATTAAAAGTGCTTGTTTTGCAACATTTATAGTCACAATGATGAGCCTTGTTTATTAAATTGTAAAAAGAGAAAGGTAGGAGAAAAAAACAAAGAAAATTCAATCAAAACACGATTACTTTTTATACCTTAAAATAAAAAAGGTATCCAAATTTTTCAAGATATATTAGAGAAGATACTGAAAATGCATCATTAAGTGTTGAAACCTTTGTACCAAATACCCATTTGACGAAAGGTTTAAGATAGAAGATAAGAGTACTATATAGAATAGAATGTACTATGATCTCTTTTTAAAAATCAATAGCTTTTAAAATCCCCAATGCTCTCACTGCTGAGATTAATATGGACCAAGAATCCATCCTAAACACACACAATGACTTCTATTACAAAAGGAAAAATGAAAATGCTGCTATTACTGACACAGTCAATAGATCCCACCTCGGTGTATACTGTGCTTTCTATATTTTTAATTTAAATGCATATAGTTCCAGGGACTGGAGCATGATCATTATTCTTTTGCTTCAGAACATAATGGAAGATGTGGAAGTTTGTCCCATAAATAAACATATAACCAGTCTTGGGTACCATTTTCTTAAAATAATTTCCCTGGAAACTTATCTAGACATACTCAATATGTGGTTCTTCCTCTAACCTGCTCTTTATTTCTGTTTTCTTTTTTTTTTATTTTAGAAATTTTTTTTTTTACAGGGACAAAAAGAGAGTCAGAGAGAGGGATAGATAGGGACAAACAGACAAGAACGGAGAGAGATGAGAAGCATAAATCATTAGTTTTTCGTTGCCATTGCTATACCATAGTTGTTCATTGATTGCTTTCTCACACGTGCCTTGGCTGTGGGCCTTCAGCAGACCGAGCTACCCCTTGCTGGAGCCAGCGACCTTGGGTCCAAGCTGGCAAGCTTTTGCTCAAGCCAGATGGGCCTGCACTCAAGCTGGCAGCCTCGGAGTCTCGAAACTGAGTTTTCCGCATCTCAGTCCGACGCTCTATCCACTGCATCACTGTCTGGTCAGGATCTTTTTTTTTCTCTTACAAGTAGAACTTGAACAGAATATTTTGAAATTGTGGCTTCTGCCTCAGGTATGAGGACACATATTCCAGTGTCCACAAAAATAGCAACATTATTCAAAAATAAGAGAAAGTATAAAAAAATTTACATTCAGGCTTTTGAAAGCTTAGAGGAATGTATAGTTTTATAAATGCATAGTCTTTCCCAAGTACCCAAAAATATTTCTTACCCTTTGTGATTATGGATCCTTGGGGTAAAAACAATTTCTACTTCAAACAGCTTGGTACTGGCATAAGAAAATGCATATATATCAATGGAACAAAACAGAGAACCCAGAAATAAACCCACATCTTTATGGAAAATTGATATTTGACAAAGGAGGTAAGAGCATATAGTGGAGTAAAGACAGCCTCTTTAACAAATGGTGTTGGGAAAACTGGACAGCTACCTGCAAAAAAATGAAACTAGACCACCAACTTACACCATGCACAAAAACAAACTCAAAATGGATAAAGGACTTAAATATAAGCCGTGAAACCATAAGCATTCTAAAAGAAAACATAGGCAGTAAACTCTCCGACATCTATCGAAGCAATATATTTGCTAATTTATCTCCATAGGCAAATGAAATAAAAGACAGGATAAACAAATGGGACTATATCAAACTAAAAGCTTTTGCACAGCTAAAGACAATATGAACAGAATAAAAAGACAAACCACACAATGGGAGAACATATTCGACAATACATCTGATAAAGGGTTAATAACCAAAATTTATAATGAACTTGTAAAACTCAACACCAGGAAGACAAACAATCCATTCAAAAAATGGGCAAAAGAAATGAATAGACACTTCTCCAAAGAGGACCTACAGATGGCCAATAGGCATATGAAAAAGTGCTCAACATCACTAATCATTAGAGAAATGCAAATTAAAAATCTACTTCAAAAATTAAAGAATTAATTAATATATATTAATCTAAAAGATCTTTCAGCAGCACTTTTACTTTTATTATAAAGGGTGAAGCCACCAATAAATCATTTATAAGAGTTCTGCTGTATTTATGTGGAGTGTGCAACAGATCTACTTAATCCAATTATGTTCAAGAAGTAATTCTCTCACTAGTAGAGACAGAATGTCCATGGCTAATTCAGAAATGCATTCAGAAGACAAAGTAGCTCTACAATATTTGTCTTGGAGGCTGTATGAACTGACCATTTTTTTTTCTAAGGCAACATTTGGTGAACCCAGGTTTTTGTTGTGGTATATTCATTATATCTAATTTTATCATTATTTTTATTTAATGTATTAACTCTTTATCAACCAAACACAGTTCAATAAATAAAGATTTCCTTTCCATTAAGTATCTGCAACTGCCGCATAACAGATATTTACTCAAGGCGTTAATTTCAAGATTGAGGAACTAAGAAAAATATTTCTCATGCATACAATACAACCCAATGCCGTACAAGCAGAGAGAGAGAGAGAGAGATCAACCTTTCTTTAATGAAGAAGAATATGTATTATGTGTAATCATTTAGTGTCTGTGTAATAACAAAATGTCTTCTATACATAATGCAAATTACTTTTTGTTAGAATTTTAAATAGAAAGAAAATGGAGAATGACTTTAGAAAAGAATTGTTTAATGCTCTAAAAAGGCTCACAAAAATATTTCAGGAGGAAAGAACACTGGAATTCATTCATATAGAGTATGCTAGTTAGTCTTTTTAGAAACAAACCAAAAGGAAGCATCTATAACCAAACCAGTTGAACTCAAGATAGATATAGGGGCACATAGGGTCAAAAACCTAAGAGGACTGGCAATATGTGTACATAATCCTCAGTGAGACTTAGAAGAACAAAGATTGTTTTTCAGACTATTCTAACAGTCTTCTAGAAAGCCCAGATATCTTTCGCTCATTTCTATTCAAATCATGGTCTTAGACCAGCAACATAGACATCATAGGGGAGCTGGTTAGAAAGACCAGTTTTGGGCCCTCTTCTGACCCATCCAGGTAATTCTTAATTACTTTAAGGTTGGAGTACTGATGTTTAGCCTCCAGAAAGATTTGTTGACTCCTCCAGATTTTCACAATTGTAAATAACATTGAAACACTGCTAGACCATAAATTGATGTAGCCTGAGGAAGTATAATGCTGAAGCTGTGTGGTAGAATTTTTCTTTCTCAGACAGCTCTGGCCTGCTCAAAGCAGTGATTGATCTTAGATGACCTGGTGCCTGAAAGAAATTAACCTGGACTTGTGAAGCCAAGATGAAATTGTGGTGACCTCTAATCATTCTGGCAAATGGTTGAGTCAAGGGCCTCAATACTGGTTATCTATAGTTAAACCTTTTAAAATGGCTATTTGTTTTTATAGTTTTCTATTTCAATCACAGCACTGCTTCATGTGGTCTCTACATTTATTCAACAGTTGTGGAATGTATTTCCTCTGTAAATTTTTAAAATTTCTTTTCTTTTTTTTTTTTTTTTACAGGGACAGAGAGAGAGAGAGAGTCAGAGAGAGGGATAGATAGGGACAGACAGACAGTAATGGAGAGAGATGAAAAGCATCAATCAAGCTGGCGAGCTCGGGGTCTTGAACCTGGGTCCTCCGCATCCCAGTCCGATGCTCTATCTACTGCGCCACAGCCTGGTCAGGCTGAAATTTCTTTAGGTGATTTATGCTGAACTACACCTAGCGATGGAAAATACTCCTCAATTACTTAAAAAATAATCGGCCCTGGCCAAGGAGCTCAGTAGATTAGAGCATTGATCTGATATGCCAAGGTTGTGGTTTTGATACCTGATTAGGTCACAGACAAGAATTGACCAATGAATGCATGAAAAGGGGAACAACAGATTAATGTTTCTTTTTCTCTCCCTCCTTTCTCTCTTTCTCTAAAGTCAACAAACAAAAATAAACAAATTAATAATTAGCTTGCTTTTAAAAATAGCCTGTTACAGAAAAATTTTCATGAGCCATTATAGTATATTATCTAATCAGAGACCATACTACATACAAAATTATTGTTTGAGCTTTCAAAGTGCTTTCTTCTTTAAAACTGAAAGAGATATTGCGTGGTTACTATAATTTTTAATACAGAAATATCATTCTTTGACATAACTCGATGAATCATGTATTTTTTCTTTTCTTGGGAACTGAAATACATATTTATGACAGTATTAAAATTTGGCTTTTGAAAAGAAATGCATTTATTTTGTTTTGGGAAATTTTTCATTTGCATTTAAGATATTATAAAACCTTATGAATTCTACCTAATTCCAGTTAAATTTATGACTGGTTTAAAAGGCCTTTTCTAATCCATTAATTACTAACCAATGGTTCCTCTGCCTCGTCCTGCCATCCAGACTTTGATAATATCACTACTGTTTTAAGTCTCCCCTAATACATCCAAGTCCCAAAGTGAAGAGCAAAAAAATTAGTTGAATCTATTCAAAGAATACAGTACAGAGGAAGTAACTGAGTTGAAAAATACATCTCTGAGTATCCCTGAGCTTTTAAATCTCTCAACATATAATGGACAGAGAAATATATCTAAATTATAAGTATAAATAAAAATACATTGAATATAAATATAAAGAGAAAAATGAAATTCATATTTGTTTTGTGCAAAGCATCCTCAAATACCTCATAGCCAAATGAACATCTGAAAAGAGACCAAAAACAGGTGACTCATGAGAGCTGGTAAGACAGCAGTGGACTAGCAAATGAAAGGAGGAAATAACTGGCTGAGAAAGAAACAAGAGCTTGACCAGGCAATTGCACAGGGGATAAAACATCAGACTGGGATGCAGAGGACCCATGTTCAAATCCCCGAGGTTGCCGGCTTGAGCGTGAGCTCATAGACATGACCCTATGGTCAGTGGCTTGAGCCCAAAGGTTGCTGGCTTGAAGTCCAAGGTCACTGGCTTGAGCCCAAGGTTTCGGGCTTGAGCAAGGAGTCACATGTTCTGCTGGAGCCCCTCAGTAAAGGCACATATGAGAAAGCAATCAATGAACAACTAAGGTACCACAACAAAGAATGGATGCTTCTCATTTCTCTCTCTTCCTGCAGGCCTGTCTACTCTCTGTCCCTGTCTCTCTTGCTAAAACAAACAAACAAACAAATGAAAACAGAAAAGCCAGAGGGAGGAGAGCATGCAGAGAAAAATATACCAGCATGATAGGAAAGAGAGAGAGAGAGACAATAATTTCACACACACAAAATAGGTGTCAAGTAAAATGGTCCAGTCAGATAAGATTTGTTGTCTTCTGCCTGACCAGGTGGTGGTGCAGCAGATAGACTGTCGAACTGGGATGTGGAGGACCCAGGTTTGAGACCCCGAGGTCACCAGCTTGAGCGTGGGCTCATCTGGTTTGAGCAAAACTCACCAGCTTAGTCACAAGGTTGCTGACTTGAGCAAGGGATTACTTGGTCTGCTGAAGACCCATGGTCAAGGCAAATATGAGAAAGCAATCAATGAACAATGAAGGTGTCGCAACAAAAGACTGATGATTGATGCTTCTCATCTCTCTCCGTTCCCGTCTGTCTGTCTCTGTCTCTGTAAAAAAAAAAAAATTTGTTGTCTTCTTTGTACATCAAAAGATTTTGTTTTACGTACGTACTTTAAGAACTGTGTCTATGCCTATTTTCTATTAAAAACTTACCAAATTAAGTTACTGGGTTTTTTTGTGTTTTTTTAAATTTTTTTTTATTTATTCATTTTAGAGAGAAGACACACAGAGAGAGAGAGAGAGAGAGAGAGAGAGAGAGAGAAAGGGGGGAGGAGCTAGAAGCATCAACTCCCATATGTGCCTTGACCAGACCAGTGCAGGGTTTTGAACTGGCGACCTCAGTGTTCCCAGGTTGACGCTTTATCCACTGCGCCACCACAGGTCAGGCTAAGTTACTGTTTTATAATTTAGAAAAACTAAACGAAAGTGATACCAATAACAGGAAGCTGTGTTTCCTATCTTTGAGACAAACGAAAAAAGTGACAATAATCATTACATTTCTTTCTCTCTCTCTCTCTCTGAGTGTGTGTGTGTGTGTGTCTGTCTGTCTGTCTGTCTGTCTCTCTCTCTCTCTCTCTCTCTCTTTCACTTCAGAGGAGATAGTAGGTCTCTGAAGCCCAGGTCTTTTGCCACATAAGCACTTTGATGCATGACAATGCTAATCATTTAATGAAGATATATAGTTTGTCCAGTCATAGTGTCCCTAAAGAGAAAGAATATGAACATTCAGCTTTGTGGTTATTCAAAAGTTTTGGACAATTGCCAATTCAAATGTGATCCATGGATTCTGAATTCAAATCTGTCCTCTGTCTCCCTTTCCCCCGTCTTTAATCCATCAAGTTTTAAATTTTCTAGCCATTATCAGAATGAACTGGATCCATACCAGATTCTAGAAAGAATCAGCCCCATACCTCATCGCTATTCCTCTGAGCTAGCCAGCCCCACATGCCATACCTCATGACATGCATCCAAAACATAAATCAAACTCTAGGATGGCTTAGTTTTCTTATGAGAACGAAGCTTTAACCTTACTTGGTAAATCAGGATTCTAAAGGAGTACAGTCTTCCATTTGTTTGCATTAACCAGAAAGGCATTGTGCCAACAAAGAGCCTTATTTTCGGCAAATAATTTCTCAGAAGAAAAGGAAAAGGAAGAATCGAGATATCTATCTTCACAAGTTTCCAGTGATGGCTAAATAAGTGCAAGAAATAAAGATACATGTTTAAAGAACATTGCTTTCTTTAATAAGCATGATCTCACAAGCCGGGTAGAAGGCGATAGTAGTTTTTCTAGAGGCGCAGCTTCCAGTACGCATATCCCAGCCGTAGAAGAGATTTTGGTTAGAGGAAGGAAATAAAGGCAGATCTCAGTAGAGTTAGGAAAACAAATTAAAATAGTACTCTGTCTCTCTGAAGCAACTGATTAATAGTTACACACAATCTCATCAATAACGCTAATGCCTAGCAGTAGGTTAACGCGGCACATTAGCTTCTTTGATATAAATGAAACCACAGGAAACATTTATTTAAGGTATGAATTTGATTGTAAGTGCCTCTTTTCCAAGTTTGCCCTTAAAATAAAATTAATATAATAATATATTATTTTGATTATATATAATTATATGTTTCAAGTTATATAATTTATTATAATTTTTTCTCAAATGCTTTTTTTTACTAGTTGGTATACCTTTAATATTTAGGCAATGAGTTTAGCCAGTGTCAGAATAATTTAGTTACTATTCACTACCTATTAGAAATATAAAGATTGAGCCTCTGCTTCCTCTCATCCCCGACTTACACTCATTCTAAAGTGTGTCATAAAATTCCTTTCTTTCTCATGGCTTTTCTTCCCTAATTTTCATATGTCTAAACAGGAAAATATAAATTTGTATTATAGTTTTGAAATTTAAATAAACAATTTTTGGTTTCCATTGAAATTCAGCAAGGAAATTTGTCCTTATTATGTGCATGTACAAATTCGAACATTATCTAAGAAAGGAAAAAAATCTATATTCTTGTCTTCTGTATAGTATATACTAGCTTCAAAGAGTTAATGCCCCTGATTCAAAACTACCATAACAAGGTGATTATATATATATATTTTTACAACTGTTTTGTTACTTTTATTTCATTAATATACTATTTGACTGTCCAATAAGGAATTTATAAATTATACCCTCAAATAGCATACTGTAAAACCATAAATGAAAAGATCATTTCTACATTTTGTTTTCCATGTAATATTTCTAACATTTGTATTTTAAAACTCTTCATCATCTATTATGGGAACCTCTAATTACAAGGTAAAGTCACCTTCTTGAAGGTTGATCAAAACTTATATGGGTTGTAGTTCAAGTCCTTGCATATCAGTTTGCCTTAGTTTCCTCATGTGCAAAATGAGACATTATTTATACCATTTGCTGTTAAGATTTCCAAAGTAGGCACTGGGTTTCATTTTGGTTGGACTCATATTTGAAGATTATAGTTTCAATTAATCCACCATAAATCTCTGAAAAAGTTCATTTGAAACTTTATTGTGAAGCATAATAGTCTGATGGAATAAGTATGGGATTTTAGAAATATCTGGACTTTACCTTTTTGTTAGTGTAATGTCCTAGGCAATTTTCTTCTCTCTGAATCTCATTTCTTATTTGATAAAATAAATTCATAGTTACAATATCTATCTTTCTAGATTGCTGTAAGAAATAATTAGAGGTATAAAGGAACTCTTTTTAAATTGTGAAGTTACGCTACATATGTTAGTCAGTAATACCACTCTGAAAATTGCTATTGCCAGTTTTTGTGTTAAATAGCAAACAAAATTTTGTATTTACATTTGAATTAGCCCATCTTAAAAATATATACTTTTTGTTAAGTAGTATTTTGAAACACATGGGCTTTCCTGATCTCAACCACAACTAAAGCAAGTGGACTTCATGTTCTCAGTCTCATAGCACAGACCTACTTTGATATAGGACTACTCCTGCTTTTTCTTCACTGAACGCTTGCTCTGGTTTATTTCACTGTGATGCTTCTTAATGAAAGAAAGGGTCATATCAGTTACATGGAAATCAGAAAAATGTTTATTTTATCAAAGGAGTCTATTTTTCTTAGGAAATATCTCTCCTCTTCCTGGTCACTGGACAAAATCGGTTTTTTATCTGACAGACACCTTACATCTTCCTCCATTGAGATGTCTCTATCATTGCAAACTTAACATGCCTATCTATTACATCTCATACTACATTATTCTCCATTTCCTAAAATCAACATATGCTTATGAGCCTCAGGATCTGTATACATGCTATTGATTTTTCCTAAAAGAAAATACAGATGTAAAGTTCCTTGTTACCTTTTGGATCTCAGGTTAGATGGCACCTCACCCAAGAAGAGGTCTCTGACTACTGAATCTAGAATACATCCACTTATTTTGCCCTTTTTTATTTATAGCATGGATCTCATTGTGTAATTGTCTATTTTTTAAAAACTTATTTGTTGTTTGCAGTGAACTTGATGACAGAGCATACCATTACTGTTTCATTTCTCTCCATGAATGTGAGTAATGTATAGAAGGCACTCAATTAAGAGTTACTAAGTGAATAAATTAATAAAATGAAAGGAGAAAGTGGAATTGAATAAGAAATTGTCTTTGTGAAAGTAGAATTTGTCTAAAGACATCATCTCAGAAGATCGGATTGGATGGTTTTAGTTGTTGCTGACTATCTCTTTATGGCTGTCATGCTAACATTTCAGATCCACATGCCTAAAGCTCAACTCATCGCTATTGTTCTTATTCCTGTACCCTTAGCCTGCTCATCTTCATTCACTTCCCCACTCCTGTAATGGTTCCATCCACTTCCTAGTCTAATTGTAAACTGGGAGGGTCATATTTAGGTCCTTCGTCTTCTGTACTCTATGCATCCAAGTATATTTCCTCATCTTGCAGGCTCTTTTACTCATTACTATTTTGTGTTCCTTTGTCTGATCTGAAAATATGCACTAACTCCTGAGTAGTTTCCATGTCTCTAGTTTCTCATTTTTATTTACATCTTTATGTCTTCTATTAAATTTTAAAAATCTTAAGGGCAGGGATTTTCTTAATTATCACAGTTACATGTATACATGGTCAATTCCTGCCTAGTGCTTACTGACATAAGACTCAGTAGTTTCTTTGTAAAGATAAGTTATAATTTGTAACAATGATGACATATTTGTAAAGATGCTTTTCAAAATGTTTTCAAATCCTTAACTCCTAACTTATTCCTATTTGGCAATCATTTAAACCTTATCACTATAAAACCTCCAAAGCCTTATTCTTTTCTCTCTTTCAATTTGTCCTGAAGGTATGAACAATAGTATCTATTATTTGTTTCTTAGGAATTCTTTGATATACCCTACTAAATCTTGACAAATATTCTCCTGCTATATCTTTTCTATATCTCTAGGTATAATAAATTGTTTTTCTGCTCAGCATTTCTCAGCTTCACACAATAGAAAGGAAGAAAGAAAAAAAGGAAAGAAAAATAGTTGAGCGTATATTTTCTGCTAGAAAAGGGAAAGATGGTGAGCCAGTCACAACGACTACAACTTTTTGCATCTCAGCAGCTTTTAGACTTGATGAGCAGTGGTCACTCCTTCTGAAAAGTCACAGACATAACCAGAATGTAAAGAGGTAGAGGAGAGGGATGGGGTTGCTGAGAGACAACTTGCCTAGTACTACTTCCTTCCTCTCTGCTCCAGGAAGGGACAAAGACAATGAATCAGGCATGAAGCCATCTTAACAAATATTATAAAGAGCTCCTTTGGGGCATCTATGGGAGAAAAAAAAAGAAGGAATTTATGACAAAACAAGCTTTTTCTTGCCTCAATGCCCTTATCATGTGTGTTTTTTATAGTCACCATAACATATAAGAAAATGTCATCATGAAAAATAGACAAATAGACTTTGAACCTGCTGAAGAAATTTCAAAAGTACATCATAGAAGTGCTTTGTCAAAAATAAATGACATGGGTGTGGAGCAGGATTTAGTTCAAAAAGAGGAATCTAATTTTAGTAACAAATAGTCAGCCAATGACAATCAAATTAAAGGCAATCTTCACACATCTTGTAGATTACCTTCTTGGAAGTCACTAGTGATTGCAATGATGTATGCTGATTCAGATTGTATCCTTATAATACAGAAATCACTTTTTTTGTGCAAGAGCTCGTATACACATATATATTATATGTATAACATTTTATAGACACAACTATAAGCACTTCATATATGGAGTGAATTTTCAAACATTTTTACCAATACAATATTTTTATATGTTTATTTTAATAAACACTGAATGTATAAAATAGGTTAAAATGTACTGCTATGATTAAAACACTTATGGGGAACACTTAGAAACCCCACACTGATGCCTGACCTGTGGTAGTGCAGTGGATAAAACGTCAACCTGGAATGCTGAGGTCACCAGTTCAAAACCCTGGGCTTGCCCGGTCAAAACACATATGGGAGTTGAAGCTTCCTGCTCCTCTCTCTCTCTCTCTTCTAAAATGAATAAATAAATAAAAATAATTAATAAAAAAAAGAAACTCCACACAGGCCTTCCCCCCTATCTCCAATTGTGGCCCCCAAAGGTCTTCCACACAACTTTGGTTGATTTAATCAATGGCAAATACAATCTATATATTTTAATAGTGTAAAAATTTATAAAACTCAGTTAAAAATATAATCATAGAAATGTAATTTAATAGAGCATTAATTACCCATATAAAGTTATATTATTTACCTTATTTTTGCAACAGCAAATCAGAAATTGAATAAATATTCTCACAAAAGTAATCAAATTCAGAAAGACTTTGAGGGAAATTTGGTAAATGAATTTGAAAACAATAAGCCTCATGTGACTTTATTCTCATAAAATTTCCTAGAAGGGTATGGGCAGTAAAAATCAAGTGATTTCTCTATATTTGGCATTAGGGTTCCATTTCTAGGAATGTGGATGGCTAAAATATTTATCAATGTGTGCTCAGCATGAGGTGAGAAAGACTATCGGAGGTGTTATGACAGAGTTCAGTACATTCAGAAGGACCCTAGATCAGAATAGTCTCAAATTAGAAGACCAGAAAAGGCCAAATCTTACAAGGGAATGCTGTTTTTCTCAAGGTACTCAATGTAGTTAGCTATATTAAAGTATTTTGTAAATATCCAAATGGTCATTTATTTGGAAATTTTACCAAAGTAAATTTCTATTCATATTTAAATGTGTCAAAGCCAATCACACACATTGGACTCTAGAGGGAGGTCAGAATTTATTCCCATCACCTTCACTCCCAAAAAGAAAGAGCAAAATAAGTTCCTTCTGTGCTTTACGTCCCAGATGTAGAAAGGCTCCTTGGCCTTAGAAAATCAACACTGGGGCTAGGAAAAAGGAGTGGTAAAGTGGATTATTCAAGTTCATCTCCAGTTTTAGACTAGCTCTGCTAAAAGATTACCAAGGTTCACACTTACTTTGACACAGCTTCAAGACAGAAGATTAAGCTCATTTTCGGAAATGAAGTGGCCATGGAGAGAGATTTCCTAGTGTGGGTTCATTATTAATCCTTGAGACATGAATTCAGAGTGAAAGTGATTTAGAGTGTGACTCCAGAAACCTAGTAAAAAAGTCAGTGGTTTATTTTAAATTTGAGCTTCTTTTCTTTTATTTTTCTTTTTTAAGATTTTATTTATTCATTTTAAAGAGAGGAAAGGGGGCGGGGAGGATCGGGAAGCATCAACTCATAGTTGCTTCCCGTATGCATCTTGACCAGGCAAGCCCAGGCTTTCAAACGGGTGACCTCGGTGTTCGGGTCTCTGCTTTATCTACTGCTCCACCACAGGTCAGGCCATTTCTCTTCTTAATCACTATGCTCATTTAGGTTTCCAATAATGAGAGCTGATGTATGGATTCATGCAGTATTTTTGTAGACAGAAAAATAAGAAGGAAATTCAAAAATAAGAACTGCCAAAGCCTAATTCTTATTATTACCATTAATAAAATTATAAATATGAGTTTTCAAAATCAATATTAAAGCAGACATGAACTTTGATGGTTGTTTTTTGTTGCATAGTACTTACTATGAGTTTCTATGATTTGGAAACTATTTATTTTTGGAAACAAATTTGAAGTACAAAAAAAGAAACCTCAAACTGCCAAGCATTTGCTCTCTTCTCTCCTGACGTATCATTAGCCTTTTCTGCCGGCACAGTTGCAGGTAGTGGCTGGTTGTAACTTCATTAAGTTAGCTGAAATTCTTCTCTCACCTGTGCACAGAAGCCTGTCATCAATCAGAAACTGTGAGTGTTCCTTATTCCTTCCTCTATAAGGATGAGAAGTAAAAATTAGGACTTCTGACATTAAAGAACCTTCGGAGGTCTAGGAACTCTGGGTTTCATTTTTTTTTTTTTCTTTCCTAAGAAATGTCAAAGCCATTGTAATTAGGTAGTGACATCTTATCTGACCACAACAATGCTACAAGGTGCCTTTCCCCTGCCTCCCTCTATCAAATGAACTTGTTATTAACTCTCTAAATCCCCCACTGGGTCAGCTGCATCTCTTCTCTTATTCCTTTATACAAAAATACTTCAATATACTGTTTTTCACATGGTCCAGAAGCTACATTAGTATTTTTCTGGGTCCCCAGTGCATTACACATTTTTTTAAGACAGAGGTCAAGTGTATTGTCACTATAGCTTCAGTATCTTACACAGCCCCTGGTCCATTGGAAGCTTCTATTTTCATTAATATAAAAAATTTAATTTAAACTCAAATGATGCCAACAAATAGCACTCTTTATAAGCATGTAAATAAATTCTTTTTGGAACTGCCACCCCTTTGCATGTTTGGCTTCAATTACATAGATAGCACCCTTAGATATTAATGGGAGAGAAGAAAACAGGTGGCAAAGCTTTCCCAGTCTAGCCCTGAGAACCACTCTTAAGAAAGGCTGTTATCTTCTCATCGATACTTCCTTCAATCACACTCATTGTTTTTACTTTTTTTATTTTACAATCCAGATTTTCAGGTGAGCATCAGCTTATCTGATGAACTAGCATATAGTGATTAATAAGACATAGTTTAATACCTATGTCTGCTTCATTCTAGTAGATTTAAAAATTACATTTAAAAAATGACCTGTCAGCTTAAATTAGAAGAGCTAATTCTAACTAGAGTGTTAGGGACCAATGGGAGGCAATGGCAAGAGATTATGGGTGTATCTCTACTGCCACCTTACAAAAGTAGGAGATTGGCTTAAAAATTGATAAATTTTAGATGTGTAAACCCCCAAATAAATAATTAGGTAATTAAGAATGAACATTTGAAGATATGGTTTCTAGTAATATTCTGTAATTTTGGTGTTTTTTTTTGGAGTTACAAAATTTATAACATTGGAATTCCTTCCTTTATATTTAGGTTTGTTTAGACTTCATCATTTTTGAAAAAACTTATGCAATATATTGTTTTAGTGGGCACTCTCAATATTTTCCTTCTTAATCAAAGCCATTTGTTCAAATTTTTAAAAAAGTAGGTTTGAATTTTTATAAACCATGATAATGCTATTTAGAAATTTTCTGAGACTTTCATAAATAACCTAAAAAGCAAAGGAACATCTTTCTGGAAATAATGTGCTGGTGTGAATTAAGTAAACAAAAAAATAAACAAATGAACAAATGTGTGTGTGTGCATAATTTTTAACCATTGACTTGTGGCTTTTGCTACTACTGAATATTTTTTGAACGGTTTCCGTTTCTCTGCTCTGGGAATGATTTGAGGGTTAATGAGACAATGGGTCTGTGAATGCCACTGTGGAAAGATGAATGATATATATAAATGATTATAATTATCCATTTTATGAATGTTTTCTTAATAAACAGATGGAAAATTTCCATTCATGACAAGAAATTGCAAAGGCTTAATCATTTCATTTTTGTCACTACTCAAAATTTCAAGTATAGCTTTGCTTAAAACTCAAATCACTTTCAAAAATTATTCATTTTTATCTCTCAGGGCAAAAATTAGTGAATGAATGTGAATAATTTTGGCTGGTCTGCCCACCAAACAGCAGTGAAAACTTGGCAGTTGTTCAATTTATTTGATCATTGTAAATTGTCAAATGGAATTATTCAAGCCCAAAAGGGAACCTTTAAAGTTGTTTAGATGTAGATTTGCAAAGAATTGATTTTATGTATTAATATAATGTACATGAGTCACTTCTATCAAGTCTATGTTAAAAGCAGATAATTCTGCCAGTCACACACCCAACCTCTTAGATAGTCAATCATTAAATCAAAATTTATTTCAATTGATGTGAATATAGGGCACAATTATGTAGTGTTTTGGAGTCAGAGTACCCAGCTGTGAATAAAAACATAGTGTATAATGAGAAAATCTCTGCTTTGAGTTTACAAAGAAAGCAGTTATAAAGAATAACTGAAATAGCTCTTGGAGTTTCATAGAGAGATCTGACGGAAGTGGTCAGAGGTGTGGCACAGCCTCTAATTATCAACAAGAAAACTCGCTCATTATCACTCCACACCAGTTACCCCTAATAAGGTAGTGATTCATTGTCAGTGGGTGAGTGGTCCAGATTTGCCAGTGAAACTGCCCGCTGTTTGACTGATGTAGCTCTAAGCGTGTGTCTGGATTAGCTGCTTTATCTCTAAGCACTTTCTCTGTAGCATATCACTGAGGTGGTATTAACATTCATCTGATAAAATCAAAGATTTCTTCATAAATGATGGACCAAAGCAAACACATTCACACAAAAAAGAAAAATTAAATACAACTCATCTTCATAATGTTGCTAATGTGTTACTACTTACAGCAAAGCTCTTAATGAGATTATCTGGGATTGGGCCAGTTTCCCTTGAGTTTCATTAAACTCTTCAAACATTTTTCCTTCATTTATGTCTATGTACTTAGAATATTTTATTATCTATGTTTCACATCTGGTAATTCACAGTTTTTACAAATATGTAAATTTTCTTACTTTAATTAAAGGTGAAAATTCTGATTAATTATGTTCATGATGATAGATTTCTTTGTATGATAGGCATATATGCATGTCCATTTGCCACACTATCTCCTTAGCAAAACTTGGTGAAAGTAAAAAAGAGGAGCACTAGAGAACATTTATACCAAACTCAGAGAATCTGCTGCCTTAAATGCTATTTCAAATGTGGTAGAAAATAAAAAAATCAAGGTTGGATGTCTGGTAGTCTTAGCTTTCTGCAGTCCTGTTTAAGAATGATACACAAAATAGGGAATAGCATATACTCTCAGACTCTCAAGTCCATCTAAATCACCTATACATCTTGTTAAATTTCCAACTTTGATAGTCAGTGTGTTGTACAGCCTGTGACTCTGCATTTGAAATGAAATCCAAGGTTACTGGTCCACAAATCAATCAGACTTGGAGTAGCAACAGGTTATTTTATAAAACTACAAATAGTCACTTTCAGTTTAAAGAACTGAAGCTAAAGCATATGAATGTTAACCAAAAACCCAAAAGTAAGAATTGTCCTAAAAATATATAAGCCATTAAAAAACTTATTACATAGGAACCTCTTAGACCTTTGTGGAAATTTTAGCTTTGTTAACTTAAATAAGATCTCGTTAAATGAATTAAAATGCCCTAAAATGAAGCTATCAAATAAGTTGTGCTTCCTGCTGTGAAATTCTGATAGTTGTATTAAATACAAATTGCTTTATTAAAACTAGACATTTCTATTAAAACCAAAAGTACTCCTTAGAAATAACTGTATAAATCAAAAGGCATATGTCCAAGGAAAACAGTAGGAGTTGTGAGCAGATGTTTTAGTCTCATCTTTGCCATGGAACCAGCTCCCTTTATCTACAAACTGAGTATCATAAACATCGGCCCCAAATCTCATAAAATATGTAGTGAGATCTGATTATAATAATCTTCACACATGCATTTTGAAATTATTCCTAATTTATACTTATAGTATTTTAAAATTATAAACATTATATTTTGCTGTGGATACCAGGTACATATGTTAAATTGCAGTGTTTAAGTTTGTTTGTGATCTCTAGGTTTGAACATCTGTAAGGGAGACAGTGGTCAATTTTATTTGGAAGTGCACTTTTAAAAATGCCCTGGTTTCACCTGAAAATATGCTTACATGTTCTTTTGTCACAGATTCCACTTAAATGTGTAGTGACATAATTGTTCTTATTGAAGGCTATTCCTGGAGTTCTAGGATTAAAAGCAAGAATTTAGGTCCATATCTAACCGAACAGTTATAGAAAGTGACTAAAACTTATTTAGTTAGGTGTCAGCGGTTATTTTAACTTACAATATATGTACCATTATTTTAACCATTTACTACAACATGGCAAAGAAAGGCATAATTAATCTCACAAGTGCCAAGTAAAAAGAATTTGCTAGCATGAAATTGTCACTCTTGTGAAAAGAAAATCCACTGTTAGTCAACACATCTCAAAGAGAGATGAGCTGTGAAAATATCTATAGAGTTAATTCCTTCAGGCAATGAACTTTTATCCCAAAAGTTCAGTGTTTCTAGATGTTCACCTATGGATGAGATGCAGTTCTGAGCTGTTTTGCTGAGTCAGGGATTCCTCAAGGCAACTGTCAAGGTTAATGCATCATCTTTAAAGATGTGTCTAAAATGTGCTATGACCCATGGTGGATCTTAGACCTTTCTGTCGACCACGGGAGGCAAATGTAATTTAGTTTATTCAGGTTTTGCACTGAGTATAGGGTTTGTGTTCCTGTTGAGCAAAAGAAGTGAAAAGAAAAGTCTTCCATGAGTTGTTTAGGGTTTTACTTAAAATGAAACCTACAATGTGATCTTGTGGATCTTGTGCTCTTGTTGTTTCCATTTGTCATGCCGGAGCCTAAACAATTTAGGAGTCTTTCAACATAGTTTTACATTTTGCATGAACCAGCAAATACATATATTAAAAGAGTTTATTTAAATTGAAGTTATTGTATATTGTTTACCTTGAACTATACTATTTTACTAATTTAATTTAACATACTTTTTTTTATTAAGCTCTGTCCCATTGCTGACATGATCTTCCACAAGTACATGTCTAATCTTATCTCTTGGTTTAAAGTCTTACAATGGCTCTGCTGCCCAAAGCTTTGTGTTTGTTTTTCTAATAAAATCAACCTCTTTAGCTTGACCAGGTGGTGGCACAGTGGATAGAGTGTCGAACTGGGATGCGGAGGACCCAGGTTTGAGACCCCGAGGTCACCAGCTTGAGAGTGGGCTCATCTGGCTTGAGCGCGGGCCCATCTGGCTTGAGCAAAAGCTCTCCAGCTTGGACCCAGGGTCACTGGCTCAAGCAAGGGGTTGCTCGGTATGCTGAAGGCCCGTGGTCAAGGCACATGTGAGAAAGCAATCAATGAACAACTAAAGTGTGGCTATGAAAAACTGATGATTGATGCTTCACACCTCTCTCCATTGCTGTCTGTCTGTCCCTATGTATCCCTCTCTCTGACTCTCTCTCTGTCCCTGTAAAAAAAACCAAAAAAAAAAACAAAACAAAAAACAACCTCTTTAGCATGTCATGCAGGGTTTCTTATGATGTGGCCTTCGCTGCCCAGATTTACAAACCAGTCTCTTCACTTTCACATCCTAACTTCCAGCTGTATTGACTTCTGAGAGTGGTTATTAACCATCCTCTTTCCAGCTGTGTTACACAGACTGTGTTTTATATCTAAAATGCCACTTCGTGTTCTTTCTCCAAAATTTCTCAATTTCAGTCCAAAGTCATTTTTAGCTAGACGCTTTCTAAAACCCTTGTAAAGGGAACAGAAGGTCCCCTTCTGAGTGGAGTGACCATGTTTTCTGGTTTGCTAAGGATTGCCCGGTTTGCAGTTTATGCCATTTTTCTCTGTAATCCACTTGGTTTGTTCCCCCTTTTCCTCCTAACACAGTTATTGTAGCAGTCTAGGTAATATACCACATGGCTATCGCTCGCACACCTTTACGGCCTCCACATTCTCTGCGCAAGAGAAAAGAGCCCAAGAGCACGACTGTCTTCAAGTCAACCCGGTCTGATTTTAAATCCTTCCACTTACTGTCAACTGTGTGAGATGAACGTAGGCAGTTGCTGACTTGTTTTGGCCTCAATTTCTTCATACATAAATGTTAAATAACTTCTGGTGGTCTGTGATTTTAAATTCAATTATGCATTCAAAGCACACCGCTTAGTGCCTGGTACATTGTGGGATCTCAATAAATTATAGCTTTTTAAAAAAACTTAATGGCACTGTACTATAGTTACGTTACCTCCTTCATTGGACCTCCAGCATCTTAAACACAGACCTGTGTATATCTTATACCTGTTTCTTTCTTGAGGGCTAGCACAGTAGCTGCCACATGATAGATGTGCAATAAATGTTTATCCAATGAAAATGAGTAGCAGGATTGACTGACTGAATGACTGATTGAGTGAATGAATGAATGAATGAATCAATCAAGACATATTACCTGTCCTCAAAAGAAGAAAGCAGTATTTCAAATAAGCCATGCTGTATGTCAGAATGTCCTAGTAAAAGACAGTGGGAGCAGTGATGAAATTATACTTGTTTCCATTGGGAGATTGGGAAGTATTCCAAAGAAAATAACACGTGAAAAGATGGGGGGAAAAGCAGCTTTCCAGACAAAGAGCATGATCATATTTTCATTGTATAGCTATCATCTCAATAAATGATATGTACTATAACTTTAAAATATGACAAAGAAGTATTTCTAACATTGAATAGAGAAGTTCTGAGATTCTATCTTCTGAAGAGGCTTATGTCATTGCTATCTTTTTAATGACAGGGGTATTACTAAGTGTGATTCCTCTTACATTGATTCACAATTTTAAAAATAATCACAGTCAGGCTTTTTATTCCCCTTCTTGGTTTAACTGTTGAACATTTATGTGTATGTGTGGTGGGAGAAGTGAGATCTTCATTTTTTCTCCTATGCTTTTTAATATGATAATGATCTCTAAAACTACATTGCAATTGATAAAAATTTTTTACTAAAATTGGAAGGATCTATTTGCTTTGACAAGTTCTAACTGTTTATAGTGTCAGATTATTTTCAAAATATTACAGATGTGGAAAGACGTAAAATTAGTTTTGAGTAAAATTATGGCTTGTCGGCAGATAACACAATCAACCTTTCAAAAGCAAACACCTCCTTCAAGTATAGTTGTTAGGAAATGAAAGCCTTATTCAAATGCTAAATAAGAAAAGTGAGGTTAAAAAGAAAACTCCTCTGGAGAAATAAAATAACAAAGAACAGAATTTTAGGCATGGTTTTTCAAAGAGATTGCCAATTGCAGGTATGACCTAGGTGTTGATTGGTTGATTGGTTGATTGGATAGCCTTGATGGAGTTGACAGTCCATCAGAGTGAGGGATTCAAGTTAATGGACAGCTAATATCATGATTGTATGGAGCCTGATCTGTTTGAGGATGGAAAATCAATAGTCTATTAGATTTGTCAGGAGAAGATGGAGAAGGGAAAACATGCTATATTTGCCTTCATCGCCAGGGTTACACTAATTAAGCACCGCCTTAAGATGGAGAGGAGCCTGGAGAATTGAACTGGTAATGAAATTCAGGCTTGAAGTAAATGAAGCAACTTTACTACAAGGCACACTGAAAGACAATTAAACCTCTTTATCAATGCAGCTTTCATCCAGAAATAAAATCTCATATGGCAATTGAAAAATATAGTCCCAAGGTTTTGTAAATCTTTTTCTCAGCTTGCTGCTGTACTTATAACTTCTGCATTGTTTTTGACATTTGGATTTATTTGCATTTGGGTTTATTTACAGTGAATAGCATTCCATTTTTTCTACATAGAAGTTCCTGCTGTGTCACCTTTGTTGAAATCTTTCAAGAAAGGTTATGACTAAGCATAAAAGTGATTAGAGTTAAAAAGCAATTTACTTAAAATTTTTTAGACTGGAAAGAGGGAATATTCTAAAGATATTGCTGTTTGTATTTCAAAATCATTTCTGTTTGTATTTCAAAAATCCTATTAAAATATTTTAGAAAAGTTAATATTATAGATAAAGGGAAATTACTGTTTATCCAACTATCATGTTTCCTTAGAGTTAAAATTATTTTGTAAAGACTATCACAAATAGTCAGTGAATCTTCTTATTTGAATTTTCAGATTTTACTTTGAACACTATGGTGAGAGAATGAGTTTTTAATGGCAGTTAAATTTTCTGGTGAATGGACAATTATCAAATATGCTATTACACTATAGTAAAATAATAAACATCTGCATTTTATGAGAAATTATACCTTTGAAAGAAAGCTTTTTGTATTCTGCGGAGTATCAGTAGTATGGTGAACTATTGTATATAACAAAACAAAAATTATTATTGCCTGTTAGAATCATACCAAGATCTCTCACCACCAGTGTTTTTGAAGATAGTTTGTATTGTATGACAGGACACTATATTTACCTGTTGAATTCCTATAAACCTTTTATAAGATTTTAGGTGGAAATAGCTAGAGTGTAACATCTTTTCTCATTTTTTTTCACTTCTGCATGACACCTAACATGTATTTCACACAACTTGTATTTATTATTTCCCTTTTCATATATAATTGGTAGCATTTTTTAGTTTATCTTTTATATAAAGGCAGAAAAATATGTCTGTTTCTTCTATCTCATAGAATAATATTTCTCTTTACCTTTTGTTTACTTTTATATATTTAATATAATATTTCATTTCCTAGTCTCTCACAATGGCTTCTCATTGCTTTTTTTCAGTATTACAAATTATTCTTTTTTGAGTCTTTATTTCCTTCTTTCTTCTGCAGTTGTTTGGTTACTTGTCTTTCTATCCATGTGTTATGGCTTGGTATCTGAACTTCAAAAACATTATAGTAATGCTTCACTCAAATTGACCATGTGAGCTTTAGAAATATTATAATAATATTTCACTAAAGCTATTTTACTCAAATAGCTTTTACTGAGCATTTATTAGATATATTGCACTGTGGTATATTGGTTCAGGGATACAGTAGTATGCAGTTTCATTTGTTTGCTCAAAAACTATCGATTGAGTGTGTTGGAATTGAGTGTTCTGTACCTGAGCAATACTTAGAATTCAGAAACAATATTACTAGGCATAGATTCTGCCTTTGAGTATTTTATAATATTTATTTAATAATTCAAAATAGCCTGACCAGGCGGTGGCGCAGTGGATGGAGCGTTGGACTGGGATGCAGAAGACCCAGGTTCGATACCCCGAGCTCGCCAGCTTGAGCGAAGAGCTCGTCAGCTTGGACCCAAGGTCGCTGGCTCCAGCAAGGGGTTGCTCGGTCTGCTGAAGGCCCGCGGTCAGGGCACTTGTGAGAAAGCAATCAACAAACAACTATGGTGTCGCAATGGCAATGAGAAACTGATGATTGATGCTTCTCACCTCTCTCCGTTCCTGTCTCTCTGTCCCTATCTGTCCCTCTCTTTGACTCTCTCTCTCTGTCCCTGTAAAAAAAAAGAAAAAAATATAATATGATATAGTATAGTATAGTATAATATAATATATAATACAACCTAGACATACTAAAAGTTCAAAAAGGTTAAATTATTTGATTAAAGTCTCACAACTAGAGCAACTAGAGTAATAGAAGAAAATAAACTTTTTTTTTTATTAACTGAGAAACGGGGAGGCAGACAGACTCCTGCATGTGCTTCAACCGAATCCATCTGGCAAGCCCCTACCGGGCGGTGCTCTGCCTATCTGGGACTTCTGCTTGGTTGCTCGGCACCAAGCTATTTTAGTGCCTGAGGCGAAGCCATGGAGCCACCCTCAGTGCCTGGGACCAGCTTGCCGGAGCCATCCAAGCCATGGGTGCAGGAGGAGGAGAAAGAGAGCATGCAGGAGAGAGAAGAGGGAGGGGTGGAGAAGCAAATGGTCGCTTTTCCTGTGTACCCTGACTCCCACATGCTGGGCTGATGTTCTACTGCTTGCTAAGCCAACCGGCCAGGGCTGGAAGAAAAATTTTAACTGATGCTAGAATCTAGTCCTACTTTAAAGTTCATAAACAATATTGTTAACTTTTTGAGATTAGAAACTCTCTCATACGTGCTTTTTTTCTCCAATAATTTAGTATTATTCTTTGTTTATAATACTGTCTCAAAAATTTAAGATTGGTTACATTGTTCCATTATAAGCAGAAGCTGAAGCTTTGTATCTGATCTTTTTCCTCAATATTCCTTGATCTAGAGGCAAATGTACAAAAATCTTCTAGTCTTCCATGTTCAGCCTTCCTCAACAAAATATTCTCTTTTTGTTTTTATAATGATTTTGAGAATTATTTTACTGCATTTCACTTAAAGCAATTAATAACCATGAATTTTGTAAGTCACAGCCACTTCCCCTTATATTTGCCCCTCCTTAACACTTGGCCCCACCAACCTGTTATCCATTTTTATAATTTTTTCATTTCTAGATTGTTATATACGTGGAATCATGTACTAAGTAAGATTTGGGATTGGCATTTTTCACTCAGTCTAACTCTCTGGAGATTCGTGCAGTTCATTGCATATATATTTATCTATGTTTATATTTTTGCATAATAAAATGTAGACAGCATCTTTAATATTTAACAAATCTGTTTATTTTATAAATGTGAGTTTTCAATATATTTACAGCAAAAATGCTTTGTAAGTTTTAACAGAACTATTTGTGCAATTGTATATTGAATATTTAAATAATCTTTATATTGGACTGTCTTGTGCTTTTTTTCTTTTGCTAAGCTTTTAGAATTAACTGGCTTGTTTGGAAAAAGAGAAATAAAAGAAAACTATAAATAGCATAGTATAATTTAAGAACAAGTCTCTTCTACATAGTCAAAAAGCTCTTTCTTTTTTCTTTTGATAGTATTTTTTTATGGCTGACCATATAACTCTATAAAAAATAAGATATTAAAAATAGTTTTTTATCTTTTTTTATTTTGTCTCAGTAGAATTTTTATCCAAAATAAAAAAATATGTATATAACATAAAATAAAAATATTAGTACCTATGAGATAATGTGTTGTACCTTATTGTAATATTTACGATAAGCAAAGATGTAAAGTTATTTTAAGCATCTGAAGATTCCTTGCAAGGTTACATTTGATGTTACTCTCTAGAAACAAATAATTTGAGATTTAAGCATGGATTTGTGTCTGCTGGTGATATAGAACACACATCAAAGTAAAATCAAATTCTGTCCTTTATTTCTTAACCATTTCTCTCTCAGTGATTGAAAAGGGAGACAGTGCAAAGGACCTTCTGTGACTTATAGACCTAAAGCACTGTCTTCAATGAATTCTGTGAAGTGTTTTTCATTTTTTGGTTTTCCGAGTGGTATACCTGTGATTTGTCATTTTTAGATGTGAACATTCTGCCAGTAGAAACTTCCCTGGACTTGTTAAAACTTGAAACTACAGATGTTCACCGGAGTGGCTTCTCCTTAGTGAGTGTGTTCCTGCTTTGTGGTTTTGTATGCTGTCAGACACTGCGCTCCAATTCCCTGACGGCTGGCACTTTCTTTCCCACATTTCTACCTCCCAGATGGACAAATCATGGAATTCAGTTTGGTTCTTTGCATTATTACTATATCTGTGTTTTATTTCTATTTAGTTGTTTTTAAAGGGATGTTTATTTTTGTATATATTTTTAAGTGAGGTTAGATATTATTCCTGTATTTTGGATCAGACATCCAGAAAAAGAGCATAAAAACCTGAAACCAATGAAAAACAAATGTTTTTTTCTTTACTAATTGGCTCTTTGAGGATTTTTTTTTTGTTAGGTTTAAGGATATATAAAAATGAATGAATATCATCAAAACAGAGTTAACTGTTATAACACAAACCCCAAGAACAGTGTCTTATATATTTTAGGTGTATAAATAAATAAATAATTACAAGGAATAAAGAGTGGCTGCTTGATTTAGACAGTCAGAATATGTTGGGAGTTACTGTTTACTCCTAATCATGGCTTTTTGCTTAAATTACCTGCATAAATGCCTCGATTCTTCAATATATTTTGACTGGGTAAACATAGGGCCTTGGAGGATTTTCTCCTAATCCAAGGAGACCCAGGGTAAAATATAGATGGATTAAACAAATTTAAGCACTAAACAAGAAATAAATTATTTCAGAGAACAAGCCTTTTCTGGCTTTTGGTAAATAGTTACTGCTGCTTTTTAAAGGTCACATTCAGAAACACCCAAGACAAGTGCTGAGAAATATTAGAAATATTTATCGTCAGCCTTTTGTGTGCACGCTTGGGAACCACCTGGCACGAAGCAGCTGGAATTTTGTCGTGATGGATCAGCAAAAGCAGATCATTTTTTAAATTATCATTTTAATTTTTTAAAGGCATTTTGAAGAATTGGGATTGTGTGGTTTTCTTAACTACTAAATATAAATTTTGTTCATCTCTAATCAGCCAGCCAGTTAGTACCCTTTCTCTGCATTCTAGGAGAAAAGGTACCAACTTAGATTCCATAGCATACCAGGTGAGGTGGTGCCGGTGGCAGAGCTGGGCTGTCAGAAGTGATGTGGGCTGAAAGGCACAGTGCCCTCAGAAAACACTAGCTGCTTTGTACTCCTTACCAGTCGTGAGAGTGCAGCACAACCATCCCCAAATCTTACAATTGTTTAAGAGAACCCGAAACTTGGCTTTTTTGTGAACTCTACTCTCCTGATCTTTAAATGGTGGCAATTATTTCATGTGCTTTAAAATCCACTGTGCTCATAGCAAATTAATTACAGAGATGTGGGAAAATTCAGTAAAATAGAAATAATGCTTTAAAATATATCAACTAAAAAATACAATTCCCATATATTTCACTTAGCCTTTTACCTTTTTATAAAGTTTAAGGTTATAACATCTGTTTTTAATGAGTATATGCATATTTAATAAAACTTTTAAACAAAGGTAATCGAATGATGAACACAAAGGATACCTGTTGGTCAAATAACTTCGTAAATATGAAATATATGTTTGCTCACCTATAGTTTACATTGGGTGTGGAGACAGGCTGTGAGCAGGTAGGATCCTTATAGCCTAAGGCTTAGTTTTAAGACTAAGCTTTTCCCCACACCCTTGACTGATTGGATGATGTGGGGTGGTGCACTCTCATGAGGAATCCTCCCATTATGCCTCAGATAAGTGACTTTGTATCAGAGACTTCCTTGTTAGTATATTGGATTAAAGGTTTTGATTTCTACAATATAAAATGAGGAAGAGGCACCCATGCTGGATGAGAGCAGAGGAAAGGCCACGTGGAGGAGAGGAGAAGCAGCCAAAATGGCTGAGTGCTGAGGGAGAAGTCAGTTTGTGCAGAGTTTGTGCAGAGAGAAGGAGATGGGGAACAGAGGTGAATAAGGCTGGTGAGGTACAAACCTTCGATTCTAGGAAACTCGGATAAGTCAGTGGCTTTGGGAGACCTGAATGGAAAGGGAAGTGTTTTCCCACTGTGTGTATTTCTTGCCCACCGGGTGCAAGCTAGGATTAAAGCTAATGGCCCACCAGTTCTTTCATTACCGTCTGTCTGAATCAAATGCAAACCTGCATGGGCCAAGCTGCTGTGATGGTGGCTGTGGCTAATGGCTTTACAATACCGAACAGGAATTATATTTGGTGAAAGAAGAAAAGAAATGAATTATTAGATACAGGTTATTGTTAAGATCCTGTCTTATTCTTTGAGTAAAAAAGTCTTAAGTGCTATCACATTTTTAAGTGAAAACTAAGTAAATGATAGCCACACATGAAACTACAACAAATGAATGTCATGAAACAGAGGTCAAAATCTGTGTATAGTAAGTCTAATTTAAAAATACAATAGACCATGTACTGCTCGATCTACCAGTGAGCCTGGGACCACTGATTTTCAACCTCAGTTCTAAGAGAAGGACACAGCTAGCAAGATGATTATTATGTAGGTTAAAGACTGATACATAAGACAAATATTAATTTAACAAACTGACTCAAGAAATGTGACAAAGTAATACCTGAATGATTGCCAAATTAATATAAAAGCTGTTGGCATTAGATCATGAATTAGGGAATTCTCTAATGACTGAAAAAAATTTCTAAGTGAGGTATAAGAACTAAGTCTTGATGTATTGGTTATTTATATATGGGAACCTTACAAGGTCACATTATCTATTTGAAAAATAGTTACCTGAATATTGAAATAGTTAGATATAAATTTAAACTTTCTCTTACTTCATTACCAATCTATAAATTAAAAAAAAAATTCCCTATATTTTATAAGGTTGTTATGAATATAAGAACTAATTCACAGAATAGAGTTTGAACTTCATCAATAAAGTCATTAAAATAAATGTAGAATGTGGGAAAAGGCAGTATTATTATTGTTATTATCCTGCACTGATCTTTGCAATTCTTATCTGTCTTTATTTTTATTCAATGCCATTTCTGTTATTTGCTAATACCACTCGGTTTTGCTTACTCTTCAATAGATCGACAACACAGATTAACTGCCTAGGTTGCAGAATGTACTTTATATCTTCAGTTGTATTGAAAAGTCATTCTCAAATGTTACTCATTACACCTGAATCTCTATTAAAATGATAAATTCAACACTAGGAATACAAAGTACATTGATTTAAAGTCCATATTTATAAGCCAATAATACCACAGTTTAAAAAGGTGTGTTAAATTGAAATGCAAATATGATTTATTGTTTATTTTTTACATCATATTTATTAATCTTGAATCTGGCACAATAATTACTATGTAGTAAGTGCTCAATAAATAGTGGGGAAAATGAATTAATGGCTTGAACTTTTTCTTCTTAAATTGACCCTCAAAACAACTTGATACAAATTATAACCATTTATGGCTGAAATCCAGTAGACATGTACGTGTTATTTTCATAAAATATGTATATAAACACATATGCTTACATGCACATAGTATCCTCTATAATTTCTGCATTAGCATTTTCATTGGATATTAATGTTATCACCAGATAGAAGCATTAGTAGAAAAGGAAGATGAGAATAATTAAAATAGAAATAATCCCACCACTCATACTAGATTTTTAATGTTCACTTTTGATGAGTAAGTGCTTTAACATTGTCCTTCACTTAAATGACTTATTCTTAAGAGCATTTGCTTATCAACAGTATATAAACTCCAAAAGACATGTTTTCATTTGCTAAAGAATTAGGATATTAATGTTATGTACTTTCAAAAAATGACCTTCAGAGACTCAAACAAAATATAATGGATTTTGAAATACAAATGTTTCTGAAGAAAAATGATAAAATAAAAGTATTGCATAATGAGATTAATGTTTAAGAAACCTATTTTTTACTATTTAATTCAAATATGTTCTACTCTAGTGTTTATTATAGGAAAGTGTCAGTTAAAAGTGATTTAAACTTTGTAGCACTATAAATTTTTCATTATTCTTGATTTCATAGTTAAAAATGAATTTAAATCCCTTTTGTTCTGAGGACTTTAAAACAATTATTGTCATAAGAACAAGTAAAGACACTAGTGTTGTTTCAGATCTGGTTATAGGAATTAATGAGCTTAAAGTCTACATTGTTAAAAATTGCAGCTAAGAGTCACCCTCACTAGGTTTGTATCCTGGCTTTGCCATTTATAAGCCACATGACATTGGAATAATCATTTAACTAATCAGAGTCTCAATTTAATTATTTAAAATGCAAATAACACTGTCATAAAGCTCTTGTATAAATTTAGTGAAATGATTCTATTAGCCTTATATGCCTAATATTTAGAAATATAAATAATACTTTAAAATACTTCAGATATTTTGATAAGCCTTGTATAAGTTTTTATATATCCATAACTGTACTGAATGATTTAACTTAACTCTTAGAGGCTGAGAATTAGAAGGACCTCTATCCTCTCCTTTTATAGTCAAGCTATATTTAGAGATCAAGGTTTATAACACAGCAACAGTAGCTGTGACTTATAATAAAGATAAGTTTGTGTTTTGCCAGAAGCTTTCTTCTATAACTTTAGCTCCACCTCTTCTCTATGTTTAGATTAAGTGGTACAAAGATTAGCTAGAAATATTCAACCTGTGGTAAATTGGAAGTACTCTTGTGTAACAGATATATTTCTGCATCACATTTATTTAGGCTGAAGTCCTGGTTTTACTTTTTCAGTGTTGTGCATGAACAAGCTTTGGTTTTTATACCACGTGATTTAACCTGCTTGTATTCCCTGGCTGTTTTCACCACCTGGTTTTTAGAGTATTAAAAGTATTTAGGTATTTAAATTCATAGAAGCATGGCTTGCCTTAATGAACATATGTCATAAATATTAAGCCAAAGACTTTATGTAACTCATTAAAATACCAGTCTATGATAATCAACATAAAGTCCCCAGTAAAAATGATCTCTCCTCCATTTTAAAATGGCATATCAACAATTTCAAAACTCCCAGGTGTGCCCTAAATATTGTGAAGTGGATGCTTCACACCAGTTTATTGGATGTGTCTACTCAATGAGCTTTCAGTTTCAACTAGATCAAGTCACAGAAATAATTAATCTGTCAAAAAGAACGTCAAAAAATAAACATGCTTTCCTTTTTAAAAATCTGCTTCCACTTAAATTAAAATTTTGGTTAACACGATTTTTCCTCACATTGTGTCTAGTTACTTTTATCACGTTTATATCTGGCTGCGTAGTTTGCACACACGTCTACATATTGCTTAGCACTGTCTACCTCAAAAATGTACCCAGGAAATGCATCTCTCTACCGAATGCTTATTTTCTACCCCAGCTCATAGGTCACTTCTCACAGAGGGTAGGGTCTCCCAAGCTCAATCAGCTCTGACTCTCTAGATTCCTAAGTCTCAGAATTGATCTACAAAACAGTAGAAATTAATATTCACATGTTAAAGGCAAGGAAACAGAGGTTCAAAGTGATTTGCTCAAGATTACAAAGCCAATAAAAAGTAAAAGTTGGACTGGAACCTACATTTTTCAAACCTTGACAGGGACATCCATGCTGCCCAGATAGCAAAATTCTAATGACTACACTGACATTTAAAGTGGTTCCATGATTGTGGGCTGTCTCATTTATATTTATTATGAGTTTGATTTTTCCTATTTGCTAATTAAAAACCATAATCCGCAGAGTATGGTCAGTGGAGCAGTACATTGAAAGTAGGCTTGCATTCAAATGCTATAAGGCTTCCTGCTAGTTCTGAGACCTTTCTTAAAAAGTGTTTCAATCACACAGAGTTTACTTATTTGCCAATGAAAAGATTAAATGAGATAACTAAAGTTCTTAGTTAAACACAACTTTTGACACTAAAGTTCAATAAGTGATAGCTATAATTTTGTAAGTGCAAAACCATGGGGAAATAGAGTTAGATATCAGGCACTGGTTAGGCTCTAGCCCCAGTTCTCCATGTCACAAACTGCTGTGTGACCTTGCGAAGTTCTAACTCTGAATATTGCTTTCCTCATTTGTTAAATAAATATACAAAACCATATTACAAAATCCATATAAAGATAAATGATTCATGGAGAGGTCCTTGAAGCCAGAGAGCCTGAAGGTCATGGAAATAACGCTTGAATTCCTAATACAAGAAATGAAAGGTGTGCATCCATGAACACGTAAATAAGAGAAAGTGTGGTAAGGAGTAATTTAGAGACTGAGCAGAAATAAAAGAAGCCTGGGGCTATTCTTACATCCTATATGATGTAATATAAAAACATAAAACCCGAAGTTTAGAAGTTTAGACTGTAATATTTTCTCTACTACTAATCTACTGTATTGCTTTAAAGATATTATTTAACTTCTCTGGTCTTCAAATCACTATTTGCTCAATGGAGATGTGGAATTAGAAGACATGCAACCTTGCCCTGGCCAGATAGCTTAATTGGTTAGAACATCATCTGAAAGCATGGAGGTTGCTGGTTTGATGCCCAGTCAGGGCACGTACAAGAACAGATCAATGTTCCTCTCTCTCTCTCTCACACTTCCTCTCTTGCTAATCAGTATGTAAAACTTTAAAAAGGAAACCTGTGATCTTAGTCGCCTCCAGAATTAAGATTCTATGTATCTATACCTTAGATGAGAGTAGCAGAAAATATATTCCACTAACTATTTAATATTTCACTGGGTGGTCTGGGGTGAAGAAATAAAATGTTACTATAGGAAATTCTACATATGCTATCTTACATTTGCTAATTTCCAATAAAAATCTCTAAGAATATTAAATCTCTAGAAAGTCCAGGGCAAATGAAAAATTATTAACCTCTCAATTCCTAAATGTAATAGCTTTCATGACACCTGTATAATCATTTGAATAAATGTTGCATTAGATGATATAAGGGCACTAAAGCTATAAAATTTTAGTCAAATATAAAAGATTTTTATTATTACCATCATCATCATTATCATCATCACCACCACCAGCATCACCACCATCATCATCATCAACAGCATCAATATTACTATCATCTTACATTTATGAACACCAGTTCTATATACCACACCATAAATTGAGACATGTAATAATACTGGAACACAAAACAAAAATAACATTTGGTAACCATATACTCACATACAAAGAAGCTGAATATTGATGTTGCTCTTCATTATTAACTTGGATCAAGTGTAGAATTCAAACATTCTTAGATAATGGCAATTGAGATAGAATGCATATGAGCCATATTCCAGTTAAATTTCATTTCAGTCCTGAATGCCTTTCACTTATAATAGTTTCTCATTTCTCAGAAGAATTAACGGAATGATGTCTGTAAAGTAATATCTATTCCATAAAGGAGGAAAATATAAGCTGGTATTGACAGCCTTATAATTTAATAATGCACTGTGTTCAAAGCACTTTATATCCATTATTTTATTTTATATTTGTAACAATCATAAAAAAGTAGGCTTGGCAGATATTATTTTATCTATTTTATGGACAAGCAAACTAAGCATAAAACAGATTAAGTCACTTCTTTAAGGGTACAGATAATTTAAAATTTTTAAGTATTATTCATTTTTAAACATTATATTCTATTTTGTTTTGCTGTCATTCTCTTCAATTACACTACCAGCTATAAGAGGCATTTATCAAAAACATGGCCTATGTGAAAGAACAAAGATTTCAAATATTAGTGGCTGAATGTTTCTCAAGTTTTTTATATCATAGCACACAAAAAAAATCACTGGGATAAATGAGCCAGGCTTGTTATGGCTGGTGAGGAGTGGATCAGGAGGGTTGCCAGAGGTCAATATCTGATACACCGGCAAGCTTCCTGCAGCACACCATTATGCTGCTGGGAATCTCTGAAACCCATGAAATAAGATTCATTTAACCAAAGATTAGAAAAAAAACTCTATTACTTTCATTTACATAATTTTTTTTGGTATTACCCATTACAAATGTTCTTTAACATATGACCTTAATAGACACACAAGTCCAATATTCCACTTCAGGATTTGAATCTAATCTGGCTTCAAAGAAAACAAAGAAATCCTATATATGGAGAATAATTTGCTTCAAACAGAGGATTTTTTTTTTCTTTTTTTCTGCTAAGGTCATGTCATCAATAATTAATTTTTGGTGATTTTCATCTATTTTTAAAATTACTAATTTTTCTTTTAATTTATCTTTATTTTTAAAATTCATAAATGATTCTGGCACATTGGCTCAGGGGTAGAGCATCAGCCCAGCATGTGGCTGTCCTGGGTTTGATTCATGGTCAGGGAACACAGGAGAAGTGACCATCTGCTTTGTTGCCTTCTCTCTATATATCTCTCTCTTCACCTCCCACAGCCATGGCTCGGGTTGGAGCAAGTTAGCCCAGGGTACTGAAGATGGCTCCATGGCCTCACGTCAGGCACTAAAATAGCTCAGTTACTGAGCAATGGAACAATGGACCGAGGTAGACAGAGCATCTCTGGGTAGGGGGCTTATCCTATAGATCTCGGTTGGGGCACATGTGAGAGTCTGCCTATCTTCCTCCCTGCTTCTCACTTAAGAAAAAAATTAATAAATTGTTTGAGCCCATATTATTTACCACTTCTCACAGACGCAAATTTAACGGCGGACGCACCAGGTGTGTGCCTGGGCCCCAACTTCCAAAGGGCCCCGCAAAACTCCAACTTGACACTTTTTTCTAATGAAAGGGGTCCAATATTTTCTTCTGCACCCAGGGCCTCAACTGACCGTAATCCATCCCTGACTGTTCATTTTTGTTATTGTTGTTTAATTTTTAGGAGGGAGGAATAACAAGCATTTACTCTAAATTCCTCTCAAATTCCTCATCACTGTCTTCTTTGTGTTACACATACTTTCATGTGTTTCACATGTTTTCTTGGAGGGAGCATCCTTATCTACTTCGGCTTTAATGCCCTTAGAGAGCTTTCGGTAACATCTTGCATGTGGCATTCTAAAACCATAAAGTACTCTGGTAATATTTGCCAAAGACTCATCACTAAAATTTATTAATCTAGAACAGAATTTTCCCAATTGTGTTCTGTGGTATACTAATATACTTCGATAGCTATTCAATCTCCAGAAATTCCTTTGTCATATAATACAGTGCTACCTTAGTTCCCCTTGAATATTTATGGGGTGCCAACTTATATTATAGGCCAGAACTTTTCTGTAGTAAATAACTTGTTTACCTTTGTTTAATCTAGCATTTTTAATGTGAATTTTAAGCCCTTTTAAAAGTATTAGCTATATATCATGAAATATATGTGTTCACAGTTTGAAAACAACCAATCTAGATCCTTAGAGAGTTCAAAAATGCACATTAACATTAAAAATACAAACATTGGTGAACTAAATTCCAAATATCATAAAATAGTAGAGTTAGGAATATTATTAGAAATAAAGGAGACATTGTGAGGATAAATTGAGATGGGGATATGAACAACAAGACATCAACACATAGCAAGTATTCAAAAAAGCTATCTTGTCATTATTATATAGTTGCCCTTATCTGGTCATCCCACCGAATCATTTATTAATTTGAATCTTTAGGAAATATTTACCAGCATCCCACTTTGTCTTTCTTAGGAATTCGAACTTTATCTTGTGGAGTTGAATACCATCTGGAGATGCTAAAACAAAATATGACATAGTCATATTTGAAATCTGAAAAAATCTTTTTTTCTTTTTCTAGCAGAGTGAAGGTTGAATTGACAGAGCAAACTTAATCCCCCCCCCCAAACATAAAGTTTTAAGTCTAAAAATATAAAGTTTCTTTGGCTAAAGTATCACAATTTAAAAGTACTAGAACAAGGCTAGAACTCAGATCTCCTTAACTCTTAACCAAACCCTCACTCATCATCTGAAAAAATCTTTCAGATGATGAGTGAGGGTTTGGCTGTGTTTCTGATTCTCTGTAAAACAAGATCCAGCAGTCATTGTGACCTGAAATATTCTGAATCTGAAAAGCAATGGGTTTTGTTATGTTAGCCACTTAACTCCAGTAAACTAAAAGTCTGTAACTTTTCCTAAAACTTATGAAGTGAGAAGTACCTTAGAGCCACAGAAATTCAAGTTTGACTTGAATGATACCTTCAGAGTCAACTGAGTCACCTTGCATGTGCCCTACAGTTAGTAAAACACCAAGGGTTAAGGCCAAGCACATACGCTCATTATTTCTGCTCTTCTGGAGCTGTGATTAGCGACAATGTTTCAAAGACCAAAGGAAGTGAATTCTGTCTAAGAGCCCCTTGACCTATTCAACTCTACTTGACCTCCACTCTGTCCAGAGGTCCTAAATAGAATGAGTGTGGTTGAGAGTGCTATTGTATACAACAACATTTTATTTTGAGGTCACTGACCAAACACATTTGCACCCACTAGGATGATGCGTGCTTTGTGTGAAAAAGCTATGTGGAAAGCACAAGGCAGCACTGCCACATTGGTGCATTTGTATTCTAGACAAGTTGGCAAGTGTATGAAATTAGCTAATGCAATCAGTGATTAGGGCTTGATCTTCAAGGATTTATTCAAGTAGCCCTAGAAATTAATCCTAAGGTAGGCTTTCAGCACAGGGAAAGAAAATGGGGAAAATCATTTCTGTAAAGTTATAGGGATAACACTTAGTTCTGAATAAATTCATTTCTGGATGCTTAGATGTCCAATATTCACCACCAAATTTTTCATCAAACAGAAGCAGCTGTCTTTTACTTTCAAAGTCCTACATCTCCAGGATCGTACACAATGAAAACTATAATTTAAGGTACATTATATTTTATGGGGACAACAATCCTAATCTAAAATGTACTACCAAAACATATGTTTCTAATTTCTTTACTTTGTAAAGCTGAACCTACATGAGCATATAAATATGAACAACCGCACTCACTATTCTTGCACTTGTCATTCGCATCTTTAAATCAAGCAGACCCCACATTTTCCTCCAGCTAGTCTCTTACCCGATTTCATATATGTAAAGAAATTTTCCCATCTTTCATAAACAAAGACTTCTCTTTCCCCCTTGGAAATCTCTTCACCCCCAGATTGGCTCTTGCTCACACTGCCAGGAAACATCCTATAGAATCCCTGAAATAGGCGAAAGGATGAGTAAGCACATTCCCTCAGCCCTGTTATGTTGTCCATGCAGTCTCCACAAAAACACTGTAAGTAGTTCCATGCCATCTGTATGGAATTACTTTTTCTCTTTTAAGAGGTAACCTGCTTAACAGTAATTTTTTTTAACCTAAAGTTTTAACCCATTTTGAAAACTGATTTCCTGCATGTTCTACAAAGGAGTTTAAACATGAAAGAAAGGCTTAATAACCATGAAATAAAAAAAGCAGGTCAGATGAAGGAAATGCAGTCTTGCTGCGCTCTCCCTCCCTCTGCCTAAGAAGAGGGGCTGTACCCTTTGCTAGCTGAAAGCCCCCCAGGATCCCTCAGTCTTTTATCATCTTCTACCTTGAGGGGAGGTTATTTTGTTCTCCACCTCTCTAATGACATTTTCATAATAATTCTTGTTCTATAATACAAAGAGAAGAGAAGAATGCAATTTGTGATATCCCTATGATTATCATGTGGCAAATGTATCCTTTAGGTTTAATGAAGGCATTGTTTTCAATCCCAAACCTAGAGCTAGGACCCTAAAGCAACAGCCGCTTCCTGTGGCTTCTTCCACATGTGGAAAATTGTTCCTCTCTTTGCTCAGTTTATGATTTTTAAATAACAGAGAGAAGAGAAATTGTTCTCCTTACAGCTGGAAGTGTCATATATACATACCTTGGTGGCTCTATAGTCAGAGCTATCCAAAGAAAACTTGTTTCTGCAGCATATTATTTAAAAAGCAAGGAAAATAAAAGTAAAAATAAACAAACAAACAAATAAATATGCCATCCTTCAAGTGGCATAAGGAGGAAACCTTTTAAGATAGTAGGTATATATTTCAGTATCCTCTGATATTTGAGCACAACTTGGAACCAGCAAGGATGAAGATGCCAGTGCTACCAATTTTGCACTTAAGTGGACAGCAAGTGGGACCACGGGTGCTCAATCTATTTTACCTAACGTGAAGCTCTATCTAAGGGAGAGAAGAAATAAAGTTTGAAAAACAAGATTTATTGAGAATGAATTCTAGTATTCTAAGGATTCTTTTATAATCCCAGGCTTGGCCAGCTGAGCCTAAGATTTTCAAATTTCAAAGTTAAAAAATATTCAGGAGTTAATACCTACCACTAGGAGGGTTGGAAACATTACTGACTGAGAGAGGAGGAGCAAGAGAGAAGCAAAGGACACAGTTCTGAGGTCAGGAAAGTGAAGGAGAGGGTCAGAAGGAACACCCAGGCAAACCCTGTCCCCTCACACAGCCGGGAACACTGACTGACAGCCCCTCAGAGGAGCCCCACCTTTGGCAGAGCAAAGCACTCTGAAGAAGTGCCTGGGAAGAATGGCTGGAAGCAGCCAGTCTGGCCCACAGGCTGTAGAACGGTGCAGAGAATGCTGAATAGGGTTCTTGAATCCCAGCAAAGGTTCTGGAAAGATACCCCAAAACTAACTATAACTAGTGAGCATCAGCATTTGGGGTGTTTGAGGAAAATACAATGAAAGGCAGACTTTCACTTGTTACTCAATACTTCTGTATTGTTTCAATATTGTATTATAGTGGATACATATGTGTGTTATTAGTTGTGTATTTAAAACTCAATTTTAAATTTTAAGAGAAAAATCAGTAAATACAAGAAAACATGTAAGTGGTGCAATTAAAATCATTCATAATCTCAGCTTCCAGAAATAATTATTATTCACATCTGATGCGTAGAGTTCCAATATCATCTAGAATTATATTTTTATATAAAATTACAATTGTAATCCATTTCTTCTTAACTACATAATACATCATGAATACTTTTGCACATAATTGTAATAATGGTAATTACTAATGTCATATTTCTGTACAAACTTTTAATAAAATCTTGAACACCTTGTACTATTTTTTATACAACTGTATATCAGAAAAGCATTTTCCCATAAGTACCCTTTGAAATAGCTGTATGTATAGTATTTCACTATATTTCTAAATTATAATGTATTTAACTGACTTCCTATTATTTTAAGTAAGGATTTCAGGGAGAGTATGTAGCAGATAAAAACAATGCTAATGATAAATCCTTTCATTCATCTATATGTATTTTCTATGGAAAAATTTCTGTCAGTGGAATTATTGGGTTAGAATCAAGAAAAATCTTAGACTATTTAATGCATATCAAGTTTCTTTCTAGAAATTTTAAACCAATTTTCACCTACCCTAGTAAAAAAAAAAAAAAAAAAGCTCATTTCTGCACCTTTTATTCTTCCCCATAGAAGCCCTGAAAATAATGCATCATTGATGTTTTCCTTCTCATTTCTTTATTACTCATGTTCAGTACCTTTACTTTTCTCTGTATTTATTAGAGATTTGTATTTCTTCTTTTGTGGATTTCCTTCTCATCTCCTCTCCTTATTTCACTTTCGGAGCTAGAAGGACTTATCATTCAGGTGCTCACACAAGAGGTATCTAGTGGATAATGCAAAGCTCTGGTTTCAAGGAAAGTAAATGTTTCTCCTGTCAACCATGTAAAAAACACTGGAACTTTAAATATGAACTCACTAAAACTTCCTTCAGGAGCCAGGGGACAGAGGAAACATGATCCAAGTGGGAGGGCTGTGGGCGGGGTGACAGCAGCCTGCCTGCGCACCGAAAGGTCCCTTTTGGTTTGCGCTTCTGTCCTGTTGCTAAGAGTTCGGTGCTGGCACCCAGAGCCGGAATATCATCTGAATAAACTTGACCTCATTCGGACGTTTTTAAAAAAAGAGTGAAACCTAAATTGAAAACATAGATTTTTTTTTAACCCCAAATTCAGCTCTAACGTCATAGACTAGTTAATACAGAAAGGATCTCAGGGATATTTTGCTCCAGTTATGCCTTTACAGGGGAGGCCCAGAGAAAGAGTGGCCTTTAAATGTCTCTGTTTAGAACTTGAGTGAATATCTGTAAACAGCAAGTGTGTTGCAAGCATCACAAACGCAGATGTTTATAGGAACTAGAGGGTTAAAATGAAGTATAGTCAAATTGGTACACAGAATGTAAGACAGGCGTGGTGGTGGCTGTGATGACATTGGGAGCATATGCTCGTGTAGAGAAGCTGCCCCTGATAGTTTTAGCTGATTTTTGCTAGACTTCACTCCGTCATTTTCTCGATGCCTAGAACTGTGCCTAGCACATAGAACTTTAATAAGTATCGTTGAATGAGTAACTGACTGACTGAATAAGTGAATGCTAAATGAGAGATCATTGCTTACAAATCTCTTCATTTCTCAAAAAAAAAAAAAAAAAATGAAATCCAAATATTTTGCAAGAAGTATTCTGAATTTTTATTTTTGATGACTAGCCCATTAAAATAAAATGTCGATTCTGAACAAATACATCTACAGACCTAACTAGACCCGAGAACCAGAAATATGCTACCCAGTTTTTATTTTTTTACATGGAATTAATTTCTAATAATTTTTAAAAAGTTTATAATTTAACTATTATTTCTAGCTTTCCTAATGCTGGAGTCATGAGAAATTGTGGAATAATAATAGAAAAGATAATGTATAAGATAGATAGAAATTACATTTAACATTTTCTGAAACATTTTCACTTGGATTCTCTCTTCATCCTTACAACAGCTCGGGTAAATGGAAAGAAAGTAGCTTTCACATCCATTTTACTGCCCTTGAATACATCCTGTCTCTTCACTGCTGTTCTGATTGAATGGTGATTATTTATTGACCCATTTTAAAAGCAGCCCCATGGTCCATGTAGTTCTTGTCTTTGTATATTTAGTCAAACTGACTGACCTTAGAGAACCCAGAGTGCAGTGCTTTTACTGGCTCAGTTGGTAGCTTGTAACTTGTCCATTTGGGGATGAGCTATTTCAGTGGGCTTCATAAAGGAACCCCCTGGCTGGTCATTCAGGAAGACTGGGTTCCTTAGATATGGCGCTGCATAAATCAGCCTGAAAAGAACATCATAGAGCATATCCCAATTGTTGCCTTTCTCACTGCCTCCTCTGGAAAATGTGCCTGCCTCCTGCCAAATACAGTAGGCTCAGAAAATCAAAACAGAAAGGGAAACAGAGGAAATTAAAAACATTTATTTTCAGAGTGTGTCCTTGTACTGTGAAGAAGAAGGCTGTACCTGTCTGAGGCCATTACCTCAATTCAAACATGTCAAATCCGGAGATGAGAGACCTAATTCGAGCAGATAAATATCATATAGTGAAAGTGGATGACTTTTTACTCTTTCTCAAGCCTTAATTTGGTTTCAGAAGTTCCAGTCTGCCAGAGTTTTCCCATCCTGTTGGGGCTCAAACAATTAATTTTGGTGCAGAATTTAAAGAGTTAAGAATTCTAGTCAGCTGGTGTGGATAAATATGCTTCCTAGCATACCCCGACCAGGTACACAGCACAGATTCACTCACATACAGGTGGGCACAATAATTCCACTGTGTGTTCTAAAAAGTGTGAAGTGGGGTTCAAATTACTCACAGACCACAACCTGCTTATATTCTTAAGAAATGAGAATTTTCCTAAATTCATAAAGGCTTAGGAGTCAAGGTACATGTGATGCTTGGGTTAATATGGGCTTGACAGCTTCTTTAAGGACTTTGACATTGTAATGATTTGTGCCGGTCAAACTTTAGCTATTCTGCTGGCTGGGCAGGTATCCTAGCCATTAAAACAGTATAGTTGTATTTTTAAGCCTAGGACTGGGAAGTATGTCATTTCATACCACTATGTCTATGAAGGAATATTTGTATTTAATAATTTTTTTAAAGCATGCAAATATAAAATGGGTAATCTGCCTTATAGAATAAAATACTAAAATATAAGTTAAGTGGATCCTAAGTGTAGTTTTTCAGTCCCTTATCCAATACATTTACTATTGAAAGTTTATGTATAATTTTCAAGTGAGCCATGTCTTAGATTTACTACTGATCACACTATGTTGGTTATCGAATCCATGCTTCTCCTGTGGCCATCAGTACCTGTAAGGGCCCATCTGTGGCTACCCTACAGACTACAGCTGCAGGGCACACAAGGGAAATGAAATAATAGCAGGACTGCCAGCACAGACTACGACCCCAAACTCATTCACTGTGCTGCAGACCTGCTCTCATGACTCTTTCCCCAGTTTCCAAGCCAAAATAAGCTCCTTGTCCAGCAGCTGTAAATCCCGGAATGTCTAAATGGACCAAATATAACATAATAAATAAAAATAAATTTGTGCTTTTATTCACTCTGCACAGTCTTGAGGGCCTATGATACGTCAGGTGGTATGGTGTGCAGGAGAAACAAAGAGGAAAGAAAAAGAAAGTAATGGCCAGGGAAGAGCGTGGTGAGGCTGTGCCCGGTGAGGCAGGCAGCAAGGACAAAGACAAAGGATGGGACAGCATGTTAGCAGAGTCACAGTCATTTATGAAGGAAGGGAAAGAGAAATAAAAAAAATTCGGTAAAAAATGAGTTTAGAAATTTGACTTTTATACTGAAAATTAAGAGCATGCAGCATGTCCTTCAGTCCATAGAGAACGCCTATTCGGAAACTACTTGTTAGAAATTATGTTTCTGTAATGTCTGGCATTCAGTTCTGCCAAATGCTCACTGAGGCAATATTTTCCAAAATTTTTCATGAGGATGTAGGTACGTATTGTAAAAGATCTTCATGTGATTCTTATTCATCATCTTCCCTTCCTGAGAAGAGAAAAAATAGTACAATGGATGTGTTCATCATTCTTTTGTTAAGTTTCATCTCTGTATTAAGCCAGATCACCAAGAAGCTTTTAAGCATCATCATACATTTTGTCTCCTCCTGTAGACAGCCTCTCTTGCCTTTTTCCAAAGTGAATGTAAGAAATAATCATGCATGAGAATATCTCTGCATTGATCAAACTATTCATAACAAATATATTGCCTAGTACATGGTCTAAAACATTTTTATAAATGTTCCGCAGATATTCCTGTTAGTTCTGAATTTTTCTATTAGCCATGAAAATGCTATGAAAGCCACTTATTTCTTCGTAGTTGAAGATGAAAATCTAGAGCTGAGTTCTGATTTACAAAGCCACAAAGTTTTGTTTCATATTAGTTGTATGATTTGGAGCAAATTACTTAAACTCTCTGAACTTTATTTCTCTCATTTGGTAAACAAGAATGATAATATTAATAGCAATAATAATAAATAATAATACCTGTTATATTATCTGAAGTTACTTTATTTTTTAAAACTCTGGTATAAACAATATAATATGTGTGTGTGTATGTGTGTGTTTGCTTAAATAAATAGTAATCTATTTCCAAGCATTTGAAGGACCTTAATCAGAAATTCACATTTCAAGGTGGCTATGTAAAGATGTCAATTATTATTAATAAAACTACAATAGAGAGTTTTCCAGTTAGTACTAGGGGTGTTAGCATAGTATATAGTGAAATGACAGATGACTAAAATTTGTCATTGCCTGGAATGGTGGTAAGGACATCAGTGCCCTTTCCTAAACAAGATATTATGATATAAAAAGCTCAACAGCTTAATACCTTAAGGAATGTGACCCAGGTCTGGACTTCCATTTGGTACTGTGTCACTATCATTTCATGGAGTACTTTGTTGCCTGACCCTGCTCAATAATTGGCTGGCCTTGCCTTTGTTGCATCTGCCTAGGGTGTAAAAGAAAAATAATTTTCATTCAGTTTTCCAGAGTTTCTCAGTACAGAGTGTGGGCTCCCTTGAACTTATAAGAAAAGCTTGTATGGCAATGTTTCATCTGCTTGCCAATCAACCCTTGTTAATAAATTTGTTATAAGACTTGCTTTCATTGTCATATAGCACTTGGCAGCCTGGAGATCTGTAACTCTACTGGCCTCTGATTCTAGAGGTTAAAAATATTTATAAGACAAGCAGAGCACTGAGGGTAATGTTATATATAACTTTCTGGTAAGTTTGTATAATCTCAAAATATATATATCATAAGAACATTTCTAAAAACTACATTTAAGCAAAATAAAATAGTCTGATTTAGACAAAACAAAATTAAACAGGCAACTAAATATGTAGCAATAAGTAGATTAAAAATGTATTACAAGTCATTGTTTTTAAGTGTATATCTGTTTACTTAGCAATTTTACTTCCAGGAATTTTGTGTGAGGAAATTATAGAACAATGCACAAAATATTGAAATATATTGAAATATAAGAATGATTACTGCTATTTTGTTCACAACAATAAAAATTGTTAATACCTTCTTTCTTGCAACAGATTATTGTTTAATAAATTGAAGTGTATCTATACAATGTGATAATTTTCATCCTGACAATGATAATATAGAACTGTGTTACTGACACAGAAAGGTGTCAGTCTATAATATACATTAGGCGAAAAGCAGTTTATAAAAATATGTAATGGTGTAATTGTATTTTTGTTAAATATATATGTATCAAAAACATTTTGAATAATACACACCCAAATATTAGAAAAAAATATGTCTGGAAGGTATAATTAGTGGTAATCCTTATATTTCTTTTTATAATTTTGCATACTTCTGCTAATGACATATCCAACTTTTATAATAAAAAAAAGCAATAAAGGAAAACTGTATTTTCATCTCAAATTATAAAATTAGAAAAATAAGCTTATGAAATTACGGGCTGATAAAATCACTTGGGTAACTAACTCATAAACTTAGGCTTGCAGATCAGCTGTGAGTCTGCTTGACTCTAGGCATTCCCATCCCTTTGAACTCATTCAATCTTTGATTTTGGTAGAGTGAGCGGTCTGCACTAGAGAAAAAACACAATTCTTTCTGTTCTTAAAGAGATTCTTTCATCTTTCTAATTTGAGTCACTTTAGGATCTTATTATTCAGACTTCCACAATATTTACTATTTATGTTACACCCCCCCATGTTTCTTGTTTATAATAGGTGAATCTAATATGCTTGTTATCAAACTGTATCTGATTCTCTAATAATAAGTGAACTAATTTATTTTAATGACTTTAATTTACAATGAAGACTATCATAGTGTATAATGACAAACTATAAAGAGTATTTTCTTCAAACTTCTCTTTATCTTTTAACTAATTTTCAAATATTCATTCCATAGAAACAAATATGTTATGTGGTTGACATATCTCATCTATTGCTTATTTTAATGCTGATCTAAAGATTTGCAGATGAGTTTAAGATAAAAAACATTCATATTAATTGTTTGGCTTCCTCTTTGTACTTTTTCTAGAATATCACTTAACTTTTGTTAATGGTAGTAATAAAAATTACTGAGTAATCCCCAGTGAAATGATTAATTTGTAAATGAATCACCAATGGATGCTACAACCATTATATGAAAGTTTGGAGTGGGTAATTAATTGCAAGCTTCCAAAATATCACTCTACAGATTACTTATTAATTACAAATGGGATAATTGATCTTTACTATGGAGAAATATGATAAGAACCACCTTATCCAAGAGATCAAATTTAACTTTATCAATAGTGCGATAAGCTGGTATTATGTGTCTTCTGACTTGAAGTAATACATAGCACAAAGTATTACCTATGGAGTATTCTTGCTGAACCAATATGGCTATGGAGTAGGTGGGAGCTACACATACTTCCTGTGAGCACCAAGCCAGACTTACATCTAAATTATAGAGCTATCAACCATAATGGCCAACTGAAGGAAAGCTGGACAGAAGTATTATGTCTAAGGATTTATAAATACGCTACATAGAGAATTGGTAAGAAGAGTGGAGACATGGAGGCACCCAGCAGCTAAGAAGCTGAAGGGATATCTGGGCTGTGGGAGTCCCTCCTGAGGAGTTTGGAGTCTCATCTCTACACTGGAACCCCAACCCATAATAAATGGATACAACCCTTTAAAAAATGAAGTTCTGTATAAAAAATTATTGTATAAATAGATAAAGAAAAAGCATTTGATAAAATTCAGCACCTGTTTATAATAAAAACTCCCCACAAAGTGAGAATAGAGGGATCATACCTCAACAAAATAAAAGCTATATATGACAAACCCACTACAAATATCATACTTTTTTGAAGGAAAAAGCTGTGGAACATTTACACAACACAATACTACTTAGCCATAAAAAAGAAGGAAATCTTGCCATTTGTGACAACCTGGATGAACCTGGACATTATGATGCTTAGTGAAATAGGCCAGTCAGAGGAAGACAAATACCACATAATTTCACCTATATGGGGGATCCACTGAACAAAATAATTTGATAAACTGGATAGAGGCTAAAGCACAGGAACACAGAATAGTCTGACAGCTGTTGAGGGCACACACACACACATAGACAGGTACAACAGTATGTCGATAACCAGAGGGAAGGGGTTGGTGGAGGTGGAAGTGGGCAAACGGGGTAAATTGGAAAGGAAAGAGACTTTACTTTGGGAGATAGCACACTATAAAGTGTGCAGATAATATTTTATTGGCTGTGCACTTGAAACTTGTAGGTTTTATTAACCAGTGTCACCTCAATAAATTCAATTTAAAAAAGAAACAAAAACTGTTTAACTTAAGTTTAATTAACTTGAGATCTAATTTCCAAATAAAGGAAATGCAGAATACGTGGAAACAGGTTAACTAACACCAGTAAGAATCAATTAGAGAAATTGCGGGCTAGTTTATAAGATAATTGGCCTAGTCTCTTCAAAAACTCAGTGTGGGTGGGTGGATGAGGGGATTCCCTAGACTTAATAAACAAATGCAATAGAGGACCTGTAATGGATCTTCACTTGAAAAAAAGAAAAGGTCTAAAGGACATTTGAGGGACAATTTAGAATACTTAAATGTGAATATGAATTAGGTATTTCATGAGAGTACATACTTGTCAGAGTTTTAAATGTGATCATATTATGGCTACATAGGAATATGTTAAGGAAGAATATTGAATTATTTGAGGGAAGGACTTATCTTTGAAGTTTATATTCAAATAAAAAATGAGAAACTGAAAGAACAAGCCAATATGGCAAAGTATTATTAATTTTGAATTTATTTATTTATTTTATTTATTGATGTGACACTAGTTAACAAAATTATACAGGTGTCAGAAGCACAGTTCTACAACATATCATTGTAGATTGTATTGTGTATTCATCACCCCAATTCTAATAGTATACATACAAGCATTCATTTTGCTATTCTTTCTATTTTTTGTTGTTTGAAAATTTTCATAATGGAAAGTAGAAGAAAATTTAAGCCCTTCATATGAATATTTGGCTTTCTGATTGCCATTGCAAACCCGTATCATAAAGATGGACTATTAAGAATTTTTTTTCCCGTGCAGTTTTTTCTTTAAAACTGCGTCAGAGAAAACAATTTCAATACCCTTATAAGACTTTCCCTGTTTTAAGGGATTTATGAATTTTTTTTAGCCTGTTTATAACCTCCTGTAAAAACTTCTGGTATCTTTTGGATTAATCATCAATACACATTTACTAAGCACTTCCCAAAGTTCAAGGCTCTCTGCTCTAGTCACTGTGGGTTTAACAGTGCTCAGAGTAGACTCAGTCACACCCTTAGGTGTCAGCAAAATAATTTGGTTCTTTATCCAGTAGTGAGATTATTTTAAGTGATCTCAACAAGAAAATTCAGTCTAACAAAGTATTTGGTGTGTCCCAGGTAGAAGAGTGCTCTCTGCCAAGGGAGTGAGTGGATGAGCTTTCTTAAAGAACAGGGAGGCTGAAAGAGTCATAGGGAATGTTTACTAAGTATCGACTCCAAGAATCCTCTCGGATCATTCTGTGCTTTGGTCACAGATATATTAGGCTCCACCTCAGTTCATGATGTGTGAAAAGTCCAGTGCCTTGCTTCCCCAAGGTTTCTGTTGATTCTCGGGTGCCATAGATTCTCCTTGTCACCCCATACTCCACTCACTTACTTCCAGTGAATTAATTCAGTTCCTGTCCCTTTCACATGAGTTCAGCCAGACTCCTTGATTTTTATATGAAGACAAAGATATTTTTTGGTTTATTAGAATTTTCTGAGCAGTCATGTCGTCAATAAAATTAACTGTACTTAGAAAAGGAAGAGTTTTAAAACTGAAGAAAAAGCAGCTAAGTAGTTAAAACCTTCACAAGTCATTCTCTTATAAAAGATTTTGGATCTTAACCTGTTTTCTTATTCTCACGTTTGGAATATGTGGGAAATAGTCTTTGGATCTTTGCCATCTAAATTTTAGCTATCTTTCAGGGAACTCCATCCACTGAATCCCTCCTTTAGAACCAGTTCCTCTTTTTTCCCAACAGTGTATGTCTCAAGTGTAAGAAATCCAGTATGAATCAGTGCCTGGGTTATCTGACAATCAATTCTTAGAGGGCTTTTACCTTTTGAACCAAGCAAATTTTGGGTTTCCTTAAGAGGCAGATAGAATGCCAGGTATGGAGATGCCCAGGGAATGGAGGATGAGCAAAAAGGCTTTGGTACTCCCTGTCAGGCAAAATAGTTTTTGATGGACCAGATCTCTCAGTCTAGTCCCATTGAAGGTCTTTTCCTTCAGTGCAAACTGAAGACAATAGTCCTCTGACTGCAAGAGCAAATTCATACACTCCTCAAAGATAAACAAAAGGTCTTGGGAAGCTGATTCTCAAATCCCACAAGAGAAAACTTTTTCCTACCAGCCTTAATTAGCAAGGCCATCTTTCTCACAATGTTAAGAATACTTATTATTATCACATAAAATAGTGATATTTTAAAAATCCATTTCACTATACCCCACCCATAAAATGCAACCCCCCATATAACATGACACTACACATGGACACTCACACTCACACACACACACACACACACATGCACACACACATTTTTTTAAATTGAGCCTTCTTAAAAATTGGGAACCAAGCTGGGTAACTAACTCTCATGGTTATTCCAATACCTAGAAAAAGTTTTAAGGCCACTATTAATAAGTTCTTATAAAATTAACAGGATCTTGAGCAAAGCCTTACTCCTTGGTTTTAATCATGAAGGTAAAGAAACAGGGCAAATTATATTTTATTGCAGCAATGAGTCAAAGAAGGAATGGTTGTGATTAAAGGATAGAAATAGGACGGTAACAGTTGCTAAGCAGTCAACAAACTAAAAGAAAATCAAAAGAACCAATTTAAAAAAATGGTGATAGGAAAGCCAATTTGTAACATTAAGAAGTAAATAGATCATGGGGAATTAGTGAGGTAAAAACCAACAACACTTTTACAAAGTCTAAGGGTAAAATTAAGAGAAATGGGAAAGCAATATAGACCATCTCTTTTGGCTATTAATTCAATAATGTTATTATGTACATGAAGCAACTAACTTGGCCAAAAATTTAAATAAATCATTTCAGAAAGCTTTATAATTTAAATTATGCCTGCATTTAAATCTTTGACAATAGAAAATCTGTATTTCTTTGTGAACCTGAATGAGTGGCATTGTCCCCTTCCTGACTTTACTGAGAGGTTAAGAAGCCAACCTCATAGGGGGTGCCCAGTAAGATATTACCTAGAGAGACTGCGGTGTGTGATGTAGTGAGAGAATCCTGATTTATCTTTCATATGTCTTCATAGTCCCAAAAGAGCCTACAGCTTCTAAGTAAATGACTTGAAGTTGGATAGTGTGGATCCCAGCAATTCTCTGTAAACTTTCTTAAGCCACCTGGGCAGTGAAGACCAGATCAACTTATTGGCGACTTGCTACCTGTCCAGTGGAGGCACAGCTTGGTGAGCAGAAGGGTGCACAAGAGAAATCCAGTCCATGCCTTTTGCCTCTATTCCCGGAGGGGCTGACACCCTCCCTGCAAGAGCCTGCTATTTATGCTTTCTTTTCAGCAGCAATTGTAGCTTCTTCTCATATTGAAAAAGGCAATTTAATGTTCTGCCAAAATTCTAGGATTATTAAAACAATTTCCCTAATGTGTTTATTATGATAGCTATCATTCTATTCATCCTACATGTAATATTATTGTTTAAGATTTCTTATGCATCTTAATCAGACATTTGGTTTCCTAAGTTAACCATTTATGAGGCAATTTCATGAAGATTATATTTCCCAGAATCTTTATATTAAATCATTTATTAGATAATTGTCTGAAAATACTGAGTAAATGAATGAAATAAAATTTTATTTATTTATTTATTTTGATGAATAAAATTGTGAGTAGTTAGCTATAATGTATAATAAAATTGTTTTTGGTTACATACTAATGACAGGCAGATGACATAAAGATGCAACTTGTATTTCAAGATAACAAAGTTCAATACACTTGAGGGGGCACTAGCTCTAACCCTCAGAAGGTTTTAATGATTCCTAATAATAATCCAATGGTATCTTTATAATAACAAACTATATTATTCACTCTAGCTCTAGGTTAATAGTTTTAAAGTTCTTACAGTTTTGACTTTTAAAAGTCCCACAGAACAGCATATGGACACTGATAGGGTTCAAAGTATGGCCTATGGCAGTGATGGGCAATCTTTTGAGCTTGGTGTGTCAAAATTCGCCAAAACACTGAACATAACTTGGATGGTGTGTCACTTCGAGAAAAATGGCCTAACCAGAAGTCCCAGAACTAGTCTGTTGTTTTGGCCTATAGACATCTGGCACAGAGTGTCTACACTACAGCAAATGTTTTATCCTTGGCTACTGCACCTGGCCGTGCAGTAGCCGAGGATGAAACGTCCTTCTCGCATGCGGCCCCATACATCTCTGGTATGCGCATGTCATCGGAAATGGCTACGTATGTCAGTGCTGACACATTAGTCGTAGGTTCGCCATCACGGACCTATGGAAACTAGGGAATACAGGATTTAGTGTTGCAAGTGTCACTGTCATTTGATGCTTTAGCTTCATTTAAAATAAAAGTTGAAGTTTATCTCTTGGTAAATATGTAGCGTAAAATTTACAGATCAAAAACTATCTTGACTAATAATTCTTAATTATTTTAAACGTGTAGTTTCTGAAAAAGCCATCTTTCAGCTTCAGGCCCCGATCAAATCTGGTGAAATAAAGAAACATTGCAAATTAGAATTCAGTACATGAAAAGTGACTATTATTTGTAAATCATTGTTTTTAAATTTAAAATTTGACCTTCTCTTTCTTGCCACATATGGGCTTAGTTTCTATTCTAATATGTTTAAAGCTATACACATAGTATAGAGAAAGAGAACTTTGAACTTTGCTCTGAAAATTGCAAGATTGGAAGAGTTCTCAATTGTTGAATATTTTGCAAGTCACAGTATATAGCAGATGTCTGTAAGTTCCCAAAATACATATCTGATGTATTGGTGAGATGTTCACATTAATATTTAGAACAGGGAAATAAAAGGTGATACATATCATATTATTAGTGTTTCTTTCCTCTACATGTCAGATATGAACTGTAAGAAGGTACCAAGTCAAATAAATCCTTAAACCTATTTTCATAAACTTTAACTTTAAATGTATGTGTTTCAGCATTATCAAATTTGGACTTAGGTCATGGAATTGAAAAGCTACAAAGCTGGATAAGGAAAAGTTTATTCTTACTATGGTGGACAAGCAACATTGTTTTGACAGTAAGAATTACCTGATTACAATATTTTAGAAAAAATATACCTTGTTCAGACTATCTGATTATTAAAAGGAAGGTGGGGATCTGACCTGTGGTCATGCAGTGGATAAAGCATAGACCTAAAATGCTGAGGTCACCAGTTCAAAACATTTGGCTTGCCTGGTCAAGGTATATATGGGAGTTGATGCTTCCTGCTCCTCCCTGTCCCCTCTCTTTTCTAAAATGGATAAAGTTAAAAAAAAAAAGAGGAAGCTGGGGAAGGAATTCTGCCAGAGGTAAGAGGAAAAATACTGTTTTCTTCAAGTTTTTCAATAGGTTCCAGAAGATAACTCAGTTTGCCATAAATAAATTAGGTCACTTCTACTTAAAAATATGTCTGGTCCCAGAAGGTCAACCAATAGCAACTTTGAATGAGACTTTAGGATAGGGAGTTGTGCTTCTGTATAAGGTTAAGCCCTCTAGGCTTCTAAGCTATCTCTAGAGACAGATATTACCAAAGAGGAGAGATCATTCATAATTTTAATAGAACACAGAGGCTATTTTGGCCAAGGCCCAGATTTACCACTAGCAGAGCTGGAAGTGATATAATTCTGCAATTACCTTTCTATGCAACTCCATGCCTGAGGACTTAATTGTATTCACATTATTTGGTATTAGGTCGATACTTTTCAAATCTTGGTTGGAGGTATTTTTTTGCAAACTTATTCAGTAAAAGCAAAAGAAAATAGTAAGAGTTTTCAACTGAAGATACTTTAGCCCTCTAGCCCAATGAAAAAACTAATCAAATTATACTGAAAAGGGAAGAAATTGTACACTGATTCATTTATCCATTCATTCAACAAATGCTTAACATAGGTAGACTCTCAGACAAGTTCAGAGTTCTGTGCAGTGAAGGAAATAATAGTCCTTGCGTTCATGGGGGTTAGAGTTTTGTCAGAATATTGTGCTAAAAATATTAAGGGTGTTATACTAAACATTTGAAAGTCCACTCACTTTTCATCATCAGAGTATTATTCAATCAATACATTGCCTTTACACTATATTATTCTTTGAGTTTGTTTTACTTAGAAAATATGTGTGTGTGAGTCTACGTGTCTATATATAGGTAAGAGGGTGTCTGTGAACCTAGTACATCTTATCAACAGTGAAAACAGTTTTCTCCTGTTCACATAAGGGGTTAGCAGGGGAAATGTGACTGTTGGCTCTTCGATTTCTGTCAGAGAAGATGCATTTGTATTCTCATATGAAAAAAGGAGAAAGCTCAATGTTAAAAACACTCAACATTTTTATTCATCCTTTATTTGCTCACTACTAGAAAAATTGGTACAAATTGATTATAAATTTATTTTTACTCTTAATGTAATAACATTTTATTCGTAGCAATTTAATAAATGTCTGTAAACTGTTCTAAAGTTACTTATGCACTAATTCATTCTATCCAAAACAGAGCTGATAAAAGCAACTTAAGTTATATCATAGATATACAGGGATTATCTTGCAAAGTTAAATGGGTAGCATTACTGCAAGACTTAATACATTGACTATTAAAAAGTTGCTAATACATTAGATATTTCAAACTAATTTGACTAAAATCTTGCTTTTCTGAAATACTTATTACTTCATTCTTATAAACATGAAGTATATACAGTACACTACCTGTATGGCAACTATTTAAAATTTGGCATAAAAATTTATTCTCCAATGTATAGAGTTCCTTGGTAAATTATTCTAATTCTCAAGTAATTCAAGTTACTAGAAAGAAATGTCAGTTGCCAAATTCATACAAATTATTTTTAATAAGTTTGCTTTTTACCCTCTCAAGGTTTAACTCTATGTGCAACTTATAATGATATAGTAATTTTAATAATTTATTTGATATAATTTATTAGTATATCTCTTCATTTATCAATCTTTATTTTTCATTTTTGAATGTTCATAAAAAAACAATAAAGGCAGGGATAGGTGCTAGAGTTAAAAACATTTATCATTAAAATGCCTAATTACAAACAATAAATTTGTAACTTTTAAGTTGAATATATTGGGGTGACATTGGTTATTATGATTATACTGGTTACCGGTGTACAATTCTATAATGCATCATTTGTATATTGTATTATGTGCTCATCACCCCAAGTCAAGTCTCCTTCCATCACCATTTATCTCCCTATACTTTCTATAGCATTTTTGTTTGACTATTTGAATTTAATTCTCTAGTTGTTTTATTATGGCTAAAAAGTATATAAGCGAATGTACCTTTGATACCTAATTTTAAATTATTTTGCTAAATATCAGATTTTATATTCTACTAACATTGTTGTATGTTGATTAGTCAATATATATATCAGAAACTTTAATAAACTTTATTTTTAGAATAGTTTTAGATTACAGCAAAATTAAAGAGTAAGTACAGATTTCCCATTAACTTTCTCCTTACCCATGTACAACCTCCCCTACTATTGACATTCTATACCAGAGTGGTAAATTTGTTACAATTGATGTTTCTATACTGACGTCATTGTCACCCAAAGTACATACTTTACATTAGGATTCAATGCTGGTGCTGTATAGTCTATGGGTTTTGACCTGTATCATCCACCTTTGTATTGTCATACAGAATAGTTTCATTGCTCAAAACATACTCTATGACCTGTGTCCCTTACCCCTAACAATCACTAACATTTTACATTGCCCATATATTTACCATTTCACACTATCACATAGTTGAAATTTTAAGGAGGGAGAGAATTTCAACTTTTTTACCCAACTTTAGTTCTTATCGCTAGGCTAATAATGAAAGGGACACAATACCAGATTAACAGGAACAAAACCAATTTAATATACGCACAAGGAATCATAAATAACAATGGTCTCAGAAAATAATGAACCAGTCAGCTTTTTATACTTTTTAGACAAAGAAACAATTAATTTAAAATGAAGAAATATTAGGACAAAGGCACTTTGGGTTTGGGTGGTCATTAGTGAGGAATCTAAACAAAGTTTGGGCTTGGGCAGTAATTAGTAAAGGAGTAACCATATTTGTTTATGCAAGATTTTTCAGCTCTGAATTTTTTAACTAGCAATTAGGGTGTCTTTCTTATAGTCTGCAGCAAGAAGGGGACCTGTCATAAGGAAGATTTATTTCTTGTAATCAAGGATACAGGAGAGAGTCAACATGCACTTCTTGCATTGACTGCTTGTCAAGTAACTTTCATTCAAAGTAATCAATATGCCATTGTGGGATATTTAGGGATAGCCTTCCCTGGGCCCCAACAGAATCATAAAGTACATAATCTTTTAAGCTTGGCTTTTTGCACTTAGTAATATGCATTTGTTTCCTTCATTTTTTTTCATGGCTTGATAGCTCACTCCTTTTTATCACTGAATAATATTTCATTATCTATAGGTATTGCAATTTATTTACCAATTTAACTCCTGAAGGACATCTCATTTGTTTCCAAATTTTGGCAATTATAAATGAACCTCCTGTAAACATCTGAGCACAGCTTTTTGTGAGGATATAAGTTTTCAATTCATTTTGGTAAATATCAAAGTACACAATTGCTAGATTGTATGATAAAAATATTTTAGTTGCATAAGAAACTGTCCAAGCATCAAAGAGGCTGCACGATTTCGTTCCAGCAGTGGGTGAGGGTTCCTGTTGCTCTACAACATTGTCAGCACTGGATATTGTCAGTGTTTTAGAGCTGGGCCATTCTAATATATAGATTTGTAATGGCATCTCATTGTTGTTCAATTTGCAATTCCCTAATCTTCTCATATGATCAGTTTTAATCTGTGTATTTTCTTTAGTGAAGTGCTATCCAGAATTTTTATTCATTTTTAAATTGTGTTGTTAGTTTTGTTATTGTTGTTTTATGAGTTCTTTCATATGTTGTATAATTTCCTTTATCAGATGTGATTTTGCAAATATTTTTGCTTAGTCTGTGGTTTGTTTTCTCTTTCTGTTGACCAGCTATCTTTTTTTTTCTATAAAAATATTAGCTATATCTCTCAGGTGACTTGTCATGTATTATTTATTTTATTCAACTTTAAATAAATTTGTGAATTTAGATTAACAAAATTGTACTACTGTATAAGACTTTAAACATACAATTTCTTTTTTGCCAAGTGAATTAATACTAACTTGACTATTTCTAACATATTTTTTAAGTTTATTTAAGACATGTTCATTGACTAAAGCTAGGCTTTAATAGATATTTTATAAAATACCTACTATTTCTTTAACATAGAACTTAGAATTCAAGTAAATTAATCTTTACTCTTAAAGCAGTGGTTCTTAACCATTTTTGAGGTACCGAACCCACCAGTTTCATATGCGCATTCACTGAACCCTTCTTTAGTGATAAATAAAATATTATTTTTTTTTCCAAATTTAGTTTTGTCGGTACGAGACTAGAGTTGCTCAACTTGGCATTGCATATCATGCAGATAGGACGCTGACTCCCATCCCGTTCTGTAATACATGTGAATCCATGTTGTACATATTCGTCTGACCACTTTCTTTTTTTGCTCGACATATTTAGTATGGATTAAAATATTAAGAAAGAACCCACATGACGCACAACTACGACAGCCGTTGACTACTGCACGCACTAAATTCCCCACAGCACTGGTTGGCCAAGCATTGTAACGTGATCCTCTGCAACAAGTGATGGCCAAGCATGGCGTGTCATCACAACTTTACACAAGTGTGTCTTTACCTCCGCGGCAGAGGCTTCTCCAAACCCCTGAGTCTGACTCATTGAACCCCTAGGGTTCGATAGAACCCAGGTTAAGAACCACTATCTTAAAGTTTCATATTTTAGATAAGCAATGATAAAACATATTATATGCTGTGATGTTCCAAATTTTTTGTACGTATTACCTCACTTAACCTTCAAAATTCTATGAGAGAGGAACTATTACTATTATCCCCATTTATGGATGAGAAAATGAGACTAAGAGAAACTCTCAAGATCATACAACTCTTGGATAAGTGGTGAAAATAATGTTGAAACCCAAGTACTATATTCCAGCAATTTGGGATTATTATATCCCACTACAGTAGGTCCTTCTTTCTCCTCTCTGTAACATTAAAATTCATGATTTCTCTTAGTTGGTAGTCTCTTCTTAAGTTTTCTATTTTGTAGATTAATATTTGTAAAGAAAAAATGGTTTTTATTCAGACATATTTTGAAGAAATTTCTGAGAAAGAAGGTCTCACCTCACTTGGGTAACTTTTTATATAAATGGTCATAACCAGAAGTATATAGCCAAAAAGTGAATATTTTTTTTATAACTCTGTGATTGAAAAAATAAATTGTATTAGCTAATGACTCAATTCTTAAGAATAATGTTAGGAGTTGATTTTTAACCTCTACATTAAAGTATTATTATTCATTATCTCTAAAATAATTAAACAGCCAAATAGTGCAATTTGAGTAAAAGCAAAATTTAAAAATGCATATGTTAAATGTTGTTTAATGGCTTCTTAGCTCATTCCATAATTGTTGTTACACTTCACTTAACATTCTTCTGGTTTTCCTTCAGTAATTAAGTACTTTGAGCTTTTTCGTGCTATTTAAGTAATAGTTTCTACACAGTATTTCCTTAAGAAATTAGCAAGAAAAAGACATTTCTTTAATACAAACAAATCATTTTTCAGTTAACAGAAATAGGATTACATCCTTCAGGAAATTTACAAGTAATTTTCTTATTCAGTGATAAAATAGATAAGAGGAGAGTTACTGAAGTGTTTCCTTATCTTTCATCTTGTCACATTAGGATGCATTAAATGCCAAAATTCAAAATGCCTCCTGTGAAGAAAATGAAATCACACACGTTAATGGTCTGCAATACAAGGCAGAACAATAGGTGCACACAGAGAAAACTCTTTTAAGAAAACAGGTTGTTTCCATGAAAATACAGTGTGTCTGTAAAGCCATGCTGCACTTTTGACTGGATGACTGGTCAAAAGAGCACCGTGACTTTTCGGACACACTGTATATAATGTTGAATAAGCACAAATAAAATGAAAGGCCCTGATAGGAATAATGCACATATACTTAAAAATGTCCTAGACACAATATTCTGCAGTTAGAGTATAACAGATACTTAGTAGATCAATGGATAATTATATTTAGTGCCCTCTAAGTACGAGGCATTCTGTTATTTTAAACACTGAACCAAAGGGCCGGGTACCAGCGTGTGTGCAGTGTGCTGTCTGGGGTTTGGGGGGAAGAGAGACAAACCACAAACAAATCAGCAATAAGGATTATGGCAACTGCAGATATTGATGTTATAAAAAAATGAAACAAGATAAATTCAGATGGTTTATTGTTTTAATTTTATAATATTTATTCCAGGCCCTGATAGCACCAATGTCACGGGTTCTATCCCTGGTCAAGGCACATACGGGAGGCCATAAATGAGTGTACAACTAAATGAAGTAACTAAGTACAATAATGAATTGATACTTCTCTCTCTCTTTCTCTTCCTTTCCCTCTCAAATCAATGGAAAAAAATTATAATTTTTATTTTATGTGTATACCACATACATAGCATAAAACTGAAAGACACAGGTTTTTCCAAATCTAGCTTAAGAAATGAGACATTTGAAGCATTTATCTATCTTTCTGATATCACTTCTTTCTTACTCCTCCTCTAGAATTTGCCACCATTTTTAACTTTGTATTTATCATTTGCTTAGCTTACCTAATGATTTTATCACACACATGTGTACTTAAAAATATAGTGCTTAGTTTTGCATGTTTGAAATGTTATAAAAATTAAATCATAGCTTTTTTTTCTCATAACTGACTTCTTCCGGTCTCCATTATGTTTCTGATATTCATCGATGTGTATGTATATTCATCCATTTTCAGTGCTATATATAATATTCTAGTATGGGAACTCATCACAGTGCATTTATCCATTGTGTTCACTATTGACATTTGGTTTATTTCCAGGTTGTTAGTGTTCTATTTGTTTGCTATTACAGTTAACATAGATCGGATCATTTTTATCATACATTTAATCTGATGCATATGTGTTTCTCTATGGTTATGTGCCTAGATGAATTTCTGAGTCATAGGGTACGTCAGTATTCAACTTTTCTAGATACATTTTTCTGTTTTTTTCAAGTAGTGATATCTATGCACATTAGAAATGTAACTATTTGGACATAAATGTTCTACACAAAGAGAATATAAGCAAAGGCCCTAAGGTGAAATGAGCGTGGTTGTTGTAAGAAGAGAAAGAAGGGCTGAGAAGCTAAAATATAGCAAGAGGTCTAATTGTAAAGAGAGAGCCTTGTAGTACATTTGAAATAGCGGCCAGAGTAAGGAGCACATGATTTTATGCATCACACCAGATTGTTGATAACCTCCAAATTTATATAAATTTATTTTATATTAATAATATATTAGTATTATGTTATATAATATATAACATTATTATATAATATATAGATAAAATAATGAAAGAGTTTAAATATATATGTGTGTGTGTGTATGTGTGTGTGTGTGTGTGTGTGTGTGTGTGTGTGTGTTATAGATTGCTATAGAGCAAACAGAGCAGGGAGACAACTGAAGTCACTATTCACTATTAGCCACTAGGAAATGTATGTTTTATGAAAAACTCCAAGTTATGAAAACAAAGCAAAGAGAAGAAAAGGAGAAAAGGTGCTGTGATTAATGTCTGGCCATAACTTTACAATTATTATTCTTCCAATATAAAATGTAATTTATCTCACTCAAGATGTCACCTCTAAAAATGACTCTGATCCAAATGAACTTGGTGGCTCATTAGCCCAGCTAAGGAACAGGCAGGAGAAGAGACTTAAATTAGATTTAAATTCACTTTTTTTGTTTAAGGTTAACTTTGTGAGGTACTGATAAAGAATTTGGGTTTAAAGCATCTCCCACAACACCTCCCCTTACCACAATCACATAGGAACAGTTGAAGTCTAAAATTATGGTTAGTTAATTCAGGCTCCAATATATTTCCTTTACTCCATCAGAAACAAGTTTAGCATTTATTAACAAACTCTTCGTAGCAAAAATTAATTACTAATTAAACATTTACAAAGATGAATAAAGTAGTGTCACCTGAATGAGTGTCTACCTTGTATCTGTAGAAGAAATAAGGTGTTTAAGATAAAATGGTTAGACAAAACAGTCAAATAAAAAGGCATTGGTGAAAGATATATTGCACTTTGTTTTTTTTAATGAATCATCAGTCTTAAATCTTTGACACTGATACTTGGATTTTGTGTTCCATTCATTTTATTCCAATGACATTCTCCATTTTTAAAGAGTAGGTAATGAATAAGAATATCTAAGGTTAGCCCATCATTCCTAGCTTGCAAAATTATAATACATTTTAGTATTTTTGGCACTCTAATGCTTAAGGAACATAATATATTTTAAAAAGATGTTTACATCTAAACTGCTTCTACTTAAAGTTTAATCCAATTCCATTAAGGAGATAAATGGGGATTAACAGAGACTTGAATTGGGGTGGTGAGGGTACAATACATTTTACAGATGATATGTTGTAAAATTGTGCAACTGAAACCTGTATAATTTTGTTAACCAGTGTCACCCTAATAAATTCAATAAAAAATACAATTCCACTAATTATTATAAGCTCTATTAGGATGAGACAATATGCTATGGTACAATGGCTTTAAACTTTTTGGATTAAATTTCACAGTAAGAAAAATATTTTATATCCTTCCTAGGACTCATGCACATACATGTACACACACACACACACACACATGCACTAACCTTGTAAACAGCATTAAAAGTTTAACACCATTAATGCATGCATTTACCTAGATACAAACTATTCTACTCTCCTCTACTATTTCCTTCCTTCCTTCCTTCCTTCCTTCCTTCCTTCCTTCCTTCCTTCCTTCCTCCCTCCCTTCCTTCCTTCTTCCTTCCTCTTTCCCTTTTTTTTCCTTTCTAGGTCCCTCCCTTCCTTGCTTCTTTCACCTTCTCTTGTCCTTCACACTGTATAATGCCGAAGAACATAACCCTGAAACCAAAGTAAACCAGCCTCGAGACTTGATTTCAGCACTGTGAGACCTTAGGGGAGTTATTTCATCTCTAGTGGTAAAATCAGGACAACAATAGCACATACTTCATATCACTTTGTTTTAGATTAAGTGAAATAATGCATATAAAGTAATTAACACAATTTTATAACCAATAATCATTGCTCAAATGAGAGGTAATAATAAAAGTGCTAGTAGATTTAATTTTAAATCAAGCAAATACTTTTGAATATTTACAGATGATTCAAATAATATTTATTATAAAATAGCTGATGTGAATCTGAATTACAAAGCAGAGGCTTTAAAACCTCTAAGAAATCTAAGAAAAAGGACACCCCTTTACTTAGTAAGGTTTATGTAAAACAAGTTTATGAGGAAAAGAAAATTCAGTTCATAAAAACTGTTTTAACGAGGGTGAAAACACTTTTTAAAGCAGAATTGAAAACTTTTTTCAAGATGGTTTATAACCGTAGATGCTCACTGAGCTCTCTGATAGCTGAGATTGCTTTGCCATTCATTCCCCATCACAGAAATAGCCTTCTAATTGTAACCAACAATTCTTATTCATGCCAAACCATAGCTAAACCATAGATGATCACTTGAACTGGGCTGTGTGTAAGGGTGTCAAGGGAAGTATCATAAATGTTCATAGAGCCCGGGAGAAGTCCTCTTTAAACCCACGGGAACCACGTCAAGCCCGGTAGGGTCTGAGTGGAATCAGAGCGCGAGGGCCCCACCTACAGGTCTAAACAAACAGCAAATTGTGCCATGTGGAAATGGAGGCTTCCTGCTGCCAGCTCTCTTGAGTTTTTACAAAAGAGACTGAAAATCTGGATTTTTGTGTCATAGTGTCCTATTTTTAAATTCTGGAAAATAATTTTAAAAAAAGATTAAACACTGTGTGGGGAAAACAAACATCGCGGCTGGATCTGGCCCATAAGGTAGGTGCCAGTTTGTAGCCTGTGATACGATTCATCCTGAAGCTTCACATTTGCTAAAACCAGAAGGGAGGGTGTGGGAATTAATTAGATTATTGTGAATATGTAGGTTTTTTTAAAAAATATATATTTAGGAAGACTTCAACTTCAAACACTGCATATGAATAATACATTATAATGACATGAATATTATTGTACTTAAAACGTAACTGTACCACCGCACTAAAATAGCTTCTAAATTCTCCTCTTGTTCTTAGTTGCAGAACAAATTTGCATGCCCCAATTACCAACATTCTGGTGTGCATTTAGCAGAACGCGCTACAAAAGAATGTATGTCATTCAACGAAGAATGTGACATAATAGCGTTTCAAAACTACTAAACTGAACAATGAATTTTTAATTTTGTCAGTAACCAACATCAGCTATTCTCCAATTTTATTAAGGAGTATGGGTGTTCTCTCACTTGTGGATGTGGTTTTCAACCTTTTTTGTGCTTGAAAAATAAAAGGAAGGCCTTGGAAAAATGTATTACTTATGAATGCATTGATTTTCTGTTTAGTTTCATTAGTTTAAATTACATTTAAAAGTGACATAGCCTGACCTAGGTAATACAGGCTTATAGAAGCCATACATTACCTATAAAAGGGGTAAGGTAAGAGTAATTATACTTAAATGATGGGTAATTTTCCATTAATTACAGGTGCATCAATAGATGTAGATATACAACGTCTTCCCCTTACTAATTTGGAAATATATGCCAAAACTCTATGCTACAGTTCACTTTTCTCCCTTGCCTTTCCCACTCTCTTGCCCGTATTTTTTAAAATCTATTCTTAGTAGCACATAACTAATACTCAGCAGCATGACTGAATTTACTAGGACTTAGTTGTGTCTTCCCACTTAAGTATATGTATTGCTGTTTGATACATATGCCACCTACATTTACACATGAATTCTAAGAAATTTTATTTGTTATAAATCCAAACAGGTTTATTAAATGGAGATCAAAGCTATTAAGTTATTAAGAGTTATTAAAGACTCTGTAATAACTATATAGTTTCATTCCTTCAGTTATTCAACAAATATTTACTTAGCACCTATCATGTGCCTGACTGTAGTGTGAGTATAAGTGATACAACAGTAAAGTAAAGCATTCATTAATTTTCTTAATTATTTTATCTTGCTATTGTAGACTTTCCAAAGATCTATAAAATGAAGTACAAATTATCACAGTATGCTGTTCAAAACCTGTTACAATAGTAACCAATCTCTTCTTGACAACAGTCTCTACTTTTTTTCTATGTGTACTCATGTTCCAGTAACATCTCTTCATATTATCAATCAGAATATTTTATTTGCAAATAACTGGTGAGCAAAGAAGTTTTGAAAGTGTGACTTCATCTAGGGATCATGACCTCATCTAGATCTCATACTTTAATAAATTGGGAAAACTTTCCGACTAGCATTAAGCCCAGCCCTGCTGCCCACAATGTTCCATTGGCTAGAATTGGATCACAGCCACGCCTTAGCCAAAACTACTGACTAATGTACTGACAGTGTCTGCCACACAACTTACAGTAACCTAAACTTAATCATACTGTTAAAAATATTTTTTAGTAGTCTTCTGAAATATCTTCTTCCTCTGAGATCTTCATTTGTTAAGAGCTTAGATTTCAGTAGTCAAGTTTATCCTGAAGCTTTCATACTTCTCTCCTTCACAAAAAGGAATGCCTTCTGTATTTCAAACATTTAGTCTGTCTTTATCTTCTTCTCTGTTCCCTATTTGTTTAGTAGTTATTAGCATCCTTCACTTCATTTGCATATTAATTGGACATAGGACAGTTAGGTTCTTATTTTTTCAGCCTTCAAAACTTTAATCACTTTCTTAAAATGACAAAAGTACTGAACAAATATTTGATAAATTAAATACCATTCAAACAATTTTAACTCACAGATCTCTAAAATTGCTTGAAGTGATTTACAAGTCAAAACTAGATAACATATGGTGATAATAGTAAAACAGAATGGACACTAAGATCACAAAATATTAGATATTACAAGAAACCTGGATAATCAGATCACTGAGGTTGGGATAAATTTTTTGAGAACCTTTGAAGAAAGGAAAAACAGGTTGAATTCACAGATGTTGTAGTCTGTCAAATGTGACTTACAAACTCATATTTTCCTATAAATAAACTCAAAACATGGCTATTCAATACATGGATAACTTCCAATCTTTGTTAATAGGTAATCTTTACTCTTTCACTTTTTTTGTGCAGAAAAATTTGAAAACATTATTTTTCCCTTTCTTCTTATAATTTGTAATTGAAAATTGGAAAAATAGTCTCATGGTAGTTTACATTATAGAAGAGGAAATAAAGCTAGCAACTTAAACCATATATAGACTGAAAAATCCATCCCACAGAGACTGAGTTATTTCTTTAAAATATCAGAAATCAGACCATATAATAGACATTGTTAAGATTTTAAGTGTAAATATTTACTAACACCTACAAAAATAAGTTGCCCCTTGTGCTCTTTTTTGTATCAAGATTCATGTGTTTTGGCAGAGTTGATTATAAAACAAATGATTCTAGAACCAAATTTCTCCTCAATCTCAGTACTATTGATATCTCATGCCAAATTTTGAGTTTATTTTTGTGAATGATGTAAATTGGTGTTCTTGTTTACAATAGCCAAAATCTGGAAACAGCCCAAGTGTCCATCAGTGGACAAGTGGATTAAAAAGCTGTAGTACATATACACAATGGAATACTACGCAGCCATAAAAAGAAGGAAATCTTACCTTTGACAATGGCATGGATGAACCTGGAGATTATTATGCTAAGTGAAATAAGCCAGGAAGAGAAAGACAAATATATAATCTCACTTATATGTGGAATTTAATGAACAAAGTGAACTGAGGAACAGAATAGAGATAGATTTTGGATCATAGGGAGCAGAGGAACAGCTGTCAGAGGGAAGGAGGATGAGAGGATATGATCAGAGACATGAAGGGATTAGTGAAATTATATATACATAACACAGAGATACAGATAACAGGACAGCAAATCCCAGAGAAAAGTAAGGAGGGAGTTAAGGGGAGGGGAAGAAAGGGGTTGTAATGAGGGAAATGGGGGTGAGGAGTGAGGGTGTTATATTCAAGCAGGAGACTTAAATCCATGTTAGCACAATAAATTAAAATTAATAAAAATTAAAAATAAATTGGATATCTTATGCCAAATTAATTATATGTTGTGAGGGCTGTCTTATACATTGTAGGATGTTGAACAGCATTTCTGACCTCTGCACACTCTAAGTTGTGACAATCAAAATGTCTTTGGACATTACCAAATGTCTCTGTTAGGATAAAATTGCTCCTGGTTAAAAATCACTGCTCTAAAGCCTATTATGGTTCACAGGGTTATATTGGAAGCAGGGGCTGCAGGTAAACCAGAAGTAGGAAAGTCACACAATGTAACCTAATGTGACACTATTTGTATGCTGAATTTTTTTATATCATTGTTGAAGCTGTAAAGGACATGGCCCGGATCTAGGTGAGATTCAGGATATATATATATATATATATATATATATATATATATATAGAGAGAGAGAGAGAGAGAGAGAGAGAGAGAGAGATTATATATATAGAGAGAGATTTTATATATATATATATATATAGAGAGAGAGAGAGAGAGAGATGATAAGTCACTAGTTTTATTTGGAGAAAAACATGTAGGGATGGAAGGAGTAGAAAGATCTAATATTGGAGAATAAATGACATAAGTTTAAATAATCACAGAGTAAATTCTTGCAAATAAAAATTTTAAAACAAAAATTAATTCTGTAGCATGTTGGCCATTGTATCACATAATTATGCCAACTACCCTCGTCCTCTCACGCTAGTAGGACTTGATCCAGCAGGTCACTGGTCTCCGATACCATCTCCCCACCACAGGCACTCTCCTCTGCCTTTGGATTCCCTGGGTCATAGATATTTTTTCCCAAGTTTGAAAACAACTCTATTGATTACACAATTCCCTCTTTCTTGCAGAACAGGACTGCAACATCAAATATTGAGAAGTGGTGGCCTTTACACACAGAAAAGAACAAAAACAATTTTTATTTTGAAATACTGAGCTATAGAAAAGAAGTCAATTTCTCACTTTCAGTTATACAAGTTTTAAAAAGGAGTTTTGTATTATATCTTACAAAATGGTGTATATTAACAGAACGGTTGTTACCTATTGATTGATCAATCTATGCATGCTAATATTTAAAAATTTTATGTTTTACCTATATTACCTTCTGAAAAACCTTCCTTAGAATTTGAAATAGTTGTTGTCACATTGAACATGTTGGTCATGGGCACAGTTTTAAAAACATTCTTCTGATATAGTTGTTGTACTGTGTGTATGTTTGCATTTCTCTGGAATGTTAATTTCTTCCAGTTTCTAAGTCAGAACATATTTATGTTCCCAAATAAATTTCTCATAAGAACTTATCACAGATAAAGTTCACATGAATCTCTACAATAGTTGTTCTTTGTAAACTATTACATAGTCTTCAGAAAACAAGCACAGTTTGGTATAGATTTATTCAGATCATTGTGTTATGTTGATGAATTTCCTTTGTACAACCAGGTTCTGAAAGTTTTTGCATTAAAGACTGAGTGACTAATTTAGACCAAATATGCTGTCTGGATCTTTTGTGTATCACGTGAGACCCAGATATTCTTACAGCCTTTGGAACAGTTAGTTTCTCTCTTGTTCTTTAACTGAGTTCCATCCTACAGATAGACAAAAGATTATTTCAAAAACCCATTTCCAAGTTAAACGTTAGCTGAGAAAAAATATCTCATCAACATTTACTAACATATTTTGGACCCTATGATTGTCTAAAAAAATGGCTTTGAGGGAAAAATGCAAGTACAAAAACACCTCTGTATATCCATTCTCATATCAAAACATTATAAAACAGTTTTAATCACAAATCACATGGTAAAGCAGCTAACTGGAATAGATGGGATTTTTCTATTCTTCTGAATTGCAAAAAACAATGGTAAGAAATAAAAATTATTAACTAAAACTTTAAAATATTTAAAGAAATGTAGAAGTGAACTTTTCATCTAGGACTGTCCCAAATGTAATATATATAATTCATATAACAAAAATTATATATAATATATATATGTTTACATATGGCCACATATCTGTTTGTCTGGCTGTCTGTATGCATAAATTACTATCTGAGCTATATTTACCATATTTAAGATTCTTCACCAGAAGGAAAGAACAGATGTTCTCAATTTCAACAAAACAATAAAATTATTTAAAGATAAATAGTACTTTGCTTATTAAATATATTAGTTTTAAAATATATACCTTTTGGCTTGCACATAAAATTCATTGAGTATCCCATAAGTTCTATCATGTTACAGGAAAACCTATTTTACTTTATACTCAACTAAGAAATACTGTACAGACATAGTTTACATAAAGACCCCAAACCTCCTACTTCTGTATACCACCTGTGCCATTGCCCTCTATTATCCAGGTATCAGTGAGTCTAACCATTTTTAAAATTTATGAAATCATTTTACTCTTTTGCTTATATGTCCACAATAGATTTTCATGCATTGAAACTAAATAGAAAGTCCTTATCAGTCTCTACCAATAAGGATCTAGCCCTGTCTACTTTTCCACCATTTCCCTCACTTCTCTCACCTTCTCTCCCTGAATTCCAGGAAGCCCTAAGTGAAACACAAGCTTTTATCCTCTACTTGGACAGCTAGGTTTTCTTTTCTTATTTTTGTATGAATCTTTTTATTTATTCTCTATTTGAAATGCATATTTTTTATTTTATTTAGACAATTAATTTTAATGGAGTGATATTGATCAATCAGAGTACATAGATTCAGAAAAAACATCTCCAGATCATTTTAACATTTGATTTTCTTGTATACTCATCATCCAAAATCAAATTGCCCTTCATCTCCTTTTATTTGTTTTTTTTTTATTCTCCTCCCTTCCACCACCCTCCTCCTGGTGACCACTGCACTCTTATCTATGTCCATGAGTCTCAATTTTGTGTCCCACCTATGCATGGAATCATACAGTGCTTAGTTTTTTCTGATTTACTTATTTTACTCAGTATAATGTTATCAAGGTGCATCCATGTTAATTGTAAATGATCTGATGTCATCATTTCTTATGGCTGAGTAGTATTCCATAGTATATATGTACCACATCTTCTTTATCCAATCATCTATTGAAGGGATTTTTGGTTGTTTCCATGTCTTGGCCACTATGAACAATGCTGTGATGAACATGGGGCTGCACGTGTCTTTACATATCAGTGATTTTGACCTTTGGGCCTTTATACCCAGTAGAGGAATCGCTGGGTCATATGGTAGCTCTATTTTTAATTTTTTGAGGAACCACCATGCTTTCTTCCATAATGGTTGTACTACTTTACATTCCCACCAACAGTAGATGAGGGTTCCTTTTTCTCCACAGTCTCTCCAACACTTGTTGTTACCTGTCTTGTTGATAATAGCTAATCTAACAGGCGTGAGGTGGTATCTCATTGTAGTTTTGATTTGCATTTCTCTAATAGCTAATGAAGATGAACGTTTTTGCATATATCTGTTGGCCATTTGTATTTCTTCCTGGGAGAAGTGTCTGTTCATGTCCTCTTCCCATTTTTTTTATTTGGTTGTTTGCTTGTTTGTTATTGAGTTTTGTGAGTTCTTTGTATATTTTGGATATTAGGTTTTTATCAGAGCTGTTGTTTGAAAATATCATCTCCCATTTAGTTGGCTGTTTGTTTTGCTATCACTTTTTCTTGCTGTGCAAAGCTTCTTAGTCTGATGTAGTTCCATTCATTTATGTTTGCCTTCACTTCCCTTGCCTTTGGAGTCAAATTCATAAAGTGCTCTTTATGGTCAAGGTCTATAAGTTTAGTACCTATGTTTTTATTCTATGTAATACATTGTTTCAGGTCTTATATTTATGTCTTTGATCCATTTTGAATTAATTTTGGTACAAGAGGACAAACTGTAGTCGAGTTTCATTTTTTTGCATGTGGCTTTCCTGTTTTCCCAGCACCATTTATGAAGAGGCTTTCTTTTCTCCATTGTTTTTGGCTCCTTTTTCAAAGATTATTTGACCATATATACGTGGTTTTATTTCTGGGATTTCTATTCTGTTCCATTGGTCTGAATGCCTATTTTTCTGCCAATACCATGCTGTTTTGATTATCATGGCTCTATAATATAATTTGAAGTCAGGTATTGTAATTCCCCAGCTTTATTCTTTTTCATTAGGATTACTTTGGCTACTCTGGGTTTTTTATAATTTCATATAAACCTGATAATTTTTTGTTCCATTTCTTTAAAAAATGACATTGGAATTTTGATGGAAATTGCATTAAATTTGTATATTGCTTTGGGTAATATGGTCATTTTACTATATTTATTCTTCCTGTCCATGGACAAGGAATATTTTCCCATTTCATTGTATCTTTTTCGATTTCCCTTAATAATGCTTTGTAGTTTTCATTATATAGATTGTTTACATTCTTTGTTATGTTTATTCTTAGGTGAGCTTTTTTGGTTGTTGTTGCAACCGTAAAAGGGATTCTTTTTTTGAGTTCATTTTCTGAGGTTTCATTGTTTGCATATAAGAAGGCAATAGACTTTTGTATATTAACTTTGTATACTGCGACCTTACTGTATTGGTTTATTGTTTCTAATAGTCTTTTTGTTGAGTCTTCGGAGTTTTTGATGTACAGGATCATATCATCTGCAAAGAGTGAAACATTTCTTTTTTCCCAATATGAATGCCTTTTATTTCTTTCTCTTGTCTGATTGCTCTGGCTAGAACTCCAGCACTACGCTGAATAAAAAGTGGAGAGAGTGGGCAGCCTTATCTTGTTCTTGATTTTAGAGGAAAGATTTTCAGTTTTTTGCCATTTAATATGATGTTAGCTGATGGTTTGTCATAAATGGCCTCTATCATGTTGAGATATTTTCCTTCTATACCCGTTTTGTTGAGTGTTTTAAACATAAAATGATGTATTTTATCGAATGCTTTTTCTTCATTTGTTGATAGGATCATATAGTTTTGTTCTTTGTTTTGTTGATATGGTGTATTATATTAACTGTTTTATGTAGGTTGGACCATCCTTCTGATTCCAAGATGACTCCCACTTGATCATGATGAATTATTTTTTAATGTGTTGTTGTATTCAATTTGCTAATATTTTGTTTAGGACTTCAGCATCTGTATTCATTAGAGATATTGGTCTGTAGTTTTTCTTTTTCTGTGTTCTCCTTGTCAGGTTTTGGTATGAGGGTTATGTTGGCCTCATAAAATGTGTTTGCAAGTATTGCTTCTTCAATTTTTTGGAAGACTCTGAGTAGAATAGGAACCACATATTCTTTGAATGTTTCATGGAATTCACTAGTATAGCTGACTGGTCCAGGACTTTTATTTTTGGGAAGTTTTTTATAGTTGTTTCTATATCCTCCCTGCTTATGGGTCTGTTTAGGCTATCTACTGTTTTGTGACTCAGTGTAAGAAGATTGTATTGTTCTAGGAATTTATCCATTTCTTCTAGATTGTTAAATTTGGTGGCATATAGTTTTTCATAATATTCTATAATAATTCTTTCTATATGTATGATATCTGTGGTGATTTCTCCTCTTTCATTTTGGATTTTGTTTATATGAGTCCTTTCTATTTTTCTTTAGTGAGTCTTGTCAAAGAACTTGTCAATTTTGTTGATCTTTCCAAGAACCAGCTCCTTGTTTTATTGATTTTTTTAATCGTTTTTCTGTTCTCTATTTCATTTATTTCTGCTTTGATTTTATTATTTCCTTTCTTCTGCTGGTTTTGGGTTGCCTTTGTTCTTCTTTTTCTAGTTCTCTAAGATGTGAATATAAGTGGTTTACTTGGACTCTCTCTTATTTGTTCATATAAGCCTGTAGTGATATGAATGTTGTCATTTTTGTTTGTCTGTATATATCTTTTGATCTCTGCTTTTATTTCTTCTTTTACCCACTCATTTTTTAGAAGTATATTGTTTAATTTTCACATTTTTGTGGTTTTGTTTACTTCTTTTTTTTGCAGTTGAATTCTAGTTTCAAAGCTTTGTGGTCAGAGAATATGCTCGGTAAAATTTCAATCTTTCTGAATTTGTTGATGTTAGTTTTGTGGCCCAATGTATGGTCAATTCTTGAGAAAGTTTCATGTACACTGGAGAAAAATGTATACTCTGTTGTTTTGGGATGAAATATCCTGTAGATGTCTATCATATCCAATTGTTCTAGTGTTTCATTTAAGGCTAATATTTCTTTATTGATTTTCTGTTTGGAAGAACAATTCAGAGACATCAATGGTGTATTGAGATCTCCAAGTATATTTGTATTTTTGTTGGTTTTTATTTTTAGATCAGTTAGTAGATATTTCCTTTGTATTTGAAGGATAGCTTTGATGGGTATAGTATTCTTGGCTGGAAGTTCCTCTATTTCAGTACTTTAAATATTGGGGTACACTCTCTTCTGCCTTGTAGAGTTACTGCTGAGAAATCTGATGATAGTCTAATGGGCCTTCCTTTATATGTTGTATTCTTCTTTTCCCTGGCTGCCTTGAGGATTCTTTGTCATTGGTTTGTGATAATTTCATTACAATGTTCCTTGGAGTAGGCCAGTTTTGGTTAAGGTAAGTCGATGTTCTGTTTGCTTCTTGGATTCAGGGATTTAATACTTTCCACAGGCTTGGGAAGTTCTCATCAATTATTTGCTTGAATATGTTCTCCACTGCATTTTTCTCTCTTCTCCTTTTGATATACCCATTATTCTTATGTTGTTCTTTCTGATGGAGTCAGACAATTCCTGTAGGGCTTTCTTATTTTTTTAAATTCATGAGTCTCTCCTCTTCTCTATTTAGTATCTTTAGTTGCCTGTCTTCTATGCCACTAATTCTTTCCTTTGTTGGGCCTGTTCTATTAGTTAAGCTTGTTATCTTGTTATACAGTTCATGTATTGTTTTTCATCTCTGTTTGGTTCCTTTTTATAGTCTCCATTTTCTCTTGAAGTATTCTTTTTGTTCATTATATTGTTTTTTGAGCTTTGTATATTGCCTTTCCCTGCTTTCTTGTATTTCCCTGAGTATTTTTAGTACGTCAATTTTTAACTCTCTGTTGTTTAACTCCAAGGTTTCCAAGCCATTGGAATTTTTTCTAGAGATTTTTCATCATCTATCTGAGCTACATCTCTGTCTTTCATATCCATGATATTTGATTTTTTTTTCTTAGTGCATTTGAGAGTGGTATTGTTAGATCACTAATAAGAAATAATTTAAAAAATAAAATAAAAATTGAAAAGAAAGTGAAAAAATAAAAATTCTATAATAATAAGTAGAACAAAAACTACAGAGAACAAGGAACAGGAACTGAGGAAAGATGACAAAAGAGATAAAAAGTGAAGTAAAAAACATGCAAAATGGAACAAAGAAAAATATAAATCCAAAGTATAATAATTTGTTGATAAGTGATGATCGAATGAGAGAAAAAGAAAAAAGTAAAGTTTTTTGAACTGAAATCATCATTAAAAACAAGAACAAAAAATGTAACAACTATGGATAATGAAGTTCAAAAGGAAAGAATAAAAAAAAAGATGATAAAATGACCAAAATGAATAAAAAAGAAATAAAAGTTATAAAAATGTAATTTTTTTTCTTGTTTTGAGAGGTAGCATCTTCTCTTTTATTTGGCAGGTGGTGCTGTACTACAGTTTTTACCCCTGTGAAGCTCTTAGGCAGAGGTTTGTTATTGTATCGCTTAGTGGATCTAACAATGGGAGACTTAGTTTTCCAGGTGCTTCTCCCTACATCTCTCCAACCTAAGCTAGCAGCCTGGGGACTTAGCTGTGAGGTTGCCCCAGCCACTGCTTGCAGAGCAAGAGGTTCTAAAAGCAGTGAGGTCTTTCCTCCAGTATCACTCAAAGCATAGTTCTGGGTTAGGCTGTGCCAACCAGAGCTGCAAGTGAAAGTAGACAGGGCTGGGAGCTGATTGCCAATCTAGTACCTTTCTAAGGGCCATTGAACAGATCTAGCATATCTCAGTGAACTGTGGGCTGGGAGCTGATTGCAAATTTAGTGCCTTTCTAAGGGCTCCTGGGCATGTCTAGTATGCCACAGTGTTCTGTGGGTCTAATTTCCACAGGCTTCTCCCTTGTGCACTGTTTGGTAGCCCATAGCAAGCCATGTGCTTGCCCAGCCCCCCCCACTCCCAACTTTAGTAGTACACACAGAGGCTTGCACCCATCCACTTAGGTGGACAGTGCCTGTGATCTCAGAGTCAGGAATGTAGGTCCACAAAGGCGTCCCGCCCAGACAGTGTCAGACCCAGGAATCTCAGCGTTTGCTCATGTCCATGCTGGTGGTAGAACTGGGAATGCACAAAGACGCTGGCAACAGTCCATGCAGATGTCTATCACTAATAATCTCAGGCTAATCCCTCCAGCCTACATATATGTCCACGCCAGTGGTGCCAGGTGGAGCCACTTGCCCACCACCCAGGATCGTGGATCCGGGAGCTTAAAAAGCTGCTTTGGCTGGTGCCAGCACCCACTGGCACTGTTCTGGAAACCTTTGTTGGAGCCTACCACCCATGCTCACCCCTTGTCCCTGATTTTAGGCAGAGCTAAAGTGTTCTTTCTTCTTCTGCTCGATCATCCACCCTGACCCAGCTTCCTTCCTCTGCCTCAGACCCTAGATTTTTCTCAGCTTCAAACAAAAGCGCTTCTTCCTCAGATCAGTGAGGAAAGGGAAAAACCCCGTTTTCCATCTTATTTCCTTCAAAGTGGATTATATATTCAGCCACCTTTTCACCCAATCATATTTTTGTCTGGTGTGTGTATATGTCAGATGCTCCTGGGATTATTTTTCTCTATCTTTAGTTGTTAAATTTGTTGAAATTTCAAGGGAGATATTGCGAGCAACCCTCACAGCACCATTTCTCTGATGTCACTCTAGTTTTTCTATTAGCTGACTTCTCTGTCTTTAATCTGTGTTTAAATGGCATGTCTTGAAAAGGATTACCTATAACATGACACTCTCCTATTAGTCTCTCCCAGCATAAAACTTACCACAATTTATAATTTTGACATATTGTGACAATTGCATTTTATAGAACAAGAGTCATTATGATTAGTGTACTTAATGCAAGATAACATTTTAGGAACAATTTTAACCTGAATTTCCCACAGTGTTTGGGGAAAAGTGTGAAAGCCAATAGTGATATTCACATTCCTACACACATTTAAGTATCCTTAGTTTTAGATATGTCTAACATTTTTCTTACAAAGCAAATAATGCTGAAAATAGCATATAATATGCCTAAAAAACATTTTTCCTTCTCTAGTGTCAACTCCACTACTTAATAACATTCATAATTATACTTAATTTTTCATGATTTTAAAAAAGCAAACATTTTTATATGCTTATGACTCTATTATATTTAAATTGAGTTAGATTAGGTTTATCATCACAAAATAAAACCAGAACAGGTTATAGTCTGATACTATTTTTTAATTAGCTGCATTTTGAACCCCAAAGATTTAAAATTTTAATTCAATGTTGTTTTATTTTTTTATTGTTACATTTCTAATTATCAAATTTTAATTACCAAATAGTTACTTTGAAAGTTTCGGCTTAAATAGTACCAGATTATAATAGTTTACAATGTTTGGACGCAATTAATTTATCAAAATTATTTGGATAATAAATTATGGATGAATATTATTTAACTATTGAATTTATAGAAACAGATGATTTGTGTGAATTCAGCTGAATTTTTCCCCTCAAGGCAGTCACTATTTTTCCAAACACTCCTCAATTCAAAATGGTTCTTTATGGTTTTCTCTATTTGTGTTTTCTATTTTCTTTGGCAGTTATAAAGGAATAAAGCACAATGTAACCAAAATAAAATGTAACTAACTCAGTTCCATATGTGGTTAATGGTCATGGGAAAATTTGAAAGGTAACCTATCTTCACTTAATTATATTAGACTATTAAAGACCAAGGAGGAGCCTAGTAGTATCATTATTCTTTAAGATGGGCATCGTTTTCTTCTCAAACCAGAAGCCAGCAGAAGACACCCTGGGCAGAAAATGAATCATAAAAGAGATAGTTTATATTTCATCTTATAAATAAATGTGATATTAAATTATTTTAAATAAGTTATTTATTAGCGTGATCATATAAATTCATTGAAGATTCTATGATTGAAAAATTAGATTGCAGGTGGTGATCTTTCCAATTTAATTCTAGGGTTTTATTTACTCAAATAAATTGTTCTGTAGATAACATAAAGTATGTGATTTGGTTCTTTCTGCACAGGATTTTTCAGATCAAGCTTTTATGAAAGAGTATTAATGCAAGGAATTTTATTGAATCAGGAAGTGTAAGTGAAGGATCATTGAGGAAATGTGTTGAGAGGAGAGCAAAATGTGAAATGCTGCTGAACTGAAATAAATTTTGTTTTGTCTCCAAGGCAGCCATGATTTAAAAAAAATACTACTTTGAGCAGAATAAATCTGATTTTGCACAGAAAATTGACAATGAAAGCAGTTAAAAACAACATAATGTCACCAAAATATATGTGTGTATATGTTTGTGTATAAGTGTGTGTGTGTGTGTGTGTGTGTGTGTGTGTGTAATTCATATACAGAGAAAGTTTTTGTTTTCTCTTCCTAAATACATCTGATATATTTGGAACAGTTTAGTTCCTTGATTATTGAGACATCAAAAGCCCATCATTTTAACATCAAATAGCATAATTTGGATTTTTTTTTTTATAAAAACTTGCCCTTACTATGTCTTTTCTCAAAGACAAGACATTGGTACTCTAGGTGGATGCTGTTTACGTTTCTTTCTTTCAAGAGATGCTTGACAGCTCCTCCCAAGAGAGGAGCTCAGACTTTAAATTTTTATTAGGCTATGGTATTTGAAATCTAGAGAGTAGACATTAGCCTTTGAGGTGCAGTGTTTGATAGTATGAATCTTTTAAGCCGTAGTATTGCAAGAAAAGATTTTAGAGATTTGCTACAGACCATTTGTTAGGAGACAATGAAGCATTAGTTAACAATATATAGTGAAAATATGCTTGCAAACTTTTCATTAGACAATAAAGGAAAATCTTACGGGTATGTTTTTCGGGTTTCAATGATATGTCAAATAACATAACTACTAAGAGTGGTATGGATTTTTTTCCAGTTTGTTTTCATTTTCAGACAAAAGAAATGTCTTCCAGGCTAGAGTTGCTGTATATTACAGTGGCATTATATAGTGTAAGTCGCAATAAAAATAAACAAGCATATGCAAAGTAAATAAAGAAAAAGCAAAATAAACAAATAAGGGTGACAAGAAGTAGAGTGTATATGTTTACTTTTTAATTTATTTTATTTTTATTTTTTTGGTAATACAAAGAAAGCCTTTGCCATGTTTCCAGAGAGTGAAGCAAATCTTAATGAAATCCCTTTTGTAAACCTTACAGGAAAAAAAAATATTTATTTTTTTCTTCCTTCACAAGTGTTTTTAACTTCATTTGTAAACTGGTTATAATACTTTAAAACACCTTTCCATAACAGCAAAAACCAGCAGGAAGCAAAATTTAAGGCACACATTGATATTTTAAGTAGCATAGTAAGAAGAAAATTACCAGTTTTAACTAGTCAAGGTGTAAAAAATAACAGTAAAGGTTCTGTGGTTTCTCTTTAATAAATAGCATCATTCTCTGCTTATTTTCTGTTATAAGGCTTGTGTGGGATAAAGACACTTGAAATTCATTGTTTACTAGGTAGTGACTTTAGGACTACCATTTAAGCTAGACTTCTGCCTTAACACTAAAGTAACTCTTTTTTATTAACAGCTCTTTTATTATTTAATTTAGAAATTTAATTGAATGGTATGACATTGGTTAATAAGAGTACATAAGTTTCAGGTAAACATTTCTATAGCATTTGAACTGTTGATTGTGTTTGTGTGCACATTACCCAGAGTCAAATCATTTTCGCTAACAGCTCATCATAGAATAGTTTTTTTTTTTTTTCTGGAAAATTTGTTTAGAAGATATTTCGATCAAGGTCAGTTGGGCTCCCAGGAATGATTATCCCTGTTGCCTGGTACATAGTCAACTTGGGCTGCATAACTAAATACCAAGGACCAGGTGAGTTAAACAACAGATATTTATTTCTCACAACTCTGGAGTCTGGGAAGAACAAAATCAAGTTGCAGCCAATTTGTTTTTTCAGCAAGGGTCCTCTTGTCGGTTTACATTTAGCCACCTTCTCACTATGTTCTTACATGCTCACATGCTAGCGGTGAGGGTGGAATGAGTAGAATGGGAGGGAGGGAGAAAGAATGAGAGAGAGAAGCTGTCTGATGTTTCTTTTTAAAACACACTAATTCCATCATGAGAGACCCACCCTCATGACCTCATCTTAACCTAATTATCTCCCAAAGTCCATCACTTGGTGGGTTAGGGCTTTAACATATGAATTTGGGCACTGAACAATTTAGTCCATAGCGTCCAGCTTTTTTGTTTACCTATCTTGTTTTGCTTTGTTCTTTTCTTCTAGTTTTCTGAATAAAAATAAGGTGATCTAATTTTAATTGAGTTTTTAGAACCTCCTTTCATAGAGTGAGTCTGCATAATTAGTCATCTGTTAAAGCAGGGGTCTGGAACCTTTATGGCTGAGAGAGCCATGAATGCCACATATTTTAAAATATAATTTTGTGAGAGCCATACAACGACCCATGTTCATTACGCATTATCCAATAAAAATTTGCTGTTGTCCCGGAGGACAGCTGTGATTGGCTTCAGCCATCCGCAACCATGAACATGAGCGGTAGGAAATGAATGAATTGTAATTCATAAGAATGTTTTATATTTTTAATGTTATTATTTTTTTATTAAAGATTTGTCTGCGAGCCAGATGCAGCCATCAAAGGAGCCACATCTGGCTTGCAAGCCGTAGGTTCCTGACCCCTATGTAAAAGGTTTTCCTATACAATTCTGTTATAGGTTAATAGGTTTGATTCTTATGTATTAAAAGTAATTATTTTAAGAATGATGTCAATTAGCACCGAGTCTAATATAAAACATTAAGGAGTATCTCACTTAAGGAGATTCTCACATTTAAGAGGTACACATAGTTTATAATATGAAATTTGAAAGTATGATATTGATAATACTAACAGTTTAATTTTTACATAAAACTTATAATTACTGCCAATGTTTAAATAAAAAATTATCAAAAAATAGTTACAAACATAGATGGTCAAGTGACTTATTAACTATATATTACTCCTTCTACAATATAATGCCACTTGATATGATAAATGAAAATATCTCACTATCATGTGTAAAGATTCATTTTAAATCACTTGATTTTAAAAATTAACTATATTTATATACAAACACATATAAGTGCATATATATATATGTCCTGACCAGGCACGATGGTGCAGAGTGGATAGAGCATTGGACTGGGACATGGAGGACCCAGGTTCAAAACCCCAAGGTTGCTGGCTTGAGCGTGGGCTCATCTGGTTTGAGTACAACTCACCAGCTTGAGCCAAGGGTTGCTTGCTTGAGCAAAAGGTTACTCATGTGCTGTAGCTCCCCCCCGCCTCCCCCTCCCCGGGCATGTATGAGAAAGCAATCAATGAACAACTAAGGTGCTGCAACAAAGAATCGATGTTTTTTGTCTCTCTCTTCCTTCCTGTTTGTCCTTATCTGTTCCTCTCTCTGTCTTTGTCACACACATAAATATATATATATATATATATATATATATATATATATATATATATATTAACATAGAAATACCCTGTATCTTAATTACACATTACATTAATACAAGAAGTTAAAAAGCACTCGGTAAGAGGTAAAGCTGAAATGTGTTGGAGAGCAAAAGGGTATTTTCCTCCAAAGCCAATTTAACGAATATATTGTGAAAAAGATTTTTAGATCATTTATATTTAAAGATGCCTCTTAACAAATGGTTATTTAACTAAAAAAGGACCAGTGGAATTGGTAACTTTAAAACACTATTTCACATTATTGTGCATTAGCATAATAAATAAAATAAGTTTAGTATATTTTTATATAATATAGTCACTTTAGCTTCTTAAAAAGTATTATAAGATATTAGTAAATATAATTAATGAACAACAAGTTTTTTCTCTATAATTAATAGATTTAGATATTTTACATACATGGTAGGGCAATAGTAGCTTTATAGTTGTCAGAATATGAAAGTTTATTTTATATTATTATTTGTTATTGTATTATTTTCCATACAAACAACTGTAAATCTACTATTACCACATCTTGTCATCTGTAAAAATTATGTGTAGTGAATTTTCCCACAGGCTTTCTCCAAAAAAAAATAAAAAAGAGACAAAATTTCTAATACATTGGTAATGTTCATAAAATGTTAGATATTTATTGTCTAAGCAGAACAAGTTTTTTAAAAGTAGCATTATATATATATATACACACACATATATATATAGCAAATATGTACATATATTGCTATTTGCATGTTTATACACATTTCGACTTGCATGTTTGGGTGAGATCATTGCAAATGTCTGTTTTACCTTGAAGTGATCCTGGGAACTTTTACTTGCTACTCAAAGCCATCCATCTCATAGTAACAGATTGTCTTAGTTGAAATTCCAATCATCTCTTCTCCAAGCCCAGGGAAGAAGCCAGGGAAAAGTTCTGCAGGAGATGAAAAACAGAGTAAACACAAGGAAGAAATAAGTGTTTTAGAAGAAACTAATAAATATTAGTAAGATGTTTTTCTAGATTACATATAGGTTTTATTTTATTTTTATCCTCTTCTTCCCCTTGGAATACTCTTACTTCTACATAATTTTTCTTCACTACTTTTTAAACCACAATCTAAGAATATGATGCCACTCACTAAAATTGTTTTTCTGCCATTGCCTTAAGTAAAAACCACATTTTCCAGTCAATTAGTCTATCTATTATGGGGTTTCTGGAATGTCACAGAGAGATATCTGTGACAAATAAAATACTATGTGTAAATGACATTAAGGTTGAACAAAAGGACAGGATTTTTGTGTTTACTTACGTTATTAAGTGTGTTTTTTCGCTCCTAAAATTTAATAATTATTCTGCTCCTATTTTGGGGCGCTAACCAAAAGAATTTCACACGAGTTTCTCTTGAGTGAAGATTAAATTTTTATCCAAAGATTATGTCAAGTGATATAATCTAAAGTAGAATTTACTCGAGCGTGTGTTCCTTGAATGCTGACTGCGTATCTAGATTCCTGTACATGATCTGAGGATAGAATATAAGATGAAACCAAATCCCAAATAGTTTATAAATCTGGGAAGGAAAGAAGATAACATTTATAACCATATAAACATTAAGACCATATAAGATAGAATGTACTGACACTTACCTGAAAGTCGCTTTGATAAAAAGGCTTGCTACTCACATTGTGGTCTATAATCAGAAGCCCTAGGAGGTCTTATGTGCTTGTAATAACTGTAGAATTTCAGACTCTATTTCAAACCTCCTGAGTCAGAATCTGCATTTTTGTAGAATTCCCAAGTAGTTTGTATGCACATTAATGTTTGAGAAATAACGTAGAACAATGTTTTTTATATGAGTCTATATGTATTTTTTAAAGTAAAAAGCCAAGGAGACCAGAGGGGAATGAGTGAAGCCAAGGCGGGATATACATGCTATGCTTTGAAAACCTCATTAAACCAACTGTCAAGGCCCACTTAGTACAAACATCAGGCTCATCATACCCAAGCTCCTGAACTCCACCAATAAACTAACCTTCATTCTTCATGCCTCTCCCATAATCTTCTATGTTCATCCCGGCCACGGTAACAGCTGCTCACAACCAGTGGGTATCCTCATCAGTTTTTACTTTCCCTTTCTGAAATCTTGTTTCTGAAATCTTTACATTGTGGATAAAAGATAAAATTTTCCTTTCTGCAGGGTAAAAAATAATTCTTTACTGGGTAATTACTTAGTCAACTCAGGAATAGCCAGGCCAATAGTCAGTCATCCAGTATGCCTTGTATACCATTGTATCTGTTATAAAATATTCCCAGGGAATGGCCGCTGCTGTAGAAGTATGACTTCTTATTCTTTATCCACACAGTTCTCTGAACTCATTGCCCTCTGAATGCTAAGTATAAAATAAGATATTTGAGAAAATTTCACCTTTGGTAACTATTCTTGATCCATTTTTTAAAGTGGTGTCACACAACCACACCAAACAAATGAACAGAAATAACCAAATACAAAGAATTGCAATTTGAGGTCAGTTTTTAATTGAAATATTTTTATAATATAGCTCTCAATGTAATATAGTAAAGCTCCCATTTATTCACTAAATAGCAATAACTCAATCTTATAAAATGCAACTTGTTCTTACTATAGAGACAGAAATGAATAAGAAAAAGAAATAGTATCTAGTGAAAGTTGGGAAAAAAGATAAAGAAATCTCAGTAAGAAAATAATATCTAAAAGAGGTGAGAGCCAAGAAATAACCTATAAAAAAAAGATCACATAGGAGTGAAAAAATTAGAGGCAGCCAAAGACAAGTTCTCTGGGCTTTGGGGGTGACATGTTAAGTTTGGCTGCCGATTCAGTTCCACAGTTCATTTGTGCTATACTCATTAAAGTCACTTATCACCTGTTAACCCTGTCCTTCACAATTCCAGGGAGCTTTCGGGCAGTTATCCACTCGCCACTGGTCTTCAATGATTACATTATGCATTTAATGAGATGCCACAAAGGCCTCTATGAGGGACTGATTTCATTTTCTTAAATACAGTATTGGAGGCACAATATCATTTCATAAGGACATGAAATAGGCAAGATAAAATCAATTTATTATGGGATTCTCTTTTTCACACAAAACACATATGTAATTTGTGCCCTGATTTTTAGCATGGCTTTTTTTTTCCTTTTACCCAGTTAAGAAACCAAAAATAGACACACACACACACATACACACACACACACGTACCTATTACAATTTTTTCTTTTTAATTTATGTTCTAAAATAATTTCAAACATACAAAAGAGTTAAAAAAATTATACAAAAAAACTTTCCCAAGATTTTTCAAATGTTAATGTTTTACCACATCTGAATTTCTCTTATTATTTTCCTGAACTATCTGTGAGGAAGTTATAGACCTGAAGACCCTGATGAGTCTTTTTTCCTAAATACTTCAGTATTTCTCTCCCTCTCCCCTGCAAAAAGTACTGTATTTTCTAATGTATAGGACACACCCTTTTTCAAAAAATTTGGGATCTAAAAACTGGATGTGTCTTATATAGTGGTTGTAGATTTTTTTACTTGCATTTCCCATTTTTTCACGCTTGATTATGCGCTCATTGTTAAAGACAGTGATTCATCATCAGACACAGATGAGGACAAACGAATGGATGGGAGTTTTGACAGTGAAGAAGAGTTGTACGAATATTATGATGAATAAAACTTGAATTCAGTAACTTTATGTAATACATTTTTTTTTTCATATTTTGGGCCCCCAAATTAAGGTGCATCTTATACATGGGGAAATACGGTATAGGGCATTCTTTCACATTTAACCATAATAATTAATTACTTAAATATGTCCTCTGCTATTAAAACTGTTTGGCATCCTCTACCACTGAATGCTTTATTTACAATAAATAAATAAAAATTACAGGTTAGAGAACATCTTTTTATTTAGCCCTTTTCTTTTTAAAAAGAATTTTTTAGTTGCTGACATCTCTTTCTTCATATTTATTCTTACACTTTTATGAAGTATTTTGGAGGAGGTGACCATAAAGCACAAAAATTTGAGTGGACTCTTTCCTTTTTCCTCTAAATATTTATTTCCATCTCCTTCCACCATTCCTGATTGACCCTGCAAATAGTGTGACACTATCTCACTTTCAAACAGACCAATATACTATAAATCTTAAACAAGGGCATCCGAAGAACAAAAAGTAGTTTATTTTGGTCAGCCAATGTCAAATTCTGGAAGAACAATCTTCCATTTTTAACTTGATTGAAGTCGTGTCAACTTGGATATCTACCACATGATGTTTTTGTGAGTATTAAGTCTGTCAGTAAAATGTAAAGCACTTAAGAACAATGTTTGGCAGGTAGCAAATGCTGTAGGAGGACTGCTGGTATTTTTTATTCAAACCCATAATCTCTTGTTATTTTCCTACTATTCTCTATGGTTATATCATATTTTAAACCACATAGGTTCAGCTTGGTAAGTCCCTCCTGTCCCCAGCACTTATTCTTACTTCTCTTTCTAGACAAATATATCTGATTATTTCTCCCATTGTAACTGTTTTTGTTCCTGTTGTTACTGCCACCTGTCTGGGCCAGGCCTCACCACATCAGGTCTCTACTGTAGCACTACTACCCCACTTCCAACCACCCCCCTTCAGTTATTGACAGATTAACTTCCCCAAACACTGCTTGAAAACATGCGACCTGACCTTAGCCTTTTCACACCACAGTATTCCTGCTGGCTGTGATATATTTCTCTTTTTATATATTCATTAAATAAAGATATTTGTGAATGTTCTTTGTAAAGTATAAAGTCCTACGTGGCATGTTACTGTTATATTTAACTTTAACATTTATGGGGTTTAAGCAGTTGTTAAGAGAAAATTCTATTTAGTGTAACCTATAATTCTATTCTTAAATCAATGTGATGACACTAATAACTAGTGTGCTCTGAGGGGATAACCTAACTAAATGTCAATTGTAACAGTTTATATGAATTTATAGAGGATGACACAAAAGTAGGTTTATAGTTGTTCACAAGAAAATAATATGGTAGTTAATAAATAATAATATAAGTATAATCTCTATGTTTTGCATATTCATACCTAGAAACTTACTTTTGCCCCACCCTATATATATAGTAGCTTTCATTTTCATGGAAAAATATTGACCAATTTTTAAAAATACCTGATAACGCAGACTTGTGTTTTCTTGAGTTTTCTTTTGTCTACTAAATAAAACATCATAAGATCAATTCTGGATCTGTGAAGAAAAATTGTATGAATAATATTTAAGCTAACAGATCATAGCTTACAACTGAAATAACAACCAAAACATTGACCTGAAAATCATCACTCACTGTCAGAGTTTCACATGTTAGAAACATAATATTTCCTTAGAGAGGAAGACATAATTTCATTTGGATCCCACACAGATAGTATCTACATGAAACTTCTAGGGCAAATCAAGGAAAGAAAACATTTAATGAGTACCTACTATGTGCTCAATAAATATGTGTGCTTATATATGCTTGTATTAAAAAAAGAAATTTCAGTGTGACTCAAGATTTTTATAGCTGTGACCATCATCTTCCATATGCTCCACAAAGTCAGGAGTTCTGGGGTTGGAAGGGGCTTCAATGACAGGTTCAAAACTATCTAGTACGGGAACCTTCTAGTTCAACAATTACAATTGTCTCCTCAGTAGTCATATACAAAATTAGCCAACCTATTTCTAGATAATTTAATGTCTAAATTGAGGAGCAGTCTGACCCCCAGGATCTTGTACCCATGTGTCCTAATGATGACTGGTTTTGACAATGTAGACATGACGATAAGAACATTTTACTCTTCATGCACAATAGAAAGGACATCTTTGTCTCTCTTACATTGTCTTTCCCCTCCCCCAGCTTTACTTAGTTAAGTCTTCTGTGCCTAACACGAGAACACGAGATGCTTTCCAGACTTTAACATCATTCTTCAGTTGTCAAAATGAAACTTTTTGAAACACATGGAGTAATCCATGTATGGATTGAATTTGATGAAGCTATCAACTTTAATCAAAAACTGTTGCCATTTGCTTAACTTCTAGAACTGTTGCTTTATAATTTTTCATTCCTTAAGAAAATGATCAATAAAACCATTTTATTTGTTCTGTTTTTTAATATCAACTGCTATCAAATGAATTATATCCATTTCTGTATTGTGTAATTGATGAATTTATTCAAGATTTTGTATTCATTCTTCTATATTTTATTCTTATTTTCTTAATTAAAATATTTTCTTTTTTTAAAATGAGAGGAAAGGAGATAGAGATGTAGACTTCTGCATGCACCTCAACAATGATCCACCCTGCAACCCCCATCTGTGGCTGATGTTCTGCTCATTTGGGGTCAAGCTTGCAATCAAGCTGTTTTTAGCACCTGAGGCAGAGGATCCATTGAGCCATCCGCAGTGCCTGTGCTGATGTGCTTGAACCAGTTAAGCTCTGGCTATGGAAGGAGAAGAAAGAGAAAGAAAGAGGAAGGGGAGGGGTGGAGAAGCAGATGGTCGCTTCTCTGATGTGCCTTGACTGAGAATCAAACCCAGAACATCCACATGCTGGGCTGATACTCTACCACTGAGCCAACTGACCAGGGCTTCTTATTTTCTAAATAAACTATTGTGTTGCCTATAATGAGAGGATGGCTATGGATTCTGACTACAAATTTGCTCTAGGAAATGTGACAAGTTTAAGGTATTATTATGCCTATTCTATCATTTTGTAAATTCTTGAACTGTTCCTGGGTTCACATCTAGAATGTTTGGATATTCTGTGATTCAAGGAAGAGATATCTGGTTAAAGAAGGATGAGGAAAAGAACAAAAAAAAATTAATTCTGTGACTGGGCTTTCGTCAGACACACAATTAGGTATGTGAATCGTCAGACACACAATTAGGTGTGTGAATCCTAAGCAGCAGGTGCACACAGATCTTTTCTCTCTGTACATTACCACGTTGAATTTGAAGTCCAGAAACTTAGGCTCACATCCTTTGTTCATCATTTACTAACCATTTATTGCAGCATGTTCTTTGGATCTTTATCTTAAAGTCGAGCACAAGTGAGATTACACTTTACAAAGTAAATTATCATTAAGGTTATTATAAACTATAGGACACTGCTATTTACTAGAATAGAATATTTTCTACATAGGACTGGGAAAAAAAATCAATCTTCTTCTGTATGTTAAGAAGTTAATTTTTTCTTTTTTCTCCTTTCGTGAAATATTTATACACTGCCCATAGACATAATTTCTCTAATCAATTTACGTCGTTCCTTTAATATACAAAATAAATTCTACAAGTATCAGAATCTAGAAAACATTTTGTTTTCCCTTTGGTGGCACTTTTAAATTTTGTTCAGTTAATCTATCATTTCTCACGTCCTACAACCTCTGAGAACATCTTTCAAATTGGAAAAAAAATCCAATTTATGGAATATTTAGTTCTTTCAAAGCTACTCTGTTTTTGTGCTCTGGTAATGGTATATCACAGAGCACGGTGGCATGGGGATGACCCACTGCTTCACTCCATCAGCAGTGCTCTCTGGTTCCATGATGGATTACTGTATCACATCATCAGCACAAGGGCTGACAAGAAAGAAAGTGGTTCAAACAGGCTTCTTTCATAAATCGTTAAGGAAAGAAAAATATGGTTTGAAAGGTTATGTATGAGTAGAAAAACTCACTATACCTTTCAACTCTGTGTTGAATTGTATATATGTAAAAACAACACTAATTTTTTTTTAGTTCACAAGATATATTTTTTTTTCCATTTTAAAAGTATAATTCCAGTTATTGTGTTTAATGGTAGCTTCAGTATTTAATGACATCATAAAGGGGCTTAAGATAATCTGAATTAAATAAAAGATTTTACTTATTTATTTTTTCCTATGTTCCAAGTGAGAGAAGGAAAGATAGAGAGGGAGACTCCTGCATGCACCCTGATGGAATCATTTGGCCAATTCTGTCTGGTGCCGATGCTATGCCCACATGAGACCATGCTTGCAACTGAGCTATTTTTAGCACCTGAGGAAGAGGCTTTGCAGAGCCATCTTCAGTGCCCAAGGCCAATGTGCTCTAACCAATCAAGCCATGGCTGTGGGAAGGGGAGAGAGAGAGAGAAAGAGAAAGGTGATGGAAGAGGTAGAGAAACAGACGGTTGCTTCTCCTGTGTGCCCTGGCTAGGAATAGAACCAGGGACATCCACATGTCAGGCCAATGCTCTCCAACAGAGCCAACTGGCCAGGGCCAAAAATTTGCATTCTTATTAAGGAAAACAAATCATGAGCCTGTAATTCATTTACTCAATACTTGACATTTAATAGGGTATTAATAAATTTGTTGAAAGAATAAACAAATCTATGATTAAATGTCTAAGTTATTTTTATTTAAAAGCTATGTTTGAAATGTACAGTAATGTCATGACTTGAGAGTAATAAAACAATTGAAATATTCTTGCAAACAAATTAAATAAATACACAACTCTATGAGAAATATTTTAAAAGCAGGTGTTCTTTAGTTGTCCTTAGAGAGTTGTATAGAAAACATAGGCTTTGTAAGACAATGTAGATTTGAATTTGCCTACACTGCTCTTCTTTGCTCCTTAATTAATTAAAATCATGAACAAAATAAATTTTAAGACAAAGCTTCTTATCCTGAATATATCTCCTCTACATTATTTTCTAATGGTGGGTTTCTCTTATTAAAAATAAATGTTGGATACCTTGCTAAGAGAAAGAGAACCCTGGTTCAGAATGAGTTTGTAAACTAGTTCTTTACCCTTTTCTAATAATTTAGTGTCTGAAATTTTCTAGATATTTTATGTTAAAGTCTTTAATTCCTTCTAAGGTTACTAATAAAATTGGGTAAAAATGAGTTCATAAGCACTATTACTGTAAGCACTATTACTCATAATTCCAGCACCACAAAACATATCATACTTTGCATTTTTTAATTTTCAGGTATTACATTACTCCCAAATTGTGAAATATTTAGTTACATCAACTGACTTCTTCTTTAACAGTTTTAGGATTCGTCTTGTCACCAATTTTTTCACTTTTCACTTCAAGTTGTATGACTTTGAGAAGCTCCTATTCCAAATGTCAGGGTCATGATCTTGGGTGATAGTAACTTAATTTTTTAATCATTCCTCCTAATTTTTATATCTCTACCAAAATATTTGTCATATTGTTTAATATGATAACCTTTCTCCAATTTATTTGCTAAGTCCCAAATGTTAATGTAATACTCAGATAGGATTTAAACTTAGATCTTTAGATGCCAAGAGATTTTCCCAAGGTTTTTTCTGGTATGCCAAATAACTCTTATAAAGTTCTCCTAACCTTTAAAAAGTGGCATGGATATCACATGGAAAGTCAGCATTAAAATTCCACTCCCAAAACTCTATGGCATCTATTAACCCCGCCACCTTATATGGGCAGAAGGCTTTAGCATTTATAGTGTCTCAATATTTAATTATTTTAAAAGGTTTGGGAAGTGTCATGTATCTTTTTTTTTTACCATTTTCAGAGTCTTTCTCAAAGTAATGTAATCCTAGCATAGGTTAAAACCACACTAATTCTAGTAGCTTAGCTCCACAGTAGAGATATAATGCCTTCATTTTTTTCCAGTTTTTAAAATTTTTTTAAATTAATTTTCATTTATTGTGTTAACATGGATTCAAGTGTCCCACTCAGTATAACACCCTCACCCCCAGCACATGTCCCTTTGCCCCCCCCTCCCCCTTACTCCCTCCCCACATCCCTCTGGGATTTGCTGTCCTGTTATCTGTATCTATGTGTTATGTATTTATAATTTCACTAATTCCTTCACCTTCTCTGATCCCATCCCCTCATTCTCCTTCCCTCTGACAGCTGCCCCTCTGCTCCCTGTGACCCTGCCTCTGCCTTTATTCCGTTCCTCAGTTCACTGTGTCCATTGGATTCCACATATAAGTCAGATCATATGATATTTGTCTTTCTCTGCCTGGCTTATTGGATTTAGCACAATAATCTACAGGTCCATCCATTCCGTCACAAAAGGTAAGATTCCCTTCTTTTTCAATGGAACAGAACAGACAAAGGAGGTAAGAGCATACAGTGGAGTAAAGATAGCCTCCTTAATAAATGGTGTTAGGGAAATTGGACAAGTACATGCAAAAAAAAATGAAACTAAACCACCAACTTGCATCATTCACAAAAATAAACTCAAAATAGATAAAAGACTTAATGTTAGTCATGAAACCATAAAAGTCTTGGAAGATTTTTATATATGTAGTAAACTCTCCGATATCTCTCATAAAATGCCTTCTTAACTCAGCCACACTTGCCATTGTTGTGATTGCTTTTGAGAATGTGTTTGTGATATTTATCTTCTCTAATCTAATATGGTAAAATATTAGATTTATCCTTCCCATTCACCACAATTCATGTGTTTTCATATTTAATACACCTCTACAAAACGTTCAAGGCATGTATTATAAAGGGCATTTTGTATTTAATAATACATCTATGAGTTCTGGTTTCAGGTCAGACTTATTGTTTTGAAATTAAGTTTGTTAAATATTATTTTTTGCTGTATTGTTTACAAGGCATATTGGGAAATGGGAACATAAAATGGTATATTTTTTAGTGCAAAATGCCCTTCACTTTTTACATTAGAGTACCCACTTGGAGACATATTAAATATATTTGAATCAATTAAATATAGAAACGGTCAATTAAAAATCTCTCTAATTATGTTAGCTATTCTGTTGCCTAATTTTATAGAAGCCTTCAAACAATGTCTTGAACTTTATAGTCTTAGCTCTACTCTCGTTGTACATAGATACAAACAAAATAAATCTTCAGTGACATTTTAAAACTTCCAACTATGATATATGAAACAAAAAACTTTGCATTTGCAGTGAGCAGCTTTTCTGCAGACCATCAGATGTCAGATCCCCTTTCTCTCTTAAGCACACTGCCTCTTTGGGGAGTAGATCTATTGCAGCTTAGTACTCTGAGTTTTTATAAAAAAAACTTTTGCAAAAGATTGTAAATTGTTTTGTGTGTTCAAGTGCAAAACAGTGAATAATGACTTTGCAATATAGATTGCTGTCTAAAGGGAAATAAGCCCTTAACAAAATAACCTCCAGTGAAATAAGCCAGTCAGAGAAAGATAAGTACCATATGATTTTTCTTATATGTGGATCCTAATGAACAAAATAAACAAGAAAAACAGAAAGAGAGACTCATACGAAGAACAAACTGACAGCTGTCAGAGAGGATGGCAGTTGGAGGGCCAGGTGGAAAACAGTAATGGGATTAAGCAAAGATAAAAAATTTACAGACACAGACAACAGTGTGGGGATTCCAGGAGAGAAGGGGGTTTGGGGGATGTGGAGATGGGTAGAAGGGGCATAGATGGTGATGGAGGAAGACCTGACTTGGGGTGGTGAACACACAATGCAATATATAGATGATGTATTATAGAATTGAACACCTGGAGTTTATATAATTTTATTAACCAGTATTATCCAAATAAATTTAATTAAAATTTTAAAAAGAAACAAAGGAAAGCAAACAGTAGTCAGTAACATAATTTTATTTGGACCTAAAATCAAACACATATATTTTTCTATGCAAGTGTGTGCCTGCATTCACACACACCCACAGTTAATATTGTTTGGCCATAATTTATATACATCATGTATGGATTAAAAAAAAAGTTAATGGTTATTTGTATGACTTGCCTTAACTGGAATTTGCTTTGGGAGTTATCAAAACTAATCCATTCAGGCTCCTAACTATGCAGTACAAAATTTTATGGAACGTGACAAATATAGTGTTATCTGATATAGCCTACGATAAAAGATTTTTATAATCTCACAAACTATAAATATTTAATTTAAACCATTGCTGTTGTATAACATAGGGTTCATTTTAAAAGAATACATTTATAATTTATCTGTGCTCTTATCTATGCCCTATATTGAAAATTTAAAAACTATTTTAATTTTTGGCTATATAGAATTTATAATTCAACAACAAACAGTCTTTTATTAAAATATTTATGAAAAAATTTTAGAAGAAAATATACTAACTCATTATTTTTCTCCAACTGTGGGTATTATAAGTGATAATTCTTTCTTTTGCATTTTTTCTCATTGATTTCTTATATTAAGTGCATATTTTATAGTTTTCTGTTTTAAAAAGCAACTTTTAAAAATCAGTATGTAGAGTACAAAATTTTAATATATACTGAAAAACATTAACTAGTATTCTTATTAGAAGCAGTGATCATAATGATTGGTGATAAATTATCTTTGCATATTTTGTGTGTAAACTTCATTATTGATTTTACATATATATTACATATGATTAATATGAAGAAATAAGGGTTTCCAAGTCAATGTCTTCAACAAGGGAGAACATCATTAGATTTTATGGAACAAGATTCTTTTTTGTTTTATAGTTGTGAGGACACCAAGTAAGAACACCAAATAATTTTTGTTCCTTAATTAGCCAAGTCTCTATATGAAAAAAAATGTAAGATATCTTTACTCAATTATAGTTGCATTCAGTAAAAATATAATCATTTTCATTATCTTTTTTGTGTTATGTTCTTAAGAAATATGAGTAGGTTTGCTAATGGGAGTAAAAGCATAGTCACAATAAATAAACTTTCAATTCATTCCTCATGGTGGAGTTAGCCCATGATGGAATGACAGCTTGGACAGCCATACTGGTCTCTGATGCATTTGGCTCATCATGACAAAGTAGAAGAAAGAAGTGGTGAGAACAAAGGTTTCAGAGTCAGTCTCAAGATGGTTTCTTAGCTTTGTCACTCATTAGCTTTATGAATTTGGGCAAATTCTTTAATCTTTGCCTTTTTTCTCATCTATAAAATAGGGACAAAATGGCAATATGTTTAATAGTGTCTTACATGGTAGAAAGTTCATGATAAAGGTGGACAATTGTTGCAGTAATAATTAGTGATGTCTACCAATTACTGGTGTCGATAAGGAAACTCATACATACTGTGTGGGGTATTGACAAGTTATTTAGAAAGAAGGCAGAGTATACTTTGCTTTATATTTGTCACACAAAATGCTGTCTCTGTACTCACAAAATTAAGTGGAGAGGAGAGCAAACTATCTCTCAGATCTAGGGCAAAGCTTTTTTTCTTGATATATTTAGCTAACTGACCCCAGATATATGCTTTCTTTTTTCACTTAAATTATAATTCTCTTCCATTTCCACACTGTGTGTAGTCTGCCTAGGTGTTATTCCATAGACCTATTCCAACATCTACTGTGATTGATTTAGAAATACCTCCAGGCAAAAATGAGAATGATAATAAACGGAACAGATGAAAGTGCCCTACTGCAAGCAAGAAGTACAAATTGAGGTTAAGAGTAATTGATTTGGCATAATTGTTATCTGTAATCTTAGAACAAATGCAAATCTCTCATTAAGAACAATAGATCAGGTGCTTAAAGTAGATGAGTATTTCACTGCCTAGCAATGGGAAGCTATCGCTGAATGTTATATGCAGTGAAATAAAAATTCCCTCAGACATTTTATTTGGACTAATAATGCAGGGAATATGGCGGACACAAGAGTACTTCAGAAAATCAATATCAAGATATGATTTATTTGTTCTATGTATTTTCTTTTCCCAACACGTTTTATAAAAACTATTTACAGACCCTTTATGTGCTGTTTTTTTATTAATATTTTATATTAATACTGATTCTGGCATCCTGAAAGTTTGATGTGCTCTTTATGGTTATTTGTCTTCATACCCTCATCACTGAAGTTGATAATTAGGTGACATTATTATCCTTAATTTAAAGAGATGAGAATAAAAATATAGAGAGATTCAATGGCTTTCTCAAGGTTATAAAATTATTCTGTGGTAGAGCTGGGAAGAGTATAAAGACTGTGTGATTCAAACTCATTTTAACTATCACATCATTATCTTTCAAATTATTTTTTAGTTAGTAGGTTATTATTTCCAGTGGAAATTATGATAACCATAGTGACAAACAAAAGTTTGTCATTACATTCATCAAATATCTAACAATTGTAGGGCCAAGATTATGACATTAGAAATATAATGTAAAACGAATTGCTTGCCTCACAAGAGCATGTTATTTTGCAGTATTAAGTTAAATTTAAATAGAATTAAATTGAGTTGTTGGCTACATGGCACATTACCTTGTTGCCCCTTGATTATGTAGAAAAAAATGAGATTCCAAGGTCCATGTATACCTGCAATAATATTTAGAAACATTAGAAACTGCAGAAGAGAGGGAGTTGGTAAAATTGAATATGTGTATTTGAGAAAGTGATGGATGCAGTGGGAGAGAAATATATTGTAGTGTTGTAATAGAACAATAAAAAACACATCAACATTTAGACCTTTTCTGATGTGTACATAGTCAGGGTCAAATATTAAATAGTCTCCCAGACTAAGATCACGCCACTTTAATATTATTTGTTAGATGATGGCAAGAAAAAAAATAGTTTAACATTGTATGAATGTGTTTTTAACTTAAAGCATTTAATTTGTAGATGTTTTAAAAATACCATGTCAACCCTTGAGAGGAAGAGGTCAATGCACAATCCATTGTAAAACTGGAGTCATATACATTGCTTTAGACAAAGTGGGTATATTTGAATTCTAAAGAAATTGAATATTTCTGAGGATTTTCCCTGAAGATTGCTTGCCAAATGTGATCTCAGATTTCTGACAAGCTTCTTACTAGTTTAAGAACAGTTTTAATTTGAAATTCATTTCTAAGGAGTAAAATCCACAAAGCACCCTGTAATACACTTTTTTAACTTGTGACCTCTTCCCATTGAGTCCACATAGTGACAACCTTTGATCTATGCTCATCGTTAATAATTTATGATTGGGAGGGAGGTGGCATTCTTTCCAAAACAAGAATAGAATTATAGCAACATAATCCCAAGCTGATTCAGTGAGACCATCAACTTTTCTTTAATAAAAGAAAATTAAAAAACTGTTAAACACAATTTATGCCCCCTGCTGCCATTTCTATATGAAAAGAATGCAGCTCTTTCTTTCAATTTAGTGAGGAGGCAAAAGAGTCACAGAAGAATTAGAGATTAACAAAAAACTTAGACAAAAGACCAAAATAAGAGTGCATTTAACACACTTTAGGGAGGTTGATAGTAAAATACCAAGGACTCCTGTATCACTTGCAATCAGTCCCTTACAAAAGAAACTGCCATTGATTGAGGGAAAGTTTGTAGATTTTTTACTCTTTCTCTTTCCTGTAGGCCACAAGGTGTTGTCCAATTATAGTGTGAAACTGACCTGGATGAATGATTGTATTTAGATAACAAAGAAAAGTAATAAATGCAAATGTATTTCTGAGCTGTTTGGAAAGAAATGTCACGCAGTTATAACAAAAACAGATGTGGAGTCCAGAAGTATCTCACAGAGTACAGATGACTTGAATGAAGGGGCAAAGGTTGCTAATCTTTCCACTTTTAAAGCCTGGTATTTAAGACTAATGATCTATTCATATGAAGCCAATTTGAGAAAAAATTCACCTTTGGTTTTATTCTTATAAAGATGGTAATTCTCACCTTTACCATCAATTATCTACCTAGTTTAATAATTAACGATCCAGTTAACTTGTTTGAAACAATAAATCTATTCTGTGAGGGACTACTCTACAATATCAGTGGCTGAAATGTTTATAAAAAGAAATAAGACAACATTCTTTATTTCATAGAGATCACAAGCAAGTACAAGACTCAGACAATAAGGCTCTAAGAAAAGGCAACCCATGAATAATGAGTTACAACAAAGTTTGGAATTGTGGAAAAGGAGAAAAATATAAGTTAGCCTCTATTTCTTTTTATTAAGAAATTGAATATGATGGGGTGACAATGATCAATATGATGAGTACATAAGCAAACATTTCTGTAACATTTGAACTGTTGATTTTGTAGTATGCCCATGACCCAAAGTCAAATCATTTTTTGTCACCATATATTTGTCCCTCTTTACTCCCCTATCCCCATCTCCTCCTCCAATATCTATTTCACATTTATTTATGCCTGTGAGTCTCCATTTTATATCTCACTTATGTGTGAAATCACATAATTCCTAGCTTTTTCTGATTTACTTAATATAATGTTTTCAAGGTCCATCCATGTTGTAATAAATGGCAATATAACATCATTTCTTATGGCTGAATAGTATTCCATTGTATATATGTACCACATCTTCTTTATCCAGTCCTCTGTCAAGGGACACTTTGGTTGTCTGTATGTCTTGGCCACTGTGAATAACACTGCAATGAACATGGGGATGCATGTGTCTTTACGTCCCAATGTTTTCGAGTAAGTACCCAGTAAAGGAACTTCTTGTAATTCTAGTCTTAATTTTTTGAAGTACCGCCATATTGTCTTCCATAACAGCTGTATCAGTTTACATTCCCACTAGCAGTGAATGAGGGTTTCTCCACAACCCTCTTACCTGTCCGTCTTGTTGATAATAGTCAATCTAACAGATATGTGGTGGTATCTCATTGTAATTTTAATTTGCATTTCTCAAATAGCTAGTGAAGATGAGCATTTTTTCATATATCTGTTGGCCATTTGTATGTCTTCTTTACTTTTTTTTTTTTTATTAATTAAAAAAAATTGCCTGACCAGGCAGTGGCGCAGTTCATAGAGCACCAGACTGGGATGTGAAGGACCCAGGTTTGAGATTTCGAGGTCGCCAGCTTGAGCGTGGGCTCATCTAGTTTGAGAAAAGGCTCACTAGCTTGAGCCCAAGGTTGCTGTCTTGAGCAAAGGGTCATTCGGTCTGCTGTAGCCCCCCAGTCAAGACACATGTGAGAAATCAATCGATGAACAACTAAGGAGCTGCAACAAAGAATTAATGTTTCTCATCTCTCTCCCTTCCTGTCTGTCTGTCCCTATCTGTCCCTCTCTCTGACTCTCTCTGTCTCTGCCACACACACACACACACAAATAAAAAAAAATTAAATTTGTCGGGTTAACATGGATTCAAGTATCCCACTCAATATAACACTCTCACCGTCAACAACATGCCTTCCTTCATCCCATTTCTCCAGATTCTCTCCTCCTGACTCTCTTCCCCCTTCTCATTGGGATTTGCTGTCCTGTTATCTGTATCTATGTGTAGGTGTATATAACTTCACTAATCCCTTCACTTTGCTTGATCCCGTTCCCTCATCTCCTTTCCCTCTGACAGCTGTCCCTCTGCTTTCCGTGACCCCACCTCTGCCTCTATTCCATTCCTCAGTTCACCATGTTCATTAGATTCCACATATAAGTGGAAATAAAAGGCACTTGTCTTTCTCTGACTGGCTTATTTCACTTAGCATAATAATTTCCACGTCCATCCATGTCATTGCAAAAGGTAAGATTTCTTTCTTTTCACAACCACGTAGTATATCATTGTATATCTTTTTAGAAGAAGTGTTTGTTCAAGTCCTCTCTTCATTTTTAAATTGAATTGTTTACTTGTTTGTTGCTGAGCTTTGTGAGTTTTCTATATATTTTAAATATTAACCCCTTTCCAAAGCTGTTGCTTGTGAATATCATGTCCTATTTGATTAGCTGCCTTTTTGTTTTGTTGTCAGGAAAGGCCCATAAATTTAATACCTATGGTTTCTTCTATTCATTGTTTCAGATTTTATGTTTAGGTTTTTGATCCATTTTGAATTAATTTTTGTGCATGCAGTCAAGGTGTAGTCAAGTTTTATTCTTTTGCATGTGGCTTTCCAATTTTCCTAGCACCATTTATTGAAGAGGCTTTCTTTTCTCCATTGTGTGCTTTTGGCTCCTTTGTCAAAGATTATTTGTCCATATATATATTTGGTTTTATTTCTGGGCTCTTGACTCTGTCTCATTGATCTCTATGTCTATTTTTCTGCTAATATCATTCTGTTTTCATTATCATGGCTCTCTGGTATAATTTGAAGTCAGGTAGTGTGGACTTCTGCCTTCATTCTTTTTCCTCAGGATTGCTTTGGCTATTTAGGGTTCTTATGGTTTCATACAAATCTGATAAATTTTTTTGTTCTATTTCTTTAAAAAGTGCCATTGGCATTTTATTAGGGATTGCATTAAATTTGTATATTGTTTTTGCTAATATGACCATTGTAACTATGTTAATTCTTAGTTACAATGGTCCACCTTCTATATTTTGAACATAGCTTTATATGTAGAAGGTCCATGAACATGGACTATTTTTCTATTTCATTGTGTCTTCTTCAATTTCTTTTATTAATGTTTTATAGTTTTTAGTGTATAGGTCTTTCACTTCCTTTGATGAGTCCTTTCTTAGATATTTCATTTTTTTGTTGTTGCAATTGTAAAAGAATTTTTTTTAAATTCTTTTTCTAAAGTTTTGTTCTTGGCCGATAGGAAAGCAGTAGAATTCTGTATATTTATTTTGTATCTCCTGACCTTACTGTATTGGTTTATTGTTTCTAATAGTTTTTCAGTGAAGTCTACATTTTTTTTATATTATAGGATCATGTCATCTGCAAAATGTGATACCTTTACTTCTTCTTTTCCAATATGAATGCCTTTTATTTCTGTCTCTTGTCTGATTGCTCTGGCTAAAATATCCAGTACAGAGTTGAATAATAGTAAAGAGAATGAACAACCTTGTCTCGCTCCCGACTTTAGAAGGAAAACCTTCAATTTTTCACCATTGAGTATGATATTAGCTGACGGTTTGTCATATATGGCCTTTAACATGTTGAGGTAGTTTCCCTCTATTCGCATTTTATTGAATGTTTAAATATAAGTGAATGTTGTACCTTATCGAATGCCTTTTGTGCATCTATTGATAGGATCATAAGATTTTTGCTCTTTGTTTTGTTGATGTGATGTATTACATTGATTGATTTTTGTATGTTGAACTATCCCTGTGTTCCAGGAATTAATCCTATTTGAACGTGATGTATTAATCTTTTAATGTATATTTGTATTCAATGTACTAATATTTTGTTTAAGATTTTTGCATATGTATTCATTATAGGTATTGATTTTCTTTTGTAGTTTTTTGCTAAGTTTTGGTGTGAGGGTTATGGTGGCCTCATAAAATGTGATAGGGAGTATTGCTTCTTCTTCTATTTCTTAGAAAACTTTGAGTGAGGTAGGTACCAATTTTTTTTTTTTTTTTAATATTTGGTAGAATTCACTAGTGTAACCATTTGGTCCTGGACTTTTATTTATTTGGGGAGAAGTTTTTGATAGTTGTTTCTATTTCTTCCCTGTTTATAGGTCAATTTAGGTTTTCTACTTCTTCATGACTGAGTCTAGGAAGATTGTATAGTTCTAGAAACATATCCACTTGTCTCAGATTGTTAAATTTGATGGCACATAATCTCTCATAGCATTCTATTATGATTCTTTGTCTATTGATGATGTTTGTGGTAATCATTCCTCTTTCATTTCACCTTTTGTTTAAATGAGTCATTTCTCTTTTTCTTAGTGAGTTTAGCCAGGGGTTTGTCAATTTTATTGATATTTTCTAAGAACCTGCTCTTTGTTATATTCTTTTTTTCTATGGTTTTTTATTCATTTTTTCACTAAGCTCTGATTTAATTTTTACTATTTCTTTTCTCCTGCTGATTTTGGGTTTCCTTTGCTTTTCTTTTTCTGGTTTTTTAAGATATGATGTTAGGTTGTTATGAGTTACTTTCTTTAAAAAAAAGTATTTACATGGGTTTTGAAAGATCAGCAGGATTTTAAGTCATCAGAGTACAGAGAAAACAAATTTAAATTTGACTTACTTCATTGCAAACAAGGAGCAAGAATGACACTAGTTGCCATGTTTTCCATGTAAGAAACATGGTTTGCAAGAAATTACTGTGTACCTTGATCTGCAATAACCAGAGTGAAGGTATTTTATAACATTATTCCCCTGAATTTTCCAATATATCAAACCACATCTTGCTATTGCATACCTCTGCCACATGGCACAACATAAGTCATCTGTGTGTGCTCACTCTCCTAGGCTTTCTCTCCAGGGTCTCACTGGTGCCTGGAAGTCCACCCCCATCATCCCTTAGATACTGAATGTATGTATGTATACCTGGCTACTTATTAGGTCTTGAGAGCTCATTTGAAACCCCTCTTCTGAGAAGCCTTTTCTGAAGCCACGCCTCCCAAATCTAGACTAAGCACTCGTTTTTGGATCCATGCAGCCCACTGCTCTTCACTTTATACAACACTTGGTGCTTTTCAGCTGCCAGTTTATTTTGTTTATTCTCCATTGGAATGTAAATTCCTTGAGGGCAAAGACCAAATATCAGTTGAACCATTTTATTTACAACACCTGGAACACAGCCTACCTTTTAGAGGGCACTAACTCAATAAATATTTTTGACTTGGAAAAATAAAAACAGCAAATTGTGGAAAGAATGTCTGAATAAACTTAGAATCTCACCCAATTTTTAGCTGGCCAGTAAAATCAGTAGATGATTATATTTATCCCACCCATATATCCTGTACTTTCTCTCATCTTCACTTTTTATGTGTATAATTAGCAGAACCTACCAATCTCTCCTTCTAAATATTTCTTTTCCATTGCCACTTTTTATATATCTACTATCACTGCCTTAATGCGGTACCTCAGTTATCACAGAGACAATGTAGCGATAACCAGTTGGTCTCCCAGTTGCAATAAATGTCTGTTAAATTGAAATGGTTTTATTGTTTAAGTAACACTTTTAGTTTGAAAATAAATCTACTTGCAAGTACCTACTGCTCACCTATAATATGAGCTATAAAGTGTTTTGGGGGAGTCAGAAGAAGCAGAGCATAAAAATGACCACTTTACCACCCTAAATAAACACTATCATGTGAACATGCTGAACTGTGGAAAATTGTTCCTCAAAGTGCATTGTGCATACAAATACTTGGGGATTTTACTAAAATGCAGATTTAGTAGGTCTTGGGTGATGTCTGAGATTTTGCATTTCTAACAGGTTCTCAGGCAATAGAAAGGCTGTTACTCTGTAAACCACCCTTTGAATAAAGCCCATTAAGTGCCTCATAGTAAAGGTACTAAGGGCAGGCAGACTTCATGAAGGCAGCAGATGATAAGATGAAAGACTCTTTGTGTTGAGAGAAGACCGTAAGCTGAGAAGCCCTAAATCTGTGCCCTATTTCTAGTCAGTTCTTAAGACTTGATTCACTTCTCGTTTTTTCCCTAAAGGCTTTCTGAATCTCCCTGGCATGATCACACTACACTCTTTCTCCCAACCAACAAATGCATCTTCTCAAGTACACTCAGAAAGATTTTTCTAAAATACAAATCGTACTTTTCCAATCCTAGACTTGAAGCCCATTAGTGTCTTTCTATCACCTGCTATACAGATTACAGACTTGAAGGTCCTTCCCACACATCCTGACCACACATCTCCAGCCTTGCTTTCTATGGATTCTACCATGTGTAACTACATTCACATGGGCTTCACCACTTTCTTTCTTATCTTTGCTTTTCACATGCTGCTGCCTTTGCCTGGAAGCCCTGTCCCATTGTCTATTAGTCATAACATACCCATCTTTGAGGGGAAACTTCCCTCCTTCTTAGGCTTCCTTGACCAACCAGGCAGAGTTAGATATTTCAATGCCTTTTATATTTCATAGCACATTTTAAATCATTGCATTTTTCTGTTGGCTTTCATTGTTGTCACTATATCCATATAAGCTTCTCTTTGGGAAGGTCTGAAATTCAACTTTCTTTGCATCTTCTACATATAAAGCTATGTTCAAAATATAGAAGGTGGCCCTGGCCATTTGGCTCAGTGGTAAAGCATCACCTGGTGTATGGATTTCCCAGGTTTAATTCTTGGTCAGGGCACATAGAAAAAGTGACAATATGCTTCTTAACCCCTCCCTCTCTCCCTTTTCTCTTTCTTCCTCTCCTGCAGCCATGGCTCAATAGGAACAAATTGTCCCTGGGTGCCGAGGATGGCTCCATGGCCTTGCCGAAGGCTGCTAAAATAGCTAGGTTGCCAAGCAACAGAGTAACAGTCCCAGATGGGCAAAGCATTGCCTGGTATTGTCAGGTGGATCCTGGTTGGGGTGAATGCGGGAGTCTGTTTCTGCCTCTCTGCTTCTCACTTAAGAAGAAAAATCTATCTATCATCTATCTATCTATCTATCTATCTATCTATCTATCTATCTATCTATCTATCTATCTATCATCTATCTGTCTATCATTTATCTATCTACCATCTATCTATCTACCATCTATCTATCTATTTATTTATCTATCTATCATCTATCTACCTATCTATCATCATCATCTATTTATTTAGAAGGTATTTTAATAACTATTAGTTAAAAATTAAGTGAGTGAATGAATGAATGAATGAATCTTATCTAGGTACCTCCCCAAATATTTCTACTTACTAGAAAATAACTTAAGACAGCATTAATAAACAAAACCAATGCTTAATGTGATGAGATTTTAATATACAGAAGAAGTAAATGTTGGCATGAAAACACAGGAGAAAGAGAAGATAGAGGAGGAAAATTCTAAGAAACATGCAATGAGGAAAGGAGAAACAGGTATTTACTACTTACATGTTAGATCTCTGTTCCCCTGCATATGCGTGCGCGCACATACACAAACACACACACACAACATTTATAATTTAAGCTTCTTTTAAAATTCTACCAAGTTAAGCCCATCTCCAGAAATCTACAGAAAACACAGGAAAGTGTGTGAATACTCCTTCTTTTCTACTGACTTCATTATTTGTCTGGATTCTGAAAGTTGTGTCTCGGATATTGGATTGGACAGAAATGGAAGGTCTCATGGTAAGAGCAGTCAGTGGTCTTTCTATTTATAGATGGCATAGCTGTGCTTATAGACAACATAAGTGAATTGTTATTTTTAAGTTGAAAACAATGTTCAACCTTGAATATCAGGGAGCAATTCAAAGATGATTCTGAATAAAAATAAATTATGCCCCATAGCAACTCATGAGAAAGACACATAAATGATTATATTGCTAAAAAGAAGGATATCTTCAGCATCTCTTCTAGAAAACTGTTTAACAGAAAAACATAAATGTAAAAAAGATTAGACAAAGTAATAAGCAGTCAAGCAGATGAATAGTTTAAAAAAATTACCTGTCATTTACACTGAATAAATTATATATGAATTCTTCTTACTCAGAAATCTTAGATCATTAATATAAAAGAAACTTGCCAATGAATAAAATTATTTAAACATACTCATTATATCTCACCCCAAACAAAAATACTAAGCCAAAAATTAATGTAAATAGAAATATCAGTGGGCATATTGTAAAGAGTAGTGTTACATTACATAAGGATTAACTTCAAGGTTACTTTGAATCAGTTTTCTATAACAAGTAAATGCTATAATTCTTTATCCCTAAATTATAATAGTATTTTTCTACATCATCCTTTCATTTTTTTTTATTTTAAAGAGAGGGGGGTGGCAGGGAGAGAGGGGAAGAGAGAGAGAAAGGAACTGATTTGTTATCCTATTTATTTATGCATTCATTGATTGATTCATTTATATGCTATGATGGGAATAAAACCCACAAACTTGGTGTATAAGGATGACACTCTAACCAAATGAGCTACCTTGCCAAGTCTCATCCTTTATTTTTATCTTTTTATTCCAAGGACTTTAGAGTGCCTAGCATATTTAAAGTTCAATATGCATTGAAGTTGAACAAAACTGAGTTATAACTAGTATTATATCAGTCATTCAGAACACCTACTTATATGTTGAGCACTTCACTGAGAGAAAAGGAAGAAACAGAAAATATTGAACTATAATCAGAAGATAGCGCTAACAGTAGGAACTGTGATGAATTGTGGAAGCCAGTATATAAGCTCTATCATGGAGTACAGGATGAAATTGCTGTTGGATTTCAGTTCTGAGTAATTCTATACTTCAGGCATGGTCTTATGGATTGGGAGTGGAAAGATCAAAAAGAAGTCAGGAAGAACTAGACATGAAGTGAAGTCCTGAGTGAAGAGACATGAGATGGAAAGCCCCCCAGACTTAGAAAAAAACACGACCATAGAGCCAGAGTCAGGAATGAGTATAGTACATAAACAACTAAGATATAAAAGGAGCCCTTTTGAATTGCAATATGCACAACCTGCCCAACTGTGTTCAAAGAGCCTCCTGGACAGCACTCTGAACATGTTATGCTGTTTTAAACCTCCTTGAACTCATTTGAGTCCATCCTTTGAGACCCAAATGTTTCTCTGTTCAGCCTTTGCAGATCCTCAACCTCCCATCACACTCTGCGAATCTACTAATACTTCTCTCCATAGGCCATAATTATGTACGATCATTCTACAGCTTTCACTACTGCCCCTTCCTTTGTCCAACAGAACTTTGTGTGATGATGAAAATACAACTACACTATCCAGCACGACAGCCTCTAACCACGTTGCCTATTGAGCCCTCAGAATGTGGCGAATGTTACAGAGGAACTAAATTTTTTTTTCTTGAACTTTTAATAGATTTAAACTAAAATGTAATTAACCATGTGTGGCTAGTGACTACTGTATCAGAAAGTGTAATTATATACTGTGAGCATCTTGAGGGAAATAATGATATACCATCATCCATAGACCTCCACATATTTAATTGTGGTGTATATTTAGTAAAGTTCTGTTGAATAAATAAATGAATGAATGAATAAATGTTCAAATTTGAGTGGATCCCAGTGTGTATTTCACAAAGTGATAAATATAAATGTTAGACCCACAAAAGCATTACAAATTTTAATGACACTTAAAGATAAGTATTGAAAGGTAAACAGAGAAAATAATGTGACATAAATGGAGTTTACTTTTAACAATTATTGGTACTGGTGGCATAAGATAGAAATTAACCAAAATATTTGCTGAATACTTATGCATATTTATGTTTTTATTATGCATATTTATATATTTACATTTTATACTTAACTTATCCCCTTATATTGTATTGTCTTAATTTTACAGGTCTTCAAACACTAAGCTGTTTGAAAACATGTACTTTTTTCTAATTATTTTTTTTTACTTAGTGGCAGGGAGGCAGAGACAGACTGCCGCATGCACCCCAACTAGGATCCACCCATTAAGCCCCCTACAGGGTGATGCTCCACCCACCTGGAGTCGCTGCCCCATTCCTCATCAACCAAACCATTTCAGTGCCTGAGGCAGAAACCAAAGAGCCATCCTCAGTGCCTGGGACCAATTTGCTCAAATTGAGCCATGGTTGTAGGAGGAGAAGAGAGAGAGAGAGAGAGAGAGAGAGAGAGAGAGAGAAGGGGGAGCAGTTGAGAAGCAGATCATCACTTCTCCTGTGTGTCCTGACCGGAAATCAAACCCGGGACTTCCACACACCAGGCCTATGCTCTACTGCTGAGCCTACCAGACAGAGCTGAGAACATTTATGTACTTTTGATTTCACTTTCTCCAATTCCTAGCATAATGCCCAGAATATAGTAGGGACTCAATAATGTCTATCAAATAAGTAAAATGAATTATGAAAAGGAAATAAACTCTTTTAATAAAATTAGCAAAGTTATGCTGAGAAAGAATAGATACTGCAAATGCCCTAAGTGACTGTCATCAAGAAAGCATTCTGGCCTGACCAGGCGGTGGCACAGTGGATAGAGCATCAGACTAGGATGCGGAAGACCCAGGTTCGAGACCCCGAGCTCGCCAGCTTGAGAGCGGGGGCCCATCTGGCTTGAACAAAAGCTCGTCAGCTTGGACCCAAAGTCGGTGGCTCCAGCAAGGGCTTGCTCGGTCTACTGAAGGCCACAGTCAAGGTACATGTGAGAAAGCAATCAATGAACAACTATGGTGTCGCAACTGCAACGAAAAGCTAATGATTGATGCTTCTCATCTCTCTCCGCTCCTGTCTGTCTGTCCCTATCTACCCCTCTCTCTGACTCTCTCTCTGTCCCTGTAAGAAAAAAAACAAAACAAATAAAGAAAGCATTCTGCAACATCTACTTTATGTGTGCATTTATTCCTTGAGAAACCTGTATGTATAATTTAATATAATTTTCTTGAAGCAAAGTCACAATTGTCTTTTTCTTTGTGTCCCCCTCTCATGGTTTTATACAATCTCATTGTTTTTAGTTTTAAATTAGGTTTCAGCTTGTTTGGCTCTTTCACTACAGTGTGTCCGTAAAGTCATGGTGCACTTTTGACCGGTCAAAAGTCAAAAGTGCACCATGACTTTACTGACACACTGTATTTCTTTTAATATTTCTGTGACATTGATGAGTAGAACTGAGTTTACTTTCATGTGGTAGGTGGTTAAGAGTCTGCAAGGATAAAATTATTACTAAAGACTAATTCAAATAAATTGCAGGAGTTTTGCCTGATGCTTCTGCTTTGGACTTAGCATGTTGACTTACATATCCAATTTATCAGTCCTGATAGGTTGAAATCTGGTCAGAAGTGCCAGCCAGTGCAGTTCCTCAGAGCACAGTTACCCTGTCAAGTCAGAAGGATTTTTTGCACTTTGCCCTTGGGAAGTGCCAAGTTTGGTTATTATCTTTAACTTTATTCCTTCATCCAGGTAACTTAAAAATCAAGAAGAAAGCATATCTTTATTCCATTGCTAATCATTAAATCAGACATTGTAATTTCAAAGATATTTATTAATCACTCACTCTATAAGACTGCATTCCAAGTCTTGTGAGGGGCATAGAGACAAATCATGCATGAACCTGACCTCAAACAATATGGTCTCTAATGGCGCAAGAGATATGCTTATAATAGTTACAAAGCATAAATTGCTGGGATTGGCACAATTGTTGACATCACAGACCTGGGAAAACAGCCTGGAATTTGTATCTTGGCTCCCATAGTATAAGCTCTTTGTCATTAGACAAAATGCATTAACCTCTCTGAGCTTTACTTTCCTCATCTGAAAAATAACTAACACTGATTTTTGTCTCTGAATTATAGAGTTATAATCTGAATAAAGCCAACCCTGTCCTCTGAAGGTGGATGATAGAAGCCCAAGCCTGTGCATACGTTAGTGTGGCTCTGTGCTGATACACACATATGAGGCTTTGTCAGTACCCAGCACAAAGCAGAATGTTTTCAGAGTGAAGAGAAATAATGTGTTCACTCTATGGTGACTCAAATTTTATCTGAGATAGAAAGATTGGTAGAATTTAGGTGTGAAAAATGTAAAGGCAGCATGTGAGAAAAAGAGCATTAACTATATACAATAATTCAAAAGGCCAGGAGATTTGTTGTAGATAATTTTCTTAATAATTATATCTGTCTAAATATTGAATGTCTACAGTGCATGAAGCACCATACTGGGTGTCTTAGAGAGGGATGACAAAGAGAAAGAAAAATATCATATGACCTTACTCATTTGAGGAATCCAAGGAACAATGTGAACTGAGGAAAAGAATAGAGACATAGGTGGGATCAAAGAGACCAGAGGGAAAGTGGACAGAGGGAAAAGGGATGAGAGGATGGAATCAGATAAGGGAAAGAGATTGGTGAAATTATATGCACATAACATAGCATTATAGAGAGCAGGACATCAAAAGCTGGAGGGAAGAGGGTAAAGGGGAGGTTGAGGGGAACACGGGGCTGAGGGGATGTATTCGGTGTGACACTTGAATCTATGTAAACACAATAAATTAAAATCAATAAAAAATAACAATAAAATAAATAAATGGTCTCTACCATGGCAGGAGTATTGAACTAGTAGAGGAAAATGTGGACAGACAGATCAGTTGTGGGATACAAAGAAGCAAGGCTACAGGACAGGTCCTCAGTGAGAGCTCAGGGTGGAAACAGCCTTCCTTGATGCCTCAAATTGAGTCAGTCTTTTCGTGATGAGTCCCGTCAAAATTATACTAAATGCTCTAGCCATGTGGTTAGTGGTTGACTATTTTCTTCTCATCTAGTAGCCATAAAAGGAGCCAGAGAAAACTTTAAATCTTATTTCAGTGACATACTTACTACCTCAAATCAGAAGGTTGGTGATTTGTAAACACAGAGCTGTTCAGAAAATTTAGCAACCATAGTAATAAGTCAACAAGATACAACAGAGTCCCCAAAAAGCCTTCAAAATTTAGGGTAGGGCCTCTAACCTGAGAGCTTCTTAGAAGTTAGAGTGATGACATTAACTATTGCTGGCTCCACCTGACTTGATGGGCTTATGGAAGACTCATTCCCTATCTGTCATCTCCACCATGGTTTTCTCCTTGCTACAAGTAATATTGTGGATTTGCTGGGATAATGAGCTCCTAGTTGCCGGGAGCTGTGCTTCAGTTACCTTGTATCCTAAAGCTCTTAGCACACAGTAGATACTGATTACATATTTTTTGAATAATCAATTAATCAACTTGTTATTGAATAGATATACACCAGTGTTTATCCAATTTCAAAATAAAAAAACCTGTGAACTAATATTTTAGAAACCTGGAAAGTATTATACTAAATGAAATAAGCCAGTCAGAAGACAAATACCATGTGATCTTACTTATATATAAAATCCAATGAACAAAATAAAATAACAAGCAAAATAGATACATTCTTATAGATGAGAGAGAACAAACTGATGGAGGGGAGAGGATAGGGGGGCTGGGTATAAAAAAAGTGAAGGGATTAAGTAAAAAAATAGTAAACACTTCATAGAGGAAAAGGAGAGGTAAGGAAGGTAGTATAAGTTAAAAGGGTGATAAATGGAGATGGAAGGAAACTTGACTTGGGATGTTGAACACACACTGCAATGTACAGAGGATGTATTATAGAATTATATACCCGAAACCTATATAATTTTATTAACCAATGTCACCCCAGTAAGTTCTAAAAGATAAATATATAAATAAGCTATTTGAGTTTTAGTATGTTAATATATAAATGACATTTATCAAAAGAATAAAGTTTTGAAAGCAAAACTAGCAGCTGCTGAATGATTCTGATAATTATAATATTCATGATAACCACTACATATTTGTGTAGCATTTTACGATTTCCTGAAGTTCTTTTGGATATTTTATATATTTATGAGATATGGTGTATGTGGATTTTTATTGTACAAAAGTGTATGTTTATCCAGAATGTTTGGAGAAATGATAAAAATATAAAATAATATTCAATAATAGAAAAAAGTAACAATAATGACAAAAACATGAGCTACTATTCATTGAGTAGTTACTATATACTAGCCAATACAAAAATTATTTTCACATGTCATCCTATTTCATTCTCACAGCAATCCTGTGAAATAGGAACTATTGCAAACTCTTTGTTACCTGTAGGAAATTTATAGTTAGAAATCTTAGAAAGAAAGAAAAATGGGGGAAAAAGAAATAAAAAAGGAAATCTTAGAAAGAATGTCAAAAGAAGAAAAAGAAATCATAAAAAAAGAAAGAAATCTTAGAAAGATTGTCAAAGATCATAAACAAAGAATAGTAAAACTAGTCTTGGAACCCAAGTCTGTCTTCCCCCAAAGTCCATGCTGACTATTCCCACTGCACTGCCTCCTCAGTTCTAAATAACAACAATAAGAACCACATCGGCTACTATTTATATACTTATCATATGTTCTATGTATTGGATCTTCATTGTACCATTTATCCTTCAGGTTTAGTTATTTTGTTTTCCAGAGGAGAAAACTGACATTTAAAGAATCTTGGCTCCTTATTCAATACTTGTACCCACATATTACATTTGCTCTTACATTTAATAGCAGTCTTTGCATGTGGTAAAAATGGCATGCATTGTGAACAGAATCCAAAGTTGCCAGGCTTGTTTGACCCATTCACAAGTCAAGTCTTCTTTAGAAATATATTTTCTCATCTCTACAAATTCATTGTAGAGAAACTTTAAATGCAAATAAGCAGGCCAGTACAGTGATCTCCTACTGTACTGGAATATATATATATATATATATATATATATATATATATATATATATATTCTTTTAATAGTGACTTTTCTTTTTTAATTTATTTTTTATTTATTGGGAAGACATGGTTGTAGAGCTTTCAAGTGTACAACTTAATAAAACACATCGTGCACCTCTCCCAAGTAAAGTCTCTTTCCATCCTCATTTACCCCTTTTGCCTACACATCGTGCACCTCTCCCAAGCAAAGTCTCTTTCCATCCTCATTTCTCCCCTTTTGCCTCCCTCTTCCTACTTCCATCCCCCCTTTACCCCTGGCTATTGCCACCCTGTTGTCTGTATCTATGTGTTATTCGTGGACACATGGAACAGATGGACAGCTGTCAAAGCAAAAGGCAGCGAAGGTACTGGATGAAAGAATATGAAGGAATTAATCAGAAAACGTATTTTCACTCTATCAAAATTCCACCTGCTGTTAAAAGTAGCACTTGGTGTCACAATCACTGCTATTCTGCATGTCAAAAGAAGTAATCACAGTACAGTATATAGTTATTTATTAGTAAACAGTGAAGTATAACAGCTATATTACTTTTCAAGCCCTTAGTCAAATTTTACATCTAATAAGCAAAAGACAAAGAAGCAAAGCTATTTTTTTGCTCCACTGTTTGCTCTTGACAGAGATAAAAGAATGAGTCTGGCTTGCAACTCTGTGACCTCTCATTATGTGAAAACTGTGTCACTTGCCAAAAATGAAAGCACAAATTACATTTTGTTTGATACTATTCATATACTTGTTTGAACAGGCCACCTCATTCAAGCTATGAAGAAAGTGCTAACAGGTATTGTCTGCCTAGCAAAATTACAGTTGCAACAAAGCATCAAGAACTGGAGTTGTTGAGAATGCTTAGATACCATATTCTAGGCTTTGGAGCTTGAAAATTTTTAGTTTTTGGTGTGGTTTTTTTTTGCGGGGGGGGGGGAGCGTTTGTTTTTCAGTTTCAAAGGTCAATTTTCAAATAAAATAATCTGAATGTTTGAGCATTGCATCTCAAGTAAATTTTCAATTCAATTCTTCAGTGAGGTTTATTAGAACCTCTTGTTTATGCTTTTTGACCAAAGTTTTATTAAAATAAATAAACATGACTGTGGCTTATTCAAAGTCAATACTTCATATACTTCAATTAGTCTCTTGAGCCTAACCCTGAAATCCTATGTGTTGACCAATATAGCAGAATACCCAGAACAGATATGTTTGACAATACCAGAGACAGTTAAAGAAAATGTTTTATTTGAAAAGATCATAGAATATATGCTATAATCAAGTTTTTGAAACACATTTGAGAAATTATATTTTGAAAAATTCAAAATCTTAAACAGAGAACTTGCTTTCTCTTAATTTAATTTTGAGAAATGATTGAATATAATCAAATAACCAACATTTTTAACCTGCTTGATGACTAATAATTTCTTCAGGTAACTCTACCTTTTTACCAAGTTGCTTTAGTGTTCTAAGATGCAATTTGAGATAAAAGGTAGGTAGGTACATACAAAAATGATATAGATAGATGATAGATAGATAGATAGATAGATGAATAAATAAGTAAATAAACATTCTTTCAATTTACCTAGTGGTCTATAAAATAAATAAAAAAATAAAAAGTAACTGGTCCACACCCCTGCTCCCATGAGAGATGGAAGAAAGTTCAGATCTAGGATCCGAATCAGTGATAGGGGAGAGGTTAGTGAGAAACTGAGAGTGGGCAATGAGGTGACTCTAAGAGATTTTTATTGGCAAATTGGTAATTTTACATATTGACACAAAGCCTTATCAAAATTGCCACAACAAAATATCCTGCCACAAAGGAACATCTATTAAGTGATATAAAACAGTTGATAAAAAGGGCATAGTGGTTTTCATTGGCAAAAGGAACAAGCAAGATGAAGTATCACAGTTAAAGGAAGTTGGGTACATTTCAAATTTTATTCAAGAATTAGTCACTGGCTGACCTATTGAGGAGGATAATTTTTTCTGTAGTTGCCCCCAACTCCCTTCCTTTTCTTCACACTCCTCTGTTCTTTGATTCACCAGGGTGCCTTTCCCACACTGTCTCTGCTTTAAAAGCTTCTCACCTTAAAATGATCCACAGCACAGTTGGGAAGGGGAGACTTGGCGTAATAAATGACACTCTTTCCAGGAGTATTTGCATTCCAAGAAGTGATAAATTACCTTAAACCAAAGAAGTAGATATTGAATTGTGAGTTTTCCAGCAGCAGCAGCAATAACAGGAGCAGGACTTTTCTCAGAGGCTCAATAACACAATCCAAAAAACCTCTTACCACTCCACTGGTCTCAGTCTTGTGCCTCTTGAAGAGGTTTACTTGATAGAGAAGTTGTTATTGTACAGGAAATGAGTTATGACTACGGTTATTTCATTTTGCCATGAAAAAATAGTGTAGGTGGACATGTGAGAAGAGTGAATAAATAATTGCTTTTATATAGAAAAACAAGAAAGGTTATCCATCTTTCGGTTCTAAAAGTAGTATCACTGTGCCATCTTATTCAAGATTACTATTTTTAAGCTTTTGTTAAGAAAATATGTATTAAAAATTCTCTGGTAGTATTTCATAAAATATTCTTTTTGTTTTATTAATTTATTTAAATATATAATTTTAAAAGCTAATAGACATCCTGAAGGTTAGAATAACCTTTATCTTGTTTATCATTTTCTACATTTGCATATATTCATGGGTATTGATACCACACCATTGTTAATGGTGTTCCTGTTCATTGGACCATGATGTTCCCCTACTTCTGTTGTTATATTATCGTTGTTTTGCTTAAGGAACCCAATATTCTTTAATTTGATGTAAGATTCACTCTTTAAAACTTCTCTCAAAATACCAGAAGCCCAGCCTGACCAGGCAGTGGCGCAGTGGATAGAGTGTTGGACTGGGATGCAGAAGACCCAGGTTCGAGACCCTGAGCACGCCAGCTTGAGCGCGGTCCCATCTGGCTTGAGCAAAAAGCTCACCAGCATGAACCCAAGGTCACTGGCTCCAGCAAGGGGTTGCTCAGTCTGCTGAAGGCCCATGGTCAAGGCACATGTGAGAAAGCAATCAATGAACAACTAAGGTGTCACAAGGGCAACGAGAAACTAATGATTGATGCTTCTCATCTCTCTCCGTTCCTGTTTGTCTGTCCCTATCTATTCCTCTTTCTGACTCTCTCTCTCTGTCCCTGTAAAAAAGAAAAAAAAAAAAAAAAACCAGAAGTCCAGAATCTTATTTAAAATTTGGGGAAAAAATTGCAATTATTCTCTTTTATATATATTCCACCTATTCTATTTTTAATACTTTCAGCTGAATCAAGTTATTTAGACTATAGCCAGAGCCAAACAAACCAAGATGTACAAAATCACAAAGCTATTTTTAGAGAAAGAATTAAATTCTTTAAAAAAATTTTTTAGCCAGATATATGATATAGACAGGGACATAGATATAGCATCATCTTTTAGAACTAAAAGGAATTTTTTTCTTTTTTTTTTTCTTACAGGGACAGAGAGAGGGATAGATAGGTACAAACAGGAATGAAGAGAGATGAGAAGCATCAATCATCAGTTTTTTGTTGCGACACCTTAGTTGTTCATTGATTACTTTCTCATATGTGCCTTGACCGCGGGCCTTCAGCAGACTGAGTAACCCCTTGCTCGAGCCAGGAACCTTGGGTCTAGCTGGTGAGTTTTTGCTCAAGCCAGATGAGCTGCGCTCAAGCTGGCGACCTCAGGGTCTCAAACCTGGGTCTTCCGCATCCCAGACTGATGCTCTATCCACTGTGCCACCTCCTCTTCAGGCTAATAGGAATCAATAATAAAGTACAACACTTTCACACAAAAAATAAAGGAAATGCTTGTCAGTGACCTACTCAGATTAATGCTTTTCTTTTATATAAGTCATAACTGGGCCCAAACACAGAAGTCTAAACTTTTAAACTATTTCTCTTCCCATCATATGTAATACTTTTTGAAATGTTGTGCTCAAATTAGAGAATACAAATGTTTATAAACTCCTTGTTTGAAAAACAGCTTTTAAAAATATATATATTTTTATTTGTGTGTGGCAGAGACAGAGAGAGGGACATATAGGGACAGAGAAGGGCAGACAAACAGGAAGAGAGAAAGACAAGAAGTATCACCTCTTTGTTTTGGCACCTTAGTTGTTCATTGATTGCTTTCTCATATGTGCCTTGACTGAGAGGCTACAGCAGAGCAAGTGACCCCTTGCTCAAGCCAGCAACCCTTCACTCAAGCTGGTGAACCCGCACTCAGGCTGGTGACCTCAGAGTTTCGAACCTGGTTCCTCTACATCCTAGTCTGACACTCTATCCACTGTGCCACTGCCTGGTCAGTCTACAAAATCTTTGATAATATTTTAGAGGTATCATTCATAACATCAATTATTATTGTATCAGTGAAACAGTATAAAAAGCTTCTTCACTAGGTAGACATATAAATAATTGAGGTTTTATTACATTAATACTCATAGAAGCAATTCAAAAAAACAGATTAATATACCAGGAACAGACACTGCAGATATTGGTAGTCTAATAAATTAGTCTCTGTGATTGTCTCTTAAGCCGAATTCAGAGTCTAACTGGACTTGGATTCAGTGGGGGTTAAGGAAAATCTCTAAGGGCCAAACATTTGACTGTACAGGACTGCCCAAGTATCTGTGAACAAACAGCACTTCTCTCTTGATTCCACATGTTCCATTTAGGTTAAAAAGGATTTCACTAAACAATGGTAGGTGGGGGACACATGGCCAATTCTTGGAAATCATCAGTGAAGCAGGCTAAAGTTTAAAAAAAGTTGTCTGTATCAAGGGATATAAAGTATAATTAATCAGAGGTGAAAGTGAAAATCTACTAGTATGTATTGGCCAAATGTTTATATGCATTAAAGGTAGGCTGCAGTTTAGGTGGATATTCCAAGTTCATCAAGGGCCAGCTCTAGAGATGAAAACTTGCCTGGATGCTAAACACCGGAGGCCACTAGGCTATATTTGCCAAGACTGAAGAGAACTACCTAGGAAGAAAGCAGCTCTAATCCTGCAAACTGAATTTTAGCAACCAATAAATCAGCTGCATTCACAAAGGCAGAGATTGATAAAAATAAACTTAAAATTTTGGATTTTAAAAAGATCTCATTAATTTAATATATTCACATAAGCAGTATCATTTTATTCACTAATGCATATTATATACCTGGCAATAGTCTCTAAACTTTCCATTATCTAGAATTTTTCCATATTCGGTTTTTTATCCCCAGCACCTAACTTAACTTTATAACAATTGATAAATCAGAGTGTACTTCTGGGTATCAAATTTTCTCTTATTCTATTTATTTTGTACGTAATCTGAAGATCAAATTTTCTGGCCTTGCCCAATAGTCATACAAAATTATAGTTTCTTAAATTTTTATTCATGTTCACTTGTAAACTAAAATAAAGTTGAAATCTATTTTAAAGGTCTTCATTTTGAGTTTTATTCATCTTGTATACACTCTGCATGCAATACTATCAATGAAAATGTCAATATGTTCATATTATTATTATAACTATCTACCACTGCTAATGACCTTAATGTTCATACACAAAGGTTTCTCTTTCATTAGAATTTCAGTGGGTTTTTATAGAGTGAACCTTGTTTCTATAGAATTTTCACTGATCATCGACAAAATCACCCAGAAACATTTTTTGGATTTTCTATAACAAATAGTCATGTTATTTAATGTAATAAAAATTTCTATCTGCCAGGTTCTATCCTAAGTGTTTTAAATGTGTTGACTTTATTAATCTTTATATCATCCCTATGAGTAGAAACTGTTATTGTTCAATTTTGCAGATGAAGAAAACTGAAGGTCAACTAGGTTTCCCAAGATCATTAAGCTTGCAAGTGGAGAAATAAGAATTAAGTGCAGGAGGTCAAGCCCCAGAGTATGTGTTTTAATAAAAATTTCAGTTTCTTTATTTAGAACACAGTCTTTTTGTAATATTTTTTGTTTTTGTAGATACATGAATGATAAATTGAACAAAATCACTTTTCTTTTTAGCCATCAGCTTTGCTGAAATGCTGGGTAAGTCATGCCCACAGAAGGTGAAAAGGTTTTGTCTATCCGATCCTAACAAACATAGCTGAGGGTTGAAAGACAAGTATAAATTTCAACAGCACAGTGTGTGGTTTTCTAACAATAAATCAAAATTTTTTGTACGTCTTGAAGCCAGCGCTAATAAGTTAATGAGTTTTCTTTAGTCACTTCTTCAATACATGGATTAAACCCAAATGAAGTGATCCCTGGCTGCCAGCAACAGAAAGTGACTCACACTATCCTAGGCAAGTGCAATGCACCGGGATCATAGTGGGAGGCCACAGAGTCAGAGGAAAGGGGAGAAACAAGTCTAGAAACTAGCAGAGAAGGAAGAAGTGGTGGAGAAGGAAGGCAGAACTATAGGCAGAATTTATATCAAGTACAAAGTGCTCAAGGGAGCCCTGCCAGGAAGAGTGAATTCCAAATAGTCTTAAACTGTTTGCTGCTATGCTCAGATTCTAGATTTCAATTCTAATAAAGGGAAACCCAACTAACCTGGCTTTGATGACTTGACTCTTTCTTTACTAGAAGAGAGAAGGGCCTGAGAAACAATCCTGTTAGGTTATTGTTCAATGAGAACAAGTTACCTTTCCTAAAGACAACTGAGCTTGCATTGAGAAAATGGAAATAGATATGTGCAGTAATTCCTACAAATGTCCATGGTTGCAAACTTAATTGTTGTCTGTATATTTGTCACTTAACTGATTGTTATCATTTATATACCTCATTAATGTTCAAAAATATGATTCTATTAAGTAGATTATTATATATAATGCAACCATTCCTCATTGCTGTATGTTTAGGTTAATACGTTATAATGATAATAAAGAAAATAAAAAATAAAATAGCTAATGATTAAGTGCATGTTTTGTGTCAAACATTCTGCCAAGTCCCAATTTATAGAACTAGAAACTAAAGCTAAGGGAGATAAACTTCCCAAAGGTCAAAAGTTTTTGACTACAGCTGGGATTTGAACCCAGACAGTCCTTTGAGGCTGTGTTCTTAGTTGCTAGCTATAACATTGTGTTATTATTAATCATATAAAGATGTACAGCCTCACATATAAATATTTTGTGTAGCTTACTAATTTGAGATAGATCCCTAGCTGGGGAATCATTGAATCAAAGAATTTAAAAATTTGCAAAGCCCTTGATACATTTTGACTCTAAAAATCCACTAATTTTACTTCTCCTGACAGAATATTAAAATGATCATTTAATTAACACTTATTTTTAACATTGTGTGTTATTATTTAAATTGTCAAATTTAAAGAAATGGAATATTATTTTCCTCTGTATTTTTGATTAATAATGAGACTGGATATATTTCCACTATTATTTTAATATTTATTGTAACTAAGTAACATTCACTGGGGCATATTTATCTAGTGCCTACCCAACATCTTTTCCCTGGGGTATTATTTAATGACAAAGCTAATGGGCATGGAATATCTTCTGATTTGGTCTTACGCTGCATTGCTTATTCTTATACTCAGTTTATGAAGCAGCTTTATGAAAGTCAATTTAACCTTGCTACACTGAGAGTATGTAACACTGTGACAAGGGATATAAGCCTTCAGTCTCTTATTTGTGAAATGATGATGATAAGAATACTACATGCATTGTAAGTTTGTTGTGAGGATTAAATGAAGGAAGACATAAAGGGTTTAGGACAATGAGTGACTCATTCTAAGTATTTATAAATGTAAAAGACTATCAGCAATAGTAGTGCTAATAGAATAAGAGTTAAGGTAGATGTGTCATCGAAGTTATCTTTTCTTATGGTAGCACAGTATTCTAATTCTGGGAGATGCAGATGGAAGTAAGTCTGGACAGGGTAGAAAAGTTGTCCTAGAGTTCAAAATTTAGGCATGTCTTTTTCAGTGTGATCCTGTCACTGGACAGATGCCTGTGTCAATGAATGCATACAATAGTTAGATGAAATTTGCCTGGCAGTTCAGGCCAAACTTGGAGAGGCTCTCAAATATGGGCTCTAAAAAGCTCAAGGAAAGGAACTGTCCACATTACCATTATGGTACCACAAATTTCACCATTTTACTTCTGCAAGAACCCAGATTTAAATAGCATTCACTGAGGTACATACCATGCTCTAAGGCACTTGTTCTAGATTTTCAAACTTTCCATTTCAACATAACACAAAAATGTACTCAAACACTGTGTACAAAAAAATGTACTATTATTTACAGAGTAGTATTTTTTGAAGAGGAGGGAACAAATGACATAGGAATTTAAAGTTGGCTCAAAGTCTACAATTATTGTCATGGTATGCCTGACATCTTTTCCCTTGTTAGTGGCTTTTTCTGCACATTCAGGAGTGGGATACCCTCTCTGGAGACCTGATTTAACAGGCAAAGTTGTATAGTTCCAGTCAGGTCAGCAGAGGCTTCAGGTCTAATGCTCTAGTAGCCCTGAATTTTAATTCAACACCCTCTTGCCTCCACCCTTACTCATTGTATCTCCTTAGATAAATAACACAATTCCCTTTTTTCTCAACTATAATTAGAGATAATGATAGCTACCTTGTTGCATTAATGCAAGGAGAAAGGTAACTGCTTTAAATCTCCTAGCACATAATAGTAATTTATAATTAGTGTTAACAATAACTCAGATACTGGCCACTCAACTTCTAAGGCTTGAATGCTGTATTCAACTCAACTGCCTCAAGAATAACACCTAAATAAGCCCAAAGCTTAACTCTTCACATCCTGACCCCAAAAGAGAACCCTTCACTGCTTCCATCGTTTCTACACCAAATGTCAGCTAAGTGCTTACTGTGCACAGGCTTTATCCAGGTGCTGCGGAAGGCGTTAAGATTAATCAGCACGAATTCCGTGCTGAGAGGCCTTACCGTCTAGCAGAGAAGATGAGGTATGAACATCAATAATCGGTACACCCCATAGAAAGTGTAAATGCTTGAATAGGATAGAGCTCTAAATGTTGAGGATAGATTACTTTCAAATAATAAAGGTCGCAAGGTAGTATTAACAACCCTTTCTTTTTATATGGACTTTTTTTCTGGGAAGAAAATTTTACTTCAAACTGCCTCTCAGCCATTAAATTGAGCAACTTTATCTTACTGGACCCTAAACAGACCAGTAAGGTCTCCTCTTACTGATTATTCTCCTTAGCCAGCATGCACGAATATTCCAATTAAATGGGGTATAAAGCACTGTGACCTTTTCCTCTCACACTAGGGAAGTAGTGTCCTTGTAACCTACAAGTGTGTATGTTCTGCAAGTAGAACTCAGATTCAGTTTCTTTTTCAGACTCCGCTAAAGTCTTCTTTTCTTGAAGCACTGCTGAAGTTAACCAGGTCTCCTGCTTCTCAGTTCTTCCCTCTCTCTACCCTACTACCTGGCCTCCCCTCAACAATGGCAGGTCACTGACAGTTTACTCACCTCACGGATGGGAGAGATAAAAATGACAAAATGGCAGCCTGGAGATCCAGGGGTTGCAAGTTAAAATGGATAAGGTCCAGCCTGACCTGTGGTGGCACAGTGGATAAAGCGTCGACCTGGGAACACTGAGGTCGCCAGTTCAAAACACTGCACCGGTCTGGTCAAGGCACATATGGGAGTTGATGCTTCCAGCTCCTCCCCATTTTCTCTCTCTCTCTGTGTCTCCTCTCTAAAATGAATAAAATAAAAAAAAAATTAAAATGGATAAGGTCCAAACAAAGAAAAAGAAAGAACCAAGATGTCAAGAAATCCTCAGATTCTTCCAGAGCTAAAATGAAAGAATACAACATTGAAAGAGATCTCTCATGTATAAGTGTCTAGCCCAAGGAATGCCATTCACTCCCAACTAAAGCGTGTGCCTCGGTTAGGGTATGACAGAAAGAAAGCTCACTTAGATGGGAGGGTGAGTTTAGGATGATGGCTATGTTCCATTCCGCTACACTTCTTTCTGAAGCTCTCCTTTACCTACTTTGCTCAGACCTTTTAGTGAAGTTTCTGGTTGAAGGCGGATTTTTTCACCCATCGTATTCCATTTTTCATTCAAACTTATTTCCATGCATTTTCTCACTCTGCTTCTTAATCCTTGATTCTCTCTTTTTTTATTATGCCTCTTTCTCTTTCCATCTTTCTATTTGTTCCTTTCTCTTCTTATATTCTCAATCTACTTTCCTCTTGTCTTACTGTTTTGATATGTCCTTATTTCTGCATGTTTTTCTCCCTTTTTTCATATCTCTGTCCCTTGAAACGTATCTTCCATGCACAATACATAGGTACTTGAGGCATCTGGCATGAAATGACCTGGGTCTAAATGTGAACCCTCTTGCTCTACTAAGCTAAACACAGAGAGTATGATATTTCATTCTCATCCCCCAGCCCCTCTTAAATAGCCACAACTATTTCCAGAAGAAAAGACTGCTAATAATCTAGCAGGCTCCTGGTGTAGATAGAATTCAATTAACTGCTGTTTGATACACAATGGCTTTTGTGTTTGCCTGCCTGTACTTGGTGGTGAAAATAGCATGACTACATTATTCCTAAACTTGAGGGTGTTTTTCTACCTAACAAAGAGAAAAAAAAATCCCAAAATACCTTGAAAAATATATTTTGAGACTCAAAAGTGTTTCATCTACAGCAGGGGTGCCCACAATTTTTCAGCTTGTGAGCTACTTATAAGATGACCAAGTCAAAATGATCTACCTACAATAAAAATGCAAAACATAAATTTTTTTATTTTATATTATCATTATTTAAGTTACTCTTATTACTATTTAATATTGTGTATTCTTCTTTCACCTTTCTCCTTCTCAGCTCTCTTTTCAGAGGAAAGTCAATGTCATAGTTTTTATGAACAGTTCGAAAAAGCCTCTCCACATTTCCCTTCTTTGGAATAGCAATGGCTCACAGACAGATGAGGCAAACACACTTAGAATATGACATAGTGAAAAAAATCCCCTCTCATTCTGTATGTAAGTGGTAGGTTTTAGGTTTCTCTCTCGAACCAGCTATGGCACTCATTTTTATACCCTTTGTTGTATTCATTTTAAATAAATTGAAGGCTAACTATGCAGCAATGTAACTGAACAAGTTAGCGCGGTTTAACGCGCATGCGTAGGGTGCCAATCAAAAGACAAATGTCTTTTTAATGTCCTGCGATCTACCCACACTTCCTTCGCGATTGACCAGTAGGTCGCGATCGACCTATTGAGCACCCCTGATCTATAGCATCAAAGATTCACTGAAATTCTATTTTCTGTTCCTTGTTATTTAAATTTCTATTTTTCTGTAACATTAGCTGTGGTATGTATATCTTTACAACCTGGTTTTTCTCTGCTCCTTACTATTAGACTTTGCCATAAACTCATAATCCACCCTGGTTTTCAAAATGTTCATTCTCCCATGGCAACAAAGATGCAAATGAAGATTTTTGGTGATACTGTGAGGCAGTAGAGGCTCAGTGTGACTCTTCCAAAAATTTGCTATTGAAGAATAAACATCTGCAGCAGTAATAATAGAGGTCAGCAGTCCCAAAGTCAGTGAGTTGCTCTTGAGTGGATTTTAGCCATCTATGAGTGCTGAAACATGTCAGTGAAGTAAATTGCCCTTATTTTTCTTGTCAGAAGTTCTGGATTCTTTTACCTTTTTGTTAGAAAAGAGAAAACACTTCTTTTACAAGTTGGTTTGGGTATTTTTTTTCTTTGACAGATTTGAACATGTCACTGAACAGCTGTATCTGTATGAAGTGCTTGTTTACTGAAACACACACTTAAGATCTCTTCTATGTGTATTAGGGTTCTTGGCCATGGTTAACCACCATCTCACATCCCTGACTAGCAGAAATTCCCTGATGCTGCAGTGACCTAGACAAGAGAAGTAATTTTCTGCCCCTGTACAGTCTGGCAAAGGTTACTATTCCAATTGCTACTAAGGATTTCTTACAATGAGAGATGTTTCAAATTTTTTTTTTTTTGCAAAGTCTTAGGGTGGGCAGAGGGTGCGGGGGTCAGGGAGATACATAGCCATTCACACCTATAGATTAGTTGGTTGCACATTTGTTTCTGTATAGCTGGAAGCAATGGATCTTTGGAGAAAAAAAAAATCATTGTAAATATGCTTTCCTCTGGTGTTTTGTCTCAGGACTTTCTTCTCTTGCCCCAAGTACAGCTAGCTGTTCCATCATCAACCATGTTGTTTCAGCCGCAAAGGCACATATAGATCTGATATGTCCAGGTTACCCAGATATTTGAAGTACATAAATGAAAGACCAGAGAATAGCATTCTATAGCCTCTCCTTCAGCTTCACCAACATAGGATGCTATCTTATGTGAATATAAACTTGGAGGTGTGAAACTGTTGCTCATGAAGCAGATTCTTAAAAGAGGAAGATTTTTTATTAAGTATATCTCTACAGAATTTCTAGTTATGAATAAGAAAACCACTGCTATTCTGTTGTTATTAGAGTCTTAATCCAATCATTCTTTATTAAAAAATAAGACAAAACATTTCCATAGCAACACAGACACAAAACGCATTTTCTGAATAGATATTATAATTCTATTAAGATAATATAGAACTTCCATTGGAGTATTGGAGTCAATTATTTGAAAATTATGAATGTACAGATATTTTTTTTAATGCATAAACATTTTTGGGGAATTCAATTCATGCCAATTTCTTATCTTTCTATTAAACATAAAGGACAAAAGACTTGTATCTACATAAGTAAAATGAAATCAAAAGGTAATTATTAATTAAATATGGGTTATCCCTCTAAATCTCTAATTTTTTGTACAGCAGTACATTTTCTGTTTTAAAAATTTATAAAATTAGCATATCATTAGCTTTAGTCTTTAATAACATCTAATGTCAAAGTACTTTTGTTTTTATTAAGGACCATGAATCAGTACCATAAATCAGAATATATTTTATCATCCACAACACTCTAGACCAACAACTTTAAATTTTTTCATCTCATTGCATACATAAACTAATTAGTTAAATTCTACAGCACATCAAAAAATATTTTGGGGAGCAAGATGGCGACGGAGTAGGCGGACGTACCAACTTCCAACTCCCAGAACAAAAGTGGATTACAACTCAATTTTAAGAACCATCACCTGGATAAACCAACTTTGAACAAAACTAAGTGGACTCTTCAACCAAGGAACACAGAAGAAGCCACATTGAGACTGGTAGGAATAGCGAAAACATGAAGAGGGCTGCCCAGCTCCCCAGAGCAAACGGCAGCCAGGAGAGACCCGTGTGGCGGGAGGAGAGTTTGGTGGAGAGGGAGGGACCTGGGTCCCAGGAACCAAGCCCCAGCCTGCAGTCCCAGAGCCTAGAAGAGGCGTTTGGACAGTTTTGAGCTGTGAAACAAGTGAGGGAGCTCCCAGGCCTACAGTGTGGAGTATTAGGTCCCTTCCCACTCTGCTGAGGGCTGCTTGGGGTTTTGGGGTGGCAGGACGCTGAAAGGTGGTTCTGTCGGCGTGGGCAGAGGCCAAGCCAGTGGGAGATCGGTCTAGCCCAGAGGGTCAGAGGGGACCATGAAAGCGGTCCGGAAGCTGCGGGCCTGCCTTTAATCCCACTTACGGGGACAAAGCAGGAGGCCAGGAACTGGCAGGCCCTGCGCAAGCCGGCCCTGACCGCGGGGACCGGGCTAGGACCAGGGACGGGCAGGGGCTGTGGCTGAGCTGACGCTACCAGTACCCACCCCCCCACCCCACCCCCGGGCTGGAGAAACCGCGGTGGGCCAGTATACGTGCGCGAGCGGGCTCCGAGCACGGGAACGGGGTGGACCCCGAGACAAGTGGAGGCTCGCAGCTGAGCCCACACTACTATCCCCGTCCAGCCGGAGAAACCCCGGATAGCATTCATACGTGAACAAGCGGGCTCCGAACGCAGGGGCGGAGTAGAGTCCGGGACGAGCGGAAGTACGCAGCTCAGCGGAAGGCAGCAAACACGCCCGCCCCAATAAACCTTGGTTTCCGACCCTGCGCAGAAGGGACCTGGCCTCGAGGGCGGGGCTAAAGCTCTGGACGGGCAAAAGCTTACAGCTGAGAGCACGTCAAAAGCCCCGCCTAACCCGCGGAACTGTAGCGAGCAGGCTCCGACTGCTGGTTCTGGGCGGAAGTCCGGAAATAGGCTGGGTCCGCAGCTGAGGAAAGGTGCTCACCTCTACCCTTGGTATTATCTTGTGGCTTCAGTCACAGCCCCTCCCACGGAGGAGAGGCAGAAATCATAGCAAAAGCCACAGTGGGCCGGCGCTGGCAACGCTCATACCCAACCACCCTAGGCACCGGCAGAGGGGGTGGGAGGCCTGCAGATAGACCACACCTAGAGAACACAAAGGCAACACCTACTGGACTCCAGTGGCCACAACTTGCTTATACACAGAAAAAATGGGCAAGCAGAGGAATGCAAACCAAATGAATCAAGAGAAATCCCCAGAGAAGGACCTGAATGAACCAGATATAACCAAATTACCAGAAGCAGAATTTAGAATAATGATAGTTAGGATATTCAAAGAAATTAGAGCAACAATGGATAGTCATTATGAACATCTAAATAAAGAGATAACAAGTATAAAAAATGAAATTGAAATAATAAAAAAGAATCAGACAGAAATGACAAATACAGTATCAGAACTGAAGACCACAATGGAAGGAATTAAAAGCAGGATGGATGACACTGAGGATCGAATAAGCGAGTTAGAGGACACAATAAACAAAGGCACAGAAGCAGAGAAGAAAAATGAAAAGAGACTTAAAAAATGTGAGGAAACTCTAAGGGAGCTCTGTGACAACATGAAGAGAAACAACATTCGCATCATAGGGGTGCCTGAAGAAGAGGAGAGAGGACAGGAAATGGAAACTTTGTTCAATCAAATCATAGCAGAAAACTTTCCTAAATTAAGGCTGGGAAACACTCCACACATTCAAGAAGCACACAGAACTCCATTAAAGAGAAACCCAAAAAGATCTACACCAAGACACATCATAGTTAAAATACCAAAGCTAATGGATAAAGAAAAAATTTTAAAAGCTGCTAGAGAAAAAAAGGCTATCACCTACAAAGGAGCCCCCATAAGGATGACATCGGACTTCTCAACAGAAACACTTGAGGCCAGAAGGGAATGGCAAGAAATAATCAAAGTAATGCAGAACAAGAACCTACAACCAAGACTACTTTATCCAGCAAGGCTAACATTTAAAATTGAAGGAGAAATAAAGAGCTTCCCAGAAAAAGAAAGCCTGAAGGAATTCATAAAAACTAAACCAATTCTGCAAGAGATACTAAGGGGCCTCTTGTGAACAGTTTAAAGGGAGGAAAGAATAGAGCAAAAGAAGAATACAGCTTTAAAGAATAAAATGGCAATAAACAACTACATATCAATAATAACCTTAAATGTAAATGGATTAAATGATCCAATCAAAAGACATAGGGTAGCTGCATGGATAAAGAAACAGGACCCATACATATGCTGTCTACAAGAGACACACCTTAAAACAAAAGATGCTCATAGACTGAAGGTAAAAGGATGGAAAAAAATATTTCATGCAAATGGAAATGAAAAAAAAGCAGGGGTAGCAATACTTATATCAGACAAAATGGACTTTAAAACAAAGGCTTTAGTAAGAGATAAAGGAGGGCACTACATAATGGTAAAGGGAACAATTCAACAGGAAGATATAACTATTGTAAATATCTATGCACCAAATATAGGAGCCCCGACATACATAAAGCAGACTTTGATGGATATAAAGGGCGAGATTAACAGCAATACTATCATAGTAGGGGATTTCAATACCCCTCTAACAACACTGGATAGATCCTCAAGAAAGAAAAGTAATAAAGAAACAGCAGACTTAAAGGAGACACTAGATCAACTTGATTTAATAGATATCTTCAGAACTTTTCACCCTAAAGCAGTAGAATATACATTCTTCTCAAGCGCTCATGGTACGTTTTCTAGGATAGACCACATGTTAGGACACAAAAATGGTCTCAATAAATTTAAGAAGATTGAAATCATATCAAGCATTTTCTCTGATCACAATGCCATGAAACTAGAAATTAACCACAAAAGAAAAAATGAAAAATACTCAAACACTTGGAAACTAAATAGCATGTTATTAAATAATGAATGGATTAACAATGAGATCAAAGAAGAAATAAAAAAGTTTCTAGAAACCAATGATAATGAGCATACATCAACTCAAAATTTATGGGACACAGCAAAAGCAGTTCTGAGAGGGAAGTTTATTGCACTACAGGCATATCATAAGAAGCTAGAAAAAGCTCAAATAAGCAACCTGACCCTGCATCTAAAAGAACTAGAAAAACAACAACAAATAAAACCCAAGACAAGTAGAAGGAAGGAAATAATAAAGGTCAGAGCAGAAATAAATGACATAGAGGCTAAGGAAACAATACAGAGGATCAATGAAACAAGAAGCTGGTTCTTTGAAAAGGTAAACAAGATTGATGAACCTTCAACTAGACTCACCAAGAAAAAAAGAGAGAGGACTCAAATAAATAATATTAGAAAGGACAGTGGAGAAATAACAACTGACACAACAGAAATACAAAGCATTGTAAGAAAATACTATGAAGAACTATATGCCAAAATATTAGACAATCTTGGTGAAATGGACAAATTTCTTGAATCATATAACCTTCCAAAAATCAATCTGGAAGAATCAGAACACCTAAACAGACCAATTACAGCAAATGAGATCGAAACAGTTATCAAAAAACTCCCAAAAAAGAAAAGTCCTGGGCCTGATGGCTTCACAAGTGAATTCTATCAAAAATTCAAAGAAGAACTAACTCCTATTCTCCTCAAGCTATTTCAAAAAATTCAAGAGGAAGGAAGACTTCCAAACTCCTTTTATGAGGCGAGCATAATTCTGATCCCAAAACCCGGCAAAGACAACACAAAGAAAGAAAATTATAGGCCTATATCCCTGATGAATTTAGACGCTAAAATTCTCAACAAAATATTAGCCAACCGGATCCAGCAATATATGAAAAAAATCATACACCACGATCAAGTGGGATTTATTCTGGAGCGGCAAGGCTGGTTCAATATTCGCAAATCAATCAATGTGATTCACCACATAAACAAAAGGAAGGACAAAAATCACATGATAATTTCAATAGATGCAGAAAAGGCATTTGATAAAATCCAGCACCCATTCATGCTCAAAACTCTCAGTAAAGTGGGAATACAGGGATCATTCCTTAACATGATAAAGGCAATCTACGATAAACCGACAGCAAACATCATACTAAATGGACAAAGATTAAAAGCAATCCCCTTAAGATCAGGAACCAGGCAGGGTTGCGCACTTTCACCACTCTTATTCAACATAGTTCTGGAAGTCCTAGCTACAGCAATCAGACAAGAAGAAGAAATAAAAGGCATACAAATTGGAAAAGAAGAAGTAAAACTGTCATTATTTGCAGATGATATGATATTGTATATTGAAAACCCTAAAGTCTCAGTCAAAAAACTACTGGACCTTATAAATGATTTCAGCAAGGTGGCAGGATATAAAATTAATACTCAGAAATCAGAGGCATTTCTATACACCAACAATGAAATATCAGCAAAAGAAATTAAGGAAACAATCCCCTTCACTATTGCAGCCAAAAAAATAAAGTACCTAGGAGTAAATTTAACCAAGGAGGTTAAGGACTTGTACTCGAAAAATTATAGAACATTGATAAAAGAAATCAAGGAAGATACAAACAAGTGGAAGCACATACCGTGCTCATGGCTAGGAAGAATAAACATCATTAAAATGTCTATATTACCCAAAGCAATTTATAAATTCAATGCAATACCAATTAAAATACCAATGACATACTTCAAAGATATAGAACACATATTCCAAAAATTTATATGGAACCAAAAAAGAACACGAATAGCCTCAGTAATCTTAAAAAGGAAAAATAAAGCAGGAGATATCACTCTTCCTGATATCAAGGTTTACTACAAGGCCATTATACTCAAGACAGCCTGGTACTGGCATAAGAACAGGCACATAGATCAATGGAACAGAACAGAGGACCCAGAAATAAACCCACAGCTTTATGGACAACTGATATTTGACAAAGGAGGAAAGAACATACAATGGAGTAAAGACAGCCTCTTTAACAAATGGTGTTGGGAAAATTGGACAGCTACCTCCAAAAAAATGAAACTAGACCATCAACTTACACCATTCACAAAAGCAAACTCAAAATGGATAAAAGACTTAAATGTAAGCCGTGAAACCATAAGCATCTTAGAAGAAAACATAGGCAGCAAGCTCTCCGACATCTGTAGCAGCGGTATATTTGCCGATTTATCTTCATGGGCAACTGAAATAAAAGGCAAGATAAACAAATGGGACTATATCAAACTAAAAAGTTTTTGCACAGCTAAAGACAATAGGAACAGAATAAAAAGACAAACCACACAATGGGAGAACATATTCGACAGCCCATCTGATAAGGGGTTAATAACTAAAATTTATAAAGAACTTATAAAACTCAACACCAGGAAGACAAACAACCCAATCAAAAAATGGGCAAAAGAAATGAATAGAAATTTTTCCAAAGAGGACATACAGATGGCCAATAGGCATATGAAAAAATGCTCAACATCACTAATCATTAGAGAAATGCAAATTAAAACCACAATGCGATATCACCTCACACCAGTCAGAATGGCACTCATCAGCAAAACAACACAGAATAAGTGCTGGCGAGGTTGTGGAGAAAAGGGAACCCTTCTGCACTGCTGGTAGGAATGCAGACTGGTGCAGCCACTGTAGAAAACAGTTTGGAGATTCCTCAGAAAATTAAAAATCGAACTGCCTTTTGACCCAGCTATCCCACTTACAGGAATATACCCTAAGAACACCATAGCACTGTTCGAAAAGAAGAAATGCACCCCCATGTTCGTGGCAGCATTGTTCACAATAGGGAAGATCTGGAAACAGCCCAAGTGTCCGTCAGAAGACGAGTGGATTAAAAAGCTTTGGTACATATATACTATGGAATACTACTCTGCCATAAGAAACGATGACATCGGATCATTTATAACAAAATGGATGTACCTTGATAACATTATACGGAGTGAAATAAGTAAATCAGAAAAAAAGAAAAACTGAGAACAGCACGATTACATATATAGGTGGGACATGAAAGTGAGGGTATGAGACATGAACAAGAGAGTGGTGGTTATGGGATGGTGGGAGGGAGGGAAGAGTGGGATAGGGAGGAGGGGAGGGACGCAGGGAAAACCAGATTGAAGGTGACAGAGGACAATTTGACTTTTGGTGATGGGTATGCAACACAATTGAATGATAAGATAACCTGGAGATGTTTTCATTGTACATATGTACCCTGATTTATTGATGTCACCCCATTAGAAATAATAATAATAAAATATATATATAAAAGAAATAAAAAAAAATAAAAAATATTTTGTAACAATTTGACAAAAACTAGATATAATTTTGTTTCATTCACATAAAATGGCTGTGTTAATGGTTGGCATTTTTTATTTGACAATTTAAGGGAAAAGATGTAAATACCCTTGACCAAATAGTCAGGTGTTGTATGTTTTAAAAATTCTTGCAGCACACCATTGTTCTGTGACATGTCAGTTGCGAATTACTGATCGAGATTGGTTTCCAAAGGGAGAAATATTTTATGTATATCAAACAAAAATTTTAAACTTAAAAATGAACTAAAAGCTTGGATTAATTATGTTTCTACTGATGTAAAAAAATGTGATTAAACATTCCAGCAGATCAGTCATTGGATTAGTTTATAAGACAAACTCACCTATGAAGGTAACTAAGGTGTTACAGTGTAAATGGAATGTATCAGATGCTGTTGGAATAAGCTCCACTAAGCAGTGGCTCTGTGTTTGTTTTACTTTCCTAAAAAGATGAAGTATGGGGTAAATATTCTGAGACAACATAAACTCATGAAGAAGCAAAAATGCAATCTGATTAGAAGAATTTGTGTCTATGCATGCTAAATTATAGAAGATTATGGCATTTCCATAATTAACACCCTAGAAAGCTTCATAGATCAAGACATTGGTTGTCAATTTGGGTAATGTCTCATCTCTAAGACAGCTTTGTATATTACCTATCATAACTTTCCAACTTTTGAATTTCTAGGCAAGTAAAAAACCTAAAATGTCTGTTAACTAAATTTCAAACTGATTTCTTTTTTTCTTTTTAGATGCCATGTAAAATTATTCTGGATTACTCACCTCTAGATAGTATAATCTGCCGAGATTTGTTAAAAAAAAAAAATGATTTAAATGTGATAGGCAGCAAAGAGTTGGCAGTAATTCAACTTAGAAAACTAATCTCTTGATCTAGAAATTATCTAATTGTGCTTAACACAAATAGTTAGCAAATTATTGTGGCACTTATTTCAATATGATTCAAAATACAAAACCATTTTTATAGGCTCAACAAATATCTCAAATGACATGAAAATATAATTGTGCTAATTTTACCCATAGGAATCTACTGAATTTCCCTCTTAAAAAAACTAAGCTATTCAAAACAAAGCATTTGAAGACTTAACATTGATTCTGTCATATTCCTTTTTCAAAAGACAATTAGATTGAGGTTAAAGCTAAATATGACATCATTACAATTTTCAACAAGAAAATAGGGATGTTAGAATTCCACTACTCATTACTTTTCATTTAGTACTTTTTTCATAATTAGGCTATGCAACTTTCCAAATTTAATACAAATGAAAATCTTATCTTTAGTTATTATGGAAATATGAAAGTAACTGCAATTTTGTTACTGAAATAGTCACTTTTTAATTTTCAACTCTGGGACTTATAAATCTTTTTGCAGTCATTGTATGTGTAGATGTGCAATCTTGGTATTCTTTTTTTTTTTTTCTGAAGTGAAAAGCAGGGAGGCAAAGAGACAGACTCCCACATACACTCCACTGGGATCCACCTGGCAAGCCCATGTGGACGATGCTTTGCCCACCTGGGGCGTTGCTCCTTTCCAACCGGAGCCATTCTAGCACCTGAGGCAGAGGCCATGAAGCCATCCTCAGCGCCTGGGCCAACTTTGCTCCAATGGAGCCTTGGCTGAGGGAGTGGGAAGAAAGAAACAGAAAGAAAGGAGAGAGAGAATGGTGTAGAAGCAGATGGTCACTTCTGTGTGCCCTGACAGGGAATCGAACCTGAGACTTCCACATGCCAGGCCAACACTTTACCACTGAACCAACTGGCCAGGGCCTCTTTGTATTTGTTTTTAATTGTATTAGCAGAAGTGTAAAAATTAAGTTTTAGAATAGCAAAATAATAAGCTAAATCACCTGAAGATAAGTCCATCTTTCTATTTTCTATAATATTGCATTTTAAAAGAAAATACTGATATAGATGATTTTAAGATACATATATATTTAAATAAAAAATACAGCAGCACTTAAATTCTGATTAGAAAATGTGTACTCTTTTCATTTTAATATGTTTCCACAATATATTCTAGAAGAAGACTATGTCCTAAACACTGTGTCCCAGGATGTTCAAGTTCAACCTTAGAAGGTTCTGTGAGTGTTACTGAGGTAACCACATCTAAAATGCTTCATTGTAATGCCTGGTAGCCAGTGTGCAACAGTCAGTGCCCATGTTTATTTTTATTATATATTTTAATCAACACAGATACAATTGATATGGGAATTATGTAGGTATTTTGGTCAGTCCAGAACCCATAAAAATAAATGGAGCAACTGAGCAAACACCTCAACCTTAAAGCCAAATGGGTTTGCCGGAACTCTTTGGATATGATGACCGTATTTGTTTTATAGTAAAAGTAAGAATATACAATTTTATTTTAAATCAAGAGAATGCAGCATGTATTCTCTCAAAGTAATCAAAGGTCATCTGTTGGGTAGGTACCTCCAAACCTTGAGCAGGCATTGTGTTCCTTTTTTTATTTGGTCTCCTCTGTGTTTTTGGAGAAAAGACGGAAATCAAAGAATGTGTTCAGGGCTCACACCAGCTTTTGGCCACCAAGATCAAGAAGAAAGGTCCTGATAAGGAAGGCAATATCAGGAAAGAGGGCCAATTCTTGACAAAATTGTGAATTGCGTTTTAGCTAGAACACCTTTTATCTTTCCAGAGAGAGCTCCTCTTTTCCCTTATACCACTTCCTTTGACTCATAGGCTTTCCCTGAGTCCCTTTATTTCCTCAAGTCCTCTCATCACCGCTCTTTTCCAGTATCTCCCATTTGCAGACAAGGAAGGAGTGCCTTGTGTTTCAGACTCATCCCCTCACTGCTCTTTATTCCAAACTCTTTTGTAAACCCGTTAGTGTTCTATAGAGTTGACGTCTAAAAGTGCCCCAGACCTTCTTTACAACTTCTGGTGAAATAATGTACACTAAGATCTTTGCTGAGAACTGTTTGCTGTACTTCTCATCTAAACTACATTCTGAAGACCTGTGTGGAATAAGGAGAAGAACATCAGACCCCAAGCAGCACTGTATGTTCCTATCCTTGTGACACTGTTAGCCATTGGGATGCAGAGATGTGTATTTATTTACCCAAGAAGAAATAGTGCAGGGGCTGGCAAAACAAAAAAAATTGATATTCAGTTGACATGAACCTCTGAAATTATCCAAAAATATCTATTTCTGCTTAGGAGTGTGAAGTATGGTCTCCCTCATACTTGCCTTGTCCTCCCTTTTCCCAGACCCTGACTACTTTCAGATTCACAATAAAAACACACATATCAAAGACTCACAGTGCATAAAACAACCCTGTTAAGTCCTACGGTCTGTGGGTTAAGCCTTTCATTGGAAAAGTAAAAGGATATAAAATATTTTTTTTCTTGCCTGACCAGGCAGTGGCTGCAGTGGATAGAGCGTCAAATTGGGACACAGAGGATTTAGGTTTGAAACCTCAAGAACGCTGGCTTGAGTGCGGGCTCACCAGCTTGAGCGCAGGGTCACTGGCTTGAAGCCCAAGGTCGTTGGCTTGAGCAAGGGGTCACTCGCTCTGCTGTAGCCTCCCTGTCAAGGCACATATGAGAAAGCAATCAATGAACAAGCAAGGAGCAACAAAGAAGTGATGCTTCTCATCTTCATCCTGCCTGTCTGTCCCTATCTGTCCTCTCTCTGTCTCTGTCTCTCTCTCTGTCTTCATCACAAACAAAAAAATTCTTTCTCTTTCCTCTTCTTCCAGAATGATGAGATTTTGAAACTAAAAGGTGCTTATATTGTGAGGATTTATACCTCCAGAGACCTAAGTGGGGATTGAAAAAGTCAAAAGAATGGTAAATAAAAAATATCTGGATGCTCAGGGCTTAGTTGATCAGTATATAGACCTGAGTTATCTGGGGGTTGCACGAGGACTCTGCATGAAGAAGGGAAGATTTAAAAACAAAAAACGCTAACAATAAATAAATATAACATGTTTGGCTAATGTATGTCTCCAGGTATGACGGCCCTGCCCAGATCCCACACAGGATGAGACCCCAATGGGTTCTTTAACCGAGACACTGGGCGCGGCAAGCAGGAGGCACTCTGGGCCTATCTGTCTCCCAAGTGACCCAGTACAAGGATACAGACAGCATGCAGTTCTGTTCTCAGCTCAGAGATAAAATAAATTAATATTTCTTTCTATTACAAAGAAGTTGATGCATGTTCTCTGACCCAGCTAAGTGTGTGAACTGAATAGATTTCACTGTAGTTCAAATATATGTGGCTCTTATACATGGGTGCCAGAGGCTATGAGAAATTTCCATTAGAAAAGTATTTTGTACCCTAGGACACTTTTCTTATCCCATTTTTTAAGTAAGAAAGTCAGAAATAACTGCCCCCAAAGACATTTTCTTGTATCTTTTCATAACTATTAGTAATTTTTTTTGTGTGTCTTGCTATCTCACCAAACTATAATCTTTTTTTCCTCTTTGAACTTCTCTGGGTGCCAAACATAGACATTTGCATATTCTAGGCCTTCACTAATAGAAATTGAATTAATATTGTTGTTAGAGACATACAAATGAATTTCTCTTAATTCAAATATATGCAAACTAGAGCTACTTGCCAATTTTTTTTTTTGAGATGAGAAGAGGGAAGCTAGTGAGGCAGACTTCTGCACGTGCCCCAACCAGCATACATCCACAGGCAATCCTGTCTAGGGCCAATGCTCAGTACCTAGTTATTTTTAGCACCTGAGGCTGATGCATTCACACCAACTGAGCTATCCTCAGCGCCCATCTGATGCTCAAACCAGTCCAGCCATTGGCAGTGGGAGGGGAAGAGAGAGAGAAGGGAGAGGGGGATAGAAGCAGATGGCCGCTTCTCTTATGTGTCCTGACAGTGAATCAAACCTGGGATATCCATAAGCCAGCCGATGATCTATCCACTGAGCCACTGGCCAGCCAGGAACCTACTTGCCAAATTCTAACTGGTAAGTAATGCAAAGACTGTATGAGTTTTCTTTGCTTTCTTTGAAAATTGCCTGTATCTTTCAACCCCTTTGATATCTTATAAAACAAAGATTTAGGAAAAGGCAAATCAATTTATTTGAACAGAGATTTCTTAACATTGTTTTTTAGGAACATGAGTAAATGATGTAAAAGGGCATCCTTTTCCCATTATTTCCAGATTATGAAAATATCATTTATTTCCAATTCTATGCTTCCTGCATGACAAGCAAAGGAAAACATGAGACTGACTTTGCATTCTCATGGCAAAGTGAGAGTAGTCTGTGGTAGGTGGGGACATGGTTAAATTTGAGTAAGTCAGGCTTTGTTTTTCATTTATATTGAATCTGTGAAGCAAAGAGTAGAGGTGGAGCAATCTGATTTTCTACCACAGCATTAACAGTAAGTTTATTCAGACAAGAAAAGAAAACAAACGGTAGGTCAAGGCAGATGATTCACTATTACTGTAGCTGACGTGACCCCATTTCCAACACCTAATTTAAATCTGATTGGTATTACTTCTGAGAGCTAAGTCTGAAATCTGATATAGTCCAAATCCTCCCTGAAAATTCCCTAACCCCCTGTAATATTGCCGGCACATAGTTGGCTTGAGTAGCACACATTTATAAATCTAACAGCCATCCACACGTTGTCCTCAAAGGTGTACCATTACCACAAGATAATGCTGTTACAGAGAAAAGGGAGTAATTTATCAATCATGAGAGCCAAAAAGATAAGCACACTACCTAGAACCTCAATTCAATCAGCAAAGACCCAAAAGAAATCAGCAGCAGACCTAAAGGGACTAACTACTCATCTTTCTTTTCTTCTCCTGTTTTTGAGGGTCTTTAGTATCTTTGTGGCAGGGGGCAATAACTCTTAGCCTAGTGCTATAGGCAGGTAGTAATTTCTTGTTTTAACTTGGGAATTACTTTGTTTGTTTTGATAATTTGTTAAGTTCTCCATCCTTCCCTGTGAGGGTACCGTTACTCTATTTCTTTCTTATTGCTGTCTTTAGCATTGCGCATTATACACAATTCAGATCAGGGTTTGGAAGAGTGTCACAAAGTGTTGTTTCTCAACACTTGTCAGCATAAAAATAGAACTGATCCTGTGTTTTCCAACAGTGGTAGACATATTCCTGCAGGTAAATGCCTAATGAAGTAGTTAGGTCAAATGCGACTGAGTAAGTGTTGATTTGAGAAATCATATTGTCACTCTGGAGGAAGGGTGATGCTCACCACACCGGTACCTTCCCATGGGTTACTCTGATTCTTGTCTACCTCTCTACCTTTATTTCTTACTACCCTCACCCAGAGCACCATGCCATAGGCATCATGGCACTATCTCTTTCTAGATACAATAAGATCATTCTTAACTTAAGGACCTTTTGTTGCCTCTTGTTGGACGTTCTCCCTCCAAATTATCACATGGCAGGCTCCCACTTAACATTTATACCTGAGCTCATATGTCACTTCCATAACATTCAGATCATCTATATTCCCAACACCTTCCATGCACAGTAACACCTGTTTTTACTTGTCACGTTCCCTTTTGGGGGCTCTTAATTTCACTGACTACTTTCTAAATTTATCATATTTATCTTTTTATTTGTTTCCTATGTATTTCTTTCTTCTCCCCTGGGAAAGACCCATAAAATTAAGGCCATTGTTTGTATAATTTATTGTTGTGTCCCTAATCACCTTGATGAGTACTTAGCACACAGTAGGTGTACAACAAATACTTTTCAAATAAGTTATTGTGCTATTCGAAGAGTGTTGTAGACAGGGTTAACAAAGATGACTGATATACAAAGGTACAGCAGGAACTATTTATATTTTTCCTAATGACTAAATTGTCTGAGTCCCCAAAATGTCATAGAATTTAGAAGCTGGCAAGAGCTTGAGGCCCAAAGAGAATGAGATTCTCAGTCTCTCACTGTCGGCTAGTAACTGGCAGAACTGAGACTAAGCCCATTAGCTTTGCATTGCTTTTCCTCATCCTGCCAACCCCTACCTTCAGACCACAAGGCTTTTGATTGTACTGTCTTATTAATTTTATTACAAATGGCATTTTTAAAATAGAAAAGTTTACTATTTCTTCATGGCTGCTATATAACAAGTGACCTCAAATCCAGTGTATAAGAACAACACGAAGTTACTCTCCTGCAGCTATGTATGTCAGAAGTCTGACACAGATCTTGTGGGCTAACATTAAAGTTGGACAGCTTCCCTTCTGGAAGCTCTAATAGGGAATCCCTTCCTTCCTTCCTTCCTTCCTTCCTTCCTTCCTTCCTTCCTTCCTTCCTTCCTTCCTTCCTTCCTTCCTTCTTTCTCTTTTCTTTTCTCTCTCTCTCTCTCTTTCTTTCTTTCTTCTTTCTTCATTCTTTGTTTCTTTCTTTCTCTCTCTCTCCTTCCTTCTTTCCTTCCTTCCTTCCTTCCTTCCTTCCTTCCTTCCTTCCTTCCTTCCTTCCTTCCTTCCTTCCTTCCTTTTTTCTTTTCCTCTCCTCTCCTCTCCTCTCCTCTCCTTTCCTCTTCTCTCCTTTCCATTTTATTTCTTCCTGGACTGTAAAAGGCCCATTTCTCCAGCTTGCAAGACAGCAATGACTGGTCCTTACATTGTGTCACTCTTATGTTCTCCTCCTCTGCCTTTTTTGTCTACCATTAAGGACCCCTGTGTTTATTTTGGGCCACCCTGTGTAATCCAGGATAATGTCCTTATTTTAAGATCAGCCAATTAGCCATTTTAATTCCATCTGAAACCTTTGCACCCTTTGTAAGATAGAATACTCACAAATTCTGGGTAATAGACTGTGGACATCTATGAGGGGCATCATTCACCCTAAAAAGCAATATGAAAAAATTTTATGTCTTTCTTTTCCAAAATAATTATGGTTTATATTTTGGGGTAGGTAGAGGTAGCACCATTTGAGTTCTAGGTGATTTTTGATGCTAATCAATTCTGCTTATATAGTGGTTCACATCCATATTTAATTTTTTATTACGGTATATTTTTCCAAAAGTTTACAGTAAAACTCACATAATTTTAAAATAAACTTATGTCAAAGATTTTATTTACCTTATTATCTAATAAAGAAACCATGATTGTGAGATTGGTACTAAGGAGGATATGAAAATGAGAGTTGTATATAATTAAAGAATTCTGAATGATTTTGTTAATTTGAAGAAACAAAACTGTTCAATGTTCTATAGATCATAAGATAATAACCCTTGGTAATTCTTTTGTACTAAACATAAATCTATTAGTTAAATAATAATTTCACAATGTCTACAATGTCATCAAATATCTAGGTGTACTCTTCTAGATAATTCTTTGATCTTGGTGTACCTCTGTTAAAATAATGACACCAAAAACAACTGCAGTTATTTTCCTTGTTTACTTCTAAGTTTTGGATAATTTTTCTTAATTAGTTTAGAATAAAATTCTTTAAAATTATTGAAATAAAATTTATGCATACTATGAAGGTTACAATTTACTTTTGAAAGCAATTACATTTGTAGGTAATGAATAATAGAGTTGTCACCTTTGGAATTAAGACTAAGCATGAAGCACTAGCTTTGCAATGCTATTTTACCTTACCTACTTTATAATTATTTATTTTAAAGAATTCTTTTAAATGAACAAGATAATATATGTGAAACACTATTTTAATAATAATATTATTATTGTTACTCTAACTTTATTAGTTATATCTTTTTGCCTTTTAAAATATTTGCAATTTCTTTTTGTTAATGCAACCCAAAATTCAGAGAATCAGGAGTGCAATGTGTTTTATGTCTTCCGAATTTAAATATTTTTACTACTTTTTTTGTTTCTTCAGAATTATTTTGTCTTATATTGAGTTTCTGAATTATGTACTTATTTATCTTGTTAACCTAAAAATATAAAGCCAGAGTGAGAAGCAACAAGTGTTATTTGACATAAATATATATATATATAATATATACAATAAATATATATATATATATATATAATAAAAAATATAATTGGATGGCATAGGTTTAGGTAAAAGCCAATTATGCCTCAATTATGGGATAAATGCAAGGGATTTTTATGAGAGAAAGAAGGGAAATTATTATGTGAATAGAAGGAAGGATTTTCTATTGGTGTTAATAAGATGTTGTTCTTTAGTTATACCTAGCTGTTTACTCATTCAAAGCATTATTCTTAATTTTTAGTCTATATAATCAGAATGTCTACTTTGTTATTCAGCTGTTTAGAAAATCATGTAGTTTTGGTCCAGTCCAAAAGTTATTTTAGCCAGTTCAAACATTCCAAAGATTCAAGGAGTAAGAAGACCCTTAAGGCTCTTCTGAAATGGCAGCCCAATATGTAATTAAAAAAAAAAAAAATTTAACTTTTATTAATTTTATTTTATTGTATTAACATGGATTCAAGTTTCCAACTCAATATAACACCCTCACCCCCCGTACCCCCTTTTACACTCTCTTTGCCCCCCTCCCTCTAACTCCCTCCATACTTTCCTCTAGGACTTGCTGTCCTATTATCTGTGTCTCTGTGTTATGTATATATAATTTCACTAATCCCTTCACCTTCTCTGATCCTGTCCCTCATCTCCCTTCCCTCTGACAGCTGTCCCTCTGCTTCCCGTGACCCCACCTCTGCCTCTATTCTGTTCCTCAGTTCACTTTGTACATTAGATTCCTCATATAAGTGAGATTACATAATATTTGTCTTTCTCTGACTGGCTTATTTCACTTAGCATAATATTATTCAGGTTCATCCATGCTGTCGCAAAAGGTAGGATTTTCTTCTTTTTCATGGCTGTGTAGCATTTCATTGTGTATATGTAGCACAGCTTTTTAATACACTCATCCACTGACAGACACGTGAGCTATTTCTAAATCTTGGTTATTGTAAACATTGCTGCAGTAAACATGAGGGTGCATATCTTCTTTTGACTCAGTGATTTGGTATTCTCAGGAAAAAGGTGGGATAGCCGGGTCACAAGGCACTTCGATTTTTAATTTTTTGAGGAATCTCCATATTGTTTTCCATAGTGGCTGCCCCAGTCTGCATTCCCACCAGCAGTGCAAGAGGGTTCCCTTTTCTCCATATCCTCGCCAGCACTTATTCTGTATTGTTTTGTTAATGAGCACCATTCTGACTGGTGTGAGGTGGTATCTCATTGTGCTTTTAATTTGCATTTCTCTAATGATTAGTGATGTTGAACATTTTTTCATCTGCTTATTGGACATCTGTATGTCCTAGTTGGAGAATTGTCTATTCATTTCTTTTGCCCATTTTTTGATTGGATTGTTTACCTTCCTGGTGTTGAGTTTTAAAATTCTTTATAAATTTTGGTTATTAACCCCTTTTCAGACGTATTGTTGAATATGTTGAATATGTTGAATTGTTGAATATGTGTGGGTTGTCTTTTAATTTTGTTAATGGTGTCTTTTGCCGTGCAAAAGTTTTTTAGTTTGATATAGTCCCATTTGTTTATCCTGTCTTTTATTTCACTTGCCTGTGGAGATAAATTGGCAAAAATATTACTACAAGAGATAATGGAGAGTCTATTGCCTATGTTTCTTTCAATGTGTTTATGGTTTCATAATTTTTATTTAAGTCTTTTATCAATTTTGAGTTTATTTTTGTGCATTATTTAAGTTGATGGTCTAGTTTCATTTTTTCACGTGCCTTTTTCAATTTTCCCAGCAGCGTTTATTATATAGACTATCTTTTCTCCACTGTATACTCTTACCCCCTTTGTCGAATATCAATTGACCATAAAGGTGTGGGTTTATTTCTGGGTTCTCTGTTCTGTTTCATTGATCTATATGCCTGTTCTTATGCCAGTACCAAGCTGTTTTGAGTATAATGGCCTTGTAGTAAACCTTGATATCCGGAAGTGTGATACCCTCCACTTTATTCTTCATTTTCAAAATTGCTGAGGCTATTGTGTTCTTTTTTGGTTCCATATAAATTTTTGGAATATTTGCTCTATATCTTTGAAGTATGCCATTCATATTTTAATAGAAATTGCATTGAATTTATAGATTGCTTTGGGTAATATAGACATTTTAATGATGCTAATTCTTCCTATCCCTGAACACGGTATATGCTTCTACTTGTTTTTATCTTCCTTGATTTCTTTTTTCAATGTCTTATAATTTTCCAAGTACAAGTCTTTAACCTCCTTGGTTAAATTTACTCCTACATACTTTATTTTTTGTTGTGATAGTAAAGGGGATTGTTTTCTTAATATCTCTTTCTGACGATTTATTGTTGGTGTATATAAATGGAAGTGATTTCTGAATATTAATTTTATAGCCTGTCACCTTGCTGAATTCATTTATCAGGTCTAGTAGTGGTTTAACTGAGACTTTAGGGTTTTCTATATATAGTATCATGTCATCAGCATATAATGATAGTTTTACTTCTTCCTTTCCAATTTGGATGCCTTTTATTTCTTCTTCTTGTCTGATTGCTGTAGCTAGGACTTCCAGAACTATGTTGAATAAGAGTGGTGAAAGGAGGCACCACTGTATTGTTCCTAACCTCAAGGGGATTGCTTTTAATTTTTTCCCATTGAGTATGATGTTGGCTGTCGTTTTGTCATAGATGGTCTTTACTATATTGAGGTATGTTCAGTGTATTCCGACTTTGCTGAGAATTTTGATCAAAAATGGGTGTTGTTTTACCAAATGCTTTTTCTGCATCTATTGATATAATCATGTGGTTTTTATTTTTTCTTTGTTTATGTGATGAATCACATTTATTGATTTGCAAATATTATACTAGCCTTGCTTCCCCAGAATAAATCCCACTTGATCATGATGTATGATTTTTTTTATGCATTGCTGGATCTGGTTTGCTAATATTTTCTTGAGAATTTTAGCATTTAAGTTCATCAGGGATATTGGCCTATAGTTTTCTTTCCTTGTGGCGTCATTACATAGTTTTAGAATGAGGATAATGCTTACCTCATAAAAGGAGCTTTGAAGTCTTCTCTTCTCTTGAATTCTTTGAAACAGCTTGAGAAGGATAGATGTTAGTCCTTTGAATGTTTGGTTAAATTTGCCTGTGAAGCCATCCAGTTCAGGACTTTTGTTTGCCAGGAGTATTTTGATAACTGTTTCAATTTCATTTGTTGTAATCTGTCTGTTTGAGTTTTCTCATTCTTCCAGATTGAGTTTTGGAAGACTGTATCTTTCTAGGAATTTATCCATTTCACCTAGTTTGTCCAATTTTTTGGCATATAGATCTTCATAGTATTTTTTTACAATCCTTTCTATTTCTGTGGTGTCAGATGTTTCTTCTTCACTCTCATTTCTACTTTTATTTATTTTAGTCCTCTCTGTTTTTTTCTTAATGAGTCAGTCTTGTTTACTTTTTTAAAGAACCAGCACTTGGTTCCATTGATCTTTTGTACTTTTTTTAGTCTCTATGTCATTTATTTCTGCTCTGATATTTATTATTTTCTTCTTTCTCCTTCCTGTGGCCTTATTTGTTGTTATTTATCTAGCTCTTTAGATGCAAGATTAAGTTGTTTATTTGAGCTTTTTCTTGCTTGTTAAAGTATACCTATAATGCTATAAACTTTCCTCTCAAGAATGCTTTTTCTGTGTCCCATAATTTTGAGTTGTTATATTCATTTTCATTTGTTTCCATTAAATTTTTTATGTCTTCTTTGATCTCGTTAACCCATTTGTTATTTAATAACATGTTATTTATCTTCAAAGTGTTTGAATGTTTTTCAGTTTTTCTATTGTAGTTGATTTCTAGTTTCATTACCTTGTGATCAGAGAAGGTGCTTGATATGTCTTCAATCTTCTTAAATTTATTGAGACTTGTTTTGTGTCCTAATGTGTGATCTATTCTAGAGAATGTACCATGAGCTCTTGAAAACAATGTATATTCTGCTGCTTTGGGGTGAAAGATTCTAAAGATATCAATTAAATCCAGTTGATCTAGTGTGTCAGTTAAGGCTGCTGTTTCTTTGTTAATTTTCTGTCTAGGGGATCGATACATTGATGTTAGTGGGGTATTAAAATCTCCTATGATAGTATTGCTGTCAATCTAACTCTTTATGTCCTTCAAAATCTGCTTTATATATTTAGGTGCTCCTATGTTAGGCTCATAAATTTTTACAATGGTTATATCCTCCTGTTTGATTGCTCCCTTTATCATTATGTAGTGACCTTCTTTATCCCTTACTGTAGTGTTTGTTTTAATTTATTTTATTTTATTTTATTCATTTTAGAGAGGAGACACAGAGTGTGAGAAAGAGAGAGAGAGAAAGAGAGAAAGGGGGGAGGAGCTGGAAGCATCAACTCCCATATGTGCCTTGACCAGACCAGTACAGTGTTTTGAACTGGCGACCTCAGTGTTCCCAGGTCGACGCTTTATCCACTGCGCTACCACAGGTCAGGCCTGTAGTGTTTGTTTTAAAGGCTATTTTGTCAGATATCAGTATTGCTACCCAGCTTTTATTTTTTATCATTTTCATTTGCATGAAATATGTTTTTCCGTCCCTTCACTTTCAGTCTATGTGTATCTTTTGTTCTGAGGTGAGTCTCTTATACAACATATTTATGGGTCCTGTTTTCTTATCCATGCAGCTACCTCTTTTGATTGGAGCATTTAATCCATTTATATTTAAGGATATTTTGATATGTACTTATTTATTGCCATTTTTTTCTTTAAATCAACAATTCTCTTTTTCTGTATTTCTTTCTTCTTTTTTTTCTCATTTTACAGCAGGCCCCTCAACATTTCTTGAAGTACTAGTTTGGTTGTAATAAATTTCTTGAGTCTTATTTTGACTAGGAAGTTTTGATTTCTCCTTCAAAAAAATTTTTGCGTGTGTGACAGAGACAGAGGGAGGGACAGATAAAGACAGGCAGTCAGGCATGGAGAGAGATAAGAAGCATCAACTTTTTGTTGCAGCACTTTAGTTGTTCATGGATTGCTTTCTCTTATGTGCCTTGACCTGGGGGCTACAGCAGATTAAGTGACCCCTTGCCCAATCCAGTGATCTTGGACTTAAGGTGGTGAGCACTACTCAAATCAGATGAGCCCGCACTCAGGCTGGCAACCTCAGGGTTTTGAACCATGGTCCTCCATGTCCCAATTTGATGCTCTATCCACTGCGGCCCTACCTGGTCAGGCTTTCCTTCAATTTTAAATGATAGCCTTGCTGGATAAAGAAATTTTGATTGTAGTTTCTTGCTTTGCATCATTTTGAATATTTCTTGCCAATCTCTTCTGGCCTTAAGTGTTTCTGTTGAGAAGTCAGATGCCATCCTTATGAGGGCTACTCTGTAAGTAATTAATTGCCTTTCTCTTGCAGGTTTTAACATTCTTTCTTTGTCTCTTAATTTTGAAATTTTAATTATGATGTGTCTTAATTAGGTCTCCTTGGGTTCCTCTTTAATGGAATTCTCTGAGCTTCTTGAACTTGTGTGACTTTTTCCTTCATCAATTTAGGAAAATTTTAAGCTATGATTGCTTCAAACAGGTTCTCTATCCCTTGTTTGTTCTTTACTCCTTCAGGAACCTCGATGATGCAGATGTTGTTTCTCTTCATGTTGTCACAGAGCTCTCTAAGAGTTTCCTTGGTCTTTTTTTATTTTGCTGCTCTTTCTGTTTATCTTGTCTTCTAAATTGCTGATTACATCCTCTGCTTTCTTTAGTCAGCTGTTGATTCCTTCTAGTGCAATCTTCATTTCTAATATTGTATGTGTCATTTCTGACTGGTTCTTTTTTATGATTTCAATGTCCTTTTTGATGCTTGCTATCTCTTTATTTAAGTGCTCAATATGTCCACTCATTGTTGCTCTAAGACCTTTGAGCATCCTAAAAATTATTTTAAACTCTGCATCTGGTAATTTGGTTACTTTCATTTTATTTAGTTTATTTTCTGGGAATTTCTCTTGTTTACTCATTTGGGTCATATTATTTTGTCGCCCATTTTGTCTGTGTATTAGGTAGTACTGTCTGATTTGAAATTTTTGTGGTGTCTTTATGAGGAAGATGGGCTCAGTGGTACTACCCTTCAAGCCACCTGTTTTCCTTGTTTTAAGAATGCTTCTTGAGGGCACTGTTTTCCTTCCTGTTATATGTGAGTATTATATACAGTTTGTCCTTTCATGGGTACAGTTATTCCTTCAGGCTGGCTGGCTCTAACTGTCAACCTTGACTATGTGTATTACACAATGTGCAATGTCTGTCCTGTCAGGCCTATTTAATCTCCATAGTGTCTGGTGCCTGCTAGACTTCTCCTTTGGGTGTGCTGCTTGTGTAGCTAGCTGAATCTAGAGTTGGTGCTGTCTCCCACCCACTTCCAATTGTGTTGGTTCTGGATCTATTGGGGTTGGCATCAGCTGTTGTTTGTAACCCACTGTAGGCTACTTGTCTGTAGCTACTGCTCGTTTTGTTATTTATGTCTGTGTTTTCTCTGTCTGAGTAGTGTGGGAAGGGCCTACTTGTGTATAAGGATGAGCTTCTTCCTGCTTAGACATGATAGCAGCTCCATAAGAGCCCTAAGCTCCATAAGATTTGCCACCATTTTTCAGCTGCTCCAACTCCTCTTGTAGCTGCCTGGTCTTCTCACAGATTCTTCTGTAGAAAGACTATATAATGTGGGCTCAGACTGACCTCACCCAACCAACCCCTTTTCATGTTGCAAGCTTGTTGAGTTAGGGCAGCTGAGCTAGGGAATACAGCATTAATGGGACCCCCTCCTTAGGGGTTTCCTGGTCAGGAGCCAAGTATGAGAAATGTGGCATCTAATCCAGAGTCTATTCCCTCATCCACTGCTGATTTCTCAAATTTTATTTCTCTCCAACAAGGTAAGCAGCATGTTAAGATTGAGCGGGACTGACAATCCTCTCTGCAGAAGTTCTTACAGCTTTTGAGACCTTGGTCTCAAGGAGGAAGACTGAGAGGGTCCTCTCCTGGGACTGACTGTGTCCCCCTAGAAAGTGGCTAAGCCTCTTGACCAGATCCAACAATTGGTTCACAGGGACCCACAATTTAAATGTCCATGCTCCAAGCCTCTTTGCTTCCCCCTTGTGGAATTTAGCCCAGCAGGGTAGGATATCCAGCACCCAGGAAGCTGACTCTGTAGCACATTAGCTGACTCCAATGCATATTAGCTGCTGTACAAGGTGCTAATCATAGAGAGCAGAACTCATCTGAGCTGGGTCAGGTGTGAGGATCCCTTCCTTAGGATACTCCACTATAAGGGTTGTTAAGTCCTGAACCACACTCTTCACAGCTGGCCACTGGATGTGCCAGTCCTGAGCCTCCCTGGCAGGAACCTGGGGCAGACCAGTGGGAAACACTGCCCATGACTGGCCGTCAGCAATCTTCTTGAAGCTACAAGCAATCCAGAGTTTGTGGCTGCTTCTGATGGGCCCAGGTGCACATGGAAATACCAGCTGCACACCTAGGCTGGCTTTTACCCACTCTGGGCCTGGGGGAAGGTCCACTTGAAAGGCCAAGTTTCCCTGAGTCTCGCCTCCTGTATCCTCTGTCTTCTGGTTGCTTGTTGGGCTTGGCCACTGAAAAAAACCTCTGGTAGAGTCTAGAGCCTATGGTAATTCAAGGATTAGGAGAAGTGGTGCAGGTGGCTCTGCCCCTTGGTCCCAAGTATCTGTCTGTCCAGACTTTTCTCACACACCTCAGTTGGATGGGGCCCCAGGAGTTCGGTGGGTATGGTCCCTGAGACCCAGATTTGTGGTCTGTCTGAAGTCTGAACAATTTCTACTAAGTCTCCCTTGACGCAGAAGCACCAGTTCCAGTCTCAGGAGCTTCTGGAGGAAAGCTCCAGCCTCAACACCAGAAAACTGAGTCACTGACTGACTCCCTGCTTCCTGGCCTCTCAGAATGACCCCATCTTTATGATTGGGGCAGGAGAGACTCCAAAGGGAAGAGTAGTTGCTTTTCTCTGGGCTGATGCTGCTCAGAGGGAGACATAATACAATATTGGAGAATGACTCAGCACAAGAGTTTCAGTGACTATCCCCCACAGTGTCTCTCCCTGGGTCTCCAACTTTACACTCTCCTCATGCAAATCTAGTCCTCTCAGCGCTCCCTCCACTGGAGCCCCAGTAAGTGGTTGTGAACAAAATTTACTGTATGGGCCCTTTAAGACGGAGCCTGCATCTCTGAAAGCTCCATTTCTTTCTCACAGACAGAGACCCAGCTCTTTTCACTGGCAAATGCTGTGTGGAAAACTCTTCTAGGCTCTGAGGCTCCAGGCCTGGGGCTGAGCAACCACATCTCTCAAGGTGACCCTTCCTGTAGTGAAAGTTCCTCTGGACCCTCAGTTGCCACTCGTACATGAGAGCAGGGCAACTCTTTCCATGTCTCCGCCCTTCCTACCAGTCTCGGTGTGGCTTCTTTTGTGATCCTTGGTTATAGATTCCACTTTGTTTAGTCTAAAGTTGGTTTTTCAAGATGATTGTTCTTAAATTAAGTTGTAATCAAATTTGGTCCTGGGAAGTCGTAGTTGGAATATCCACCTACTCCATTGCCATCTTGGAATCCCCCCAAGATGTAATTTAAAATGGTTCCATTTATGCCAACTTTTCACAACTTGGATTAACTTTAGCTATTCTGAAATGCTTAACAAGTTGCTATAAAACTAGCTTGTAGAAACAGAGAGTAATTAGTAAATTTTTAGCTTTCTTTGCCATGCAACAACACTGGTAACTATTAAGAGTTTTACTAAGTATTTAACATATTTATGGACCCACTTTTAATTGTTATCTTCTGAGGTAATGCTTATTATATCTTTAATAATGGACCCATGATCACACATCTCTTTTGGCTATTCAAGATGGCAGATTCCAAAACATATAGATATTGAGTTTTTAGAAAGCTTTCTGTTGTTTTTTATTTTTATTTTTTAAGTATAACAATATCTAGTATACAGGTAGAATTAGTCTTTGCTATAAATCATAGAGAAAACCCAAAATAATAGTGGTTTATAAAATAAGTGATTATTTGTTTCTCAAGTAAAAAAAAGTTATCAGATAATTAATAGGGTGTATTTATGATTGTCAGAAACCCAGGATACTAAAATTCTAAGCTAGGTTTCTCTTAAAGATCATCTTATAGCTCAAAATGGCAGCTTCTTAGAAAGTAAACCAAATCCTTATACTTAAGTTTTTTAAATCTTACCTGGGAAATGTAGTTTTCTTGGTTGGATGCATTTATGCTGAGAGTAAAATCAAGCAAAGAAAAGAAAAATAAATATTCAGCAGTAATGAACAGTTTCTGCCATGATTAATTATTTTAACTATTAGAATCTGATGGAATTGATAGAGAGCTAAAATCAAAGTCAATACTTCTGAATTTTAGGTCTAACTAATGTTATTTGGAGTTTTCTTTGATTAAATTACTTAAACTTTGAATCTCATATTACCATCTGACTTAATAATAAACATAGTCTGTATTTCTTCCAGTTCAAAATTTAGATGATTTTATAATATTTTGCAATTTAGTTTTCTTTTTAAATAACATTTCTTTCTTGGCCGAAGAAACAAATTATGGTTGGATTTAACCATTATCATGTATGCACAAGACATAAAGAACCTTACTGAGAAATATTTAAACACACAGAGTGTATTTGCTGTCCCACTAATAAAAACGTGACTCTTCCAGAAGCCTGTGGATAAGCTTCAAAGCTGAAAACCTTTTCAAATTATATTTCCTTCCTATGATTGAGTGAAGATACAGAGTGCTTTCCTTTATCTGAAACTTGAGGATTATTTGCATATTTGGAGTATAAATCTTTGCTAGTCCACAAGGAGAGAAAATATTTCTTTTGGACTGAGCAAATTTTGTGTCAGGCAGAGTGAAAATATTTGACTGATAATTGTCATCTTTTATATGCCTTGTAACTGTGATAGATGGTCTTGAGCATCAGCGATTCACAATAGCATTTGGAAGCTTGTAAAATAAAACAGCTAATTCAAATGAAGGAGTCAGTAAAACATCATAGCAAATGTAGGTCACAGAAAGCTACAGAAATAAAACAGAAGGGCAGTGTGTGCCAATATGTACTAAAGGACAGTAAAAGAAAACTATTTCTACACTAATCACTGGTTCTAAATAAAATGGTATTTTTTTAATCTTCTTTGCTACAGACTTCCAGTGTGACAACCATCTTCACTCCATTCTTTTCACTCTGTCAAACCCTCTCACCCCGAGTCAAAGAGTTTCATGCTTACTTATTTTTTTAAATAGTCAAATCTCCTTAATATTCAGAAGAGAAAATTATGGCCCAAAGGAGATTCATGAGAGCTCCACAAGTAAGTTTTTGGCAGTACAGAGATTAGAAATCCAATTTTACTGAATTTCCAATTCACTTTCAATTGCATTACTCTGTCCTTTAATAATTTCTGTTAAATTGTGCCCTGTCCAGGGTTGGATGTATGTGTTGCAGCAACAATGAACTACTCAGAGACCAGATACCATAATCCGAGGGGCCGAGGGGAGGAAACAGTCCCGTACAGCAGACTGAAGGACTGAAACCCCATCTCCAGCCTCATTCAGATATTTATTAGCCAGTACAAATAATTCAAGGAAGCAGACAGCAGAAGTTGTCAGGTGGGAGAAGTAAAGGACAAGAAACATGCTGATTCTTAATCGCTGTTCTGAGAGCCTAAACATTTTTGTTATGAAATCTTATCCTGCTGTTTTGCTGTTTTCAGCATGCACTGTTTCTAGTATGGGTCAGAGAGGGCCCTGGACTGTTGTCCACTCAGAGCTCTTGCCCTAGGGCACCTCACTGTCTCTAAATTGTTATTCTAACTCTGCATATTTTCATAGCATATTCCTACATGTATTGTTAGCAATGGAGCTGAAGCCAGAACCTGGACTTGTCCCATCAATTCCCTAATACTTTCTTTTTTTCATCTTGTAATCATCAGTAAATAGATTTTCATTCCAAGATTAGAAAAGGATTCATGGCACCAGTGAGAGACATAAGCAGAAGGACATAGGTCTCACCCAACAAAGCACAATGAAACAACAACAAATAGTGACTGCCTGTCATGAAGATAAGCCAGTGTAGACTCTTTAGGCTTTCTAGACTCATTTCTTTCACTCATTCTTTCAGATAGGTTTTGGACACAACCTATGCACCATGCACTATGCAAGGTGCTGGGAACTCAAGGAGAAAAAGATATCTGCTCTTCCATCTTTCAGTTATGTTGGTCTTGAGCAACTGGGTAAGTGGAAGTACCTCTTCCTGATATGGAGAAAACTGTATGAGGAACAAAACTGTAGGAGAAAAGCAAGGATCTACCAAAGTGTCTGATACTTTAGGCTCTCAACCAAAATAACTGCCTCTCTTTCTGTGCTCCTCTCTATATTTGCAATATTTAGAAACTGAAATTTCACAGGATAGTTTCGATGTCAGATTGTGATGCTGAGTCACCTCAGAGAACCCTGAAGTCAGTATCTGTCAAGTGTAATCGGTGAATGCTACACATCCTTTTCCATCTCAAAATACCTTTCTCATTGACCAGCCAGGTACCCGAGTCATATCATTGCTAATGAGCAATATTGCTTCTGCTATGTCATCATATTATTATAATAGATGTAAGTAGTTATTCAGAAATAAAATTTATTCTCTCACTGTTTTGGAGGTTAGAAGTCTGAATACAAGGTGTTTGTAAGGTCATGCTCTTTGCGAAGCCTCTAGGTGAAGACCTTCCTGACTTTCAGCTTCTGGTAGCCTAAGGGTGCCCTTCCACTTGTGGAGGCATCACTCCAATCCCTGCTTTTGACATTTCATGGTGTTTTCTTCTCATGTATCTGTTTCTTAAAAGGACCCCAGTCATATTAAATTTAAGGCTTACCCTGATCCAGTGTGACCTCATTTTAACTTATTACATCTGCAATAGCCTTATTTTTCAATAAGGTTATATTATGAAGTAATGGTGGTTAAGACTTCAATATATATTTTGGTAGGAACACAATTCAAACCATATCAATTTCCTTTAACACATAGAGTTGTATATTGGGTTACTTAGGCCTCATTAGCAAAAAGCAAGACACCTAAAAACAATTATTTTTTTAAAAAAGATGGATAGTTTGTATTGAAGGGGAGTGATCAGGGAAGAAATATAAAGGATCACAGAATGAAGCCCGTGTGGCATCCCAAGTGAGGTGTCATAACGAGCAATCCTTGGTCAACCGGAAGACTATATATCTGGTATCAAATAGGCACAAACACCAAAAGGTTATGCCAGCTAAAGGAGTAAGGAAGATAAGGAAGGCAAACTCTTTACTTTATAAGTTTGCCTGGACCAGAAGATAAGTAAACTTAGATGCAGAGTTTTGCAATTTAAAGTAAATTAAGTCAGTGAATAATTTCTTCAAAAATTGTCTTTGGCCCTCTCAAAGCTCTTTTATAGCTTACACCATCTTTTTATCCCCTAGAGGAAAAAAAAATAATGCTTTAGACAAGTGGAATTTATACCACTTAAGTTTCCTTTAAATAATAAAGCAAGGTTAAATGAAAATATTCATGATAATAGACCCTGCCACCAGGGGAATACAGCTTACCAAGAAAACTATGACTAATGCCATTTACTGACCAAACCTTACCTTCCCGAGAGTAATAAGATAAATTGTGCAGCAGGGAGGATTTAAGACAGATAATAAAAATGCTCCCAGTGTAGTTTTTTTGCAGTATTCCTGCATCTTCTTTCCTTGAGGAAGACTAAGGAATAGACAAAGATTATCAGAAATGGTTTTATGCACTCAGTCTTAACATTTTTTTTTAGTTTAATCAAAATATTTCTTAGCACAAACACTCTTTATCTTTGCCTTTCAGCGCAAAGAGAGAGTTGCTTTTTCAGTAAACAAAGCCTACATACATCCTTGAGCACTTCACCTCATAATAGTATTGCAGCTAAGCTCCATGTGGGGGACCTCCTTCAAAATGAGTATCCTGAAATTGCAAACTCTTAGATGGGGGTTAATGTGACCCTTCAGAGTAAGACCACTCTGAATAGGAGTGCATCAAAGCAGCATAATTGAGGGTTTGCTCTTTGAGCTGTGTATCAGATACATAACCCTTATTTTCCTTCATGGGCATCAGTGTAATTGTAGTTTCTTGCATCTTGACATTCTCTAAGTTTCCCACTGTATCCAAGAATCCAGCTGACAGTAGCCATTTTTGATTGTTTGGAAGCATTTCATCAGCTTCCTAAAAGTGGAAGGATTGCCTCTGGGCTGCTATTGCTATTTATCAAGATTAGGATGATGCTCTGCTCTAGTTCTGACAGGCAGTTCTTCTGGCTTACATTCAGCTGATGACTCATTCTGACCTAGATCATTTCTGCCATATTTGTTCATACTCTGTCTTCTTTTTTAAAAATAAGTACAAAATATACAAGGTTATTTCAGGCAACTTGTCAAAATATTTTCTCAAATGCTAACAAATGTTGTTGTATTAGCGTTCTCCAGAGAGAGACAACCAATAGAACACACACACACACACACACACACACACACACACACACACTATTATCATAATTATCATAAGGAATCAGCTTATTTAATTATGGAAGCTGAGAAATCCCAAAACCTTGAAGCCGCAGGCTTGAAACCCAGGAAAATTATACTGACATATAATTCCAGTTCAAAAGCCAGTAGGTTAAGACTTAAGATGAACCCACATTTAGTCTAAGTCCAAAGATCAATATTCTAGCTTAATAGTCAGGCCTTCTTAGTTGGTCTTTTTCTTTTATACAGTCCTCAGTTGATGGATGATGCCACCCACACTGGGGAGAGCAGTCTGCTTTACTCCGCTACCAATCATAATGCTATCTCATCAGAAACATGCTCATATGCACATCCTACACATCCCAAATAATGCTTCGCCAAATGTCTGCGAATGCCATAGTCCCATCAATTGGTTATATAAAATTCACCATCACAGCTGTCATGAGTAACAGCTAGGGCCATAATTATAGAGATTGTCTGGGGAACCACTCTGGAATGGGAACCAGGGACCCATGAAAGATACAGGTAAAAGGCTTTGTGAAAAACTCCAGTGTAAATGACAGGGATTCTCAAGCCGTACAGATTGGGTTTGAATCTTGCTTCTTTAACTCTTCAGTTAAGAAAGTTATATAACTTTCACCTGACCAGGCAGTGATGCAGCATTGGACTGGGATACAGAGGACCCAGGTTCGAAACCCCAAGGTCGCCAGCTTGAGCACAGGCTCATCCGGCTTGAGCAAAGGTTTGCTGACTTGAGCGTGGGATCATAGACATGACCCCATGGTAGCTGGTTTGAGGCCAAAGGTCGCTGGCTTGAGGCCAAAGGTAGCTGGCTTGAAGCTCAAGATTGCTGACTTGAGCAAGGGGTCACTTGCTCTGTTTTTGCCCCCTGCTCAAGGCACATATGAGAAAGCAATCACTGAACAACTAAGGAGCTGCAATGAAAAATTCATGTTTCTCATCTCTCTCCCTTTCTGTCTATCCCTATCTGTCCCTCTCTCTGATTCTCTCTCTGTCTCTGTCAAAAAAAAAGAAAGAAAGAAAAAGAAAAGTAAGAAAGTTATATAACTTTCTGCTTCTCAGAATCTTTATCTGTAAAAGGGGATTATTAAACCTACTCCGTAGAGTTAATATGAGAATTTATTTCAAGGCAGGGTCCTCTGATCATGACATAACCACATAATTACAGAGGTTGCTTGCTTAGGCAGATACGTAGACCCCATCCCTGAAGAGTCTGATTCAATAAATCTGGAATGCAATCCAGAGCTCCGATATTTAAGCAAATATTCCAGATGAATATCCACCTTGCTGAGCCAAGAGAATCGTAGCTGTGAAGTTTAATTGTGAACCACATGGTATGCAGTAGAAATATAACAAAACAGATCTATCCTGGACAAACCATCGGGTCCTCAGAAACAAGAATGGTGTCTATTCACCTTTATATCCCCAATAGTTCAATGCTTTGGCAAATGGCAAATGTTCAGTAAATTTTTGTTGATATGGATGATTAGAAATCACTTGTCAGGGTCCTGGTCAGTTGGCTTAGTGGCAGAATGTCAGCCTGACATGTGGACACCCTGGGTTCAATTCCCAGTCAAGGCATACACAGGAGAAGTGACCATCTGCTTTCCATCCCTCCCAGTTCTCTTCCTCTTTCTCTCTCCCCCTCCTGCAGCCATGGTTCAAGCACATTGGTCCTGGGTGCTGAGGATAGCTCCAATGAACCTCTGCCTCAGGTGTTAAAAATAGCTCAGTGGCGAGCATGGCCTCAGATGGGCAGGCATCAGCCCAAGACGGGGATTGCCAGGTGGACCCTGGCTGGGGAGATGCGAGAGTCTGTTTCTATTTCCCTTCTCTTCACTTGGAAAAGAACAGAAAAAAGAAATCACTTGTTAGAGTTCAAAGCAAAGACAATGAGAATCAGGGAATGTTTGGTTCAAGTGAGATAGCACAGAAACAAAGCATACCATTAGAAAATAAGCAGGGTTGCCAACTCCAGTTTATTTTTTGCCAAATATCAGCGTTAGTGCAAAAGGGCAACCACAAGGTATCAGGACAGCAGTGAAGGAAGAAACGGAAAATATAATGGATAGTGTAGCAGGAAGGGACCAAGAAGATAAATGATGCAAACTCACTGGCAATTGAGACTAAGGCCTCCACAATGTCTGACGGGCAAGACACTGCAAGCTGGAGAACAGAGCTTTTACCCTGGGAGCCTGAAGCAGAACATTTCGCAACCTAGATGAACAGGGCACATGCAGGCAAGATTCTGACAAGCAAATTCTCAGAGGTAGGTAGTTTCAGGATGATATCAGACTGAATCAAAATTAAAACCATACTGAATTCAAATAGAAACATTCCTAGTTCTATGGTGAAGTCAGGCAAAATGAGTAGACCCACTCAATCACAATTTTGGTTCCAAGTCAGTGTAGAGATCTCCTGCAGTGATGCACCTATTAGGATGTTAATGAGATACTCTCCATCTCTGACCTAGATCTGGGAATATATGGTTTATGTCTTAAAATTGGAGCTAACCTGGTTGTTATTGGAATCAAAACCAAGCAGTGATTAGATCCTTATGTATGAAATATCCTGATGAAGGAGTTATTTGGCTACACATACACACACTTGACAAATTTAGACAAAGAACATATTTCAAAAATAATGATGAACTGACCATGTGAAAATGATCTTACAGACTTGTAAAGTACACCTGATATATATCTGGATACCTCAGATGTGTATGGATCGATCTTCTTAGTGTCTGCATAATACAATTTCCTAGGGTATCATTTTATACATGATTGTGCTTTCTCACTCCCTGAGTTATAGCATATCTTCTTATGCATATAAAATATTTAGACAGCAGTTAGTCCAGTGATTCAGTGTATTAATTGCTTGCTTTGTAAAAATAACATGCCAGCAATCTGTAAAGAAAACCACAAAAGAAATTCTATTGCCATACATGCATTTGTGTATTTTTACAGAGAAGTCCATTACAAAGAGTCATTCATGGGGAATAAATGGCAAGCAAAAATAGGATTTATCTGTATAGAGCACTAACTGTTGTTGAAAACACAGGAAAATCCAATTAGAACTGCAGGGAGTTGGTTCAATTTCTTAATCGGCACTACAGCACGGCAGATTAATATTATTGCCTACTATTTAAACTTTATTACCCCATTTTTCTGTCTGTAGTCCTCTGCTCTGCCAGCCCACCTTGAAGAGATGGCAGGCAGAGCCATATAAGACATTTTATGGCCCTGGCGCAAGCACTGTTTTGTGGTTTGAAAGCTAAGTACCATTCTAGGAATGATGAGGTGGGGAAGCAGGCGGCACTTAAGCTCTGTTTTCAGGCACAGTGTGGGGCTGTTCACCCTGCATTCTCATCACAAAACCCATCAGCAGGAGCACTTTTCCAGCACCAACTGACTGACAGCAGAATTTACAGGAGTCATTTTGTATAGAATAATTCTCATAACGTTAGAGGCAGCGAGAGGCAATGACTACAACAAAGACGCCAAATGGTGGTCTTGGGTTCCAATTACAGCAAAGACACGGATTTACCAAATGACCTTGGGCAAATCACTTAACTTCTTGGTATCATGAACAAACTTTAAAGGTTATCAAAAGCTAGATTCCTGGATAAGCAGTACATGAATTTTTTTTTCCTAAAAAAGTTATATTCCTATTTCTTCAGGCTGCCACAACAAATGACCACAAACTGGGTGGCTTAAAACTAGAGAAATTCATTTTCTCAACATTCTGGGAGTTAGAAATCCAAAACCAAGTTGTCCACAGGTCCGTGCACTCTCTTAAAATTCTAGTGAAGATTTTCTTGCCTCTTCTGTGGTTCCTAGCTGTCTTTGGTGATCTATGGTGTTTAGTGAAATCATTTCAAGCTCCGCCTCCATTGTCACATGGTCTTTGCCCTTGTGTGCCTGTGTATGAATGTCCCTCTCTTTTCTTTTATAATACCACTAGTCATTGGATTTAGAACCCATCCAAATCCTGTATGACCTTATCTTAACTGAACTAATCATATCTGCAGAGATCGTATTTCTAAATAAGTTCGTCTTCTGAGATTCCAAGTGAACATTAAATTTAGGGGAGACACTTTGCAGCCTCCTTCAGTAGGAGAATTAAATTTATAGTCCTACATCTTTTAATATTTTGAGGTAAGTGGACATAAGTGTTCAAGTAATTTAAATCAGAAGTGTTTTTATTAATGAATTATTGCATATATGTTTTATATACAGAAACAGTCTGTTTGATTTTCTAGTATGTTAATTTGTGCAGCAGGCATTTATTTCATTTGAAACCCTTTAGAAGCAGATTGCATAATTTATTCTTGTACTAATTTTACAAATACTTCAATTAACAAAAGGCATCTAGGGTGAAGAGTTCTTTCTTTTTCCCTATATAGAGATGTGGTAAGCAAAAGGTAGTCTGATTTAAAGTTTAGGAAACTGTTAAATCAAAGCCTTCTCCCTATCCAGATTCAATGAACCCATTATTTCATATAATTAAACAGATGTAATATGTGACTTGAGAAACAAGTAATTTATTATTTCACAATCAACATGGTTCTCCCTCACTTCATCATTTTTAGAATAAAAGTTTCCTAGGTTAGGTTCAGGGTTCATTTTGAATGGGAACAAGAACTGATTAAATTCAGCTTAGGAAATATATTTGGCTAAATAAAATTCCTGTTTGGGCAAGAAAAGTTTCTTTTATTTTCTCTGAGTTTGTAATTGTTTTTCATTTTTCAGGTTCATAAGACACATGTAAATGTATTCTCCTTTCTACACACACTTGTTCATTCCTGCCCAGGTGTTGATCAAGACCATCCCAGTTGCTGTTTATACTTATTTTTCTGTATGGAGTTGTTGAATGACATAAATGAAAGTGTTTATTTTATATACATATATTTTTTATTATTATTAATTCTAATGGGGTGACATCAATAAATCAGGGTACATATGTACAATGAAAACATCTCCAGGTTATCTTATCATTCAATTGTGCTGCATACCCATCACCAAAAGTCAAATTGTCCTCTGTCACCTTCAATCTGGTTTTCCCTGCATCCCTCCCCTCCTCCCTATCCCACTCTTCCCTCCCTCCCCCCATCCCATAACCACCACTCTCTTGTCCATGACTCATACCCTCACTTTCATGTCCCACCTATATATGTAATTGTGCTGTTCTCAGTTTTTCTTTTTTTTCTGATTTACTTATTTCACTCCGTATAATGTTACCAAGGTACATCCATTTTGTTATAAATGATCCGATGTCATCGTTTCTTATGGCAGAGTAGTATTCCATAGTATATATGTACCAAAGCTTTTTAATCCACTCGTCTTCTGACGGACACTTGGGCTGTTTCCAGATCTTCCCTATTGTGAACAATGCTGCCACGAACATGGGGGCGCATTTCTTCTTTTCGAACAGTGCTATGGTGTTCTTAGGGTATATTCCTAAAAGTGGGATAGCTGGGTCAAAAGGCAGTTCCATTTTTAATTTTCTGAGGAATCTCCAAACTGTTTTCCACAGTGGCTGCACCAGTCTGCATTCCCACCAGCAGTGCAGAAGGGTTCCCTTTTCTCCACATCCTCGCCAGCACTTATTCTGTGTTGTTTTGCTGATAAGTGCCATTCTGACTAGTGTGAGGTGATATCTCATTGTGGTTTTAATTTGCATTCCTCTAATGATTAGTGATGTTGAGCATTTTTTCATATGCCTATTGGCCATCTGTATGTCCTCTTTGGAAAAATTTCTATTCATTTCTTTTGCCCATTTTTTGATTGGGTTGTTTGTCTTCCTGGTGTTGAGTTTTATAAGTTCTTTATAAATTTTAGTTATTAACCCCTTATCAGATGTGCTGTGGAATATGTTCTCCCATTGTGTGGTTTGTCTTTTTATTCTGTTCCTATTGTCTTTAGCTGTGCAAAAACTTTTTAGTTTGATATAGTCCCATTTGTTTATCTTGCCTTTTATTTCAGTTGCCCATGAAGATAAATCGGCAAATATACCGCTGCTACAGATGTCGGAGAGCTTGCTGCCTATGTTTTCTTCTAAGATGCTTATGGTTTCACGGCTTACATTTAAGTCTTTTATCCATTTTGAGTTTGTTTTTGTGAATGGTGTAAGTTGATGGTTTAGTTTCATTTTTTAGCAGGTAGATGTCCAATTTTCCCAGCACCATTTGTTAAAGAGGCTGTCTTTACTCCATTGTATGTTCTTTCCTCCTTTGTCAAATATCAGTTGTCCATAAAGCTGTGGGTTTATTTCTGGGTCCTCTGTTCTGTTCCATTGATCTATGTGCCTGTTCTTATGCCAGTACCAGGCTGTCTTGAGTACAATGGCCTTATAGTAAACCTTGATATCTGGAAGAGTGATACCTCCTGCTTTATTTTTTCTTTTTAAGATTACTGAGGCTATTCGTGTTCTTTTTTGGTTCCATATAAATTTTTGGAATATGTGTTCTATATCTTTGAAGTATGTCATTGGTATTTTAATTGGTATTGCATTGAATTTATAAATTGCTTTGGGTAATATAGACATTTTAATGATGTATATTCTTCCTAGCCATGAGCACGGTATGTGCTTCCACTTGTTTGTATCTTCCTTGATTTCTTTTATCAATGTTCTATAATTTTTCGAGTACAAGTCCTTAACCTCCTTGGTTAAATTTACTCCTAGGTACTTTATTTTTTTGGCTGCAATAGTGAAGGGGATTGTTTCCTTAATTTCTTTTGCTGATATTTCATTGTTGGTGTATAGAAATGCCTCTGATTTCTGAGTATTAATTTTATATCCTGCCACCTTGCTGAATTCATTCATAAGGTCCAGTAGTTTTTTGACTGAGACTTTAGGGTTTTCAATATACAATATCATATCATCTGCAAATAATGACAGTTTTACTTCTTCTTTTCCAATTTGTATGCCTTTTATTTCTTCTTCTTGTCTGATTGCTGTAGCTAGGACTTCCAGAACTATGTTGAATAAGAGTGGTGAAAGTGCGCAACCCTGCCTGGTTCCTGATCTTAAGGGGATTGCTTTAAATCTTTGTCCATTTAGTATGATGTTTGCTGTCGGTTTATCGTAGATTGCCTTTATCATGTTAAGGAATGATCCCTGTATTCCCACTTTACTGAGAGTTTTGAGCATGAATGGGTGCTGGATTTTATCAAATGCCTTTTCTGCATCTATTGAAATTATCATGTGATTTTTGTCCTTCCTTTTGTTTATGTGGTGAATCACATTGATTGATTTGCGAATATTGAACCAGCCTTGCCGCTCCAGAATAAATCCCACTTGATCGTGGTGTATGATTTTTTTCATATATTGCTGGATCCGGTTGGCTAATATTTTGTTGAGAATTTTAGCGTCTAAATTCATCAGGGATATAGGCCTATAATTTTCTTTCTTTGTGTTGTCTTTGCCGGGTTTTGGGATCAGAATTATGCTCGCCTCATAAAAGGAGTTTGGAAGTCTTCCTTCCTCTTGAATTTTTTGAAATAGCTTGAGGAGAATAGGAGTTAGTTCTTCTTTGAATTTTTGATAGAATTCACTTGTGAAGCCATCAGGCCCAGGACTTTTCTTTTTTGGGAGTTTTTTGATAACTGTTTCGATCTCATTTGCTGTAATTGGTCTGTTTAGGTGTTCTGATTCTTCCAGATTGATTTTTGGAAGGTTATATGATTCAAGAAATTTGTCCATTTCACCAAGATTGTCTAATATTTTGGCATATAGTTCTTCATAGTATTTTCTTACAATGCTTTGTATTTCTGTTGTGTCAGTTGTTATTTCTCCACTGTCCTTTCTAATTTTATTTATTTGAGTCCTCTCTCTTTTTTTTTTGGTGAGTCTAGTTAAAGGTTCATCAATCTTGTTTACCTTTTCAAAGAACCAGCTTCTTGTTTCATTGATCCTCTGTATTGTTTCCTTAGCCTCTATGTCATTTATTTCTGCTCTGACCTTTATTATTTCCTTCCTTCTATTTGTCTTGGGTTTTATTTGTTGTTGTTTTTCTAGTTCTTTTAGATGCAGGGTCAGGTTGCTTATTTGAGCTTTTTCTAGCTTCTTATAATATGCCTGTAGTGCAATAAACTACCCTCTCAGAACTGCTTTTGCTGTGTCCCATAAATTTTGAGTTGATGTATGCTCATTATCATTGGTTTCTAGAAACTTTTTTATTTCTTCTTTGATCTCATTGTTAATCCATTCATTATTTAATAACATGCTATTTAGTTTCCAAGTGTTTGAGTATTTTTCATTTTTTCTTTTGTGGTTAATTTCTAGTTTCATGACATTGTGATCAGAGAAGATGCTTGATATGATTTCAATCTTCTTAAATTTATTGAGACCATTTTTGTGTCCTAACACGTGGTCTATCCTAGAAAACGTACCATGAGCGCTTGAGAAGAATGTATATTCTACTGCTTTAGGGTGAAAAGTTCTGAAGATATCTATTAAATCAAGTTGATCTAGTGTCTCCTTTAAGTCTGCTGTTTCTTTATTAATTTTCTTTCTTGAGGATCTATCCAGTGTTGTTAGAGGGGTATTGAAATCCCCTACTATGATAGTATTGCTGTTAATCTCGCCCTTTATATCCATCAAAGTCTGCTTTATGTATGTCGGGGCTCCTATATTTGGTGCATAGATATTTACAATAGTTATATCTTCCTGTTGAATTGTTCCCTTTACTATTATGTAGTGCCCTCCTTTATCTCTTACTACAGCCTTTGTTTTAAAGTCCATTTTGTCTGATATAAGTATTGCTACCCCTGCTTTTTTTTCATTTCCATTTGCATGAAATATTTTTTTCCATCCTTTTACCTTCAGTCTATGAGCATCTTTTGTTTTAAGGTGTGTCTCTTGTAGACAGCATATGTATGGGTCCTGTTTCTTTATCCATGCAGCTACCCTATGTCTTTTGATTGGATCATTTAATCCATTTACATTTAAGGTTATTATTGATATGTAGTTGTTTATTGCCATTTTATTCTTTAAAGCTGTATTCTTCTTTTGCTCTATTCTTTCCTCTCTTTAAACTGTTCACAAGAGGCCCCTTAGTATCTCTTGCAGAATTGGTTTGGTTTTTATGAATTCCTTCAGGCTTTCTTTTTCTGGGAAGCTCTTTATTTCTCCTTCAATTTTAAATGTTAGCCTTGCTGGATAAAGTAGTCTTGGTTGTAGGTTCTTGTTCTGCATTACTTTGATTATTTCTTGCCATTCCCTTCTGGCCTCAAGTGTTTCTGTTGAGAAGTCCGATGTCATCCTTATGGGGGCTCCTTTGTAGGTGATAGCCTTTTTTTCTCTAGCAGCTTTTAAAATTTTTTCTTTATCCATTAGCTTTGGTATTTTAACTATGATGTGTCTTGGTGTAGATCTTTTTGGGTTTCTCTTTAATGGAGTTCTGTGTGCTTCTTGAATGTGTGGAGTGTTTCCCAGCCTTAATTTAGGAAAGTTTTCTGCTATGATTTGATTGAACAAAGTTTCCATTTCCTGTCCTCTCTCCTCTTCTTCAGGCACCCCTATGATGCGAATGTTGTTTCTCTTCATGTTGTCACAGAGCTCCCTTAGAGTTTCCTCACATTTTTTAAGTCTCTTTTCCTTTTTCTTCTCTGCTTTTGTGCCTTTGTTTATTGTGTCCTCTAACTCGCTTATTCGATCTTCAGCGTCATCCATCCTGCTTTTAATTCCTTCCATTGTGGTCTTCAGTTCTGATACTGTATTTGTCATTTCTGTCTGATTCTTTTTTATTATTTCAATTTCATTTTTTATACTTGTTATCTCTTTATTTAGGTGTTCATAATGACTATCCATTGTTGCTCTACTTTCTTTGAACATCCTAACTATCATTATTCTAAATTCTGCTTCTGGTAATTTGGTTATATCTGGTTCATTCAGGTCCTTCTCTGGGGATTTCTCTTGATTCATTTGGTTTGCATTCCTCTGCTTGCCCATTTTTTCTGTGTATAAGCAAGTTGTGGCCACTGGAGTCCAGTAGGTGTTGCCTTTGTGTTCTCTAGGTGTGGTCTATCTGCAGGCCCCCCACCCCCTCTGCCGGTGCCTAGGGTGGTTGGGTATGAGCGTTGCCAGCGCCGGCCCACTGTGGCTTTTGCTATGATTTTTGCCTCTTCTCCGTGGGAGGGGCTGTGACTGAAGCCACAAGATTAGCACCAAGGGTAGAGGTGAGCACCTTTCCTCATCTGCGGACCCAGCCAATTTCTGGACTTCCGCCCAGAACCAGCAGTCGGAGCCTGCTCGCTACAGTTCCGCGGGTTAGGCGGGGCTTTTGACGTGCTCTCAGCTGTAAGCTTTTGCCCGTCCGGAGCTTTAGCCCCGCCCTCGAGGCCAGGGCCCTTCTGCACAGGGTCGGAAACCAAGGTTTATTGAGGCGGGCGTGTTTGCTGGCTTCCGCTGAGCTGCGTACTTCCGCTCGTCCCGGACTCTACCCCGCCCCCGCGTTCGGAGCCCGCTCGTGCACGTATGAATGCTATCCGGGGTTTCTCCGGCCGGGCTCGGAAAGTAGCGTGGGCTCAGCTGCGAGCCTCCACTTGTCTCGGGGTCCACCTCGTTTCTGTGCTCGGAGCCCGCTCGCGCACGTATACTGGCCAACCGCGGTTTCTCCGGCCCGGGGGGGTTGGGGTGGGGGAGTGGGGGACTGGTAGCGTCAGCTCAGCCACAGCCCCTGCCCGTCCCTGGTCCTAGCCCGGTCCCCGCGGTCAGGGCCGGCTTGCGCAGGGCCTGCCAGTTCCTGGCCTCCCGCTTTGACCCCGTTAGTGGGATTAAAGGTGGGCCCGCAGCTTCCTGACCGCTTTCGTCGTCCCCTCTGACCCTCTGGGCTAGACCGATCTTCCACTGGCTTGGCCTTTGCCCACGCCGACAGAACCGCCTTTCAGCGTCCTGCCGCCCCAAAACCCCAAGCAGCCCTCAGCAGAGTAGGAAGGGACCTAATACTCCACACTGTAGGCCTGGGAGCTCCCTCACTTGTTTCACAGCTCAATACTGTCCAAACGCCTCTTCTAGGCTCTAGGACTGGAGGCTGGGGCTTGGTTCCTGGGACCCAGGTCCCTCCGTCTCCACCAAACTTTCCTCCCGCCCCGCGGGTCTCTCCGGGCTGCCGTTTGCTCCGGGGAGCTGGGCAGCCCTCTTCTCGTTTTCGCTATTCCTACCAGTCTCAATGTGGCTTCTTCTGTGTTCCTTGGTTGAAGAGTCCACTTAGTTTTGTTCAAAGTTGGTTTATCCAGGTGGTGGTTCTTAAAATTGAGTTGTAATCCACTTTGGTTCTGGGAGTTGGAAGTTGGTACGTCCGCCTACTCCGTCGCCATTTTGCTCCCGAAAGTGTTTATTTTAAAATGTAACTTTTTCACTCATGTTTTACTATTCTAAGGTTTTTAAAGTGTACTACAAATAATGTTTTTCACTTTTCAAAATCAATTCTCACGTTTCATCTAATTTATATACCCAGATTCTTATATGTTTTGTGCCACCAGAAAGGGAAGTAGCTGAACTCCTCAGGAATGTTGTGTATCCCTTCTGTAAATCACTGAGAGTATTTTGCCTTCTCCTGATAGCGTTTTCACATGGATCACAGGAGAGCTGACAGCTTCACATTGTTCTTATCCCTCACAGCCCCTCCCACTTCTCCTTCCACCTTTGCCTTCCTCAATAACCATGTGCTTTATCTACAATAGCTTACTCTCCCTTTCTGCCAAATCAGTGCACTGATTGTGCTTTGTACAGTCATTGTTAATCTGGTCAATGTCATTCTGGTCCTTGATGATAGATTCTGACAGGAAAAGTTCAAATCTGTTATTTTCTTGACGCTAAACCAAAAAATCATACACAATTAAGTTTCTAACCAGCATGGTCTTCTTTTCTCAGTTTTCTGGACACTCTTTTCATCTCTTGTCCTTTACCTAAACTTACCCACCCACCTGCTTTCAGCAGGGCTGCCCGCTGGCAGCACTCAAATCAGTATGTGTAGCCAGCTATCTTTTGCTGACTTCTAAATATGTGTCCTAGATACAGAAGAAGTACTTGGTAGACAACTGAATATCTCATATGTACTCCTTTAAGAAAGGTTTCTCAATTTTGTTGACTGCAGCCTACAGAAATAAATACATTTTGCATCTTAAATCACAACACAGACCCAAAGACATAAAAGGGCCACATGACTTGGTGCCCCAAAGTTAACAAATCATTATTACCTCCCAAATTACTCCTCCTTCTTTATTATTTTTCTTGGACTCTAATACAGAAATATAAAAGTTATTTTGGATTATTTTCTCCTATATGTGTTACCAAGTTGGTTGGCCACAAAGTCATAATCATTTTACTTCTTAAATATCTCCTATGTTTAACCCCAAGTCTCCATCCACTACATGGACTATTATTATGTGGCAATCCTGATACATCTGTCTGTCTCATGAACATTTAAACCATCTTCCATTCTGTTCCATAAATTCTCCTTTACCTTCTATATGCTTATTTTTCTCCTTCCACATAGCAAGTCCTTTCAAGTTTCTAGAAATGGACAATAAATAATGTCTCTCCTGACTTACCTACAACCCATTGGAGGAAACAGAATGTAGACTAATAATTACCATACCATATGTAAAATGTTCTCTGAAGTTTGAGCAATTTTAACACCTCAAAAGAAGAATGACCAGGGAATTAAAAAAAAAACAACAGCCTAATATAACTTAGTGACTAGCTTGAAGAAGTCAATCTATGTCTTACCTGTCATCTACAGCCTTTACCTTTTCCTTTAAGAGGTGCATAAAGTGAGCTGAACTTCTTTCCACTAGTTTTTCACCTTGGGAGGGTCATTAAAATATCTTTATACAACCCCTGGGACATCAAGGAACATGCTCTGAACATTTCTGATGTAGCCTACCACTCTGTTTAGAAACAGATAAAGATAAGAAATCAGAGGCCAAAAGGGAACAATCGACAGGTTCATATTCAGAGAACTCTTCAGGGTTAACAAAAATATCTTCTATGTTATCCACACACTTTTATTTTGGGTTTGATATGAGCTCATTTCTTGACCCTCCTACCCTTTTCCCCTCTCCCAGAGCACAAAGCAACAAGTGTCCTAAGTATCTCAATTCCACGCCTGGGTTGCAAAGGACTGCCTGTGTAGACTAAGATGTTAGTTACAATACAATATTCTCAGAGAATCCCAAGGCAGAAGTTTTGAATCTTGCTTGAATTTTCAATGAAAAATATGTTCTTCTTCTACAGACTAACAAAAGTGCACCTGGAAGTATAAGAGTTTTTGGATCTCACTAAACATATCTAGGAACCCCTGTAAAGAACCTCTGCCCTAGGGCTTAATGCGCACTCATTTTCTGTGGTAGGCAAGGGAAGAGAGAGTCCCACACCTAGCATCTTGTCCAACCAACTAGTATCATGAATAACCAAAGTACCACAATATGCCTTGTCCTGTCGGTTTATTCCTGTACTATTCAATTATTCTTGCAAGTCAGTAAGATAAGGGTGGACAAAAACAAGTTAATAATTAGGACTATAAAACATCTTCATGTTTTGAGGTATTTTGGATTTTTTTTTGTATCATTACAATTAAGCTCTAGAATAGCAAGACATATTAAACAAATGAAGGAAAAGATTTTAAGTACAGAAATACTAATAGCAAAATAGCAGAAGAATGTTATTTTATTAGAAGTTATGTAAACATGATAAAAATTTTTTATATAGTTTTTTTCTTTTTTACTGAATGTCATGTTTCTTATATGAAACAAAATTTAAACTCATTAATGACTGTCAGGACTTTTATCCCCTGGATCATCAAAATCTGTGCAAAGAGATGATTAAGAGAGAGATAATGAGAATTGTCTCAGCTATGAAGAAGTCATCAGACTTCTTTATAAGTGCAGCTAGGAAATAATAGTGGATGCCATGAAAGCATACAGTTCCTAATTAAAGGCACATACTTCAGCATGGAGGGAAAAGAAGGGCCATTAGCTAGTCCCCTGGTTATGTAGGTATATCTGTGACCATTCATCTCTCAGACAATGCAAGAACCTAGCTCAGTGTGAGGAACTAAATAAGTCATGGTTTAAAAGGATTTTTTTCCTCTTGTTTAATTAACATGACACAGAAGTAGTAATTTTAATTTCTAGTTTGTGTGTGACTTTCTATATTACTATAACATTGGGATGCTATTAACAACATATGACAAACATTTACGCTACTTTTTGTTGAGCTCAGCCTTTGCTAGATTCATTATGCATCGAATTTTATTATTACTTCATTTGCTTTTAAGTATCTTTTGACATAAGAACCAGGTGCTATATGTCCGTTTCTCAATTAAAAAGGGCTATATACAGTCTACTGAAATTTAAACCAACACTAAAAGGAAGAATGACTTGCTGAAATGTTCCTTTGTGAGCATTTCGCCCATTTCTCAAACTGCCAGATTATGGCCATTCTATTCAAATTAGCAGTTCAGGGAATTAGTCACATCTAGAGGTCTCAGCTGCAAGGGGATATATGTGTTTTAATGAAGTTATATACCTTAAAGACCTGGTTATTTATTACTGGTATACAGGAACTAAAAGCAAGTAAAGATAGTATCCTTGACTTTTAGTGATTCAAATATTAAAAATAACTCAGGTATGGTCTAGTAAGGTTTATAATAGACAAGCTGATGAGAGTAATGAAGATTAATTGCATAAACTTTACTTAAATTTATGAATTAGAACAAGCAGTTGTATTTACCTGCCAGGTACACGTAGACTTTATGTGAAAAAAATAAAGCCATATTTATTATCTGTATAGTTAGCTAATTGAACACTTAGATAATTTTTAAAACTGGGGATTCATTACATTAAGCAAATTCAAGTGAAATTGTAAGACTAAAACATAGCCACCCAAGGGAATATTTATTTTTGCTACTATTAAGAAAAAGTTAAGATTTTTAATACTATTTTTACCGTACAAATGAGGAATCTAAAGCTCAGAAAGATTAATAGAAGATTAAAAAGCTCATCAGAGTTATAGCAGAGATTAAAACACAATTCTTTTTTATTCTTTTTTTCATCTTGATTTTATAGCACGAAGTAGTCACATCACTCAATATAATTATTTTATTTTTACTTCCAATTATTTCATTATTATTAGTGAAGTCAGATTTTTAAGAGAGTGTAATTTTTTAAAAGATTTTATTTATTGATTTCAGAGGGGTGGTAGCGGGAGCACGAACATCCACCCGCAGCAGTTACCTATTGCATGTGCCTTGACCGAGCAAGCCTCGGCCAGGGCCCAGCAACATCAGCATTCCATATCGATGCCCGATCCACTCCTTTATCACAGGTCTGGCAAGAGTACAATTTCTATAACAAAAAGAGTCTCAGAATTTATCTGGTTCAAACTGTTTCTTTTACAGATGAGAAAATTATGTCCAAAGAAAGCAAATAAAACTTCCTAAAGACTAATAGATGTTCATTGGCAAACATGTCAGGTGTTGGAACCCAGATCTCAGTCTTTCAAGCATCTTTATTAAATAGCATTTATTTAATTAATTCAAGTGGAGTTATATATGAAGTACAGAGATAGAGAAATAAATTAAAATATAATTTGGCTAACTGTCTTTAAATTTGGCCATTGTATATCTACATTATTTCTACTTAAGTGATCTTTTGTATATTTTACATATACTTAGGAAAGATCCTATACCATATTGATGGTGGTGAGAAAGCTTGTTACTAGCTCAGGATTATTGTTTTTCTCTTTCTACTTCATTATATTGAAATCATTTCTCAATTGGTTGTTCCAAAAGAAATTTCTCAGTTAATTATATAGGTATTTGTTAGGATAATTGATTTATGATATTAAGATCACTTTTGTTCATTAGATTTGGAAGGAAAACTACTGTACCAAATTAAAAAACTTGTCATTTGCTATTTTTTCCAGTGAGTGCTCATGAAAGAAACGAAAAAGATACATCATCAGTGTGTCTTCCTGTAAAGTCAGGTGGAACAACTTTTGCAGATCAAATGACATACAGTTGTATATAACAGAGGTTTGCTATAATTATGAGTCTCCTCATGGTTCTGTTCGCATCATTTACCTTCATTCACAAAAGCACGTATTTATAGAAAACCTACTATGCATTAGGGACTAAAGAAACAAAATTAGACACATTAATGTTATTTTCTTCACCATACATGTAAGGGGAAAGAGAACATGAGACATAGATACTATTCAGTGGGTAATTATAGAGTTGTCATTGGAATCCCACAATGCTATGCTCCTGCAAATAAAATTCCATTTAGCCTTAATCTACATCAGATGAAAAAACACTTTATTTCAAACTACAACATGAAATATTTCCCCCCTTTCCACAACTCTACAGAGTATGCCTTTTCCCAATAAGCATTTTTTTTTATACAAATCTTAGAGACTAGATAATAGCATGGTGTTTCTAGTCTAGCAAGTTTCTGTAGAAACCAAGAAATAGTACAAATATTCATCAAGTAAGTAGACTGTTGTATTATATTGACTAGAAATCAGACTTTGATCATTTCCTGGAGGTTGTTACCTGGTAGGAATTAAGCTGTGGTGCATATTCTCAGTCAGGGGCAGTCAACCTTTTTATACCTACAGCCCACTTTTGCATCTCTGTTAGTAGTAAAATTTTCTAACCGCCCACCAGTTCCATAGTAATGGTGATTTATAAAGTAGGGAAGTAACTTTACTTTATAAAATTTATAAAGCCGAGTTACAACAAGTTAAAACATATAATAATAATTACTTACCAAGTACTTTATGTCGAATTTTTGCTAAATTAGGCAGAATAAATCTTTATAAAACAACTTACTATAGTTAAATCTATCTTTTTATTTGGTTGCCCCGCTACTGCCCACCATGAAAGCTGGAACACCCACAAGTGCGCGGTAGGGACCAAGTTGACTACCACTGTTCTCAGTGAAGATAGTGATTCCATTTCTCTCCATAACATATCAAGAGGTGCCGCCGTGTCATGGTCCAAGAACAAACTCTAGTCTCAGAGTACCTGGATTTAATTACCAGCTCTTCTACTTGCTGGCTTTGTGACCTTGGGCAATTATTTTAGCTTTTTATATTTGAATTTTTTCTCAGTAAAATAAGGTCAATTATAGTTCCATTATATAAAATTATTATATTTCTAACAGTAATTGGGAGACAGAAAGTTAAGTGGAAAGGATATGGGCTTTGGTGTCAGCAGAAGTAGGTGTTAATTATGAGTTTGCCATTTATTAACTGTGTGATTTATGACAAGTTTACCAAAATATGTTTCTCAGTTCCCTCATCTATAAGTAGGACTGAGATTATACATCAAGCTTAGTTCATAATATACACCCGACCTATCCCATTTCCCCTTCTCCTCTCTCACTTTACAGTCTTGTTACAAAATCAAAATAGATAATCCCCAAATTAATAAAATTGAAATAAATTTCTTTCAGTGTCTTGTATTGAAGGATAATATACTTTATTTTTCAAGTCTTTGCCTTAAGGGTAGGTCTACTGCTTAAGAATGTTTAATATTTATATATTCAATCAATGCACCAAAATTTCAACCATATTTTAAAAAGTTCTAGGAAATCCTACAAGTATTTTGGAAATTAAAGGAAGTTTTGTATAAGAAAAAAGCAAAAGAATATAATAAAATTCTGTTTTATTGTAATTGTGATTATGTGATATCACTTTCAATAGGATTACTTTTGGTAGGAACATCACTACAATTTCTGAAGCCTCGTTTACAAAGGCCTGTTACTGTTACTATTATTGCCTGCATTGGGACTCTATCTATCCAGTCCTGTCTGTGCAACACACACTTGAGCCTCCAATTCTTAATGATATTAATTTGATAATAAACACGCTCACGCAAACTGTAGGAAAGTCCTTAGATGCCTTTTCATCAAAACATTTGTTTCCCATTTCAATACAGTCTTCAAATACACTTTTCTAGAAAATGTTTCAAAAAACGAGGTCTTTAAATATCTAAACCTGGCAATGCAGAGAGCTGCAATCAGGGTTCTCACCCTGATAAGTATTGAACATCCCTTATATGCACAGTGTTTTTGTAGGGAGCTTATGAGATTTTGTCATTGGAAAGAAAGTATAAAATTGAAAAGGCACTACATTTAACTTCAGAAAATAACTGAGGATTGTGATGAGTTTTTTCCTGAGAAAATGTCAATCAGGATGGCTTAAATATATACAGTACATGGATAACATGAGAAAATTTATAGCCTCACTAAAAAATCAGAGTAATACAAGTTAAAAGAAAATGAGATACCATTTTCTTCATGAAATTATTGGAGATGATTAAAAAATTTTAATATTCAAAGCTAAAAGTAATACATGATATGGATCCAACATTCACTATTATTATTGTGTAAAGTGATATAAAATTTCTTGAAAGATAATTTCTATATCTACCTTAAAATATAAATAGAATTCTTCCTAGTATTTTCATTACTAAAAATCTGAAGTTGATCAGAATGTTATAAAAAAATTTATGCACAAAGATGTTTATTTTAGCATTATTTGTTTCAGTAAAATATTGGGATTATTCTCAATGTTCAAATATAAAGAAATTATTAATAAATCATAATCTATTTGTAAGCAAAGTATTATCCTGTTATTACGTATTATATTTTATAGTAACTTTAATGACATAAGGAGTTATTTCTGATACAATTTTAAGTAAAAAAGCCAAATGAAAGTTGTACATGTTGGTATATAAGTGAAAGAAATATCTGATCATTCAACAGTAGATATTCTGGTGAAAAAATTATGGGTGATAATTATTTTCATTTGTATAATTTTCTTTTTTCTAGTACTTTATTAATGGCATGCACTGCTCTTACAGTCACTTACATACCTTTTAAGGCTATGGAAATATGATCAAATATGAAATCAGCAAAGTATTCTAAAATATTAGCATACACTTGGTTTACACTTATTTAATCCCTATTCCACATGTCAGGAAGTTCTACTGCATTCAGCGGGGAAGAAATTTTAACCCTTGATGCTGATAGGTTCTCCTTTTATATAAAAGTGTGAACTTGCTGCTCAACAGCAATACCCCCAAACACATCTGGCCTATAGTAAGTTTACACTGCTCAGAAGCTAAGGAGCATTGTGAAAGACTCTGCCATGTCAATCCCAGGACAGCTAGGATAATGGAATATCTCCCCTTGGAGGAACTTGAAGAGAACTGAGAGGTGTCCAAAGGGAGTGCAAACTGGAGCCACAGGGAAGTGCATGGTATTGTGAATTCACCTCTGTGAAAAATTGGTTCTCATAATAATCTGGAAGCTTCTAAATGTTAAGTAGTTTTATATCTTATGATCATGGCCGAAATGTCATGCACATCTGCTTTCCAAGAAATAGGCTGTGTTACTAGGGCAGTTCTTAAGAGTTGACCACCGTGACATTCTGAGATGCCTCTCTGTTTTTTCTGTCGGTCTACCACTAGTTTCTAAAAACTAATTTAAACAGGTAGTCTAGAATAGTCCTGGTTTACACCTCCTTTCTAAATATCATTGTTAATAGGGTCCCTTTTACTCTCAAAAATATCTGGTTTGGTGAAGGTGTAAGCCCTGACACTATGCAAACATACCTCAAAAATTAACAAATTAAACTGTTATTTATAACATAACATCTACTACTTTCTGTTCTCATTATTACAACTTCAGTTTTAGTCAAGATCATTTCACACTATAAATAATCCTATAGCTTTTCAACTAAACTCTATCCCTCTAGACCAGTGGTTCTTAACCTGGGTTCTATAGAACCCTAGGGGTTCGATGAGTCGGTCTCAGGGGTTTGGAGAAGCCTCTGCTGCAGAGGCCAGAATAAAGTAATACCATAATTTGTTGTGAGTTCATGCACTTTGTTGGTTTTGTTCTTTGAGCAAGGTGATGTTCATGCACGGCTCATTTTGTGCACCAGTAAAAAAACATATACCTATGTCTTGAATTTGGAAAAAGGAAATCATATTTTATTTATCACTAAAGAAGGGTTCGGTGAATGCGCATATGAAACTGGTGGATTCGGTACCTCAAGAAAGGTTAAGAACCACTGCTCTAGACTCATACTTTTCCACCATACCTTCCATGGTTGCTGCGAAATGATAAAAGATCCATATGACCTCCTATTCGCCCCACATGTTAAACTTCATGGTGTCAGGTCAGAAGATAAGCTCTTTAGCATAGCATATGCCATCCTTCATAATATGGCTTCTACCACCAACAGAATAAATACTCAGATTCTATCTTTTGCTATTATTAACCTGCAAAACCCAGCTATCTCGTTTCCTCCAGCAAGCCTTCCTTAGGTTTTCTTTGCTGCCTTTTTGTTTCTATACACTCTATCATTATACTTCAATATCATATTTTATTATAGATATGTGCTCCTTATTGATCTACAAAGACTGGATCTTATTTGTCTCTGTATTCCCAGAGTGCAATTTTCCAAAGTAGTATGTCTGCAATGTTCAAGATTGCAGGCTGCCAACAGGACAAGTATAGGAAGAGTGGTACACTAGGTGAACTCTGCCTTTTGTAGTTCTCACTTCTCTGCATGGTAACATTTTCTCTAATCCAGGTGTCTCCAGACTCATGATTCCTGATGTCCGGGACTGCCAGGCATTTTTCTCATCCCAGAACCCCAAAATACAGATGCCACTTCTCAGTCAAGCTGGCCTGGGCAGTGCTGACATACTCACATTTGTTTCTTTTCTTGGCTCTACCTGTAGTCAAGGTTCCTCCTGCTGGCAGTGATATGGAGAAATGCCCTTGCCTTTCTAAAATCAGGTTAATCCTCTATAAAATTATGAAGATACACATTCCTTAGCTTTACGGGATGGTGATAGCTGAATGCATATTTAGATGACTGTCTTCTTAAGCCAAAGGAATGATTTGAAAATGTGGAAATTGTAACAAAGATAGGTTGTGCACCAAATATTGTATTAGTAAATACCAAACTTCTAAAAGGTGATCACTATCACCACCCCAGCCATGTAATTCTTTAGTAATAATGCAAATTCAGTTTTTATTACATTCACCATTGTATACTAATTTCTAGATAATTTTTTGTTATGGCTCTTACATGTTGACATAGAGTTTCTTTTTATTCTTTATGTGGAAAGTTAAACTTTAATAGTCTATAGTACTTTTTTGTAACCTATTTTAACTTCCATGTGAATAAAAGAATATTATACTTAGTCATTTCACACTACATCACTCACCTATGCTTTTAGCACAAAATTAATGTAAAATAAAATTGGCCAGCTTATAAAATCAATTTTAAAATACATAACAAAATCTCTTGAATCTTGAATTGTTAAATAATTTTCCTTCACATTTCTTCCCTTTGATGCATGTTTTTATATCCTATCTTTGAGTTTTATAAAAAATGGAAATCATTGCTCTCACTGTTCTAACGATGACTAGATTACTTAATAGTAATACATCAAACCAACATGTAGAGCATTTGACCTGAATTTTCTCAACCTTGTCACTGACTTGGGCAGAGAACTCAGAATTTTACATGTCTGGAAGTTTAAGGATGTCTCTCCCAAATCCATTTAACAATCTATTCTTGAGAACACTTAACCCAGTGAAATAACAAATTAAATATCCACCTGCTTACTCCTCCTTGTTATAGACAAAGTAACTCTTTTCATCTGTCTCCCCTTGAACTTTTCTCTGGGCTGAGAGCTCAGTCCTAGGGAGGGATAATAACCAATTTCAGTGAGGCTAGCATGAGGAAAAGCCACCAGTGGAGAGCACATACTTCTGTACAGGGTTATTTGTCCATACCCCAGTACTTTCCTGTATCCATGTGAGATAATCTCTGATTCAACAAACCTTTTTTAGTATGTTACCCAATGATTCTTTTATAATATTCTGGTCAGGTGCATCATAAATTCAGATACTTAACCAAAGAAAGGGAAACTAGGGGATCTAGTTTAATTAAAAATAGAAAATCTTCCCTAATAGGCTTGATATTTTATCAATTTATATTCTTTGTGTGGTTACAGAGAGGATTTATAGTTGCTGCTTTCATATTGAAGTATGGATTTGTTAACTTACTCTCTGTGTTATGGTTAAATAACTTTAGTAAAATTATAAAAGGTTTAATTCTAAATTGAGTGGTGTTTTTTTAAAGACCAGAACTAAGAATAGCCCAAATTCCCAATGGGTTTAATAAAATTACTCCTGAAAAGCAAGAAATCAAGTGAAATCTTCCAAAATTATCACCCCTGGGAACCTTTATGCTTCATTATTGATCTCTATAACACTTTCACCATCTGATACGCAATATATATACTGGCTTATTTGTTTATTCCTGTCTCCCTCACCTAAAATTAAAATTGAAGAAGGCAGGGAGTTTGTGTTATTCACTTACGTATCTCCAATGATCAGAAAAGTGCTGGCTTATAGTAGCTCCTCAGAAAAAACAATAAGTAAATGATTAAAAAAGTATTACTAATGGTTTTATAACCTATAAAGGTTTGAGAACTGCTGTATAACCAATTTTGAAAAATACGACATAGATACTTGAAAAGAAGTTGTGTTCTCAATAGGATGTTTGTGATTTAATAAAGGCATATTAATTCAACCTATAACATAAAAACATGGAATTAAAATTATGCAATTTAAATTTTATGTGCTCATATGTGTTTGCTGCATAATTGCAAATGCTCAGTTATATAAAACCCTTCTAAAATAATTGTATTTCTACTAATGTTTTTCTTATTAATCTTTAAATTGTTATATTTCTAAGAGGTTTGTTTCACATATTTGAATGTTATTCTCTTTGTCATGCAGAGTCATGGCAACTATTTTTGTTGTAGGTTGTAATTGTAATCTAAAAAGTCACATTTTTAGAAAAAAATAAGTTGCTTAATACATATTCTCTACTTTCTGTTTTATTTACTTATATTTTTAGTTTTTAAATTTTATTTAATAAATTAACTTCAACAGAGTGACATTGATCAATAAGAGTACATAGGTTTGGGGTAAACATTTCTATAGCATTCGAACTGTTGATTATGTTGTATACCCATCAACCACAATCTAATCATTTTTTATCACCTAGCATTTGTCCCTCTTTACACCCTTCCTCCCACCCTTTCCCCTGTCTTGCTCCCCCACATCTCCTTCCCCCTGAAAACTACTTAACTTTTATCTATGTTGATGAGTCTCAGTTTTATATCCCACCTGTGTGTGAAACCATACAGTTCTTAGCTTTTTCTGATTTACCTGTTTCACTCAGTATAATGTTCTCAAGATCCATCCATGTTGTCATAAATGTCACTTTGTCATCATTTCTATGGCTGAGTAGTATTCTATTGTATTTATGTACCACATCCTTTTTATCTAATCTATCGAGGGACACTTTGGCTGTTTCCATGTCTTGGCCACTGTAAATGTGCTGCAGTGGACATGGGGCTGCATGTGTCTTTATATACCAATGTTTTCGTGTTTTGGGGGTAGATACCCAGAAGAGGAATTGTTGGATCATATGGTAGTTCTATTCTTAATTTTTTGAGTAGCCACCATACTTTCTTCCATAATGGTTGTACTAATTTGCATTCCCACCAACAGTGAATGCGGGTTCCTTTTTCTCCACAGCCTCTCCAACACTTGTTATTACCTGTCTTGTTGATAATAGCTAATCTAACAGGTGTGAGGTGGTATCTCATTGTAGTTTTGATTTGCACTTCTCTAATAACTTGTGCAGATGAGCATCTTTCCATATATCTGTTGGCCATTTGTATGTCCTCTTGGGAGAAGTGTATATTCATGTCCTCTCCCCATTTTTTAATGGATTGTTTGCTTGTTTGTTGCTGAGCTTTGTGAGTTCTTTATATATTTTGAAAATTAATTCATTATCGGAGCTGTTGTTTGCAAATATCATCTTCCATTTAGTTGGCTGCCTATTTGTTTTTTTTGTCAGTTTCTTTTGCTGTGCAGAAGCTTTTTAGTTTGATATAGTCCCATTCATTAATTTTTGCCTTTACTTCCCTTGCCTTTGGGGTCAAATTCATAAGTTGTTTTCTATGGCCAAGGTTCATGAGCTTATTACCTATGTTTTCTTCTATGTAATTTATTGTTTCAGATCTTATATTTAGGTCTTTGATCCATTTTTAATTGATTTTTGTGCAGGGGGACAAATTGTAGTCAAGTTTCATTCTTTTGCATGTGGCTTTCCAATTTTCCCAGTACCGTTTATTGAAGAGGCTTTCATTTCTCCATTATGTGTTTTTGGCTCCTATGTCAAAGATGTTCATATATATAAAGTTTTATTTCTGGGATCTCTATTCTGTTCCATTGTTCTGTGTGTCAGTTTTTGTGCCAATTCCATGCTGTTTTATTATTGTGGCTCTCTAGTATAATTTGAAATCAGGTAGTGTGATACCTCCAGCTTCATGCTTTTTCCTTAGAATTGCTTTGACTATTTGGGGTTTATAATGGTTCCATACAAACCTGGTAATTTTTTGTTCTGTTTCTTTAAAAGTTGACTGACTTTGGGATTTTGATAGGGATTGCATTAAATTTGTATATTGCTTTGGTTAATATGACCATTTTAACTATGCTGATTCTTAAAAATGGGATATTTTCTTTATTTCACTGTGTTTTTTCAATTTCTTTCAATAATGTTTTATAGTTTTTAGTATATTGGTCCTTTACATTCTTTCTTAAGTTTATTCCCAGGTATTTTATTTGTTGTTGTTTCAATTGTAAAAGGATTTTTTTTTTAGTTCATTTTCCCATGTTTCATCATTGGCGAATAGAAAAGCAGTGGACTTTTGTATATTGATTTTGTATCCTGCAACTTTACTGTATTGTTTATTTGTTTATTGTTTCTAATAGTTTTTTGTGTTTTTTTTTTGGTGGAGTCTTTGGCATTTTCTATATACAGGATCATGTCATCTGCAAAAAGTGATAACTTTTCTTCTTTTCTCCTGAAATGAATGCCTTTTATTTTTTTCTCTTTCCTGCTCTCTCTGGCTAAAACTTTCAGAACTATGTTGAATAAGAGTGAAGAGAGTGAGCAACCTTTTCTTGTTCCTGATGTTAGAGGGAAAATCTTCATTACCTTCATTTCTCACCATTTAGTATAACCTTAACTGAATGTTTGTCATATATGGCCTTTATCAGGTTGAGGTACTTTCTTTCTATTCTAATTTTCTTCAATGTTTTAAACATAAAGAATGTTGTATTTTGTTGAATGCCTTTTCTGCATCTATTGATAGGATTGTATGATTTTTGTTCTTTGCTTTGTTGATGTGGTGTATTATGTTGATCAATTTTCTGCATGTTGAGCCATTCTTCTGCTCCTGGAATTATTCCCACTTGATCATGATGTATTATTTTTTAATGTGTTGTTGTATTCAATTTGGTAGTATTTTGTTTATGATTTTTGCATCTGTATTTATTAGAGATATTGGTCTGTAGTTTTCTATTTTTTGTGTTGTTTTGCCAGGTTTTGGTATGAAAGTTATGATGACCTCATAAAATGTGTTGGGGAGTATTGCTTCTTCTTCTATTTTTTGGAAGACTTTGAGTACCACATCTGGTAGAATTCACTAGTGTAGCCATCTGGTCCTGGACTTTTGTTTTTTGGAAGTTTTTGTTAGATGTTTCTATTTCTTCCTTGCTTATAGTTCTATTTAGGGTTTCCACTTCTTCATGGCTCAGTCTAAGAAGGTTGTATAGTTCTAGGAATTTGTCCATTTTCTTTAGGTTATTGAATTTGGAGTCATATAAACTTTCATAATAATCTACTATGATTTTTTTTATATCTATGGTGCCTGTGGTCATTTTTCCTCTTTCATTTCAGCTTTAGTTTATATGAGTCCATCCACTTTTTTTCTTACTGAGTCTTGCAGTGGTTTGTCAATTGTTGATCTTTTCAAAGAACCAGCTCATTGCTGTATAATTTTTTTCTATAGTTTTTTTTGTTCTCTATTTCATTTGTTTCTGCTCTAATTTTTACTATTTACTTCCTTCTGCTGACTTTGGGTTGCCATTGTTCGTTTTCTAGTTCCTTGAGGAGTGATTGTCACAGTGACAATGAACTACACAGGGACCAGATGGCATGCTCCAAGGGGATAAGGAGAGGCAACAGCCCCAGTCATCAGACCAAAGGACTGAAGACTCATCCCTGACCTTAGTTAGATATTTATTAGCCAATACAAATAACTCAAAGAAGCAGACAGCAGAAGTTTTCAGAGGGTGAAGTAAAAGACAAGGAATATGCTGACTTCTAATCTCTGTTCTGAGAGTCTAAACATTTCTTGTTGCTGTCTTCTTGCTGAATCTTATCCTGCTATTTTTCTGTTTAAAGTATGCATTATTTCCAGTACAGATAAGAGAGGTTTCTGAACTCTTATCCACTTAGGGCTTTCACCCTAGGGCACCTTGCTGTCTTTAATTGTTATTCTAACTCTGCATATTTTCTTAGCATATTCCTATATATCCCCCCCCTTTTTTTGGAAAGATTAACAGAGAGTAGAATGAGTAGATGGTTGTAGTGGAAGGGGAAGGGTAACCATAGAGAGAAACAGGTTTTTAGGGGTTGCAGGTATTTCTGTATTTTGCAAAACTTCTTTAGCATGCCTGGTCAAATGTTTTAAAATGTCTCTGGTGATGCCAGGTGCTCCCTGAGTGCTTGGAAGTGAGTAAGGTGTTCTTCTTTTTTCAGGTTCATTCCCAGAGGTGGATTTACTATCAGTTTCTAGATCTCTGGAACCAGCTTGTTTTCTAGGGGTTGGTGCCAGCTCATGATAGGCTTCACATTTCTCACAGGTATTCAAAGAGGATCTGTTGCTGACAGAATTGCAACATACCCTCACCCCCAGGTTAGTAATTTGACCAAACTTTCCCACTCAGGGACAGCTAATACATTCTGACCCAACAAGAGGGGCTTAGGCATTGCTCAACTGGTATAAAATGCTGCTCGACTGCACTAACTCCAGATGATGATATGTTCAATAAATTAAGAGTAAATAGAGCTTTATACAATTGTTTTTGTGTGGTGAGACTCTCCTCTTGACTTCCCTTTTATTTGTGTAGTTGGGACTTAAGAAGGCTATTGGCTCTTTCTGTAACTCCTGTAAGTTTGGATGAATTTCTCAAGCTCTTGAGGCCTTTAAAAAAAGTTTTAATGTTTCTTTTTATTTTCCTTTCAGAACAATCATATTTCTAAAGTCCTTCCTTCCTCTTCTTTTTTTCTCATCTTTGTCTACTTTCTTAGTTCCTTCTCTTTTTGTTTTCTTTCCACTGCACAAACCTTCTACAACCTGCACAAGCCTTTTTCACCATTCAGAAATAACCAGCTTTCAGAAATATTACTTTTTCCTTTTCCTTTCAAAAGTACCTCCATACCTTATACCTTTTATTATTAAAACCAAGTAATTTCTTTCTAATTAATCAGAATTGTCAACTTCTATAAACCTTATCTTTCAATGAGGATTAATTTAATAATTAGTAATATATTGATACTTTAATAAACATATTTCATGACCTTTAGAAACAGGTTCTTTTATTAGCAAACAAACATATTTTCAAAAGATGTAATAGAGATAACATGATCCTTTTGTAAACTTAGAGAAAACAAATATTTTTTGTTAAGAACTTTAAAAGACATTAAATTATTTAAATGACCTGTTTTTTTCTTCCTAAAATTACCCTTAGTTATATTTTTTCTCAGAGATTCGAATTAAGATTATTCTAGTTACAGTATTAAGTCTAGCTTTAACTTGACCTAGTAATTTGTATAAAGACAATAAAAATAGTAATTGATTATATTGGCTTTTTACAATCTGCTTTGTTGGAACTTTATAAGGAATTTTTAGATTGGGTTTTAATTAGCCTCTCCGGGCACACACAAAGCCGAGCTACACAGTTGCTATAAGGCTCTGCCTGCAATCTTTCTGAAAATGTCCTTCTTTCCCACAGTTGTAACAGGTTTGTGGCTTTGGTCACAGACTGTCTTTCTTTCCCAACCCTCAGGTTCCTCCTGAAGTCCTTGTCCCACGAACACTCCCCAGACCCTTCCCAGGGTGGGCTCCCTGAAGGAAGCGGAAGGGGAGGGAGGGTTGGGTGAAGAAAATTTTGAGTTTTTTTAAAGGGCTCTAGATTTAAAGAAGCCCTGGACCCAAACTTAACATTCCAGTCTTTTGTTGTTTAAGAAAAGGGGGTGAAGGTCTGTCCTTCTGTAGCTACTTCCTGCTGGTTAGGGTCAGTGAGATATCTAAGGGGAATGGCTGGTCTGAGGTTTGGGTTAGGTGGTGAGAACAGTCTTTACAAACCCTTTCCAACACCAAGGGATCAATCATTTTATATCCTGTCTTAGTTGCTTCAACCATCCCCTTGGTAAGAGTCCTTTCCCAATCTTCTACATCTGAATTTCCTTCCTTCATATACTTTCCTTCATTGTCCGATTGTCAGCAAGAGGGCAGTGAAATTCTGATCTGACACAGGGCAGCTCTGATGAGCCCCAGTAGCTGTAACTTGAGACTCTGCCGCTCAGGGAAAAAGGAATTCCTCATGCTGAAAGAAGGAAGAAGAGAATGAGAATCCCCTGGCCTGATCCCTAAAAGTGACCTCATGGCAAGCATTCAACGGCTATTCCTCTGCTGCTTTTATCCATTACCAAATGGGATAAGCAGACATCCTTTTCCTTTGCCAAGCATTGGTAGGTCATTTCTTCTGGTTCCTTACATGGGGAGCCACTTATTGTGATGACAAAAAACTACTTGGAGTAGCAAACCTGTTGTTTGGTTTCTATTTCTCACACGGGGCACCACTTGTCATGGTGACAATGAACTACTCAGAGACCAGATAACATGCTCCAATGGGCCTAGGGGAGGCACAGCCCTGGTCAGCAGACCAAAGGACTGAAGCCCCACCCCAGCCTTACTCAGATATTTATTAGCCAGTACAAATAACCCAAGGAAGCAAAGAGCAGAAGTTTCAGGGGGTGAAGTAAAGTGCAAGGAATAGGTTGACTTCTAATCTCTAGGCTTTTCTGAGAGCCTGAACATATTCTGTATTGCTGAGTCTTATCCTGCTGTTTTTCTGTTTCCAGCATGCACTGTTTCCAGTACAGTTCAGAGAGCCCCCTGGACTCTCATCCGCTCAGGGCTTTCACTGTAGGGTGCCTTTCTGTCTCTAATTGTTGTCCTAACTGAGTTCTTTTAGAGCATATTCCTAAAGTGTGATGTTAGGTTGTTTACTTGGGATCTCTCTTGTTTCTTGATATAAGCCTGTAATTATATAAATTTCCTTCTTATTACTGCTTTCACTGCATCCCTGAAATTTTGATATATCATATTGTCATTTTCATTTGTCTGTATATATTTTTTTATCTCTGCTTTTATTTCATCTTTTTTGTATGTGTGACAGAGATAGAGACAGAGAGAGGGATAGATAGGGACAGACAGACAGAAAGGGAGAGAGATGAGAAGCATCAGTTCTTTGTTGCAACACCTTGGTTGTTCACTGATTGCTTTCTCATATGGGCAGATTGAGTGACCCTTCCCTCAAGCCAGTGACCTTGGGATCAAGCTGTTGAGCCTTGCTCAAACCAGATGAGCCTGGGCTCAAGCTGGGGACTTTGGGGTTTTCAACCTGAGCCCTACGTATCCCAGTCTGACACTCTATCCACTGTGCCACTGCCTGGTCAGGCTATTTCATTTTTGACCCAGTCATTTTTTAGAAGTATGTGTTTAATTTTCACATTTTTATGTGTTTCTTTACTTCATTTTTACAGTGAAATCCTAACTTCAAAGCCTTATTATTAGAAAATATGCTTAGTACAATTTCAATCTTTCAAAATTTGTTGATGTAGTTTTGTGGCCCAACATATGGTTTATCCTTGAGAATGGTCCATGCACACTGGAGAAAAATGTATAATCTGACGTTTTGGGATAAAATGTCCTATAAATGTCCATTAATTTCATTTGGTCCAGAGTGTCATTTAAGACCAATTTTCTTTATTGAATTTCTGTTTTAATGATCTATCTAAAACTATCAATGGTGTGTTGAAATCTCTAAGTATAACTATGTTTTTGTCTGCTTCTATTTTTAGATCAGTTAGTAGATAGATGTCTTATATATTTTGGTATTCCTTGGTTCAGTGCATATATATTAAGAACTGTTATATTTCTTGAAACAATGTCCTCTTGATTATTATGAAATGTTTATCTTTGTCTCTGGTTAACTTTTGTCTTGAAGTCAGCATTGTCAGATATGAGTATAGCTATACCTGCTTTTCTTTGGATATTATTTGCTTCGAGAATTGTTTTTCTACCTTTCCCTTTGAATCTACTTTTGTCTTTGCAGCTTAGATGTCTCTTGAAGGCAGCATATAGTTGAGTTTAATTTTTGACATTTTCTTTCTCAACTTTTACTCTATCTAAATTTAATCCTGCTCTCAGTGCTTGCTTTTAGTTTGTGTCTACCTTGTAAAGCTTGTTGATTCAAGGATTTTTAAACATTTTTAATGAGCTGCTTGCAGTCAACATGCATTTGAATTTTGTTTCTTACACTGTAGGAAATTCAACATCTTTTAAAACTAAAATTTATCCTGTTTATATTTACTCTCATTATTACTATACATGGTCTTCCTTAATTTTGTTTCAATATTTTTATTGTTTATTTTTATTGTAATTCCTGGCAGTTATTCCATTTTCTAAGTTTTTATTATATGGGTGCTGTGGGTATACTTTTATTTCCCAGTGAGTACAACTGTTTCCAAATCTATAAAAATAAATGCACATATATATTTACATTGTTTTTCTAACTGTAAGAATAAATTTATTAAGTCATTCAATTGCTGTTGTTGTTTTTTTGAGCAATTACTATGTGCTAAGGAGTGTTCTGGGCAGTTGGGATACAGTCTTAGCCAAAACATTAATATCATAGGACTTGCAATTTAGTGGCTTGTTTTTATAAAATTAGAAATAATTGTTAATTCATTAGTAAAGTAAAAAATTAATAAATTATATATTGTTTTTCTAATATAATATGAAGAATTTTAAACACTTTGTCTTTACCTTTATTTGCTACTATCTCAAATAAAAGCCTTGTTAATATAATGTACATGTTTAGACCTGTAAGTTTATATTAATTTTTATTTATAGCTTACATAGCTTCTAATACAGTATTGTTTACATTTTATTCATGTTTACTTGTCTGTTGATTCACTTATGTATATCTATTGGAAGCTACAATTTCTTAGATTGTTAACTATTTTTAACAATTTTACACCACACACACCAGTCTTTTATGATATAATTTTCTTATTTTTAAATTCTGAGTTTTAATTTATCACTGAGTCAGCTAGAATGCATTTTAAAATAGTATTTCCAAAATAAACATAACTCTCTAAACCAAGCATTTCTGAATTATTATTTCATTGTTTTCATGTGTAAGTAAATACTTATTCAGGATATGATTTTTGACATAAATTGGTATCTTTTCCTGAAAACTGTGTAGTACATTTCTTTTTTTTTCTTTATTTTTTTACAGAGACAGAGAGTAAGAGAGAAGGACAGATAGAAACAGGCAGACAGAAAGGGGAAGAGATGAGAAGCATCAATTCTGTGTTGCAGCTTCTTATTGTTCATTGATTGCATTCTCATATGTGCCTTAACCAGGGGACTACAGCAGAGTGAGTGACCGCTTGCTCAAGCCAGCAACGTTGGGCTCAAGCCAGCAACCTTTGGGCTCAAGCCAACAACCATGGGATCATGTCTATGATCCCATGCTCAAGTCAGTGACTCCACACTCAAACTGGATGAGCCTGCACTCAAGCTGGCTACCTTGGAGTTTCAAACCTGGGTCCTCCACATCCTATTCTGATGCTCTATCCACTGCGCCACTGCCTGGTCAGGCTGTAGTATATTTCTTATCATCTCAAAGTAGTTTATATCTTGTAGTAGTAAATTGCTAATCAGACTTTTATTTCTTTATGAGCAACATCTTTTACATGTATAATTGACAGTAGAATGTATTAATTGTTGCTGTCCTTCAAAACTTTTAAATATTAGGTGTCTATATATTTGTATCTTTTCATATTAACCGTTGGAGCACTCAGTTGTTTTGTTTTGTTTTTAAATTCAAGGAAGTATCATTCTTATACTTGATATTTTGCCTTGCTAATTTATACTTGATATTACCCACTTTGCATTTGTCCTGATGAAATCCTCTTCTAAAATATGTATCTGTAAACTTTAAGTTTACATAGCCATTTTCTCAGTCTCTAATTTATGTTCTTTCTTTGTAGTTTTGTATTTTTTAATCTTCATTATAGGGGAGCTTCTTAAATTTTTCTTCTTATGATTCCATTTTCAGTTCAGGCTTATGTTATCCTTATGACTTTCTTGTCCAATTTCATATACAGTGTATTTTTGTAAACTACTAAAAAAATGCCAAATAATACTATCTATATTTGTTTTCTAATTCTTGCAGTAAGTAATTTTTAGACCTAGCACTCACTCTCATTCATGCAGATGATTTTTATCTATCCATCTATCTATCTATCCATTTATTTTTAATTTTCCTATCTTCAAATGCATTGTCATTTACACTGACTACTCATTGGTGTGGGTGGAATGTTTTGGCTTTAAATATTGAATGCTTACCTGGAATCTGGCTAGATACCTATTTTATACCTATAGCTAAAAGACAGAATGGCATGCCACCTGCGTATAAAAACTTACATTTTTGCATCTAGCATGTTTGTACTGTTCTGATATTCTCTTAGCCTCTTTTATCTTTAACTTATTCAAGAGAGGGTCCTGAGGATAGGAATTAAACAGTTGGATTCAGCCATGGTTGATACCAAATAACTTTTTTATTTATTTCATTATATGACCCAATAAATTTATTTTTTACTGTTACTCTTTTGCTTATTCCTCTTGAATTTTTCCCCTTTTATAAATTAAAAGAAATCTTGACTAATACAATTGTTATTATTTTCTTATCTGTTTTAGCATGTTGGAGTGTCCATAAAATTGTAGAACTTAAAAACTGGGTCACGTAGAGTGTACATCTATAAGCTAGCCAGTCTTAGATCTAAAAGGGAGATTTTGCCATTGAAAAAGATTGAGTAGAACTACGGACAAGTCAAAAACTCATAATTTGACAAACTCCATGTCTAAATACTATGCTCAAGAAAAGTTTCAAAACTAAATAATATTTTTCTAATTAAAATATTATCAGGCAAGAGAGGTATCATCACACTCAAAGAAAAGTTGATCTTTGGAAATTATACAGAAACCAGAATATAATTTTAAAAATTTGACACTTTTCTTAGAATGTATAATAAATTACCTCTGAAACAGAGGTATAAATCAACTGGAGAAAATAGATTGAAATAGAAGACATCAGTCTGATATTAAAAAATGGATTGATGAGATAAAGCAGGATATCAAGAAAATTAAATAGTAATGGCAGATTTAAAATCCACAATGATTGATGTTAATAAAGAGTAAAATCAATACAGTAGAAAAGTGACTCATTGATGTGGAGGTAATTCTTTTAAAGCTCACTCATTAAAAAAAGAAAATAGAATTAAAATAAGGAGAAAGAAAATAATAGGAATGATATTAACAATATGAAAAACTAACTTTAGAACAACAAAGTTTTCTTTAAAAAATAGAAAAATTAGAATAGAAGCATAATAAAATGTATTATGAAAGTATTTTCTAGAGTTTAAAAAATGGCAGGACTATTCAAATTAAAACAGCTTTTTCCTTATTATAAATAAAGACAAAAAGAGATACCAACATTTAGATAAATCCTGAAACATATTTATCCAGCTCCTCTTCCCCCTAAAAAAAAGTCCATAAAGAAAACAATAAAACCAACAAATAGAATATTTAGAAAGAAACAAATAACAAACTGGCCCAAACCCTCTCTGCAGCTTCATTCCAGCAAAGAAAAGAGCAGCATATGTAGAGTTTTAGGTGAAAACATTGTGACCTAAGGACATCATATGCAACAAAATTCCTACTCTCAGATATTCAAGGGCTCAAAATATATCCCACAATTGTATTCATCTTGCAACAGTATTCAAGCCTAAGGGATATGTAAAAGGATTTATGGGCCTTCTTAGGCTGTATTTGCCCCAACTCAGGAATACAGTGGATTGCAATTTGTCGTGGGAATTTTGCAACCCTGGGAAAATGACACTGGGTTCAACCTATTCCTCAGCTGTTTCTCCTCTACTTCCACACATCCATCTCCACTCGTTCCCCAAATATGTTCTTTGTGCTACATCTTCCATTTTACAACTGAGATAGCCAATCTTAACTTATTTGATGACTTGTTAAAATAACAGGTGCTTTCCTACCCTAACACTTGCTAACAATGAAAAACATGCTTTTAAGAGTTATACACTGCTTTGAACACTACATATTTTTTTTCTCCTTCATTGCAACCTAGAAAAGCAGAAGTGAATGAATTCCTATCACAATTATTTTAATTATTAGGAAATCTGAACATAACTCTCTCTTTTTTAAAAAAAAAACAGGGACAGAGAGATAGAGAGAGGGATAGATAGGGACAGACAGACAGGAACGGAGAGAGGTGAGAAGCATCAGTCATTAGTTTTTCGTTGCCGTTGCGACACCTTAGTTGTTCATTGATTGCTTTCTCACACATGCCTTGACCGCGGGCCTTCAGCAGACTGAGCAACCCCTTGCTGGAGCCAGCAACCTTGGGTCCAAGCTGGCGAGCTTTTGCTCAAGCCGGATGGGCCCACACTCAAGCTGGCGAGCTCAGGGTCTCAAACCTGGGTCTTCCACATCCCAGTCAGATGCTCTATCCACTGCGCCACCACCTGGTCAGGCTGAACATAACTCTCTCTATTTTTAAAAAACTCTTATTTCATAAACTAAGTCACTATTTTTCTCTCTTTCAAACATAAACTGAGTATTTTTTCTCTATTTTATATTTTAATTTATGTTTTTCACTTTTCAAGTTTTCATTGGTATACTGACTTTATCATAAAAAAAATAGATGATCAAAATTTTAAAAAGTTTTCATGCAGTACCAAGATGGGTGTCCAACCAGGTGTTGATCTTGGACTTCTGAGCCAGGACTCTTAGATATAGTTTTCTAGTCAATGTTCAGGCATACACTTATTTACCAATAGAGAAAAAAATAGTTTTTACACTTTCCTGGTACTTAACATAGATAAAAGAGCACTTATATCTAAATTTGCCCTCTAGGATCTTACAGTATTTTGGGGAGACAAGTAGTAAAGGAATCAAGCTACTCCCCCATTTGTCCTTTTCAACTTGAATGTGTGTTAACAGCACTGCGGCTCTGTTCCATAAAGTTGTCCTTAATCTAGTTCCTCAAGGCAGCCGAGAATACTAGTTTTAAGCATGAACTACTTAAAATACTGGTTTTAAGTTCATGCTGGTTTTAAGCATGAACTTTGGAGTCAGAGAAAGCAGTGGTTGGATTCAAATAATTTAACAGCTGGTTCTCTGCCCTATTGATGGTTTTAAGTATAAAAATATGTATACCAAAAGGTAGTTTATTATTTCATGCATTTAATACTTAAATAAGGACAATGAAAAAGGTACACAAAACTAGAGTATAGGAGTTTTAAAATATTAATAAAAAACATTAATGTAACATACATTTTCTTCATTTTATCAATATTAAATGAAAATTTCCAGGCTAGAATAATAAGTGGCATAGGCTATGCAGATTAAATACGATCAAATAATGTGTAAAACAAACCTGTTTGTCACAGGGCAGTTGTGAGCATCTCCCATGCCTTCTGAAATGGGCGATAAGCTAACCCTTGAAATCTACATTTCTATTGATTGATTGTGTCCTAGCTTCCTATTGGTTTCACCATTTAGTAAACACCAGTGTACTCAAAATATCTGGGGGAAATTTGGGGCATAACACAAAGCTGAAACAAATGACAGCTTGTCAACCCCTGGTTGGATTGTTTGGCACATTTTCTCTTTACATTACACGTTTGATTATTGAAGTAACAAACATGAGGGAATTAAAATGTATTTCATCAAAGGTATAATGAGTTCTATGAAATGAATAAAATATTGCAAGCATAGTTATGTCAAAATGTTTTCACCTATGGACAGAATCAACATTACTATAGGCGCTTAGAATATGCTGTTGTGCAGATGGATATAATAGAGTAAGGAATATAAATCTGTGATTTCTACATAGGCGACTGCCCAGGCACCCACTTTAGAGAGAACCCTGATTACAAGTGCCATTTTAACAAACAGTTTGCTGAACTCAACAAAATATTAGGTGTCGGTTCTGCAAAACCAGTGCAAACTTGCTGAATCCCACTACGGAAAGCATCTGAGTTCAAATCCAGGCTCTGCTAATTACCAGCTGTGGAATTTTGACCTGATGGTAAAAAACTGATTAATCAAGATGAAATAAGTCAACATATGTAAATTGCTCAGACTTTTTGGTATATCATAAATGAACTTTGGTGTTAAATAAATAAAATCCACCTGGATAAACTTTATGATCAGGTACAGTCCTTCAGGATACTTACCATAGCTAAACTCCCAGCCTTGATTTTACTGTCATTTCAAGCATTTTATTTCTCTATGACTTTTTCATTCTTTGAGGGAAAACTGAGACAGGGCATGTTGGGGGTGTTCAATCACATACCATTTTTAATCCCAAATCTTGCAAAGCTGAATAGACTATCTAAGAGGCTTAAGTCACGAGTGTATTTAAATGTTAATTTACAGACATTTCTCATGTCCCAAAAAAATGGATGTCCTTTGTGTTCTGCTCTGATAACCCTTTGCTTCAAGGAATAAGATCGTATTTAAATTATTTTTCTCAAACATTCCTGTCTTCTGAGACCTAGAGCTCGCCAAATAACTCAATGTAGTTTTTCAGGTTTGTGTATGGGCAACCTGTATATTTAGTTATTATGGCAATCAAAGGTTTAAATAAACAGTATCAGCAATGTAAATAAGTGATACTACAAAGCAAAACTTCTCACCCAAACATAAAACTACATTATAATGACTGCAAGCTCAAAAATTTTACCTAATATTACATTAGCTGGTCCCTGTTGTGGGCTTTTTTCCCCCTGAAAATGTCTTGAAAATCTCCCTCTGTAATCCTTTTTCTATCTCAACGTCTTTTTAAACTTTTCTAATACATTCTCAAAATGCCATATTCAGTTGGGTGATATTGCAATTTCTTACTAATAACAGTACATGCAATTCCTTACTCTTATAAAAAAGATCACAGCCTGACCAGATGGTGGCACAGTGGATAGAGCGTCGGACTGGGACTCAAAGGACTCAGGTTCAAAACTCTGAGGTCACCAACTTGAGCATGGAATCATTTGGTTTGAGCATAGCTCACCAGATCGAAACCAAGGTCGCTGGCTTGAGCAAAGAAAGGGTCACTCACTGTGCTGTAGCCCCACCGGTCAAGGCACATATGAGAAAGCAATCAATGAGCAACTAAGGTGCTGCAATGAAGAATTGATGCTTCTCATCTCTCTCTCTTCCTATCTGTCCTTATCTATCCCTCTCTCTGTCTCTCCCTCTGTCTCTGCCACACACACACACACACACACACACACACACACACACACACACTAAAGAAGAAGAATAAAGGAAAAGGATCACAGAATAATTGTTACAGATAGAGATAAACATTTCAGAAGTTCTTCTGGTGTCTTTATTAAAAAGTACCCTACAAAAATGACAAGTGCCTCTACACAGAGTGAACATATTAATACATTTATACCTAAACTTATTGAGTAAAGTATTGCCTCATTTTTTAGAGAACATTCCTCAGAAGTCAAAGTGTTTATTCAAAATTCCTATCAATAGAAAGTGGCAGAACTCACATTAGGACCCAGATTTTTTTACTTTTTTATGGTTCAAGCTCTCTAACACTTCTTTCATCACAGGAAAAGGGAGTGAGTCAGCTTGTTGCATTTGTGTTTAATTTTGGTCTTTCATCACTAAGAATAAATGACTAATTACTGAAAGTAGTCCATTTTCTCCCTGAATAATATAAATGTGGGTTTTCTTTAAGTTTTAGTTTAGTTTTTTTCAAATAATAACCAAACAAGAAAAATGAAATAATGGTTTTAATTAAACTACTTTTAGTATTTTTATCTTAATTTAATGTTTCTTAGCCATGTCTTTAGTGACTTGAAGAAAGTATTGATTTGAGAAAAGATAATTAAGTGATAATCCTCCTGCTTAATTTGTGAAGAGTTTTAAAAGGTCAAATATTATGCACAAAATTTTCTCCAAGGTGATGATCATCTATTAAGAAAAACAGTAATTAAGAGTTTGGTCTCTCTTTACTACAAACACTATATTTTCTTATCATTAAAAGTAGTAGTTATGTATGCTCATTGAGGTATAAATACAAGGCAGAATATTTGAATAAAAATGTTATCATAAATGATGTCTTTTTATTATTACATTATTGAAGGGAATGTACTCTAATGCTAAGTAAAACTACATGAATTAAAAAATTTTAAAGTGTGGTTAATATAATAGAAACATGGATGATTAAAATTGATTATTACTACAAAACACCGTGGTTTAGGGAATTTTAAAAAGGGAAATCATAGATATATAAAACAGATATATTGAGCCTTTTAAAAGGAAAATTTTGAGTGTTGTTCATTTTTGACCAGATATTAGGACAAGAGGTGACAGACAGACCACCATTAAAATGCTTGGTGAGTACTCCAGAGGCTGCCTTTGAGTTAATCGGTGATTTTTCACAGATGACATTTAATCTATGAGTATAAATTACTTTGCACTTTTATTATTTCTTAATTGAAGTGCACCAATGTGAAATTGTCATAGATATTGCAGAAATGATTCTAGCCTCAATTAAGTTGGGTAGAATTGAAGCCTTTTTTCCCCTGAACTGGGACTATTGCCTGACATCTTGTATTTATTTAAATTGTTGCTAGAAAATTAGAGGTAGACTAGGTGTTTTATAAGGACATTCTGGAGCCAAAAAGCATCTACACAATCTATTTTTATTTTAATCTATATCGTCTGATGCAGCTGTTTTGTGTAACAGATGCACAGCCAGCAGTAGCTTAATCTCCTCAGATTCCATTTGGGAAAAGTAGATTAATAGCGCTCGTTTTTTGTTGGGTTTTTTTTTTTAGTGGCATTTAAAGTCTCTGTGATTTTTAATTCAAAAAGCAACCACCTCTATTATTTTTTTTAAACTGATTTTCTTACATAGCTGTTGTTGTTTAATATATAAAACATCACCTTTCTGTCTAGAATGTGGGGAAGTTCAACATGAATGAGTTTAATATTAATCATTTTATTCTATCAATTCTAAAAACTGTTGAAAGAACTTATTTTCAATAGCTACTGAATATTAATAGGTAACTGATTTTAAAATATAGTCTGTTTTTTCTAACTAGTTATCATTTTGAAAAAAATATTCTTGATTTATTAGTTTTTAACTGGAATTAATAACCTTGAAGAAAATAAATCTGATCTCTAATTATAGTGTCTGAATAGATATAGTTACAGTTAACTTGACAAAGACTAAAACTGATAATGAAACTGCTTGCCAATTCTCGATCTTATAAGTAAATAATAACATGAAGGATTATACCTTTAGGTGTCTTCTAAAAGTAAGTTTTATAATTTCTTTATATGTACAAGTTGATCAATTTATGTTGGATTCAAATATTCTGCCCAATTGTTTTCACATTTTTAAAACTTATAACCAGCTTTGAATGTTTTCTCCAAAAGTCTCTTAGTACATGAAAATGTTAAAAAGTTACCTAATTTGTAACCTGACTAGCATTACTTGCAGACTTACATTAAAGGTGATTCTCTGTCTTTAACATAATTTTGCCCATTTTCAGTTGTTAATATATATCTACTGAGTGATTATATGTGTCAAGCCTTAGGTATACAAACTAAGAAACTCTTGCAGTTTTTATAGTCATTCATCAAGTTATTAAGCTCACCCTAAAACAAGTATTTTTATTTATTAATTTTTATTGATTTTTAGAGTGAGAGGAAAGGAAGGAGAAGGAGAGAGACATCTATTCGTTTCTGTACATGCCCTGACCAGGGATGAGTTGGCAACCTTTGCATATCGGGATGATGCTCAAACTAACTGAGCCATCTGGCCAGGGTGAAAAACAAGTATTTTAGGAATGAGAATTGTAGTGCTGGCCCTGAATAGCACTGGATTTCTGCTGAGGCTAAAAGAAAACAGATTTTTTTTTTTAAATGCAGAAATGGCAAGATTCTTACCCTATTTTGCAAGTCAAGTTTAATGAAATGAAATCATTGACCTTTCAATATATTGGTTGCTCTCTATATGACCTTATCTTAAAATCCAACTGGTTATTATTAGAAAACCAGCTTTCCACATACAGACAAGATCTTGTGGGAAGAATAGGCAGTTGTTCTTCTTTAGAAGAAACTCACTGGGATAAGCTTAGTTCTATTTTTAATAAGGCCATTTTCTGGATCATAGAGGAAATACATTCATGAATGAATGGGTGGTTAAGTCCTTTCAGGGCAGAAAAAAATAGCTCTTGATAATCAGCAGATGGCCACAGTGATGAAAGGGATCAGTAGGAACCAAAGCAGCACATTTAGTTAGTCTGCTGCAGGACAGTGACTGGTGTATTAAGTTATTCTGACTTAAATGCTCATTGGTTCTTGCCTGACCTGTGGTGGCACAGCAGATAAAACATCAACCTGGAATGCTGAAGTCACTGATTTGAGGTCCTGGGCTTGCTCAGTCAAGGCACATGTGAAAAGCAACTATAATTGATGTTTCTTGCTCCTCGGCAACCACACCCTCTTTTCTAAAAAAAATCAGTAAATAAAAATCTTTTTAAAAATTATTATTATTACTAATAATACTTTTTTGAAGTGCTCGTTGATTCTTAACCCTGTTATGTTGTGGGCCAGTAATCATTTAGAATAGACTAATTTTTAAGAACCAATAGCACAACAGCCTATTTAATGTGGCATTTCCAAATCTGAAGATTAATACACATTAAACATTTTCTAAATTACTCTAAGTTAAGCATATATTAAGAAAGATTCATACACTTCTTTATACTGTCAATAAAGTTTATGAGCCGTCATTGGTTTTTGGGCAGTTAGTTAGAGACCAACATCAAAGGTGCTTTTCTAGTCTTGACAGATGTGTCCATTTTCAGCTCAAGTCCATGTACATTTATTGTCTATTATGTGTCAAGCTCTAGGGCAGTGGTTCTTAACCTGGGTTCTATCAAACCCTAGGGGTTCAATGAGTCGGTCTCAGGGGTTTGGAGAAGCCTCTGCTGCGGAGGCCAGAATAAAGTAATGTGAGTTCATGCACTTTGTTGGTTTTGTTCTTTGAGCAAGGTGATGTTCATGCACGGCTCATTTTGTGCACCAGTAAAAAAACATATACCTATGTCTTGAATTTGGAAAAAAAATCATATTTTATTTATCACTAAAGAAGAATTCGGTGAATGCGCATATGAAGCTGGTGGGTTTGGTACCTCAAAAAAGTTAAGAACCACTGTTCTAGGGCTACAAGGATTGTAAAAATAATTCTTGGCCTTCACAGGCTCACCACTCAGTGAAATCCTTCGTAAATCAGTTCTCTATCTGGAACTAGCAAAAAGTATGTTTTATGTCTTTGAGAGAAAAACCCACCTCCATTTTTCTGCTTAAAGTCTACCTCTCAAAGCCCTCAGGAAGGCCCTTGTGACAGGCGTTTCTTGTCCTAGCTCTCTTTTACAACTTTGTCTCTTATTCAGACTTATCTGAATGATTTTATCAGTGCAGTCAAGAAGGTTCTCCAATCTTTAACTTTACTTATAGTTATCTATAGCACCTCCATAGTGGACTGCTGTCAGCTAAACTGACTCACTCATTCATCAATCAAGCAGCCTAGCTTGAGAGATGAGATAGAGACCCTTAGCCAACAACCCATTACAGCTATCTCAGGAAGCCACTAACAGCCATCTCAGTGGGAAACCTCCCTGGCTGTGAAAGACTAGACATTTTCCGGCTTCACAGTGATGACTACTGCTCTGCTTTGCTCCAATGTCTGATCTCATTTCAGTAACGACTGAGAGAGTCTGTTAATCTGCCTGAAAATTTGCAAATGTGTGATGTATGTAAATAACAGATTCTTGAAATTAAAAAAATCTACAAGACGTGTTTTTCACCTGTGACTGTACATAAGAAATAAGCGAACCAGACCTGACTAATTCACTTGTGTTGACTGTTAGTGAGCCATGTGGATCCCTGCACAATCAGCTCAGCTTGGATCCGTAGGTGCTACACTTCAAGCTACACCTTCAAATTTTTCAGCGGAGCGCAGCTTGATCACTGGCAAGGGAAGGGTACACAGAAGGGTCAGCAGAGCCAAGACCCCATTCTGGCTTAGGAAAATAATACTTAAATTTATTTATACTTCTTTTACTCTATAAATTTGTACATATGGTGTACCATGTGCTTTAGGCTGACAGAGGATACAAAGGTAAATTCTTTTTATCTTCATTCAAGCTCCTTCAAATGTTTATAGTCTCATATAGAAAAGAGCCATTCATGCACATAATAACTATTTATAAAGATTATCCAAAATGAAAACGTACAGTCACCATTTCAGCAAACATTTATTGAGCACTTACAATTTGTTAGGAAGTATTCAAGGGACAAATTGCATAATAAATAACTCTAATAAAAAGTTTGTATATCATGTTGTAGTATTGGAGATGGGAATAAAAGTGAGCACTATAATCCAAATACAATCTTTATATTAGAGCTCTTTGTTCATTTCTACACTGATATTTTTCCACCTTTGCTCCTTTGTCCTCTACTCTGTGGCTTCTCTGTATCCAGAAAACTTGTGATGGCCCTTCATACAATCAAGTTTCAGATGAGAGTTGCAAGAAACCCTAAAGAGAATATAATAATTACATTAGCCCCATGTGTTTGTTTTTTAATGGTACAGCCTTAGACTCTCAATAACATAACGTACATCCAAAGTCCTATTTTCCAGAGGTGAAAAACATACCTATTGCAGATATTACCTTTCTCCCCCTTTTGTATTATGTCACTGTTCCATTTACAGACAGCAATAAGCTGAGAACTGCTTTTCTTTTATGTTGTGATAGTTTTAATTTATATGTTACTTATGTCTGTGCTTCTCTAAACTCGGTTTCTGTCACATGGTCCAATAAGTATGCTTTTGAACTGAACTATAAGATATGTACTAATATAATTAAGAGAGTTTTACCTCTTTCTTAGAACCATGTAATCTAGACAGAAGATACAAAGAATAGAGCAGTTAGGGCAAAGGTCCAATGCCAATCTCTTAAATTTCATGATTTGGAACATGGCCCTTTTCTTGAAATAATTGGGCAGTTCTGTCTCCAGGAACTTTAGAAGACAGCCAGCTTTCTATGAGAGGAGTATTCACATCAAGTGAAGATAGTTCACATTCAATTTAAAATTAATGTAGAATTGAATGAGTACTTTATCCACTTACCCACTTCATGAAAAGTGAGTCCTATTCTACTTAAATGAAGACTGAAGAAATCACAAGTTATTAGCCTAGAAATACTTTTGATGAAAGACAAATTTTCTATTGAGTTATGTTTAAAACCAGAGGAGTTTTCCCTCACTCTCTTTTTTTGATTAGTTATTTTTCTACTCTGATTGTGCCTTTGTATTATAAGAAGGAGGCTGCTATGTTTCATTGTCATGAATGGATCATACATTTGTTCCAATGTGTGACCTATGAAAAGGAGAAGATTGTATTATCAAAGAAGAGAAAGAGGTTATGTAGACTGGATGATTTGTTAAGGGGAAAAAAAAATTAAGTGCTTAGAAGAGAGATGCTTCGAAGCCCAAGTAAAGTCATCTGTTAGGTTGCTACAGCAGACAAATATTTTGCTTAAAAGAAGATCTTGCATAAAGGCACACTTATCAAGATAGTAAGAGCACACTTTTTTTCAGGACAAAGATTTTAAGTCTGACTCTGTCATTAACTTATTAGGTAACCTCAAATTCTTACCTACTATTTAGGGTTATTATACAGACTGAATGAACATGGTATGCAAAATAGTTACTTAAGTGCCTAGTTATATTACATGGGACTAATCACCATCATTAATTGCTTTATAATAAAAGAAGCATTACTGCCCTAGTCAGAAAGATTGGTTAGATAGAGCATTGTCCCAATATGCAAAGGTTGCTGGTTCAATCCCCAGTCAGGGCACATACAGAAACAGGTCAGTGTTTCTTTTTGTCTCTCTCTCAAATCAATAAATAAACTTTAAAAAATAAAATAAGCATTACTAAAATTATGTAATTAGTTCATATTCTTGAAAGACCAAATATATATTAAAATAGTTTTTTATTTGATTTTTATTTATTTAGTTTGAATGAAGGAGTTTATTTGTTTCAGGGGAAAAGGTTGTAAAAATGTAAAATGATGGCTTAAGTAGTGATGCAGAGAAGCTTTAAGATGGCAAAAGAAACAAAAGTGGAAGAACAATGCCTTCGCTGAAAGCCTGGAGGAAGATTCCAGAAAGGGAAGCTAGGGAAGTCGGCCCCCCGCCTACTCTTCAGGGGCTGAGGAAAAGGGGGAGATGAAGGTCAGACAGTGCAGCAGACAGTGCTGGGCCTCGAAGCTGAGCTTCAGAAGTTAACGTCTTTACCTCTAATCATAAATAATTTAAGAGGAACTATGGCCCAGCTTGGGGGAAAGAGCAGCTCTGACCTAGGATATATAAATAATCAAATATTGATCACCCTTTCTACCCTCAGAGCTATACTTGTTCTTCTGAGCAAGGATTTTCTGGGAAGAATCTGACATGATGCTTTTAACAAGGACAGGATTTTTTGTTTTTCCATTGAGAACAGTATGACTATGTCAGCTCAGATTAGTGGTAAATCAAGGTTTGCTTTATTGCCAAACTTGAACCTGTAAGTGCTGCCGCCCATTTTTATGAGCCAGCCCACCGCGTGTGCTTTGGTATAATAAATTCTTCATTTTTAATGATAGCAATATCAACCAACTGTAACTTTAAAAATCAGAATAGCTATTTACAAAATAGAAAACTATTTTTAATAACTAAAGTATTCAATGAAATGGTCATTAAGAAATAACTTTTCAAATAATGTTTGTTTAATACTGGACCAATTTACAGTGGGAAATTTATTAGTAGTACTTTTTTTTTCTTTGAAAGAACGGTGGGATGGCCTTTTCTCAACATCTAGGAAGAGTCTGAACTTGTTAAAGGGCAAACACTGCTGAACAATCGGCAGGAGCTTGTTGTGAACCCCTCCCACCTCTCCGGACAGCTGCCACTAACTTGGAAGGCACTTACTTTTGTGTAAATTAGAAAATGGCGCCCCTTGCAGTCCGACCCCCTTGTACCATGACAATTTCTTCACCACGAGGTGGTCCTGTTTATGGGTAAACCTATGGCACCCAGTTAAAGCAAGTCAAATATAGTATTCCAAAGGGTCTTCCTCTTAAATAAGCTAAAAAAACATTCTTAGCATGCTGCATATTTCTTTTGGCATGTAAAACTTAAAGAGCAAATTATTTTCTGTAGAACTTATAACACTGTTTTTGTTATACTTAACAGTATTCAAATAAATGGCAAATTAAACTACTACAACTTGGCTCTGGTCAACGACTATCCATCCACATTATGTACTTATCCGTTTATATGAGTTGGAAAATAGTTCCATACAATGTAGACAAAAAAGAATTGGATAATTTTGTCTGAAGAGTAAAGATTTTCCTTGACTATCTGGCCAGAAGAACTTGCCAGATGGTTTCCATCTTCTCTGAGCAAAGAATGAAAGAAAACTGGTTTATGCTACATACATATTTCAGCTTTGAAAATAATTTCCTTAAAAAGAGAATAATAAAATTAGTTTGTAGGAGAACATTTTTCCCCAAGATAGATAGAACTTAAAAGGGAGATAAAAATTTTTGTCCTACATTTTAAAATTGGTAGATAAAAATTAGTATTTTTTACTTCAAAAAAATTAATAAAAATATATAGAATAAGACTCACACATTCATTCTGTTGTTATGAGAGAGGTGAGATTTTTCATGGGAAAATACCCTTGCTCACCTAGAATAGTTAAAGGTGGAGAAAAGGTTAACAGAGTAGATATTTTCACATTCCAACTTATGCCATTTTAGTCCTACAACACAAACACTATTATATAGAAACCGTTTGTTAGTTAAAAAAAGAGTGAATATTAATAATGCAGTGAATTGTTTGAATAAAGAAATTTATGAACTGCTTCTTCCCTTTTCTGAACACTGGACTTTGAAGACAGGTCAACTGGTGTGCAGACCAGCTGTGTTACATCAGGCAATGTATATGCACTCTTGCATCCTGTTTTCTCATCTGTAAAATTATGTGATTGCACTAGCTACTTAAGTTCTTTCCAGCCCTAAGATTTTTGGTAAGAATTTCTTGTATTCTATATCTTTAAGACATCATAGTTCTCAAATTTAAGTGTACATCAAGATTACCTGGAAACTTGCAAAATGTGCAGGTTCCACCCCCAGAAATTCTAGTACCCACCCCAGACATTCTGACTCAGCAGATAAGAGTCCCAAAACTTTTTTTTTACACACTTTCTGCATGGTGAGATTGCAGGTAAGCAAAGGGATACATTCGAGAAAGATTCGAGTGAAACCTACCTTTCTAAGGAACAGGAGACATGTTGAGTAACTAGCAGAGTTCTGGGCAACAAATACTAATTATAATGAACTATTTTCTTTAAATGATTTGTTTGTGTAATGAACTATTTTCTTTAAATGTTAATTGATCTTCATGAATATCTGATTTTCTAAGCGAAAAAAGGGACATTTCTAATGAGGGAAGATAGTTTATATATAGGTTCCTCAGTACCTACAAATTGATGTAAAGTGTTTTTGCAAGACAGCAAACTAAAATTTAAAAACTATGCCATCTTTTCAAGATAGTCCCCCTCCAATCCTCAACGTAAAAGAAATATAAATCAATTCTGCACTTGTATGCCTTTTACTCAGTGATAATAACAAGATGCTCTTTTTATTTTGAAGAAAGACTAACTCTTTACATTAAGTACTGGAAAATCAAGCTGTCACTTCAACACATGCAGCTGTCTCTTGCACCACCTCTGCCAAATGTCACCCTTCCTCTTGGGGGTTTGATTCTGCTTCTGGATCTGGGGGAGTATGCCTCTCTGCACAGCTTGTAACATCAGAGTCTGTGCCTTCCAGTCTCAGATTCTTCCTCATTTCACCTCATGTATATTAATACAGGGATTCATTTCACTTTTTTCTTGAATAGCTAATCACTTGGCAGCCAACTTACTACTGAGGCATTGCAGGTCAAATCAGCTAAAAAGGATGGTAACTTCAAGCTGGAAAATATAATGCTTAGTGAAAACTGCACCCAGGACAGGACCTCAGACTTATCAACCAGACATGAAAGATTTATTTTCGATGACAATGCAAGCTTAATGGGAGAACAGCCTGGAGGTGGGGAGAGGAGATTCAGATCACTGCTTCTTCTAAATTGACCTTGTGCTTGTTTCAATATTTCCTTTGCTACCGAACAGCATTCCATGACCCTCTAACCTAAAAATCCATATTAGCTACTGCAGAAACTGCTGGGTAGGGAACCTTTTGAACAATTCCTATAACTGAAGGCCAAGTTACATGAATAATGTCCTCCTTGGGGAGCCTTCACTGGTTAACACAGCAGTAGATTTTGGAGCTTTGGGCAATGCTTCCTATGGATGGAGGAAGCCAATCATGCCATGTTACCTAGGCTTGAGTAGAACCCCAAAGCAAAACCTTATTCCAATTTTTATTAACAGGTGGATTTATTGCTCACATCTAATTACATCCCTTTTGCATTAGCAAATAAGATGACCGGAGGCAAACTGCTGGTGCTGCTACAATGGTAGCTGGAAGTAGTGGTTTGCCTCAGGATATTCTGGCTCTAATGCCTTAATGTACACCAGCAGCTGCTCCACAATGCATGCCATATGGCCTTAATCTAGGGTTCAAAAGCTTGTCTTTTAAGAACCACTAATTGAAACTTCCTAGGAAAAGTTGGGTTTTTTAAAAAAATATCTTTCTAATTTAAAATTTGAGAGAGTGAGAAATTTGGATTATCGTTTTAATTTTATTTGAGATCTGATCATTGGAAAACAACATAGAGTAATTTTCTTTTTATTGTAGCTCTCACTACTTCTAACCTGAGACTTGTCTCAATCTACACGTTTCTAGACCATTTGTTATAGAATATTTACACCATTCTTGTTTTCAATTTTGCATTTAACTACTATGCCCATAATCATGGTTAATTATCTTAGATAAAAATAAACATATTACTTTTACTAGGTGCATCTTGTGAGTATTTAGTTTCTCCTTAGTAATTGTGTCTATATAATGTTGTAAATGGTGCCAGGTTTTTCTGGTCTTTGTAACACAGAATAGTCCAACTCTATCTGTATTTAGACTGTTCATAAAAAGAAACCATTAACTAATTCTCTCTCTCTCTTTATACACTCACACATACACACACGCACGTACACACTCACACATACACACACACACATTTAACCACATTTTCCGGAATCAAAGATACTTTTAACTCCAAAGGCATTTATTGTACCCCTGCTATACATGTGCTACTCTGCTCCATCTGGGAAAGGGGTCAAAAATAAGGTTACATAAATATTACAATTCAGTGTTGGTACATACTTACAAAAGAATGTCCAGAGTAACCTAGGCATTTAGGGAAAGGCAAGCTAGCTGTGTTTGAGGGTCTCCTGACTCCAACATTTTCACTGAGCCTTGGAGACTAGGAGTTGACCATTAAATGGTCCTCTACAGAGAAGACCAGCAGTGGTCCTCTACAGAGAAGAATCAGTGCATGAGAGTGATGATGTGACAAATCAAAGCCAGGTTTCCTCAGTGCAATGACTAAAGTATTTTGATGACTTTTAAGATTTAAAGAGAATATTGAGATTTTTATATACTGGGGTCACACTTGAACAGAAACTTTTTATTCTAAAGTTACAGAGGAGGTTCTAAACATATTGAGAAAGGTGTACATTAATATTTTTTCCTCAGGGTATTTTGACAGTCAAGTGAAAGGCCATCTCATTTAGCTACATGTGTCATCAGGCAAAATAGCACAGTGATAAAAGCCCTACTAGAAAGTTCATTTATTTGTTATTTATTTACTAAATATTACATAATATATTATTAATAATTAAGTGTGAGAAGCACAAAGGTGTTTATTTCGGAATATAGACCAATTAAAAAAAGTGACAATGCAATGCGGCAAGAGCTCGGAGGGTGGTAACTGAAGGACTGGGCACTAAATCACCTTGTGTATATCTGTCCTATGTTTTACACTTTCCAAAGTGCACTTGGAATGCTTGAGGAAGAATATATTTCCCTGCCCTCTTCACTGACATTTTTTTTATTCCACTGGCATCATCTAGGTTACTCATATTGCCATGCTTTTTGAATAATTTAAAAACTTTAAGTTATTACAAATATTTTTAGCTATGCTGAGTTATAGTTTTGTTATTGCTGTTTGTATTTGTTTGGTGTATGCAATTATGTTTGTATGGGTATGGTGGTGCGTTGTTACTTGTGAGGCAAACATGTTAACCTCATTTTTGTTGTTGCTGTTGTCATTGTTACTTGTATATGTGGTATTTTTTAGATTACTGTTGTTCTAGATTAGTAATTTATCTAATTGTATGCCATGTTTTTTACAAATAAGATATCCTTATATTCCAAACTCAGAAATAAGCCTTTACTTCTGGTTTTTATAATTATTATTTTTTAATAATTATTGTAATTACTTTTTATAATTTTTATATACTTTGATTAAATTACTTTGTGAATGTAATTAATTTTACAATTAGTAAAAAAAATTAATTGCTTTCTGCATAAAAAAAAAAAAAATGTCAACTGAACTAAGACCAAGAACCCATTATTATAAGAAGTCTCTTGCAAAAATGTTTTTTTATTGTACCAAAGAGAAGTAAGAATGTTGCAAGATAATAAGGGCATGTAGAAATGACATGGAAGGCAGCTTGGAAGGACTCCCACTGGCCAAATTATGAGAAAATTTGAATACCAAATCAAAGGATATTAAAAGATTATAGCCATCCCTGGCTGGTTGGCTCAATGGTAGAGTATCCGCCCAGCATGTGGATATCCTAGGTTCGATTCTTGGTCAGGGCACACAGGAGATGCATCTATCTGCTTCTCCACCCTTTCCCCTCTCACTTCTCTCTCTCTCTTACCCTCCCGCATCCATGGCTCAGTTGGAGCAAGTTGGTTGTAGGTGCTGAGGATGACTCTATGGCCTCTGCCTCAGATACTAAGAAGAGCTCGGTTGCTAAGCAATGGAACAACTGGCCCAAATGGGCAGAGTATCACCCCCTAGTGGGCTTGTGAGGTGGATCCTGGTTGGGGAGTATGCAGCAGTCTGTCTCGGCCTCCCTTTTTCTCACTAAATAAAAGGGAAAAAAAAAGATTATAGCTACTAGAATAAATAAGAACCCATGAGTTCATACAAATGAATGAATGCATGCATGCATGAGTGAATGAATGAATGAGGAATGCAAACTTGAAGAAGGAAAAACTTTTTCTTACCTTAACTAAATGCGACTAATCAATATTGTATACCTCATGTTATGATGCGTTGAGATTAACACATTGACATTTCTCTCCAAAATTCAAAACCTGTCAAAATACAATCATGAGAAATATTAAATAAACCCTGATTGAGGGACATTCTACACAATAACTGACCTGTATTCCTCAAAAAATGTCAGGTCAATAAAAACAAAGAAAGATCAAGAAACTGTTCAAAATTAAGGAGGTTAAACAGAAAACTAACTTCAACATGTGATTCCAGAATTGATAGGAGAAAAAAGATGGGAGAGAGAGAGAGAACCAAAAGAAGAGAGAAAAAGGAAGAAGGGAGAGAGGAAGGAAGAAAGAAAGGAAGGAAGGAAGGAAGGAAAGAAAGAAGGAAGGAAGGAAGGAAAGGAGGGAGGGTAAGAGGAAGGGAGAAAGAAAGTGAGAGAGGAAGGAAAGGAAGGAGGGAGGAAAGAAGGGGGAAAAGAGAGTGAGGGAGGGAGGGAGGAAGAAAGGGAAAATATTAATAGGTGGGAAATCTGGGTTAAGGGTAATTTTTTTACTATTCTTAGAATATTTCTGAAATACTGAAAGCATTAAAAAATAAGCATTTTATTTCTGGGCTCTCTATTCTGTTCCATTGACCTATATGTCTGTTTTTTTATGCCAGGACCATGCTGTTTTGGTACTATGGACTTGTAGTACAGTTTTATTTAGGTAGCATGATTTCTCCAACTTTGTTCTTCTTTTTCAAGATTGCTGTGGTTATTCAGGACCTTTTGTGGCTCCATATATATTTTTAGATTATTTATTCTAGTTCTGTGAAATATGTCATTGGTATTTTGATAGCAATTACACCGAATATATAAAATGCTTTGGATAGTATGGACATTTTAATAATGTTTACTCTTCTTATTTATGACCATGGTATCTACTTTTACATTTTTGATTTCTTTTCTCAGTGTTTTATAATTTTTTGAGTACAAGTCTTTTACCTCCTTGGTTAAATTTATCCCTAGGTGTTTTTTTTTCTTTTCTTTTTATTGTATTTGAATTGTTTTCTTAGTTTCCTCTGACAAAGGAAGCAAGAATGTACAATGGGGTAAAGTTTATTCAATAAATGTTGTTGAGAAAATTAGACAAATACATACATAAAAATAAAACTAGACCACCTGCTTATATCATATTCACAACTCAAAATAGTTTAAAAACTTAAATGTAAGACTCAAAACCATAAAGATCCTAGAAGGAAACAAAGGCAGTAAAATCTCTGACATTTCTTTTGTTTTTTGTTTGTTTGTTTTGTATTTTTCTGAAGTGAGAAGTATGGAGGCAGACAGATAAATTCCCACATACACCCGACCAGGATCCATCCAGCATGCCCACTAGAGGGCGATGCTCTGCCCATCTGGGGCATTGCTCTGTTGCAATGAGAACCATTCTAGAGCCTGAGGCAGAGGCCATGGAGCCATCCTCAGCACCCAGGTCAACTTTGCTCCCATGGAGCCTTGGCTGCGGGAGGGGAAGAGAGATAGAGAGAAAGGAGAGGGAGGAAGGGTGAAGAAGTAGATGGGCACCTCTCCTATGTGTTCTGGATGAGAATTGAAGCTGGGACTTCCACATGCCAGGCCAACACTCTCTGACATTTCTGTTAGCAATATTTGCTAATCTCTTTGGATAAGGGAAACAAAAGAAGAAAACTATATCAAACTAAGATGTTTTGCACAGCAAAGTAACCATCAACAAAATGAAAAGACAGCCCAATGAACAGGAGAACATATTCACCATTGATACAACTGATAAACAGTTAATATCCATAATTTATAAAGAACATATACACCTCAACACACACAGAAGAAATCCACTTAAAAAATGGGCAAAGGATCTGAATAAACATTTCTCCAAAAATGTCCAATAGACATATGAATAGATTATCTGTGTCACTAATCATCAGAGAAATTCAAATTAAAACCACAATGAGATATTACTTTATACCTGTAAAAATGGCTATTATCAATGAATAATAGTGTTGGCACTTGTGAAGAAAAGGAAACCCTTGTGCACTGTTGGTGGGAATGCGTATTGGTGAAGCCACTATGAAAAACAGTATAAAGGTTCCTCAATAAGTTAAAAATGGAATTGCCTTATGAACCAGCAATTGAACTTCTGGATATATATTCAAAACACTAATTTGAATAAATATATGTAATCCTTTGTTCATTGTAGCATTATTTACAAGAGCCACAATATAGAAGCAACATAAGTATATCAGTAGATAAGTGGATAAAAAAGTGGTGGTACATTTTTCAATGGAATACTACTCAGCCATTAAAAAGAATGAAGTCTTACCATTTATGATGACATGGATGGACTTAGAGGTATTATGCTAAGCAAAGTAAGTTAAGGAAAGAAAAATAGCATATGATTTCATTTATATATGGAACATAAAGAACAAAATAAATGAATGAATGAGATAGAAATAGACTCATAGATACAGAGAACAAACTAATGGTTGCCAGAGGGGAAGGGTGTTGAGGGGCAAGATTTTAAAAGGTGAAGCGATTGAGAAGGCAGATTGATAGTTACAAAATAATGATGGGAATATAAATGAAGTACAGCATGAGGAATAGAGTTAACAATATTAAAATAACTATGTAAGGTACTAGTTGGGTACTAGAAATAGCAAGAAGAACACTTTGTAAAGTATATGATTATCTATTCACTATAATATATATTCTATACTAATACAAATTAATAGTAAATGTAAACTGTAATTGAAAATTTTTAAAATAAAAATGTAAAAAATAATAAAACATTTTAAAATCTCTAAATCAGTCTGATTAGTTTTTAATAGAAAAAAATAATAAAAGTGGCATTTAATGAATATCATATTTTACCAGCCATACCTCAGGGTGACATTTATCTTCTCAAGAAATTCTATAATGGTAGAAATACATAAGTAAAGTAACCTGGAGTTTAGTCAAAATGCACATGAAATTTGTGAAGTTGTCTTGTCAGCTTTATTCATTACCCAGATCATATCACCTATCCACTCTCTCTCTCCTTTTTCTTTTTCTTTCTTTTTCAAATGAGAAGAAGGGAGATAGGAAGACAGACTTCCACATGCAACCCAAGCAGTATTCACCCAACAATTGCCATCTGAGGCCAATACTCTGCCTATCTGGGGCTGTGCTTGCACCCAAGCTATTTTTAGCACCAGAGGTGGAGGCTCCACAGAGCCATCCTCAGAGCCTGGGCTGATGAGCTCAAACCAATTGAGCCATGGCTATGGGAGAGTAAGAGAGAGAGAGACAGATGGGAAGGAGAGGGGTAGAAAAGCAGATGGTCACTTCTCCTGTGTGCCCTGACCAGGAATTGAACCTGTGATGTCCACATGCTGGGATGATGTTTTACCACTGAGCCAACTGACCAGGGCCTTCTCTCTTTTATCTTTTTCATCATTCTCAGAGGTTGGCTGGTACGGGACTAAAGAATACAATATGTCTCCTTTCGCTCAGGTCCCAGCTACAGCAGTAGACTACTGCTGAGTATTTTATAATGGTCAGAATGACTTACATGTCATTTGTCTCTTCTTTTTCTGCTCTTTTCTTCTATAGTCTAAAAACCTATACTGCTAACAAATTTTAGCAATATTTCTAAGTATTCTTAGAGTGATCAGCAAATCAAGACACAATGTCTTTTGTTTAATCATCATCACAGAATTTTGGCTCACAAAACTATCCTTATATAATACAACCTATTTAAATATTTAAGTTGAATTTTAAAGAGCTACCTACAGTGAATACAAACATGTTCTTTACCCTTAATAGGATTCTTTAAATGTGTTTATGTCATAACAAATATTCTTACTCCCTGATTGAAACTTAGATGGCAACATATGTATTTTCAATTGCCATCTACAGTATCTACAGCAATTTAAAAACCTCTGTAATAAATTTAACCTTGTTTTCTATATACATACGTTTATATTTCTTTTCAATATAAATAGAAGACTGGTTTATTTTTTTAATAAGCAGATAATATAGAAAATGTCTAATTTAGTTAATTAAAACCATAGCATTTTCCCAATATATATTAAATAGTCCTGTATGCCAAAATATTATCTTTTTATAATAACTTAGTATTAATAATAAATAATATTAATATTGTCTTTTAGAAATCTGAGAATCGGAGGGCTAAATAACTCGTTCACACAGTAATTTGCTTATATATTCTAGTAGTCCCACTAAATCTGGAGCTCTTTTCACAAAACTATTGAGAAAAATCTCAAATTTCTCACAAACTTTGTCCTTTATTCAACAATCTAGACTAAGCTGCTGATCTATATGTATTCTTCTTTTTCAGGTGGGCCCCACTTAGTACTGTACTATTTTCCTTCCTTTAAAACTACTGCCACACACTCTATGTCTAAGAGCATTTCCCCACAAATTGACTGCAGATAAGGTTAGCTTCTAAATTCTCATTACATTGCTGCCATCAAAGAAATACTACATGGGCCCCTTTTATTTGGAAACTTTAATTGTTGGTCCTTATGTGGTAACAGAATTGTAACATATTAATGCTTACCTCCCTTCAGCAAACATGTATAGAGTGGCCTTTGTGGGACCTTTGTAGGCACACTGTCCAGAGAAAAAAAAAAGAATATAAAAAAGTTATGAATACAATTTATAAATTACAAAGCACATACACAGACATTCACGTAACAAAAAATGCATTAGACAGAATTTACACAATTTTTAGAGTCTGTATTATTCCTAAAGCTATATAGTATAGCTATTGTGTCTCCCTCAGTGTCATGAGTTGAAATAAATTATGCATTTAAATGACCTGACACATGCCTGCATAATTAGAACAATTAGGAAAGAACAACTTGATTTGTTTAAATAGCCTTTTAAAAGGGGAGATAATTCTTTTTATACTTCTTTGTAAGAGCAGTTACTTAGAAAGCATAGTAATTTTGTCATTTTTGATACTAGTTTTGTCGTCTGGATTGAAAAGACAAGTACACAATTTCCTTCTTCAGAGCATGTTGGATAAGCTTTTTTCTGACATGCAGACCAAGAAGCGTGAACATTAACAGCCTTAGGTTGGACTGGAGAGTAAAGCCAATGGTGTAAAGGCTCGGCCTGATGCCTCCTTTCCCCCGTGTCTTGCACCGTTCTCATAATGGGAATAGTGTATGTAATTCAGAGGTACAAAAATCAGGGCCATTTTCTCTCCATGACTATCTGTATTCAGAAAAAAAGAATTTTTAAAGTAAATATTTTAGTTCCATTTAGAAGAAAGAATCACAAATGTTACAATTGAATAGGATAAAGTGAATAGGAGGATAAGCCTCAGCTGTTCACCATAGAGTTGGTGAAAATATTGGGAGTTTGGGGATTGAATGGTAGGTAAACATCTACAGGTGTTTTCTTTCTAGACATCTGTTGGCAGTCACCTTCTTCTTGTCCACTGTATGCCTCCATGTCTAACTGTCAGGAACCAGAAGCCTTGGCCAGTAACTCAGTTTTATATTCCCAAAGATGAGCCATTTAAAAGCAAAATATCTCCAAATAAATACCAAAATAAAAAATATTGAAGACACCACCAAGTTATATGGTATTAGGACACCTGCCTCATTTCAGAGCAAGTCTCACCAGAGGATACATAGAAAGAATATAGACAGGCACTCTCAAAAGAACACAAAAGCAAGGAAACTGCCAGAAGTGGTGGATAAACAGTATTTTGTGCTTTTTCCCTACACATATCCCTAATTTTTCAATCTGAGGAATTTTAAACCATTATATTTTAAACAACCTTGACTTGAAGAGAAAAAAAATAAAATTATCCAATTATGTCTATTTTTTTTACAGGGACAGAGAGAGGGATAGATAGGGACAGACAGACAGGAATGGAGAGAGGTGAGAAGCATCAATCATTAATTTTTTGTTGCCGTTGCGACACCTTAGTGGTTCATCGATTGCTTTCTCACACATGCCTTGACTGCAGGCCTTCAGCAGACCGAGCAACCCCTTGCTGGAGCCAGCGACGTTGGATCCAAGCTGACGAGCCTTTTTGCTCAAGCCAGATGGGCCAGCTCAAGCTGGTGACCTCGGGATCTCGAACCTGGGTCTTCCACATCCCAGTCCGATGCTCTATCTATTGCGCCACTGCCTGGTCAGGCCAATTATGTCTTACATGAGGATTTTGATATAGCAACGTTTCCCCATTAGAACAGAATCCTTTTCAAAAGCAAGTTTGGTGACAGAATAGAAGGTAATACTTGTTTGTTGGAAGTGTAGAGATTGTGTGAGTAGTAGAAGTATTTCATGAGTCTAAAAGAAAAGAAGGACCTAGAATAAGTCGGGGACATGAATGGAAAACAGGAGACAGAAACAGAATGCAAGAAAGAACTAATTGGACTTAGCAACTAAAAGATAGATTTACCACATGGTATTTTCAGTTTTATTTTTAGTTGGGAAAATTTGAGGCATTAATCCCACAAATTTAAATCCTTTTAGGTTTAAGACACAAAATCCTTAATGAGTTATTTTCTGATCTATATTCCCAAGTTCCCAGAAGGATGCCTCACTATCATGTCTGCAAGGCTGTTTCTTTAATGCTAGATATGGTCTCCATTTTAAACTGTTTATCAATTTGACTACAGTCATCTGTATTCAGTCAAAGGCACTGAGGAACACAGAAAATTTCTTTCCTACTTCTTTATAGGGTGAGGCAAAAGTAGGTTTACAGTTATGAGTACATGAAACAGTTTATTCTTATATTATTATTTATTATTATATTATTTTTCATACAAACAACTGTAAACCAACATATGTAAATTCTGTTTGACACTTCCGGAAATGAAACACCATAAACATAGTTATTCATATCTGTTCCCCTTCCCCCAAATGAAAGCACAACTACAGTATAGATTCTAGTCAACCTTTTTATATCTACCGCCCACTTTTGTATCTCTGTTAATAGTAAAATTTTCTAATAGCCCACCAGCCCACCAGTTCCACAGAAATAGTGATTTATAAAGTAGGGAAGTAACTTTATAAAATTTATAAAGCAGAGTTACAGCAAGTAAAAGCATATAATAATAAGAGTCTGGGCCTGACCTGTGGTGGCGCAGTGGATAAAGCGTCGACCTAGAACGCTGAGGTCGCCGGTTCAAAACCCTGCACTTGTCTGGTCAAGGCACATATGGGAGTTGATGCTTTCTGCTCCTCCCCTCTTTCTCTCTCTCCTCTCTAAAATGAATAAATTAATTAATTAATTTTAAAAATGCATACACTTAAAAAAAAAAAAAAAAAAGAGTCTGGCCTGACCAGGCGGTGGCGCAGTGGATACAGCATCAGACTGGGATGCGGAAGACCCAGGTTCGAGACCTCGAGCTCACCAGCTTGAGTGTGGGCCCATTTGGCTTGAGCAAAAGCTCGTCAGCTTGGACCCGAAGTCACTGGTTCCAGCAAGGGGTTGCTCGGTCTGCTGAAGGCCTGCGGTCAAGGCACATGTGAGAAAGCAATCAATGAACAACTAAGGTGTCATAATGGCAATGAAAAACTAATGATTGATGCTTCTCACCTCTCTCTCCGTTCCTGTGTGTCTGTCCCTATCTGTCCCTCTCTCTGACTCTCTCTCTGTCCCTGTTAAAAAAAAAAAAAAAGAGCCTGACCGCTGTCCTGATCTTGACTGGTCAACAGTCGATTAGTATGTAATCATGGCGCCATTTGGTTGCTCTGCTACCACCCACTATGAAAGCTGGAACGCCCACTAGTGGGCAGTAGGGACCAGGTTGAGTACCACTGGATAGAATCACAAAATATCTTAAATTGCTAATATTCTAGATGTCACCTCAAATTAAATGGCCTATGTTTTTCCTATTCTGTTTGCCCCTTGAATATATTTAGATCTTTTATTCCTACTGAGAAGCACCCTGTTTTCCTTTTGTTTTACATTCTAAAGATATTGTCTATAATATGTAGATAAGAGATCTGATGTACATTGGGTCAACAAATAGGCTGCAGGGCTGTGGCCAGACAGCTTAATGTAGCTGCTCCTGTATTTCTCCAGGTTGGCCTCTCAGAGAGCTATCTGAGTTGCATGAACATCAGAACCTAAGCTAATACTGTGATCACAATATTTACATGTCTATTTATTTTTACCGCACCCAATTTATTTGATTTTTTTTTCATTCTAGGGTTTTTCTCTAACACCTGGAAATGTCCTAAGTTACTAGGTCTAGTAAACATCAAACTGAGGACAAATCTGTTTAGTAAATTTAATCAGATCAGTAGAACTAATAGTTTCATGCATAACAATAATTGAAGATTTTTTTAATTGAATAAATGTTTAAGTAAAAAGGATGGTATTAAACAAATTCTGTTTGAATGACAATTGTAATGGATACATGAGCTGGTAAAATAATTCTTGGATTAATAGTAATGATGAATTCTTAAAGTTTATCTTAAGTTCAAATATAATAATTTTTCAAGGTTTTATATTTGTGTCAAGTAAATTAAATAGTTGATTTTTTTCCTGAAAAATATTACTGCTTTCCTCCATACACACACATACACCCCCCCACAAAAGAAAGATTCTTTTCCTTGTTTTTATAATCATTATTGTTCTATCTTACAAAAATAATATGTCAGTGTGTTAGGATATTAATTGGATACACACTTCAGAAGTTTACAATTGAAGGCCAGAAAATGCCAGATAAAGTGAATAATAATTTTTTAAGAATAATTTAAGTGACATTAAGGGAACAACCTCTTTCAAAGTAATCATGAAGGTAAACAATATTTTCAGATCTTTGCAAAACTGAGTTTTGCCATGGCTAGACTATAGTGGAGCTGGTAAATGGAAAGTTCCAACTAGAGTGATCTGAAATTATTCTGCCATTAAGGACACTGTGCCTAGCAATTAAAAAACAGAACTTCAAATGAATAAAGTACTTCATTGGATGGCAAGGTATAAAGAATAATGCAAATACATCTCATTTTGGTAATTAGCAAACTGTGTCTTCTCTGAAGCAGCAGTTTATTTAACTCTTCTCATTTAGTATTCTTAGCTGAGCTACATCATGTTGTTTAAATATAGCATCAGAAATCAAAGAATTCATAAAAACATGTAATATCAATTTATCAGTTTTAAAGGGATATGACTTAATTGGTTGGTTAGCTTTAGTAAAGGCAATAGCTATTTATTTTTCCTAATATAAAATTCATAGTGGCTCTCTGCATTCACTCTAGTTTAGTTAGAAAGACAGAAAGAAAAGAAAGAAAGAAAGAAAGAAAGAAAGAAAGAAAGAAAGAAAGAAAGAAAAGAAAAGAAAAGAAAAGAAAGAGGGAGGGAGGGATGGATGAAGAAAGGAAGGAAGGAAGGAAAGAAGGAAGGAGGGAAGGGAAGAAGGAAGGAAGAAAGGGGATAAATAACAGATAAATAAACTACAGCATACACATGAAGTAGAATAAAAAATGAAGACAATTCCATCCACTCCTGAGGGTAAATTAGAGCTTGACAGAGTAGCTTGCAAATTCCAAGCTTACGGCACCATCTTTTACCCAATGATTTGCTTTGTTTGCTGCAATGACAACAGTGAAATTTTGGAATTCAGTTAATTTTGTTTAAAATTTTCTTTTGAAGATACTACAAGGTTTCTTTAACCTATACATAAAGTAGAAGTTGCTCTTGAGAGAATTGACAAGCTTTTATGGGATTGCTATATAAACACAAAACTCTTTGACCCATCTACTGGAGTGGTTTAAATGGTGCTACTAAAACTGGAATTAGAAAGGGGATACTATTCTGTTAATATAGAGACAAACAATCTTACACTATGGTTCTCTACATGTTTCATATTGAATGAGAGTTATTTTATCAAAAAGTTAATTTTGTATGAATGTAGTGATTTATTGGAATGAAACTGGAATTATTCAATATTATTTCAAAAGGAATTAAATACAAATTCTAGGTTTTCTGCTAAGTGGCATAAGCTATATTCAGAAATCAAATTTCTACCTGAATATATTTGTGACATAGAATTATAGGTAATCAACTACCTAGAGTATGCTCTCATTCTCCCCTTCATTCTCTTTCTAACACATACACAAATATGCACACCTACTCATACCTTCTTTATCCTTCAGAAGTCTTTCTATCTAACACACAAGAATCTTTCATAATGTTGTTTTTCAGGGTTCATGCCCTCAGTCATGGCCTCAGTTGCTTCAGGTGATTAAGCAAGGATTAAGTTTTACACCAGAATTCACTTAGTAGCAAATAAAGTTTAGCGTCCCCTGCCATATTTTTGTATATTAATATGCTATGATGGCTATTGAGTATTTGAAAATGCTTCTATATAAACAGGTCTCATGAAAATATCCTTAAATTGTTATATATATTCAATCAAAGATAATGAGTATGACCAAAAGCTATGTTTATTAGGAACCCAATCTTTACAACCGTCTCAAGGATGAATAATTTTTCAGAATTGTATCCACACACACATACAAACATATGCACATGCACATATAAATTCACACAATAGAGTAGAGATTGTTTTTTTCTTAAAATGTTTATTCTTGGCAAAAGAACTAACCATCTGTAATTCATATTTTTCAAAATATATTGCTTGCTATAATGATTCTAAAGAATTTCTTGTCCATATATTCATTTTGGGTACAGATTGATTTTATTCAATTGATAAACACTGTTATCACGGTTTAGTTTCCACAATTGTAATTTTTAAAAATTAGTTCTATAAACTTGTTGAGTTTGGAAATTATATCCTGAACATTATTAATCAATTTATATATATTTATAAATATTTTCTATATAACATATAAATAGCTTATAAAATGGAATATTTTATGCAATACTTTACATATTTATTACCTAATTTATACCAAATGAAGACATATATGAGTAAATATTTATTTTATAAGTTATAAAAATTATATAAAAGCTATCATCAGCAAAATGAATGAATATGTTTAAAGTATTGTAAAAGTAATATCTTTGTTCTCCATATAATTTTAATATGTGATAAGCCCTCAATTAATGTCATCCATAGGATCTGAGACTTGAAGCAAAATGACATAAAACAAAATCAATTTGCCACAGGCAAATTGATATAAACAAGAGATAAGTGCCTTTCTGACAGGTTGGCTCAGTGATAGAGCACAGCCCAGTGGTGGATGTCCATTCCCAGTCAGGGCACACAGGAGAAGTGCACATCTTCTTCTCCACCTCTCCCCCTCTTGTTTTTCTCTATATATATCTTTCTCTCTCTTTATCCCTTCTGCAGCATGTCTCTATTGGAGCTGATTGGCCCCAGGTACTGAGGATGGCTCCATGGCCTCTGCCTCAGGTGCTGGAAGGGCTCAGTTGCTGAGCAACAGAGCAACACCCTGGAGGGGCAGAGCATCAGAGCATCCCCCCTAGTGGGCTTGCCAGGTGGATCCTGGTCAGGGCACATGCAGGAGTCTGTCTCTGCCTCCTCTCCTCTCACTAAATAAGAAAAAGAAAAAAAAGGGCTAAGTGCCTATGGCAGCTCACTGTTATAATGACATTGCATGAATGACGTGATTTGTACACTGCATGGTACTACTGCATAAGAAAGTCATTCAGCAGTTACTGCCACAATATTTTTTCTCATTTTTTTCAATTGTCTCTGCCCCTCTGTCAATACATACCCTATAACTGCTTCCTTACCCCATTCTTTCTATTGTGCAACATGTTTCTCTTCATTATCAGGTTCACTACACAGCAGAGCTTCAAACATTTGGAAATATGAATCAGAACTTTTCAAAAATTATAAATTATTCTACACTGTTTTCTAATTGAGCAAACTCCTCAGTTCCACATTAAAAGTATTCTAAAATGTTGTCTCAAATGACCTCTAGCACAGTGACTCTTTCTTAACCATGGGCCATCATCAATAAATATGTGTGTATACATATACATGCAGAGTTGCATATGATTTTATGCACAAGTTTTAGAAGAATACACATGTTCTCCACCCTCACATCCTGTCACTCTGTTGTTACACATACTTCAAGTTCAAACCATGTAGAACACAAGTAACTGGAGTACTGACACAGTGTTGTTGTTTTTTTGTTTGTTTTTTTTACAGGGACAGAGAGAGAGAGTCAGAGAGAGGGATAGATAGGGACAGACAGACAGGAACGGAGAGAGGTGAGAAGCATCAATCATTAGTTTTTCGTTGCCATTGCGACACCATAGTTGTTCATTGATTGCTTCCTCACATGTGCCTTGACTGCGGGCCTTCAGCAGACCAAGCACCCCCTTGCTGGAGCCAGCGACCTTGGGTCCAAGCTGGCGAGCTTTTGCTCAAGCCAGATGGGCCCATACTCAAGCTGGCACTCAAGCTGGTGACCTTGGGGTCTGACAGTGTTTTATGCAAAAGCACCTTCTCCTATGCCCAGGGATACTATCCCAAATATCCCCACTAAGTAACTTGGCCTCTAGAATGTCCTCTTTGAGGTCTTTTAGAATGTGTTCATTCTCTTTATCTGCCTCCTGCTGCCTGTTACCTGGATAATTTGGGGGAAGATAAATGTCATTTCTCAGATTTTAGTGTCTACTATTCTTCCTAAAGTAAATTATTTTTATTCTGATGGGGAATTCTTTGTTACTAAAGAACTTGTGCTTACCTTGATGAACACAGGCTACAGTTGTATTTAAATGTAATGCTTATTAGGTTCATGTCAAATCAAAATGGTGTTCTAAGGTGTCTCTTTATTTTGATTTTTCCAGGTTTCTTGAGCACAGGAGATCAGGCTGCAAAAGGAAACTATGGACTCCTTGACCTCATACAGGCCTTACGATGGACTAGTGAGAACATTGGATTCTTTGGTGGTGACCCCTTAAGAATCACTGTTTTTGGATCTGGCGCTGGGGGCTCATGTGTCAATCTGCTGACTTTATCCCATTATTCTGAAGGTAACCGTTGGAGCAATTCAACCAAAGGTATTATGCAGGTTGCAAATTTTGACAATTTTGGTGTCTGCATGCCACCACCATCAGTATGTGATGCTCTGTATATATTTCTCTGTTCAAACTGAGTGCCAGGTTGAACTCAATAACTGTTTAAAATTTTGTCTCTTCAGCTTTTGTATGCATGTTCAGATTTTGTCAAACTCTTTGCTCCTGTGGAGCTTGGTAAGGATGCCCTTGCAAGCACATTCCAAATAGTTAGCATCTCAGTTACTTTTCTTTCCTCTGAAGGGTGATTTTGGGGAAAATCAAAGGTGTACACAGTTTTGTCATTTCTGTTTAGTCAGTAATCAAAATCAAAGATGGTTTGTTTGGTTTTTTTAATCCAGGGATTGTGTATAATCTACTTCTAAAACAATATATATTTAAAATCCTTTGTTAGTAAGAAGGAAGCAGTTACAAGCTAGTTTCTCTAGAATGAGATTTTCACTTGTCTAAATACAGAATGGATATTTGATTATTTTGCATGCATGATCCAAAATTGTCAAAGCATCAAGGTCACTAATAGACCTTTTGATTAATATATATATATATATATATATATATATATATATATATATATATAGGTCTGAATTTGTGCTTTTCTCTATTTTCATCTTCAAAAGTGTTTTTCCCCAAAGCTTGCAAAGCAGCATGGAGCACTGAGGTTGCTGAAACCCAAGAAACATTTTTCTTGTCTCCATTTTCAAGCCTTGACACCCTTCTTAAATGCCTGCTCTAAGCTCATTATGTTGTTTTTTTATCGACTTCCATATTACCTTGAGTTTAGTCACTCATTCAACTTACATTATTAACTTATCTCCATAAGAACTAATTGTTTTATTGAAGAAGTTTGCAAAAGCAAATACTTTCTCTCCAATATACACACATAAGAGATAGAAAGATAGGAAACAGACATCAACATAGTCCATCTTATATTTTGTATTTTTTGTCATTTTGTATATATTAAGTATATACTGTCAAGTGTTCATGAACCATTTTAATTTGTAAGTCTGAGTTTTATGATATAAGCACCAACTATAGAATATTTGGTTTTGGTATCAAATATACATTAATGTAAAATTTTAAAAGATCACCCAGTAATTAAATGAGTATATGTACTTGGAGAATTATGTATTATCATAGACCTAATTGATAGACATAGTTTCTGTAACATCTTGTGTATTGTAGTAGAGTTCTGACTCAAGATGACAAAATGGCACATATGAGAACATTTCCAATTGTATGAAGATTTTGGTCTGTAATGAAATAGATTACTTTAAAATAACTAAGTTTATTTTATTTTTTAGTAGAACAAATTATATTGTTCTGGCCTAGGGACTGCAGTAAGCTGGTATCTCTCTGGGTTAACATTAGACAATTTGTTTAGACTTCTTAGGGTCATTCGGTTGCAGCCCTTATTTCCTCCTAGGAGCGAGGTTTTCTAAAACTTTTTGTAAACGTTAAGCAAAAATGGCACAAAAGCCAGTTTCAGCCAGTATAAAACTAGCATTTGATATAAAAAGATGAAAAAATTAGCTCAATTGGCTAGCATTGCTACTTATCGATCAGTGATGTGGTAAACAGTGGCAAATGGCTATGTGAACAGTTGAAAATACAGTAGTCCATAATCCTCTTCAAAAAAATCTGTCTTTGGCTGGCTTAACAATGGATTTACGTTTGGGTTAGTTCTAAGCCAATTGCCACAGCACTGCCTGATTTGACCAAGAGATACTCGGGAGAGGTTTTGAAATCACCAGGCTAATTCTGTCTCCGGGACTGACAGAAAGTCTGTAAAGCCCCCAGGGTTATATCAGTGCACAGGCCTATAAGCCAGGAGTCACCATAGCTTGCATACACATAGCAAGCACTCTCATTAATGATAAAATGTATAGTTTTCCCAATACCATCTAGAAGCATATTTCAGACTATATGTAATGATATGTATTTTCCCAAAAAGTCTTTTTTGGTATATATAATCAATGTCATTAAGCCCCTGAAAGGGGAAAAGAGATTATAGAAATCACCAGGTTTATTTTACTTGTAAAGTTTTTAATTAGTAAAATATTTCTTGGAGCAAATGTTAAACACATAGTCTATGTAATCTTTTGAAATTATCTGTATTTATATCATTTGCTCTAGCATACTTTGTTTTAGCAAACTAAAAATATGTCATAAAGACGTCAGAAAGTAAATGTAAACTAGTATTGTTTGACTTTTTGAATATTTTTAGGATTATCTAGAAACATATTACAGACTAAATATTGAATATATATACATGTTTGAGAAAAATCTAAAATTGTGCTTCTTATTCAGATGCTGTTTTAGCACCTTTGTGAAAACTGTTCTTATCTTATTAACACATAAGGGTAATTGAGCATCTGTTTAAATAACCAGACTACAAAACTGCATTTGGGCAATGATAACAAATGTTAATTTTTAAAATGAAAATAGATAAATTATATTTTTAACACAAGAATTTTATTTGAACTTACCTTAAAATGTAGATAAAGTGCATTTGTAAATTTGAATGACATGCAGCTCTAATCAAACTGCATATGGGACCATGATTTATAATTTTTAAATGCAATTAACTGAAAAGCAGTGGACCATGTCCTATTTATCTTTTACAATAAAACAGATCAGTGCCTATTCAACACTGGAAAAAGTTAAATCACACCCCACAAAATCCTCCCACTGACTGGTTTTTGTTTAACCGAGTGAAAACACTTCAAATATTATGTCTTCTTCAGAAAGATGAATATTCAGCATACTATGTGTGACATGAAAAGCTGGAAAGATTATGTCTAAAGTGATATTCTGTTTCGTGTGCCTTAGGGCCATCCCCAGGGTATTAGCAAATCCCTAACCCCAGTAGTTATATGAGCTCTCAACAGTTCTTTTTAAATAAAATCTGATTAAAACAAACATACAGAGCCATTTTGCAGGAATGTACACACAGCCAAATTAGAGGAAATATCCTCAAAAGATAACATAGAGTCTGATAAAGAGATAAAGGGAAGAGAGGTGGCTCCATATGATTGGCTTTCATAATAACATAGGTTCTTACATGTTGAGCACAGACATATCTGGGGCCTTTCACCACTAGTATTTACATAATCTCTTCCTCTCTTTGACACTGCCTTTTTGAGGCAGGCACAATTTATACCTCTCGATTCTTAAAATGCTTGTAACTCAAAACAGCAGATTTAGCCCACCTTTCTGATTCAATACACCTTGGGGATGGCTTTATGTACCTTCTTTTAAACAAAAATGTCTTTATCTCCCTGTTCTTGAATTGTACCTGGGTTTTATATAAATATGTCTAAAATATCTAATATTATTGTTTTATCACAACACTATTCAAAGGTCATCTGAAATTGTTTGTTGTTTTTCCCATAGGACTTTTTCAACGAGCAATAGCTCAAAGTGGAACAGCCCTGTCCAGCTGGGCTGTTAGTTTCCAACCTGCAAAATATGCTAGAGTATTGGCCACAAAAGTGGGTTGCAATGTTTCAGATACAGTAGAATTAGTGGAATGCCTACAGAAGAAGCCTTACAAAGAACTTGTTGATCAAGATATTCAGCCAGCACGATACCACATAGCCTTTGGACCTGTGATTGATGGTGATGTAATACCAGATGACCCTCAGATATTGATGGAGCAAGGAGAGTTTCTCAACTATGATATAATGTTAGGAGTTAACCAAGGGGAGGGATTAAAATTTGTTGAAAATATAGTAGATAGTGATGATGGTATATCAGCTAGTGATTTTGACTTCGCTGTTTCCAATTTCGTTGATAATTTATATGGGTATCCGGAAGGCAAAGATGTTTTGAGAGAAACCATTAAATTCATGTATACTGATTGGGCTGACCGTCATAACCCTGAAACCAGAAGAAAAACACTATTGGCCTTGTTTACGGACCATCAGTGGGTGGCACCAGCTGTAGCTACAGCAGATCTTCACTCAAACTTTGGTTCACCTACCTATTTCTATGCCTTTTACCATCATTGCCAAACAGATCAGGTTCCAGCTTGGGCTGATGCAGCTCATGGGGATGAGGTTCCCTATGTACTAGGAATCCCCATGATTGGACCGACAGAGTTATTTCCTTGCAATTTCTCCAAAAATGATGTGATGCTGAGTGCAGTTGTAATGACATATTGGACAAATTTTGCTAAAACTGGGTATGTACCTAAGAAATAAAGTTTTCTATAATTTAATAAAAATATCCCTTAAAGCATTTAAAAATAATACATATTTTTTGCCTAAATGGTTTAAGAGTAATACCAGCAATATATTGTTTTATTTTTCTAAATTTTCTTCTGTGGTATTTCAAAATTATTGCTTTATTAATTCTTAATTTTTAGAGGTTTATTAAGAAGAGATATTTCTGTTGCGTTACTCTAATATTAATGTCTTTTTTGTGTTTTAATTGTGCAAGACATTGTTATTGTATTCAACAGTGAAAAACATTATTTTATACCTCTTTCTAATTTATAGTACTGTACACCCTTCAATCTTCCTAACTACCTTGTTTGCTAGGGCGGTCAAGTATTGTCAATCCCATTTTATAGAGAAGGGACAAGAGGCTATCAGACCCTCATATAGATGTTCATATGTCTAGTATGCAGCAGTACTAGAACTCAAATTCTCACCTGCCAGTTCCAAATCCTGTCTTTTCCACTACTCTTTGCTGTCTCTGCTAGTTTACCTATGAGACAATGCATAGGTTGATAAATTTTTAAATCTTTGGGTAGATAGCAACCCATCTGTTAAAGAATATGATGTTTACTTACATTATTATTCATCTATCAATCACCCTGCAATGGGATTTATATATTTAAATTGACCCAAGTTATTGTTAAAACACAATCTAAAGACTTGCTGAATAACCTCTTCAATTAGATATTCACCTGATACTATTTCTATTAAGAAAATGATTAAAGTAATTTTATTCTCATAATTGATTTTTTCTTCCCTAGTGACCCAAATCAACCAGTCCCTCAAGACACAAAATTCATCCATACCAAACCCAACCGTTTTGAAGAAGTAGCATGGACCAGATATTCCCAGAAAGATCAACTTTATCTCCATATTGGATTAAAGCCAAGAGTTAAAGAACATTATAGAGCCAATAAGGTGAACCTCTGGTTGGAGCTGGTACCTCATCTGCATAATCTCAATGACATTTCTCAGTATACCTCTACAACAACTAAAGTGCCATCAACTGACATCACTTTCAGACCTACGAGGAAAAATTCTGTACCTGTCACATCAGCCTTTCCCACTGCCAAGCAGGATGATCCCAAACAACAACCAAGTCCATTTTCAGTGGATCAAAGGGACTACTCAACAGAGCTGAGTGTTACTATAGCAGTTGGGGCATCACTGCTGTTTCTGAACATCTTGGCATTTGCAGCCCTGTACTACAAAAAGGATAAGAGAAGACATGATGTTCATAGGAGATGCAGCCCTCAGCGTACTACTACCAATGATCTGACCCATGCACAAGAAGAGGAGATCATGTCCCTCCAAATGAAGCACACTGATTTGGATCATGAATGCGAGTCTATCCATCCACATGAGGTGGTTCTTCGGACCGCCTGCCCCCCAGATTACACACTAGCTATGAGGAGGTCACCTGATGATGTTCCTTTAATGACACCCAACACCATTACAATGATTCCTAACACTATACCAGGGATTCAGCCCTTACACACATTCAATACATTTACTGGAGGACAGAACAATACTCTGCCCCATCCCCATCCCCACCCCCATTCACATTCAACGACCAGGGTATAGCCAGATAAGAGAAACAAACTCTATTTTTTTTCTGAAGGATTGAAGTAAAAGATTACTGAAGATTCCTTGGCTGTCAATCTACAAGACTCTTGCTATTTAAATAAGGAGGATTTAAATGTGAATATACATATCAAGAACTTTGGGGGTTTTGAAAAAATGAATTGTACATATATACACAAATCAACTTTAAAAATGAATTTTAATTGCTTGAAGCAATTGCTCTGAATGATACTTTTTCATTCACATTCAAGAATTAATTTTTTGAAGATTTATGTTACATAATGAAATTAGGCATGTGGAACACCAAATGGGAAAGAACTATGTCTGAAATATAAAAAATAAAAATAAAAAACAACCGTGAATATGCACAAGGGACACACCAATGGAATGTCAGATAATTTTCACCAGTTTTTATTTGGAGCCCTTTTATTGTGTAGTCATATTTACATATTTGGATAAGTACACAAAGCACCAATGCTGTTAATGGCCTTAGCAGAGGCTCATTCTGAAATTTGCCAGGAAAACAAAGAAGTTTAAAGACTGGCAGGTACAACATTATCACATAAGTGCTGTCAGCATAAAGTTGTGGGGATAAAGGAAACTGGATATTTTTAGCACGATGTGCATGATAATTTATATGCTTGGTGGCTGTGCTGCTGATTAAGCCGTAATTAAAATTCTTCTCATCCCATTGGAGTTTTTAATAGAAGCTTCCTCCATCAATCAATTGGCAGAACCTAAAGAAGATTTTAAGGGGCAAAAGTAATTACAATTAAATAAGTCACAGTAGTTTTGATAATAGAAGGAATTAATTATTAAAGGTATTTGAAGAAACTATAGGTATAGTGGTAAATACTCGCTGATATGAATCCCAGAACAAACAATTTCCTGTGTTTTTAATGTTCTTTTTATTCCCACCTAAATAATTTATAGAAATATAACCCTAATTGGACATGTATTACAGGATCTATAATTTGCTGTGGGTTTTGTTTCTCTGTATTTTCTTCCTTTTGATAAAGTAAAGTGTGTCCAAAGAGTTATTTGCAACAGTCTTTTATGATATGAGGATGCCCCAAATTATCACTCTGGTACAACTCTCAGTTAATTGATTTACTCATGTTGCATGACAAAATGTTTACTAATAATAATTCAATATAAAGTTATGTCCCTCTTCATATCACTTCTCTTTCTTACTGAAGTTCATTCACTGGAACTTACTCGTGCAATCTCAGTAGAGTACAACGTAGATACAGAACCTAGAAGGAGAGTCAACACCTGGAGGATTTTAGTCTTACACATGTATATGATGTTAAATGAATATTCTAAGACCACAGGAAACTCTTCACTCCTGTTGTTTACCAGTAACAGGATATCACAGACCTTTCCAAATGTTTGTATATGTAATCAGATGTACATTTATATTTAAAAAAAATTGTGACGGACTTAAAGAGCACATCCTGATGAATACTTTCTCTCTTACCTGTACTATATTTCTATTAGACTAAAGTTATGTGATTTTTTTTTACATTTTTTCAGATGACTAGCAATTTTGATAGTTTGTAAGATAATGCAAAGAACTTTCTCTGACAAACTAACTGCAGTAACAGAAACCTTTCTTTTCAGTTACTCTTTTTCAAGTATGAAGCTTATTATACAAAAATAAATAAATTGTATACTACTTGATGGAAACGACTTTGTACATCTTGGCCATGTCACTGGTCATTGCGTGAAATAAAGATAATCTGGATAATGACTATTAGTCCAATGATAAGAGACATGATCTTCGCTCATTAAAGAGCTAAAATGTTTATTGTTGTTCTGTCTTTTTTTTAAAAAAGAAAAGAAAAGAAAAAAAGAGAGAGAAAGAGAGAAACATGACTGTCTCAGAGTCATTTTTCTAGACCAATTGAATTTTTGAAGACACATAGGTAACTTCTTCAGAAAACACAGCATTTATTCATACGCAATCCTCATCTAAGATGAAACTTTAACATTGTGAATTTATAAGCCCAGGAACTTGTGAAAAATGTCAGCTTTGTATTTTTAAATACCTCTTATGAGAAAGTGTTGTAGAATTAAAATGTGTTAATTGTTTGGAATGGAAATGCAGGTTTCAATTCTGTTCATCGAGGAAAAGGTCATCGAGAAATCAATGTGATATTCCATGGAATGAGAATAGCTAGGCTCGTAATGTAAGGGTGATTGAATATCATAAAGTAATGGATAGAAAGGTATCCTTCTAAGAGAATTTAAAAGTGCTGAGCAAGAAATTATGCTGACAGTAAAGGATAAAAACTATTTTGAAGAATTTCTTTGTTTATAATTTCCTCTCTTAATTATTAACTGTCAGGAAAATGTATTCACTATTCTATAACTTCACATAAAAATCTCTGTTGGAAGCAAAAATTCTTCAAAATCCAGAGTGGTCTTCATGCAGTTTTGCCTGATGTGGTTATGTTTATAGATGTAAACTGATGAAGTAAAACAATAAAAATAATTCTTTAGCATTTGAAATATTGTTTAATCAGAAAACTCTTTTATAATATTAAGCAAAAGATAAAAACAAATGAAAATGATAACAAAATAAAGTATAAATGGAATCTTTCATATGCATTATTTCACTTGGCAAAATTAAACATTCTATTTTAATGATGGCCATATTTATATCTATTTACCTATCTATTGCTCTAAATTTTTCTGTCCATCAATCTACCTAGCTATACCATAACTGACATCTATTTTGTATTAATTTAAGAAAATTATTAAGGAAAACAAAGCATAGCACTATTTTCTAAATTAATGTAGTTCCAACTTTGTGGAAGTTAATGCAGTTCTAGATTTTATTACTGTTCCCAAGTTGTGACAGTCATCGTGAATGAGTGTTAACTCTTAGTTTTATAATTACGGCAGCTAGTTTTCTAAATGTAAAATGATGTCCCAAAATAAACAGAACATTAAGAACTGTTTTTAAAGCTGAAACATAATTCTTAAATTTGAGAAATATTTTGAATATTGTTATTAAATTTTAACTAATTGTATAAAAATCTGTTTATTTAGCTGATAATTTTCTTTAGAAAAAAAGTAAGTCACAAAAAGAAAAGAATATATTTGGTATTACTTATTAATTGAGTAATGTAAAGCAGATTTTCCTGCTTCATATTAAATTGCAAAGGCAAGGCTTCTTAAAGTTGATACAAACATTTTCAACATGTTGTTTTAGAGAATGAGGTTGGAAATAAAAGTGACAGATTTCACAGTTTTAAATTTCTAGTGACTATGTTGACTGTGAATAAAATCCAGTTGAGTACTACAGATGTATCATGAGGTTCATCATTAACTTCATGGAAATTAGAGTCATTTACTAAAACATTATATATATATATATCTCCTTTTAAATTGGAGTGATCATATTAGCAGCTCAAAGCAGAAAATCTGAGTGAAGTATGGAGTATTTCATTCACATCAAATTTAAAAGTTGACTATAATGATGCACTAATTTAGATTTATTGATCTATACAACAAGAAAACAGCAACACTTAAAAAGAAACATTAACCATATGTAATGCTAAGCTAGAAACCAGAATAGCACTTATTTTTTTACAAAAAAAAAATGCCCAAACTCAATTGTTGTATTTGTAACATCATATCCTTCCTTCTTAGTCAGCTGTTGGTGTTCTCAGATTAACACCTGTATTTGTATTATAAAAGGATACAAAGAATGTGGCAGATGTGTTCCAGCTTTAAAGACACTACTACATAGAAATTACTGGGATTCTTTTCTTTGGCGAGTTTCACAGAAATATTTCATGGGGTAAAACGATGAATCAAATTTTCAAGAAGTTGTCAAATATCATGGCAGTTCTTCGATGTTTGTTTTTTTATATTTTATTGGTTCAAAGTCCTGGCCTTTCCCTTATTTTTAGTAATTAGTTGTTATAGACTTATCACTCTTTAATATGAGTAAAAATTAGATAATTTGGTTATACTTGTGAGAACATGTTTCTAAATAAATTTAATTAATGGGCACTTCTCTGCTGAGATTTTGTTATCATTCATTCAATTATCTTGTAAAGCTTTACTGTTAACAACAATTGCTTTGGCTTTTTAGTCAATAAACTAAGGAAATTTCCAACAACCTTATACCTCTCCTGTACTTGATACAACAAGTATCAATCAGATATTGATCAGAAATTTCCAAAATAATTTTTCTACTGATGTGAAACATTTAGTGACCAACTTAATTCCTTTTTATAGGCATTCTGATTTTATTTTATTCTAGAACCTTCTTGTATTTGTTTTCAGGCCAGAAATCAGTTTATTTGTTAAGGGTTGTGGAGTATACAAACTGGAATGACCAAGTAAAGGATATGAGTGCCTTCTTCCTGGGATATTATTTATAAATCTTATTTTCTTTTTCTGATTTATAGAACCTGATAATTCAGTATAAAAGGTGCAACAGGATGACCATGTTATGAATTTTTAATAAAAAATATTTACTTAGGAGGATCTTTTTTTACATTTAATTTTATATGTGTATGATATCAAATGGGTCCAAATGACTTCTGGAAAAGAGTGAAGTGATTTTTTGGAAAGCAATAGTTATTTAGGCACTGATTTAATGGTTTGTAAGTGTGAAAACTTAAATCTCTAACAAAATTTAACTTTTTCCCAAATACTAAGTTCATTTCTAAAAAGTTTGAAGTTGTTAGGGAAAAGCATAAATTATATAGATATATAATTTTTTTCTAGTCAATCATTATATACACCATATGGTATACATATCTTAAATACTAAACAGGCTACTTCTGATGGCCCTTTCAGATTCATATATTTACATTTGACTTTGTATACCTTTCTACATATGTACTAATGGCATATAACTTAGTCCTCTGTGGAAAGGAAACCAGAATGCCAGTAGTTTTGTGTTGAAATGAATGATAACAATTAAAGCTTTTAAAAAATTCTGAAAGTACAATAACAACTCAGCAGATAAAGTTAAAGCAAAGGATCTGTTTTTGAATGCCATGTCCAGAATTGATATCTATATTAGATGCTGTGTTCAAAAGAGATTATAGTATTTCTAATACATGCTTTCTGCACTCATTTAGCAAAATAATGAGACATGTCATGGTTTTTGTTAAAAAAAAAAAAAAAAAGAAAGGCCATTGGTTATCATGATTCAGTTTGTGTTTGAACATCCATGGTTTCATTGAAAACATGTTTATTATCATTAATAAATATTACTGTGTTTTCAAGCTATGCTGACTTTTTTTTTTCTTTTTTAGCGAGCAAGAGAGAGACGGGCAGACGGAAGGGAGAAAGATGAGAAGCATTAACTTGTTGTTAGGGAACTATAGTTGTTTATTGATTGCTTTCTTATATGTGCCTTGACCAGGCAGCTGCAGCTGAGCCAGGGACCTCTCGCTCAAGACAGCAAGCTTGGGCTCAAGACAGTGACCTTGGGGTTTAAGATAGCAACCATGGGGTCAGGACTATGATCCCACATTCAAGTCACTAACACTGCGCTCAAATTGGTGACCTTGGGATTTTAACCAGGGTCCTCAGCATCCCAGGTCAATGCTTTATCCACTGTGCCACCGCCGGGTCAGACAATGCTGACTATTTTTAAACTCAGAAATAATTTCTTCTCTATTTGACACATACCAGAATAACTTTCCAAGATAAATGTTCTCTTGCAACTTCTTTGAATTGCCCACACATGTGCTGACAGTTCTGAAGTGATGGAAATAATGATATTTTATGGTCTGTTGACCTCTTGTGAATGCAGGGACAGAATTTAGAGAATAAAGTTTGGGAACTGTGATAAAGTTGTTTCACAGCTTGTTGTAAAACAAAGAGGAAAAGGTAAGGAGAAGGAGAAAAAAATAGGAGTAAGGAAAAGTGGGAGAAAAAAGAAAAACTCAGTTTTAATTTAATGAAATTTTATTTTCAGGTTTTTTCAATTGCTTTTTAGAAAGAAAGAAAGAGAGAGACAGAAACATTGACTTGTTTCTGTGTGTGCCCTGACTGGGCATCAAACCAGCAACCTGGGAGTGTCAGAACTACACTCTAACCAACTGAGTTATCCAACCAGGGCTTGTTTTCAGTTTTTTAACAGAGATGTATGACAGTTTATTTTAAAAAAGAGCAAAGAAATTAAACAAATCCCTTTAAACCACAATCTATTGTCCTTAGAGAATAAAACTAATAATATTTAGAAAGAAACAAGAAATTTAATCCATGATCCAAGTGTTGATCAAATTGTGTAACTGGAAACAACAACAAAAAAGATACAATCTAGAGTGATATAATTTTACTCTTGTGCTCTCTGTTTAATAGTGCACTTGGTAGAGAAGATTAAGTGAAATACTAGCTTCTCTTGTCTGAATAGAGCCCAAGATAAGAATACAGCAAATAAGACATCAAAGAATTTTTCTATCCATGGCCTAAAAATCAACATTTCCAAATCCCTAAATAAAATAATTGGCATTACTTTGAAGGTCTCTGTGGCTGCATATAACCATCAATATTAAATAAACAATTCAAAAACATATATCAAGAATGTCACTTCTCACAAACGAGTTTTTAAGTTTTGTAGGATTTGATGTTGTTTTATATGATTACATTTTTCACTAGATTTTTACATTTCCTTGCAGATTACAGAATGTTATTTCTGAGTTAAAAATAAAAAGAAAGAATGAAATCCCAATATCTTCTGTAAATGTTCATATGAAATCAGTACTTTCCAGTAGAGTGCTATAATTTGATGTATATCTTACTGACCCAGTACTGAAGAGTTGACTTAAAAACCTCCTTAAAACCTTTCTATCTGTCTCTTAAAAATACCGTTTCTCTCTCAGAGCTGACCTCCTCTGAAACAAAAGAAATCTTCTCACCGTTACTGCAGCTTCTATTTGCATGCCCTCTCACATTATTATTTTTTGCTTTCCTCTCCAAAAATGTAAAATCTGTGGGGAAAGTTTTAAGATGATACAAGTAAGTAGTTATTCAGGCAGGTTAGAAGCTAATAAACACCAATCAAGCAATAGGAATAATTAGTCATTTATCCACTCAACAAATGGTGCCCACCATTAGCAATGTGTGGAGTTTTAGACAATGAGACAAATCTACAGCTTATCTATTAACATACAAGTATTGTCAACCATGGGACAGCTATAAATACAAACTATTCAGATCATCTTTGGCCATCCACTGTACCAAATTATTACATAATACCTTGTTTTACCTACAGGGGTAGGTAAAATAGTTGTGATATTTTATGTCTTCAAATGATAAACCTAAAACATTATATGTTGAATTCATAGCCATATTAACTGAACATTAAGCAAATCCATCAACAAAGGCAAGTATACAGTAATCCTTTCCCATAATAAATATGGCCATATCTGAAGCAACACTATACTCTTCCAAAATATAGCACAGAATATGAAATATTCAGCTTAAAGCTTATCTAACCCAACCTCTTAACTGATTCCTTAAAACTCTACCCTCTACCCAAATATGTAGTTATGAACTTTAATATTGCACAGCAGTGGGTCTGGAATTCTTAAGCAGGTGACTACATTTGATACTATTTGGAATTTCTTCCTCATATTGATCAACTCTTCTATTTTTTTTTCTTCTAAATTTCCTAGAGTCCATCACTTGACTTTTTCAAACATTTAAAGACAATTCTCATATCTTCCATTAGTCATTTTCTTCTCAAAACAAGAATTTCCATTCTCATTACAAAATAGTTCAGTCTTTTCACCATTCTAATCATTGTTGTTGCTGTTTTTAAATATTTTCCCAAGCCTAAGTTTCTTAAAAAGTGTGATGTCTAGGATTAAACATAATAAATATTTCAAGCATAGATAGATCTTTACTGAATAGAGACTATCATCACTTTCTCATTATAAAGTGTATTCTTGTAATATTACTTACACTAGTATTACTTTCTTTAGTGGTTACAGCACACAGGCAATTCAGATGGAAATTTATTCCCAATTAAAATGCCTTAAAATTTCTACATGTACCACTGTTAAGCAAATTCTGCCTTCATCTCATCCTTGATCATTTGAGTTCTACTTCATCTTCAGGATATTGAATAATATTAAATTCTACCTCATTAGATTCATCACATTTTTTTTAGCTTATGAATATATTTTTATTCATCCCTGAGTCCTGAAATTCTGAGTAAAGTGCCTTCTTCTTTACCCAGATTGTTTATCAGGTTGAAACAAAGCTGTGGAATATTAATAGAGATAGCATGTACAGTATTGAGAAAAGCAACAACTTACATTTACTGAGGACATGTGGTATTCTAGGTCCTATATCACATCCTAAAATGTACTACTACACATCACTCTCAAAATTCTTACCAATACATTTGGATGTACTCATTCATTAATTAATTCTTTAAAAGATGCTTAGTAAGGACCCACTATATATGAGTCACTGAGCTACTGCTGATAGAAAAATGAAAAAAATGTAGTCTTTGTTTTCCCATTACTAGCAACCAACTGATTAATTCTTCATTTTATCTATACCCAAAGCACATGAGCATTATTAAATACATTCAAAAAATATATTTTATTCCATTTAAAGTATTGAGGGCAGTATATTCATCTTTAGAAAAATAAAAATTGGATAATTAAACCTTCTATATAGAGATTTCAGAGTTACTGGTGCTTTATGTCAAAAGATAAAAGAAATCATAGAAAAGTAATGTGGTTCTTTAACTAGAATATTTACCCAAGATTCACATCAATCATCTGTCATAATTAAGATTTTGATTTAGGCCAATCAGGTGTAGTCTTCAAATGCAATTGCTTAATAGAAAAAATAACACCTGTTTATGGTAAAAAAAATAAATAAATAAAAATAAAATATTTTACAATTACTAACATATATATGTATGTTTGTGTGTGTGTGTGTGTGTGTGTGTGTGTGTGTGTATATATATATATATTCCATTCTTGTACAAACATGTGCAAATGTTTATTGTTGATGTATGTATATAGGACTCATTATATGTATATATTCTTTTTTTAACTCATCTGGATATGCTCCATGGGAACATATTATATGTCTGCTTTAGAGAATTAAAGTAAATAAAAGTAAACCTCAAAATGGTTTCCAGATCTAAAGCTTTACCAATCAAAATCAAAACAGTGTATCTTTGTTTCCAGAGCTTACATGGATAATATTAAGAATGTCCAAGATCATTTTTAAGCAAGACAGTAAGGAGCAACTATTTAACCTACAATATTTCAAGAGTTACTATTAAGCTATTGTAATTAAAACAATGCACTATTGTTTAATCAGGTGGTGGCACCGTGGATAGAGGGGTGGACTGGAATGCAGAGGACCCAGATTCAAAACCCCGAAGTCAGCAGCTTGAGCGTGAGTTCATCTGTTTTGAGCAAGGCTCACCAGTATGAGCCCAAGGTTGCTGGCTTCAGCAAGGGGTCACTCTGTCTGCTGTAGCCCCACCCCACCCCCCAGTCAAGGTACATATGAGAAAGCAATCAATGAACAGCTGAGGTGCCGCAATGAAGAAGTGATGCTTCTCATCTCTCCCTTTCTATCTGTCCCTATCTGTCTCTCTCTTTCTCTGTCACCAATAAAACAAAAAAAAAAATGTAGCATTAATTCAGAGATACATATGGAGAATAACAGTGAACTCATAAACAGACCTATTAAAAAAAAGAAATTTGGTGTATACTACTTGTGCTGCCAGAGTAACGTTAAGTAAATCCATGGGAGAAAATTACCTCTGTGATACACTACACACAAAAAATCCATAAGTTAAAGATATAAATGTGAAAAGCAATTTATTTTTATTTAATTTTTACTTTTTTTAGAGAGGCAGGAAGAGAGACACAGGAACATCCATCTGTTCCTGTATGTTCCCTGACTAGGAATTGAACCGGCAACCTCTGTGCTCCAGGATAACATTCCAACCAGGGTAAAAAGCAAATTTTAAATGTTTTAGAAGAACAGAAACAAATTATAATGGACTTGAGGTACCTAAGAATTTATTTAAGATTCAAACAATATCAACCATAAAGAAAAGGATAAGAAAATGAAATTAAAATCTTAATCATCAGATAATAAGATTTTAAAAATAATGACAATAGCATAATGAAAGTAAATATTTACAATGCATAAACAATGAAAGATTAATTAAAGAATTGAATAGAAATTCCTGTATATCAATAAGGAAAAGACAACTCACAAGAAAAATATGGCTAATTAAATACTTGGATTGAAGACATCTTTGTTTCTTCTTTCTCTCTAATCCTCACAAAAAATATAAATAGTATAAAAATATGTAAATCTATCAGAACAAGAAGAGTAAAAGAGAGTATGAAGTAATAACAAATGACAAATTCTAAACAGTATTTGGAAGATAAAATTAGATAAACTAAATGATATTAAGGAAATAATAAAACCTAAAAATAACAATGTAAGTATTAATTATAAAAGTTAAGAGATGCTTTAATAGAACTCAAGACAAAATTTTAATGAAAGAAAATGATTTCCAAGAGAAGATTATACTAAAAGAAACACAAGACCAAAAAATGCTTTAAGAAACATAAAGAGCCCAGGGTGGATAGCTCCATCGGTTAGGGGTCCCAAAACATTTTACACAGGGGGCCAGTTCAATGTCCCTCAGACCATTGGAGGGCTGGACTATAAAAAAAAAACTATGAACAAATCCCTATGCACACTGCACATATCTTATTTTAAAGTAAAAAAACAAAACAGGAACAAATACAATATTTAAAATAAAGAACAAGTAAATTTAAATCAACAAACTGACCAGTATTTCAATAGGAACTATGGGTGCGGATGCATCCTGTGCTCCTCTCATTGACCACCAATGAAAGAGGTGCCCTTTCTGGAAGTGCGGTGGGGGTGGATAAATGGCCTCAGGGGGCCACATGCAGCCCACGGGGCCGTAGTTTGGGGACCACTGGGTTAGAGCATCAGCCCGAAGCACAGAGGTTGTCAGTTTGATCCCTCATCAGGGCACATACAGGAACAGATCAATCTTCCTCTCTCTCTCTCTCCCTCTCGTTAAAATCAATAAATAAAAATAAATTTAAAAAATAAACAATGAAAAAAATTTTAAAGAAAAATAAAAGATAAAAAAAAAGAAAAGTGCCCTGCAATACAACAAAAGAAGAAGAAAAAGGATTCAAGAGTAAATGACTTCTGCCTTGCTTGGGTAGCTCATTATGTTAGAGCATCATCCCGATACATCAACATTGCAGGTCTGATCACTGATCAGGGCACACACAAGACTCAACCCATAAATGCATAAATAAGTGAAACAATAACTCATTTCTCACTCTCTCCTCATTTCTCTGTCTCTCTAAAATCAATTTTAAAGAAAGTAAATGACTATGAAGATAGACAAAGACTCATGATATGTGTATATTAAATTTTCAAAAAATAAAAACAAAACAGAATCGAATAAATACAATAAAATCTATAACTCAAAAAAACTATCTCAATGTAGTAGTAGAAAAAAGATTTGAAATGATATTTTGAAAGAATGGACTTAGTATCTGAGAAAATCGATTTTAAAAATGACCAACACTAAGACATATTCTAATAAGGTTATTGAATATCAAAAAAATGTTCTTTGGGCATTTACATCCAAGTAAAAGTACCAAGTTTCTCATAAGGGAAACTCATAATTAGATTATCATCATACTTTTTAAAAGTAATTCTCTGTGCCAGAAACAAAATTAAGTAACATATGAAACATGTTCAATGATTTTTATATACAACCATAAACTAGCTACCTTTACTTAAGATACAAATATGAAAACTATAGACAAACTATTATCAATGTTTAAAAGCTCAGGAATTATTGTTTTCATGAACATTTCCTGAGAAATTTATCATAAATGACCTTCAAACAAACATAAAATTGACAATGATGCATGGACTAATGATGCGTACTCAATACATATTTATTCAAAGAAATATGACTCAATAAGGGTTACAAGGTGGAAAGTAAATAACAATAGCTATATGCTTTGACAATGTAGATATAGTAAAAGTATACACAATGTGCGGAGAGTAGAAAAATCATATGCCAAAAATTTTAATTGCATTCAGTAATCATATTGTAGGTAGCGGTGCTGTTGCTACACTGAGACTGCTAATCTGTCTAATGAGGGGAGTATAGTGAATGAGGAATACTGTGATATGCTAATTTCATCATCTTCACTGACTTTGAGAACCAGCAGTTACGTGGAAGAAAGGATGCTCTAACGCAAGATAGAAGAAGTTAAGGAAAAACCCTGTGGTTTGTATATTAATGTGTAAGTATTGAATAAACACTAAAAAAAATTATGCAAACTGTGACCAAACCAGTAGCAATGAGCATCTCCAAGGCCCAAATTTCAAACTCTACAAGATGAACCTGAAACATTTTGTCAAAGACTTCTAAGATATATTGAAAAGATAGATGCATTAGCCAACTTGAAAAATATCTCACTATCTAAAGATGAGATAATTTGAGCATCAGTAAGGATAATTTCAAGTGATTTAAACAAATAAACTAGAAAACCATACTATTAATAGTTAAAAAGAAAACTCTTGTGTCAGTTATAGAAGATAACAAAAATTCAACTCATTCTTTTGAAAATTAATAAATAAAATGAAGCATTATATAATTAGTTCTACCATTCCTCTATGAGCTACATAACTAAAGTAGCAAATAGTAGATGAAGGGAATTTACCCTGTATAGAAATATTTTGCAAATAAAAAATATTAGAATTTCACCCTTTTCTCACTCCTAATAAATTAATGGATCTAACTATTGAGTATTAATGTCTGGTAACATCATAAAAATAGAAACAAGTAGTCATTATGTACTTCTTGGGTGGAAATATATAACACCACTAATGAAGAGGACTGGCACCAAAAAATGAACCTGTATCTGATGAAAGCTTTAGTTTCAATTATCGGAGAGTGTATAGGATAGGACAAATGAGCAGTTTAAAATACACTTTGGGGATGAAATCAGCAAATTTTACACTATAGAAAATGTTACTCTTTCCTGGTTCTTCAATTAATAAATGCAAGGAAAGCATACAGCAAGATAATATGCAGAGTAAAAGAAATATACAAATTTTAAAAAGACATTACTAAAAATGTTTTTTAAAAAACAAATAAAGCACAGCTTAGTGTCTAGCCTCCAAGATGGTGATTATTTATGGGAAAGGAAAGAAGGTGTGAATGAGATGAAGCATGTGGAAGACTTTGTAGATGGTCTGCAAAGTTGGATTTCTTAATCTGGGGTTTTTGTTTGTTTGTTTATTTTGTTGGTTTAGTGAAAGAGACAGGAATGGAGAGAAATGAGAAGCATCAACTCGTAGTTGCAGCACATTAGTTTTCGTTGATTGCTTTCTCATACATGCCTTGACCGAGGGGCTCCAAACAAGTCAGTGATCCCTTGTTCAAGACAGAGATTTTGGGCTCAAGGCCAGTGACCTTGGGCTTCAATGTTTGGGCTCAAGTCTAGGAATATGGGGTTATGTCTATGATCCCATGCTCAAATCAGTGACCCCGCACCTGTACTCAATCCAACAACCTTGGGTTTTAAACCTGGATCCTCAGTGTCTTAGATAGTCACTCTATCCACTGCGCCACTACCTGGTCAGGTTCTTATGATGTTTTAAACCTAACATTCATTTCATGAGGTTTTTCTATACCTCTATTATATTTTACAAAACAAGATTGCAATAAAAGAATTAATGCATAAACGGGTTTCAAACTTAAAGGAGATCAGTTTATTAATTGAAAAGGCCTATGCACTGCCTAGTATAATGGATGGCAAAAGCACCCATCAAGTCATACCATCATAAACAGTCAAGCACCAGAAGAAAAGTTTCTAAAGCTTCCATAAAGAAAAGAGATTCTCATATCATCATTTCTGGAAGCTAGAAGACATTGATAAATGGCTTCACATTTTTAGGGAAAATTATGATCAACCTAGAATTTTATATCTAAACTAAATATTAGTCCAGTGTATCAGCCCAAGAAGGCATGGATCCATGAGAGGGATTGAGGAAATACCAGGACAACTGCTTAGGAGGTCAAATACCAGTAGGTGCTGCTCAGCATGTGATACTTGGGACCCATGTAAAGATGTCACTAGAATAAAATTGAAACTAATAGACTATCTGATGTGTTTTATCATATGAAAAAATGTTACTTATATGATTTTCTAATTCTTTAGCTGAATTTTGAAGAGAGTGTAAAAAATTAAGCAACATATAAAATAATTATTGTAAATACAGAAAAAATACTATAAGAAATGAAATGTAATCCTTGAACATATATTTGTGCACATGAAAGAAAGTACACTTAAGAAATAATACTTACAAATAGAAAGGTTAGATCAAAAGACATTTTCTCTTTTCTTGACTATTTCCTAATTGATCTTAAAAGATGTTACAGAAATTTACACTCTCACCAACAGTATATTAGAGTGCCTATTTCCCTATACTCTGGCCAAAAATGTAATTAACAATTTTTTAACTTTTTCATTTTAATGTAAATGAATATAATTATTGTATTAATTTGTATTATTAAATTCAGGTCAAGTATCTTATCTTATGGATATAAGCTATTATGTTTCTTTTTAAATTAAATGGATTCTTTTACTTGGAATATTTTTGTATTTGTTTATTAATCTCTATAAAATTAAAAGAACTTTTCAGATAAATACAATCAGTATTATTTTGTCATGTGCATTATAAATAATTTTGCTCAATGTTTTCTTTAATTTAATGTTATTTTGTGCTGGGAAGATATATTTGAGTTTTATAATTTAAATGTATCACTTTCCTTTATGTTTTATGGATTTTGTGTTTTTGCTTAGAAAAATATTCACCATCCCAAGAATTTTTAAATTTTCTCATATTTTCTTCTTGTTGACAGTCACTTTGTATAGCGACTTTGATCTAACTGAAATTTATGTTAACATAACAGGTAAGGAGGAATTTAGTTTTATTTTTTCCGATAAAGTAAAAATTTAATACTTTTCAGATTTGAGTAAAACGGGTTGCGTTTTATTGTAAAGTTGAGAACTTTTTATTTTCAGCCACTGAACTCTACAAGACTGTAGAGGGACAAAATGCCAGTTAAGCCATTTGTGAATTGTTATTATCTTGGCCTTTTTATATGCCTATGACAGAAAGCTGCCTGCTCCCTTAGTATGTGATATCTAATTTGCAAATAGAAAACTCCCATAAAGTTTCAGCCATTAAAGGGTCAGTCCTCCAAATTATGATCCCAGTCTGCACATAGGCGCTGTCAGGGGGCTTTGGATTATAAAGTATATTAACATCTTTTTACAAACCATATTTTCTAATTGTCACTTAATATTAACAGAGCTTAAGAATAACTAGTTTGCTGAACTGTAGAATCAGAAGAAAATCAATAGCAAGAAAAGAGCTATGATGGGTAAATATTTGAAGTTAAATTGAAGTCAAGAGAGAGCAACAACAAAAATATACCTTCACCTGCACCTGGACCAAATGTTTGACAGATGCTGTCAGAGAATTTCCAGAGATCAAGTAGAGTATTCTTAAAGAAACAGTGGTTGTCCTGATGTCTTTAAGATACCTACTTGGTGGTCTTGGGTTTGTTCAATAGAATATACAGTCTTCTGCTGCTTGGAAAAACATAGTTGTTTGTATAACTTCCTCCACTGACAAAGACATTTATTGCACTGTTGCATATCTAATTCTCTGGCCATTATTTTTAAGATTGACTCTTGGGGCCCACACTTTGCTACATGACTTATTTTTATACTTGTTTACCCTAAACCTTAAAGATATTAAAAACAGTTATTTTAAAAAAAGAGGAAATTAAAAGGAAGTAATAAAAGGCTTTATATTACAGTTGAAGAATATTTAATAAAAACTATTTGTATTCAAATTTTCATAAAGTCTTTTAGTGAAGATAAGTAAGTTTATACCATGAAGCTATATATGTTTTAAAAAGTTAAAAAAGGTTAATTGGTACTTTATCAGCAAAAGTGTACAGAAACCCTTTAGTTGATGGTCAGTACATTTAATGTTTATATATTTTATGTCTATATCAAGTTGCCACACTGCACACACATATACAAAGTTTGGGAGACAAAAGAGCTTAACAATGTGTGCAGTTTCAAATAAAATATTTTGGGGAAGCAAGAGAGGAAAGAATGAAAGAATTAGGCTATTCAACAGATGTAAAAAGAAGTGTTAATAGATAGAACTATTATTTTTCTCCTCTAAGAACCAAAAGATATTTTGGATAATAAGTGCATGTTTGTTTCAAAAGCTGTAATATCACTAAAATTGATTGAGAGTCCCCAATAATTAGAGCTGAAGTTAAAGAAATCATTATTTACATAGAAAAATATCAAAAGGGAAGAGGCAAAGATCAAAAAACAATATCAAAAGGAATTAGTCTTGTCAGTTTCTCCTTGAATGTTTCCACAGTTTAAATACTTTGTTAAGTATTTTCTTTCCCTGTCCTAAATCAGAAGGCTCTTAAAAAAAAAAGAGAGATATAAAACTACAGATTTATATACATGTGACATGATGGTAACTATGTTCAGCTATCAGGAAATATGTCCTCTTTTTGCTGTGTATACCAAAAAAAAAAAAAAAAAAAACCACTAAAATGAAGAGGTGATTTCATTACAACGGCTACCTTCTACAAGGCCTCTATGTAAAAAGAACATTTCATTGAGTTTCTGGAATTCCTCTTTCACTTTTCCTGCCTTTAATGACCCTCCAATCTTTCTTCTCCCGTTTCCAAGCTTGTTTTGTCTTTTCTTTCTGAATGCACCACTTGATCTTTCTCACCTTGGCTTGACTCCTGAGTATATTTTATCACTTTTCTCTAAAACAATATATTCATAGGTATCTCATGTTAAAACCCCTATCAATTATAGTAAGTGTCTGGTGGTATCCTTTCATATATCTCATATCTATCTCATCCTTTTTCCTTTATTAATCCCCATTGCCATTTCATAATTTTGACCTACAACCACTCTGATCTGTATGTTAAAACAGTCTTCTATTTAGTGTCCAAAATCTTGTATGACCCAGTTTTTGTTTACATCAGTAGGCTTCCTCATTCTTTTTCCTCATAACCTAAACTTCAACCACAAAAGAATTCCTCAAATGTGTTGAACTTCTGGTGTCTCTCTTGTAGGTCTTTGCTTAGCAAACTCAAAAGTCACCCTTCATTTAGTTTATGTGGTATATTGCTTTCATTTATTTGCAGATATACCATTCTTGCATTTCCAGAATAAAATCCCCCTTGATCATGGTGTATGATCTTTTTAATGTATTGCTGGATCTGGTTTGCTAATATTTTGTTGAGATTTTTAACATCTTTATTCATCAGTGATGATTTTCTTTCTTTGTAGTATTTTTATCTGGTTTTGAAATTAGGATAATGCTGGCCTTGTAAAATGAGCTTGGTAACCTTTTTTTCTCTTGAAATTTTTGGAACAGATTGAGAACAGTGTTAGTTCTTCTTTGAATGTTTAGCAAAATTCACCTGTGAGGTCATTTGTTCCAAGACTTCTACTTGTTGGAATTTTTCTTTTTTATTTATTTCCTACATCTTCAATTTCATTAGTTGCAACCTGTTTATTAAGATTTTCTGATTCTAATTCAGTTTTGAAAGAGTTTCTAGAAATTTATCTATTTTATCCAGATTGTCCAATTTGTTGGCATATAGTTGTTCATAATATTTTCTTAAAATTCTTTGTATTTTTTTTGTGTGTTAGTTATTACTTCCTTTTTATTTCTAATTTTATTTGGGTCTTTGTTTATTGTTATTGTTGTTGTAATGAATTAAAGTTTTGTGAATATTGTTTATCATTTCAAAGAACCAGCTTTTAATTTTATTGCTTTTTTGTATTTTTTTTTACATTATTTTGTTTATTTTTCCTCACATATTTTTTTTCACTTGGGGTTTTGTTATACTTTTTCTAGTTCTTTTAATTGGAAGCTTAGGTTATTTATTTGAAATTTTTCTTGTTCTTGAGATAGGCTTGTAATGCTATAGATTTTCCTCTTAAGACTGCTTTCTTTATGTTCCAGAGATTTTGGGTTGTTGTTTTCTGATTTTCATTTATTTTAAAGTACCTTTTGTTCGAGATCCCTTGATCTAATTGCTAACTCATTCACTGTTTAGTAATAGATTATATAGCCTACATGTCTTTGTGTTTTTCGGTTCTTTTCTTGTGATTGATTTCTACTTTCTAGACATTATAGTTAGAGAAGATGCTTCACATGATTTTAATCTTACATTTATTAGTGTTGTTTAGTTTTATAACATAAGATCTGCCCTAGAAAGTATTCCACGTACACTTGAAAAGAATGTATTTTCTGCTGCTTTGGGGTGAAATGCTCTAAAGATATCAATTAAATCTATCTGATTTCATGTGTCATTTAAAGCTGTCATTTTCTTGTTGGTTTTCTGTCTGGAAGATCTATCTATTGATATCAATACAGTGATAAAACACTTTACTATATATTACTTTAGTATTACTGTTGATCTCTCCCTTTATACCCATCATGATTTGCTTTTTATACTTAGATGCTCCCATGTTGTGCATAGGGTGCATAAATGTTTACAAGGGTTATATCAACTTGTTGGATTACTCCCATTCTCAATATGTAGTGTCTTTCTTATTATAGCCTTTGTTTTAAAGTCTGATTTATCAGATATAAGCATTGCTACCCCAGCTTTTTATTCCTTTTATTATTCATGAAATACCTTTTACTATTTTTTTTTACTTTTAGTCTGTGTGTATTTTTCATACTGAGTTTGGTCTCTTGTAGACAGCATTTATATGAGCCTTGCTTTCTGATTCATGAAGCTGCCCTGTGTCTTTTGATTCAAGTATTTAAACCATTTACATTTAATATTATTATCGATAGGTAAATATTTATTACATTTTATTCTTTTAACTATATTTTTCTTCTTCTTCTTCTTCTTCTTCTTCTTCTTCTTCTTCTCCTCCTCCTCCTCCTCCTCCTCCTTCTCCTCCTCCTCCTCCTCCTTCTTCTTCTAAAGCAAGCCATTTAACATTTCTTGTAATACTAATTTGGTGGTAACAAACTCTTTTAGCTTTTTCTTGTCTGGGAAACTTTTTAATTTTTGTTCAAATGTAAATGATAATATTGCTGGGTAAAGTAGTCTTGTTGTAGATCCTTGCTTTCATTACTTTGAATATTTCAAGCCAATACATTTTGGTCTGAAATGTTTCTGTTGAGAAATCAGCTGTTTGTTTTGAGGGCTCTCTTGTAGGTAACTGCCTTTCTCTTACAGCTTTTAAGATTCTCTCTTTGTCTTTAATCTTTGCCATTTTAATTATGGTATGTAATGTTGTAGATCTTTTCTAATTCATCTTTTTTGGGACTCTGTGCACCTCCTGAATGTGTGTGTCTTTTGCCTTTACCAGATTAGGAAAGTTTGCAGTCATTATTTCTTCAAAAGAGTTCTTAATCCTTTGCTCTCTCTTTCTTCCTTATGGTACTCCTATGATATAGATGTTGTTATTCTTTATGTTGTTCTAAAGGTCTCTTAAACCATCTTCATTTTTTTTAATTCCTTTTTTTCTTTTTGGTGCTCTAATTGGGTGTTTTCTGCTACTTTATCTTCCAAATTGCTGATTCCATCCTCTGCTTCACCCAACCTATTGTTTATTTCTTCCAGTGTATTTTTTATTTTACATATTGTAGTCCTCATTCCTGAATGGCCCTTTTGGTGGTTTCTATGTTCTTTTCCATGTTGTTATAGTTCTTACTAAGTTCCCTGAGTATCCCTATAACCATTTGATTTTAATTCTATATCTGATAAATTACATGGCTTCATTTCATTTAGCTCTTTTTTTAGAGATATCTCCTATTCTTTCACATGGGGCATTTTGTGTGTGTGTGTGTGTGTGTGTGTGTGAGAGAGAGAGAGAGAGAGAGAGAGAGAGAGAGAGAGAGACAGAGACAGAGAAAGAGACAGAGAGAGGGACAGATAGGAACAGACAGGCAGGAAAGGAGAGAGATGAGAAGCATCAATTCTTCATCGTGGTAACTTAGTTGTTCATTGATTGCGTTCTCATATGTGCCTTGACCAGAGGGCTACAGCAGACCAAGTGACCCCTTGCTTAAGCCAGTGACTTTGGGCTCAAGCTGGTGAGCCTTGCTCAAACCAGATAAACCCATGCTCAGGCTGGCAACCTCAGGGTTTCGAACCTGGGTCCTCTGTGTCTCAGTCTGACACTCCATCCATTGTACCATCGCCTGGTCAGGTTGGGGTATTTTTTTTTTGTCTTCTCATTTTGGCTACCTCTTTCTATTTGTTTCTATTTATTAGGTAGATCTTCTATTTTTCCTAGTTCTAGTTAGGTAGCTTTATATAGTACATGTCTTTTGAAACCCAGGGGCACAGTCTCCTTGATCACCTGAGCTGGGTGCTCCAGGAATGTTCTTAGTGTGGGTTGTGTGGGCCATCCTGTAGTAATTGAGTCTCTATTGCTATTGTCCCATTTGAATGTGGGCTAAACCCTTAGGTTGACTGACTATAAGATCAACCTTGACCACAGTGTATGAGCTGCTATGCTGGTTCTGACAATACAATCTGGACTTTGACTCAACAGTTTCTGGTTCCTGTTGAGACGGTCTTGGAATATACCACTTATGAAATTAATTGGATCCTGTTGTGATATTGTCAGAAGCTGACCACTAGGTGTGTTGGTTCTAAAGCTTCTTGGAAAGGATTCTGGTGCAGGCCAATGTTAGATGCTGCCTTTGACTGTCCCTGGGCAACATGTTCGGAGCTACAAAGCAATCCATAGCTATTGCTGCCTTTCCTGGGCCTGGGTGTGCATAGAGAGAGCCAAGCTGCACACTGAGGCCAGCTTTTACTGGCATTGGGTTTAGGGACAGGTCAGTAAATGTTCCAAGTCACCTTGAGACCTGCCTCCACCTACTTCTACATATTAGCTGCCTATTAGGCTTGGTCACTGAAGGAGCTTCTATAAGTACATGAGATAGATGTGTGAGATAGGTTCTCAATGAGCCACCAGGTAAGGGTGACCTGTGTTTACCAGATTGATATAGGTTCAAATTCAGTGCCAGTGCTGAGTCTGAGGCCACTCAGCAAATGTCCCACGATGTACCAAATTTAGCTGCCACCCACTGGGTGCTAACAAACCTTTGTCATGTGACAGGGTCTCAGGTGGTGGTCAGAATGAGGTCAGCAGAGTTTTCAGGGCCAAGTAAAACAAGATTTGTCCATATAAAGGAGGACTCTGCACTACTCAGGCATGAAAGGGGGAAATAGTTCTGTTCCAGACTCTGCCAGGAGCCCAAACTCAGTAGAAAAGGTCCATCAGGAGTTTGGAGTATGAGGAGAGTGGATATTGGATATCTTGTGAGGAAGAGTACTGGCCATGTTTAAGGGAAGGTGAGGAGAGTTGTCTTTGTCCTAGAGCCATACAACTCAGTCTGTCCCATATTCTGCCCAGATTTCTGCGTGGCAAAGGCACCAGGAATTGGAAGGGTAGGGCCTCCAGGATCCCAAAGAATAGGATTAGCAAATCATCTGTTAGGGGTAGGTGCCAGTCAAGTTTACAGAAAAGAAGGGGGAAAACACTTGTCCCAAAGCCACTTCACTCAGTCACTGATACCCTCAAATCTGCCTAGACCTCTCCTCCTCCAGTCCAGGTAGCTGATTTCCCAGCAGGGAACTCTACAAGGAGTCCAGAGGATGGGGTTATTGCATTCTTCCAGACTGATTCCTTATAGAGGTGAGTGCTGTACCTAAGAAAGATGGCATCTAGAGTGTGGAAGGGTGATTCAGCACAGGTATTATGGTGATTTCCATTCCTCCCAAGAGCCAAAAACATGAGTCTCTCTTTATGTTACTCTAGTCTACTCTGCCTGCCCTACATCAGAACCCAAGGTATATGGCTAGAAATGATATTTTGTCAATTGTCCTTTTAAGAAGGTGTCTATGCCCCTAGCAGACTTCTGTCTCTCTTTGGCAGATAGAAACTTCACTGATTTTCATACCCAGATATTATGTTTCATAGCAGTGCCTTTTCTTGGCTCTGGTGCTCTGGACTGGGGTGCCCAGCTTGGGTTGTGTCCCCACACTTCTCAGGGGAAAACTTTGCAGCTGAGATATCCCTCCAGAATCTCATCCATGGGTGCGGGGCCTGTTTTTCCTGCATGGGCTAGCCCTTTTTGCATCTCTGCCTTCCTACCAGTCTCAATGTGGTTTCTTTTGTAAATTCTTAGTTATAAGACTTCTCTTCAGCTACTCTTTAGTTGGCTATTCAAGTTTATTGCTTTATATTTTAGCTCTAATTTCAGTTTGGTCCTGGGAGGTGAATGTAACATCTACCTAGTCTTCTACCCCCTTAGATTATGGCAGTCCAGTAAGTCAAGTGAGACAGAGCATTATTAAAGGATAAATTTTAAAAATGTCATAAAACCACTTGCATCATATTGATGATTGCTTTAATCCGTTTTAAAATATTTACATAAAATTTGCAATATACTCCAGTTCTTACTACGTTAATTGGTGTATATCCAACTCTTAATTTAGGGGCTAGTTGTCAATAAAAAATAATTAATTAATGGATTTCTTCTATATTAAATATTTTAATTCTTATATAAATCTAATTATCTTGAGGAGCAGAGGTGAGAACATCATATTATTATTAGATGGAATAACAAAATATTCCTGTAATTGAGTTGGATCAGGTATGTTTATCACCATTAACTATTGATAGCAACCCAAAAAAAGAACCAAGGTTGTTAATCAAGAAAAAGCATGGGGGTAAACGACTGCAAACTTTCTCTAGAAGATCTCTCATGTGGAACTTGGAGATTTCAATATTTACTCTAATATCCATCTGAAAAGGCTTTAAAATCACAGAGCTGAAACTTCACATACAAAAGTGAAAATGTCTTTGTGGCTATATTTAGGTGCTGTTAAATCACCAGGAATGATTCAGTCATGACAAAAGAAAGGTAACTGAGAGAGAGCCCAGGTAAATCTGGTTAAGAGCTCAAAATGTCTCACCATTACAATTCCCAATTCAATTCTCTCCATTTGACTTATAAAAGGCTGCTCTGAAGTATTCATATGAATAATTCACTACTTGCAGACATGAGAAACAACGTAGGCCTATCTTCATATGAATTAAAACAGGTTCTGAAGCTGATTCCACTGTGACTCAAGCTGGCCCGAGACCTCACTTTTAACTCATGATTTGGCTTTCTGCCATCATTAATCCAGATAAAGACTTTATATTTGGGGACACGTTTACTGCCCCCAAAGCCTTTTTTTTCAAAATGTAAATATTAGCAATAATTTAAAGGAGTGTCAGTGTTCCAGCAACCCAAAAATGGTCAACATGGTCTAAGGCCTACAAATTGTAGTCTTTTAGCACATATGTGAACTTGTTAGAGAAACAAAACCTAGATACCCCTGGGGACCTACTAAATCACAATCTGCATTCTCACAAGATCCCAAATAATTCATTCACCCATTACAGAATTGAGAAGCTCTGATCTAAAGTACAAAAACTTCAGAAATTGCTTTTAATTTTACTTCCTAAAATCCCCCCAGCAAATATTTTTATGAAATCACAGGAGCTCCAAGCCCTTGGAAGATTCTGATTTCTTTTACTTCTTTTGATCAGTTTCCATGTCATCATAAATAGCCAATCATCTACAGAGTTGCTCCTTATACTAAAACATAGTGGTTGAATGCATGTGAGGTTTTATTTTTTTATTAAACACACTTCTTGCTTGACTATTCACATGACACATTTCCTTTTTTTCAACTTAATTTGTACAAATTTTAATAAGGGAAGGAAGAAGAGAGAGTGCAGTTAGCAAAAAGAATGCGTTGGGAATGTGAGCAGAATGCATTACAGCCAGTATCTATTTCTCCCTGGTTCCACTTCATGGGGAATAATTTCAATTACTACATGTATAATTTTGACCAATTTATGTTAACTAGATACTCACTCGTGAGAAACAGATAAATCTCTGCAGTTTAATAAATTACTGACAATTTTACTATCTGTATTTCTTCACTCTAATGGCTTAGATATGACAATTTCTTAAGAGTAGACCAAGTGAGCACAAGTCTTTCTTGATGTGTTTGATTGTTTGTTTGTTTTTGTTTTCTAAAATAGCCAAAGCTTGTTCTGTAGAGGATATGGAGCTCGTTGGGTTGGCCTGGAATCTTCCTAAATCTACCTGGTCCTGTCTATCTAGATTATCTGTTTTTCACTTGATCTTAGTCTATCAATAACCTAGCCCTTATGGTTTTACTATTGCAACATAGCCTCCAGTAATAATTATAAGGAAACTTTGAAAATTCTGAAAAACTTATGACTTACAAGATTGTAAATTACATAGCAGACCTGAGGCCACACAAACAATGAGGTCCAGGATAGAGAAAGAGGCACTATGCACATGGGCCTGGGCTTCTACTTTGATTGTGATCAAGGATAGAAGCCTAAGTTTTCATGAGCTCACTTTTTACTGATGAATTTAAAATATAAAAGTGGGAATTTAAAACAAAGTAAAAAAAGAAAACCAGTAGTCCAACTGGTAAGTTATCACATCACACTCAACCTAGATTTCTCAAACAAAGTGGGGAAGGTAGCCTGGTTCTTTATCTAAGCAATAAATTTATTGTATATACCTGTTTTGGAAGTGAATGCCTCTTTGAAGTGAATGACTTCATAATCAAACTGAAGTCAGGCACTTGCATTATGTAAGGAAAAAAGTAAAAAAGAGAAGTATGAGTCTTACACTACATTATCCACGGGTCCTGTTCTGGTTTCTTGCCTTCTATGTTCACCTCAGTGATCCCTCCATCATCAGGCTACTCATTGTAATCATTCATCTTATCCATGCCCTCCATGTCCTCACCATCTTTCTTGTCTGAATCATCCGCTTCCTTCATGTTATCATATTGCTCTGAGGCTGTCTTTCTCCATGATGTCTAGAGCCAGGCCTGCTGCTTCTGCTTCTGTTGATGCAATTGTGTCTATACAGGGTCATTCCAGTTTAAACACCAGTGTCTCAGTAACGTGGGACAAGAGTGAGGGCAGCAAAGTAGACAGGGCCTCTAGATAGCTATTTGACCTTGACCAAGTCACTTAACTTCTCTAAGCATCAGTTTTCTCACTACAGCAGGATAGAGCAGTCTGCAGTGATGTTTAGACTGTGGAGTGTGAATAGTAGCAGGATGATAACAAAGGTAACTTGTCCTGAGCTTCCTGCAGGAACATTCAGTATAAACCTAGAGTTTAGGCACAAATGGACAGGCACACACATACACATAGATTCAGAAAAACCTAGACTTCAGACTAGGAAGTAATATTCTATTTTACTGCTATTTTCATTGTATTATAAAAACTAAATGGCTCAGCACCTACCCTAAAACGGTTGACAGTCAAGCTTGTGATGAAGCCTCAGAATCTGGATAATGACTATACAGGTGGTATTTATCTACACTGAATCCAATGACTTACATATGTAGTAAGAGTGACTCTTTTGCAATAGATACATAAATGAATAAAACAGGCTCTTTCCCTCAAGGAACGTGTACCCTGCTATGGTGAAACTGACAGGTAAAGGGCTTGTTACAAAACAGGACAGAATGAAATGAGTGTCAAAATAGTACAAGTGGCGTGCCAGGGAACACAGAGAATATAATGCTGAATGCCGACGGAGCGTGTCAAGAAAGACTTCACAGAGCACGTCCCCTTTAGAAGTCTTGAAGATGGGCAGAGGCTGTGAGGACATATTCTGGGCTGAGACTCAGATGGGAGAAGGCACGGAAGCATGAAGGAGCACATGGAAAAAGTGTTGAGCCAAGGTGGTTACGACAAGGGAGGAAATGACCCTGGGAAAGAAAAGAAATTAAAATACCTACCATTTTAACTATAACTACTTGAAATTATCTGAGCTTTTTTTCAACATGTCTGTTATTTTGATTTTTTTTTCAGTTTAAAGGATGTCATATCTTAAGGGAAAAATAAATGTGTCAGATAGTGCAATGAAAATAAATTGAATAAAATTTCCCACCGTGTAATGTGTTAATATTAGGCACCAACAGTAAAACAAGTTAGAAATAAGCAGAGGGTTCACAAAAAAGAAAATCTGTATAAGGTACCAGGATTTGAGTTGGCCTTAATGGCAGGTTAGCGATAACTAGATAGAGAGAAGAAAGAATCGAAGGAGAACTGGAATAATTTGTCATTTCAATCATACCCCCTGACCTGACCCAGTGTGCCTGAGAGGGACTGTGCGAACCATCCTAGACTGTCTCTGACCCCGTGAGTGTAGCACTCGGGTTATGTTGTAAAAAGCATGAAATGAAACATGCTACAATAAAATGGAGAGTTTTTTAGTTTATCTTTAAAGTTCCTTCTTAGCAATTTATATCTTCTTTCCAAAAGCTTTAAACAAATATAAGTTTGTGTCATTTAAGCTCACCTTTCTTTTCTTTGCCTTTCACATTTCAGTGTGAAAAGTGAACTTACCAGTAGAAAATCTGGAAACTCATATGTGAACATTTTTAAAGATATTATTGCATCATTGGTTCATTATAAACACAAAGATGCACTTAAGTAAAGACAAATTGTAAGTAACAGAAAAATTAAGTAGAAATATAGCAAACCCAATTAAAGTAGTTTATAAGTGACTGCTTAAAGACCCTACTAAAATACTAACTAAATGGTCCATAAAGTAAATAAATAGAGATAAGTTAAGTCTATATTGAGTACTATTGGTAGAATATAGATTATTTTTTGTTTGATCAATAATTAAGTGATAAATAAACTTCTATTGAAGTAATAAGCAGTGTTAATTACATTTAACCTTGAAATAAACCTTCAATATATTCAGAAAAAAAGAATTTTATCAGTTTAATTATTGTTAAGTCTCTATTTTTTACTTTAATAACTGCATTTTGAACCTGAAGCCAAGGTTTCTAAGCATTGGCATAATTTATTCCCTTCACTAGCAAATGGGTCAAAATCTGCATGCAGGCCTTAGCATCTTCAAAAGAAAACCATCTGGATGGAAAAGAAAGTTGACCTAATAAAATCAACTTAGACATCCTCAAAACAACTTATATATATTACTGAAGTCTAAGTCTTCACCTGGACACCAGGAGAGATAGTGAATGTAGTTGTCCATAAGAAAATTCAGACTCAGGTTCTGCTAATGAGCTAGTAGGAGAAAGGTTAGATGCTCTGAGAATATCCCAAGTACACCTAGGCAAATTGAGGCACCAAAACATGGCTAACAAGATGCAGAATATGCACACTTCTTACCTAACAGCACCAATATGGGCACCCCATAAAATACATCTTTCGCATTCAATTTTTTGTTTTGCCAAGAATCTTTCCCAAATTGTCTTACAAATCCAATAGTGCCACTCTCTATGTTTCCCCCGTGTCTAATCTCTTCCTCTTGCATTATATCATCCAACCCTGGCTCCTGGGATCTTAGTAAGGTCTATAGCCTCGTTCATCCAGGTCTAATCAGGAAAACAGAGCCCTCAACAGATAGTTCTAATGGGACTTTAAGGACAGGGAACAGTTACAAAAGTGTTTGAAGACAAGCAAACTGTAAGAAGTGATAAAAGAATGCTTAGCAGTAGTAGAAAGCAATCATCATCCCTCGGACTTCAGGGACTAAAAAAATAAAAAATAAAAGAATGTAGAATTTCTAAAGCCCTGGAGCCAGGGATGCTCAATAGAAACGGAGCCACAGAAGGAAGAACTGAATGAGAAGCCAACGCCACAAGAAGAGGCACAGGTATTACCATAATTTTCTCCCAAATCAGTGTGCAAGAGGAGAAATACATCTCTGGCCTCTTGACTTTTCCACCTTCCAATTTCTTACCAATTTTATCTGCTGGCCAAAGCAAATGAAAATCTGCAGGGTCAATCCATTGCAATACCAAGCCAAAAAAGGCTGGGAATGAATCTGAAACAGTCCATGACCGACTGTCAATGTAAGAAATATCTAAACCTGTAGAGAATTTTTATGAGTTTATTTGAATCAAACTGAAGACATACCCTAGGGAGAAAAATCTCAAATTCTCCAGAGAATAACAGTTTTGCAGCTTCTTTTGTACATTTGAAATTAAGAAAAGAATGCAAGGAAGATTACATGAAGGCAGGGGAAAGCTAAACAGGGATTAGATTACAGGATAGTGGATTGGATTATAGTGTAGTTAAGATTATGTGCTCCTTGAAAGTGGTTAACCTAGGTGTGATGTAACCTTTGGAATACAGAAAAGTATCATCAGGATTCTCCCTCTCCTTAGGGAACATCATGTTTTTGTTAAACAAACAACAATAAAATAAAACATGAATGCCAGATGGTCACCTCTTTCCCCATGACAATCATTTAATGTGAAGTAGCTCTCAGCATTCCTCTACCCACAATGATCTTTGACATTTTGTAAAAGAACCAGTATTAGTAATTTAGTTTTCTAGGACATCTATAACCCATCCATGGAGCTGAAGTATAGAGTAGACAATGATCTTTAAGATACGGCAAGTCAGTAAGTGTCTAATGATTTCACTGGATCCATGAAATAACCAGAGTCTTCATGAATAAATTATCAGGTGTTATTTCTTAAGAAAGCCTGAACTGAGTGTCCATAGAGAATTTTGTTCCCTCCCCTGACACTCAGATTCCCTATATTTTATCTCTGACTTGCTCCCTTGTTTGGTTATCATCATCTTCATAGGCTGATTGTATACCTCATTAATACGATGCTTTTTATTTCCCTTGTACATGTAGAGAAAACTATTCTAGCACATTTATAAATGGGTTTTTAGAATCCGTGAAACATCTGGTCACCTGATTTCCCAGTTTGATTATTTGATTCTTTTCTTTTAAAATCAGTGTTTAGTTTTTGTGAAAGTTGCACATTCATAGGGTTTAAAGACTCAAATAGTTCTAAAAGTCACATAATGAGGAACAGCAGTCAGTCTCTGTTATCAAATTTTTCTCTCCAGAGAAAATCAATTTCAACTCTTTTGATTACTGTATGTGGTATTTGTCTTTATATTAATAAATATACCATTACTTTTACCTTTACTCTTCAACTTTTATTTTCAAAACCACAGAAGCATTGAAATACTGATACCTTTTACTGAGGTTCACCATTTCTTAACATTTTGCCACATTTGTTTTATCGCTCCCTCTTTTGACTAAACTCAATAAACTCACAAAAATTAGGGGATCAGAGAATGAGCAGATTCTCCAATACTTTCAGCCTTTTGTATAAGGCATTTTCACCAATGAAATAAAGTTGGTTTTGCATCTCATTTGCATAATTGAACAACTTCTTTTACTTATTTTTTTTGATGTTCTTGTTTAATAAAAAAAATCAAATGTTTCATTTTTAATTGCTTTATATTTATTTTGAAATATCCCCTAATTTTGTGAGCAGTATATTCAGATATAAGTTGAACATATTTTGACACTTTACAACCAAATATGTAAGCACATATTCTTTAAATAAGGGTATTATTTTCCAAATGTTTCATAATTTTTGATGACACTGTTTAACAAACTCACAGGCTATAAATCTCTAGTTCAGAATTCAAACTGATGGCCTAATGGAGTATATTAATTTATCATTAAGGGAGCTGTATTTCTATACAACGTACTAGCACATTCCTGGTGCATTTACCTGGACACCATAGAATTTGAATATAGTTTTCTGCATTTTTCTACCTATAATATTCTCTTCCATAGAAGTTATGATTTCCGTTTTCATTGCTTCCTACAGCATTCTGTACATCTGCCTTTTATATCTACTAATACTTTTTAGCTGGTTTGAACAGCTGGTTCCTTAGGAAGACCACAAATATATTTGAAACTGTATAGATTTGCATTAAGCAGCACAAAGACATCTGGTATAAGATGTTCTTTGAACCTTCCTACAACATCCATGCTCATCTTTATCCTAAAAGCAGAGGGAACTAAACATGATGAAGGTTATCAGCCTCTGTCTTAACCACCCTATCTTTCTTCACAGGCATATCCACACCATCATTTATAAGTGTGCTTACATCCAATGAATGATGCAGGATGTGAAACCAACATATATTACATAGAAAATGGTGCTCTCTTGCTGCCTCTTATCCTCAGAAGACTGGTAGTAAGGGTTCTTCTCATTACATAATTTAGAATACCTCTAAGGCATTAAAACATTCCACAAGGAAATATAACTTCTACTGCATCTGGAAATCTGTGTAGGGAGGTAGCATGTAAACTAGCTTAAGAACCCTGAGCAGTTCCTTCCTGGGATAGAGGTCCAGGTGCCTCCTCAACTCTTCTTTTCATACTCAGGAGTCAAGGCAAGGGAGAGGACCCACAGAATCATGATCTCAAGAGTATGAAATACATTCTTGCTGATGACAAAAAACAAAAATTTATCTCGATCTGGTCAGGAACCAGAGAAGAAACCAAGAAGAATAAGAGACAAAATATGGACTGTTGGCATATTTAGGAAAATAAGTTGGAAAATTAAGTATCCACGTGAATGCCCTTTCATTTGTAGTTGAGAATGTTCAGCCTAAACTAGGGCAGATCTACAGTGGTGTTTTATGGGCAGAAAGTTTAATCTTTGATTTTCATTTTTTTCTTTAGAATGTCTAGTGAACACACATTTCATCTTGACAAACTTGCCTTTTTGGACAGTAAAAGTACAAATAATTTATACTGATGCTTACCCAGAGTGTTTTTCAATGTCCATTTAAACTTTTTTGAATATGAAAAGTTTTTGTTTGTCTTTCTGGTGTTGGGCAGATAAAATATATTATGCTCATTTTGTTAAAGATGGTGCTGCCCACATGGAAGTTCGTTGATATTAATGTGTGTTCTGGAACAGGCTGTGGGCCCTTATGCTTGGGATGGGTGTAGGGGAAAGGCTATAATGTAAGCAGGCTGGGTCGTTATAGCCTAAGGCTTAGTTTTAAGAGAAGGCTCTTCTCCACACCCTTGACTGATTGGATGATGTAGGGTGGTGTGCTTTCCTGAGGAATCCCATTATGCCTCAGATAGGTGACTTTGTATCAGAGACTTCCTTGTCTGTAGATTGGATTAAGGTTTTGATTCTACACTATAAAGTGGGACAGACCAGTAGCTTGATCTCTCTCTCTTGGTTCCTGAGGTTAGTATTAGAAGAGAGTAGAGCAGATTAAGGCCATGTAGAGGAGAGGAGGCTGCCAAGATGGTGGAATGCTGAGGAAGAAGCCAGTTTGTGCAGAGTTTGTGTAGAGAGGAGATGGGAAACAGAGGTGAATAAGTCTGGTGAGCTAGAAACCTTTTGATTCTAGGAAACTCGGATAAGTCAGTAGCTTTGTGAGCACTAAATGTGTGGGTTTAGGAGCCCAGTGTGTGTTTTTGCTTGCCCGTAGGGTGCAAGCTAGAATTAAAGTTGATGGCTCACCAGTTCTTGGCTCTGCTGTTTCATTACCGACTGTTCGAATCTAATGTGAACCTGCACGGGTCAGGCAGCTGTGATGGTGGCCTTGACTACTGGCTTTACATCTGGTGATGTAAAAAAGCAATTATTAGCTTTACTCACATTGATCCTTCTACTCCAATATTTGGCTAAAGGTTAGCATGGTTTTTAAGTCTCCCCTCTTATTTCACTTCCCTGCCTCTCTGTCATAGGCAGTCAGAAGAACTAGAGCATTTGAAGCTTTCTCCTCTAGAAGAATGGTTTTTTAACTTTTCTTTAACCAATAAGAGAAATGCCATTTCTATTTAGTTATTGTGTTTTAGTTTTTTTAAGAAAAACTCAAACTTATGTCTTTCTTTCAAAAAGTAACATAACTATGCAATTTATATAATTAAATATTTAATTATTTCCATAGACAGGATCAGAACACTTTTTCTAATACAAACACCTTCTGAAAGAGCTGATAAAACCTTGATTTATATGAGACTATAACATCTATATTTTATTTACATCAGACTTAAAAATTACTTAAACAGACAATGTAGAATCATCATAAAGAAAATATTAAGATTTTAAGATGGCAGCAGAGTAGGCAGACGTACAAACTGCCACCTCTCAAGACCAAACTGGATTACAAATTAGTTTAAGAACAATTATCATGAAAAAACAACTTTGCACTAAAAGAAAAAAAGAAAAAAACCAAGGAGCACAGAAGAAACCACACCAAGACTAGTAGAAAGTACAGGGACACGGTGGGGCTCCCTTGCTCCCAGGAGCAAGGGGTGACTGAGGGTCAAAAGGGACTCTCACTGAAGGAAGAGAGACCCTGAGAGGTGAAGGTTCTCAGTTCCAGGACCAGAGACCCAGCCTAGAGCCCCAGAGACTGGAGTAGACAACCTGACAGCATTGAGTGGGGAGAAGAGTGGGATTTCTCTCTGTGGGAAATGATTTGCAAAGAAGTTGCAGTCTTAAAGGGCGAGGGCAGAAAATCTTGCTCACAGCCACTTGCCTGAGGCTCTGAGGACAAGGAGAGCTGAGAGGACTGGTCTTGCATGAGTAGGGTGGGGGGATGGAAGCACAGGGACACAAACACTGTTGGAAGAATACCTGTGCTGAATCATTCTTCAGTACTAATGTGGCCATAGGCAGGAGGAGGGCCACTCCTTCCGTCCAGCACAAGCGTAGCCTAAGGCCAGTTGACTCACCTTCAGAAAGCTCTCTAGCTCCAATCAGTGCAAAGACCTTTCAGAAAAAAGGAAGAGGAGGAGCAGTAACTCAGGTTTCTGGAGAGACCTGAGTTACACCTTCACCTTTTGATAAGGAGAACAAACCCAGTCCCAGAGAGTAACTTGGAAGACCACATCTTCTGGTTCTCAGAGCTCAAACCCACTGCATTCCTGTGGACTTACCATGCAAAAAAAAAAAGAACTGGATAGAGTTTCAACTAGGGCCAAAGAGTAAGATATGCCCACTACCACCTTCCTAAACACAGAAATTCCCTGCTGGGATCAGCAAACAAACAGCAGAAAAATTAAAAATTTTAAGCAGCTCAACTTGTTAAGAAGAATTAAATTCCGAGCAACCAGCAGAGACTAAAGGAGGAGCCTCATTCCATAAACCAACCTCAGACCACAACCCCAACAAGCTTACAACCCGCACACAGAAAAAATGGAAAGACATAGAAATGCAATCCATATGAATCAACAGGAGAAATCCCCAGAAAAAGAGCTGAATGAGATGAAAGTACCCCAATTACCAGATGCAGAGTTTAAAATAATGATTGTTACAATGCTTAAGGATCTTAGAGCTACAATGAATGAACTTAATGAACACCTATATAAAGAAATTGCAAGCATCAAAAAGCACATTGAAATCATAAAAAGTAATCAGAAATGACAATTACAATATCAGAAATGAAAACTACACTAGAAGGAATCAACAGCAGGTTGGATGAAGCAGAGAATTGAATCAGTGACTTAGAGGACAAGATAATTAAAAACACAAACAGAGCAGAAAAAAAAAAAAGAGGACCAAAAGTCTGAGGAAATTATAAGAGAACACTATGACAATATTGTTGGGCAGATAAAATATATTATGCTCAAAATATATATATATATTTTGTTATGCTCACTTTGTTAAAGATGGCGCTGCACACATGGAAGTTCATTGATATTAATGTGTGTTCTGGGACAGGCTGTGGGCAGGCCGGGTCGTTATAGCCTAAGGCTTAGTTTTGGGAGTAAGATCTTCTCCACACCCTTGACTGATTGGATGATGTAGGGTGGTGCACTCTCATGAGGAATCCCATTGTGCCTCCGATGGGTGGCTTTGTATTGGAGACTTCCTTGTTTGTGTAATTGGATTAGAGGTTTTGATTTTACACTATAAAGTGGGGCAGGCCAGGAGCTTGCTCTCGCTCTTGGTTCCTGAAGTATTAGAAGGGAGAGCAGATTAAGGCCAGGTGGAGGAAAGGAAACAGCCAAGATGGCAGAGTGCTAAGGGAGAAGCCAGTTTGTGCAGAGTTTGTGCTAGAGAAGGAGATGGGAAACAGAGGTGAATAAGTCTGGTGAGCTAGAAACCTTTGATTCTAGGAAACTCGGATAAGTCAGTAGCTTTGTGAGCACTGAATGAGTGGGTTTTGGAGCCCAGTGTGTGTTTTTGCTTGCCTGATGGGTGCAAGCTAGAATTAAAGCTGATGGCTCACCAGTTCTTGGCTCCGTTGTTTCATTACCGAATGTTCGAATAAAAAGTAAACCTGCACGAGTTAGGCGGCTGTGATGGTGGCCCCGACTATGGGCTTTACAAATATGAAGAGAAATATAATCTGCATCATAAGGGTTCCTGAAGGAGAAGAGAAAGAACAAGAGATAAAGAACCAGTTTGAAGAAATTATAGCTGAAAACTTTCCTAAATTGATGAAGAAAAAAGTACCAAAAGTTCAAGAAGCACAGAGAGTACCAGTAAAGAGGAACCCAATGAGGCCTACATCAAGACATATTATAATTAAAATAACAAAGTTAAGAGATAAAAAATATATATTAAAAGCAGCAAGAGAATAAAAATCAATCAAGTACCTATAGAGGAGCCCCCCACAAGGCTGATGTAAAGCCAGTAGCCTGGGCCACCATCACAGCCTCTTGGCCAGTGCAGGTTCACATTAATTTAGGACAGTCAGTAATGAAACAACAGAGCCAAGAACTGGTGAGCCATCAGCTTTAATTCTAGCTTGCACCTGGCAGGCAAGTAAAAGCACACACTGGGCTCCAAAACCCACTCATTCAGTGCTCACAAAGCTACTGACTTATCTGAGTTTCCTAGAATCAAAAGGTTTCTAGCTCACCGGACTTATTCAACTCTGATTTCCATCTCCTTCTCTCTGCACAAACTCTGCACAAACTGGCTTCTTCCTCAGCACTCCACCATCTTGGCTTCTTCTCCTCTCCTCCACATGGACTTTCTTTGTTCTTCTTTCTAATAGTAACCTAAGGAACTAAGAGCGAGAAAGCTCTCAGCCTGCCCCACTGGATACTGTAGAATCCAAACCTTTAATACAATCTACAGACAAGAAAGTCTCTGATACAAAGTCACTTATCTGAGACATACTGGGAGGACTCCTCATGAGTGCACCACCCTACATCATCCAATCAGTCAAGGGTTTGGGGAAAAGCTTACTCTTAAAACTTGAATGTGGGCAGCACATTCTTTAACAAAGTGAGCATAATATATTTTATCTGCCCAACAATCCACCCCTATGCTCACTTTACTACCCACAATCTACACCACCGACATCCCTGTACAAGGAAATTGGGTACATTATACAAATTACAAATACATAACAAATCATACAATTTCAACAATTACAAAGGTACATTTCACCAGTCTCTGAGCACTTTGCCAAAAGAGCAAAATGTCCTTGACCTTCTCTCTTGCCATCTGAAAGGCTTCCCAGGGCAGGGGGTGGGTTTCCTCCAACCCCATCAGGGTATTTACATTGTCCAAAATCCATAAGTTCATTCAACAAAGGAGCCAGTGCTTACTCGGTCATAGTCCAGGAAGTCAGTCCATGCACATGGGGTGTTAGCCTCCCCCCTCATTCCTGCCATCACGGCAGGTCTCACACTGTCCTAAAAAGAAGCATGTGGCAATGGCAGTCAGCATTTCCATCTCTGATCTGGGGAGCATGATGGCATCCACCCTTATGTCCCAAAATCGCAGACCTACCAGCAGCTTGGCAGGCACTCTCTGCCGTTTCAGCTGGGCTCTCATCTTCTGGAGACTGCGGATAGCAACTCCAGCTGGATTCTCCTCATCCTTCAAAGAGGAACTGGAAACATCAACTCCCACCGCTGGGCTCTAGCCCCTGGCTGCTGCCGCCATAGGCTCCATGGGCCTTACAGCCCCCGCCTCAGCCTCAGCCTCAGTCCCAGCTTTGGCTTCAGCCCCGGCCATGTGCCTCTGCGGGCTCTCCACAACATCCATGGCAATCTGCAACTCATGAACCTGTGATTCCTTCTCCAGCGACCCCTCCATTTCCAGGCGAATCTCTCAAACCTGGTCGGTTTCCTCCTCCAGCGCTTCCTCCAGCTCCAGGGTCGGCATCACTTTCTCCCACATTTCCTCCAGCTTCTTCCACTGCTTGTTTTGCAGGTCCCAGGCAGCCTCTTCCATAGAGCTCTCGGTTTCCTCAGGCATAGCTGTAAAAGTCAGCCAGCAAACAGTCCCCACAAAACAGCCATAGGGAACCATAACAGCAGCCAGTCCTCTACTCCACCGCTCAAAAGTGGTGGTGGCTCCATATTGATCTGTATCGAATCCTGCCAGAGACTATGCCAAATGTAAAGCCAGTAGTCAGGGCAACCACAAAACCACCTGGCCAGTGCAGGTTCACATTAGATTTCGACAGTCGGTAATGAAACAACGGAGCCAAGAACTGGTGAGCCATCAGCCTTAATTCTAGCTTGCACCTGGCAGGCAAGTAAAAACAGACACTGGGTTCCAAAACCCATTCATTCAGTGCTCAAAAAGCTACTGACTTATCCGAGTTTCCTAGCATCAAAGGTTTTTAGCTCACCAGATTTATTCACCTGTTTCCCATCTCCTTTTCTCTGCACAAACTCTGCACAAACTGGCTTCTTCCTCAGCACTTTTCCATCTTTGGTGCTTCCCCTGGCCTCCTCCATGTGGTCTTTCTCTGTTCTCCTTTCTAATAGTAACCTAAGGAACCAAGAGCGAGCAAGCTCCCAGCCTGCCCTACTTTATACTATAGAATTCAAACCTTTAATCCAATCTACAAATAAGGAAGTCTCTGATACAAAGTCACTTATCTGAGACATACTGGGAGGATTCCTCATGAGAGTGCACCACCTTACATCATCCAATCAGTCAAGGGTTTGAAAAAAAGCTTACTCTTAAAACTTGCATGTGGGCAGCGCCATCTTTAACAAAGTGGGCATAATATATTTCATCTGTCCAACAGATGATATCTGACTTTTCATCAGAAACATTTGAGGCCAGAAGGGAATGTCAAGAAATATTCAAAATAATGCAAAACAAGAACCTACAACCAAAACTTCTTTATCCAGCAAGATTATCACTTAAAATTGAAGGACAAATAGAAAGCTTCCCAGATAAAACAAAACTGAAGGAATTCATTACAACCAAACCAGTACTGCAGGAAATGTTAATGGGCTTGCTGTAAAAAAAGCAAAGGAAAAAAAAATAGAGAAAAAGAGGACTATGGATGTAAGGCTAGTAGCCAGGGTCACCATCACAGCAGCCTGACTCATGCGGGTTCGCATTATTTTCGGACAGTCAGTAATGAAACAACGAGCCAAGAACTGGTGAGCCATCAGCATTTATTCTAGCTTGCACCCGGTGGGCAAGCAAAAACACACACTGGGCTCCAAAACCCACTCATTCAGTGCTCACAGAGCTACTGACTTATCTGAGTTTCCTAGAATCAAAGGTTTCTAGCTCACCAGACTTATTCACCTCTGTTCTTTTTCTCCAGCACAAACTCTGCACAAACTGGCTTCTTCATCAGCACTCCGCCATTTTGGCTGCTTCTCCTGGCCTCCATGTGGCCTTACTCTGCTCTCCTCTCTAATACTAACCTCAGTAACCAAGGGAGCAAGCTCCACATCTGTCACACTTTATAGTGTAGAAATCCAAACCTTTAATCCAATCTGCAAACAAGGAAGTCTCTAACACAAAATCACTTATCTGAGGCATAATGGCAAGATTCCTCATGAGCGTGCACCACCCCACATCATCCAATCAGTTAAGGGTGTGGGGAAAAGCTTACTCTTAAAACTTGCACGAGAGCAGCACCATCTTTAACAAAGTGAGCATAATATATTTTATCTGCCCAACAATGAATTTAAAGAATAAAATGGCAATAAACAAATACATATCAATAATAACCTTAAATTTAAATGGATTAAGTGCTCCAATCAAAAGACATAGGGTAGCTGCATGGATAAGAAAACAGAACCCATACATATGCTGTCTATAAGAAACCCACCTCAGAACAAATGATACACACAGACTGAGTAAGGGGTGAAAAATATTTTTATGCAAGCAGAAAGAAAAAAAAACCTGGGGTAGAAAACTAATATCTGACAAAATAAACTTTAAACCAAGGCTATAGTAAGAGATAAAGAAGTTCATTACATAATAATAAAAGGAACATTACAACAGAAAGATAAAACCATTATGAATATATATGTGCCTAATATAGGAGCAACTAAATATATAAAACAAGTTTTGATGGACAAAAAGGGAAGATCAAAAGCAACACTATAATAGTAGGTGTAAAGCCAGTTGCCCAGGATGCCAAATATAAACCCAGTAGTTGTGGCCACCATCACAGCCACCTGGCCCATGCAGGTTCACATTAGATTTGGAGAGTCAGTAATGAAATAATGGAGCCAAAAACTGGTGAGTCGTCAGCTTTTATTCTAGCTTGCACCTGGCGGGCAAGCAAAAACACACACTGGGCTCCAAATCCCACTCATTCAGTGCTCACAAAGCTACTGACATAACTGAATTTCTTAGAATCAAAGGTTTCTAGCTCACCAGACTTATTCACCTCTGTTCCCCATCTCCTTCTCCATCACAAACTCTACACAAACTGGTTTCTCCTTCAATGCTTGGCCATCTTGGCTGCTTCTCCTCTCCTCCATGTGGTCTTAATCTGCTCTCCTCTCTAATGCTAACCTCAGGAACTGAGAGAGAGCAAGCTCCGAACTGTTCCACTTTATAGTGTAGAAATCCAAACCTTTAATCCAATCTACAAACAAGAAAGTCTCTGATACAAAGTCACTTATCTGAGGCATAATGGGAGGATTCCTCATGAGAGTGTACCATCCCATATCATCCAATCAGTCAAGGGTGTGGGGAAAAGATTACTCTTAAAACTTGCATGTGGGCATCACCATCTTTAACCAAGTGAGCATAATATATTTTATCTTCCTAGCAGCAGGCTACCAGGGATTCAGTAGGTTTTTGCCTAAATTGTGCCCCCAACTCCATGGGTATAGGGCCAGACCACAGAGTGTTACATTACTTGTGCAGGAGGCTGTGGCTGCCCCTGAGGGACTTTAGGCTCCTGGGTTTTTACCTTCTTGGCAACCACTGGTCGGGCTCTCAGTGTGCGTATGGCAGCTTCAGCCTGAGCCTTCTCATCCTCAGAAGAGGAGTTGCAAGCGCCTGTTCCTGCTGACTCAAAGCCAATCCACTGGCACGGGTGCTGCTGCTACTTTGGCGACCACTTAGGCTCCCGTGGCTGCTGGCTTTTGGCCAAAAGCTGAGACTCGAGCTCTTGAATCCACAGTTGTTGCTCCAGAAACTGCCGGTGCAAATGTTCAGTTTCGAGGGCAAACTGTAAGTTGTGAACCCATAATTCCTTCTCCAGTGCTCGCTCCAATTCCAGCCTGTAAGGCCAGTGGCCAAGGCCACCATCAGAGCCGCCTGGCCCATTCAGGTTCACATTAGATTCAGACAGTCGATAATGAAACAACGGAGCCAAGAACTGGTGAGCCATCAGCTTTAATTCTAGCTTGCACCCAGCGGGCAAGTAAAAACACACACTGGGCTCCAAAACCCACTCATTCAGTGCTCACAAGGCTCTCCGAGTTTCCTAGCATCAAAGGTTTCTAGCTCACCACACTTATTCACCTCTGTTCCCCATCTCCTTCTCCAGCACAAACTCTGCACAAACTGGCTTCTTCATCAGCACTCCGCTATTTTGGCTGCTTCTCCTCTCCTCCATGTGGCCTTACTCTGCTCTCCTCTCTAATACTAACCTCAGTAACCAAGGGAGCAAGCTCCACATCTGTCACACTGTATAGTGTAGAAATCCAAACCTTCAATCCAATCTACAAACAAGGAAGTCTCTGATACAAAGTCACTTATCTGAGGCATAATGGCAGAATTCCTCATGAGAGTGCACCACCCTACATCATCCAATCAGTCGAGGGTATGAGGAAAAGCTTACTCTTAAAACTTGCATGTGTAGTCCTGACCTGTGGTGGCACAGTGGATAAAGCCTCGACCTGGGAACACTGAGGTCGCCATTTCAAAACCCTGCACTGGTCTGGTCAAGGCACATATGGGAGTTGATGCTTCCAGCTCCTCCCCCATTTCTCTCTTTCTCTCTCTCTCTCTCTCAGTCTGTGTCTCCTCTCTAAAATAAATAAAATAAAAAGAAATTAAAAAAAAAACGCATGTGGGCAGCGCCATCTTTAACAAAGTGAGCATAATATATTTTATCAGTCCAACAATCCACCCCTATGCTCACTTTACTACCCACAATCTATACCACTGGCATCCCTGTACAGGGTAATTAGGTACATTACACAAATTACAAATACATGACAAATCATACAATTTCAACAATTACAAAGGTACATTTCACCAGTCTCTGAGCACTTGGCCAAAAGTGCAAAATGTCCTTGACCTTCTTTCTTGCCATTTGAAAGGCCTCCCGGGGCAGGGTGAGGGCTTCCATCAAAGGTGCCCCCACCTCCATCAGGGTATTTCACATTGTCCAAAATCCTTAAGTCCATTCAACAAAGGAGCCAGTGTTCACTCGGTCATAGTCCAGGAAATCAGTCCATGCACACGGGGTGTTAGCCTCCCTTCTTATTCCTGCCGTCATGGCAGGTCTCACACTGTCCTAAAGGGAAGCATGTGGCAATGGCAGTCAGCATTTCCATCTCTGCTCTGGGGAGCATGATGGCATCCAATCTTATGTCCAAAAATGTCAGCGAACCCTCTAGCGGCTTAGCAGGCACCCCCTGTCATTCCAGTGTCCACTTGACGATGTATGCCTGGCTCCCGGGATGTTCGTTCATCTTCCCACCACAGCTGCCGCCATTTACCTTCTGGAGTCCACGAATCACAACTCCAGCTCCCGCTGCAGGGCTTGAGCCCCAGTTAGCTGCTGCCACGGGCCTTGCTGTCCTGGCCCTAACCTCAGCCCCGGCCTCCTGCTGCAGCTGGCTCTCAGAAATCTCCACAATGTCTAGGGCAATCTGCAACCCATGAACCTGTGATTCTTTCTCCAGCGTCTGCTCCACTTCCAGATGAATCTCGCAAACCTGGTTGGCCTCCTCCTCTAGCGCTTCCTCCAGCTCTAGGATTGGCATCTGTTTTTCCCACATTCCCTCCAGCTCCTTGCACTGCTCAGTTCGCAGGTCCCAGGCAGCCTCTTCATAGAGCTCTTGGTTTCTTCACTCATGGTTGTATAATTCAGCCAACATACATTCCCCCAAAAAACAGCTATGGGAAACCATAACAGGAGCCAGTCCTGTACTCCACCGCTCAAAGGTGGTGGCGGCTCTATACAGAACTGTATAGAATCCTGCCCTAGACTACGCCAAATATAAGGCCAGTAGTCCGGGTCACCATCACAGCTGTTTGGCCCATGCAGGTTCACATTAGTTTCAGACAGTCGGTAATAAAACACTGGAGCCAAGAACTGGTGAGCCATCAGCTTTAATTCTAGCTTGCACCCGGAGGGCGAGTAAAAACATACTAGGCTCCAAAACCCACGCATTCAGTGCTCACAAAGCTACTGACTTATCTGAGTTTCCTAGCATCAAAGGTTTCTAGCTCACCAGACTTATTCACCTCTGTTTCCCATCTCCTTCTCTCTACACAAACTCTGCACAAACTGGCTTCTTCATCAGCACTCCGCCATCTTGGCTGCTTCTCCTGGCCTCCATGTGGCCTTACTCTGTTCTCCTCTCTAATATTCACCTCAGGAACCAAGGGAGTAAGCTCCATGTGTGTCCCACTTTATAGTGTAGAAATCCAAACCTTTAATCCAATCTACAAACAAGGAAGTCTCTGATACAAAATCACTTATCTGAGGCATAATGGGAGTATTCCTCATGAGTGCACCACCCTACATCATCCAATCAGTCAAGGGTGTGGGGGAAAAGCTTATTCTTAAAACTTGCATGTAGGCAGCGCCATCTTTAACAAAGTGAGCATAATATATTTCATCTGCCCAACACAGCCTTTTCTACCATTCGATTTGCAATTCATACTGAAGCTTTTGCCCTTGAACAGCTTCTCGTGCAGAACTCTTGGTTTCCTCTTGAGTAAGAAACACGCAGCCCACCGCTCCTAAAAGGATAGCCATGGGAAGCCAGAACAGGAACCAATCCTCTACCCCACCCCTCAGGGGTGATGGCCCCAATACCAATCTCTGAATCCTGCCGCAAACTATGCCAGTTGTTTGGCCAGGAGCCGCCATCGTGGCCATTCACATGCAGGTTCCCATTGGATTCGGGCAGACGGTGAAGAAATGGCAGAGTCGGAGGATGGTAGGCCATTCTGTTTATTGGTGTCTCACCAAGACAGGCAAGCCACAAGAGAAGACAAGGGAAAAGCAGAAAACCTGCTTTTCCCATGGAGGGCAAGGGATCAGGGAGGCCCCTGCAATGGTGATAGCAGGAACCGAGAGAGCAAGCTCCCAGTCTGCCCCACTTTATAGTGTAGAAATCCAAAACCTTAATCCAATCTACAAATAAGAAAGTCTCTGATACAAACTAACTCATCTGAGGCACAATGAGATTCCTCATGAGAGTGCACCACCCCACATCAAAAAGGGTGGGAAAGGCTTAGTCTTAAAACTAAGCCTTGGGCCTATAACAACCGGCCTGCTTCCAGCCCATCTCCCACACCCAATACAATCTATAAGTGAGCAAACATATCATATTCACAAAGTTATTTGACCAACACCCACTGCCATCAATGGATAGAACATCCAGACAGAAAATTTAAAAAGAAACAGCAGACCAAAATGATACACTAGATCAACTGGATTTAATAGATATCTTCAGAACTTTTACCCCAATGCAACAGAATATACATTTTTTTCAAGTGCTCATGGTACATTCTCTAGGATAGACCACATGTTTGGACACAAAACGAGTCTTAATAAATTTAAAAAGATTGAAATCATATCAAGCATCTTCTCTAATCACAACGGCATGAAACTAGAAATCAACTACAATAGAAAAACTGAAAAACATTCAAACACTTGGAGACTAAATAGCATGCTATTAAATAATGAATGGGTGAACTATGATATCAATGAAGAAATCAAATACTTTGTTGAAGCAAATGAAAATGAACATACAACTCAAGATTATCCCACTTCTAGGAATATATCCTAAGAATAACAAATCAGTGATTCAAAAGAAGAAATGCACTCCCATGTTTATTGCAGCATTGTTTGGAATAGCCAAGATCTAGAAACAGCCCAAGTGTCCATCAGTAGATGAGTGGATTAAAAAGCAGTGGTACATATATACAATGGAATAATACATGGTCATGAAAAAGGAGGAAATCTTACCCTTTGTGACAACATGGATGGACCCGGAGTATATTATGGTAAGCAAAATAAGCCAGACAGAGAAAGAAAAATATCATATGACTTCACTCATATGAGGAATCCAATGAATAATGTGAACTGAGTAATGGAAGAGAGGCAGAGAAAGGGTCAAAGAGTCCAGAGGGAAAAGGGATGAGAGGAGGGGATCAATGAAAGGAAAGACATTAGTGAAAGTATATACATTTAACACAGAGAGATAAAGGGCAGAATGGAAATCATGGAGGGAAGGGAGAAAGGCGGTGGGGGGGAGGGGAAAAAGGGGGTATCAAAGAAAATAACGGGGGGAAGGGAGGGAGATATATTTGGGGTTACACTTGAAACTATGTAAACACAACAAATTAAAAGCAATAAAATAAAATAAAAATATCAAATAGTGTTACTTTGACAAATTCTAAAATACTTAAAATGGACATGGAAGGAGAAGAATTTTAAAGGTGGCTTTACATACTTTTTAAAAATTTCACTGAATTATTTTGAAGCTTTAGTATAAAATTTTACAATCATGTTTCTCAAAGTGTGCTGCATAAGTCAACAGTATCAAAACTTCCAGTGTGTGAGTTTATAATGCATTTTCTTGAGCTCAATCATAGATGCTTTCCTGAAGATTAAACCAGATTCCAGAAATGTTGTTTAACAGCATCTTTATTCAAGAAATAAAATAATATCTAAAAATGCATAAATACATATACGCATGAATAGAAACACATCATATATATTAATAACCTATTGTACATTTGTTTGTTTTGCTTAAACATTTTTAGAATTGCAAAATATAAAATATACATTAAAAAGGCTTGGAACATAAATATATAGCTGAATTAATTATTGTTTTTAAAAAAGAACCTTTGTAGCCACCTCTCAACTGAAGAAAGATAATGTCAGCACCCCTGAAGCCCTCCATCTACCAGTTACCAATTACAATCCTCTGTCTCTTCTTGTAAGTAATCCCTAACTCGACCCTGTGAGTCTCACTTTTTTGTTTTGCTTTAGAATTTTAACCCATACTAATGCTTGAGAACTACTATGAGGGAGAAGAAAAAGTGAAGTAATTGAGAGGAAAAGTTATAAAAACATTAAGATCAATAATAACTACAAAAGTGACAGTAAAGGCCCATATATTTGGAGATAAGTGCTGAAATGTTACTCACTACTGATGACATGGTGCCCACCTAAGGCTCATTGTGGAAGCTAGGTGATGAAAACAAAGTCATTATTATTTTACTTTCATAGATATTTTAAATTTCTCACATGACACCCTTTTAACATGTTGTTACATACTGTTCCCAAAATAAACACTGGGCATAGAGTTACTTATCATTTTTCATGTGAGGAACTAAGAGACTAATTAATTCCACATGCCTTGAAATCATTTAGTTCACATCTTTTATTCTAATTTTGACTGTTGTCCATCCAATTAAGCAAACATAAATTTGTACATGAAAATATTTTTTTCTTTAAAAACAACATTCTAAGTTACAATACTCATTTAAATTTTTTTAACTTTCTGGACATTTTTTATAGTGTTTCTACTAGCACTTATTAATTATAACTACTCTGATGTGACATCACCCTTCTTTTTCTGATATTTTTCTTTCCCACATGACCCTGTCTCTCTTGAAAAATAAAACTCTTTCTTTGGAAAAGCTGCTTTAATATCTGGGATCAGTGGAAAGGGTCATGTCTCATTTATTAATGTGTTGGAGCCTTTGTCCCTTTAGTCTTTTTTGATCTAAAGAAAAATAACTTCATTTTTTCCAGTAGCCCCGAATACTCAGAGGCATTGAACTTTAAACCTCTCTATGCCCAGCAGCTCTGCTTTTTAAAGGGCTAAACTCTTCTTATATTGGTTTGTACAAGCAAAACAATTTGAAGAACATCAATAAGTTTTATGAGATCAACAGACTGGTTTATGCAGGAGATGGCAGAATGGTCCTAACAGCTGTCCCAAGCCACGATTTTCTTTTAAATGACTCAACACTCTTTATAGATATCAATGAGACTGAACTAATCAATACCTACAAGCTTCTGCCAATCATGCTGTTGTGTAGACAAACGGTAATTGATTAGCTTAATCAAAGTCAAAGTTGGAACAGTCTACAGCCATTAATATAGAAATAGCCCAAGACTTTAAGAAAATTCTATTATAAAACTATGTTTGAACATTTATATCCAATGACATTTTTAAAGGAACAGGGAAATGAAAAAGGAAGAATCATGAGGACAAAAGCTTAAATAAAAGAAAATATTGTTAAATATTAGTTAACTTTATGTTAATAAGTGCATAACTAGGTTGTTTGATGGGGACATACTTTTCTTTCCTACTGTCATTGGATCATGTTGACCGTGCTTAATTAGTAATGGTGATGACCTGAGTTTCTACATATGCTTCTAGTCAATAATATATTATCTTCATAAGCAAGCAAAACTAAGTTATATTGTTTAAAAGTGTAGTCTTTGATATTAAAATTCTAAAGTGAAACAAAAGACTGAGATTCACAGGGACTGAGTTAGGGGTTACTTATAAGGAGAGACAGAGGATTGTAATTGGTAACTGGTACACGGAGGGCTTCAGGGGTGCTGACATTATCTTTCTTCAGTTGAGAGGTGGCTACAAAGGTTCTTTTTTAAAAACAATAATTAATTCAGCTATATATTTATGTTCCAAGCCTTTTTAATGTATATTTTATATTTTTCAATTCTAAAAATGTTTAAGCAAAACAAACAAATGTACAATAGGTTATTAATATATATGATGTGTTTCTATTCATGCGTATATGTATTTATGCATTTTTAGATATTATTTTATTTCCTGAGTAAAGACACTGCTAAAGCAACATTTGTGGAATCTGATTTAATCCAGAGAAGCTCACTTGCACCTGATAGTTCATATTGAACTTTTGGTATGAGTCATTACACTATAAATCATGTCTTAGCTTTATATGTTTTATAATATGATCTCACATTTCCTAATCAGCTCTTTTCACCTGTCTTCTATAAGGTCTCCCAGTCAAATTACCAATGATACTTGGTATTATCTCACTAAATACAGCATGAGGAAATATACTTCTAGAAGGCTCCCTAGGGGTACCTCAGTCTAGGCTAAAATAAAGCCCAAACTGGAGCTCAGATAGAATAAGTTACCTACACCTGACTACAAAGCTGGAGACAGGTTTTTAGAGGTCACAAGTAGTCAAACTTTATACAATATTTGCAAATCCATAAACATGATACATCACATAAACAAAATAAAAGATAAAAACCACACGATCATATCAATAGATGCAGGAAAAGCATTTGATAAAATCTAGTACCCATTTATGATAAAAACTCTCAGCAAAATAGGAATAGAGGAATCACACCTCAGCATGGATCAGGAACAAGACTGGGATGTTTGCTTTTACCACTATTATTCAACAAAATATTGGAAGTACTAGCCAGTAACTAGACACAAAGAAGAAATAAAAGACATTCAAATTGGGAAGGAGAAAGTAAAGTGGTGATTATTTGCAGCTGACATGATAATTGTATATAGAAAACCCTAAAGACTCCACCAAAAACCTACTAGAGCTAATAAATAAATTTGGCAAGTTTAGAAATTACTGATATTTTTAAACACTAATAATGAACTATAAGAAAGAGAACTTAGAAAAATAACCCTATTTATTATTTCAACAAAACATAATGATAATAAGTTACCTAGGAATAAATTTAACCAAGGAGGTAAAAGACCTGTGCTCAGAAAATTATAAAATTCTAAAGAATAAAATTGAGGAAGATACAAATAAGTGGAAGTATATACTATGTTTATGTATAGGAAGAACTAACATCATTAATATGTTCATACTACCCAAAGCAATCTATAGATTCAACACAATTCCTATTAAAATACCAATGGCATCCTTCACAGATCTAGAACAAATATTCCAAAAATTTATGTGGAACCACAAAAGACCTTGAATTGCCTCAGAGATTGTGAGAAAGAAAAAGTTGGAGACGTCATATTACCTCACATCAGATTATATTACAAGGCTATAGTAATTTAAACAGCATAATATTGGCATAGGAATCAGCATATAGATAAATGGAACAGAATAGAGAGAACAGAAATAAACCCAGGCTTTTACCCAATTAATATTTGACAAAATGGGCAAAAGTGTATTCTGAAGTTAAGACAATCTCCATTCAGTAAATGGTGTTCAGAAAATTGACAGATATATGCAAAAAATAAACCTAGACCTCTAACTTATACCATATATAAGAATAAACTCAAAATTTATTAAAGACATATTTTAGATTCAAATTTACAAGAATCTTAGAAGAAAACAGGCAGTAAAATATATCTCCTTGGGCAAGTGAAACGAAAGAATGAATTTAAAAATAGGATTACATCAAACTATAAAGCTTTTGTACAGCAAAAGAAACCATCAACAAAATGAAAAGACAACCCACTGAATAAGAGAACATGTTCAGCAATGATACATCTGATAAGGGATTAATTTCCAAAATATATAAGGAACTTACATAACTCAACACCAAGAGGACAATTTAAATAAAAATAGGCAGAAATCATTGGCCCAGTAGCTCAGTTGCTTAGAGCATCATCCCAACATGCCAAAATTGAGTTCAATCCCAGGTCAGGACACATACAAGACTCAACCAACAAATACGTAAATAAATGGAACAACAAAATGATCGCTCTCTCTCAAAAAATTAATTAAAAAAAAATTTAATGGGCAAAGAACCTGAATACATAACATACTTCCATAAAGAAAATATACAGATGGCTATTAGATATATGAAAAATGCTCAACATCACTAATCATCAGAGAGATGCATATTAAAACCACAATGAGATATCACCTCACACCTGTCAGAATGACTATCATTAATTAATCAACACACAACAAGTGTTAGTGAGGATGTGGAACCCCGTGCACTGTTGATGGGAATATGGACTGGTACAGCCACTGTGGAAAGCAGTATAGAGTTTCCTCAAATATTAAAAATGGAACTGCCTTATGACCCAATAAGTCCACTTCTGGGAATATATCCTAAGAATCTTGAAACACTAATTTGAAAAAATATATGAGGTTGCCAGTTCGATCCTTGGTCAAGACACATACAGGAACAGCTCAATGTTCATTGCAATGTTATTTTCAATAACCAAGATCTGGAAACTGCTCAAGTGCCCATTACTGAATGAGTGAATTAAAAAGTTTGTGGTACATTTACTCAATGAAATACTATTCCGCCGTTATAAAAAGGAGTGGGAAGTATCTTACCTTTTGTGACAGCATGAATGTAGTAGATTATTACGCTAAATAAAATAAGCCAGTTAGAGAAAGACAAATAAATACTAAATGATCTCATTTATATGAGGAATCTAATGAACAAAATAAACTAACAAACAAAATAGAAACAGAGTCATGGATACATGTTGACACCTGTCAGAGGAGAAGATTGGGGGTGGATGAAAGCAGAAGGTTTTAAGTAAACACACACACACATATACACAACACAGAGATACAGATGACAGGGTGGTGACAGCCAGAGGAAAGAGAGTGGGAAGTGAGTAGAGGTGCTCAAGGGTCAGAAAAAGGGGATGAAAACAGACTTTGCTTTGGGCAATGAACGCACGACATAGTATGCAGATGATGTTTTATTGAGTTCTACACTTTAAACTTGTATACTTCTGCAAACCAATGTCACTTCAACAAATTCAATTTTTAAAAAAGAAAAAAAATACTAAGAGACAATAGCAGAAGAGAAAAAAAAATAATGTGTGCTAAAGAAGGCTACATTTGTCATTGCAGTGGGAGGTTACTGAAGTGATACAGAAGAAGACATGCTGTGATACCTGTCCTCAGCTCAGTGACTTACAGGGCTGGACTAAACTCAGTGACATGTTACTGCTTAGTTGCCACTCACCATCCTAACAACATCAATAAAACATCTAACTATGCCACTGTTTGTTTGGTTTTTTATTGAAATCACATTTTTTTTGTAGATCAAAGATGTTAATGCCTGACCAGGCAGTGATGCAATGGATAAAGCGTCAGCCTGGGATGCTGAGGATCCAGGTTTGAAACCCAGAGGTCGCAGGCTTGAGTGTACGTTCATTTGGCTAGAGCACAGGTTTGCCAGCATGAGCATGGCATCTTAGACATGACCCCATGGTCGCTGGCTTGAATTCCAAGGTTACTGGCTTGAGAACAAGGGGTCACTGGCTCAGCTGAAACCCCCTTTGTCCCCCATCAACACACATATAAGAAAGTAATCGATGAACAACTGAGGTGCTGAAACTATGAGCTGATGCTTCTCATCTCTTTCCCTTTCTGTCTATCTCTCTCTCAATCAATTGCTCTCTTGTTAAAAAAAGAAAAAAGAAAAGATGTTGACACATTCATGGGGAACCTGGTGCAATACCATTTGTAGACGTCCTGCTCCTGGGTCAAGGTTTGAATCAGTGTCATGGACAGGAGCAAGATGGCAATGGAGTAGGCGGACGTACCAACTTCCAACTCCTAGAACCAAAGTGAATTATAACTCAATTTTAAGAACCATCATCTGGATAAACCAACTTTGAACTAAACTCAGTGGACTCTTCAACCAAGGAACACAAAAGAAGCCACATTGAGACTGGTAGGAATAGCGAAAACGCGAAGAGGGTTGCCCAGCTCCCCAGAGCGAATGGTAGCTGGGAGAGACCTGCGTGGCGGGAGGAGAGTTTGGCAGAGAGGGAGGGACCTAGGTCCCAGAAACAAAGCTCCAGCCTGCAGTCCCAGAGCCTAGAAGAGGAGTTTGGACAGTATTGAGCTGTGAAACAAGTGAGGATACTGTTTGTGAGAAAGAGACAGTTTTCTCAAACCCAAAATTCTTAAAGGGACAGCGCAGAAAACCTCTCTCACAGACACTTACCTGGGGCTCCAGGAAATGGGGTCAGAGGAGAGGACCAGAGCAGCAGGAAGAGAGAGTAAACTAGAAGCCACAGGGAGAAACACTCTGAGGGACAGGCACCCTAACCCCTGGGCTAAATCACTTCCCTAATCAAAAATGAATATTTCCCCTGGAACTAGCAATACTTGCAAAGGGATACAGACACCAGCCAAACAAGCTCTCCCGCAGCACTTAGAGCAGAGCTGCTTAGATGGAAGGAGCTTCCAGGTTTACAGTATGGAGTGTTAGGGTCTGAGCTGAGGGGCCCCTTCTCACTCTGCTGAGGGTTGCTGGAGAGATGGTGGCAGCGGGACACTGAAACTCAGTTTTGTTGGCAGGGGCGGAGGCCCAGCCGGTGTGAGCTCTGTCTATCCCAGCAAAGGGTAGAGGGGACGCGTGAAAGTGGTCCGGTGGCTGCAGGACCACCTGTACCCCACCTGCGGGAGAAAAGCGGGAGATGAAGAATGGGCAGAGATCTGCTCTGCGACCCTGTGCAAGCCGGCCCTAAATGCAGACATGGGGCGAGGACCAGGGACGGGCGGAGGCTCATGGCTGAGCTCACATCAGCAGCCCCGAACGGCTCAAGAAACCGCGGTTTGCCATCCTGCGTGTGCGAGTTGGCTCTGAACGCGGGGGCGAAGCTAATGCCCCGGATGAGTGGAAGCTCGCAGCTGAGCGCACGCCAGCAACCACGCCCGGCCCAAAAAACCGCGGTTTGTGATCCTGCGCAGGCGGCTCTGGCCTTGAGGGCAGGGCTAAAGCTCCAGATGGGTAAAGGCTCACAGCTGAGAGCACATTAGCAGCCCCGTCCAACGAGAGAAACTGTGGTGAGCAGGCTCTGACCCTGGGGGCTAGGAGGAAGCCTGGAAACAGGCTGGGGCCACAGCTGAGCAAAGGTGCTCACCTTTACCCTTGGTGCTGAGGCTTGTGGCTTGAGTGACAGCCCCTCTGGCAGAGGAGAGGTAGAAATCACAGCAAGAGCCGCAGTGGGCCGGTGCTGGCAACGACCATACCCAACTGCCCTAGGCAGCGGCAGAGGGGGTGGCAGGCCTGCAGACAGACCACACCTAGAGAACACAAAGGCAACACCTATGGACTCCAGTGGCAACAACCTTCTTATACACAGACAAAATGGGCAGGGGAAAAAAGGCAAACCAAATGAATCAATTGAAGTCCCCAAAGAAGGACCTGAATTAAGCACATATAACCAACATACCAGATGCAGAATTTAAAATAATTATACTTAGGATGTTCAATAAAATTAGAGCAACAATGGATAGTCACTATAAACACGTAAATAAAGAGATAACAAGTATAAAAAATGAGATTGAAATAATAAAAAAGAATCAGACAGAAATGACAAATACAGTATCAGAACTGAAGACCACAATGGAAGGAATTAAAAGCAGGATGAGTGACACTGAGGATCGAATCAGCGAGATAGAGGACACAATAAACAAAGCCTAAGAAGCAGAAGAGAAAAAAGAAAAGAGACTCAAAAAATGTGAAGAAACTCTAATGGAGATGGAGATCTGTGACAACATGAAGAGAAACAACATTCACATCATAGGGGTTCCTGAAGAAGAGGAGAGAGAACAAGAAAAAGAAACTTTGTTCAATCAAATCATAGCAGAAAACTTCCCCAAATTAAGGCTGAAAAACATTCCACACGTTCAAGAAGCACAAGAACTCCATTAAAAAGAAACTCAAAAAAATCTACACCAAGACACATCATAGTTAAAATACCAAAGCTAAGGGATAATAAGAAAATTTTAAAGGCTGAGAGAAAAAAAAAAAGGCTATCACCTACAAGGAGGCCCCATAACGATGACATTTGACATCTCAACAGAAACACTGGAGACCAGAAAGGAATGGCAAGATATATTCAAAGTAATGCAGAATAAGACCCTACAACCAAGACTGCTCTATCCAACAAAAACTAACGTTTAAAACTGAAGGAGAAATAAAGAGCTTCACAGACAAAGAAAGCCTCAAGGAATTTACTAAAACCAAACCAATTCTGCAAGAGATACTAAGGGGCCTGTTGTGAACAGTACAAAGGGAGGAAAGAATATACAAAAGAAGAATACAGCTTTAAAAAATAAAATGGCAATAAACAACTACATATCAATAATAACCTTAAATGTAAATCGATTAAATGATCCAATCAAAAGACATAGAGTAGCTGCGCGGATAAAGAAACAGGACACATACATATGCTGTCTACAAGAGACACACCTTAAAACAAAAGATGCACATAGACTGAAGGTAAAAGGATGGAAAAAATATTTCATGCAAATGGAAATGAATAAAAATCCGGGGTAGCAATACTTATATTGCACAAAATGAATTTTAAAAAAAAGGCTGTAGTAAAAGATAAAGGACACTACATAATGATAAAGGGGACAATTCAACAGGAAGATATAACCATTATAAATATCTATGCACCAAATATAGGAGCCCCGACATACATAAAGAAGGATTTGATGGATATAAAGCACGAGATTAACAGCAATACTATAATAGTAGGGGATTTTAATACCCCACTAACATCACTGGATAGATCCTCAGGAAACAAAGTTAATAAAGAAACAGCAGACTTAAAGGATATACTAGATCAACTCGATTTAATAGATATCTTCAGAACTTTTCACCCTAAAGCAGTAGAATATACATTCTTCTCAAGCACTCATGGTACTTTTTCTAGGATAGACCACATGTTAGGACTCAAAAGTGGTCTCAATAAATTTAAGAAGATTGAAATCATATCAAGCATTTTCTCTGATCACAATGTCATGAAACTAGAAATTAACAACAATAAATAAACTGAAAAATACTCAAACACTTGGAAACTAAATAGCATGTTATTAAATAATGAATGGATAAACAATGAGATCAAAGAAGAAATAAAAAAGTTTCTAGAAAAAAATGATAATGAGCATACATCAACTCAAAATTTATGGGACACAGCACAAGCAGTACTGAGAGTGAAGATCATTGCACTAGAGGCATACCATACCAAAAGAAGCTAGAAAAAGTTCAAATAAGCAACTTGACCCAGCATCTAAAAGAACTAGAAAAACAACAGCAAATAAAGCCCAGGACCAGTAGACGGAAGGAAATAATAAAGATCAGAGCAGAAATAAATGACAAAGAGGCTAAGAAAACAATACAGAGGATCAATGAAACCAGGAGCTGGTTCTTTGAAAAGATAAGCAAGATCGATGAAACTTTAACTAGACTCCCCAAGAAAAAAAGAGAGAGGACCCAAATAAATAAAATTAGAAATGAGAGTGGAGAAATAACAACTGACACAACAGAAATACAAAGTGTTGTAGAAAAATACTATGAACAACTCTATGCCAAAAACTTAGACAACCTAGGTGAAATGGACAAATTTCTTGAATCATATAATCTTCCAAAAATCAATTAGCAAGAATCAGAACACCTAAACAGACCAATTACAACAAATGAGATCAAAACATTTCTCAAAAAACTCCCAAAAAAGAAAAGTCCTGGGCCTGATGGCTTCACAAGTCAATTCTACCAAAAATTCAAAGGAGAACTAATTCCTATCCTCCACAAGCTATTTCAAAAATTTAAGAGGAAGGAAGACTTTCAAACTTCTTTTATGAGGTGAGCATAACTCTGATCGCAAAACCGGGCAAAGACAACACAAAGAAAGAAAATTATAGGCCTATATCCTGATGAATTTACATGCTAAAATTCTCAACAAAATATTAGCCAACCGAATTCAGCAATATATGAAAAAATCATACACCATGAACAAGTCAGATATATTCTGGATAGGCAAGGCTGCTTCAATATTTGCAAATCAATCAATGTGATTCATCACATAAACAAAGAGAAGGACAAAAATCACATGATAATTTCAATAGATGCAGAAAAAGCATTTGATAAAATTTAGCACCCATTCATGCTCAAAACTCTCAGTAAAGTGGGAATATAGGAAACATTCCTTAACATGATAAAGGCCATCTACGACAAACCCACAGCAAACATCATACTAAATGGGCAAAAATTAAACGCAATCCCATTAAATCAGGAACCAGGCAGGGGTGCCCCCTTTCACCACTCTTATTCAACATAGTTCTGGAAATCCTAGCTACAGCAATCAGACAAGAAGAAGAAATAAAAGGCATACAAATTGGAAAAGAAAAAGTAAAACTGTCATTATTTGCAGATGATATGATATTGTATACAGAAAACCCTAAAGTCTTAGTCAAAAAACTACTGGACCTGATAAATGAATTCAGCAAGGTGGTAGGATATAAAATTAATACTCAGAAATCAGAGGCACTTTTATATATCGCTAATGAACTGTCAGCAAAAGAAATTAAGGAAACAATCCCCTTCACTATTGCAGCCAAAAAAACAAAGTACCTAGGAGTAAATTTAACCAAGGAGGTTAACAACTTGTACTCAGAAAATTATAACACATTGATAAAAGAAATCAAGGAAGATACAAACAAGTGGAAGCATATACCATGCTCATGGCTAGGAAGAATATACATCATTAAAATGTCTAAATTACCCAAAGCAATTTATAAATTCAATGCAATACCAAGTAAAATACAAATGACATACTTCAAAGATATAGAACACATATTCCAAAAATTTATATGAAACCAAAAAAGAACACGAACAGCTTCAGCAATCTTAAAAAGAAAAAATAAAGCAGAAGGTATCACTCTCAGATATTGAGATTTACCACAAGGCAATTATACTCAAGACAGCCAGGTACTGGCATAAGAACAGGCACATAGATCAATGGAATGGAACGAAGAACCAGAAATAAACCCACAGCTTTATGGACAACTGATATTTGACAAAGGAGGAAAGAACATACAATGGAGTAAAGACAGCCTCTTTAACAAATGGTGTTGGGAAAATTGGACAGCTACCTCCAAAAAAATGAAACTAGACCATCAATTTACACCATTCACAAAAACAAACTCAAAATGGATAAAAGACTTAAATGTAAGCCGTGAAACCATAAGCATCTTAGAAGAAAACATAGGCAGCTAGCTCTCCGACATCTGTAGCAGCAATATATTTGCCGATTTATCTCCACGGGCAAATGAAATAAAAGGCAAGAAAAACAAATTGGACTATATCAAACTAAAAAGGTTTTGCACAGCTAAAGACAATAAGAACAGAATAAAAAGACAAACCACACAATGGGAGAACATATTCGACAGCACGTCGGATAAGGGTTTAATAACCAAAATTTATAAAGAACTTATAAAACTCAACACCAGGAAGACAAACAATCCAATCAAAAAATGGGCAAAAGAAATGAATAGAAATTTCTCCAAAGAAGACATACAGATGGCCAAAAGACATATGAAAAAATGCTTAACATCACTAATCATTAGAGAAATGCAAATTAAAACCACAATGAGATATCACCTCACAATAGTCAGAATGGCGCTCATCTGCAAAACCACACAGAACAAGTGCTGGCGAGGATGTGGAGAAAAGGAAACCCTTCTGCACTGCTGGTAGGAATGCAGACTGGTGTAGCCAGCTTGGAAAACAGTATGGAGATTCATCAAAAAATTAAAAATCGAACTTCATTTGTGACCCAGCTATCCCACTTATAGGAATATACCCTAAAAACACCATAGCACTGTTTGAAAAGAAGAAATGCGCCCCCATGTTCGTGGCAGCCTTGTTCACAATAGCGAAGATCTGGAAACAGCCCAAGTGTCCATCAGAGGACGATTGGATTAAAAAGCATTGGTACATATATACTATGGAATACTACTCAGCCATAAGAAATGATGACATCGGATCATTTACAACAAAATGGATGAACCTTGATAACATTATACGGAGTGAAATAAGTAAATCAGAAAAGAACTGAGAACAGCATGATTTCATACATAGGTGGGACATAAAAGCGAGACTATGAGACATGGAGAAGAGTGTGGTGGTTATGGGGTGGGGGGAAGGAGAGGAGGGTGGGATAGGGAGGAGGGGAGGGGCACAGGGAAAATCAGATAGAAGGTGACAGAGGACAATTTGACTTTGGGTGATGGGTATGCAACATAATTGAATGATAAAATAACCTGGAGATGTTTTCTTTGAACATATGTACCCTGATATATTGGTGTCACCCCATTAAAATTAATAATAATTTAAAAAGGTGTTAAAATAATGATTTTACAAGATTTGACCATGAGCTAACGATGCAAAACAATAAAACCTAGTTTCCGGCCTGAAGTGGCTTACAGAGTCCAGGAAGGAGGTGAAGGCATACAGTTGGAACACAGGTTATATGGATTCTATTACATATGTGTACAAAGGGCAGCATGCGTTATGGCAGGGGTGCTCAATACATGATCGCAATCTACTGGTCAATCGCAAAGGAAGTGCGGGTAGATCGCATGACATTAAATGTCTTTTGATTGGCATACAGGGTAGCCAATCTGACGTCTGAACGTTTGACACCCTAGGCCTGCACGTTAAACCGCGCTAACTTGTTCAGTTACATTGCTGTGTAGTTAGGCCTCAATTTATTTAAATTAAATACAACAAAGGGTATAAAAATGAGAGCCATAGCTGGTCCGAGTAAGAACCCTAAAACCTACCACTTTCATACAGAATGGGAGGGGATTTTTGTCACTATATCATATTCTAAGTACGTTTGCCTCATCTGTTTGTGTGCCATTGCTATTCCAAAGAAGGGAAATGTGGAGCGGCTTTTTCGAACTGTTCATAAAAACTATGACATTGACTTTCCTCTGAAAAGAGAGCTGAGAAGGAGAAAGGTGAAGGAGAATACACAATATTAAATAGTAATAATAGTAACTTAAATAATGATAATATAGAAGAAATAAATTTATGTTTTGCATTTTTATTGTAGGTAGATCATTTTGACTTGGTCATCTTATAAGTTGCTAGGAGGCTGAGAAAGTGTGGGCACCCTTGCGTTATGGCCTCAAGAGGGAGGGACTAAGGATAGGCTTCCCACAGAGGACTCCTGGGCTTCAGTATATGGAATACCAGCTTTTTTGGTGAAGTTCTCAAAACTGACCAGTCGATTAGGAACACACATGTGGTGGCTTTACACTATGCCAATTTAGCTTAAGGTCCAACAGCTATAATAAATACTTTATTTTTTATCACTCTATCACTCAGAAAAACAAACAAAAGACCATCTAACTCTGTCACTGTTTCCAAGTTGTCTCCAAGTGCCCATGGCCTCTTCATTCTAACCTTCCCACATTCTGCTCCCTCTTATTTAGTCAACTTCACTTAACTTATTTCACTTCTATGTCCAGGACTTTCCTTTAATTCTCCAATTCCCAATATTTAATATTTAGTGTGCTCTCACTCAGACCTACTTCTGGACTAAAAAAATAAGAACCTTCTGGAACCATAAACTCAATTCTCCTAAGAAAACATTAAAAATGCGGGCTATTAAGGTAGGGAACATGCCCAGGCAGGGGAGTAGATGGTTATCGCCTAGGCGAGTTACAGAGAGCGGACTGCTTTGTGCATGTGGCTATGTGAGTGGGACAGGGAGCTAGGATACTTGGAACTACAACACCTGGAAGTAGCCACAGGCGTTTTAAACCAATTTAAATATTTGAAATATCCTTAGAGAAAAATTCTATTTCCCCAAGAGAAGCTTAGAGTAAACTGTTGCAAGCAGTTTGCTTAGGAGACAGTATTTCTCTGAACTGTCAGTGGAGAGAGAAATTATAAAAAGCACCTTTGGTGGTGTAAGGTTAGGAACTTCTGCTCCAGGGAATAAGGATTTAGGCTATTTATATTCTGAACAGAATCTAACATTTGGAGAACTCTATAAATATTAAACAACTACCTTTCAGAAGTGACATTGTGGTGAATGAACAGCTGATACTTTGAAAGCGATTAACAAGGAGTCCTAAAAGAAATTGTTGCTCCCATGCCATTACAGAATGATACTACAAGGCGACTCCATATAATGTCACCTGAAACATAACGCTACGGTTATAATCCTTACATGACTTGGAGGAAACTGAAATACGAATTACTTTAGTACTGACAATAAACTTTGTTTATGCATGGATATATTTGTTTATTATTGTTAAGAATTGGCTGGTTTATTAAAGAAAAGAAGGCACTTTTGCTTTTTTTCTCAAAGCTGAATATGATTGTTCATAAAACAAACACTGAAGAGATATGTTGCTAACAGGTTATCTGTAAAACGAGCCCTTGGATGACCTGAGTTCAGCTGCTGCCTCTGCCACATCCTTAAATTGAGTAATGTGGGGAAAGTTGCTTAACTTCTCTGAACCTGTGATTGATGACAATAATAATATGGAGTAGAAAACCAAACGATATGTGTGAAAACATTTTTCAAACTGTAAAGACAAATCATTTGGGGCAGGACCAACCCCTAAATTGGCATTTTTTGGTACTATAAGAATCATTTTTTCCCATGAAGTTCCATTATATTATCAGATATACTATTATCCTGAAAAGGCTTAGGAGATAATTATCAGCATGATTTGTCACTAAAAGAGCATGTGCCCATTTCATCAGAGTCAAATAAATTTAAATTCCTTGGATATAGCCTGTAATCCCTATTTGTAATTATTATGAGTAAAGGCTTGTTAAATTATACATGTTAAACTTAAATATAGAGCAAAGAATACACAGGTATTGACAAAAGCAATTTAGGTAACAAGCTCTTTCATATAATGCATTTATGATGGTTTTGGCATATAAATAATAGATGAAATAAATGTGCAAAAACTTAAAAATTAACATTAGAATAAATGATGTTTGAAATATGTTTGAATCAAATCAAAAGACAATATTAAATATTTCTTTTATAAATTTAAAACTGCTTTGATTGCTCTAAACTGAGTGGTATGCAATGAGAGATTGACATATATGAATTTTTCAGACTTCTTTTTATTTTTTCCCTCTGGCTCACTGCTTGTTCATAAACATTTTTCTAAAAATGTTCTACTCTTTTATTTCACTGAGGGAAACAACAAAACAACAATATAACATTCTGAAAATTAAAGGGTCAGCTACCTGCTTTATTAGAACAGTCTTGTGCTCAAATGTGTTGCTTTTCGAAAGGACTAAAATTACTAACATCCACATCGTCCTTGAAGAAAAATATAAAATACAACAGTTGCAAATAGGTTAAAAACTGACAATTCCTGTGTTAGTTGCTCTTGGGATATGGTAGGAAATTGACTTTGTAATGAAGTGTTACTCATACCATCAAACATGGGACTACTTGTTGTGACTCCTGGGGTTAAGACATGGATGTCACTCTCTCATTCAAAACCTTATGCTTCTTGAAATTGTGCTGGCTTTCTGAATTCAACATGTATAGCATACAGTTATTACTGGTGCATATGCTTATATATTGGTCTGGGGACATTAGAGCACACCTAACACCAGAAATATTAAATTCTATTACTTTATTCACTGATAAAGCAAACATTTACTTGTGCCCATAAACTCCGAGACACTGAGTTATTCATCATAAAGACTACATTAGAATGTATCTTTAATGCATTTATAATCCAGTTTTGTGTGCAATTGTGCAACCAACTATTAAAGTGAAATATAATATGTATGATGATAAAGAAGGACATGGTATGCTGCAAAAAAGAGAAGAGTTTCTAAATGTCCCATAGGCATAAAAATTTAAAAAACATTACCATAAGCCATATACACACCAAAATACTAATTTAAATGTATATAACAATATGTGGAAATTAAACAACATACTCTTAAACAACTAATGGATTCAAAAAGAAAATCAAAGGCAAAATTATAAAATATCTTGGGGCAAATAAAAAATAAAAATACAATATACCAAAATATACGAAAAACTGCAAAATTGGTATTAAAAAGGAAGTTTATAGTAGTACACATTGAAATTAAAAAAAGAAGAAAGATCTTTTTTTGTCTTTATTTTTTTTTATTAATTTTAATGGGGTGACATTAATAAATCAGGGTACATACGTTCAAAGAAAACATCTCCAGGTTATCTTATCATTCAATTATGTTGCGTACCCATCACCCAAAGTCAAATTGTCCTCTATCACCTTCTATCTGGTTTTCTTTGTGCGCCTCGCCTTCCCCTTTCTCCCTCCCTCTTCTCCCACCCTCCACCCCGTAACCACCACACTCTTGTCCATGTCTCATAGTCTTGCTTTTATGTCCCACCTATGTATGAAATCATGCCGTTCTCAGTTCTTTTCTGTTTTACATATTTCACTCCGTATAATGTCAAGGTCCATCCATTATGTTGTAAAAGATCTGATGTTATCATTTCTTATGGCTGAGTAGTATTCCATAGTATATATCAGAGGTGCTCAATACATGGATCGCGATCGAAGGAAGTGTGGATAGATCGCATGACATTAAAATGACATTTGTCTTTTGGTTGGTATACAGGGTAGCCAATCTGACGTCTGGACTTTTGACCCCCTATGCATGCGCGTTAAACCACACTAATTTGTTCAGTTACATTGCTGCGTAGTTAGCCTTCAGTTTATTTAAACTAAATACAACAAAGGCTAAAAAAATGAGTGCCGCAGCTGGTCCGAGTAAGAAGCCTAAAACCTACCACTTTCATATAGAATGGGAGGGTTTTTTTTCACTATCTCATATTCTAAGTGTTTTTGCCTCATCTGTCTGTGTGCCATTGTTATTCAAAAGAAGAGAAATGTGGAGTTGCTTTTTCGGAATGTTCATAAAAACTATGACATTGACTTCCCTCTGAAAAGAGAGCTGAGAAGGAGAAAGGTGAAAGAAGAATACATAATATTAAATAGTAATAATAGTAACTTAAATGATGATAATATAGAAGAAATAAATTTATGTTTTGCATCTTTATTGTAGGTAAATCATTTTGACTTGGTCATCTTATAAGTGGCTCGCAAGCTGAAAAAGTGTGGACACCCCTGGTATATAGGTACCAAAGCTTTTTAATCCACTGGTCCTCTGACAGACACTTGGGTTGTTTCCAGATCTTCACTATTGTGAACAATGCTGCCACAAACATGGGGGTGCATTTCTTCCTTTCGAACAGTGCTATGGTGTCCTTAGGGTATATTTCTAAAAGTGAAATAACTGGGTCAAAAGGGAGTTCTATTTTTAATTTTTTGAGGAAACTCCATACTGTTTTCTACAGTGGCTGCACCAGTCTGCATTCCCACCAGCAGTGTAGGAGGGTTCCCTTTTCTCCACATCTTCACAGCACTTATTCTGTGTTGTTTTGCTGATGAGCGCCATTCTGACTAGTGTGAGGTGACATCTCATTGTGGTTTTAATTCGCATTTCTCTAATGATTAGTGATGTTGAGCATTTTTTCATATGCCTATTGGCCATCTATATGTCCTCTTTGGAGAAATTTCTATTCATTTCTTTTGCCCATTTTTTGATTGGATTGTTTGTCTTCCTGGTGTTGAGTTTTATAAGTTCTTTATAAATTTTGGTTATTAACCCCTTATCAGACGTGTTGTCGAATATGTTCTCCCATTGTGTGGTTTTCTTTTTATTCTGTTCTTATTGTCTTTAGCTGTGCAAAAACTTTTTATTTTGATATAGTCCAATTTGTTTATCTTGCCTTATATTTCATTTGCCCGTGGAGATAAATCTGCAAATATATTGCTACAACAGATGAAGAAAAGCTTACTGCCTATGTTTTCTTCTAGAATGCTTATGGTTTCACGGCTTACATTTAAGTCTTTTATCCATTTTGAGTTTGTTTTTGTGAATGGTGTAAGTTGGTGTTCTAGTTTCACTTTTTGCAGGTAGATGTCTAATTTTCCCAACACCATTTGTTAAAGAGGCTGTCTTTACTCCATTGTATGTTCTTTCCTCCTTTGTCAAATATCAGTTGTCCATAAAGGTATGGGTTTATTTCTGGTTCCTCTGTTCTGTTCCATTGATCAATGTGCCTGTTCTTATACCAGTACCAGTCTGTCTTGAGTACAAAGGCCTTGTAGTAAACCGTGATATCTGGAAGAGTGATATCTCTTGCTTTATTTTTTCTTTTTAAGATTGCTGAGGCTGTTTGTTTTCTTTTTGGGTTTCGTATAAATTTTTGGAATATGTGTCCATACCTTTGAAGTATGTCATTGGTATTTTAATTAGTATTGCATTGAATTTATAAATTGCTTTGGGTAATATAAACATTTTAAAGATGTTTATTCTTCTTAACCATGAGCACGGTATATGCTTCCACTTGTTTGTATCTTCCTTGATTTCTTTTATCAATGTTTTATAATTTTCTGAGTATAAGTCCTTAACCTCCTTGGTTAAATTTACTCCTAGGTACTTTATTTTTTGGCTGCAATAGTGAAGGGGATTGTTTCCTTAATTTCTTTTGCTGACAGTTCATTGTTGGTTTATAAGAATGCTTGTGATTTCTGAGTATTAATTTTATGTCCTGCCATCTTGCTGAATTCATTTCTCAGATCCCGTAGTTTTTTGACAGAGACTTTAGGATTTTCTATATACAATATCATATCATCTACAAATACTGACAGTTTTACTTCTTTTCCAATTTGTATGCCTTTTATTTCTTCTTCTTATCTGATTGCTATAACTACGACTTCCAGAACTATGTTGAATAAGAGTGGTGAAAGGGGACACCCCTGCCTGGTTCCTGCTCTTAATGGGATTGCTTTTAATTTTTGCCCATTTAGTTTGAATTTTGCTGTGGGTTGTCATAGATGGCCTTTATCATGTTAAGGTATGTTCCCTGTATTCCCACTTTACTGAGAGTTTTAAGCATGAATGGTTGCTGGATTTTTTCAAATGCTTTTTCTGCATCTATTGAAATTATCATGTGATTTTTGTCCTTCCCTTTGTTTATGTGATGAATCACATTGATTGATTTGCAAATATTGAAGCAGCCTTGCCTCTCCAGAATATATCTGACTTGTTCATGGTGTATGATTTTTTCATATATTGCTGAATTCGGTTGGCTAATATTTTGTTGAGAATTTTAGCATCTAAATTCATCAGGGATATTGGTCTATAATTTTCTTTCTTTGTGTTTTGTCCTTGCCTGGTTTCAGGATCAGAATTATGCTCACCTTATAAAAGGAGTTTGAAAGTCTTCCTTCCTCTTGAATTTTTTGAAATAGCTTGAGGAGGATAGGAGTTACTTCTTCTTTGTATTTTTAGTAGAATTCACTTGTGAAGAACCTGTAGATCAAATCAGCGATTTAGAGGACAAAATAAACAAAGGCACAGAAACAGAGCAGAAAAATGAAAAGTGTTTTAAAAAATGTGAGGAAACTCTAAGGGAGCTCTATGACAAGATGAAGAGAAATAACATCTGTATTATAGTGGTTCCCAAAGAAGAAGAAAAAAAGCAAGGGATATAAACTTTGTTTAATCAAATGATAGCTGAAAATTTCCCTAAATTAAGGCTGGAAAATGTTTCACACATTCAAGAAGCACAGAGGACTCCATTAAAGAGATACCCAAAGAAATCTACACCAAGACACATCACAGTTAAAATACCAAAGCTAAGTGATAAAGAGAAAATTTTAAAAGCTGCTAGAGAAAAAATGTCTATCACTTAAAAGGAGGTCCCATAAGGATGACATCCAACTTCTCAAAAGAAACACTTGAGGCCAGAAGGGAAAGGCAAGATATACTCAAAGTTATGCAGAACAAGAAACTATAACCAAGACTACTCTATCCAGCAAGGCTAACATTTAAAATTGAAGGTGTGCCTGACCTGTGGTGGAGTAGTGGATAAAGCGTCGACCTGGGAACACTGAGGTCGTCAGTTCAAAACTCTGCACTGGTCTAGTCAGGGCACATATGGGAGTTGATGCTTCCAGCTCCTCCCCCCTTTCTCTATTTCTCTCTCTCTCTCTCTCTCTCTCTCTCTCTCTCTGTCTCCTCTCTAAAATGAATAAAATAAAAAGAAATAAAAAAATATTTAAAATTGAAGGTGAATTAAAGAGCTTTCCAGACAAAAAAAAACCTCAGAGTATTCATTAAAACCAAACCAATTCTGCAAGAGATGCTAAGGGGTTTGTTGTGAAAAGTTCAAAGGGGGAAAAGAATATAGCAAAAGTAGAATACAGCTTTAAAGAATAAAATGGCAATAAACAACTAATAACCTTAAATAATAATAACCTTAGATGTAAATGGATTAAATAATCATAAATGTAAATGGATCAATTAAACTAATCAAAAGATATGGGGTAGCTGCATGGATAAAGAAAGAGGACCCATACATATGCTGTCTACAAGAGACACACCTTAAAACAAAAATGCACATAGACTGGAGGTAAAAGGATGGAAAAAAATATTTCATGCAAATGGAAATGAAAATAAAGTGGGGAAGCAATACTTATATTTGACAAAATGGACCTTAAAACAAAGGATGTAGTAAGAGATCAAGAAGAACACCACATAATGATAAAAGGAACAATTCAACAGAAAGATATAACCATTATAAATATCTATGCACCAAACATAGGAGCCCTGACATACATAAAGCAGACTTTGATGGATATTAAGGGCAAGATTAACAGCAATATTATAATAGTAGGGGATTTCAATACCCCACTAACATCACTGGATAGATCCTCCGGAAAGAAAATTAATAAAGAAACAGCAGACTTAAAGGATATACTAGATCAACTCGATTTAATAGATATCTTCAGAACTTTTCACCCTAAAGCAGTATAATATACATTCTTTTCAAGTACTTATGGTACATTCTCTAGGATAGACCACATGTTAGGACACAAAAGTGGTCTCAATAAATTTAAGAAGATTGAAATCATATTAAGCATTTTCTGTGATCACAATGGCATGAAACTAGAAATTAACCACAAAAGAAACACTGAAAAAAACTTAAACACTTGGAAACTAAATAGCATGTTATTAAATAATGAATGATTAACAATGAGATCAAAGAAGAAATAAAAAAGTTTCTAGAAACCAGTGATAATAAGCATACATGAACTCAAAATTTATGGGACACAGCACAAGCGGTACTGAGAGGGAAGTTCATAACACTACAGGTATACCATAAGAAGCTAGAAAAAGCTCAAATAAGCAACCTGATTCTGCATCTAAAAGAACTAGAAAAACAACGGCAAAAAAAGCCCAGGACTATTAGAAGGAAGGAAATAATAAAGATCAGAGCAGAAATAAATGACATAGAGGCTAAGGAAACAATACAGAAGAAAAATCTTAACTACTTTAAATTTACACCTCCAGGAAGTAAAAATGATCAATCTAATCCTACATTAGCAGAGAGAAGAAAATAATAAAGATTAGAGCAGAAGTAAATAAAATAAGAACTAGAAAAACTCAATGAAACTTAGAGTTGATATTTTTAATCTGTACAAAATTGACATTTAACTGGACTCACTAAGAAAAAAACTCAAATAAAATTAGAGACGACAGAAGAGACATTACAACTGATGGAGGATAAATAAAAAGGATCATAAGAGATAATTATAAACAATTATATACCAACGGGTAAGAATATCTGAAAATTTAAGAAAACAATCTTGCTTACAGGAATAACAAAAAGAACAAAATACTAGGGAATAAACTTAACTAAGGAAGTGAAAGACTTTTACACTGAAAATTAAAGAGCATTGATATGAAAAATTAAACAAGACACAAATGGAGAGATGTAGGGCCAATAGTCTCTGCCATCATGGTCATTCACTTGCAGGTACTCATTGGAAAGGGGCAGTCGATAAAGAAAAAGTGGAGCCAAAAAATGGTGGATCATTTCTTTATTCAAGACTCACACTGGCCAATGAGCAAACACACAGGGAAAACACTTCCTTCTTCATTCAGTCAGAGCTCACAAAGCTACTGACACCTTATCTGGTTACACAGCCAGGAGAATCTTCTTTGGTTCCTCTTAGAATCACCAATCCCAAAGCCCCTCACCTCTAGATCCCCATCTGCCAACATGGCTTCTTACTCTGCAAAACTGGCTTCTCTCTCTTTCTATGCCATCTTGGCTACTTTCTCCTCTCTCACTGTCCAAAAATGGCTTCTCTCTTCTTCTCCTTTTCCTTCTCTCCTATTAAAACTTTTCTGGCATCAAAACTTCTCCTCCAGCACACATTAGCATAACAATGGCCCTTCCTAAGCAGGAAAGTAATTAGCAATTTCACAGATCACATACCTGGCGCTGCTCGACACCATTTTTAACAATAAAAGTGGGCAAACTCAAAATATACAAATTTTACAAACTCATTTGCCCAACAAGAGGCATTACATATTTATGTACTGGAAGATTTAACATTGTGAAAATGTCTATACTACCTAACGCAATCTATAAATACAATACAAGCCTTATCAAAACTCTAATAACAAGTTTTACAGAAATAGAAAAAAATATATAAAATTTATATGAAACCACTAAACTTCCCAAAGAGTCAAATCAAACTCAAAGAAGAAAATGAAGTCGGAGACATCACACTTCCTGATTTCAAAATATGATACAATGCTACATTATATTGACATAAAGACAAACATATAGACCACGGAACACAATACAGTCTATAAACAAATCCAAGTACCTACGGTTAGTTGATCTTCCACAGGGTGCCAAGATACACAATGGGGAAAGGATAGTTTCTTCAAATGATATTGGGAAAACTAGATATCTGCATGCAAAATGAAGGAAAGAAAGAGAAAGAAAGAGTGAATCCTTGTCATAACATCCCAAAGATTAACTTAAAATAAATTAAAAAGTTAAATATAAAAGCTGAAATTGTGAAACTCCTATTAAAAAAATTATGGACAAAAATCTTTACTGGTCTTGGCAATGATTTTATGGATATGACAAAAGCACAGGCAGCAAAAGCAAAACTAGACTGGCAGAATTGCATGAAACTAAAAAGTTTGCCCAACAAAATTAAAAAAAGGAAAGGAAATGTACACTGTAGGAGAAAATATTTGCAAACTATTAATTCCTGGTCAGGAATTAATTTCCAAAAATCATAAGGAATCCTTACAACTAAATAGCAAAAAAAGAAAAAAACAACAACTAATAGTCTTATTTAAAAATGGGATACTTGAATATATACTTCTCCAAAGAATACATGAAAATGGCCACTAAACATCACTAAAGAAAATGCAAATCAACATCACTAAAGGAGATGCAAATCAAAATCACAATGATGAATCACCTCACACCTATTAAGACTACTACTATTAAAAAACAGACAAACAAAAAACAATACAAAAGTATTGACAAGAACATGGAGAAATTACAACCCATGCAAAAAAAGAAAGAAAAGGAGAAAGAGAGAGAGAGTGAATCCTTGTCATAATAACATTCCAAAGATAGTAACCAAAAGAAAGAAATGGTGGCTACATTAATATCAGAGAAAACAGACATTAAGTTAAAATTTTTACAAAAGACAAAAAAGGACATTGCATATTAGTAAAAAGTTCAAAACAGCCAGAAGATACAATTATAGACATGACAATTAAACACATGAAGCAAAAGCAGGCAAAATTGAAGGGAGAAATAAAGAATTTTACAAAAATAGTTGGAGAGTTCAATAAGCCACTCTCAGTTATCGTTTGGATATACATACAAAGGTAAGAAAATGGAGTTTAACTACACAGTAAACCAACTAGATCTAACAGATATATAGAACACTCTACTCAACAACAACAGAAGACACATTATTCTGAAGTGCACATGGACATTTTCCAGGATAAGCCATATATTAGGTCACAAATTCTCCATAGTTTGTAAAGAATAAGATATTATACAAAGTAGCTTCTCCAACCACAATGGATGAAGTTAAAAAGAAATACTGTATCAAGGCATAAAAATACGTGAAGGGAAAATAAAAGCATATTTCTAAGTAAAAGAAGCTAATATGAAAAGGCTACATATTGTATGATTCCAAGTATATGGCATTTTGAAAAAGGCAAAACTAAGGCAAGAATATCAGTGATCACCAAGGGTTTGGGAAAGGAAGGATGAATATGGGAACACAGAAGACTTTAATGGCAGAGAAAATATTCTGCATGATACTCTAATAATGGAGACATGACATGACACGTTTATCATAGAATAGACAACAAACAATAAACCCTAATGGTAACTATAAACTTTAGTTAATAATAAGGCATTAATATTGGCTAAACAATTGTAACAAAGACTGAACAGCACACTAATGAAATATATTCATAATCATGAAACTAAACGAGATGAGTTATGAAAACTGTACTTTCTCAGTAATTTTCTGTAAAATCAAAACTGCTCTAAAATATAAAGTCTATGAAAAAAGTGAAATTAATTTTAATAATACATTTAATCTAATAGATCCAAAATATTTTAACATCCAATTCATATTTTTATTTTTTATTCTTTTTAAACATTTTTTTAGCAAAAGAAAGAGGGACAGACAGACAGGAAGGGAGAGAGGTGAGAAGAATCAACTCATAGTTGCAGTACCTTAGTTGTTCATTGATTGCTTTCTCATATGAGCCTTGGCCAGAGGGCTCCACCTGAGCCAATGATCCCTTGCTCAAACCAGCAACCTTGGCTCAAGCCAGTGAGCATGAGGTCATGTCTATGACCCCATGCTCAAGCCAGTGACACCACACTCAAGCCGGTGGCTCCACATTCAAGTTGATGAGCCCACACTGAAGCCAGCAACTTCTGGGTTTCAAACCTGGGTCCTCAGAATCCCATTGCGCCACCACCTGGTCAAGCACAATTCATATTTTTAAAATACTGATAAAAGTTTTATTCTTTTGTCAGACAAACATTTGAAACTCTGTGTATTTTACACGTTTATACTTGATTCACATTAGCCACATTTCTAGTGCTCAATAGCCACATCTGGCTTCCATATTAAATAATACAGATGTAGATAATGTCTCAATTCTTAGAATAGAGGTGTATACTGGATATAAAAGAAAAAGTGTGAGGAGGGGTATTAAAAGTAGCCTGTGAAAGAGAAAAGGCTTCAGAGTGAGGAGGGAGCTGAGTTGAGACCTGAAGGAGTCATTGGAATTACCTATGAAGAACAAAACACCAGGCAGAGCCAAAGCAAAGGTCAAGGCTGGGCCTGATTATCTCAGTTAGTAAAGATATCATAAACCACTATTAAATCTAGGGAGTTTATTACCTGTATGGGCTATGAAAGGAAGAATAGCTAAAACTGCCAATTCCTCAAATCTATGTCCTACACACTGAAGTGGGTGATAAAAAACAAAAAGGTGTTGGTTGACTTCAATAAGAGTTGTAGGCTACCCCACTTCTGAGGAATAACTTCCAGATTGAGGCTAAGTGGTATTGTGGTATATTCTTAAGGAGATAGGACAGAAAGCCTCCCTCATACCTTATTAAACTTGGAAAAATAATCAACTAAATTTATTTAATCTATTTCTAGATTTGATACATTTATCTTTATCTTACTCAACTTATTTTAGAAAGTATTCAAGGTATTTTTAGTTTTACTTATAATATGCATTTTTCTCCCACAGAAAATTTAGCCTCAAGCCACTGACCTAATTTTATGTGACTGAAGTTTCCATTTTGCATTTGTCTCATATTTAAGTTTCTTCTTATGAGGACTAAATGGCAGAAGGAGTGACATCACTTCACTTTCTCTTCAGAGATTAAATGTTGTTACGCATATTCCCATCATGCTTTCTTCCTGGAGGTAACCCAATGTATTTTGTAAGATTTTAGTCTTTGTTAGATGCTGTTTTTCTTTTTAAAGAACTACTCCTAAAACTTTTCTGTCCATTTATGAGAATTATTTTATCTTCTGGCCCCAAAGTCATTTATGCTGTTTGATATTTTTCCAAAGGAAGTGAAATATTTCAAATGACCTTATATCTCCTTATACACTAAAACTAGCAGTCCACATCTAGACTATTCCCAATTCTCAAAATATTACTGGTTTTGTTGTCCTACTACACAGGGTTTGTAGCTAACATTGATTAATTACTATATGTTAGGCACTATGCTGAGTACTTTGACAAACTTTAATTCTTTTGATCCTTATGTAACATTATTTAGTAGATGCTGTTCTTATTCTCATTTTATAGATTAGAAAACACATAGGTTAATGAGATACCAAGATGGCAGTGGAGTAGGCAGACACACAGACTCTCAGCTTACAGCACCAAACTGGATTACAAATAAATTTAGGAACAATCAGTATGAAAAACCAACTTTGGACTACAAGAACAGCACTCAAAAACCAAGGAGCAAAGAAGAAGCCACACAGAGCTGGGTAGGGAGCACAGATGCAGTGGGGTCCCCTGATTCCAGAAGCGAAGGGGGTGTGTGAGGCTGAGAGCCCAGAAAGGCTCTCATTCCAAAGAGAAGAGAAGAAAATATTGCTCACAGTCAGTTGTCTGGGGATCTGGGAATGGGGTGTGCTGAGAGGGCTGGCTTTTCTTTCAAAAGAAAAGTGGGGAGAGAGAGACAGACAGTGAGGGGCAGAGGAATGCATGGAATGACCTGAGAAGATGACTCATCCAGTGCGGAGGTACCCATAGCTGGGGGAGGGGTTGACCCCTTCATACAGGACAAGCCTAAAGTGGTTCTGGATGACCCACCTCCAGTAAGCTCTCCAGCTCCAATCAACGCAATAAGACACAGCTGAAAACAAGAAGTGGGGAGGAGGGGCAGTAATTCAGGTCTCCATGGAGATCTGAGATATACCTCCCCCTACTGAAGTGGAGAGAGCACCTAGGCCCTGGAGAGAAGCTGGTAGATCACACCTTCAGAGTCTCAGGTTACACCCAGCGCATTCCTGGACACAGTTTCAAATAAGTACCCTGCTGAGATCAGTAAACAAGATTACCACTGAGTTAAGAAAACTGAAAACAAATGAATCAAGACTTCAAAGAGGCTCTACTAGAAAAGCCAAATCTGACAGCGCATTAAAAACAACAGCTGATGCCAACCCAAGAAGACCTAGAAATAACACAACTGAAAATTGGAAGCAGACAACACCAACTCTTCTCTTAGCCAGTTCGACAAAAAACACACCCAAATGAGTAGGATATACACAGAAAAAATGGAAAGAAAGAAAAGTGCAATCCAAATGAACCACAAGAGAAACCTCCAGGCCTGACCAGGCAGTGGCACAGTGGATAGAGCATTGGACTGGGATGTGGAAGACCCAGGTTCGAGACCCTGAGCTCGCCAGCTTGAGTGCGGGCCCATCTGGCTTGAGCAAAAGCTTGCCAGCTTAGACCCAAGGTAGCTGGCTCCAGCAACAGGTGGCTCAGTCTGCTGAAGGTCCGTGGTCAAGGCACATATGAGAAAGCAGTCAATGAACAACTATGGTGTTGCAACAGCAACAAAAAACTAATGATTGATGCTTCTCACCTCTCTCCGTTCCTGTCTGTTTATCCCTAACTATCCCTCTCTCTGACTCTCTCTCTCTGTCCCTGTAAAAATAAAAAAAGAGAGAGAAACCTCCAGAAAATGAATGGAGTAAGACGGAAATAAGCAAACTACCAGATGCAGAGTTTAAAATAATGGTTATTAGAATGCTGAAATATCTTAGAACAACAATGGATGGGCACAATGAACACATAAATAAAGAGATAACAAGCATTAAAAAGGACATTGAAATTATAAAGAAGAACCAGTAAAAAAATGACATACAATATCAGAAATGAAAACTACATTAGAAGCAATTAAAAGCAGACTGGATGAAGCAGGGGATTGAATCAGCAATTTAAAAGACAAGATAAACAAAAACACGAAAGCAGAGCAGCAAAAAGAAAACAGACGGAAAAAATTCTGAGGAAACTCTAAAAGAGTTCTGTGACAACCTAAAGAGAAACAACATCTGCATCATAGGGGTTCCTGAAGAAGAAGAGAAATAACAAGGGATAGAGACCTTGTTCAATGAAATCATAGCTGAAAACTTCCCTACATTGAGGCAGGAAAAAGTCACACAAGTTCAAGAAGCACAGAAAACTCCATTAAAGAGAAACCCAAAGAAATCTACACCATTACACATCGTAATTAAGATACCAAAGCTAAGTGATAAAGAGAAAATGTTCAAAGCTGCTAGAGAATAAAAGGCTATCAACTACAAAGGAGCCTTCATAAGGATGACATCTGACTCCCCAACAGAAATATTTGAGCCAGAAGCAAATGGCAAGAAATATTTAAAATAATGCAGAACAAGAGCCTATAACCAAGACTTCTTTATCCAACAAGGCTATCATTTAAAATTGAAGGAGAAATAAAAAGCTTCCCAGACAAAAAAAAAACTCAAGGAATTCGTTACAACCAAACCAATGCTACAAGAAATATTAAGGAACCTGTTGTAAACAGAAAAAAAAAGGGAAAAGAATATAGTAAAAGGGAAGTATAGCTTTAAAGAATAAAATGGCAATAAACAACTACATATCAATAATAACCTTAAACGTAAATGGTTTAAGTGATCCAATCAAAAGACATAGGGTAGCTTTATTGATAAGAAAACAGAACCAATACATATACTGTCTATAAGAGACACACCTCAATACAAAAGATACACATGGACTGAAGGTAAAAGGATAGAAAAAATATTTCATACAAATGAAAATAAAAAAAAGCTGATGTAGCAATACTTATATTAGACAAAATGGACTTTAAAACAAAGGCTATACTAAGGGATTAAAAAGGTCACTACATAATGATAAAGGAAGAAATCTAACAGGAAGATATAACCATTATAAATATCTATACACTAAATATATAAAGCAGACTTTGTTGGATATAAAGGGCAAGATCAACAGCAATACTATAATAGTAGGAGATTTCAATACTCCACTAACATTAGATAGATCCTCAAGAAAAAATATTAACAAAGAAACAGCAGACTTAAAGGACATACTAGATCAAGTGGATTTAATTAATATCTTCAGAACTTTTCACCTTAAAGCAGCAGAATATACATTCTTTTCAAGTGCTCATGGTACATTCTCTAGGATAGACCATATGTTAGGGCACAAAAGAAGTCTCAAAAAATTTAAGAATATTGAAATCATATCAAACACTTTCTCTGATCACAATGGCATGAAACTAGAAATCAACCACAAAAGAAAAACTGAAAAATATTCAAACACATGGAAACTAAACAGCATGTAATTAAATAACAAATGGGTTAACAATGAGATCAAAGAAGAAATCTAAAAATGCCTAGAAATGAATGATAATGAGCATACAACAACTCAAAATTTATGGGACACAGTGAAAGCAGTACTGAGAGGGAAGTTCATTACACTACATGCATACCTTACAAAGCTAGAAAAAACTCAGATAAACAACTTAACCCTGTATCTAAAAGAACTAGAAAAAGAACAGTAAGTAAAGACCAGAAGTGTGTAGAAATGGAGTTGAGAAATAACAACTGACACACAGCAATGCAAAATATTGTAAGAAAATACTATGAAGAACTGTCTGTCATAAAATTAGACAAATAGGTGACATAGAAAGATTCCTTGAAACATATAATGTTTCAAAAATCAATCCGGAAGAATCAGAAAATCTAAACAGACCAATTACAACAAATGAGATCGAAACAGTTATCAAAAAACTCCCAACAAACAAAAGCCCTGGGCCAGATGGCTTCATAGGTGAATTCTACCAAATATTCAAAGAAGAACTAATTCCTATCCTTCTTAAGCTATTTCAAAAAATTCAAGAGGAAGAAATACTACAAAGCTCCTTTTATGAGGTGAGCATAATTCTGATCCTGAAACCAGGCAAAGACAACACAAAGAAAGAAAATAATAGGCCAATATCCCTGATGAATTTAGATGCTAAAATCCTCAACAAAATATTAGCCAACTGGATCCAGCAATATATGAAAAAATCATACACCATGATCAAGTGGGATTTATTCTGGAGAGGCAAGGCTGGTTCAATATTCACAATAGTGAAGATCTGGAAATAGCCCTAGTTTCCGTCAGTGGATGAGTGGATTAAAAAGCAATGGATTAAAAGACAATGGAATACTATGGGGTCATGAAAAAGAAGGAAATATTACCTTCTGCAACAACATGGATGGACCTGGAAACTATTATGTTAAGTGAAATAAGCCAGGCAGAGAAAGAAAAATATCATATGAACTCACTCATTTGAGGAATCCAATGAACAATGTGAACTGAAGAATGGAATTGCGACACAGGAGGGATCAAAGGGACCAGAGGAAAAGAGAACAGAGGGAAAGGGGATGATAGGATGGGATAAACCTGAAGGGAAGGGGAGAGGGTGCCATAGGGAGGGGGGCAAGGAAGATGTTGAGGGGAATACAGGGCAGGGGGGATGCATTCAGGAGGACACTAGAATCTATGTAAACACAATAAATTAAATTTTTAAAAAATACTCAGGAAATTTTCAGTGTACAGTCTCAGTTACTTCAATGGGAATGCATTTTTCTTCAAGGTTTTGTTTTCAATTACTAAGAGGGAGGTTGGATAAGGAAAGGAAGAAAAATCATTGGGAAAGAAAAAACAATAAAGTCTAGGGAGGGGAGGAAGAAATAGAATGAGAATTCAGAACATAGAAACAGAGGCCTTCAGGGACACATTTTAGCTACTTTAAAGTTTTGCCCAGGAAATGAAGCTGCTACCAGGACCCAACAAATCATATACTAGGAACCAAGGACCCACCTGTTCTTGCTCAGCATCTGCAGATGCTGAGGGCTCTGCTCCCCTGGTAGCATCCAAATTCCATGAAGAAAACAGTGATAGTGAGGTTCCTACAAAGAAATGGGCAGTGAAACTCAGCTGTGAAAGGGTCACCCCAGAGGAGTAAGCCTTGCCCACTTACAAGGTTGTAAAGTGTCCTTTACTTACCCTTGTCACCTTCCTCCTCCATAATCTAATCAATGAGTATAGAATATGATGCTTACAAAAGACAGGGTTAACAACTGGCATAAGTGTACCTCCTCTTTTGATCTGACCTGAATTAAGTTAAATAAATAATCTAATAATTGAAGTCTCTCAACTGAGAAGATCAGCACAGAAGCTTATGCATTGTTGGAGCCTGCTCTAGCTCACTGTAAGTTTCTGGCTCTCACAGCTTTGAAATGTCATGATTCAGAATTAGTTTTCCCATAGTCTGGCACTTTCTTGCCAAATACCCCTTATTTTTTCTACTCCCCAATACTAACTCTCCCCTACAACAAGGTTAGTTTCTATACTACTAAGAAGTAGAATTGTGGTGTAATAGGCCTGCAAATAACCTTAAAGATTTTCTAGTTCCAACCTTCTCACTTTACAGAGGAGACAACTAAGGCTCAGAGAGGAGAAAAAGAAAACACACAGGTAAAGTAACTGTAGTTAATTCATCCAATTAGTAGGGGATTGCAATCCATACAGTCTGGCTCCAAAGAAAGAATGCTTTCCCTCTACCCTCAAAAGTAATATAATCTCATTTCAAATAATGTAGTACTGTATACAGTTGTCCAACATTTGCCCCATTCTATACAATTTAAAAGCTGCAAACCCTATCTAATGTTCAAGCCAGCTAAACTACCTAATAAGTATTTTTAAAGTAGCTAACTAAAATAAATGTCATCCTGCCCCCAATTGTTTTCAGATTCTCTTGAGAGAATCTGGTGTCACTAGTTGATGTCCAGATTTCTTATTCCATAGCTATAGCTGAGATACATCTCTACAACCTCTAAAATTGCATAACTTCAGCTCTAAGATTTTTCAAAGTCAGTCACATAGCAATATGTTATCACCATGCCCGTAGACTTTCAAAAACACAACCTGTCCCAGAAAAAATGTAACAGCTATTACTCTATACAGTATTTCTCTTTACAAAAATATTTCTACAAATTTAATTCTAATATATATGCCTAGGCCATTTTTCTCAAACACTTTCTTAATACTAATACACCCAAAGGGTAGTATCTACTTCCATCAGTAAGGTGGCCCATTATAACAGTGATTTGACACTATGTAAATGAGTGAGAGGTAATCAAAGAAAAATCCTTCCTAGGACGAATAACTACAAATAAAGTGCTGATAACAATGTATCCTAGTTGAAACTTATAGTCCCTTTCAACCTGAGAATCACCATTCTGAGTACTAAATCAGAAAATTTGTGATTACACGAGCCATGGAATCACACAGATCTCTAAAAGAAATGAAGACTTAGTCTTTAGAGGAAGACTTCAGTCTGAATTTCTCCTGATGTCGCGTTTTGTTCCAGTTCTTCAGAATCTACAAGTAAACGTCATCCTACCTAGAAAATACATTCCTAAAGGAGATAAATTATAAAACTAAGATTCCCAAAACGTTTGATTAAAAACAACTCTACTTAAAAAGACATCCTTCTCACACACACAAAAAAAAGACATCCTTCTCTCTCAAGTAAGAATACCTATAATATTCCCCATGTGTAAAAAAGAATTGGGAAATTTTAGAAGTGGACTTTCCAGTACTCAGCTCTTCATTGATGTTCCCTTCCACAATTCTGTAGAGACTACCTAGAACATGATGAAATAAACTGCCTTCAGGATATTACATTAAAAATTGATGGGCCAGGTCAGAGAAAACCAAAACCCTTTCAAGGCTCTAGGGCCAGCAACACTTGTGTCTAATAAAAAACCTTAAAGAACATATTCAGCAGAAGAAAGTGTGGTCATGAATGAAGCACAGAGAAAAGAGAAAGCACTCAACACTCACACAAGCCATGTCAAGGGCAGTAGTACTGGGCATGCCAAAGACTCATTCTATTAAATAATGGCATTGAAAGAAAATACGATTTAGTATACATGTGAAGCAGACATACTTTGGGTCCTTCAAATCTAGGTTCAAATTCTGACTTTATAATTACTACTTGTGATAAATTTGAGGTTGTTCTGAGATATTCAATATTTTTCAACTCTAAAATAAGACTACACCCTGGCTGGTTGACTTAGTGGTAGAGTGTTGGCCCAGCATGTGGATATCCCATGTTCTTCTCCACCCCTCTAACTCCCCCATCTCTCTCTCTCTTTCTTCCCCTCCCACAGCCATAACTTGATGGTTTGAAAACATCCCCTGGGGGCTGAGGCTGGCTCTATGGAGCCTCTGCCTTGGGCACTAAAAATAGCTCAGTTGTGAGCATGGCCCCAGATGGACAAAGCATCAGCCTCAGACAAGGGTTGCTGGGTGGATCCTGGTCAGGGCACATGCAGGAGTCTGTCTCTCTATCTCCCCTCCTCTCACTTGGAAAAGAAGAAATAATAATAATAAAATAAAATTAGACTAATAATATATAGTAGGATTTTATAAAATAAAATAATGAAATAAGACATATAAACTGCTGATCATAATGCCTGACACAAAGTATGCACTCAATAAATATTATGAATGAACTATGCCACATTCAGAGATGGCCTCAAAGATTTCCCTGTCTCGTGTACACACCCCACCTATCACTTTCCTTGAATGCGACAAGAACCAGTGAATATGAAGGGGTATCACTTTCATGTTTAAGTTTTATAATCAGTTGACTATAAATTAATCAAAAGACAGATTATCCTCAGTGTGCCAGGCTTAACCATGTGAATCCTTTAAAATGAGAAGGATTCTCCTTTTGACCTCAAAGACTAAGCGAACAGCCATTTTGTCCAAGGAGGTAGTCATGGAAAAGATCTGAGTGTGATCTCTAGCTGCTGAGTTTAGTCCCCAGTTGAAAATCAGCAAGAAAATGGGGAAGTCATAGAGCTGCATGGGAATAAATCATACCGATAACCAGTGAGATTGTAATTGGATCTCAAATCTCAGGTGAGATTACAGTCCTGGCTGACATTGCAATTTTCCCCTGGCGAGATTCTGAGAAGATGATCCAGTTAAGCCACAATTAGACTCCTGACCTATGCAAACAGCAATATAACAAATTTATGTTGTTTTAAGCTACTAGATTTGTGGGAACTTCTATAGTTATGCAGCTCTAGAAGATTAATATAAATTCTACCTGTTGTTCTTGTGATATGGTTACTATTACTACAAATTAAAATCATGTTACTATATTTCTCTTTCTGAGTCTAGGCTCACCTCAACTTTCTGATAATGTTGGCACCTCATATAGCTTGCATACCAGCAGAAAGTGCTGATTAAGATAGCAAGTATAGACTATATTTACTATTTACAGTTTATATTAACTCACTGGCAATAATAAAAAAAGAATGAGAAATAATTAAATGAACAGTCCTTCCATTTTTTTTATTTTCTCCATCTCAGCCAGTGGTATACTTGTTAGAGGTCCATCATGGAAGACTAATTTTGATCTCTGTATTCGATAGTAACACATATTGTTTAATAATATTGAGATCAAAGAGATACAACCTGTCTGACTCCCTTCTCACTAATAAATAGATCATACAACAGGCTAAGTTTTAAATTTCAGATTCATGCGTTCTCCATGATAGCATGGTTGAAGCCATAGCACATAAGAAAGCTGTTACATTTTATGTGTGAAAACTAAGAGTAGGCAGCAACAACTCTATCAGCAACTGATTGGAAGAAATGAGAAGATTTAGTGATCTCAGCTATACTTCCTTTAGAAATGAAAACCAAAAGCCATTTCTATCTTGTTTATGATTTCTAAAGGCAATCTTTTAAATGTTCCACCATTATGGCATCATATATTGGTCAAAGTAGATATTGTTTAGGATTTTAAGTAAGCATTTTTTCTGAGTTTTCTTAGAGGTATTCTCAGGAAATAAGATTTTTAACCTTTATTGGGATGATCATAAGACTTTCTCCCTTGACAGTTTAAAGTGATAAATTATATTAATAGATTTCCTAAGCTTGAATCATCTATACTTTCCTGGAATAAAACCAACTTGGTCATGATAGATGATGGTTTTTAATGTAAAATTAAATTTGATGTGCTTATATATTTATTTATAATTTATCTGTATTTATAATTTATAAGTTGACATGCTGATATTATATTTATAATTTAATATTTATTTACAATCTTTATTACTAAAATTATATTGTCTTAAAGTTTCTTTTGTCGTGTTTTTGTCAAGTTTTGGTATCAAGGTGTTTTAGTTTTAAAAATCAACTTGAATAGTGTTTTCTTCTTTTTCTCTCTGTTATGAAATATCTTATGTAGTATAACCATTATATGTCTTTTGAAGTTTTAAATAATTGGCCAACAAACCATCTTTGCTTTATACGGTGTGTCCGTAAAGTCATGGTGCACTTTTGCATGGTGACCGATCCAAGTGCACCATGACTTTACAGACACACTGTATATATACTAAAATAATTATTTTATACTATTATCTACTTTCCATGTTCTAATTATATTTTTAAAATTATTCCTGCTTAAAATTTGGCAATTTCTACTTTCTCAGAAAATAATCCATTTCATTAAGATTTTCTAATTCAATACTTTGATTCTTTTTATTGACTTTCTTAATTTGAATTTTTTGGCTTTCTCTGAACTAAAATTATTAAGTAACTCAATTTAGTTAATCTATCAAGCAAGAGTTAAAATATGCAAACTGTTGTATCTATGATAATGCAGGAAATGCTACTAATGTTGTATGAGCTCAATTTTCAAAAGTGTCTATTGATAAAATTTTAATCCAAACTTTCTGCAAAAGATTTCAGGTAATGGCAAAGTGATACTGTAAACTATTAAATTACAACAAGTGAGAATAACTCAATGTGTAAAGAGATTATGTGTGAGTTTTGTGTAACACGTGGATATAAAAAAAATCCTGCAAAGTACAGTTGAAATATGAGAGAGTTTAAAGAATATTGCTAAATGACAAAGGAATCCCATTTTTTCCCCCCCACAGGGATAGAGAGAGAGCCAGAGAGAAGGATAGATAGGGACAGACAGACAGGAATGAAGAGAGGTGAGAAGCATCAATCATTAGTTTTTCATTGCCGTTGCGACACCATAGTTGTTCATTGATTGCTTTCTCACATGTGCCTTGACCTCCAGCTTTCAGCAGAGTGAGCAACCCTTTGCTAGAGCCAGCGACCTTGGGTCTAAGCCGGTGAGCTTTTTTTTTTTTTTTGCTCAAGCCAGATGGGCCGCGCTCAAGCTCGCGAGCTCGGGGTCTCGAACCTGGGTCTTCCTCATCACAGTCCAACGCTCTATCCACTTCGCCACCACCTGGTCAGGCAGGAATCCCATTCTATAAGAATGAAATAAAATAGATACAAACACAAACATGGATCTTAAACAGGGTGTCCATTTTATATGCATCCTTTTCAAACCATAGATCTAAAGCACAAAGTAGTATAACCATCAATCTTATATTTTTAAAGCCAAGTAAAAAATAATGTTTTGCAATAATATTATATTCAGGTATAATACAAAAAGTAAAATGAGAAGTAGACTTGGTAATCTGATTAGGTATAAGATAAATGGATTGACAACTCAGATTCAGAAAATAATTTGTTTTTCCCAGGAGAGCTACTCATAAGAACACAACACAATGTCTTTGCAATATCTGGCAGTATCATTTATGGAATATTATCTTCTCAATATATTGAGTTAATTACTTATAATTTGATTTAAAATGAATTTCTTGATCCCCATTTCACTCTTTTCCACATCAGAGAGGTAGAGACATATTCTTGTGGGGATTCAATTTGTTTTCATGGAATTGAACTATTATGAAAACTTGTATAAGTGAACAAAGTTATTTTCTGATTTTAGCATCATTCTGGAAAACTTTAAAAAAAAATTGGGGAAACTACAAGGTGCAGGGTTACCTCAGAAAAGGCTTAGACTATATAGTTTTAAATTAATAGATATTTAATCATTTCTGGATGGTTGATAGAGTGAGCTAGAAACTGTGATAGTTGAAGTAAAAGGAGTAATACATATACATGCTGAAGCACTCACAGTGCTTGAAGAATTTGAAATTTTAAAAAAGTGCTTTATGAATCTAAAGCTTGGGCAAATGTTAGGGAATAATCAAGAGTTTGGTCAATGATAACTATGAGATAGAATCAAGAGTGGCATATACTTCAAAGAAGTGAGAATTTTTATACCAAGACAGTGTGATATAGTGTGTAAGTGACAGTGATGCGCAGGATGGGTCAGAGGAACAACTGGATGCAGAGAGCTCAGGTGGAAGTCTATTGTCTATGCAAAAAAAAAAATAATAAAATAATGAATCTTTCATTCAATTCAATTCAACAACTATTAATTGAGCACTGACTATACAGCAGTACTCGTCTAGGTGCTTAGGCTAATATTGTGAAAAATATAGTCTAACATCCTTACCCTCTTATGATGCACATTTTAGTAATGGAAGGCAAAAACAATAGGAAAAAGGATTGTGATAGCAGAAGATTTTGCAAAGATTGAGGTGGCAGAAACTTTTTTTTTTTTTTTTTTTTTTTTGCGAGAGAGAGAGAAACAGAAAGACAGACAGAGATAGACAAGAAGGAAGAGAGATAAGAAGCATCAGTTCTTCGTGTGGCACCTTAGTTATTCATCGATTGCTTTCTCATATGTGCCTTGACTGGGGGTTTCCAGCCAAGTTAGTGACACCTTGTTCAAACCAGCAATCTTGGGCTTTAAGCCAGCTCATTAGGGCTCAAGCCAGCAACCATGGAGCTATGTCTATGATCCCAGAATCAGGCTAGTAACCCCTCACTCAAGCTGGTGAACCCATGCTCAAGCCAGCGACCTCGGGGTTTCAAACCTGGTTCCTCCACATCCCAGGCCAACACTCTACCCACTGTGCCACCGCCTGGTCAGGCAGGAACTTCTTGATATTGATGGTTGTGGGGCAGCTGTGTTAGGCTCACTTTGCTTGATTAGTGCGTGAGCACATGGCAGAGGCACGTGTGCATGACCTATATAAGGCTATGGGTGCTTGTGCTAAAGAGAGATGGGGGATTGTGAATGGCGGTTTGCCTGCTCACAACTGTGAGGGGCTATTTTGCTGTTTGTTTGCCTGAGAGGCAGTTTCCCTACCTGTGTGCTCATCTGCCATTGTGAGACTTTATTAAACAGAATGGCCCAACCTTTTCCAGCTCTGCAGTTTCTATACCATCTGCCCAAATCCAATGTGGACCTGCCTGGCCTAGGCCACTGGCATTGCAATGGTCAAGAAAAGAAAGAATTTTTTAAAAATCTATAGCCTAGGTTTAAGGTTTAAAGTAAAAAGTAAATGGAAAGGCCATTTGAATTAACTTTCAGGTGGCTATTTCCATGATTATGTAAAAGAGAACAGCAAGGTTTGATCAACCAGAAAGAACCTCAGACTCTTGCTTATACAATAATTTTCAAGAATGTTTTCCACCACAAATCCAAAGGAGCCCCTATGATGGGATTATTGCCCTTATAAGAAGAGAAAGAAATACCAGATCTTGTGTGAAGACATAGCAAGAAAGTAGTCTTTTGCAAACCAGAAAGAGAACACTCAGCAGATACTGAAGCTGCTGCACCCTGATCTTGGACTTTAAAACACCCTCCAGAATTGTGAGAAATAAATGTCTGTTGTTTAAAAATAAGTACACAGAGGAGTAAACATTTCTTCCTTGTAGACTATGTACCTGTCCTAAAACTAGTTCTGTTTTGCCTTTTCCCACTCCATCTATCTATAGCCAATGTGAACTATTCCTTTTCCAAACTATTTCCATAAAAAAACCATCAACCCCAATACCAAAAACAGGTTTTATCTTTTCCATCTAGTGCTGCTGCTGGTGCTTCAGACTGCATGCCCAGATCCTGATCATTTTGGGGGTTGTGGATGGGAGAGAATAGCATATGGCTTGATAAATTTATTCTTCAGAAAAGCTTTCAGCCTTGTAAATTTTTTTAAATTTATTTTTATTTATTCATGTTAGAGAGGAGACACAGAGTGAGAGAGAGAGAGAGAAAGAGAGAAAGGGGGGAGGAGCTGGAAGCATCAACTCCCATATGTGCCTTGACCAGACCAGTGCAGGGTTTTGAACTGGCGACCTCAGTATTCCCAGGTCAACGCTTTATCCACTGCGCCACCACAGGTCAGGCGGAAATTTTTTTTAACAGTTGAATTCTTCCTAGTGCCAAGCAGTTTGAATATAAAGATACACAGGAAGTAACACGATTCTGGAAAAGTGACTGATATAATGATGGTGGAAGTTCTGGATAAGTTGAAACTTTGACTCACATCAGATATCCTTGTGAAATATGCAACAAAACAATTGAAATGGTGGTTTTAAAATTCAAAAAGAATTAAGCTAAGAGAAATCTGATTAGAAGGTTATTTTTCCAGTTATCATACATGAGATCACCAAGAGAAAAATAATAGAATAAGAGGCAACACCCAGAAACAAATACCAGAACACTGATATTTATAAGTATACTATTATAAAAGTAAACCAAGCCTGACCTGTGGTGGCGCAGTGGATAAAGCATCGACCTGGGAACCCTGAAGTCGCCAGTTCAAAACCCTGCACTGGTCTGGTCAAGGCACATATGGGAGTTGATGCTTCCAGCTCCTCCCCCCTTTCTCTCTCTCTCTCTCTCTCTCTCTCTCTCTGTCTCCTCTCTAAAATGAATAAAATAAAAATAAAATTAAAAAAAAAGTAAACCAAGAAGAATAAGTTAGAATAATAATAAAGACGGATATAAAATTTAAAAAATAATGAAATATCACCCAAGTGATATTGATCACTGTAAGAGAGTTTCCAAAGGGATGGAGTAGTTTCTAAATTGAGCAGAGATTGAATAAAAAGAGAAAACACCAGAATGAAAAATGTTTCAGAAGAAAAGTGGGAGTTTATAGAAGGAAAATCTAGACTATAAGACAGTGGTTCTCAAAATGTGTGCCAGGGCACACTGGTGCACCCTAGAAGGTTTCCAGGTGCGCTCTATGCTATTTCAGAGAAATATGTGCCTATTGAGGGCCAGAAAGCCAACAGAGTTTTTGGAGTTTAGTTTTTGGGGTGTAGGAAATTGGTTGTAAGCTGGCAGTCTGCCCAATCCCCACCTCACTTGCCTGATTAGGTTACAGAAGGCTGTTAAACTGTGGTGCTGGATTGTTTACACTACCCCCCCCCCATGTTCCCCAGAAAGACTGAAGGCAAGTTTCTTCTATCCTTTGTTTGGTGTAAAGTTCAGATGATATGTATGGTGGGGGTTTTGGATTGATGATGAAACATCAGGAATTGTCTCTTAAAGCCTTTTGGATTTTTATAAAAGAAGAATGTGTGGCAATATCTTAAAAAGCTTTGAACATTTTATTACAATTTTCAACATCCTATTTATGTGAATTAGGATTTTCTACCCTCAACACAATTAAGAGTGAAAAGAGAGGAATTCTTTAATGTATTGACAAGGAAATAAGAGTTTGCTTTTCAAATATATGCCCAAATATTGAAGAAATCACCATGACACATCAGGCTCATGTTTCTCATAAACACAAGAATGAAAAAACACATCTGTGCTGGGACCTGCAGAATTTATTAAATCTCACTAAGAATGTACCTATCTATATATATATATAAATGACATTTTTGTTTTATTTTTTAATTTTCTAACTTCTCTTTGTTATGAATTCTAAAAAGCATAACGCAAAAAATGTAACATAAAAATGTTTTTTAATGTCAGAATAAATTCAATTTTATCATATTTATTTCATTTAATTACCATAAAAGCATGCTTGGACGTTATATTTTTTTCTTTAATATTTGATTTAATTATTATAACATATTTCTCATAAATTTGTATATAGTGCACCTACAATTATTTGTAGGGTTATAAACGTGCCCCGACTTCAGTAAGTTGAGAACCACTGCTCTAAGGTATTGTTAGCTGAAGATCAGAAATGGAGAAAGTTTAGGAAAACTTGATGGTAGGATGAGTAGTCAGCAAGTTGAGATAATTTTGCTTTTTGTGGGAGAATTAATTAGAAGAAGCTTGAGTGTGATTATGAGCTCAAAGGGAGCAGAATGCGCCTCCTCAAAATAAATCTGTTTGACAAAGGATTATTTTGAGCTGATTATTTTGAGAAACTACAGCCACAGGAGAAGCTCTGTTGCCCCCTTTTGGAAGGGGAACTATCATTAGAATGAGGAATTGTACCAGGAAGAGAGCTATTACCAGAGATCGTTATTTTACCAGAGAAACTTATCTGCATAGAAAGGCAAACTTTGTTTACCAAGCATTTCCTCCTCACTTACTCAGGAATTGTCTTCCTCTCTTTGAAGCCCCAGATCCCTACCCCTTTCCTTAGCTTAGGGTGGAATATAAGACTCAATTATCTGACTGCCTTTTGAATTTTGTATCTTTGTAGGGCTCCTGAACTTATGAATTTAAATAAAACTTTTTATCATATTAATCTGTTATTATAAGAATGTCTCAACTAAGAATGTACAGTGCTTCCATAAAGTCATGGTACACTTTTGACCGGTCACAGGAAAGCAACAAAAGACAATAGAAATGTGAAATATGCACCAAATAAAAGGAAAACCCTCCCAGTTTCTATAGGATGATGTGACAGCATGTGCGCATGCGCAGATGATGATGTAACACCGTGTATACAGTGGAGCAGCCCACAGCCATGCCAGTCAAGATGTGGACGGTACAGAGGAAAGTTCAGTATGTTCTGTGGCTCGCTAAATTCGAATCCGTGACCAAAGTGCAACATGAATATTGGCGCATTTATAACGAAGAACCACCACATAGGAATAACATTACTCAGTGGGATAAGCAGTTGAAGGAAACCGGCAGTTTAGTGGAGAAACCCCATTCTGGTAGGCCATCAGTCAGTGACGAGTGTGTAGAGGCTATACGGGATAGCTACCTAAGGAGCCCTAAAAAATCTGTGCATGCGTGTGCTCGACAATTACACCTAAGCAAGACTACAGTTCATAAGGTGTTAAAGAAACGTCTCTGTTTTACGGGGTACAAATTGCTTCTGGGAGTTGGAAGTTGGTACGTCCGCCTACTCCGTCGCCATCTTGCTTCGTTTGTTTGTTTTTTTTAAAGATAGATTAAGCTGACAAGATTCCTTTACTCTTCCCCCTTCTTCCTGTCTGGATGAAGATGTAATGTCTGGAGGCACAGCAGCTATCCTTTGTTCCCCATCTCTTCTCTCTGCAGGCCTCCATCTTGGCTGCCTGCCTCCTCTCCAACCTACGGGGTACAAATTGCGGCTGTTGCACGCTATCAAACCAGCGGATAGACCCACACAATGCGCGTTTGCTACAGATATGCTTCATGAGATCGACAATGATGCAAGATTTTTGCAGAAGATTGTGTTTAGCGATGAGGCGACCTTCCATATCTGTGGACATGTTCATCGCCAGAACGTCTGAATATGGGCTGCTGAACATCCTCATGCCTACATTGAGTATGAACATAACACCCCTAAAGTGAACGTGTGGTGTGGCCTGATGCATGATAAGGTGATAAGCCCATTTTTTTTCACGGAACACTCTGTGATGGCAAACACCTTTCTTGACATGCTGGAATTGTATGCAGTGCCACAATTTCCAGAAGGTGTCATCTTTCAATAGGATGGCGCTCCTCCACACTACGCCACCATTGTTCTTGAGTTTCTGGATAGAACATTCCCCCGGCGGCAGTGGATAGGCAGGGCTTCTGTCAAGCCATGGCCACCACAATCCCTGGATCTGATGCCCTTAGACTTTTACTTTTGAGGTTATGTGCAGCAACATGTGTACATTGAATTTATCAATGACATTAATCGCTTAAAACAGAGAATCACAGACGTTATTCACTCTGTTACACCAGACGTCCTTACCCGTGTGTGGCAAGAACTTCACTATCGTTTGGATATGTGTAGGGCAACAAATGGAGCCCACATCAAACTGCACTAAATAGGTATGAAACTGAGAGAGTTTTCCTTTTATTTGGTATAGATTTTACATTTCTATCGTCTTTTTTTTTTTTTTTTTTTTTTTTTTTTTTTTTTTTTTTTTTTAATATATATTTTATTATTATTAATTCTAATGGGGTGACATCAATAAATCAGGGTACATATGTACAATGAAAACATCTCCAGGTTATCTTATCATTCAATTGTGTTGCATACCCATCACCAAAAGTCAAATTGTCCTCTGTCACCTTCAATCTGGTTTTCCCTGCGTCCCTCCCCTCCTCCCTATCCCACTCTTCCCTCCCTCCCCCCATCCCATAACCACCACTCTCTTGTCCATGTCTCATACCCTCACTTTCATGTCCCACCTATGTATGTAATCGTGCTGTTTTCAGTTTTTCTTTTTTTCTGATTTACTTATTTCACTCCGTTTATCGTCTTTTATTGCTTTCCTGTGACTGGTCAAAAGTGCACCATGACTTTACGAACACACTGTAGATGGTAGAAGTAAAATAAATTTTCTACCCCTACAAAATTAAAGGGGAAAAAAGGCCACAGTCAAAGTGATTACATTGCACCTACTGCATTGCTTTTCAAAAGCAGGGGGTGATAGAACAGATCTTAGAAGATACACCATCATTTGGAGTCGACCAGAATCAAAGAAATGAACATTAATATAATAAGGCATTTTCCTTTATCAGGCAAGCTGGGAATGCTACACAAATGTTCTTGGAGCTGCACAGAAATCAGAGGGAGTTAATGTATGAGCACTTAGCTTTTACTCAGTAAAATAGGAGAAAGTTCATATGCCATGTTTTCAAGTGATAAGGGTGATGAGGAAGGTGATGAATTATGAAAATTACTTAAATTACCACCTATGTCTTCCAACAATTTAGGGTAATTCAAGACCCTCAGAATTTAAACCAAAAAGAAAAAGAGGAGAGAGTATAATAAGTGTCATGTGCTTATGGGAGATATTAAAGGAAGAACTGAACTTAAGAGAAAGGGGGAAAAAAACTGCCCTTCAATTTATTGGGGTATGACTTAGGACATAATAAATGTAAAATTACAAAATTTTTTTCAGAAAAAATTTTATTTGAAAGGGAAGTGGTTCAAAAAACCACTGATGTATGTTGCATTTTCAATCATATTAGCTGAATTAATATGTTCTAGAATTTACTTGCTTTAGTAGTTATATATTACTATCATGTATATTTTGAAATTAATAAATTTTAGTAACTATGTTTAGTTACCAAGTGGAACTCTGCCTTGAAAAAGCCAAAATTTTTATCTAATAGCAGAATTAGTGGGCATAAAAATGTTATAACTTCATATTCTACTGGTTTATGTGAATGAGTAAGTCAAAGTGAAGCTGAATATTCATATTCATTTATTACAATGATTGCTCCTAGTGACAATTGAAAAGATTCTTTTGCATTTCACCAGGTAAAACAAGGTAAGCACTTTCTTTATATGGATTACAATTCCTAAAGAGAGTATCTAAATTTGCATCTACTACATTGCTTTTCAAAGAGTGACATAATCATTAGGGAAATTCACTGTAAACCTGATTGCAAATGCTGTAGTTGTAGTGCATAACTCTTTTTTTTTAAGTGTTTAACGCTTTCCAGACACAGGGTTTGACTTAATGATGAAGTAAAAAAACATAAAAAATAAAATATGAATAAATTGATGTTACTAAAATTAAGTAGGGATGAAACAATCTTACTTTAGAGTAACTCTAAAAATAGTTGTCTTAAAAAAATATCATTCCTTTTGAGAGTGTTCCTTGTCAGAATGCTATTTTTTAAATTTCTTTTTATAAATCAAGGATTTGGTTCTGTATTTAAACTTTAATGGATGATCTCAAAATGCAGTGTTTATCTCACCATCAGGCAGAGTCTATAGCACTTTTTTCATGTTTTGTACCATGGTTGTTATTAAGTATGAATAAAAGCAAAATGCAATCAATATTCATGACACTTAATCTCGATGAAGAATGAGTAATGTAAATCTAACAAAATAAGCAGACTTAAGGATGACAATTTTAATAATGATATTCAAAGAAATAACATACCTCTTTAAGATATTCTTCTTTAATACTTGTCTTGTTTTTTCCTATTTCGTTTTACATCCAAAGTTGCTTTACATTAAAATAATTTATGGGTGGGGACAAGATGGCGACGGAGTAGGCGGACATACCAACTTCCAACTCCCAGAACCAAAGTGGATTATAACTTGATTTTAAGAACCATCATCTGGATAAACCAACGTTGAACTAGACTGAGAGGACTCTTCAACTGAAGAACACTGAAGAAGAAACATTGAGACTGGTAGGAAAAGCGAAAATGAGGAAAGGGCTACCCAGCTCCCCAGAGCGAAAGGTAACCCAGAGAGACCCATGTGGCAGGAAGAGAGGCTAGCAGAAAGGTAGAGACTTGGGTCTCAGGAACAGAGCCCCAGCCTACAGCCCCAGAGCCTAGAAGAGGCATATGGACAGTATTGAGCTATGAAACAGGTTAGGATACTATTTGTGAGAAAGAGACAGTTGTCTCAGACCTAGGTTTCTTCTTAAAGGGACAACGCAGAAAACCTCTCTCACAACCACTCACCCAGGACTCTGGGAGACAAGGAGAAAGGAGAGGACCATAGCAGCGGGAAGAGAGTGTGGTCTGGAAGGACAGGGAGAAAAGTTTTGAGGGACAGCTACCCTAAACCCTGGGCTGAGTCGTTCCACAAATCTAAAACACTATTTCCCCTGGAACCAGCAAGGGGAAGCAGGACACCAGTCAAACAAGCTGCCCTGCGGCAATTAGAGCACAGTCGCTTAGAAGGAAGGAGATTTCAAGACTACAGTATGGAGTGTTAGACTGAGCTGCAGTGCCCCCACCCACACTGCTGAGGGCTTGCTAGAGGGCAGGCAGCAGCGGGACACTGAGCAGGGTTCCGTCGGCAGGGGGCAGAGGCCGAGCCAGTTGGCATGAGCTTGTTCTAGCCCAGAGGGGACAAAAGGGAAGTGCGAAAGTGGTCCGGCGGCTGCAGGCCCGCCTGTGACCCCACCTGTGGGGGAAAAGTGGGAGCCTGGAATGGGCAAAGATCCACTGCTGGGCAGCAGTCTCACCTGGCCTCCGAGGCTTGAAGCCCTGCAAGAACCTGCTTTGACTATGGAGGCAGGGCAGAAGCCCGGACTCGCAGTGGAGCACGCACCAGCAGCCCGGCTGAGGAGGCAAGGTTGGTGGGGGTGGGGTGGAAGCCTGGCTCATGACTGAGCACAACCAGCAGCCCCTCCCAGCCAAGGAGCTAAGGTTGGTAGGGGTGGGGCGGAAGCATGGCTCGCAGCTGAGCGTTCACCAGAAGCCCCTCCCTGCCAGCCAGAGGAGCCAGCTGACAGGGACCTGCAGCTGAAAAAAAGTGCTCACCTTTGCCCTTGTTGCCCAGGCTTGTGGCCCGAGTGTGGTGCACAATCCCACCTTTGGGAGAGGGGCAAAGGCTGAGACCAGCTGAGGCTTATAAAGCTTGGCATGAGAACATAGCCGCTCCCACAGAGGCGAGACAGAAAATGCAGCAATAGCCAAAGCAGCTGGCACAACACCTATACCCAACAGCCCTAGGCAGCTGCAGAGGGGGTGATGGGCCTGCAGACAGACCACACCTAGGAAACACAGAGGCAATACCTATTGGACTCCAGTAACCAAACCTTTCTTACACACAGACAAAATGGGCAGGCAGAGGAATGCAACCCAAATGAATCAAGAGAAATTCCCAGAGAAGGACCTGAATGAATCAGATAGAACCAAACTACCTGATGCAGAGTTCAAAACAATGATAGCTAGGATTTTCAAAGAGCTTAGAGCAACAATGGATAGTCATTACAAACACCTAAATAAAGAGATACTAAGTATAATAAAGGAAATTGAAATAATAAAAAAGAATCAGACTAGAAATGACAAATACAGTATCAGAACTGAAGACCACAATGGAAGGAATTAAAAGCAGGACGGATGAAACTGAGGATCAAATTAGCAAGTTAGAGGACAAAATAAACAAAGGCACAGAAGTAGAGCTGAAAAAAAAAAGAGACTCAAAAAATTTGAGGAAACTCTAAGGGAGCTGTGTGACAACATGAAGAGAAACAACATCCGCATCATAGGGGTTCCTGAAGAGGAAGAGAAAGAACAAGGGATAGAAACTTTGTTCAATCAAATCATAGCTGAAAACTTCCCTAAATTAAGCCTGGAAAACATTTCACATGTTCAAGAAGCACAGAGAACTCCATTAAAGAGAAACCCAAAGATATCTACACCAAGACAAATCATAGTTAAAATACCACAGCTAAGGGATAAAGTAAAAAATTTTAAAGCTGCTAGAGAAAAAAAGGCCATCACCTACAAAGGAGCCCCCATAAGGATGACATCCGACTTCTCAACAGAATCACTTGAGGTCAGAAAGAAATAGCAAGATATATTCAAAGTACTGCAGAACAAAAACCTACAACCAAAACTACTCTATCCAGAAAGGTTAACATTTAAAATTGAAGAAGAAATAAAGAGCTTCCCAGACAAAAAAAAAAAAACCTCAAGGAAATCATTAAAACCAAAACAATTCTGCAAGAGATGCTGCCTGTTGTGAACAATTCAAAGAGGGGAAAGAATATAGCCAAAGAAGAATACAGCTTTAAAGAATAAAATGGCAATAAACAACTACATATCAATAATAACCTTGAATGTAAATGGATTAAATGATCCAATCAAAAGACACAGGGTAGCTGCGTGGATAAAAAAACAGGACCCATACACATGCTGTCTACAAGAGACACTCCTTAAAACAAAATATGCACATAGACTGAAGGTAAAAAAATGGAAAAAAAATATTTCATGCAAATGGAAATGAAAAAAAAGCCAGGGTAGCAATACTTATATCTGACAAAATGGACTTTACAACAAAAGCTGTAGTAAGAGATAAAGGACACTACATATTGATAAAGGGAACAAGGTCACTACATAATGATAAAGGGAGAAATCCAATAGGAAGATATAACCATTATAAATATCTACACACCAAATATAGGAGCATCTAAATATATAAAGCAGACTTTGTTGGATATAAAGGGCAAGATCAACAGCAATACTATAAGAGTAGGGAATTTTAATAGCTCAAACATCACTAAATAGATCCTCAAGAAAGAAAATTAGCAAAGAAACAGCAGACTTAAAGGATACACTAGATCAATTCAATTTAATAGATATCTTCAGAACTTTTCACCCTAAAGCAGTACAATATACATTTTTTTCAATGGCTCATGGTACATTCCCTAGGATAGACCACATGTTAGGACACAAAAGTGGTCTCAACAAATTTGAGAAGACTGAAATTATATCAAGCATTTTCTCTGATCACAATGGCATGAAACTAGAAATTAACCACAAAAGAAAAATTGAAAAATACTCAAACACTTGGAAACTAAATAACAGGTTATTAAAAAAAATGAATGGATTAACAATGAGATCAAAAAGAAATAAAAAGGTTTCTAGAAACGAGCATACAACAACTCAAAATTTATGGGACACAGCAAAAGCAGTACTGAGAGGGAAGTTCACACCTCTACAGGCATACCAAAAGAAGCTAGAAAAAGCTCAGTAAGCAACTTGACCCTGCATCTAAAAGAACTAGAAAAACAACAGCAAATAAAGCCCAGGATTAGTAAAAGGAAGGAAATTATAAAGATCAGAGCAGAAATAAATGACATAGAGGCTAAGGAAACAATACAGAGGATCAATAAAACCAGGAGCTGGTTCTTTGAATAGGTAAACAAGATTGATGAACCTTTAACTAGACTCATCAAGAAAAAGAGAGAGAGGACTCAAATAAATAAAATTAGAAATGAGAGTGGAAATAATAACTGACACAACAGAAATAGAAAGTATTGTAAGAAAATATTATGAAGAATTCTATGCCAAAAAAATTGACAACGTAGGTGAAATGGACAAATTTCTTGAATCATATAATCTTCCAAAAATCAATCTGGAAGAATCAGAATACCTAGACAGACCAATTACAACAAATGAGATTGAAACGGTTTTCAAAACACTTCCAACAAAGAAAAGTCTGGGCCTGATGGCTTCACAAGTGAATTCTACCAAAAATTCAAAGAAATTACTCCTATCCTTCTCAAGCTATTTCAAAAAATTCAAGAGGAAGGAAGACTTTCAAACTCTTTTTATGAGGTGAGCATAATACTGATCCTGAAACCAGGCAAAAACAACACAAAGAAAGAAAATTATAGGCCAATATCACTGTTGAATTTAGATGCTAAAATTCTCAGCAAAATATTAGCCAACCGGATGCAGCAATATATGAAAAAAATCATACACCATGAACAAGTGGGATTTATTCTGAAGAGGAAAGGTTGGTTCAATATTCGCGAATCAATCAATGTGATTCATCACATAAACAAAAGGAAGGACAAAAATCACATGATAATTTCAATAGATGCAGAAAAGGCATTTGATAAAATTCAGCACCCATTCATGATCAAAACTCTCAGTAAAGTGGGAATACAGGAAACATTCCTTAACATAATAAAGACCATCTATGACAAACCCACAGCAAACATCATACTAAATGGGCAAAAATTAAAAGCAATCCCCTTAAGATCAGAGACCAGGCAGGGATGCCCCCTTTCACCACTCCTATTCAACATAGTTCTGGAAGTCTTAGCCACAGCAATCAGAGAAGAAGAAGAAATAAAAGGCATCCAAATTGGAAAAAAGAAGTAAAACTGTCACTATTTGGAGATGATATGATATTGTATATAGAAAACCCTAAAGTCTCAGTCAAAAAACTACTGGACCTTATAAATGAATTCAGCAAGGTGGCAGGATATAAAATTAATACTCAGAAATCAGAGGTATTTTTATATACCAACAATGAACTGTCAGCAAAAGAAATTAAGGAAACAATTTCCTTCACTATTGCAACCAATAAAATAATGTACCAAGAGTACATTTAAGCAAGGAGGTTAAGAACTTGTACTCGAAAAATTATAAAACATTGATAAAAGAAATCAAGGAAGATACAAACAAGTGGAAGCATATATTGTTTTCATGGTTAGGAAGAATAAACATCATTAAAATGCCTATATTACCCAAAGCGATTTATAAATTCAATGCAATACCAATTAAAATACCAATGACATATTTCAAAGATATAGAACACATATTTCAAAAACTTATACGGAACCAAAAAAGAACACGAATAGCCTCAGCAGTCTTAAAAAGAAAAAATAAAGCAGGTATACTACAAGGCCATTGTACTCAAGACAGCCTGGTACTGGCATAAGAACAGGCACATAGATCAATGGAACAGAACAGAGAACACAGAAATAAACCCACACCTTTATGGACAACAGATATTTGACAAAGGAGGAAAGAGCATACAATGGAGTAAAGATAGCCTCTTTAACAAATGGTGTTGGGAAAATTGGACATCTACCTGCAAAAAAAAATGAAACTAGATCACCAACTTACACCATTCACAAAATCAAACTCAAAAGGGATAAAATAATTAAAGGTAAGTCGTGAAACCATAAACATTTTAGAAGAAAACATAGGCAGCAAGCTCTCAGACATCTCTCTCATATTTGCCGATTTATCTCCATGGGCAAGTGAAATAAAAGGCAGGATAAACAAATGGGACTATATCAAACTAAAATGTTTTTGCACAAGTAAAAACAATAAGAACAGAATAAAAAGACAAAGCACACAATGGGAGAACATATACGACGACACGTCTGATAAGGGGTTAATAACCAAAATTTATTAAGAATTTATAAAACTCAACACCAGGAAGACAAACTATCCAATCAATCAAAAAATGGGCTAAAGATATGAATAGAAATTTCTCCAAAGAGGACTTACAGATGGCCAATAAGCATATGAAAAAATGCTCAACATCGCTAATCATTAGAGAAATGCAAATTAAAACTACAATGAGATATCACCTCACACCAGTCAGAATCGTGCTCATCAGCAAAACAACACAGAATAAGTGCTGGCAAGGATATGGAAAAAAGGGAACCTTCCTGCACAGCTGGTGGGAATGCAGACTGGTGCAGCCACTGTGGAAAACAGTTTGAAGATTCCTCAAAAAATTAAAAATTGAACTGCCTTTTGACCCAGCTATCCCACTTTTAGGAGTATACCCTAAGAACACCATAGCACTGTTCGAAAAGAAGAAATGCGCCCCCATGTTTGTGGCAGCATTGTTCACAATAGCGAAGATCTGGAAACAGCCCAAGTCCGTCAGAGGATGATTGGATTAAAAAGCTTTGGTACATATATACTATGGAATACTACTCAGCCATAAGAAATGATGACATCAGATCATTTGTAACAGCATGGATGGACCTTGATAACATTATACTGAGCGAAGTAAGTAAATCAGAAAAAACTAAGGATTGTGTGAGTCCATACATAGATGGGACATAAAAATGAGACTCAGGGACATGGACAAGAGTGTTTTGGCTACCCAGGGGGAGGGGGAGTTGAGGGAGGGGGTAGGGAGAGGTGAGGGGCACAAATAAAACCCAGATAGAAGGTGACAGAGGACAGTTTGACTTTGGGTGATGGGTATGCAATATAATCAAATGTCAAAATAACCTGGAAATATTTTCTCTTAACATAAGTACCCTGATTTATCAATGTCACCCCATTAAAATTAATTTTTTTTAAATGAAATAAATAAAGAACATTAGAGAAGGAATAAATTAAGGTAAAGTCTGTTAATAACAAATTATTCAAAATAATGTATTTGACAACTCTAGTTTATGGATAAATAAAATGAATGACTGTCTGACTGCCCAGCAAAAAAAAAAAATTTGCTATTTTCAAGAACTGCATAAAGTGGACCTCAAATTTAGTTCTCATAAACGTCACAATTTTTCAGTTTGAACAATGCTATCTATGTACAGCAGGCTATAAGTGTCCTATGTGGCCACACCAGAGGACTAAGAGCACTACATAGATTCTGAACCCATGGTGTTCCTTGAACTATGTTCTGTTGTTCACCTACATCTAAATTAGTGAATCAGTGTTAAAACATGTAATCCTGGGCTCTCCCTAAGACCTACTGAGGAAGAATTTCTTAGGAGGGGTAGCCAACAATGCGCAAGTTTAACAATTTTCCTAGGAAACTCATTCACACATAAGATTGTGGAACACTGCCTAGTGTTGTGTCATAGATTGGCAATTTTGAGGGTAGGGGAGGCAATGATAGATAAGTGGAAATAGATTGAAATGTGGAGTGTTGACTGCTTTGTTTGAAATATATACCATTATAGATTTAGTGTTGGGCAAATGAGTTTGTAAGATTTGTATTTTTTGAGTTTGCTCACTTTTATTGTTAAAAAATGTCACTGGGCAACCACGTGTGTGCTTGCCCTCAGAGAAGGGCAGTTGATTGCAAATTGTAGATTGCATTTCTGCTTGGGAGGGGCCATTGTTTTGCCAGAGGAGCGGTCTTTGTGGGCCCAGCCAGTACTGCAGGGAGAGCAGAGAGAATGCAGTGTGTTACAAAAGAAGCCAGTTTTGCAGTAGAGGAGAAGATGTGCACATGGGGAACCAGAGGTGAGGGGCTTTGCGAGCTCCGCTGAGACTGATGGGGCCTTTGATTCTAGGACAGTGGTTCTTAACCTGGGTTCTATCGAACCCCAGGGGTTCGATGAGTCGGTCTCAGGGGTTCGGAGAAGCTTCTGCCACGGAGGCCAGAATAAAGTAATACCGTAATTTGTTGTGAGTTCATGCACTTTGTTGGTTTTGTTCTTTGAACAAGATGATGTTCATGCACAGCTCATTTTGTGCACCAGTAAAAAAACATATACCTATGTCTTGAATTTGGAAAAAAAAAATCATATTTTATTTATCACTAAAGAAGGGTTCGGTGAATGCGCATATGAAACTGGTGGGTTCGGTACCTCAACAAAGGTTAAGAACCACTGTTCTAGGATGAACCAGAGAAGATTCTCCTGGTTGTGGAACCGGAGCATGTGTCAGGGCTTTGGGAGCTCTGAATGAGAGGGAAGTGTTTTCCCTGCCGGTTTACTCGTCAGCCTGTGCAAGACTTTAATAAAGGAATGGCCCTCCATTTTTTGTCTCCACTCTTTTTTACCATTTGTCTGAATTCAATGAGAACCTGCATGGCCACAATGGCAGTGGCCTCTTCCCTTACACATAACCAGCTACATTTAGGTTAATATATATATATATATATATCTCCCTACCTGTGGTGGGCATAAGTCTAAGATGACCCACAAAATACCTGCTCCTTGGTGTACATAGCCTGCATAATCCCTGACACTGTGAATATGATAAAATTTTCTCCTGTTATTAGGTTATATTATATGAGGTGGTTGAGTTTAAAGAAGAGAATTATGTTAGGTGAGCCAGTCAAGTGAGAACCTAAATGAAACTGGGCTTATCCTGAAGTCAGAAATTCAACACGCAAAAGAGATTTGACTCAATTCCCCTTTGCTGAGTTTGCAGCTGTAAGGGGCCATGTAGCAAGGTATGCTGGCAGTTGCCAGGAATGAAAATCATCGCCCAATGACAGCCAGCAAAGGAACAAGGACTGCAGTCTTACAACCACAGGAACAGTCACCAACCTCAATGAACCAATCTTCTCCTAGAACCTCCAAATGAAAATACATCTGACTAACACTTTGCTTTAAGCTCTGAAAAACCTGAGCAGTATTCAGCCATTCCTTGTCTGAAATTATGGCCTACAGAACTGTGGGCAAACAAACTGGTATTGTTTTAAGCTGCTAAATAATGGTGACTTTTTTCACAACAATAGAAAATACATACCTATTTTGAACAGAGTGACTCTGGCCTGTGGTTGATAGGTGCTATTTGTGCACAGCTACTTTGATCCAAACTTGCCATCTCTGAGCCATGCATATGAATGAGATTGGTGCTTTGAACCAGTAATACCAGTAGTGTCTAAGTTAAAAAAAAAAATCACTAAGTAATCATACATAGGAAGAGCAGAATCCCAAATAGCTCAAAATTCTTTTATTAGGAATCATTTTTTAAAACTCTGTCCAAGTTTATATGTTATAATCAACATTATAAAGTAGATTGATATTTTAATATCCATAACCAAGCAGGCATAAGAACTTAATTGGAGTCGATGGTCCAAGAGTGTACCCTGAAGCTGCCTGCCTGAGACTTCACTCTCAGGGTAATTCTTTTATTCACCAGAGAATCTCATGAACCCATCTATTCAGCCAACATGATCATTTTTCTCTTAATGTGTTCATGAGCTACATCTATTTGCCATTATTTCTCATAGTGACATAAGCATTTCTTTGAATATTTCTATAAATAGTTCCCACATTCCCATGCCTTCGTTAATGACTTTGGGATTCTAATAAAGTGATTAGAACTCCTTATTCCTGCTGTGGCCTCTGTTAAACGATGTGGAAATGCTCCTCCTGCTGGGGTTACCCTGCCTGCAAAATTCAAATGACCCACCAACAAGAACATCTGTTGCAATTAGACTTTCTTTGCCCTTGTTATTTTTTTGTACTATTTTATAAAATCTTTAATTTTTCCTTTGAGGTTCTAAATTTCCATTTATTTATTTGGTGGAGATTCCCTCTACAGATAAAATTGGGTCGATTGGTCTTCTAAGTCTTCCTCCAACTATTGGAGTTTTTAACATGTCACTTGCTCTCTGAAAGTTCAAAGATTTCTAATGAATATGTGTTCAAACACAACAGGGTCACCTGATTCGCTTTAATATTCTTTAGTTGTTCAGTTATAGATCCTAAATAACCAGAGTAACTTTTGTGTAGTTGTGATTTTGCTGAGGCAAAACGTGGCAGCAAATTTCTGAAACACAGAGTCAAGATTTGACAAATAGTTTTGCTAAGTTTAGGAGGTAATTTAGAGGGGCAGAATATTTAGACACAAACTATTTATTTATACAATTCATACTAATAAAATGGAATCTTGGTTCTTTTCTAATTTTGCCTTTTGCCTTATCCTCTGGTAGCAGCCCCTGGTCTTCCTGTGCGCAGCCAGCCTTTTCCCACTCTAGCTATGGATGGACTCCAGGATACACTGGTGTGAGGAAAACGGCTGTGTTAGGCTTGCCCAGGGGTTTATGGACTGAAAGTTCTATGCCTTATTGGTGCACAGGTGTGGATCAGCGCCATGGGTGCGTGGTCAATATAAGGCTATGGGGGCTTCCCCTGGGTGGCGATTCTCCTAGATGGCTCTCCTGCCCCTGTGAGGTGCGGTTTTCCTTGCTCACTTGCCCTTAATGCAAATAGCAGATTTTCCTTTGTTTATTAGCTTTTCCCTTTTGTTGTTTATTCGCTTGCCTGTCTTTGCAATCCTCCAATAAACAAGTATGGCCCGATGCTTTCCGGCTCCACAGTTCCTCTGCCCTCTGCCGAATTCAGTGGGAACCTGCCTGGCCCCAGCCACTGCATTACAATTGGTGATCCAGGCATTGCTGACAGAGGGTATATCTCACTGACCACAGTGGAGAACACATCACCCTCATGGACCACTTATAGTGGAGACTGTCATAAAACTGTTAGGAAAGATAAACTGTCTTTTTCCTTTGGGGTTTCTATATGGGTTGCTAAAACTCTGAAGCTGTCGTTGACCAAATCTGCTCTTACATAGGAGAACCTATCTGAGAATAACAATAATCTAGGATCAAGCAAAACTGAGGAGAGTGACTATTTTATTATTGACCTCTGAGACTTTACTCTTAGACATTCCTGAAGGTATGCTGCCACCAGCCTTTTCAATTACTAGAACCAATCAATTCCCTTTAATAAGTAGCTCCTTTGGACTGGGTTTTCAGACTTATGGTAAAACTGAGAGAATCCTGCCTTGTAGCAAAGTTCTCTCTCACGAAAGTTAAATCAATTCAAGACTCTACCCTTTGCTGAATAGGCGGTGGCGCAGTGGACAGAGCGTTGGACTGGGATGCCGAGGACCCAGGTTCGAGACCCCAAGGTCACTAGCTTGAGTGCAGGCTCATCTGGCTTGAGCAAAAAGCTCACCAGCTTGGACCCAAGGTCGCTGGCTCGAGCAAGGGGTTGCTCGGTCTGCTGAAGGCCCGCGGTCAAGGCACATACATATGAGAAAGTAATCAATGAACAACTAAGATGTCACAACAAAAAACTGATGATTGATGCTTCTCATTTCTCTTCATTCCTGTCTGTCTATCCCTATCTATCCCTCTCTCTGTTTCTCTTTCCCTGTAAAAAAAAAAAAAAAAAAAAAAAAAAAAAGAAAGAAAGAAAAGAAAAGACTCTACCCTTTAAATTTAGTAAAAGTGACATTATAAAGCTCATTTATTGAATTAATAATTTTTGAATGGAATACAATCTCCTGAAATATACCTTTGGTGATCATTTTAAAGTCATAACCACTTACATAGTTTGAATTTTTCCAATATTTAAAAGTACTTCAATGATATAATCTCATTAATTCTTACACTGTCTTTTCGAAGTAGCCAGGAAACAGGTGTTTTCTTCTAATAACACAATACTCCTGTTCTCTCTTATACGTCATGATACATTTCAGTGAAGGTTGAAACACAAAACATTATTAGGTCACCTGTGTAAGCTTTTAGAGAAAACAGTAATTACTTCCCTAATCGTGTAGGTAGGCTATCACTGTGGAAATCAGAATAAAAATTACAGCACAGATTGATCACCTGTGAGGAACTGTGTGTTCAATAGAACTTTTAATGATATAAATAAATGGATATAAAATTTATGCGATACATATTATATGCACTATCTAGACATTTAATCAGTATACTTTAATGAAAGTCCTTTTACATGTACTTCATTGTTTGTCTATTATATGCAGTATAATTATATAATTTATAAGTATAAAAATATATTTATTAAAGAGTTACTATGTGTAAATCTTTATAAAATGCTTATTTAAAGTATATGAAAATATAAAACTGAAATATGTTACACGTAAATGTAAGTGCTCCCTATTATATTTCTCCTCACTATCTAAAGTCTTTTCCCCCTCTCAATAAAATAGAAGCTAGTTAGGCTCCTTAATAAAGTAAGATTGGGGTAGAAGATATTCCCACATTGCAAATATTTTTCATATTGAGATCCAAATTACATTTTAATTTTTTAATAAAATTTTCTCTGAAATATATTATACAACCCTGACAATTTAATTTGCTCTTGAGTTAGTGGTCTCTTTGTGCTCATCCTTCTGGGTTATAAAATTTAAAATGCTTCTGGATCTATTAAAATATAGAGCTGTTTAAACCCGAATGTTATGCTTTTTTAATTCAAATGTCTGCTTTTGATAGTTTTCTATATTTTTGAATCCTATGAAAGTTGTGTACCTTTCAATAAAATCCTTTTTTTACTTGAGTAACTTTCTACTTCTCATTAGATGTTTTAAGAATGTTTACAGGAGTCATTTTAATATGTATAGATTTAAAAAATCAACTACATTATCCAGTAATTCCATTTCTCAATATAACATACCAAAAGACATTTTCAAATATGTATAATGAAGCAATATTTATATTAGCAAAAAACTGGAGATAATCTTATACCTATCAACAGTAGAACTGATAAATTAATTTTAGCATATTCATACAATAGACTATTACATAGCCATGAGAATGAATTAACTGCACAAAATAATATGGGTAATATTTCCAAACAAGAAGCTGAGTAAGTTGAGCTGAATACAAGAAAGCTTTTATATGGAGGTTTTCAGTGACTGAACTTTGGGGTGCTAGGTGTCAGTAATATTGTGTTCCTTGATCATTGTCCTGGCTACACAAGCATGGATACTTTATGAAATGTCATAGAGCTATGCTATGATGTCTGCACTCTTCTGACTGTGTTTTATAATTCAGTAAAAGTTTATTCAAAAATAAGACAATGAATTGATATATGTCTTTAGATTGGTATTGAAAACCACTTGCAAAGCGAATGTATTGTCTCAGCTCATTCATCCACATAGTAACTATTTGTTTGTTTGTTTCTTTCTGTCATAATCCAAGTAGTAGGAAAGAGCCTAGGGATGCAGCAGCACTTCAGGTGTATACAGTCCCTGTTTGCATGGAATTAACAGTCAAGTCAGCTCCATGACCATCCATAACATTCCTGTGATAAAGAAGGTCTGATCTTTTGAGTTTTGTTTCTTTAGATGGGAGACAACTAAACATGTTTATATGCTTCAGAGGGGAACCCATTTCAGGGGCAGCAGATGCAGTACATGATGGAGGGAAAGATCTAAAAGGGAGACCCCTGAGGAGCACAAGAAAAAAGAACCTGGAATGTAGGAGAACAGAAGAAAAACTTCAAATTAGAAATGATCAGGGGTCATAAGCTATTAGCAGATCATGAACTAGAGCAGTGGTTCTTAACCTGGGTTCTATCAAACCCTAGGGGTTCAATGAGTCGGTCTCAGGGGTTCGGAGAAGCCTCTGCCACAGAGGCCAGAATAAAGTAATACCATAATTTGTTGTGAATTCATGCAATTTGTTGGTTTTGTTCTTTGAGCAAGGTGATGTTCATGCACGGTTCATTTTGTGCACCAGTAAAAAAACATATACCTATGTCTTGAATTTGGAAAAAAAAAGTCATATTTTATTTATCACTAAAGAAGGGTTAGGTGAATGCGCATATGAAACTGGTAGGGTCGGTACCTCAAAAATGGTTAAGAACCACTGGACTAGAGCCAAGAACCTAACCCCACAACTACATCAAATTAAGTTGTTTTTATTGCTGTCATTTCTAGTATGGTAAGAAATCCTTTTATACACACACACACATGCATGTACAATTCAAATAATAATCTTTGTTTCTATGTGTATAGCTCACCATGGTGTGTTGGTGTGTTGTGTTTATCTCAAAGAGGCGTGCAGTCCATGTTTCACAGCTTAAAGCAAAGCTGCAATGGAGGTCTTTGCTTTCTCTAGGAGGAGAGAGAATTAAAATAAAAGAGAGGTGGAGATGAGAAGTGTGAAGGGTCAGAAAGTAGAATAATGGCATTAACTGAAAATATCGCAGAAAATTCCTTTTTGGAACCCATCCATTTTGACACTGAATTTTGGAATACCTTGGGATTTATCATCAAAGTGCTTTCTAAGAAAGCAAAGATCCGAGCAAAAGGCAATGTCATGTTCCTGGGGGCCTGAAGAAAAGTTTCCTTTATGTGTTAGCCCAGACCCTGCAAGTAGCAAATAGTAAAATGAAATTAAATGTAGAAAAGATTTACAAGGAGTGCCTATGAGAGAAAATGAGGAGGAAGCTACAAGAGCTTGAAAGAGCCAAGGGACTGCAGTGTAATTCTGATTCTTATAAAAAGGACAAAGAAGGAACAAAGGTTATTAGAAGAGTCTTAGACTAGAGCACTTCTGGGAGAATTTAGTAATATCAGTGAATAGTCCTCAAACCAAAGTTGTACATTGCACAAGTCCCACATTCCCTAGCAGTGAGCCTGCATCAGTATCCCTGCTGTACTCGGTAATGGGCTGGGAGTCGCCCAGACTGTGCTGTGTTTTGTTTGTTTGTTTCGTTGATTGGTTTGTTGGTTGGTTTTGTTTTGCCATAAAGTGTAGTTTCTTTTCATTAATCATACAACTAATTTTCCATAATATCCCAGGGTAACGCAGAGACTTTGGCAGTCCAAATGAGAGGGGTCCCTACAGAGACTCACAGGTCACAGAGTGCCAGGTTCACACTGCAGTTTGTCACTCCTGTTCCTCTTGCTGGTGACTTTTTCTCCACAGAACAGTTGTGGCTTTAGAGATGATGGGGGTGGGAAATCTTCCAGATTCTTAGGAAATTTCACTCTGCTTCTTCTGTTCAGTAGTCTCTTTGGTGGGCAAGGTGTTCTTCTCTTGCATCTCCATCTTCTTCAGTGTGGCTTTATCAAAGCTGGCAATTTCCCCATGTCTAGCTTGTCTGCCATTTGCTTAAAACAATCCTTGGCCTTGTGCACCCCACACGGGTCCTCGTTCCCACTTCTGTATGTTTTGCAAGAGACCATTGCTGAGTTGTCTTCACTGTGGTCTTGGATTTCAGAGTGCAGCAACTGGGGCCATACTTGAATTATAGTCTCTCCAGTTAGAGGGCTGAGGGCATCATTTTCATGGCTACCACACCTTACAGATCCTAAAGTTGCCATTTTGTATACAAATGGGACAATATTTGTTTTGAGGATAATAGTCTTGGAATTCTTTTTTATTTCTTTTTTTTTATGAGAGGGAGAAAGGAAGAGGAAAGGAGAGAGATGAGAAGCATCAACTCATAGTTGTAGCACTTTTAGTTGTTCATTGATTGCTTCTCATACATGCCTTGACTAGGAGCTCCAGCTGAGCCAGTGACTCCTTGATTAAGTTGGTGACCTTTGACTAAATCCAGCAACTTCGAACTTCAAGCCAATGACCTTTGGGCTAAAACCAGAGACCGTGGAAGCTACAAGAGCTACATGAATCATGTTGATGATTCCATGCTTAAGCCCACAACCTCAGAGTTTCAAACCTGGGACCTCAGCATCACAGGTTGATGCTCTATCCACTGCTCCACCACCAGTTAAGCTGGAAAGTTTTTAATACATTAAATCTTCATCTTGTTAAATAATATTCAGATCAAACAAAAGCCATTTGAGTATCTAACAGATCCAGTTTATAAACTCTGTCCTATCTAGATAGATCTCTTTGATGATGTGAAGGGTTACTCAGGACAAGTGATAAATTGTTTTTTAGACCACTTGTCTTTTTCTCTTGATACATAGAAAAAACATAATGAGCAGTCACACTTATCTATACACAGGAGTATCAAGCTTCATATGTCAAATATTAAATTCAGCATTTTTCACCACTAAACCTACTTCCCTTTTATAGTCTCTTTCTCAAAGAATGGTAAATCAGAAACCTGAGTGTCACCTTCTATTCCTTATTATCTCTTAGCAAATCTAACCATATGCTATACTCATTCAGTATCTTAGAAATCCCTCATATGAGCCCCCCAAATCTTTCAAATAAATCAATTCCTTTCTCTCCATCTCTATAATTACTGCTTTGATTTATGTCTATTTCTAATACCAAGGTTTATATACTAAACATTAAATCTCTTACAAGTAAATATGTTATCTAAGTCATAGTAAGAGTATGACAGAGTCTTACTTTAATTTCTAAAATAGTAGATGAGAAAGGTCTTAGAAAGCAGAAGTAAGGAAATGATAAGGAAAAACCAATATAAAGTACATTATCATGGTTTTTCCTATAAGTAACAGGAGCTTGACTAGCTGAAAAAAACAGAATGCTTCCAATAAATGGAATCCAAAAGGTGAGAGTTTAAGGTATTTATTATAGCTGCTGTCTCCCTTGGTAAGGACAGGCCCTGGACCACATCTGTAATGATTGAGAGGCTCCCACAGCCCAGGATTAAAAAATAGAAATGATAAACAGCACACACTTAAGATATACAACACACACTATTACCACAGTGAGGTGAATCTGAGCTCATGTGTAACTATGAAGCACAACTGCATCTAAATCCAGGGTAAGCCAAGGGGAAGTGACAGCACACTGAAGGCATCTGTTTCTGATAAAGAAAATAAAGCTTTGAGATTAAAGTAACCAAGCAAAGTAATCAAGCTAAGATTTATATCCAGGTCTGATTCCAAAGCTTGTACTTGTTTTATTTGCAGGAAGTTTCAGGCAACTTCAAAGTTAGAGGGTACAATCTCAAGACTGCCCTTAATTTTGGCACCAATTGCAAGTTTAGGGGACAGAATTTCCCAAAGCCACCCTTAGTTTCAATAATTCACTAAAAAGATTTATAAAATTCACTGAAATCCATTATACTCATGGTTATCATTTATTACAGAAAAAGTACAGAGATTAAAATCAGAGAACAGAAGAGATGCATAGAGCAGAGTCCAGGAGAGCTCCAAATGTGAGCTTCCTTGGTCTGCTCCCCACAGACTCAGGATGCATTATTCTCCCAGTCCAACTTGTGACAATACTCAGGGAGTAGTGCCAACCAAGGAAGCTCACCCAAACATCAGAATTCAGAAGTTTTCCTGGAGTTACATCATCCCTGTGGTTGATCTCAGCCTACAGGTTGACTGATACCCATGACACCACCCTAAATCATATGGTTTTTCTCTCTAGCAAAAGATCATCAGGTGTGACTGGCTCCACCCTAAGATTTGGTAAGGCCATCCCCCACCCTGATCAAAGACACTCCTATCAGTTTTGGCATAGACTACCTACCAGAAACTGAGGGCAAGACCCTTCTATAGGCAATGCCAACTTCTTGGTTATACACTATGAAATATGCTCGTGTCCACTATAAAATATAGGTATGACTGTGTCTCCCCACTCCTTGAACATCTTCTGTGGCTCTCATCACCTTCAGAGTAACATCTCTACTAGGCATCTCAAGCTCTGACTCTTGTATACCTTTCTAATTTCATACTTTGCACCCTTTACTTCTGTTTACCCATAGCCCTTCCAAGCCACTGGCACTTCCCCTAATTACCCTGTTCTATTCTCAGCCCATCTGACTAGTTAAAAATGTGTGACAACACATAGATACTTTACCAAAATAAAAAGTAAAAAAGACTTTATTTTTCTTTGAACAGTTTAAATATAATAAGACAAAGTCCTGAGACCTATGAGTGTATATGGAGAAGGTGCATTTTGCTGAAAAGTCTTTTGAAGAAAGGAGATGTCATAAAATGGGAGAGAAGAAGGACTCTAGTTTGGCAGGTAAGTAGGAGAAGTAGGATTGAGGCTCCCAACTTCTCTTTCACCATTTGAAGCAGAGACAGAATACTCAGACCTCCGTCAAACTCTTCCACGTGTGCCCTTGCTTGCTGCAGGACTTCTGCAGTGTAATAACTTCCCCCCAGAAAACAAAGGCAAATATACATGTGCACGCATATCTACGTTTCAATATTCAACACGGAATGCCTTTCCTGACCATTGTCCCTTTCCTCGCTCTTCTCTAGATGGACCACTCCTCTCTTTATTGCACAATGCCCCCAAACTAGTTACTAATGTGTATTAATAATGTTCGTGTTCTTTCTCTGACTATGAACTCTACGACAGAAACCATACTTTTTATCTTGGCATCCTTATCATCTAGCACAGGGTCCAATAAAATTCAGATAAAAATTTAGAGATGACATGAACAAATAAAGAAGAAAGAAAGGAAAAGAGAAGGCAAGAAAGAAGGGAGAGAAGAAAAGCAGTAGGGAGGAGGTGGGGAGAAGTGTTGGAAATTCATTTGGTTTGCAGATAGGCAGAGGAGGAAATAATGTCAAATTTATTAGAATATTATTCCTCGAAACTCCCCAAGCCCCAGCCCCCAAGCAGCAACCTGATTCTGATGGCAGAGTTTAGTTAGCTCGAGGATAACACAAGGCATCAGCTGAATGACATTAAACTGCTCATGAGTTCATGCCCAAACCAATTCCCTCTGCAGGGAGATAACATTTCTGCAGTCTTCTGTACTTCTAGAATCTCTCCAGGCTATGGTGGCAACAGATTTAGTAGACAAAAGGAAACTAGCAGCATATCACATGAACTGAACTGGAAAATGTCCTGGCCAATTAACAGCAAATGTCTGTGGCAATTAACAAACAGCCTGGGAACAAAGACTATCTATGTTGTTATGCTCAGTCCTGGAATGTTTATTGTCTCTTCAAGTCTGTGGTTATATAGTTTCAACATTTGAAAGATGTATATTCCACTCCTCCACTAGTTTGTAAACTCCCTCAAGGACTCAAACCCACCTAATATACAATATCTTTTTTATTCACAAAACACCTAGCACAGTGTTTGACTCAAAGTAGAAATGCCATAAATATTTTTGAAATAAATTTAAAAATTCTACTTCAAACCTGAAGCTATAGTTTAAATCTTCTGCCAGGTGTCCTCAGCATGGCATGGGTATATAAATTAAATAGTGTGGTTAAAACATTTCTTCATACTTTTTAGTTGCCTTTATCAAAATTAAAATGGAAAAGTTCGGTTTGTATCAGGAAGGACATTTAGAGGTCATTTAATTCAATTCTCCCTATTCAGATGAGAAACCCATTAAATGGTTTGTCTAACATAATGAGGCTAGAAATATGGCAAGACTGATACCAGGCGCCAGTCTCCATATTCTGTCTAGTGCTGCTTCATCTACTACAAGTCTTTTCTCATTGCTTCTTTCTTGTAACCAAGACAACAGGGTATTTTCATAAAATTGCTTAAGAAAACATAAAGCAGTTTTGTACATTTTGATAGTTTTCTCACTAACATACATCAACCAACCTTGAGTCTTTGCTGGTTTACATTCAGAAGCCACTCTTGACAGTTATTATATATAGAAGCCAGCAGCCAAGTTCAAGTTTTATTTCTGATTCCTTCTGATATACAAATCGATCCTAATTTCCTCTTGGTTAATATAAGGGAAAAAAAAAAGGTGGTCCTCCTCCTTTTCAAACCTATCCTGCCATCCTGGCACTTGATCCAATTCTCATCAATACCCAAGAGATTTGTTCTATAGCCAATCCCCTCTATCCTAAGGCTTCGCTCTCTCTCTCTTAGCTACTGGTGCCACAAAAAAAGTTCAAGTTTCTTCCATATTAAAACCTCCTGACCCTATGTACTTGAATAACTACCTCCAAATTCTATTCTTTCCTTCTCATTCAAACAGTTTGAAAAAATACATTCATCTTGCTTTGTTAGCTTCATTTACTTCTCATCTCACTACAATATGCTCTCTACCCCCAAATGCTATCAAAATGGCTCTAATCAAGGGCACAAATTGCTTCCTCATTATCAAATACAGAGGAAACATTCAGTCCTATATGATTGCCCCATTTCTTTCTTTTCAAAACAACTCCTTATTCCTTCAGTTTACATTACTCTGTACTCATTTGATCACCTGAAATATTTTTAATTGTAATTTTTTCTGTTTTCTGTGTGGACTTCTTTTCTGCCTGTAGTAAAAGTGTCCATATCCCACAAGATATATAAGAACAATTTAAAGTACCAGTATATACTGATTTCCACCAAGTCCATATTTTCATCTCAAATAGTTTTGATATTCAAATATATGTATTCAGATACCTATTTAATGGGTTTTATGTTCATGCCTACAACCTACAATAAAACACCAAAAACTTGATATCAAACTAAATTTAACGTCTTTGACCCTCTCCTCCTCCTATACAATAGAACCCCACCAAAATGTTCTGTGTGGGTGTTCAAAACACTTGTATCAGATAAAATTCAAGGTCATGTTATTATAGTGTTAATTAAAAAGTCATGCCATAAAACTATAATAGGCACAAAAGTAAAGATAGTGAAACATGTATTGAATATAATTGATCATAAACTGACTAAAAAATGATCAAATGATCACAAGACACTCACTTCCCAATAACTCCTTGTTTCTTATTCCTTCCCCTGTTTTTTCTTTTCTTGTTCTAGTCTTTCCATGTGAAAACTGAGCCTGAGATGAGAATTGGAACCAATGATAAATTCTGTTATATCCAAATTTGTGTTAAAGATCAAATTTACTAAATTTTTAAAATCTGACCTGGTGTTATCAATATCAACCTAAGTAATACCTTTTAGAATAAAAACTAGGGTCTGATTCTTATATCCTCCTATCATTACACTCTACATCTAATTAATCAATAGCTCTTAAAAATTTTATGTCTTTCAAATTGACTAGTTATTTTTTTTAAAGCTCAAGTTTTCGTAATGTTTTCATGTCTTAATGCATACTTTAATCTTTTTCTGGACTACCCAAACAACCTTGTTTCAGGTCACTCTGCGTCCAGGCTTGTTCTGTTCAAACTTTAGAACTGGGATTCCAGAAAACATGTAAAGTACTAAAGCCCTCTTAGGCCCTACATCTCACAATCCAGCTTGTGATTTTAAACTATGCCAAGATTCTTCACATCTCAGTGGCTAGTAGCTTCTCTGATAGAATCCAGGACCCCATGATCATTCACCTGGCAATTGCTGATTGGTCTGTTAATACTAACTTATAATTTCATCAATGAAGCCATCCCAGTCCTTTCCTTCCTTACTCCAATGAATACAATTGACCATGCTCCATTTTGGATGTCAACTCTTTATACGTATGCATGTGTCTTTTAAAATATCTACAACATTTCATTATACTATGTCACCTTTTCCTCTTTATCACTAAAATTGTAAATTTATTGAAGATTGAGGCCAATTGTGATTCAGCTCTGTGTGTAGATAATGGATACAGAATATGTATAATTATTTTTAAAACTACATTATGTTTTGTGCACTGTATAATACACTCATCATTTTTAAAAATGAGAAAATAAAAGAGATTACATAGAGCTGCTAAAGTCATCTGGAAGGCAGAAGTCAAATTAAAAATAATAGGTAGGAGCCCAGTCTGTGGTAGTGCATTGGATAGAGCACCAACCTGGAATGCTGAGGTCGCTGGTTCGAAACCCTGAGCTTGCCGGGTCAAGGCACATATGATGAGCAATCAATTAATAGCTAGAGGGAAGTATCTACTTCTCATTCCCACACTCTCTTCTCTTTGTAAAATTAATAAATAAAATCTTTAAAATAATAAAAATAATAGGTAGGAAAAGAAAAACTGGACAATCATAGATAAGGCAAAGAGAATGACAGTCTGGTTGCCGTCACTTTCTCAATCATGACACCCTTTTTAAATATTTAGAAAATTAATTTTAACAGGGTGACATTAATCAATAAGTGTACATAGATTTCAGGCAAACAGCGCTCCATCATTTGAATAGTCAATTATGTTGTATATCTAGCACCTATGACTCCTTTTTTAAAATGAATCTTTAGCTTTGTTTTCTACTCTTTTTTTCTTGTCTCATGAGTGAAAGAAACTGTCCATTAGCCAGAGACTCACACCAACATTGATCAGTCTAACTCAGGGGTCGGGAACCGTTTTGGCTGAGAAAGCCATGAGCATCACATATTTTAAAATGTAATTCCGTGAGAGCCATACAATAAGTTTAACACTAAATACAAGTAAATGTGTGCATTTTATGTAAGACCAACACTTTTAAAGTACAGTAAGTCTCTGAATTCTTTTTAATAACATTGTTATGCTGTTGCTATACAATGATGAATAAAGTGCTTCTTACCATTAATGGGACTTCTGGTGCTGCATGGTTTTGCTGATGGCTTTGCAGTCTGGTTGATATGTGGTGAGGTTAAGCTTCAAGCAGGCAGTGAAACTTCCATCTGTTAATCATGATCGTAGGTTGGTCTTAACGTTCTTTAAATGTGAGAAAGACTGCTCACATGCATATGTAGAGCCAAACATTGTCAGTACAGCAATACTCACACGCTGCAGAGTGTGCTATGAGACAGGAAGCACATTCCAAGTTTTGACAATCAGCTGGTTCGCTCGCTGGTTGAAGTTTTTTCATTTCTTGCCACTTGTGTTTGCTCACCAACTCTGCTTGCTGTCGTGCAAGTCTTTCCAAATATTCATTTAGTGACTTGAACTTATTCACCCACATGTATGAGGCCTTCAGGTCAGGAGCTCTTAGCTCAAAATCTCTGACAAAGACACCGGGGATGTAACTCACATCGGCGCTGTTCACTGCACACTCATGTGGATGGGTGATGAACTTAAAAAGATGAGTGTGCTCACAAAATTCTCCAAAGCGCACTTTGAATGGCAGCAGCAGATTAGATGTGGAGCCTGCTAGCTGCTGGAGATCAAGATGTTGAGCATGGTCACTTTCTGTGCATGCATCTTTAAACTCCCCAGTTTTTCAAAGTGTAGTAAATGACCTGTTTCAATGTCAGTGATGAAGAGTCCCATCTTGTTTTCAAATGCAAACACTGTTTGTTGAAGGGATAAGACTGTATTTCCAAAATTACTTCAAACATGTAGTATTATTACATACAAATGACCTTATCCATCCTTTTATTCTCTTTCAATAGTTTTTATGTCAGACCACTTAGGGGACTAACAGAATTCTAACCTTACAAAAAACACTTATCCAGAATTAATATTTTTCTCATCCTCTGCAAGTATCTGTTTGAAGAAGCAGAATATTTTTATGGGAGCTAAGTGTTCCAATGAGAATAATGTAACAGTGACAACTGAAGAATTAGGAGCAGTCATTTACTTAGTTAGAATCACAGGTTCAGAAACTTATCTGAGGGATGTGTTGGCCATGAATGCTCATTATTTCATTGGGGGTGTATTTTCTTTGGGGAAAGTTTAAGCTCAGAAGCAGGGCTGATAGAGATTGTGAGTGGACAAATCTTAAGCCATCCATGTGTGCTGACACTAAACACTACGTTGTTGGGATTTGGGATTTTGGTTTTCACTTTATGAATATAACAAAAATAACAAAGCAAAGGATTAGAATTAAGATGTCTGAAAATTAATGAAGAATCATAGTTACGAACTGGAAAAAGTGAAATTATATAAAATGACAATGATGAAAATCAGCGTAAAAATTTCTTCATTCTATGTTTAAAAGTAGAGAAAAATTAGTAAGAGAGCCCTGTTTCTACTTCCCTGTATATTCGAGCTCTATGTGTAATGCTTGGGCATTATGTCTCACTTCACAGAACTTGCATGAAAGACACTATTGCATTTATCCTAAGGAGATATTAAACTGTAGACTCAATTTCCTGAAATTCATTGAAGGCACAATAAAATGTGTGAAATCTATTACTTGTCTGTTCTTTTATTTGAACAAAATTTGAAGGGTGTGCCATCACACAACTACTCATGATTTTCTACAAAATAGTTTTTATCCCCTAAACTCTTTTTATTTGTAAGGTGGCAAATGTGAAAGTAAGTGTCTCTAAGTACTAGCTGAACCAGACTATACTCTTGAGCCTGTGCATGCTCAGCCTGTTGATGGTAATATGCCTGTGCTACTGTCCTTCCTCATCAGCTGCCTTGCTAAAGTGTGCAGTGAGTAATGACTACCGGGTGATATTTAATGAAAACACTACCCATGACTCTGAGCCAAATGTGACCCCTACTATTCTTCTACTATTAAAGAGAAATTCCCATTCCCCATGCAATTAATTGCAATTGAGGGTGGCAGAGATTTTGGGTTGTCAAAATATGCCAGTAAACTATTTAAATTTTAAAATTTTCTCAACGTACAAGTGCTAATATTGATACAGGCATGCACAGGAAGCAAAAGTCTGGCTCTTGGGAAGATTAAATATAAATAACCTTGCTTCCGCTAATTTCGGTGAGAGTTGCAACATCTTTTTAAACTAGCTTTTATATAAAAGATGAAATGACGATGCCAAAGATTAATGCTGTCAATTTAAGTGGCCAGCAGTATCCAAAAGGCAAACATATATATCTAAAGCAAATAGAAGTACATTGCTTAATTTCTGTTTATCATTCATTACACAATTGCCAGGAAGTTAACCATTACATTTTGTAAATTCATCATTTCTTAAATTCATTTTGGAGTTCCTTTTTCCATTATTGTATTGGGCTTTTATGGACCTTTGATGGGTTTCATATTAATCAGTATGGAGAATCTACAAGATTAATGTAGACTAAAGTTCTAAGGGAAAAAAGATGAATGTATTCTATACTAGTTTCTATTTTTATTTAATGCCTCAAATCAAAGAGCATGAACTCTTAATCTGGACCATGACACTTTGCTTTTAATGGGCATGATTCTAGCAAGAAAAAAAGTAAGTTCAGGATATTTAGTCACCTGTTGCTCAATATGAATAAAGTAGTAAGTAAATTATAATTTTTATAGTGCCAAATCCAAATGCTTTTAGGATTGAAAAAAACATTTATTTTTTTAAAAATAAACCTGTTTCGTAATAAATTTTCTGGTATCAATAAACTTCATATATACCCTGATATTTCTTTTTCCTTTTTATTTATTTTTAATTTTTTTTGTTTATTGAGATGACATTGGTTAATAAAATTATATAGGCTTCAGGCATACAATTTTATAATACATCATTTGTATAATGTATTGTGTATTCACCACCTCAAGTCAAGCCTCCTTCTATCACCCATTACACATAACCTCTTTACCTTCTCTACCTTCCTTGCCTTCCCTTCCCTCTTCTAATCCCCATACTGTTTTCCATGTCTATGAGGTTTTTTCTTTGTTTAGTCCCTTCAACTTTTCCATCCAGTTTCCCAATCCTCAACCCCTGAGACAGCTGTCAGTCTGTTCTCCATATCTGAGTCTGTTTCTCTTTTGTTCATCAGATTTCATATATAAGTAAAATCATATGGACTTGTCTTTTTCTGACTTGCTTATTTCACTTAGTATAGTATTCTCCAAGTCCATCCATAATGTCACAAAAAAGCAATGTTTTTTTTTCTTTTTTTCTTTCTTCCTTTTTTTTTTCTTTCTTTCTTTTTTCTTTATTTCTTTTACTCTCTTCCTTCTTTTCTTTCTCTTTCTTTTTCTTCTTCTTTTTCGTTTATTTGTGATTGAATAATCTTCCATTGTATAAACCTACCACAGCTTTTTTTATCTAGTCATCTACTGATGGGCACTTGGGTTACTTTCAAATCTTGGCTATAGTAAGTAAAGCTAAAATGAACACAGGCGTGCATGTATTCTTTTAAATTAGTGTTCTGGGTGTCATTGACTACATTTGCAGAAGAGAACTTGCTGGTCATAAGGTAGTTCTTTTTTTAATGTTTTGAGGTAACTTCATACTGCTTTCCACAGTGGCCGCACCAGTCTGCATTCCTCACAACAGGGCAGAGGGTTCCCTTTTCTCCACATCCTCGCCAACACTTGTTGTTCGTTGATTTCTTGATGATAGCCATTCTGACAGGTGTGGTAATATCTCATTGTGCTTTTAATTTATATCTATCTGAAGATTAGTGATGTAGAGCATCTTTTCATATGTCTATTGACTATATGTGTGTCTTCTTTAGAGAAGTGTTTATATGGGTCCTTTGCCCATTTCTTAATTGAATTGTTTCTTTAGTGTTATGTTTTCATCTTTTTAAATTTGATATTCTATTCCATTCATTAGTATTTTAATTAATAACTTTCTTAGGCACTGGGCTAAGTAATAGGGCTAAAGAAGAGAATATAGAAACATTTCCTACCTTTAATAAATATGTGTTTTATTTTTGTTTTATTTTTTATTTTTTTACAGGGACAGAGAGAGGGATAGATAGGGACAGACAGACAGGAACAGAGAGAGATGAGAAGCATCAATCATTAGTTTTTCGTTGCCGTTGTGACACCTTAGTTGTTCATTGATTGCTTTCTCACATGTGCCTTGACCACGGACCTTCAGCAGACCAAGCACCCCCTTGCTGGAGCCAGCAACCTTGGGTTCAAGCTGACGAGCTTTTGCTCAACCCAGATAGGCCCATGCTCAAGCTGGCAACCTCGGGGTCTTGAACCTGGGTCCTCCGCATCCCAGTCCGATGCTCTATCCACTGAGCCACAGCCTGGTCAGTGTGTTTTAATAGGTCACATAAACATAAACAAATATGGATACAAAAAAGATAGCATAGATGAAATAAGAGAAGCAGGTACATGGAAGAATATAGGTACAAAGGAGCAAATGGACAATCAGGAAAAAAAAGAAAATAAGGTGGAACATGAATACAGACCAAAGGCTTCATAGTGAAGATGACTGTTGCCTGACCAGACAGTGGCCACAACAATGATTGATGCTTCTCATCTCTCTCCCTTCCTGTCTTTCTGTTCCTGTCTGTTTCTCTTTCTCTTGCTAAGAAAAAAAAAAAAGAGCAGGAGATTAGACTTCATTTTCTGATAGAGGGATTATCAAATAAGGTGAGGATATGTTTCTAGATCACTACACATATATGGCAAGTACCTGTTATCTGTAAAATTGATTACTTTCTCATACATGCCTTGACCTAGGGGTCCCCTTGCTCAAACCAGCATCCTTGGGCTCAAGCCAACAACTTTGGGTTTTAAGCCAGAGACCTTTGGGTTCAAGCCAGCAGCCATGGTGTAAAGCCAATGGCTACGGCAAACATCACAGTTGCCTGGCCCATGCAGGTTCGCATTTTATTCAGTCAGTAATAAAACAACGAAGCCAAGAACTGGTGAGCCATCAGCTTTCATCTTAGCTTGCACCTGGTGGGCAAGTAAAAACACACACTGGGCTCCAAAACCCACTCATTCAGTGCTCACAAAGCTACTGACTTATCTGAGTTTCCTAGAATCAAAGGTTTCTAGCTCACCAGACTTATTCACCTCTGTTTCCCATCTACTTCTCTCTACATAAACTCTGCACAAACTGGCTTCTCCCTCAGCACTCTGCCATCTTGGCTGCTTCTCCTGGCCTCCTCCACATGGCCTTTCTCTACTCTCCTCTCTAATGCTAGTCTCAGGAAACAAGAGAGAGCAAGCTCCCAGTCTGCCCTACTTTATAGTGTAGATTCAAAACCTTTAATCCAATATAAAAACAAGAAAGTCTCTGATACAAAGTCACTTATCTGAGGCATAATGGGAGGATGCCTCATGAGAGTGCACCACCCCACATCATCCAATCAGTCAAGGGTGTGAGGAAAAGCTTACTCTTAAAACTAAGCCATAGGCCAGGGGTGCTCAATACGTCGATCGTGATCTACTGGTCAATTGCGAAGGAAGAGTCTTTTGATTGGCATACAGGGTAGCCAATCTGACGTCTGAACTTTTGATACCCTATGCATGCGTGTTAAACCATGCTGACTTGTTCAGTTACATTTCTGCGTAGTTAGCCTTCAATTTATTTAAACTAAATACAACAAAGGGTATAAAAATGAGTGCCGCAGCTGGTCCGAGTAAGGAGCCTAAAACCTACCACTTTCATACAGAATGGGAGGGGATTTTTTTCACTATGTCATATTCTAAGTGCATTTGCCTCATCTGTCTGTGTGCCATTGCTATTCCAAAGAAGGGAAATGTGGAGCAGCTTTTTCAGACTGTTCATAAAAACTATGACATTGACTTTCCTCCGAAAAGAGAGCTGAGAAGGAGAAAGGTGAAAGAAGAATACACAATATTAAATAGTAATAATAGTAACTTAAATAATGATAATATAGAAGAAATAAATTTATGTTTTGCATTTTTATTGTAGGTAGATCATTTTGACTTGGTCATCTTATAAGTAGTTTGCAAGCTGAAAAGTGTGGGCACCCTGCCTTAGGCTATAATGACCCGGCCTGCCCACAGCATGTCCCCCAATACACATTAATACCAATGGACTTGCACGTGGGCAGCGCCATCTTTAACAAAGTGAGCATAATATATTTTATCTGCCCAACACATGGGATCATGTGTATGATCCCACACTCAAGCTGGTGACCTTGTGCTCAAGCTAAGAAGCCTGAACTTAAGTCAATGAGCCCACATTCAAGCTGGTGACCTTGGTCAAATCTGGACCCTCAGTGTCTCAGGCCAATGTTCTATCCACTGCACCACTACCTGGTCAGGCATCCTGCTCTTGAATATGGGTTGTTGTTAACTCTAATGAGTAGAACACAACAGAAATAACACTGTATGACTTCTAAGGCTACTCATAAAAAATGACAAAGCTCCTACCAGACATTATTGTTTTATGGCTGCATGCATTTTTGAAGGCTCAAGCCCTCTTGTGAGAAGTCTGACTCTCCTGAAGCTGCCATGCTGAAAAGCCCATTTCAAGAGAACACATTAGAGAGGTGCTTAAGGAAGCAGCGGTTTCAGATTCCAGAGTCATTCAAGCCAAAGAGCCAACAAGCGAGTTAAGGAGTCTTAGACTATTCCAGTTTCAGTCACTATCTAATTGTATGAAACTGGAAAATAAATCAAAGTTTGGGCTTCCTTTCACCAAAAGACAGAGATTAAATCTTTATAGACTCTTTATTCAGTTGGCTGACAATCTGGGGAGATGGGGGTTGCATTCCCAAATCATCTCAAACACTTATCCACAGCCAACCTTTATATATGGGGAAGAAAAGAGTAGGCAAGGGTTTTGGAATTTCAAGGGAGAGTTAATTATATTATAGTCAAAGTTAATTGGATCATAGTCAGGGGGTGTTCCATCCTTGGAGCACAAAGGCTGGGTTATCATGTAAGCCTGACAAAAGTGGATCAGTTGCAGATCTTGTTAAGTCATGTAGTCCTGTTTCCCTGTCTCATTTCCTGGAACAAAGCATTGCCTTGCATTAACTATTATGGCCACTGGCACATAACCAAAGCCACCATCATTCAAGCTAAAGCTTAAACTCTTGAGTTCCCCCTATCAATGAGAGACCTCACTCAGTAAGAGCCACCTAACTAAGCCCCACCAACTCCAGGACCACCCCTAAATGTTGGCATAATTTATTATATAGCAGTAGATAACTAGAACAGGAGATTGTGGGATCAGACTATAACAAACTATGGAGGCTTAAAACATCCTGTTGTTTCCAAGAAAGAACAAATAGCTAAGTGTGGCCCAAGGATAGAGTTTGAGTCAGGGCAAAGCCAGAGGCAAGACTGAAGTGATTACCAGAGCTAGGCAGGTCATAGGAAGTCCAAATAATTTAAACTAAGGAGTTTGATTTTATTCTGGAACCAATGGATATTCATCTACATTTTAAAAACATATGTATTTATAAATATTGGCTTATTACTTGTGAAAATTTTAGAATTTTATTTATTAATTTGTGAACATACACACTAAATTATAAGTTTAAGAAATAACGTGCTCTGTGTGTTTAAGTCTCTGAAAACTCTGAAAAACTAACTGCTTAGATTAGCACTTCACTTGACTGAAATCAAAGCAACCCATCCTGGATAATGGCTTGTCAAGACATATTATCAGTCAGGTTATTTTGTAGTCAGCAGCTTCAATGGCCCTGGCTTTATTTAGAAGGATTTCAGTGCTTCATTGAAATGGTTCATCTAAGCACTATGTGTACAGCTAACCTTTTGTGACTATTGAGATTACTTAGTAAGAGTCTTTAATTATAAGAACCTTGAGTGGAAGAGAGATTAACATATTTTCAAGTTCACACAGCTATGTAGCACTGAGGCCAAAAAGAAGAGCTACACCTTTTTTCAAATAGTGGTTCTTTGCAGAACACTTTTGACTGGCTAACTAGTGGCCATATTGTAAAGAAACCAGGATTAAGTGGTAAAGTCCTTAATGCTGACTTTCAATTATTTCCCTAGAAATATTTTTGGGTTTTGCAAATACTGAATTTTGAAAATCTCCCATCGCAGTTTATTATTATATGTGTAGCAGAAAGCATGTATCTGGTGTTCATAAAAGACAGCAGGAAGAAGAGTTTCACAATATAAGTTCTGCTCACTTTATATATTATATTAACATTTATTGTCATACTGTACTTCTAGATTAAAAAGGGTCATTTGAATAATGTCAATAGTTCCATTTAAGGTAAATTTGGGAAAATAAGTTATAATGAAAAGACTACGCACTCTATTAACAATATTACAAAGTGTTAAATGGGTCTTATTCTATTGTTTCTAAATTTCAGCTGAAGCCCCAAGACTGAGAAAAATGAATAATCAATACTCCTTACATTCTAAAGAAAAGTGTTACACACCTCTATATGAGACTACAACTTAAAGCAGCAAAATCAGTGTAGCGACTAACCCCTACTATCTAACTATATAAAAGAAAACTAGTTCATCAAAGAGGTTAATCAAGGTAAAGAGGTAATGACCTTTTGGAGTATGCCACCACCCCATCCCATCCCTGACCTCAAGGTAAGTGAGAAGAAATTTTTTAAATGGCATGTCTAAGAGGGAACTCTGGAACCTCACTCCCCAACTTGCTATTGGGAGAAACTGACATAATCTTGATCTATACAAACATGGAAACTGGTCACTGCCTCTCACCTGGAAAGTTCTAGAGGGAAGATGGTTAAACTGATTTGAATGGGGAAGCAAGTAAATTACATTTAAATTGTTTAGTGATGCAAGCTTGCATTTCTTTATGCCAAATGAATTACTCAGAAGGTAGGGTTCAAAACACACTGATGGATCCCAGCCAAAAGGGTATTCCACAGGAAAAAGCGAGAAATATGCCACACTGTAGTAGAAGTGAAGTTTTAAAATGTCAGCCAGGAAGTGACTCCCCTGTCAGCCAGCATTTGGAAGCTTGTTCTCAAAGAGAACACCAAGATATGAATTACCAGAACCCTCCTGCAAAAAAAGATGTTACTTTTTCCTCCTATTGATAGGGTGAACTCAAGAGTTTAAAATTTAGCTTGAGTAATGGTGCCTTTTGTTATAGTCAATGGGCATAATGGCTAATTCAAGTAACAAATTTGTTCTTGGAACTGAACAAGCCTGTAAGATTTAAGAAGATCTATGAGTGATCCATCCGCCTTTATGCCCCAGGGGACTGCAAGCAGAGCCTTTGTGCTCCGAGGATAGAACACTTCCTGACTATGATCCAGTTTACTTTGACTATGATCTGATTAACTCCTCCTTGAAATTCCTAAACCCTTACCTATCCCTTTCTTCCCTTTATAGAAAAGTTGGTTAGAAATAGGGAATTGAGGTAATTTGAGAATGTAACCCCTGTCTCCCTAGACATCTGAATAAAATACCCATAAGGATTTAGTCTTGACCTGGGCCGGTTGGCTCAGAGGTAGAGCATCTTCCCAGCGTGTGGATGTCCTGGACTCAATTTCCAGTCAAGGCACACAAGAGAAGCAACCATCTGCCTCTCCATTCCTCCACCTCCCTTTTCTCCCCCCCCTCCTCTTCCCCTTCTGTAGCCTCAGGTGCTAAAAATAGACTGGTTGTGAGCACATTTTCAGATAGATCCCACTCTGGGTGCATACAGGAGTTTGTGTCTCTATCTCTCCACCCTCACTTGGAAAAATAGAAAAAAAACCTAAATTAAATAGAAAAAGATTCAATCTCTGTATCTACTTATTTGGATAAATTGGTGACAGGGAGCACAAACCCTGATAGTTCCCAGTTCCACTATCCCCAAACCTCTCTAGACCCCTACATTCTCCCACCCCAACTCTGATGCAGCCAAAAATAGAATAAATAAAGAGGAGTGAAAAGCAACTTTATCACTTTCTCTCTTGATGCTTAGCTCAAACTATAGCAGAGATCAGCATAATACTTTGAATTTGATGGCTGTTAGAATTGTTGTAAGAAAGATTACACTTTATAATTCTTGGAAATTAAAAGTATCCATAAACTGAAAGTGACTTGAAAACTATGAAATCTCCTGAGCAAGTGATAGAGAAACACAGAGTCTTCTTTGAATGCAAACATGGAAGAAAAAAAAATTTGTGTCCTAATTATAACTAATCAGAATATTGTTTGTTCAATAAACTGGTTTTATAGGGAGAAGTATAAATATTAATACTATCAATTAAGAACTGTTTGAACCCAGCTTCATTCATAAAAGTGAGATAATAAGACCTATGTCATAGGACCATGATGGCGAACCTACGACACATGTGTCAGCACTGACATGCGTAGCCATTTTCAATGACATGCGTAGCCATTTCCGATGACACAGAGCCGCATGTGGCCACATACCAGAGAAATATGGGGCCGCATGCCCAGAAGGACGTTTCATCCTTGGCTCCTGCACAGCCAGGTGCAGTAGCCAAGGATAAAACATTTGCTGTAGTGTAGACACTCTGTGCCAGAGGTCTGTAGGCCAAAACATTTTTGTTATTTAAACTATAAATATCGTGAAATTATAATTTTTTTCTTGAAATGACACAACACCTGAGTTATGCTGGGTTTTTTGGTGAATTTTGACACACCAAGTTCAAAAGATTGCCCATCACTGTCATAGGATGTTGGGAGGAATAATTGAGGTAATACCTATATAACATACGTACAGCATGTCACTCATACTAGCATTTTGTTCTTGCTTCTCTTAATTATAATTTTTAAAAGATGTAAGGCAGAGCCTGACCAGGTGGTGGCGCAGTGGATAGAGCTGCGGACTGGGATGCGGAAGACCCAGGTTCAAGACCCCGAGCTCACCAGCTTGAGCGCGGGCCCTTCTGGCTTGAGCAAAAGCTAGTCAGCTTGAACCCAAGGTCGCTGGCTCCAGCAAGGGGTGGCTCGGTCTGCTGAAGGCCCGCCCGTGGTCAAGGCACATGTGAGAAAGCAATCAATGAACAACAAAAACTAATGATTCATGCTTCTCACCTCTCTTCGTTCCTGTCTATCTGTTTCTATCTATCCCTCTCTCTGACTCTCTCTATCTGTCCCTATAAAAAAACAAACAACAACAACAAAAAAGATGTAAGGCAGCTTATAATTTGGTAGTTTTATTAGAAATTGAAAATCAAAGTAATTAAAAATAATGAGTAGTATATAAGCCAATGAAAGAGCCAGTTTTGTTAATATGATAAGGGCTCAACATTGCAGCTTATGCCTCCCAATGAGCCAGCAATGGCTGCTTGACTATTTTGACTTATTATTGTTGTCATTTGCCTGCTCATCCCATTTTGTCAATTTGAGATGTGGTAATAACATACTTTATCATTAACTCAAATATCCTGATGTTTTTTATTGTCTGTTATTGTTTTCTAGTTCCTTACCTTACCTCGCAAGCTCCATAGCAAGACAATTTCATAATATGACATTTCCTGTTATTTCGTATAAACCATATGAAAGTCATAGATCAAGAGCTTCCTGTTCAGTCCAATGAAAAAAGACAAAACATCTTTGAGTCTTAACACTATAATGACTATTTTTTTAATTGTATTTAGAAAATTAAATTTAACAGGGTAATATTGATCAATAAGAGTTCCGAGGTTTCAATGAATTTAGATGCTAAAATTCTCAACAAAATATTAGCCAACTGGATCCAGCAATATTTAAAAAAAATCATACACCATGAACAAGTGGGATTTATTCTGGAGAGGCAAGGCTGGTTCAATATTCGCAAATCAATCAATGTGATTCATCACATAAACAAAAGGAAGAACAAAAATCACATGATAATTTTAATAGATGCAGAAAAGGCATTTGATAAAATCCAGCACCCATTCATGCTCAAAACTCTCAGTAAAGTGGGAATACAGGGAACATACCTTAACATGATAAGGGCCATCTATGACAAACCCACAGCAAGCATCATACTAAATGGGCAAAAATTAAAAGCAATCCCCTTAAGATCAGGAACCAGAGAGGGGTACCCCCTTTCATCATTCTTATTCAACATAGTTCTGGAAGTCTTGCTACAGCAATCAGGCAAGAAGAAGAAATAAAAGGTATCCAAATTGGAAAAGAAGAAGTAAGATTGTCATTATTTGCAGATGATATGATATTGTATAGAGAAAACCCTAAAGTCTCAGTCAAAAAACTTTTGGACCTGAAAAATGAATTCAGCAAGGTGGCAGGATGTAAAATTAATACTCAGAAATCAGAGGCATTTCTATATACCAACAATGAACTGTCAGCAAAAGAAATTAAGGAAACAATCCCCTTCACTGTTGCAACCAAAAAAATTAAGTACCTAGGAGTAAATTTAACCAAGGAGATTAAGGACTTGTACTCAGAAAATTATAAAACATTGATAAAAGAAATCAAGGAAGATACAAACAAGTGGAAGCATATACCATGATCATGGTTAGGAAGAATAAACATCATTAAAATGTCTGTATTGCCCAAAGCAATTTATAAATTCAATGCAATACCAATTAAAATACCAATGACATACTTCAAAGATATAGAACACATATTCCAAAAATTCATATAGAACCAAAAAAGAACACGAATATCCTCAGCAATCTTAAAAAGAAAAAATAAAGCAGGAGGTATCACTCTTCCGGATATCAAGGTATACTACAAGGTCATTGTACTCAAGACAGCCTGGTACTGGCATTAGAACAAGCACATAGATCAATGGAACAGAACAGAGAACCCAGAAATAAGCCCACACCTTTATGGACAACTGATATTTGTCAAAGGAGGAAAGAACATACAATGGAGTAAAGACAGTCTCTTTAACAAATGGTGTTGGGAAAATTGGACATCTACCTGCAAAAAAATGAAACTAGACCATCAACTTACACCATTCACAAAAACAAACTCAAAATGGATAAAAGACTTAAATGTAAGCCATGAAACCATAAGCATCTTAGAAGAAAACATAGGCAGTAAGCTCTTCGACATCTGTTGCAGCAATATATTTCCCGATTTATCTCCACGGGCAAATGAAATAAAAGGTAGGATAAACAAATGGGACTATATCAAACTAAAAAGTTTTTGCACAGCTAAAGACAATAAGAACAGAATAAAAAGACAAACCACACAATGGGAGAATATATTCGACAATACTTCTGATAAGGGGTTAATAACCAAAATTTATAAAGAACTTATAAAACTCAACACCAGGAAGACAAATAATCCAATCAAAAAAATGGGCAAAAGAAATGAATAGAAATTTCTTCAAAGAGGACTTACAGATGGCCAATAGGTATATGAAAAAATGCTCAACATCACTAATCATTAGAAAAATGGAAATTAAAACCACAATGAGATATCACCTCACACCAGTCAGAATCGTGCTCATCAGCAAAACAACACAGAATAAGTGCTCGCAAGGATGTGGAGAAAAGGGAATCCTCCTGAACTGCTGGTGGGAACGCTGACTGGTGCAGCCACTGTGGAAAACACTATGGATATTCCTCAAAAAATTAAAAATCGAACTGCCTTTTGACCCAGCTATCCCACTTTTAGGAATATACCCTAAGAACACCATAGCACTGTTCTAAAAGAAGAAATGCACCCCCATGTTCGTGGCAGCATTGTTCACAATAGAGAAGATCTGGAAACAGCCCAAGTGTCCATCAGAGGATGAGTGGATTAAAAAGCTTTGGTACATATATACTATGCAACAAAATGGATGAACCTTGATAACATTATACGGAGTGAAATAAGTAAAACAGAAAAAAACTGAGAACAGCATGATTTCATACATAGGTGGGACATAAAAGTGAGACTATGAGACATGGACAAGAGTGTGTTGGTTATGGGGTGGTGGGTGAGAGAAGAGGGAGGGAGAGTGGGGAGGGTAGGGGCAGAAAGAAAACCAGATAGTAGGTGACAGAGGACAATTTGACTTTGGGTGATGGGTATGCAACATAATTGAATGACAAGATAACCTGGAGATGTTTTCTTTGAACATATGTACCCTGATTTATTAATGTCACCCCATTAAAATTAATGAAAAATAAAAAGTAGCCTGACCTGTGGTGGCGCAGCGGATAAAGCGTCGACCTGGGAACACTGAGGTCGCCAGTTCAAAACCCTGCACTGGTCTGGTCAAGGCACATATGGGAGTTGATGCTTCTAGCTCCTCCCCCCTTTCTCTCTCTCTCTCTCTCTCTCTCTCTCTCTCACTCTGTGTCTCCTCTCTAAAATGAATAAATAAAAAAATAAATAAATAAAAATAAAAAGTAAAAAAAAAAGAGTACATAAGTTCAGGTCAATATTTCTATATATTTGAACTGTTGATTATATTGTATGCCCATCACCTAACATCAAATCACCATATATTTGTACTTCTTTACTCCCTTCCCCGCACCCACTACAATAACTCTTGGATCTTAATTTTAAGCAATCCCATTATCTTCTGCATCCTCTACATTCAGTGCCTTGGGTTAACATATTTTTCTTTAATGCTCAGAATCTGTAAATCTACTTTGTAATCAAATATATTGAGGATTCTTTCATAACCTTTCTAAAATTATCCTTTTACTTTTATTACCTAGATTGTCCACTTTTTCCTTATAAATTAGTGTAAATTTTTTTATCTGCTCCATTTAAATTTTGGATATATCAGTATTTTAATGGGAGCTGCAGCTTTAGTAAATGAGATCACTCAGCAATACCACAGATTGAGATGGCTAGGAAAAGGAAACTTTAGGGTCAGGCATAGAGAGAGTGCATTAAAGAGAGAGATCAGAAAACATTTACAAAGTAAAAAAATGTTTGCTAAGATAAAAAATAAGAGAGTTTCCAGGAAGCCATAAAAAAATGATATTTTGTGTGGTAAGGAGGAGGAGCAGGGTGCATATAGGGGACAAAGTTCCCGTCAAAAGAGATATGACAATATGAAGGTAACTAATATTGGAACGAAAATAGTTTCAAAAAACAGTTTCCCAAATTTTGAAGTATAAGTGATATATTAATAAAGATTCACCATGTTTTCAGGTGAATGAATGAAAGAAGTTATAAAACAATAGAAGAGATTTGAATGACATTGCTTTTTGAACTGATGTTATTTAAGAATGGTTATAGAGGTAGATATAAGAGAGAAAGATAAAAGGTATAAGAAAGCAGAAAAGTAAGACAAATATACTAAAAATGTCCAGGCCCAATGAAATCTGGAATCAGATAACAATTTCAGTAAGAGTGATTCTCCTCAATAGAAATGTTTTCCCAATCAACATTTAAGTTCTGCAACTATTGTTTTTCTTTCTACTCTAGTTACTTACTGATCACTTCTATATTTGAGGTTCTGTTTCACGTAGTCTCCCTCCCTATAAGAGACCTTTCCTCATTCTATTTTATCAGTGTGCCTTAATGTTTACTATTACTCATCAATAAAAAAATTTTAAGGGTCGACTTTAAATATAAATATTTAGGTTTTACATAAGCATTTTGCTGATTAAGCTGTATTTTTATCTTGTTCTCTTCAGATTCCTAGGTAATAAAGAAAGAATGCCCTCAAGTTATAATGCATGTTAAAAAACACAATTATATTAAAAGAAATGCATTCCCCTGGAAATAAAACACATCATAATAGCGGTTTGGTGAAGGAAAAGATATACTTTGAAAAATTCTTTTCTCATTTATCTGCCAAAACTTTGAAAGGGGAATTGCAAAAGCTATCTTAAATTAAATAATATCCTACTAACAGACACCAAGAAGGTAATGTTCACTTTTATTGAGGTTCATTTGATATCTGACAAAATAACTGTATCTAAGACAATCGTTAAAATTATTGACTACTAAATTATACAGTGAAAAGTATATAGGTCTTGTTCTTTTAAATCAAGGAAAAGTAGCCTGAATCACCTTGCCAATCACTTCCTTAAATATAGCCTCCCATTTAGGATGAAGTGTTACAAGTAATGATAGTGTTGCACATTAAGCAGCAGCTTTCTTTATAGAAACAGTACTTGAATGACTACTAAAACATAACATAATTTAAATGTGACATCTGATGAAACAGTTATACAGAATATCACCACAGCATCAGTCTTTGTATTCTCAACAATTTCAGGTCAGCTTCTGTGGGATGCCCCATGATGAATTAAATAATGAAAACGCACACAGCCTAGAGCAGGGAATCTGTAGTGTTTCTTCACCACCTGAAACAAATTAGCCCTCCCAGTTTCAATCCTCAGTGGGGGTGAATATATATACAGTAGATTGGTTTTCCATTAAGACCTAATGTTGCCTGACCAGGAGGTGGCGCAGTGGATAGAGCATCGGACTGGGATGCAGAGGACCCAGGTTTGAGACCCTACCCCAAGGTCACCAGCTTGAGTGCGGGCCCATCTGGCTTGAGCAAAAGCTCACAAGCTTGGACCCAAGGTCGCTGGCTCCAGCAAAGTGTTGCTCGGTCTGCTGAAGGCCCGCCCACGGTCAAGGCACATATGAGAAAGCAATCAGTGAACAACTAAGGTGTCACAACGAAAAACTAATGATTGATGCTTCTCATCTCTCTCTGTTCCTGTCTGTCTGTCCCTATCTATCCCTCTGACTCTATCTCTGTAAAAAAAAAAAAAAGACTTAATGTTGTGTAAGCCACGCCACCAAAGGCCCTAGCTCTTGTGGAAGTGAGCATTGGAGGACATCACTTGACCACTTCCAATGTGATCTCACTGCTTTGTTCTACAACTTCTTAGCTAGAAAAAAAAGTTCAGAGTTGATAAAAATATATACCTTTTAACCCATAAACAACCTATTCTAAATAAATTTGAAACCATTCTGGCTTTTTGATAAAGTTGTAAACTGGATATAGGTAGAGGTTTATGACCATAATAGATGCCATCATGTTAAAAGGAGGGCTAAATGTCAGTAGCCATGGTAATATTCTTCATTAAATACATATATGTAAAACTCAGGATTAAAATTGGAAATACGTATTTTTAACAAGTCAATTTCTTAGTTTTTAGGAAGAAGTCAGCATTATAAAAAATAAAGTTGGAAGTCATGTTTAAATATTTTCATTTTTGCCTGTTTCTGCCACCTATGATTTCTAGAATTAAAATATATCAAACTCTCCTTCTTTAGAAACAAGTGATCATTTTAGGTTGTCTACCAGTACAGATTAAAGTATCTATAAACATTATCTTGTACATGGGCAGTAAGGAATTAATTAAACAAATTTGCTATTAATTTGTCTATCGTGAAAGACATTACTATAACTTTTATATTTATTGTAAGGATGCCCTGAAAACCCAAAAAAGAAATGTCTCCTATATCTCGTTTTCAAACAAATCTAGTTTTCTGAACAAATAATGTGGGTTTTATATATTCTTTTATATACTAGTAATTTAGAACTCGCTTATTCTCTAATTTGACTGCTGGAATACACCGAAGAAATATACAGTCCACCTGGAGAAGCATGAAAGAATGGCCTACAATTTTGATACTAACTGAACCATGGACTTTATTTTACTTATTCTTTCACCTCAAATTATTTATCTAGTTACTTTTAAAAATTTATAAGAGTATAGTCTTATGAATATTTGAGAGCTCTCTCAATTGGTTCTTGTACCTCATTGACATATACTCATATTATACATTTCTTTCTTTCTAAACAGTTCTTTACTTTCTGGCACTAGTAGATTGATTTTCCAGGATCATTCTATACAGGGCGTCCTCAGATTATGACAGTCTAAACATAAAACATTTTGAGTTTATTATGCTCACTCCCATAAAAACCAAAATATTGAGACGTGTTTCAACTTATGCGGTTAGCATCATACTTACAGACTATGTTGTACTTACAGATTAGCCTGAAACAATTCTTTGAGAAGGTCGAGAAACCTGCAACAGATCTATACCCTCTATGTCAGCTGCTTCTTGAGATGAAACACCTGTAGTTGTTAGAATCATCTCCAGTGTCTCCTGGATGTTCCTTAGGCAATCCTGATTCACCTAGTTCAGTATCTCCAGCACCTTCTGCAGGTTCACCTGCCTCTCCAGTTTCCTCCTCCCAATAGTTTACTCTCTCCCACCTTAAAATGCCCCTTCCAGTGTATAAGTCAACCACAGAAATAAAGGTAAGAAACTCTTTTTAAACTCGTTTTTGTCATTTTTTCTGTTACTACAGTACAGTATAATTATGTCATTTTCCTTTTTCTGTGGCTTAGTTGTGTTTTTATGTTATAGATTAAGATTTTACAACTGTGTTAGGATAGGCAAGTGACTTAGCCTAGAGTGTGTTTTGACTTACACCAAAATTTGAGTTCATCACTGTCATAAGAACAGAACTGTGTCGTAATCCTAAGACCTCCTGTATATACAGTAATATACCTCACTTTTTGTCAATAAACAGTCTGAAAACAATCTGCAAAACCCAAAACCAACAAAAACCAAGGCAATTATTTTCATATGAATCAATGTAAATCCAATTAATTTGTTCTAGACACTCCAAAATACATACCAAAAACACATTTTATAGATAATGAATGTAGTGTTTAATATGAATATAAACAACTAATGTAAAGAATAAATGAACATTTAACATGGCATTTACCTTTCTGATGACTCTTCTTGGCATATGGAAGGTGGTGAGGAGGGGAGAGGGGTGCAGATATTATTGTTTGAAAGGGGAATCCCCCTCCATAAGGACCTTAGGTATCAAGGCACTATCTGGGGTCACTTCCCTTCTTGGTCTTTTGGCACTAGGACCAGCTTCAGAGTCAGTGGACCCATGTCACACAAGAAAGCTTTCCAAAGAGGTCTGTTTCTGCCACCTTTTTAAGATTTGCCTAAAATGGGGCAAGACATTATCATAAACAAGTTGCAGACATGGCCTGCAACAGCTTTCTTTGGGTAATTTTTCTCCACAAACCCCTGTACCTTACTCCACATGGAAAAGATGTCCTTAATCTCTGAAGAAGGCACATTCTCCCCTGTTCTTCCTCCTCCTCTGAAGCAACTTCTTCATCTGCCATCTGCTGCACTTCTAGGTGCAGGTCTTGCAGCTCTTCTGTGGTGAGTTGTTCACTGTGATCATCCACCAACTCTTCCACATCCTCATCTCTCACTCCAAACCCATGCACTTCCCCATATCAACAACTGATGCACCACGTGTGTAGAGTCAACAGGGGAAGGCTCAAACCCTTCAAACTCTCTGTCATGCACACACACTGGCCATCATTTCTCCCAGGCAGAGTTCATCGTCCTGGATGTCACTCCCTGCCAAGCCTTATCTCTGAGGCTAATGCAGTTGAAAATGTTGAAATGTTTGTTTCAGAACTCTCTTAAGGACAATTCTGTATCTGATGTCACCTGAAAGCACCTTTGAAGCATTGCTTTTGTGTACAGTTTCTTGACATTTGAAATGCCATTCTGGTCCATGGGCTGGATGAGTGGTGTGGTATTAGGGGAAAGAACTTCACTGTGATAAAACTGAATGCCTCCAATAACATGTTATCCAAACCTGGAGGATGTGCAAGAAGTTTGTTCACTACCAGGAGGCACTTAAGGGGCAACTGATTATCTTAGAGGTATTTTTTTCACACTCGGGCCAAACACTTCATTCATCCACTCAATGAAAATTGGCCTCATGACCCATGCTTTCTTGTTTGCCATCCACATCACACACAATTTACTTTTAATCACGTTGTTTCTGCTAAACACTCTAGGAGTTTCTGGATGGCACACTCGTCAGGGATTCACTTTACAATCACTACTAGCATTACCACACAACAAAAGAGCTAGCCTGTCTTTCATAGGCTTATGTCCTGGCAGTGCCTTTTCCTCCTGTGTAATGAATGTCCTCTTTGGCATTTTCTTCCAGAAGAGGCCAGTTTCAGCACAGTTAAAGACTTGTTGGGGGACGAATCCTTCAGCCTCTACGTAATCTTTGAATTTTGACACAAAATTTTTAGCCCAGACTTGTCCAAACTTGTACCTTCGCTGTGCCTAGTAAAACTGTGTATGCCAATGCATCTCTTGAATTTTTTGAACCAGCCTCTGCTGGCCTTAAAAATCACTAGGTACACTAGCACTCATCCTAGGCATTTTCTTAATGAGATCGGTAAACAACACTCTGGCCTTTTCACATAGATGGCCTCCAAAACAGAATCGCCATCTAACTGTTTTTGATTGATCCAAATTAATAACTATTGGACATTTTCAATTGTTTGCCATCTGTTTTGTTAGCACATTCACATCTTTCACTACTTTAGCCTCCTTTATTGCTTCCTTTTTCGCCATAATAGAACTTATTGTGGATGATGACTTCCAGTAAATGCAGCTGATCTTGTTCAACTTGATCGTGTTCCTGGCCTTCTTCTTTGAAGGGCTGCTGGCTCTGAAAACTTTCTTTGGTCCCATGATGGAGCTAAAAGGAAAGGTTTAACTTATTAACAAGGACAATGAGAGTTGAGCACATTTGATTGTATCTTATGTGTGTTATGTACACTTTGAAACAAAAAAATGCAAAATAAACACAAATCACTGAATATTGTATACACAGTAATCACTTACATCTAATTGTAGTATTAGCACTCACAATCAATTTTTTAAAAAGCACAAAAATGCTGGAAAGCAATGGCATTGTTTGGTTCAATGCCTGGGGTGATGCTCATGCAATGAGAAACAATGCCACACTGAGCAAGAGAACACATGGGTCGCCCCTTGTTTTTGCAAATTTAGCAGTGAGATCATGTGGGCATACCGATGAAATCCGAAGCAACTGACAAAAACCGAGACAAATTTTTCATGCAAAAAATCAAGAAAAACCGAAACCAATGATAGCCAAAACCAACGAATACCAAGGCATTACTCTATCCTGTTCTAGTTCTACAATCAACCATTCCTCCAATTAGCCATGGTTCATTTTATTGGGAAATGGTATTAGAAACCAAGATCTGTGTAATGCTGGTGGCCAGGGCCACACAGGTTCACCCTGGATACGGGCAGAGGGCATGAAATCTGTGGAGCCAGAAAGCATTGGGCCATTTTGTTTAATAAAGTCTCACAATGGCGGACAAGCACACAGACCGGGAAAACCGCATCTGAGGCAAATAAACAGCAAAAACAGCCCCTCACAGTGGTGGGCAGGCAATCCGCCATTCGTAATCTACCATCTCTCATCTCTCTTGAGCACAAGTATCCATAGCCTTAAATAGTCTATGCACACGTGCCTCTGCCACGTATTCACACACTAATCAAGCAAAGTGCTTGCAGCTGGTAACCCCCTGAGCAAGCCTAACACAGCTGCCCCACAATCTGCATGCCAAGTGTATCATTCCTGAAAAAACAAGAAAATATATGTGTGTGTACTCTAACCCATTTATACACACAGTTATAAACATTTCTACTGTATTTGTAACCATGTGTATCTCTATCAACTAAATAAGAGCTTATAATGATTTCTCCATTTCATTATCACATGGATCATTCTAGCCTCCTTTACTTGTTTATCTGTACATTTCTGGCTCCTACTATCCATCACTTATTTTACTTAATTTTTAACTCCAGTATTTTTATAGAAGTTTCAGAATTATTAACCTATTCCATCACAACAAACTTTTTTTCAACTTGAGAACATACAATGCTATGTAAAGTTTCTTTGCTATTACTCTTACAGACACCACTCATTTCCAAAAGAAAGTAGTCAGCACCTTTCCTTCCTATCCTATTCAACAAGGTTATTTCAGATATTTGTAATATAGTTGAATTCTCTGGTCACAGTGTGCAGTCTTTCCCAAGAAACATTAACATCCTAAGTTTTTTTAATTATATGTCCATACATTTCTCTTCCTATGCTGTAGAGTTCTATGGGTTTTGACAGAAGCATGGTGTCATGTATCAACTGTTACAGTCTCATAATATGGGCATCTGGGTTTGATTCCTGGCCAGGGCACAAAGGAGAGGTGACCATCTGTGTGGGGCAGCTGTGCTAGGCTTGTTTGCGGGATTACCAGCTGCGAACACTTTTGCCTGATTGGTACATGAGCTCGTGGCTACGCCACATGTATATGGCGTATATAAGACTATTAGGTGCTTTCAGTCAAGAGAGGTGGGGGGCTGTGGGTGGCAGATTGCGTGCCCGCCACTGTGAGGGGCCCTTGTTGCTGTTTGCCTGAGATGCGGTTTCCCCTGCCTGTGTGAGACTTTATTCAACGGAATGGCCCAACCCTTTCCGGCTCCGCAGTTTCTCTATCAATTGCCTGAATCCAATGTGGACCTGCGGGTCCTCGGCCAACAGAGTTACAATCTGCTTCTCCCCCTTCTTTCCTTCTTCCCCTCCTACAACCAGTGGGACAGTTGGTTTGAACTTGGCCCCTAGTGCTGAGAATAGCTCTGTTGGTTTGAGCATTGGTTCTAGACAGGATTGCTTGGTGGATCCCAGTTGGGGCACAGGTGGGAGTCTGCCTCACTATCTCCCCTCCTCTCACATTAAAAAGAAAAAAAAATATTATAGCTCTTGCTGGTGGTGCAGTAGACCAAGCATTGTCTCAGAGCACCTAAGTCGTCGGCTCCATCCTGGGGTCACCAGCTTGATTTCAAGGTTGCCAGTTAGAACCCTGGTCAGGGCACATATTAGACACAGTAGATGGATGCTATGAGGCAGCTATGTTAGGCTTGCTCGCGGGGTTACCAGCTGCAAGCACTTTGCTTGATTAGTTCATGAGCACATGGCAGAGGCACGTGCACACAGCCAATATAAGGCTCTCGGTGCTTGCACTTGAGAGAGATGAGAGATGGTGGGTTGTGGATGGCGGATTGCCTGCCCACCACTGTGAGGGGCCATTTTGCTGTTTGTTTGCCTGAGAGGCAGTTTTCTCTGCCTGTCTGCTTGTCTATCATGGTGAAACTTTATTAAACGGAATGGTCCAACGCTTTCTGGCTCCACAGTTTCTCTACCGTCTGCCCGAATCCAATGTGAACCTTCTTTGCCTCAGCCATCAGAGTTACAGGTGCACATCTAAGTGGAATAATGAGCTGATGCTTCTCTCTTTTCCTCTCCCTTCCTTTCTCTTAAACATCAATGTAAAAAAAATTAATATTATATTTTTCACATATTAAAAAATTATCACAAATGCTGATATATTTTATTTTATATAGCAAATATGCCAAGTTCTGCTTCAGATGTTGCAGAGTGTGAAGCTAAGCATGTATTATTTTCTCTTTTTTAGCTTTGCAACTAGTAGAAATTTCTTCAGACATTGATTGCCATATAAACTTAAAATTTTTTACCAAGTTCTATTCAATCAGCTACTAGATGTAGTAGAAACATATATTCACTTCATAAAGCTTACTAGTATTACCAGCACATGAACCCTATGTTCATCCAGTAAGCAACTCAAATCCACAAACATTAGAAACATATAATATCATAAAATAGTGAAACATAAATATAATAGATGAGTGCAAAATAAGTGAGAGTTAATGTCTGTATAAAGATTGATTTACATAAAAACTAAGCGAATGTCTTGGGAAAAACTAAAGATCATTTAATAAAGACTGAGCTATAGAATAAAAAAAATTAGAGAAAGAAAAATTTTAAAAATCTAGGAGGAACCTGCAAGTATTATTTTACTGTAGAAATTATAAACAGTAAATAATAAATAATTTTATATTATTTATATTATGTCTTTGTAATATATTTTTAATATGGCTTTATATTATGCTTTTGTTAAAAATTCAACTTGGAACCCAATCATCTGAACACACTCCAAAATAACAGCTAGCACTTAGCACTCACGCATATTAAGCACCGTTCTAAGTGTTTTACATAATACACTTTAATTCTTGCTACAATTCCATGATGTAAGTTCCATCAGTATCCCCATTTTATAGATGAGGAAACAGATGTACAGGCCATAAAAAAATGACCTCAGACTGCACAATTTAAGAAAATCAAAGAGATAGTTGTTCTTTATCCCATGTTGGTATAAATTAAAAATCAAGTTATAAAGAAAACAATCTGGCATTTTTACATAAAGGTAAACATAATTATTTTATGTAAACTAGTAATTTTACTTCTAAGATCCTATCTAAGGGAAGTAAAATTATATGTCCACACAAAGAACAGCATGTGGATTTTCTTGGAAGGATTATTCATAATAGAAATTCCAAGACTGCAACAGAGTAGACGGCCATTCCAACTGTGGGCTCTCAGGACGAAATTGGAGTTATTACTAAATTTAAGAACAATCACCCTGAAAAACCAACTTTAGACTAAACGAAGGAGAGTCTATAACCCAGGATCACAGAAGTCACCCCGAGATTGGTAGGAAAGGGGGAGACGCGGAAAGGACTGCCCCGCTCCCAGGAGCAAATGGCATAGGGTCCAGAGGGACTCTTACTGCAGGGAGGCTCACCCTGAGAAGCAAGGGTGCTCAGCCCCAGGCCCAGGGCCGCAGGAGCCCCATAGTCTAGAAGAGGCACCCACACCGCATTTGGAGGTGAAAAGAGCTGAAATTTCTGTCTGTGAGAAAGAGATGGAAGCTCTTGTAGATGCAGGCTCCATTTTAAAGGGCCAGTACAGGAAATCTTGTTCACAGCCATTTATCTGGGGCTTCACTGAGGGAGGGCTGAGAGGACTAGAGTTGCATGATGAGAGTGTAAAGTTGGAGGCCCAGGGAGAGATACTGTGGGGGACGGCCACCGGAACCCCTGTGCTGAGTCATTCTTAAATACTTCAGTTGCCATTTTTCTTGGGTGGAGCAGTCCCCTCTGAGTGACACCAGTCTGGGGAGAAGCAACTGCTCACACTCAGGAGTCTCTCCTGCAGCAGTCATGGTGACTAGGTCATGCTGATAAGCCAATAGTCATCAGTGACTCAGTTTTCTGGTGTTGAGGCTGGAGCTCTTCCCTGCATGCTCCCAACTCTAAGACTGGTGCTTGTACCTCCCGGAAGACTCAGTGGAAACTATCCACAGTACAAGCAGACCACACCTCTGCATCTCAGTGGCCACACCTATCGGACTCCTGGGGCCATACCCTACCAAGGTCTGTGAAAAAGTCTGGCAAGACTGACTGAAACCTGGAACCAAACCATACTCACCACCCTTCTTAATCCCTGAATTGCCCCAGGCTGTAGACTCTACCAGAGGTTTTATTTCAGAGGCTAAGCTCAACTAGCAGCCAGCAGACAGAGGCTGCAGTAGGCAGACCTCAAGCTTGGCCTTTTGCTGACCTTCTCCCAGACCCAGTGTGGGTAAAAGCCAGCCTTGGTGTGCAGCTTGGTATTTCCATATGTACCTGGGCCCAGCAGAGGCAGCCACAAACTCTGGATTGCTTGTAGCTCCAAGAAAGTTGCTGGGGCCATCACAGGCAGTGTTCCCCACTGGTCTACACTGGGTTCCCTCCAGGGAGGCCCAAAGCTGGCACGTCCAGTGCCAGCTCTGGGCCTGTAGAGAGCATTAGAGAAGGACCCAATTACCTTTGCTGGTGGCATGTACAAAGGGAGGTCTCATTGGACACCAGGCCCAACTGAGGCAAGTTCCGCTTTCTGTGGTTGGCACCTGCACAGTGGCTCGTGCACACATTGTTCAGAGTGGAGCTTCACCATCAGCCTGCCCAGATGCTGGATATCCTGTCCTGCTTGGCTAGGTTCCACAGAGGGGAGGGATAGAGGCTTGGAGCATGGACATTCAAGGTGTGTGTTCCCTGGAACCTATTGTTGGGACGAGTTGAGGAACTTAGCTACTTTTTTTGGAGGGGGAAATAGTGAGCCCCAGTGGAGGACTCTCTAAGTCTTCTTTCCTGACACCAGGGGCTCCCCAGCTGGAAGAACTTCTGCAGGGGGACTGTTGGCCCCACTCGATCTGAACCTGCTGCTCACCTTGCTGGGGAGAAATAGAAGTATAGTATCTGAGTGATCAAGCTCTGTAGTAGGGACCACTTTACCTGTTCTGAGTTACTGATCAAGAGACCCACTGAAGAAGGGTCTAAACTCAGCTGCCCTAACCCACCAAGCTTGCTACCTATAGAGGAGTTGCTATGGTAAGGCCAGTCTGAGCCCACATTACAATCTTTCTACAGAAGAATCTATGAGAGACCAAGCAACTGTCAGAGGAGAAAGAGCAGCTTAAAAATGAAGGCAAATCTCATGGAGCTCGGGGATTTTACTGAGCTGCTGTCATCTCTAAGCAAAGTAAGCTGATTCTTATACACAAGTTGGCCCCTCCCACACACACCCAGGCACAAAAAACATAGACACAAACAAACAGCAAACAGAGTGGAAGCTCCATTCAGGTAGCCCACGGCAGGTTACAAACAACACTGACATCAACCCATACCCAAACCTACCCCAAGAAGACTCAGAGCCAACACAACCAACAGCAGGTAAAAAACCGCACCAACACTAGATTCCACTAATCACACAAGCAGCATGCCCAAAGAAGGAGTCCAGCAGGCACCAGATACTGTAGAGAATAAATACACCCCACAGGACAGACACTGCACAGTGTCTAATACATGAGATCAAGGTTGACCCTTACACCTGGCCAGCCTAAAGGGATAACTCCACCCACAAAAAGGCCAACTGCATTCAAGACACATACAAAAGAAGGGTAAATATAATTCTCAAGAAACACTCCTAAAGCTCAGGAACCCAGGTGGCCTGGAGGTTAGCACCACTGAAGTCATTTCTTCATAAAGATGTTTGGGAGTCAGAGCAGAGCTACCTAATACACAGATGAAATGGGCAGATGAAGAAGTATGACCCAAACGAATCAACAAAAAAAATTCTCAGAAAAAGAATTAAATGAAATAGAAGTAACCAAACCAGCAGACACAGAGTTTAAAATAAAAGTTATTAGGATTCCCAAGGATCTCAAAGACTGGATTATCAAAGTGAGAACTTAGTAAGCATTAAAAAGGACATTGAAACTTTAAGAAAAAACAGTGAGAAAGGGCAAATACAAATCATAAATGAAGACTACACTAGAAAGAATCAACAGCAGGCTGGATGAAGTGCAGGTTGAATCAGCAATTTACAAGACAAGATAAAAGCACAGAAGCAGAGCAGCAAACAGGGAAGAGCCTCAAAAAGACTGAAGAAACTTAAGAGTCCTCTGTGACAACATGAAGAGAAACAACATCCACATCATAGGTATTCCTGAGGGATAAGAGCATGAAACAAGAGATACAGATATTGTTTGACAAAATTGTAGCTAAAAATTTTCTTAAATTGATGAAGAAAAAGTCATACAAGTTCAAGAAGCACAGAGTCCCATTAAACATGAACCCAAAGAGGTCTACACCAAGACATCATAGCTAAAATGCCAAAGTTAAGAGACAAAGAAAGAATACTAAAAGCTGCAAGAAAAAAGCCATCAATTACATACAAAGGAGACTCCATAAGGCTGACATTTGACTTTTCAATAGAAACACTTCAGGCCAGAAGGGATTGGCAAGAAATACTCAAATTGTTGCAAAACAAGAACCTATAATCAAGATTATTTTATCCAATAAAGCTATCATTTAAAATTGAAGGAGAAATAAAGAGCTTCCCAGATAAAAAATAGGTCAAGTTCATTACTACTAAACCAGTACTGCAAGAAATATTAAAGGACTTGCTATAAGAAGAGAAAAGAAGAAAAATCAAGAGAGAGAGGATCACAGGCTTAAAGAATAAAATGGCAATACATATGTACATATCAATAATAACCTTAAATATAAATGCACTAAATGCTCCAATTGCAAAGGACCTATATATATGCTGTCTACAAGAGACCCACCTCAGAATAAAAGATACACATAGACTGAAAATAAAGAAATGGAAAAAATATTTCATAAAAATGAAAATGAAAAGAAAAAAAACCTGGGGTAGCAATACTTATATATGACAAAACAGTCTTTAAAACAAAGACCACAGTAAATGACAAAGAAAATCACTATCTAATGATAAAGGGAGAAAGCCAACAAGAGGGTATAACCATTGTACATATTTATGCACCCAATATAGGAGCACCTAATTGTATAAGTAAATTTTGATGGACAAAGAAAGAGATCAATAGCAATGCAATAATAGTAAGGAATTTTAATACCCCACTAACATCTATGAATAAATTCTCCAGATAGAAAATAAGAAAAGAAACAGTAGCCTTAAATGACACACTAGATTAACTGAATTTACTTGATATCTTCAGAACATTCTACCTCTTTTCAAGTGCTCATGGTACATTTTCTAAGATAGACCACATGTTAGGATATAGAACAAGTCTCAATAAATTTAAGAAGATTAAAATTATATCAAGTATCTTCTCTGATCACAATGGCATAAAACTAGAAATCAACTACAATAGAAAAAGTCAAAAAACATTCAAACACTTTGAGGCTAAATAGCGTGTTGTTAAATAACAAATGGGTTAACAATGAGATCAAGGAAAAAATAAAAAATTTCCTTAAAATAAATAAAAATAAACTTACAACAACCAAAGCAGTCCTTCTCAAGCTGTTCCAAAAAATTCAAGAGGAAGGAAGACTTCCAAGCTTATTTTATGAAACAAGCATTATCCTAATTCCCAAACCAGGTAAAGACACTACAAAAATTTATAAGTCAATATCCCTGATGAATAGAGATGCTAAAATTTTCAACAAAATATCAGCAAACCTCACCCAGCAATGCATTAAGAAGATTATACATCATGATTAAATGGGATTTATTCCAGGGAGGCAACGCTGGTGCAATATTCTCAAATCAATTAATGTGATTAATCACATAAAATGTAGTATAAAAATCACATAATTATGTCAATTAATGCAGAAAAAGCATTAGATAAAACTTAACAACCATTTATGATCAAAACTCTCAGCAAATTGAGCCTGACGAGGTGGTGGCGCAGTGGATAGAGCGTCAGACTGGGATTTGGAAGACCCAGGTTCGAGACCTCGAGCTCGCCAGCTTGAGCGTGGGCCCATCTGGCTTGAGCTAAAAGCTCGTCAGCTTGGACCCAAGGTCACTGGCTCCAGCAAGGGGTTGCTCGATCTGCTGAAGGCCCGCGGTCAAGGCACGTGTGAGAAAGCAAACAATGAACAACTAAGGTGTTGCGACAGCAACAGAAAACTAATGATTGATGCTTCTCACCTCTCTCCGTTCTCTCAGCAAATTGAGAATACAGGAATCATACTTTAACATAATAAAGGCCATACATGACAAAATGACAGCCAACATTATCCTCAATGGGCAAAAATTAAAAGCAATTACCTTAAGATTAGTAAAAAGATTGGGATGTCCCCTTTCCCCACTCTTATTCAACATAGTTCTGGAATTTCTAGTCACAGCAATCAGAAAAGAAAAAGAAATAAAAGGTTTCCAAGCCAGAAAAGAAGTAAAACTGTTATTATTTGCTGATGACATGATACTATACATAAAAAACCCTCAAGTCTCAGCCAAAAAACTACTGGATCTGACAAATGAATTTGACAAGGTGGCAGGATATAAAATTAACATTCAGAAATCAGTGACATTTTAATATACCAATAATAGACTCTCAAAAAGAATAATTAAGGAAACAATTTCCTTAACTCTTGCAACAATAACAAAAAAATAGAGTACCTAGTAATAAATTTAACCCAAGAGATAAAGGACTTATACTTAAAAAATTATGGTACATTGAAAAAAGAAGTTGGGGAAGATACAAACAAGTGGAAGCATATACTATGTTCATGGATAAGAAGAATAAACATCATTAAAATGTCCATACTACGCAAAACAATCTGTAGATTCAATGCCATACCTATTCAAATGCCAATGGCAAATAGAACAAATATTCCAAAAATTTATCTGGAACCAAAAAGAACCTGAATAGACTCAGCAATCTTGAAAATGAGGAACAAAGTGGGAGGTACCACACTTTTGATAAGGTCATTGTTATCAAACCAGCTTGGTACTGACATAAGAATAAACATACAGGTCAGAACAGAGAACCCAGAAATAAACCCAAGCCTTTACAGTCAATTAATATTTTATTAAGGAGGCAAGAGTATACAATATAATAAAAACAGTCTCTTTAATAAATGGTGTTGGGAAAATTGGACAGATATGTGCAAGAAAATGAAACCAGACTAACTTACACTATTCACAAAAACAAACTCAAAATGGATAAAAGACATAAATGTAAATCATGAAACCATAAAAATCTTGGATTGAAAACATAGGCAGTAGACTTTCTAATATCTTTTGTAGCAATATTTTTGCTAATATGTCTCCACAGGCAAGTGAAATAAAGGGCAAGATAAACAAATGGGATTACATAAAACTAAAATGTTTTTGCACAGCAAAAGACACCATTAACAAAATAAAAAGACAACCCACTCAATGAGAGAACATATTCGCTGATACATCTGATTGGAGGTTAACAACGAAATTTTATAAAGAACTTGTAAAACTCAACACCAGAAAGGTAGGCAATCCAATTTAAAAATGAGCAAAGGAGTTGAATAAACACTTCTCCAAAGAGACCATATAGATGGCCAATAGACAGATGAAAAAATATTCAACATCACTAATCATCAGAAAAATGCAAATTAACACCACAATGAGATATCACCTCACACCAGTCTGAATGGTGCTCATCAACAAAACAACATACAATAAGTGCTGACAAGGATGTGAAGAATATTGCACTGCTGATGGGAATGTAGACTCTGTGGAAAACAGTGTGGCATTTCCTTAAAAAATTAAAAATGGGTCCTAGGCAGTTTGCTCAGTGGTAGAGCATCATTCCAGCATGTGATTGTTTCTGTTTTGATTCCTGGTCAGTGCACACAGGAGAAGCCCATCTGCTTCTCCACTCTTTGCTCTTACTTCTCTCTCTTTTTCTCTCTTCCTGTCCTGTGACCATTTCTTGAATGGAGTAAGTTGACCCTGGGCGCTGAGAATGGCTCCATGGAACCCACTCCAGGTGTTAAGAAGAGCTCAGTTGCTGAGCAATGAAGCAATGCCCCAAATGGGCAGAGCACCACCCCCAGTGGACTTGCTGGGTGGATCCCAGTCAGTGCACATGTGGGAATCTGACTCTGCCTCCACTTCTCTCACTGAATTTAAAAAAAGAATTAAAAATGCAACTGCCTTATGATCCAGTTCTCCCACTTTTAGGAATATAGCCTAATAATCCAAAAAGACTAATTCAGAAGAACGTATGCACCCCATGTTTATTGCAGCACTGTTTACAATAGCTAAGATCTGGGAACAGCCCAAGTGTCCTTCAGTGGACAAATGGATAAAAAAGCTGTGGTGCATATACACAATGGAATACTACAGGGCCATGAAAAAGAATGAAATTCTATCCTTTTGTGACAGCATGGGTGGACCTGGAGATTATTATCCTAAGTGAAATAAAACAGACAGAGAAAGACAAATATATTATGTCACTTATGTGTGGAATTTAATGAACACAAGAAGCTGAGGAACAAAATAGAAACAGAGGCAAGGACACAGGGTACAGATGAATAGCAGTCAGAGAGAAAAGAGGACAGGATCAAAGAAGGTGAAGGGATTAGCCAAATTATATATACATAACACATAGATAGAGATAATGGGGTAATAAGTTTGAGAGGAAAGGTGGGGATGGAAGTGGAGGGGGGAGGTAAACAGAAGAAATAGAAATGGAAAGAGACTTTGCATGCGACATGGGGCACAATGCGGGAGTTGCCGGTGTTATATTGAGTGGGACACTTGAAACCATGTCAACACAATAGTTAAAAATTAACACAAAACAACACAAGTGTTCATGAGCAAATGAATTAACACAATGTGGTTTATTCATACAATAAAATATTATTCACAAAAAGGGAATGAAATGCTGAAACATGCTATGACATAGAAAAAACTCAAAGATAATACGCAAAGTAAAAGAAGCAAAAAAAACTAAACTTAAATTGTTAACTTTATGTAATGGAAAATTCAATTAAATAAAAACTGAATAACTAAAAAGTTGTGAATAGTGACAGAATGTGTGGGTTATTTTTTATTGAATATTGGGGTGAAATTTGTTCACAAAACAATACAGGTTTCAAGTGTGCAACTCAATAAAACATAATTGGCACACTGCATCATGTGCCCATTGCCCCAAGCAAAGTTTTGTCCTTTCCCCATTTATGAAGGTGTACGTTCTTATATGTACTTTTAAGTTTGTTTTAAAATGTTTCTAGCCTGACCTGTGGTGGCGCAGTGGATAAAGTGTCGACCTGGGAACACTGAGGTTGCCAGTTCAAAACCCTGCACTGGTCTGGTCAAGGCATATATGGGAGTTGATGCTTCCAGCTCCTCCCTCCTTCTCTATTTCTCTCTCTCTTTCTCTCTCTCTCTCACTCTGTGTCTCCTCTCTAAAATGAATAAAATTAAAAAAAAAAGAAATTTTAAAATGTTTCTATTCATGTATTCATTTTTATACATGCAATTTATATTCATTATATAAAATAGGGAATAAAAATTAAAAAATGTTTTAATTGTCCATTATTCCATCTTCTAGCAGTAATTTTAGTTAATGTTGGGCATATCCTGGGTTCATAGCCTGTTAACCTTTTAAGTATTTGTACAAAAAAGTGTAAAATACTATATGCATAGTTCTATAATATGTTTTTGCAGCTTCACAATATACATAAATGTCATACTATGACTATTGTTGATGACAGGGTTTTGAAGTTTAAAAAACAAATGTCCCACTCACTTAAATATAGATATCCCTCTGTGGGAGAGACAATGGCTAACTCATCAAGTACAATCTGTACCTTAAAAGACATTTGGTTCTGTCCAAAGTATCCACAGAGACATTTAATTCACACCAAAGTTCCTTGATATTTGGTCCTGTGAAAAATGCCCATAGGCATTTTTGGCCTATGTCACATGGAACTTGATATTTTCCCCTGTTCCAAATGTATATCCTTGGAAAATGCCTCTGGATTCAGATAATCCATAGTGTTTATTTGTACTTTGGGTTTACAGGATTAACACATAAAAATACCACCACTTATTTATTGGTCCAATAATTGTGCTGTGATTACTAATAATAACCCTCTTTGACTGAGTGACATAGCTGGTAATGGCAAACAGGGTTAGGTAGGTGAGCTGGTATAGTCCAAATATCTATATAGATGTACTGAACAAGGTAAATACAAGGGGTCCTCTGGTTATGATACAGTTCTGTTCCTATGACAGTGATGTAACTCAAATTTTGGTATAAGTCAAAACACACCTAGCCTAAGTCACTTACCTATTCTAACACAGTTGTAAAATTATAATCTAGAACATAAAAACACAACTAAGCCATAGAAAAAGAAAAATGGCATAAGTATACTATATTGTACACTGTACTGTAATAACAGGAAAAATGACAAAAGATGAGTGTTAAAAATATTTCTTCCCTTGGAGGGACGACAAGATGGCGATGGAGTAGGCGGACGTACCAACTTCCAACTCCCAACACCAAAGTGGGTTATAACTTAATTTTAAGAACCATCATCTGGATAAACCAACTTTGAACTAAACTAAGTGGACTCTTCAACCAAGGAACACTGAAGAAGCCACATTGAGACTGGTAGGAAAAGCAAAATGTGGAAAGGGCTGCCCAGCTCCCCAAAGTGAACAGCAGCCTGGAGAGAGTCCCATGGAGGGAAGAGAAGTTAGCAGAGAGGGAGGGACCTGGGTTCCAGGAACAAAACCCCAGCCTGCAACCCCAGAGCCTAGAAGAAATGTTTGGACAGTATTGGGCTGTGAAACAAGTGAGGATACTGTTTGTGAGAAAGAGACAGTTTTCTCAGACCCAGGATTCTTCTTAAAGGGACAGCACAGCAAACCTCTCTCACAATCACTCATCCGGGGCTCCGGGGAAAGGGGACAGAGGAAAGGAGCAGAGAAGCAGGAAGAGAGTGTGGACTGGAAAGCAGAGGGCAAAATACTCTGAGGGACAGCCACCCTACCCCCTGGGCTGAGTCACTCCCCTAATACAAAATGAATATTTCCACTGGAACTAGTGATACCAGCAAAGGAAAGCAGGACACCAGCCAAAAAAGCTCTCCCGCGGCACTTAGAGCAGAGCTGCTTAGATGGAGGGAGCTTCCAGGACTATAGTATAAACTGTTAGGGTCTGAGCTGCAGTGCCCCTACCCACACTGCTGAGGGCTTGCTGGAGGGATGGTGGTGGCAGGAAGCTGAAACATGGTTCTGTTGGCCGGGGCAGAGGTCCAGCTGGTGTGAGCTCAGTCTATCCCTGCAGAGGCGGAGGGGACACGTGAAAGCAGTCCGGCATCTGTGGGCCTGCCTGCAGCCCCACTTGCTGGGGAAAAGCGGGAGGCCAGGAACGGGCAGAGATCTGCTGCTGAGTAGGGCCCCGTGGGCACGCAGCATCACCTGACCTCCGAGGTTTGCGACCCTGCACAAGCCGGCCCTGACCACGGGGGCGGGGCGCAAGCCTGGGAACAGGTGGGGTCCACAGCTGAGCAAAGGTGCTCAACCCTACCCTTGGTGCTGAGGCTGTGGCTTGAGTGTGGTGCGCAACCCCGCCTGTGGGAGTGAGGCGAAGGCCCAGACAGTTAGAGGCAGGTAGAGCCAGGCACCAGAACACAGTCCCTCCGGTGGGACAGAAATCACAACAACATCCACAGTGGGCCGGCGCTGGCAACGCCCATACCCAACCGCCCTAAGCAGCGGCAGAGGGAGTGGTGAGCCAGCAGACAGACCACACCTAGAGAACACAGAGGCAACACCCATTGGCCTCCAATGGCCACACCCTTCTTATACACAGACAAAATGGAGAGGCAAAGAAATGCAACCCAAATGAATCAAGAGAAATCCCCAGAGAAGGACCTGAATGAACCAGATATAACCAAATTACCAGATGCAGAGATTAAAATAATGATAGTTAGGATGGTCAAAGAGATTAGAGCAACAATAGATAGCCACTACGAACACCTAAATAAAGAGATAACAAGTATAAAAAGAAAATTGAAATAATAAAAAAGAATCAGGCAGAAATGACAAATACAGTATCAAAACTGAAGAACACAGTGGAAGGAATTAAAAGCAGGATGGATGAAGCTGAGGATCGAATCAGCGAGTTAGAGGACAAAATAAACAAAGGCACAGAAGCAGAGCAGAAAAAAGAAAAGAGACTCTACGAATCTGAGGAAACTCTAAAGGAGCTCTGTGACAACATGAAGAGAAATAACATCCACATCATAGGGGTTCCCGAAGATGAAGAGAAAGAACAAGGAATAGAAACTTTGTTCAATCAAATCATAGCTGAAAACTTCCCTAAATTAAGGCTGGGAAACCTTTCACACATTCAAGAAGCAAAGAGAACTCCATTAAAGAGAAACCCAAAGAAATCTACAAGAAGACACATCATAGTTAAAGGGATAAAGCTAAGGGATAAAGAGAAAATTTTAAAAGCTGCTAAAGAAAAAAAGGCTATCACCTACAATAGAGCCGCCATAAGGATGACATCCAACTTCTAATCTGAAACACTTGAGGCCAGAAGGGAATGGCAAGATATATTCAAAGTAATGCAAAACAAGAACCTACAACCAAGACTACTCTATCCAGCAAGACCAAAGTTTATAATTGAAGGAGAAATAAAGAGCTTCACAGACAAAAAACCCTCAAGGAATTTATTAAAACCAAATCAATTCTGCAAGAGATGCTAAGGGGCCTGTTGAGAACAGTTCAAAGGGAGAAAAGAATATAGCAAAAGAAGAATACAGCTTTAAAGAATAAAATGGCAATAAACAACTACATATCAATAATAACCTTAAATCTAAATGGATTAAATGATCCAATCAAAAGACATAGGATAGGGTAGCTGCGTGGATAAAGAAACAAGACCCATATATATGCTGTCTACAAGAGACACCTTAAAACAAAAGATGCACATAGACTGAAGGTAAAATGATGGAAAAAAATATTTCATGAAAATGGAAATGAAAAAAAAGCTGGGGTAGCAATACTTATATCTGACAAAATGGACTTTAAAACAAAGGCTGTAGTAAGAGATAAAGAAGGACACTACATAATGATAAAGGGAACAATTCAATAGGAAGATATAACTATTATAAATATCTACGCACCAAACATAGGAGCCCCGACATACATAAAGCAGACTTTGATGGATATAAAGAACAAGATTAACAGCAATACTGTAATAATAGGGGATTTTAATACCCCACTAACATCACTGGATAGATTCTCAAGAAAGAAAATTAATAAAGAAACAGCAGACTTAAAGGATACACTAGATCAACTCGATTTAATAGATATCTTCAGAACTTTTCACCCTAAAACAGTACAATATACATTCTTTTCAAGTGCTCATGGTACATTCTCTAGGATAGACCACATGTTAGGACACAAAAGTGGTCTCAACAAATTTAAGAAGATTGAAATCATATCAAGCATTTTCTGTGATCCCAATGGCATGAAACTAGAAAATAACCACAAAAGAAAAGCTGAAAAATTATCAAACACTTGGAAACTAAATATCATGCTATTAAAAAATGAATAGATTAACAATGAGATCAAAGAAGAAATAAAAGAAGTTTCTAGAAATGAATAATAATGAGATACATCAAATCAAAATTTATGAGACACAGCAAAAGCAGTACTGAGAGGGAAGTTCATAGCACTACAGGCATACCATGAGAAGCTAGAAAAAGCGCAAATAAGCAACCTGACCCTGCATCTAAAAGAACTAGAGAAACAACAGCAAATAAAGCCCAGGACTAGTAGAAGGAAGGAAATAATAAAGATCAGAGCAGAAATAAATGACATAGAGGCTAAGGAAACAATACAGAGGATCATTGAAACCAGGAGCTGGTTTTTTGAAAAGGTAAACAAGATCGATGAATCTTTAACTAGACTCACCAAGAAAAAAAGAGAGAGGACTCAAATAAATAAAATTAGAAAAGAGAGTGAAGAAATAACAACTGACACAACAGAAAAACAAAATATTGTAAGAAAATACTATGAAGAACTCTATGCCAAAAATTAGACAACTTAGGTAAAATGGACAAATTTCTTGAATCATATAACCTTCCAAAAATCAATCTGGAAGAATCAGAACACCTAAACAGTACAATTATAACAAATGAGATTGAAAGAGTTATAAAAAACTCCCAAAAAAGAAAAGTCCTGGGCCTGATGGCTTCACAAGTGAATTCTACCAAAAATTCAAAGAAGAACTAACTCCTATTCTCCTCAAACTATTTCAAAAAATTCTAGAGGAAGGAAGACTTTCAAACTCCTTATATGAGGCGAGCATAATTCTGATCCCAAAACCAGGCAAAGACAACACAAAGAAAGAAAATTATAGGCCGATATCTTGATGAATTTAGATGCTAAAATTCTCAACAAAATATTAGCCAACCGGATCCAGCAATATATGAAAAAAATCATACACCATGATCAAGTGGGATTTATTCTGGAGAGGCAAGGCTGGTACAATATTTGCAAATCAATCAATGTGATTCATCACATAAACAAAAGGAAGGACAAAAATCACATGATAATTTCAATAGATGCAGAAAAAGCATTTGATAAAATCCAGCACCCATTTATGCTCAAAACTCTCAGTAAAGTGGGAATACAGGGAACATTCCTTAACATGATAAAGGCCATCTATGACAACCCACAGTAAACATCATACTAAATGGGCAAAAATTAAAAGCAATCCCCTTAAGATCAGGAACCAGGCAGGGGTGTCCCCTTTCATCACTCTTACTCAACACACTCATTTTTCTTTAAGTTTTTATGGGAGTGAGTGTTGTAAACTTGAAATGTCATATGTCGAGACTATCATAACCCAAGGATCCCTTGTATCAACAGCATTTTGACATGACCAAATATCTTTCTGGGTTTTTTAGACAAAAACAAATATTGGCTAACCCATGTCAACCACCACTCCTTCTAAGCCATAAACTGTGGACTAAACTGTATACTCCCATAATTCATATGTTAAAACTGTAACCTCAATGTGACTATATTTGGAGGTAGGGCTTATTAACAAGTAATTAAGGTTAAAAGAGTTTACAAGGATGAGTCCCTAACACCATAAAATTAGAGTTCTAATATGAAGAAGTATCAGAAAGATTACTCTCTCTCCACCATGAGGACACATTGAGAAAGTGGTCATCTCCAAGCCAGGAAGAAAATCTTTATCAGAAATCAAATTGGTCAATATCTTGAGCTTAAACTTCCCAGTCTCCAGAACTGTGAGAGAATTAATTTCTGTTATTGAAGCCACCAATCTTTAGTACAGTATTTTGTTGTGGCAAACTGAGCTGACTAATATGTCTTTCAGGGAGGGCTAACTCATGCACTAATCAAGAAACTGCAATAGCCTTTCTTGAATATGAACTATTATTTTTCAGGTATTGTGCTTGTTGCTTTAAATATGTTACTTTTTTTTATTCTTAAAATCTCATGCAGTAATTTTACTAATGAAAAACCAGGATTAAGAAAATTCAGTCACATAGCTAGTAAAAACTGAAGTTTGAACTTAACTCAAGCTATGTATGTACCCTGAAAATTCACTCTACTTTCTATCTTCAACGGAACAGGATTCTCCTGGAGCAAAGAGACTGTGCTAGGAATTAATAGGGAAAGATGTTTCCAGCATAAATATTTTTCTAGATTATGTTTTTACTGATCACCTTCTTACTACCATTTATGAAAGGCCATAAATGCCAGGTTATAAAGTTTTTATTGTATCCTGTTGTCAAGAGGTCAACTAACTCTTTTTAAATTTTTTTTGTAAAAAGAAAGATAGCGGATATTTCAATTGTTTTAGGCTTTGTGTGTATATGGTAATTGAAGCAATTACTCAACTCTGCTGCCATGGCAGAAAAGCAACTACAGGCAATCACTGAATAAGTATGTCTGTGTTACTGTATTTTTCATTTATAAAAACAGAATAGGTTGGGTTAGGTCTTCATGTCATAGTTTGCCAACTCCTGCTGTAGTCAATAATAAATGATTAAAGGTGCTTCCAAAGAATTTGAATAAAAATGTATTTTTTGAAGATGGACTTGGTAGTAATGTACAGAGTTTGAAGGAGGAAGAAAATAGAGGCAGAAAAGGCTTAAGAAGACTAAGATTCAGCAGACTTAGTAGAAGGCATGAAGAGAAAAGAGCAATATCATGAATATGTCAGGTGTTCAGTTGTATGCAGATTTTCTTTAGAACTTAAAATTTCCCCTTTTAGAAACTCACAAAAATAGATAGTTGTCAGAGTAAATCTATATGAATTTTTTCTTTCTTGACAAAATAACCAAAGAACCTACAGATATTCAAAAGCAAATCTCTCTCTCTCTTTCTATCTGTGTGTGTGTGTGTGTGTGTGTGTGTGTGTGTGTGTGTGTGTGTGTGTGTGTGTGTGTTAGTCCAAGGAACTACATGAACTAAAGAACCTAAGAAAATCCATCAGGAGTTTTTTTATAATCACATCACTTAGTAACTCAAACTAACAATAAGCATGTAAAAATAAAGATAGTGCTGAGGATTTCGTGCCATAGCTCTAACACAAAGCAGGGTTGATGAATTAGAATAAAATCATTCATATACAGAATCTTCTTTGGGAGGAGATAGGAACTAAGCCACTTGGTCTTTTATTTCCCTACATAAAATTTTCTTTTATAAAAATGTTGGCATGACATTTTCCTTGTGAGGCAATGAGCAGGCAGAGTTGACTACAGTATTTAGCAGATGAAGAAGAGAAGACCCAGGGGAATTTTAATTTCCTTGGTCAAGATCACCAAATTAAACATCGTTTTATCTAAGAAAAAGACAAAACGCTGTGAATTTCTAACTACATGATCCCACAGCCACAAACTGGAAAGCGAACAGTTCAGTTAATGAGCCAATTTTTGTCTATGTGATGACAAAACATTGGTTTGACTCATATTACTTCTAAATTAGCCAGCTGTTTGGATAACGTGCAAAACAACTGGTATTTCAGACCACCCAGTACATCTTTCAATTTAATTGTATTGCCTTCTAACTTAAAAAAAAAAAAAAAAGAGCAGTCACTCATTTGTTCATGCATTGTTTCCTGGTTAAACACTTAGTGAGCACCAGTTGTATCCCAGGGCAGGGCACTCTGCTTAATAACAAAGGAAACACATAGACAAAGGAGACACAGCCTCCTATAGGGGATATAAGACAAGGAAACAAATATTGGTAAGTAAAGGGCAGAATAAGATGAGCATCATATGTTGACTGCAAGTCAGGTGCTTATAACCCACAAGACTTCTCTCTTTGAAGAAAGCATTTGGTGACCCTGGTCGGTTGGCTCAGTGGTAGAATGTCGGCCTGGTGTGTGGAAGTCCTGAGTTCAGTTTCCACCAGGGCACACAGAAGTGCCCATCTGCTTCTCCATCCCTTCTCCTCCTCATTTTCTCTCTCTTTCTCTCTCTGTCTTCTTCTCCCACAGCAATGACTCAAATGGTTTGAGCACGTTAGCCCCAGGCACTGAGGATGGCACCATGGCCTTGCTTCAGGTACTAAAATAGCTTGGTTGCCAAGGAACAGAACAGCGACCCCAGATGGGCAGAGCATTACCCAGTAGGGGCTTGCTGGGTGGATCCTGGTCAGGGTACAAGTGGGAGTCTGTCTCTGCCTTCCTGCCTCTCACTTAAAAAAAAAAAAAGCATTTGGTGTAACTTTAGTATATTGGATTCAGGTTCAAGTAAGCTGTTTGCCATCTGCTTAATCATCACTTTTCTGAGCCTTATTATCCCCATCTATGAAAGAATAGGTTTCAATAAGTTTTCATTTATGTTTTTATACCAGTGCTATCTTAAGTTTCAATATTTTAAGTTGGGGAAGGACATGAATTGAGTACCTTTAAAAAAAGGGAAAAAGAAAAAAGCTGTGATGAAAAAATGTAGAAACATAGATATTCTTGAAGATATAACAATGAACCTTAATTGATGCAGATGAGTTACATACACTGTTTAAATAAAAGGAAACAATATGAACCAGTTACATATGTATAAAAAAATAAAAATCATACCAAAGAGAATGATACCTACATTTGTGTGGTAAATGTCTAAAAATAAAGTCTGCTCAGAAAACTGGATGGAGATGGCAGACTGAAGAGTAGATAGAACTATGCATGACCAGTATTCGGTGGAAAAATAAAGAATTCTTTTCTGTCACCCCCTTTTCTGCATGGACAGCTGCATGGGGAAAGTAAAGGAATGGAAATAGGAAAGGCTGTCCAGTACAGGAGTTGACACCCTAGCAGGTCAGCCTGGGTACTGACAAGCCACAGTTGTACCAGTAGAAGGATGAAACAGCCTTGTCCCACAGCACAAGGCAATGGAAGAGGCACAAGGATGCCTCAGGATTCAGTTTCCATACTTAGTGTATTATGGGTGGCTGGGACGGGACCACCTTATGAAACCTCTAGGATTATAGCTGACTAGGTCAAAGGCAACTAAATGAGTGAACATTATAAGATGGATCTGGAAGTTTAATTCATATAAACTCCAGGAGTGAGTAAAACAGTCTTGATTCAACAATTGTGCTAAAAAGTCTATTGTACAGAACAACAGACCTCTCTTTTAAATTAAAATTAAAGAAACACTCTCATTTAGAACAGTGAAAACAGGAGCTTTTTAACTAACTTGTGCTTCGAAACCCTTGAAAGCTTATGAGTGAGACACTTGAAGAATTGATCTCTTCCCCTAATCATTCACTAATAATGATTTTTATCCTGGAGGACAAGGCAAAGGCAACAAATTTATAAGTTTAAGGGGCCTAGAGTAAAACTAAAGAACTAGTAGCTGTGGCCTAGCCTAGGTTTGGTGGTAAAAATCACTGTAGATATGGATCTATATGGTGGGACCAAGTCTATAGGATAGAGGCTTCTGTAAGTATAAGTGGCTATATGTTCTTCCCTCTTCCAAAAATGCAACTCAATTCCTCTTCTTTTACTTGCCCCTCTTCCCAAAAGAAAGAAACAAGGCCTAGAATATCACTCTGAACCTTTCTTTTTGCTAAAGATGCAGGGAAATTTTAGTGAAGTCACTATCAGTGATAAATAACAGCATGGAATCAATCCACTTTTTTTTTTTACCAGGAACTAGAGACTACAAAAGGCAGGCCAGAAAGTTACCATAGTAGTACAACAATGGAAGAATCCTGTGGATCAGGAAAGAAACCTCCTAAATAATAGACTTAGAACTGTTGCCTTGTGGCGCAGTGGATAGAGCATCGGACTGGGATGCGGAGGACCCAGGTTCAAGGCCCCGAGGTCGCAAGCTAGAGCATGGTTCCATCTGGCTTGAGCAAAAGCTCGCCAGCTTGGGCTCAAGGTTGCTGGCCCGAGCAAGGGGTTACTCAGTCCGCTGAGGGCCCATGGTCAAGGCACATATAAGAAAGCAATCAGCCTGACCAGGTGGTGGCGCAGTGGTTAGAGCATTGGACTGGGATGCGGAAGACCCAGGTTCGAGACCCCGAGCTTGCCAAATTGAGCGTGGCCCCATCTGACTTGAGCAAAGGCTCGTCAGCTTAGACCCAGGGTCGCTCGCTCCAGCAAGGGGTTGCTCGGTCTGCTGAAGGCCCGCAGTCAAGGCACATGTGAGAAAGCAATCAATGAACAACTAAGGTGTTGCAACGGCAAGGAAAAACTGGTGATTGATGCTTCTCACCTCTTCTGTTTCTGTCTGTCTGTTCCTATCTATCCCTCTCTCTGACTCTCTCTCTCTGTCCCTGTAAAAAAAAAAAAAAAAAAAGAAAAAAAAAAGAAAGCAATCAATGAACAACTTAGGTGTCGCAATGAAAAACTGATGATTGATGCTTCTCATCTCTTTTCGTTCCTGTCTGTCCCTGTCTATCCCTCTCTCTGACTCTCTCTCTGTCCCTATAAACAAACAAACAAACAAACAAAAACTGTTGCCTCTACACTCAGGAACTACAGAATATCCAAAAATTAAGAAAAAGAAATACCATGCCATATGAATCTGGATAAAGATCATGCTCAGGTGCTTCTAGAATAAACAACTGATCCAAACCAAGATTGAGTTTAGGTACAGTAAGCAAGTCCTGCCAGGTACATTATCATGATATTGAAACTCTTTGAGGAGATTGTGGTCTTTTACACTAGTAAGCAGCTGTGTGATATGTCCTGTTTCCCCAGGTTGGATAGTAATGGATTTGTTCAAGGTTGATTCTCTCAACTGCTTGTAGAACACCATGGCCAGCACCAAACACAAGGAGATATTTAACCACATCGAACATTTCTAATGTTCAATGTCTTACTTGCACATGGATGTAGGAAAAGAAAATGATTCCTTATCTTCTTCTCTTTACCATTGTCTTAGAAACACCCATGACCTGGGGCTCCTCTTCTTATGCTTTTTGGTATATTCTGCACTGGAGCATAAGGTAGAGTTGAGGTGAAAACTGAAGTCATTCCTTACAAGCCTGACTGTGGGATGTGTCCATGGGGAGCTTCATACCATCATGCTAAAGGACTCAAGGGCATTTCTAGAACAATCTAGGAGGATTGCTTTGTTGGAGATTAATGACCTAAGGGATCATTTCAAAGAACTGTTGGTTAATAGGATCATTACAGAATCATAGTCCATATGCCTCTTCAATTGTGATAGTGAAAAAGGAGTCTGAAAAAAAAGTGAGAGTGTGTGAATGATCATACTGTTAATTGCTGAACTAAGAGCCATCAATAGGCTTCTTGTTAAGAGCACCTCGAGTTCACCTTGTTAGATTTGCAGAATGGGTATTAGAAGATAGCAATTATAGCTGATGATGACAAAGGAAAGAGCTTTTATCAGAAGAGCAAGGTTGCATCCATTTGAAAGGATGTTTTAGCTTCTCTCAGGAGGCCCTGCTATAAACCTTCAATAGAAAAGGTTGTTTGTAACAGTTCCTTTCCTTGATCAGAAACATCTACAATTTTATGAGGGTAAATGTAAAATACATCACACCTGTGGGTTAGCAAATCCCCACCACACACACACACACACACACACACACACACACACACACACACACACACACACACACACTCAGGTAGTATTTACTAACCATATCCCATCCGTATCTTCTCAGTCCTCACCTCTAAGCTTAAAACTGCATACTGTGAATAAGTGCAACTTCTTGGTTTTTTTTTTCTAGCTTGATAACACAGCACTTCAGTTATCAGGGCAAAACAAAAGTGATTGGAATTCATTTCCCTAGAAGCAGGCATCAACCAATGAGGACTGCTCCTCTCTCTCTAGAGATAATTCTCAGGTATGATCTGTACTTACTCTCCGAGTTCCTAATGGAATTAAACTTCAGTTGCTTATAGTTGTAAAATTTACTCTCTATCACCTTCCTTCTTATCCTTCCTACTTCCCTACTGGACTTTCCTGGGTCTATCTCCCTACTGATGCTCAAATCTTTGGCTCAGTGTTTGCTTCCAGAGGAATCCAAACAAAGACACTTAATAACAAACCTTGTTATAAGTTCATCTCAAATACTTTTGCTCTTGGTTATGCCTAAAGGTTAGGCACACAAGCATATATATACACTTTTCATTTAAATGCAAAGATTCTATCTTTTTCTACCTTTTGGCCCAAAATAAAAAGGAAAATCAACAGTCTATGGTTTCAGGATACAACCCAGATCCTACTTATCTGGGGGTCATTTGAGCATCTTAAGTGAGGAAAAGGGAAATAGGAGCTCAAGTCTGCAGCCTCTAGGCCCTTTAAAAGCTTGCTACACAAAGTTTAGATCTCTATATCACTCTGAACCTTATTAGAAAAGCAAAATGTCAGTCCCACCAAGTCCTACTGAATAGTCCTGCATTTTATTTTAAACAAGATCTCCAGGTAATTTGTATGCACATAATAGACTGAGTGTCAATGCTCTTAGACACAAAGCTGATCTTGGAGAAAAAGGAAACACTGTTTCCATCAGCAGATCTTAGCAGCTGCCGCTCTCTGCTTAGTTGTAGTGCATTACTGTTATGTCAAGTAACACAAAGAAAAGTTCTAGAATTTTTCTTTAAATGGGGATACCTGAGTATAGATGAAATTTTACAAGTTGCCACCAGGTGTAATAAGCAGTTAGGTATAACAGTGTCCTACAACAAAAGAACACAGAAGACATGTACTTGAACAAGTGGAGTTTATTACTGGTTGCCTGGAGAGAGAACACATCACAGGGAATCCTGAGTGGCTCAGCAAGAGGTTGTCAGAAAGGACTTATTAAAGCATTTGGACTTTGGTTGAGTGATTTTGGAGAGGCTCCAAGAAAGTCGGGCTTGGTAGAGAATTGAGTGCCATCAGAAAGCAGGGATAATTCTGTAATTAGGTATCTCAATCAATCTTGTCTATATGGAAGGCAGACTAAAGTAGATCTAAAGCTATAATTGGAGAAACTGAAGAGTGAGAGTGCAACAAAATATACATCTGCTGTGGGTCTCAGATCCCTGTGTCACGTTATTACCCTTCCCTTGAATCTAAGGATTAAAGATACATACTATTTGTCTACACCATATATTTCCCGTAATGTTCAAACAAGAAATAGTGGTATGTTCTACAGTTTTTTTAAAAAACTGGTTGTGTTGAATTTATTTTAAAATGGCATCATTCATTGTTGAAAATAAAATTCTTACTGCACAGCTACTCGGTACCACACAGTATTTTTCTGTTGCATGAAGACACATGGTAAAGAAGACCATGTCTCTACTCTAATAGTGCATGTAAACAGAGAAGAGAGATGGATGATCAATAAATATAATAAACATTCAAACAGTGAAAGTGCTAACTATAAAATAAAACAGTGGGATAGAGAAAACTGGAGAAGGCAGCTGCTGAAGGGAAAATGTTCTCAGGACATGACATAAGAGATGAGACCTAAATGGTGTGAGGAAACCCGCGGTGTAGAGATATGAAGGACAAGTCTCCAGGATGGAGAAAACAGGCCATGGACAGTCCCTGAGTTTAGAACAAGATAGGTATTTTTTCAGTGTAATGATTTAGAAAGGGTTACAAAAAAAGGTAAACAGGAGGGTGATGATGCCTACAATTTTGTTTGCAGTTTTTGAAACTGCGAAGTTCAAGCTGTCTAATTAACAGCTGGTAAGTTGGGTATTTACGCTTGGGCTTTGAGAGAAGATTTCAGAACTAAAATATAAATTTGGGAACTACCAGATATACTGTGTGGCTTGTTGTTTAATCCTGGCTTCTGTTTAGGATAGGTCTTTAAAGTTTTAAAAACCACAATTAGTAACAGCTAGGTGAAGAAAGATGAAATGATTAGAAAAAAATGACTAATGATCATTTTTAAGCAGATATCCTCCAAATGAAGTGAAAATTAAGGTCTTTGGAATGTTTTTGAATAGGATTGGGAGAAAATGCCTTCCGGTCGGTGGAATCCTGAATAACAACATCTTTAAGTTGAATTTGCTTATCGATCTCCAGGTAAGATGGAAGAGTGGCAGAAATTAGGAGATGAAAAACACTTTTCTGAGATGGCAGCAGGAATGGGAGAAAAAAGGTAAAAGGGAGAGGACTCAGGTATTATAGGACAAGGAACTAAGATACAACCCTGTGCACTGACATAAGAATGAATGAAATAGAGCACAGACTTTAAAACAGAAAGATCATTTAAGGACTGGACCCATGGCCTTACAGTGATAGTAGGAATCATAGGTGTCTTCAAATTTAGGATTTGTTTATGTTATCTCGTTAATATGGTCCATCTTTTCTCTTTCTGGTATTTTTATTAGTTGGGTCTTGGTATTCTGCTTTTCGGTATTTTTCATTTATTTTCTTAAAATATTTCTCTCTAAAATTATTTTAAAATACATATAAATCATGTATGTAACTTTTTTCAACTTGTGTGTATAAACAAGAAACTTAAATGAGTGGTTATATTTAGAAATATTTAAAAATATTTTTAATATTTTTAATTTTTTTACAATTTAGAAATAGAGTGCTGTATATATTTTTTACCAAGTGAATAATTACTTTTATTTTTTTTCAAATAAATATTTGAAAAGTCAATTAAAGAGACTGCAAAGTACATATAGTAAAGAATGAATACAAACATTTTGGTCAAAAATTCTTTACTTTTAGCACATAACTTAAATAAATAATCAGAAATACAGATAGAATTTTATGCAAAGATATTCAGTATGACATTATTCATTCAGCATACTCAGACAAATTTTTCTTTCTTTTTTCTTTTTCTCACTAATGTTCCTAGTACTATTTTAAGCTGGCATTACAAAATAGAAAAAAATCTCTGCCCTCATGGGTATTACATTCTTGTCATATTTAAAATTAAAAAAAAACATTGTTGAAACAGACTTACTCTCCTGTCACATAAGAATGGTTAGATAAATTACACCCATGTGATGAAATGCTGAGTAACTATTAAAAATACAGTTTATCTACATATGTTAATTTAGAAAATTCACCAACTTTTATTATGTAGGGTCTGTATTGCTTACCAGGAGTTAGCATATAGTTTCCCAAATAGCAATATCTGGAAAAAAAGAAAATAAATATTTTAAAATATTAATATTTTTAGTTACTTTTGGATAGTAGGGAAATAGTGATATATTTATTTTCTTACATGTTTCATATTTTCAAAACATTCAGCACTATTAGATATTATATCTATAATCAATAAATGTATGTAAAATAAATGATATTCACAATGAATTTGAGAGAACTTCACTGAAGCATTCAAATCATTTTTTCCCCAGGTCTGCTTTCTTTGTGATCTTAGCAGAAATCTTTCTTCAGGAATGAATAATTTGTTTGTTTTTTACTATTTGTCCATCTTCTCTCAGTTAAGGACTCATGTCCTATCTCAAAAAAAATCTAGAAGCATTTCCATGTTTCATGTCGAATTCCTTATAATCTTTTAGGTTAAAGACATAGAAAAGGAAAATAAAAAATTTCTACTATCTTATTTAAAATCAACTACATAATGTTTTATGGTTAGATTCTTGAAATTATGTAAAAATACAGTGGTTTAAGTATGATGGTGTCTACAAGAACCCTGAAATAATAATCTTAATTTTAGTAACTACTAACAAGAATTAAGATTTTAACATGTTCTAGGATTTGTGCTTTACCCATTACACACAGTATTATCTCATTATTCCTTCAAGAAATCTATTATGTAAGAATAACAATTTTACTACATTCTACAGATGAAAAAATCATACAGTGGTTTTTAATATCTACAGCTAGTCAGTGGTAGAACACAGATTCATATCAAGTTGTATTTAGCTCTAGAGCCAATAATTGTGATCCCTCTGCTTTTTTGCACATATGAGGCAATTCAGAGCCCAAATTTTTGAGGTTGCTAATCATAGATTATTTTAAAAAGAAGATAATAAAAATCTTCCAGAGGAGAAAGGGCACAAGCCTCTATTTCTGCCCTTTACACTAAGGGATGTTCTTTAGGAATCCAAACTGACTGAGACTATTGAATGTGTAAAGGCCCTCTATGGCCAATGGTGAATCTATAACTCCAATATTCTGGTTTATAGAAAACTGCCACTGTACACGCTAACTAGGTGAACTTCATAATCTCTGTCTACTTGAGTAGTTTCCATACCTAGAAGACTCATCATCACTGGGTCCAAAAATATGCAGTTAGAAATAAGACAAAACTGATGAAGTAGAAGAACCAGGGAGCAAGCAACCTTATTAAGAGGGAGACAACCAGAACAGGCGATGGCACAGTGGATAGAGTGTTGAACTGGGACACAGATGACCCAGGTTCAAAACCCCGAGGTCACTGGCTTGAGCATAGGCTCGCCAGCTTGATTGAGGGGTCATTGGCTTAAGCCCAAAGGTTGCTGGCTTAAAGTCCAAGGTCGCTGGCTTGATTCCAAGGTCACTCACTCTGCTGTAGCCCCCAGTCAAGGTACATATGAGAAAATAGTCAATGGACAACTAAGGTGCCAAAACAAAAATTGATGCTTCTTCTCTCTCTCCTTTCCTGTCTGTCTGTCCTTATTTGTCCCTCTCTCTGTCCTCTCTTTGTCTCTGTCATAAAAAAAAAAAGAAGACAAAAATCAGACACAGCCCTAGGGAAAGCACATAATGCTTGTTTTTATTTATTTATTCTCCAAGTTGTTGCATAAAATTATTTATGAAGCAATATATATATATATATATATATATATATATATATATATATATATATATATACACACACACACATACACAAACAGTAACAAGCTTATAGAAATTAGATGCAACCCAGAGTAAACTAATGTTTTTGTGTGTGTGTGTGTGTGTAACAGAGACAGAGAGAGACAGAAGGACAGATAAGCCCAAGTTCTCATCTATAAAATGTGGATAATTACACTGGGGAACAAAATTTTTTGTTGCATCCACAAAAACACTTGTTCTTACTTAATTCAAGTATGCTGATCTAACACCTGACATTAGTTTTTCTCTGTAAGCTACAGTTTTTTTTTTGCATTTCAAAATTTTCTGTTTTTATCTTATTGTAAAATTTTCAACATTTAGTTTAATATAATGAAGTAGAATGTCTTCTTGGGCATCATCTTTGTGAAAATATAATAATTCATATAATGTAGTAAATATACTAATACACTAAAAGATATGATTGCATCAGAATTTGTCTACAATTTTGAAATAGAACATATTAAAACACTTATTTTAATCATAAAATTTGCGCAAAACTTATTTAAATTCTAGTCAGGCAAAAATTTGCATTTGTAGTTCTTGCGTTTGTGTACCTGTTGAGAACAATCTCGTTTGATGCTCCAGCAGTAGTCTGCTCTTCACTAATAGCTCCAAGATTTTTGGGAAACTTATCAAGGTGACTGTTCAGGAAGTGAAACTTAATGCTCATGTTACATCCAATGTCACAGAAAGCCACAGCATCCCTTGAACCAGAAGTTCATAGTTTTCTACTTTTTTGTTGCCAAGGAAGATCTTTGTAACTGCCACAAAGGACTGCCATGCTGCTTTCTCCTCCTAATTCATCTTCCTGGCAATTCTTCATCACGTATGAGGGTTTGAATTTGAGGACCATCAAATACACCTGCTTTTATCTTCTTGAAAGACGAGGCAGGAAAAGCAGAAATAATATGCTGAAAGCATTCACTTTCCTTATTCAAAGTCTGAACAAACTGCTTCGTTAAGCCAAGTTTGATGTGAAGTAGGGGAAAAATGATTCTGTCTCGATTAACTACAGGTTCATTCACAATATTTTGCATTCCTACTTCCAGAGCTTCACGTTTTGGCCACTCCATTTGTGTCCAGTGTTTCTCCCAAGCTTGGCTGTCCCACAAACACAGAAAGCAAGGATACTTAGTGAAACCTCTCTGTTGTCCTAGCAAGAAATTTACCATTTTCAGATCTACACAAATGATCCAATTATGCTCCTCATACTTCAGAAACTCGAAGTCAATTTTTTTTTTTTTTTTACAGGGACAGAGAGAGAGTCAGAGAGAGGGATAGATAGGGACAAATAGACAGGAATGGAGAGAGATGAGAAGCATCAATCATGAGTTTTTCGTTGGCATTGCGACACCATAGTTGTTCATTGATTGCTTTCTCACATGTGCCTTGACCATGGGCCTTCAGCAGACCGAACACCCCCTTGCTGGAGCCAGCGACCTTGTGTCCAAGCTGGCGAGCTTTTTGCTCAAGCCAGATGGGCCCGTGCTCAAGCTGGCTAGCTCGGGGTCTCGAACCTGGGTCCTTCCGCATCCCAGTCCAACACTCTATCCACTGTGCCACCACTGGGTCTGGCTCAGTCAATTTTTATGTCATTATAATCTCACAGATGAGTTGAATAACCAATTGGTACCGCTGCATGAACAGTACCATTGTGTAGGAGAACACATTTCAGATTCTGTTTAGAGCTGTCAAGAAATAGCCGCCATTCTGTTGGACTGTAAGTAGTAACACCTAGCTGGCTGAAAAGACCACTGATATCATGACAGTAAACAAAGTGTTTGTCTTCAGAAAAAAAGTACACAAAAATTTGTTCACACTTCCTGAAATGAGATACTTTAGCTTACCGGTGAAGTCTATTCTTTTCTTGAAGCCTGAAGGCTAATAACTCAACTGATTCTTTAATGGGCCCAAATCTCTTACTAAGTCATTCAATTCAGGTTGGCTAAACTGCTGAGGGGTTATTGACTGCTTGGCATCAGAAGAAGACTCTTCAGATTCTACAAGCATTTCCTCATGCATCTTATCAAAATACACTTGATCATCATGTTCACTTTCTTCATCCTTAGAAGAAATAAAACCATTGAAAACTGGAACCTGGAGTGTCTCACAGTGTGGGATAGGTCATATTGCTGAAGAAATATTAGGATATGCAATCATATGCCTTTTTTTTTGCCGATGCCCTTTGTATGCATCAGACAGAAATAACAGTCATTGCTGTGGTCCTTGGGTTCACGCCAAACCATGGGAATACCAAAAGGCATTCCTTTGCAGTTTTCTTTTGTCCAGTCACAAAAAAAGCATTTTTTACAATTATGACACATAATATGAGGAGCCCAATTCTTGTCTTGATTGCCAAGGGAACTTGAAAATAGGCAATATATGCATGTGTCACAAATGATGAAATATTGCACCTTTGACATTGAAGTGTGTAACAGCCACATTTATAACAGAAGGTGCCTGGACTATTCTTACATTTACGCCTACTTGAAGAAGTCATTATTCAATCTTAAAACAAAATAAGAGGGTGTGTTGATCAGATAATAGTATTTTACATTTAAAAACAACTCCAATTATGTAAAAGTGATGTTTGTAAAACATTAATTGCCTTGTGGTTATGTTCAATCCAAGAATTGTTGCCCTTTAACTCCAATTTATAAACCAATGCATGAAAAAAAAAGAAAACCAATGCATGCCATGTAACAAAAAGAAATTAAAATTGCATAAAAACTAGAGCATGCACCAAAAAATGATTTCAGATTTGGAATCAGCGATTCAGCAGTATATAGAAACAGTTCTATAACCTCATGCATCAAAAAATGGAAATAAAATTGTTCCCCAGTGTTATAGTAGCCAATTCATTGGATTATTATTAGGATAATAAAATAGTGCTTAAAATAATAATTTAATCAAGGTAAGCTTCATAAAAGCATTAGGTATTATTATTTGTAATAGTTACAAAATACTATTTTATGGTTAAATGTCCCAAAATATATTTAGTCAGAAAACTTTTAGTGGAATAAAGATCTAGGCAATGATCATCAATGTATGCTAAACACTTTGAAGGAAGAAGTAGGTTGGTAATCAGACAGGCAATAGCTGAACTCATTAATTAAATTTAACATTGAGAAGTGGGACAACTATAATTTATATGCCTGCATATGTGATGTAACAGGAAGTACTTAGAACCATATATGAAATATTTTAACCAAATAATTTAACTAAAATCTAGTAGACCTCAGTATGTAATTACTGAGACCAGTATGCCAGAAAAAGTGAGGACTGTAGTATATAGTATGTTAAACAAAACCACAAGGATACAAACAACTAAATCTAGAGTGTAAAAAATGGTACAAAACAAATGAATAATTTCTTCAACAAATAAATTATAATAAAAAGAATGATGGAAGTTAATTCTTACTGATTAAAAGACACCTAAAAATGTACCAACAAAAAATACAATGTGTAGTTTGGATTCTGATTTTCAAATATCAACTATAATAATCATTTTGAATCAAAGAAGAAATTGAAATACCAAGTGGGTATTAATATTAAAGAATTACTATTAATTTTCTTAAATATAATGACATTTTGGTAGTTATCTTTTTTAAGAATTTTTATTTGAAGTACTCTTAGATAGATGATTTGATATGATGCTAAAATCTGGACAGGCTCAGGCAATGTCTTAATGTTTATATAGCTAAATATGTCTATCTTTCCTTCAATATATTTGACTTTCCCATCTTGATTAAAATATTTTTCCAAAACCAAAATTTTCTTCTAAATCTTTTTATTATTAAGTATATTTATTAAAAATGTGTTAATTAACGTTTTTTAAAATTTACCTGTTTTATTGAACTTTTTAAGAATCAGCTTTTGGACTTACATACTTAACCTATTTATAATTTTTTCCATTTTAATAATGTCAGCTTTTAGCTTCATCTATGCCCTTCTATTCTCTTTTATAAGTGTACCTTGAGATACGAGTTTAATTCATTCTGTAAGCGAGCTCGTAAGTCAGTCAACTCGTATATCAAATAAACTTCTCCCATTTAAAATAACTGAAATAGATTTAATTCGTTCCAACCCTGTGAAACATCTTCAAACCATCTTAAACTATGAAAAAAGACATGTTTTTAATTAAGAAACACACATGTATACTTTAGCAATGCATGACAAAATACATGAAATAAAAGAAAAAAGTATTATTTAGTACTGTATTTTTACCTTGGAGACAGACGAGTGCAGCTAACGGAGGTGAATGGTGGAGGAGGAGGAGGGAGGAAGGAAGGGATGCAGACACTGTAGACACGTAAACTAAAACTGCACTTTCTTAACACTAAATGTAAACTAAAACTGCATTTTCTTTACTTTAAACAAAACTAAAACTGCCCTTTCTTTACTTAAAATGAAACTGCAAAAACTTAATTGTAAAAAAAATGCACTTTCTTAACTTTAAGCTTAACCTAAGCTTAACATCACATATTTTTTATTTAATCATCACCTGTTTTTGCCTTTTCGGCTGCACTTCCGGCACTTTTACTTGCAGGACTTTTGAATAAAAATCTATCCAAAGAGGTTTGCTTTTGCCTGCCTTTTAAAATGTTACAGAAATGTGACAAACAAGTGTCATTAAAAAGTGCTGAAGTACGGCCAGTTGAAACTTTTTCTGGGTGTTTCTTTTCAATGAAATTGGAAAGCTTCTTCCACATTGCCAGCATGTCTTTAAATTCACTTGTAGAAATCACTTCCTCTGACTCTACCACCTCCTCACTACTAATCTCTTGCAGAAGCTCCAACTTTACCTCCTGCTCACTACTAATCTCTTGCAGAAGCTCCGTATGTTGCATCATCTGTAGCTCCTGCAACTCCTCAGTTGAGAGTTCCTCCTCATGTTCCTTGACGAGATCGTTTAAGTCACCCTCATCTACCTCCAGACCCATTGACTTTCTGAGGGACACAATCTCCTCCAACGCTTCTACCTCAGTCTCAGTCTCTGGTTCGAATCCTTTGAAGTACCTGTCTGAAACAACATCAGGCCATAACTTCTTTCATGCCGAGTTCAAGGTTCTTCTTGTAACCTCTTGCCATGCCAAGTCAATAATGCGTAAACATATCATGATGACGTAGTGATCTTTCCAAAACTCTCAAAGGGTTAGAATTGTATTCTCAGTCACCTCAAAGCAGCGGCAGAACAAGTGCTTTGTGTAAAGCTTTTTAAAGTTGGAAATGACCTGCTAATCCATAGGTTGCAAGACTAAAGTCATGTTGGGTGGGAGGTAGAGGACTTTCACAAATTTGAACTCATCAAGAATGTCACCTTAAAGCCCAGGTGGGTGGGCTGGCACATTTTCAAAGATTAGTAATGCTTTCATCCGGAGTTTATTTCCTTGAAGATATTTCTTCACTGCAGGACCAAAGATGAGATTTACCATTTCAATAAAATACTGCCACGTAACCCATGCCCTAGCATTGGTGTGCCACATAACCTGCAGTTTTTCTTTAAGAATCTTGTGAATCTTAAAGGCTCGAGGATTTTTGGAATGATACACTAGCAGTGGCTTTACTTTACAGTCACCACTAGCATTTGCACACAACGCAAGAGTCAGACAGTCCTTCATGGGTTTATGGCATGGCAGCTTCTTCTCCTCCACGTTGATGAGAGTCCTCTGGGGTATTTTTTTCCAAAACAATTCTGTTTTGTCACAGTTGAACACTTGTTGGGGATGTGGCCTTCCTTTGTGATAAGTGCAGCAAAACGTGCAATGAACTCTTCAGCTGCCTTAACATCAGCACTCACAGCTTCACCATGCCTCACCACCAAGTGGATGCCTGATCTCTTCTTGAAATTTTCAAACCAGCTGTGACTTGCCTTAAATGTATCTTCTGCTGTCTCTTTTGAGGTTGATAGTTTTTTCTTCTTCAAGTTGCTGTAAATAATACGTGCCTTTTCACATATTACAATCTCCATCACTATATCTCCTGCCAGTTCTTTCTCTTTCACCCACACCAACAGAAGCTTCTCTATCTCTTCATGGATATTTGTCCTTAATTGGGACAAAATTGTAGTTCCTTTCACTGGATTTGCGTTTTTTATGGCATCCTTTTGTTTAAGGATGGTACAAATTGTAGATGCATTGAGGTCATACAGCTTTATCAGTTCAATCACTTGTACACCATGCTCATGTTTTTCTATTATTTCTTGCTTTACTTTTATCGACATCATTCTCTTCTTCTCACCACTGTTCTTTACACTCACTTTCTTCGTCCACATGATAGCACACAAAAGAAGTTAGTAAAAAATGCAAAAATGATGCAAGAACGAGTACAGCACACAAGATTTGACTTGATTCTGCGGATAACACGTGAGAAAGAATGTGATGCTGGTGTTGTGCTGGCGATACTGGACCCGTGTGCCAATATGCCAACTAGTGGCAGCTTCCCGAATCACGACTCATATCTTAGAATCTTGCTCAGATCTCGAACAAAAATATGGACCAAGTCGCAGTTTGTATCTTAAAAAAAATATGTTGGTCTGCTCATATCTCAAGGAACTGCTGTAATTTGTTGCATTTTCAAAAATTCCTTAAGATATATACTAATTTTCTTTCTTTATATGTTTAACTACAAAAGTATGTAAGGCTTAATATATTCCCTTGAGTATTTTTGCAGTGTTCCATAGATTTTGAAACTTACTTCCATATTATGTATAATTAAGCTTTATTTTACCTTTAAATTTAGAATTACTAAACAGTGTATTTCTTAATCTCCAAACAGATTTTTAAGGTAAAGTTTTATTATTTATTTCTAATTTTATCAGATTATAATTATATTATAGACTATATGATAAAAATCTCTTTCTAAAAAAATGTATTAAAGCTTTCACCAGAAATAACTAAACAGAATATGAACTAGGTGTGAAGTGAATGGGGGAAATTTTAATAATTTAGTGTGTTGTACTTTTTTAAAGTCCTTTCTGTGTCCTATTATCTGCATGGCATAGCAAGAATTTGTTTACAAAACATTTGTTTTTTCATTTTGAAGTGAACTACTGTCCTCCCCTTAGAAATCCCAAACTTCTACCCCTTTCTCCTTAGCGCTGGATGGCATATAAACCTCAACTGCCTAATTCTCTTTGTGTCCATACATTGTTATGGAACCCCCATACAAACAAAAATTATTTTTCTCCTGTTAATCTGTTTTATGTTAATTTGATTATTAAACCAGCCAAGGAACCCAGAAGGGTAGAAAAATTTTTTCTCTGACTATTGCAATTCTATAGTTTCAGGTATCTATGACTCTAACTCCATTAGCTTCCTGAGGATGAATTTAATGTCAGCGTGATTTATTTTATTTGGTAAGCAACTTTTTCTTTCTAACTAGTTTGTATAATGCTCTCCTTTGTGTTAGTATTCAGGGATTTTTTATCATGACATGTCTAATCTGTCTTTTTCTCTCAATCTTGCATGAAATCTGCTAAATCTTTTTTATTTAATGACTTTAATCAGATCTAAAATTTTAATTTATTCTCTTTTATAATTTTTTCATTATTTCATTTTGGGTGTTTTTGCTTTGTTTTGAATCATTTCTATTAATTAATATATAAGACCATTCATTCAAGTCTTAACAATTACCATTTTATCTTCAAAATAATCAATTTTTTTACTTCAAACATCATGTTTCTCAATATCAAATATATATATTATTTACCTCCTCAAGTGCCTCGCAGTCTCCATCCACAGTACTTGGCTAAGAGTGACCATTGGTGGAGTTTTAATTTTCTCAGTGGGATTTGGGTCCAGCCACTCATCTACCTTAATGTGATAATTCCACAGGTAAAGAGAAATGAAGTTCTATTTGCAACTCTAGGCTCCTCAAACTTTGATATTCTTATTAAATCTGGAAATATTATTAAAATCCTCATTCTGAGTCAGTAAATCTGGATTAGGGCCTGAGATTCTGCATTTTTATTAAGCAACAAGGTGACACCATTGTTTTGGGGGTCAAGGAGAACACTATGCATAGCAAGGGACTCCTGTGAACCAAACAGCAGTTTGTCAGTCCCAAATAAAAGCATCATGAAGACTTTTTTGCTCGTGTTCATGTGCAAAAGCTATCACTTCCCAGGCCTTGGTATTAGAAAGGGCACATACCACCCATCTGGCGATCTCTGCTGGCGGAGGGAGACCAGTAGGTTTTCCCAGAAACACTCATATTTCCTTTGGGGAAATCATGCATCTCTGTAGGGCAAAATCTCCCTCCAGAAGTCACATAATTTTGATTAGCACATCACAGCTCTCCATCACTGGTTTCCAGAGGCATTCTAAGATCAGATGGACAAAAGGTCTTTCATTTCTCTCCATCTGTTTTTGGAAGAGCCAAGGCCTAGCTCCTACCTCCAGGCCCCAGTCAGTTGGTCCAGCAGCTGCTTGGCTCAGAAGAGGTAGTTGTTATTGATTTGGTTTTGGGGGAAATGTTCTAGTGGCCATCTTCAAATATAAATAAAAGCCTCTTCTATATTTTTGAAACCAAAAAATAGTTTTTATGATAATAAAAATATTTACATATTTTTAAGTTTAATATCTGTGAGTTTTATCTGTGTTTCTGGAAAAAGCTCAAACTTTCAGCAGTATAAAGAAGAGAAAAATCAGATCAAATTACATCACTGAATTGTAAGCAAAAAGAGTTAGCATTCTGTTAGAGTAAACTCCCTTGACATTTTACTGAACGAAGTCCAGATGATATTTTAAAACTTGAGGTCCTGAACAACTAAAAATAAAAAATATAAGTACTAGAGCCTGACCAGGCAGTGGCGCAGTGAATGGAGCGTCGGACTGGGATGCGGAAGACCCAGGTTTGAGACCACGAGCTCGCCAGCTTGAGCGTGGGCCCATCTGGCTTGAGCAAAAGCTCGCCAGCTTGGACCCAAGGTCGCTGGCTCCAGCAAGGGATGGCTCGGTCTGCTGAAGGCCCACGGTCGAGGCACATGTGAGAAAGCAATCAATGAACAACTAAGGTGTCGCAACGGCAACAAAAAACTAATGATTGATGCTTCTCACCTCTCTCTGTTCCTGTCTGTCTATCCATATCTATCCCTCTCTCAGACTCTCTGTCCCTGTAATATAAATATATATATATATATATATATATATATATATATATATTAAAAAAGGGGGCAGAATCATCACATTCTCTACTCTTATTTTTTATAGGAAGATCCTGACATTGTTAGGCATATGGGTAAATTAAAATAAATTCTGTACTATGGGTCCCCACCCCTATCCTTCAGAGAGTGTGGCATCATCTTTGTTCCTTTCCTTTGTACTATAATAGAGAAGCCAATCATATGTACTGTGCAAATGCTAGCAGTCTTATTTCATGTTTGTTCATTTCTGGAAATGTTTAGCTATGACTTGTAAGAGAGTTTCTCTTTATTTCCAAAAATCAAAACTATATTTTTATATTTATAATAACTGGTTAAGCCAATAGTGCTGTACTTTGCATAGGAACCATTTTTACCCTGTTTTAATGAGGTTGGTCTGCATGGAGTGCAAGAGAACAGAGCAGCTGCAAGCAGATTATAAGGGGTAGCTATAAAGCAGGAAAAGTCTCCCTTAGGAGAGAACTGTGCCTTTAACAGTGTGACCTAATGGAAGAACTCCAGACATAAAAATGCTGCATTCCCAAGACCTGGAGCTTTCATTCTTCTCTAACAGCTGTGGTAAGACAAACTCCCAGAGAGACTGTAAAAGAACAGTGGTGGTGTCATTATCCTTCCCATGTAAAGGAAAACTCTTTTACGTTTAAAGATTTTTTACAATTTTGTTTTTTATTTATCTTTATTTATTCTTCTTTAGTAATAATTCTATACATTTTATAAGATATCTCTGAAAACTTTTAAATATGATTTCAGGATTCGGCTTCTAACTGATACATCGACTCTAATACAGTGAATGCTCATTTTCAGTTATTTAATGCAGTTCTACTTAAATTATTTTCTTATAAGAGTTCAAAAAAATCATCTATTTACAACCTTGATTTCTCCTCTGGGATGCTAGGGCACATGTGTGAGCAAACAGCAATGCAGTAAGATTTCATGAATCTGTAGATAAACTCTTCAGTGATGATAACTTATTGAGCTATATTTCACCTAATACATTGGGGACATAATCAGAAGTCTATAGATCTAGAATAAACCTCTAGAAACTATCAGATTTATACATTTCTCTGAAAATATGTCAGTACCATTTAGGACTAATGATTGGTTGTTTTCTTTATAAACATTTTCCAAGACAGAAATCCCATAACTTTCAAGGTTTTAAAAATCATCCAACTTATAAGAAGGATTTCCATTTTATCCATGTAAAACCTCATTTATTTTATTTTTTTTCAAAAAGTATAGGATTTGCCTAACCAAGCAGTGGCACAGTGGATAGAGCGTCGGACTGGGATGTGGAAGACCCAGGTTTGAGACCCCAAGCTCGCCAGCTTGAGCGCGGGCCCATCTGGCTTGAGCAAAAAGCTCACCAGCTTGGACCCAAGGTCGCTGGTTCCAGCAAGCTGAAGGCCTGAGGTCAAGGCACATGTGAGAAAGCAATCAATGAACAACTAAGGTGTTGCAACGGCAATGAAAAACTAATGATTAATGCTTCTCACCTCTCTGTTTCTGTCTGTCTGTCCATATCTATCCCTCTCTCTGACTCTCTCTCTGTCCCTTAAAAAAATACACACACAAAAAGTATAGGGTTGTTCTTTTCTAGGAGAACAAAGAACATAAAATGAATAAACTGAGTCCTGAAGAGAGTGGTCAAGATTAGAACTCTGTCTTCTGACTGCTAACCCAATGGTTTTTTTCCCTGTTATTGTGCCTCAAAAGTAACAAAATATATAATGAATGTAATAGTATTTATTTATTTATTCATTCATTTTAGAGAAGAGAGACAGAGAGATAGATAGAGAGAAAAGCAGGGAGGAGCAGGAAGCATCAACTCCCAGAAGTGCCTTGACTGGGCAAGCCCAGGGTTTTGAACCGGTGACCTCAGCATTCCAGGTCAATGCATGATCCACTGCATCACCACAGGTCAGGCCATGTAATAGTATTTTAAAATGCCTTCATCCATCACTATTCAGAGTAATTTTTGTCTTTTACTTTTTATATTGTTAGTTCTGTCACCTTGAAGGCACAATATAAGAAAGGACGATAAAGTAGTACATAAATGCAATACAAATTTCTTTAAAGGTATGATGCAATTGGTTAATAACTTTTCATGAGTTAAGTTAAAAATGTTTAATCCATGCTATTTAACTCATAGGCAAAATGAAGAAATTGAACTAAACAATTTCTAAGACTTCTTCCCATTCATTACTATTTGAATCAACTCAATTTTGCTTTATGAAAATTTCCTAATATTTCAACAATAAATGTCCACCATAACCACCATGAAAATATCCAGGGCTTCATGATATGTACTTTAAAAAAGAAAACTGATAAGAACTGTACAATTTAGTGGAGTGATATTCATAGAAAAGATTTCTCTGAACCCAGCCTGTGATTTATTAAAGTTATAGGTGTAGAGTAGGCAGTTATGAGCTTACACTTTACATTTTCCAGTCTTTTCTGAGATCGTAGAAAATTTTTGAGAAATCAAGGTTCATCATTCCATCAGAAATCAGTATGACACTCATCTGCAAACTGAAATTTATTTTTATACTTCAGAGTTTCTTCTCTCCAACCCTCAGGAATACACTATAATTTCAAAGACATACTGTTTATAAACAGAATAGAGGAATGAATGGGAATTAGGGAATGGATTAGAATTGGCCTTTTCAAAATAAAAGGGTCTCAAATTGCACATTCTTATGATAATTTGCACTAAGTGAATACTGTTGTAGATCTCCTGCAACTGATGCAGGATTTCTTCCTTGCAATGTAACTGAGAATGGAATATCTCAACTCAAAAGTATAAGAACTAATACTAGAACAAACAATGTCAAAATTATCAGAACCTCCTTTAATTTTCCCCACTCTATTCAAGGTTTCAACTTCACTTTACTCCATTAATCTCATGATCAACAGATGGCCCACTTTTAGAATGTGGGTATAACGAAATCTCCTGATTACAATTTACTCCACTTCCTTTTCCCAACTGGAAAATCTCTATCATTATTACCAGAATAGACCAGGTTCGGGAAGCTGGTCACAATCAAAGAGACCAACCAGAGTGACTGTGTAATAGAGTCTTTAATTCAGACATATCAATACCCTGAGAAGGCAGAAATATTCTGTCCACAAAGTTGCTTTAACACTCTCCTGTTGCTGCTGGTATTTATAGGTGTATGGCCAGTAGTTGCAGCCATCATGGCCATTTACATGCATGTTCTCACTGAATTCGGATAGATGGTAAAGAAACAGTGGGGCCAAAAAATTGTGGGCCATTTCTTTATTAAAGTCTCACACTGGCTGACATTCAAATACACAGAGCTCCCAAAGCCACTGACACATTCTCCGGTTCCACAACCAGGAGACTTTTCTCCGGTTTCTCCTAGAATCAAAGGCCCCACCATTCTTAGTGGACCTCGTAAAGCCCCTCAGCTCTGGTTCCCCATCTGCACACCTCCTCTCTGCACAATTTGGCTTCTTCTTTAGCACTCTGCATTCTCTCTGTTCTCACTCTGCAAACATGGCTTCTCTCTGCCTCTTCTCATTCTCCTCATCTCTTCTTCAAAACTCTCTGGCATGTGAACCTCTCCTCCAGCAACATTAGCAAAACAATGGCCCTTCCCAAGCAGGAAGGTAATTTGCAATTTCACAGATCACATATACCTGGTGCTGCCCAGCTCCCAATGTAAACTATAAGCGAGCAAACATAAGAATCACATTTTAAAAACTTATTTGAGCAACAGTAGTGCTCAGGGGCTGTTAGTAATGATGTGAGGGATAAAAGAAATAAAAAGAGTCATTCCAGTTAGTCATGTAACAATGTGTAGTAGGTTGGGGACCAAGGTGGATTTAATGGAAGGTGCACAGAGTGCGAACCCTGGGCCCTGACTCCTGAAGGGCCTTGCAAAACCCCAAACTTTACACTGTTTTCTAATGTAAGAGGCCCAATATTTTATTTTTTGCGTGGGGCTTCAACCGACCTTAATCCGCCTCTGGTGGAGAACCAGCTGCAGAAACGTCTCTTCTGCAAGTTCTTTTGATGCAACACAGGCCTAATCAGCACATGCCTATCTAGTATTCTTGGTAAATCTTTAAAACAACCAGCACCAGTTGTCTTCCAGAAACGGCCCAGACCTAGTGACTCTGGGATCATCTATCTGCCTCTGGGAATTATCTGTGAAAAGACTCCCTGTGTTCTTAGGATAAAAAGTAAAGATTTAAGATTCATGAACTGAATTTCTAATTAATTTATAGGTCCTAACTTTTCACAGTAAATTCTGTGACTAGGCTTTTACAGACAACTATTGTGATTTAAACTCCCCTAATTATCAGGTCTCTCCCCAGTGTAGCTTTTCCTGACATTCCTGCAAAGGTAAACTTTTCAATACATTTCAAAGTAAAGGCCAGACAGCCTTTAAGAGAGACTAACAAACAGAATAACTATTTCCTAACCCTTACATATCTCCTATTCTTTACAACTAAAAAGCTACTACTGAAGCCAGATTTCTCACTTTTGGTCTCACTTGTCATCATCACTCATTCTATGTTCTGCCTTATATAGAGGAAGCCACCAGGGTTTAACAGTAAAACCAATCTGCCTGGGTCCAATACTGCCTAGCTAAGCAACCTAGTGCCCATTATTTAATCTTTCTGATCTTCAGAATCCTTAAAAAGGGAATAAAGATAAAGGGAAGCAAGATGGCGACGGAGTAGGCGGACGTACCAACTTCCAACTCCCAGAACCAAAGTGGATTATAACTCAATTTAAAGAACCATCATCTGGATAAACCAACTATGAACTAAACTAAGTGAACTCTTCAACCAAGGAACACAGAAGAAGCCACATTGAGACTGGTAGGAATAGCGAAAACACGAAGAGGGCTGTCCAGCTCCCCAGAGCAAGCGGCAGCCCGGAGAGACCCGCGGGGCGGGAGGAAAGTTTGGCAGAGAGGGAGGGACCTGGGTCCCAGGAACCAAGCCCCAGCCTGCAGTCCTAGAGCCTGGAAGAGGCGTTTGGACAGTTTTGAGCTGTGAAACAAGTGAGGGAGCTCCCAGGCCTACAGTGTAGAGTATTAGGTCCCTTCCTACTCTGCTGAGGGCTGCTTAAGGGTTTGGGGCGGCAGGACGCTGAGGCGCGGTTCTGTCGGCGTGGGCGGAGGCTAGGCCGGTGGGAGATCGGTCTAGCCCAGAGGGTCGGAGGAGACCGTGAATGGGGTCGGAAGCTGAGGGCCCGCCTTTAATCCCACATAACGGGGACAAAGCAGGAGGCCAGGAACGGGCAGGCCCTGCGCAAGCCGGCCCTGACCGCGGGGACCGGGCTAGGACCAGGGACGGGCAGGGGCTCGCGGCTGAGCTGACGCTACCAACCCCCGCCCCACCCCACCCCAGGCCGGAACGGGGTTGACCCAGAGACAAGTGGAAGCTCGCAGCTGAGCTCACGCTACTAACCCCACCCGGCCGGAGAAACGGCGGATTGCATTCATACATGCACGAGCAGGCTCCGAACGCGGGGGCGGGGTAAAGTCCAGGTCGAGCGGAAGTACGCAGCTGAGCGGAAGCCAGCAAACACGCCCACCCCAATAAACCTTGGTTTCCGACACTGCGCAGAAGGGCCCTGGCCTTGAGGGCGGGGCTAAAGCTCCGGAAGGGCAAAAGCTTACAGCTGAGAGCACGTCAAAAGCCCAGCCTAACCCGCGGAACAGTAGCGAGCAGGCTCCGACTGCTGGTTCTGGGTGGAAGTCTGGAAATAGGCTGGGTCCGCAGCTGAGCAAAGGTGCTCACCTCTACCCTTGGTGCTAAGTCTTGTGGCTTCAGTGACAGCCCCTCCCACGGAGGAGAGGCAGAAATCACAGCAAAAGCCACAGTGGGCCGGCGCTGGCAACGCTCATACCCAACCATCCTAGGCACCAGCAGAGTGGGTAGGGGGCCTGCAGACAGACCACACATAGAGAACACAAAGGCAACACCTATTGGACTCCAGTGGCCACAACTTGCTTATACACAGAAAAAATGGGCAGGCAGAGGAATGCAAACCAAATGAATCAAGAGAAATCCCCAGAGATGGACTTGAATGAACCAGATATAACCAAATTACCAGAAGCAGAATTTAGAATAATGATAGTTAGGATGTTCAAAGAAATTAGAGCAATAATGGATAGTCATTATGAACACCTAAATAAAGAGATAACAAGTATAAAAAATGAAATTGAAATAATAAAAAAGAATCAGACAGAAATGACAAATACAGTATCAGAACTGAAGACCACAATGGAAGGAATTAAAAGCAGGATGGATGACGCTGAGGATCGAATAAGCGAGTTAGAGGACACAATAAACAAAGGCACAGAAGCAGAGAAGAAAAAGGAAAAGAGACTTAAAAAATGTGAGGAAACTCTAAGGTAGCTTTGTGACAACATGAAGAGAAACAACATTCGCATCATAGGGGTGCCTGAAGAAGAGGAGAGAGGACAGGAAATGGAAACTTTGTTCAATCAAATCATAGCAGAAAACTTCCCTAAATTAAGGCTGTGAAACACTCCACACATTCAAGAAGCACACAGAACTCCATTAAAGAGAAACCCAAAAAGATCTACACCAAGACACATCATAGTTAAAATACCAAAGCTAATGGATAAAGAAAAAATTTTTAAAGCTGCTAGAGAAAAAAAGGCTATCACCTACAAAGGAGCCCTCATAAGGATGACATCGGACTTCTCAACAGAAACACTTGAGGCCAGAAGGGAATGGCAAGATATAATCAAAGTAATGCAGAACAAGAACCTACAACCAAGACTACTCTATCCAGCAAGGCTAACGTTTAAAATTGAAGGAGAAATAAAGAGCTTCCCAGAAAAAGAAAGCCTGAAGGAATTCATAAAACCCAAACCAATTCTGCAAGAGATACTAAAGGGCCTCTTGTGAACAGTTTAAAGGGAGGAATGAATAGAGCAAAAGAAGAATACAGCTTTAAAGAATAAAATGGCAATAAACAACTACATATCAATAATAACCTTAAATGTAAATGGATTAAATGATCCAATTTAAAGACATAGGGTAGCTGCATGGATAAAGAAACAGGACCCATACATATGCTGTCTACAAGAGACACACCTTAAAACAAAAGATGCTCATACTGAAGGTAAAAGGATGGAAAAAAATATTTCATGCAAATGGAAATGAAAAAAAAGCAGGGGTAGCAATACTTATATCAGACAAAATGGACTTTATAACAAAGGGTGTAGTAAGAGATAAAGAAGGACACTACATAATGATAAAGGGAACAATTCAACAGGAAGATATAACTATTGTAAATATCTATGCACCAAATATAGGAGCCCCGACATACATAAAGCATACTTTGATGGATATAAAGGGTGAGATTAACAGCAATACTATCATAGTAGGGGATTTCAATACCCCACTAACAACACTGGATAGATCCTCAAGAAAGAAAATTAATAAAGAAACAGCAGAATTAAAGGAGACACTAGATCAGCTTGATATAACAGATATCTTCAGAACTTTTCACCCTAAAGCAGTAGAATATACATTCTTCTCAAGTGCTCATGGTATGTTTTCTAGGATAGACCACATGTTAGGACACAAAAATGGTCTCCATAAATTTAAGAAGATTGAAATCATATCAAGTATTTTCTCTGATCACAATGCCATGAAACTAGAAATTAACCACAAAAGAAAAAATTAAAAATACTCAAACAGTTGGAAACTAAATAGCATGTTATTAAATAATGAATGGATTAACAATGAGATCAAAGAAGAAATTAAAAAGTTTCTAGAAACAAATGATAATGAGCATACATCAACTCAAAATTTATGGGACACAGCAAAAGCAGTTCTGAGAGGGAAGTTTATTGCACTACAGGCATATCATAAGAAGCTAGAAAAAGCTCAAATAAGCAACCTGACCCTGCATCTAAAAGAACTAGAAAAGCAACAACAAATAAAACCCAAGACAAGTAGAAGGAAGGAAATAATAAAGGTCAGGGCAGAAATAAATGACATAGAGACTAAGGAAACAATACAGAGGATCAATGAAACAAGAAGCTGGTTCTTTGAAAAGGTAAACAAGATTGATGAACCTTTAACTAGACTCACCAAGAAAAAAAAAAGAGAGGACTCAAATAAATAAGATTAGAAAGGACAGTGGAGAAATAACAACTGACACAACAGAAATACAAAGCATTGTAAGAAAATACTATGAAGAACTATATGCCAAAAAATTAGACAATCTTGGTGAAATGGACAAATTTCTTGAATCATATAACCTTCCAAAAATCAATCTGGAAGATTCAGAACTCCTAAACAGACCAATTACAACAAGTGAGATCAAAACAGTTATCAAAAAACTCCCAAAAAAGAAAAGTCCTGGGCCTGATGGCTTCACAAGTGAATTCTATCAAAAATTCAAAGAAGAACTAACTCCTATCCTCAAGCTATTTCCAAAAATTCAAGAGGAAGGAAGACTTCCAAACTTCTTTTATGAGGCGAGCATAATTCTGATCCCTAAACCGGGCAAAGACAACACAGAGAAAGAAAATTATAGGCCTATATCCCTGATGAATTTAGATGCTAAAATTCTCAACAAAATATTAGCCAACCGGATCCAGCAATATATGAAAAAAATCATACATCACGATCAAGTGGTATTTATTCTGGAGAGGCAAGGCTGGTTCAATATTCGCAAATCAATCAATGTGATTCATCACATAAACAAAGGGAAGGACAAAAATCACATGATAATTTCAATAGATGCAGAAAAGGCATTTGATAAAATCCAGCACCCATTCATGCTCAAAACTCTCAGTAAAGTGGGAATACAGGGATCATTCCTTAACATGATAAAGGCCATCTACGATAAACTGACAGCAAACATCATACTAAATGGAAAAAGATTAAAAGCAATCCCCTTAAGATCAGGAATCAGGCAAGGTTGCCCACTTTCACCACTCTTATTCAACATAGTTCTGGAAGTCCTAGCTACAGCAATCAGACAAGAAGCAGAAATAAAAGTAATCCAAATTGGAAAAGAAGGAGTAAAACTGTCACTATTTGCAGATGATATGATATTGTATATTGAAAACCCTAAAGTCCCAGTCAAAAAACTACTGGACTTTATAAATGAATTCAGCAAGGTGGCAGGATATAAAATTAATACTCAGAAATCAGAGGCATTTCTATACACCAACAATGAAATATCAGCAAAGGAAATTAAGGAAACAATCCCCTTCACTATTGCAGCCAAAAAAATAAAGTACCTAGGAGTAAATTTAACCAAGGAGGTTGAGGACTTGTACTCAGAAAATTATAAAACATTGATAAAAGAAATCAAGGAAGATACAAACAAGTGGAAGCACATACCGTGCTCATGGCTAGGAAGAATAAACATCATTAAAATGTCTATATTACCCAAAGCAATTTATAAATTCAATGCAATACCAATTAAAATACCTATGACATACTTCAAAGATATACAACACATATTCCAAAAATTTATATGGAACCAAAAAAGAACACGAATAGCCTCAACAATCTTAAAAAGAAAAAATAAAGCAGGAGGTATCACTCTTCCAGATATCAAGGTTTACTATAAGGCCATTATACTCAAGACAGCCTGGTACTGGCATAAGAACAGGCACATAGATCAATGGAACAGAACAGTGGACCCAGATATAAACCCACAGCTTTATGGACAACTGATATTTGACAAAGGAGGAAAGAACATACAATGGAGTAAAGACAGCCTCTTTAAAATGGTGTTGGGAAGATTGGACATCTACCTGCAAAAAAATGAAACTAGACCATCAACTTACACCATTCACAAAAACAAACTCAAAATGGATAAAAGACTTAAATGTAAGCCGTGAAACCATAAGCATCTTAGAAGAAAACATAGGCAGCAAGCTCTCTGACATCTGTAGCAGCAGTATATTTGCCGATTTATCTCCACGGGCAACTGAAATAAGAGGCAAGATAAACAAATGGGACTATATCAAACTAAAAAGTTTTTGCACAGCTAAAGACAATAGGAACAGAATAAAAAGACAAACCACACAATGGGAGAACATATTCGACAGCACATCTGATAAGGGGTTAATGACTAAAATTTATAAAGAACTTATAAAACTCAACACCAGGAAGACAAACAACCCAATCAAAAAATGGGCAAGAGAAATGAATAGAAATTTCTCCAAAGAGGACATACAGATGGCCAATAGGCATATGAAAAAATGCTCAACATCACTAATCATTAGAGAAATGCAAATTAAAACCACAATGAGATATCACCTCACACCAGTCAGAATGGCACTTATCAGCAAAACAACACAGAATAAGTGCTGGTGAGGATGTGGAGAAAAGGGAACCCTTCTGCACTGCTGGTGGGAATGCAGACTGGTGCAGCCACTGTGGAAAACAGTTTGGAGATTCCTCAGAAAATTAAAAATCGAACTACCTGTTGACCCATCTATCCCACTTTTAGGAATATACCCTAAGAACACCATAGCACTGTTCGAAAAGAAGAAATGCGCCCCATGTTCGTGGCAGCATTGTTCACAATAGCGAAGATCTGGAACCAGCCCAAGTGTCCGTCAGAAGACTAGTGGATTAAAAAGCTATGGTACATATATACTATGGAATACTACTCAGCCATAAGAAACAATGACATCGGATCATTTATAACAAAATTGATGTACCTTGATAACATTATACGGAATGAAATAAGTAAATCAGAAAAAAAGAAAAACTGAGAACAGCATGATTTCATACATAGGTGGGACATAAAAGAGAGAATATGAGACATGGACAAGAGAGTGGTGGTTATGGGATGGGGGAAGGGAGGGAAGAGTGGGATAGGGAGGAGGGGAGGGACACAGGGAAAAGCAGATCGAAGGTGACAGAGGACAATTTGACTTTGGATGATGGGTATGCAACACAATTGAATGATAAGATAACCTGGAGATGTTTTGATTGTACATATGTACCCTGATTTATTGGTGTCACCCCATTAGAATTAATAATAAAATATATTTTTAAAAAAAGGGAATAAGAATACTTCTGCCACAGGACATTGTAAGGATTCAAGATAAAGTATACCTCTCTATGTAAGTGTGCTTAGTAGATTGGCTCTAGTTGGCACAGGAGAGGTGCTCAAAAAATAGTTACTGTTACTTTTATGTTTGGTGAAAAGGTGTCTTTCCTTCTCAGAAAGGCTAATTGATCCCATCTTCTCTAGGATCACCAAATGTCCTTCACATCTGCTCACTTTTTTGTCATTAAAACAAAGTTCTTCCAGGGCTTACAAACATGTTCTGATACACCGTTCTGGTGTACAACTCTATGAGATTCAATAAATATATATACTGTCATGAAACAACCACCATATAAAAATAAAGTTCCATTATCCCCCAAATTTCTTAGAATTCTCTTTACCCTCAGCTTCTGGCACTTGATCTGTTTTCTATTCCTACAGTTTTGCCTTTACAAACATGTCATATAAATAGAATATGTAGCCTTTGGGGCTTCTTTCATTTTTTAAATGCATTTGATATTTATCCATTTGGTTGCATGTAACAGTCATTGGTTCCTGTTAGTAGTATTCCATTGAATGAATATACCATAGTGTTTTCAGCTTTGTGTGTTCTCCATTCTCCAGTTGAAGGGTATTTGAGTCATTTCCAGTTTTAAGCAATTTAAATAAAGGCATAGTTTTAAATTGCTTTTGTTCAAATTATTTTTTATATTTACTTTTAGCTATTTGAGGTTGAAAACAAGTTGCCTCTTCCATCTCTACAAATTCATAATTTCATAGACTCTCTTGTAGTATTTTTTGTTTATGCTTGCAAAGTGGCAATTTCTATCTGAACTAACCTTCTTACAATATTTTGCCAGACTCAGTCTGTATCAGGCAAAGCTTGTTACATTATACATATCTTTATTATTATATTTACAATGGCTCTTTTGTAGGCAGCAAATAGGGTTTGCTTTTTTATGCAATTTGATAAACTCTGAATTCATATTATTGGTATAATTGAGATAAAATCTCCATGATGTTGTTTTTTATTTGCTTTTTGTTTCTTTCTTCTTTCTTTTCTGTCTTTTTTGAGGTTAGTAAAATTTTTAATATTTCATACTATCGATTCTATTGCTGTTTAGCTAATATTGCTTTGTGATTTGCTTATTTTTGTTGTGGTGATTTTGGTTTTTGTCATGCTTCCTCTAGGGACCACAGTATGCATCCTTAATTAATCACAGTTTTCTTGAATTAATAGTATGTCACTTCACGTATTATGTAAGAAACAGGAGTAAAATTCAGTTTGCAATGCTCCGATTCTTTGCGATAGTGTCATATATTTATTTCTATATGTAGTATAAAATTCACAATATGCTGTTTTAATTTTAAGTAGTCTTATGATTTAAAGAATTTAAGAAAACAAATGAAAGATATTCTACATATGTATATAACATTTCCAATATTCTTCATTTCTTCCTGTATATCTGAAGTTCTATCTGGAATCAAGTTCCTCAACCTGGACACATTCTTTAGCAGTTCTTGTGTTGCAGTAATACTGCTGGCAACAAGTTCTCTCAGCTATCATTTCTCTGAAAATGTATTATTTTTCCTTCATTTTCAAAAGATATTTTGCCAAATTCAAAATTCTAGGTGAGACTTTCACTTATAGCCAATGAGGGAATAAGATGGTTTAGAATTACCTCTTTCTGTCAACTAGAAAATAGAAAAATTATAGGAAACAACTATTTTCTGATAGTGGGCAATAGGTAGGGTGGGACTGTGTTCCCTGAGAAAAGTAAAAACAAATGAGTTGAGTCATGTCATTGCCTTGACTTCCTGACTGAAGATTATTTCTACATTTCAGGACAAGGATAACAAACCCAAAAAGAGTCTAACAATATCACTGAATTGAGAAGACAGAGATTAAAGACCAATGCAGCTAGAATTTACAGAGTGTAAAATAATGAAATACACAGAGAATGAGTTTTCTCAACCTTCACAGTCTCCTTTTCTTCCAGGTTCAAATTTTCCCCAGAACTTATAATTATTAGCAGCAGAAGAGTGAGTCTGATGCTCCTTTATTAGTAAAAGCCAGAAGCCCTATACCTTTTTAATACATCTTAGATATATTTGAAGTAATGTCACATATCACATCTCATTCCTTTTAGTGCCTGAATAACATTTCTAACACAAATATAGTAAAATTAATATAATCATTCTTCACTGAAAGATAATTAAGTTAATTATAGTATTTTACTATTAGAAATAATATTATTTTACAAATATATCTCTTATACTTTTTCTAAAAATTTTATAGGTTAGAGTTCCAGAATGAAAATTGTTATGTCAAATCATCTAAATATTTAAAATGTTTATAAACTTACAAATAGTCTCTACCAAATCAAACTTTATAATATATACTTTTCTGTTACATTTACTCCGCAAGAATAACTTCAGAATCAACTTATCAAAATCCAATTTTAAATATTTTATGTCAGATTATTAGAATTACTTTTAGATTATTATTTCATTATTTTTGTTTTCCATATAATTTAATTTTTAAAATACTTTTAGCCTATTAAAATATTTGTTGCTGGTGTCATTGGTATTGGTTATACTATTAATAAATTTAGTTTTATATTACTAGCAAAAATTGCTAAAACACTAATTAGAAAATTTTTTTAAAAACACAAACAAAAATAATTTTAAATGAGGAAAAAAAGCATTCTTATTCTTTCTTCTCAGGCCATTTTTCAATTTATTTCATATGCACAGGTTTTGGTTTTAAACAATTTGATCATAATGCATTTAAAATATTATAAGATACTTTTCTACTTAACATCTATGAAACATTTTTTCTTTTGTTATATACTCAGAATGTTTTCAGGTTTGATTATTTTACATAACACTGTAATGATTTAGTACAATTTATTTATAATAGTTTTCCAGATATGAAATTACTTGGTATTGATACATATTTAATAAATATTGCTAAATTGCTTTAAATGTTCAGTTTACATCCACATTATTAACGTGTCTATTTCATTATACCCTTAAAAATGATTTTATATTGTTAATTTCATAGGTGAAATAAATGCTTTCCCATTTTTTTAACTAACAGATATTTTATTAATTACACAGTTGGATATAGTTTTATAGGCTTATTAATCAGTTAATTTTTTTATTGAAAATTATTGTCTTTCAATCACTTGCTTTGGGTTCTCACCAATACTACTCTCATCTACTAACATTCTGATCAGTGCTCCTCATTTATTAAAGGCTTTGTAAAGTCACTCAGACTTTAAGTTCTGCAATTATTCTGTTTATCTATCAATGTCCATCTAATATCGTTGCCTCTCATTTTATTGACTTTCTCACTCCCAATGACTTCCATCTTTACTTCATATTTACCACATTGTCCTGCCTTACTCATCACTGCAAAAGTTTTTTAAAGTCATAAAGTCATAAATTCACAATTTACCTCTGAGCTTAACCTTTCTCATTCTACCAGCTCTCCTATTTCATTATTACCATACTTTGTCATCATCTAATTGCCATGTACCAAGGAATCATCAACATTCTCTGTCTGTCAAAATCTATGTATAACCTATATGTAAAACACTCCTTATCATCAGATCCATATGAACTCCATGAAATACTTTTGTAATCATCTTTTAGACTATCTCTCTAGGCTTTTGTCTTTTGTTATGTATATTCTTTTAAAAACTCAACCCAACTAAATTCACTTGTCCTCCTTCTCTCTGACTAAATTTTGCAAATTTAAGATTGTTTGCCTCAACTGGCCTTCTGTGCAGGAATCCTGCATATTTTCTCTAGTTGCTTCCACTTTCAACAGTTGTCCACAATTACTACCATAAACTTTCTTCACTTTCCTCAAACTAGCAAGATACCTCTTCTAATGGCACTTTTAGAACATGGTCTCAATCATTACCTCATAGAAGACAGTAGCCAAATTTTCCTCATCTTCTTGATACACTATTGCTATTTTACACTCCCCCATCCTTTCTTTTTCCCTTACACAATTCAAAAGAGATTCTTTCTCCTAACTAAAGTTGATGGCTTCCATTCTTGCTTTCCTGGTCCCTCTATTTCATCAATTACTCCAGGTTTCCCCTGTGTCTTCAGCATCTCTGGTGATCAAGGTTGTTTTGTCAGCATTTACTTAACTCAGGTCTTTTTTACATTAAAAAGAGAGATAGATGAAAGAAAGAAGGAAAGAAGGACAGAAGCAAAGAAAAAAAAGTCAGAGGATGCAGGAGAGAGAAAGAGAAACTTCATCCAGGATCCACTAGCTAATACACTTGGCAAATAAAAGGTTATGGTAAACATTTGTGGAATAAATGTTGACAAGCTTTAAGTTTCAGAGTGACGAACCCTGATTTATAATCTTCATGGTCTGAAGAAAGAAAACTGTATCATCCCTCTGGAACTGAAGATATAAATCCAAATAATCTCTTAAAAGACATACTAAAACCCCTCCACCTATTTAATGACAAAGAATAAAGTATTGTGCACATTTCTGTTTCATAATTATATAATATAATGAAAATAAAGTTTAGCTCTTTCAGTAGAGGTAGAAATGTTTCAAAAGAACAGAGAGCTTCCTCTACTGAGTTCAATACAATTCTAATATATAAATTAATTTTACATCCTAATTATGTCATAAGCATTATTCTTGTGTACTTTTATTTTATTTTATTTAGATTTCACTGGTTTTAGTTAGAAAGGAAATTTTGTACTTCACAAACCCTAAAAATATTTCTTTGTGCAGCAACTTTCAGGGTAGTATTTTGCTATAAAAATACTGTTATTAGTATATGGCAATACAGTATTTCTTCCACAAACCTATATAATTACTTGTTTTTGTCAATTATCTAAAAGAGTTTAAAATTTTACCTTCAAATGAAATGTTCAAAATTAATACATTTTAGATTAATTTTACTATTAGAACAGTGGTTCTTAACCTGGGTTCTATTGAACCCTAGGGGTTCAATGAGTCGGTCTCAGGGGTTCAGAGAAGCCTCTGCCGCAGAGGCCAGAATAAAGTAATACCGTAATTTGTTGTGAGTTCATGCACTTTGTTGGTTTTGTTCTTTGAGCAAGATGATGTTCATGCACGGCTCATTTTGTGCACCAGTAAAAAAACATATACTTATGTCTTGAATCTGGAAAAAATAATCGTATTTTATTTATCACTAAAGAAGGGTTCAGTGAACGCGCATATGAAACTGGTGGGTTCGGTACCTCAAAAAAGGTTAAGAACCACTGTATTAGAAGCAAAAACTGTAAGTTCATTGTACATATGGATTCTTAGAAGATTTCAGACTACCGTTAATGACAGATTTAAAAATTTTTTTTCAAATATACACTGAGACCTGAAATTTATTATTTCACTCACCGGATGTCAATGTTTCTCTATGCTAGTTAAGTGGACCAACAAATTTTGGCAGTTAAAAAAAGATTTACTTTAAATTTCTATTCTCAAAGGTATACCCAGCAGAAATGTGTATGTATATTAAAAAAAAAAAAAACAAGACTACAAATAGTCACAGTGGTACTATTCATAATATCCAAAACTAGAAACTTTTCAAATGCCAATCTAGAGTAGAACAGATGAGAGCATTAGGGGTATGTAAAGCCAGTAGTCAAGGCCACTATCACAGCAGCCTGACCCACGCAGGTTCACGTTAGATTCGAACAGTCGGTAATGAAACACAGGAGCCAAAAACTGGTGAGCCATCAGCTTTAATTCTAGCTTGCACCCGGCGGGCAAGCAAAAACACACACTGGGCTCCAAAACCCTCACATTCAGTGCTCACAAAGCTACTGACTTATCCGAGTTTCCTAGAATCAAAGCTTTCCAGCTCACCAGACTTATTCACCTCTGTTTCCCATCTCCTCCTGCACAAACTCTTAACAAACTGGCTTCTTCCTCAGCACTCTGCCATCTCGGCTGCTTCTCTCCTCCACGTGGCCTTAATCTGCTCTCTTCTCTAACACTAACCTCAGGAACTCAGGAACCAAGAGAGAGATCTAGCTACCGGTTCGCCCACTTTATAGCATAGATAATCCAAACCTTTAATCCAATTATACATAAAGAAAGTCTCTGATACAAAGCCACCCATCTGAGGCATAATGGGATTCCTCAAGAGAGTGCACCACCCTACATCATCCAATCAGTCAAGGGTGTGGGGAAGTGCTTACTCTTAAACTAAGCCTTAGGCTATGACAACCCGGCCTGCCCACAGCCTGTTCCAGAACACACATTAATATCAACGAACTTCCATGTGGGCAGAGCCATCTTTAACAAAGTGAGCATATTATATTTTATCTGCCGAACAATGGAAAACTATGTAGCAACAAGAATAAAAAAACTGAAATTACATACAACAAATCTCAAAACCATGGTTAGTGAAGACGTCAGATAGAAAAGAATATGTGTTGTAGAACTCCATAGCTTTTATAAAGTTCAAAAATATGCAAAATTAATCTATGCTTTTTAAAATAGATTAGTGCTTATCGTTAGAGAGAGATTGTAGCTGGAAAAGGTGAAGAGGGGGTTTCTAGGGTTATGGTAACATTTTGTCTCTTGATGTGGGTGGTGGCTATATAGGTTTATTCAACTTATGAAAAAAAATTGAGCTATAATTTTATGATTCATACAATTTTATTTGTATGTGTTATGCTTTATTTAAATGGTTAATACAATAAGTATAAAAAGGAATTGAAACTAAGTTAATAAACCCCCTAATAAACTCAGGATTATAATTCTAATTTAATAATTATACATGTTGGGTAAAACTCAAAAATTCTCAAGCTTTGCCTTAGAGTTGATTTCAAATACCAGAATATTTTTATTTGACTTCCATGGTTGCTCTCTCTGTAGTCTAAGAAACAGTCCTTAACTATTTCTTCCTATTCATCTTGGTCTGTGTACTGGAAATGCACCTTGAGTTTATCAGCTTCATTCACTGTATGTCAACCATTTTCTCTCCACTGACACTCTTCCCTTAGCATATAAACTTGTTTAAATTTCTCCTATCTTCAAAAACAAAATAATCTTCTCTGCTTCTCATTGCTCTCTAGCTAGTATACCATTGTCAAGGTAGAAAAATGCTTTTTTTTATTACCTCTTATGCCCAGTGTTTAGAGGCCTACAAATGAAACTAACTAAAGCCAGATTCGTAAGATAAAATATTATTTTGCTTTCAGAGGCAGGCACAGCATCACCGTCCATGCACATCTCCTATGGAAACACAGAACTCGGTGGCATCTGTGTTCCCTAAGGTCATGAAAGCTCTGATACTGCAGTTAGCCTCAAAGTTATTCACTGAGGCATTTCCCACTATCAATAACTATTTCTTGGGTATGGCTAAGCTATCTGGAATATTATAAGTCCTCAGCTACTGGGAAATGGGGGGGGATTGATTAAGTACTATGTAATCACTTAAGACACAGCATTAGGTTATATTTTCTTTAGGTAGAAATAAATTGTATTTCTTTTATTCTACCTTTATATTAATTACATTATATATTGATTGATTAATATTACTGTGTAGATAGGTTATATTAACTATGAATCTAACTTTCATATGATAAAGATAGTATTAAAACTATTTGTTATAAAGGAGAGTCATTGGATATGATAGTTTGAGAACCATTGGTATAATTTGTAAATCAGCCACTCTGTTTAGTGAGGGTCAAGTTATGCTCCTTGGCTGACCAGTACAACCTTCCAGCTTCACAAATAATCCATAATGATGGCCAAAGGACAGAAGAAACACTTCTTCATAAAATACTTTCATTTTAAAGCTGATTAGTCTCTGCAGTGTCCCAATTACTTCAGTCTGTCCAGTGTCTGAGGTATGTCCGGGATATTTGCAATAACAGCAATAATTTTGATCTCTTGCCCCAGTCTTGCCTACCCTTGACCATCATGCTCTTTGTTAGATAGAGGCTAACCTCAGTTTAACTCATACATTTAAATTGTCTACTATTAAGAAAAAGGGTATAATTTTCTGATGAATAAATTGTTTTCTTGGTGGTGAAAGTTGTGTTAAAGTAATTATCTGTATAATTTACACATCTAAAAACTTTGATGTATTCCCTCATATTATCCTTGCTGTGAGGAAACTGCATATTACTACCTCTGTTATTATAGGTAAGAAAATGTAGGTACAGAGAAGTTAAGTAACTTGCACAAAATCACATTTCTTAGCAATAAAAGGACATTGCAAATATAAATTTCCAATGTCATATTTATGTCTAGAAAAATTTTACCTCACTATGAAAGTCAACATTATATAGACACCTAAAGCAAACAGTAAATTAGTGTGGAATACATCTTCCTAAATTATGGTTCAATATTAGGAGATGTGGCTGAGTCTATACTCATATGAAATGGGGGCATGAGATATAGCTGACTCCATCAAATCTGGTTTTTGCTTTTTGTTGTTGATTCTTTTTTTCTTTGCAGAATTACTATTCAACAGTCTGGATGAAAGAATGTTTTATAGTATATGTATCTATTTCCAGAAGCAAAGAATCTGAGCTAAGGCACTTCAGTAGTCCTGTGAATGGCTTCAGAGTTGTTTTTATCTCTTTCATCTTTAGATAAGAATCCAGTAAATAAGTTAGTAGAAAACTACAGCCTTTCTAGTCAGTTAACTATTTTCATCCTAAAATCCTTAAAGATGTATAGCATTTATAGACAATTATATTTTTTAGTATTACAACTTTTTATTTAACCCCAATACACCTCAAATAACTTTTGTACATTAAATAATATTTTGATGTTATGGTATCAGACAAAGACACACCAGCCTATTTATTACAAGATTATCTAATGAGAGAATCATAAGAACAAATTTGAATTGTACACTATGTTTAGACAATACTCAAAATAAATTAATTAGTATCTTCTTTGAATCTTTTTGTGTGTGTGTTTATTATGAACTTGGGGTATTGCCAAATATTTTGTAGCAGTCACATTTTTGGCTGTATTTTATCCTAACTACCATTATCTTAAAACAGTTTGTCTAAACTCTATATAACTTAAGTGAAGTTTTAGGTAAAATATCCATGACCCTTAGAAAGACTAAATATATACGTGTGTGTGTGTGTGTGTGTGTGTGTGTGTGTGTGTGTGTGTGTGTGTGGTTTAAAAATGGTATGAAAAGGAGAATATACTTGCCAAAAAGTGAGTCTTTTGACCCATCCTTTTCATTCTACTATTCACCATCTTTTATCAAGTTTTCTTCCCCTTTATTGACAGGTGCAATAATCTATAGCTATTTTATATTTTAGGTACAAACTGTGTTTACTTTCAAGTTTTTATTATTACTTATATTGACTTGTTTTTGTTATTTAATTGAAATGTTTATTCATCTGTGAACATCTTTTGGTTAGCTTGGATCAAAATGGAACATATCAGAAAATTCCCATTTAAACCAATGGTAAAATTATTTAATTTAAAATCTTTTATATTACAGTTTTTAGAAAAAAATTGAAGTTGTTTAGTAAAGAATAGATGTATTTACCTTTAACTTCTAAACCCAGACTCAGATTGCTTCTCCTCCACCCAGCCAGGACTATCTCTGCAGAGCTCCCGTTGTACAAGATGGATCTCAGGGAGGTACCACTGCTGTGAATGGGAGTGCAGTTGCGATTAGTCTACTGTGCCCACATAGAGAGCACAAGTTAAAAAAAGCTTTACTGTAAATATAACACCAGTTGAAATTTTTCTCTCTTGTTAACTAATAATTATAAAAAAAAATCTTGGTAGTATTATATACATCATATATACATACATATACATATATGTGTGTATATGTATGTGATGTATATGTATATATATATAATATTATACTTATCAAGAATTTGATAGATTAAGGAATGGATAAATGAAGAAATTTTGGTACCAATCAATATTGACAGTGATGAATTCCCTTGTACTTGTTAATAAAAGTGAAGATTAAAAATATTTCTAAGAGCTACGAAAAATAAGAACACAAAAGCTTGACAAATTCCTTTTCTGTGACTTGTGTTCTTTCATCCCTATTTACTACTTGCCTCCTTATCCCCATTTTGAAATAAAAATGTCAAGGCAAAATTAATAAATAATATTATACCAATATTGAATGTGTATAACAATGTAATAACTACAAAAACACAGGTTAAGCATTCTACTAGATACTTTGGTGTATACAATGTAAAATTTTGCTGGCTTAAATATTTCTTCTTAAACAATTATATTAAATTATAAAACAAATATTATTTTATTATACTTTTTTTATTTTGACCTTGTTTATCATTAGAAGCTAAATAAGGCCCTGGCCAGTTGGCTCAGTGGATAAAGTGTCAGCCCAGTGTACAGACACCCAGGTTCGATTCTCAGTCAGGGTGCACCTGAGAAGCGACTATCTCTTTCTCTTCCCCACTCTCTCCTCCTTCTCTCCCTTTTCCATGTGGCTTGACTGGTTCAAATGTCAGCTAGAGCACTGAGGATAGCTTGCTATTCAAGCATCAACCCCAGATTGAAGAGGGGGTGGGTGGGTGCCAGATGTGGGAGTCCATCTCTCTATCTCCCCTCTTCTCACTTAAAAAAAAGACAGAAGCTGAATAATTATATTTTGTGTAAGAAAACACTCTTTTATAACATTCAATTCAAGTTTAACAAGGAATTCCCCAGATCCCACCTGTCACATATTCTGCTCTGTGTAACTTGTCCACTCTCTCAACTTTAATATTAATATATGTGATTAAATTATTAAGCTAGTCTTTTTTCCTTCTTGATCTAAGAAAAATAGATAGATATAGTATGAACATAGGTAAATTCACTGGCTTAAAACTACTCATTATCTCATTTTACAACCATCAACAAAGCTATTGAGCATCTGCAGAGAACCTAGACTGTACTGAGAACTGAGTACTGAGAAGGGGAACAAAAATGAAAGAATCTCTTCCCTGATGAGTCTTAAATCTTGTGGGAGAGATAGATGATAGCCAAATAAACAAATAAGTACAAAACTAAAATGGTGATAAGGGGTATGAAGCAGACAAGAGTATAGGAAGAGAGGATTATGTTGAAGGTGATCAGGGGAAGTTTCCCTGAATCAAAGACCTGGAAGTTGAGAAGTAGTCCATCATTTTAATAAAATAAAGCAAAGGATCAACATTGCAATGAGCGAGAACCACATGTACAAGACCCTCAGGTAGGAAAAGGATGAGCACAGTCACAGAACAGATTAAGCTTCAGCTTTCTCTTTTATCCCCAATATGAAAATTGAGAGATTTGGAATATTTGAGCCATGCTACTGGATTTTTGTCTGACGAGTCTGTATCATAGGTAGAAATCAACATAACTGTATCCCTCGTGAATTCTAAATCCTCATTATTCATGTATCCATAATGAATCCGGAAAACCAACAGCAGTCTGTGCAGCAGTTCAGAGCCCAAATGCAAAAACCTTTACTTTCCTGTAACTCATTTCCTAATACTATAAAACATAACAAATTTTCCAATATTTTAATGAATATTATAAAATTTCTAATTTTCTCAATAAAAATTAGAAAAACAAGTCAACATTCCTGATAAATATGTATGCAAAAATTCTCCACAAAATGTTGGCAGACTGTATTCAATAACATATTAAACAGACAACACACCATCATTTGGTGAAATTTATCCCTGAAATAAAAGGATGGTGCAATATTTTCAAATGAATAAATGTAATATATCACATTAATAAATGAGGTATAAAATCATATGATTGCCTCAATAGATGAAGAAATGACACTTGATGAAATATAGCATTCTTTCATGATAAAAACCCTAAAAAAGTGGGTATAAGAAGGATGTTCCTAGCCTGACCAGATGGTGATGCAGTGTGGATAGAGCATCAGCCTGGGATGCTGAGGACATTGATTTAAAACCTTAAGGTTGCTGGCCTGAGTGTGGGTTCACCAGCTTGAGCACAGAGTCATCTGCTTAAGCATGGGATCACAGACATGACCTCAGGGTCACTGCCTCGAGCCCAAAGGTTGCTGACTTGCAGCCCAAGGTCGCTGACTTGAGCCCAAGGTCACTGGCTTGAGCAAGAGGTCACCAGATTTTCTGTAGCTGCCCAGTCAAGACACATATGAGAAAGCAATCAGTGAACAACTAAGGCATCCCAGTGAAGAATTATTGCTTCTCATCTCTCTCCCTTCCTGTCTGTCTGTCCCTATCTGGCCACCACTCTGTCTTCCTTGTTTTAAAAATAATAAAACTAAAAAATAAATAAAGAGAAGGATGTACCTAAACATAAAGTCATATATGACAAGTCCACAGCTGAAGTCATACATAATGGTGAAAGATTAAAAGTTTTCCTGCGGCCTGACCTGTGGTGGCGCAGTGGATAAAGCGTCGACCTGGGAACACTGAGTTCGCCAGTTCAAAACCCTGCACTGGTCTGGTCAAGGCACATATGGAAGTTGATGCTTCCAGCTCCTCCCCCCTTTCTCTCTCTCTCTCTCTCTCTCTCTCTCTCTCTCTCTCTTTCTCTCTCTCTCACTCTGTGTCTCCTCTCTAAAATGAATAAAAAAAAAAAAGTTTTCCTGCAGAGTGACGTCAGAGAAATGGTGCCGTGAGGGGTGCTCCCAATATCTTCCCTTGAAATTTCAACAAAGTCAACAACTAAAGACAGAGAAAAAATCTCAGGAGCACCTGAAATATACACACACCAGACAAAGGTATGATTGGGCATAAAGGTAGCTGAATATATAATCCACTCTGAAAGAAATAAGACTGAGAACAGGGGTTTTTTTGCTATCCTCACTGAACTGAGGATGGAGTGCTTTTGTCTAAAGCCAAGCGAAGAGGAGGAGCGTAGGCAGAGGAAGGAAGCTGGGTTAGAGTGGATGATCAAGCAGAAAAAAGACCACATTAGCTCTGCCTAAGATTGTGGACGAGGGACGGGCATGGGAGGAAGGCTCAGACAAAGTTTACCCATGTAAGGTGCCTGTGGGAGCCAGTGCGGGCCCCAACAGCTTTGTGTGCTCCCAGTTCTGCGATCGTGGGTGGTATGCAAGTGGCTCCACCTTGCACCGCAGGTGTGGGCACACTCACGTGAGCTTGAGGACATAGCCTGAGATTATCAGCAATAGACATCTGAGTGGGCTGTTGCCAGCATCTTTGTACATTCCCAGCTCCACCACCAGCATGGGACATGTGCAAAGGCTGGGATCCCTGGGCCTGGGTCTGTCCAGGATGGGCGCCTCCCCAGCCTGCATTTCCAGCTCTGACTGAGATCACAGGCGCTGTCTGCTTAGTGGGTGGGTGCAAGCCTCCGTGTGCACTGCTGAAGTCATGGGGGCTGGGCACGCATGTTGCTTGCTGTGGGCTACCAAACGGTACACAAGGGAGAAAGAAGCCTGTGGGGATTAGATCTGCAGAGCACTGAGGCATAGGAGACATGCCCCAGGGCCCTTAGAAAGGCACTTGATCTGCAATTGGCTCCCTGCCGGCAGCATACTAAATCATGCTAGACTTGTCCGCTGAACCTTAGAAAGGTGCTAGATGGGCAATCGGCTCCCAGCCCTGCCTGCTTTAGCTGGTGACTCTGGTTGACATAGTCTTACCCAGAACTATGCTTTGAGCAGTACTGGAGAAAGAACCTGATTGTGCTTAGACCCTCTTGCTCTGCAAGCAGTGGCTGGGGTGAACCTCACAGCTAAGTCCTCAGTCTGATAGCTCAAGTGGGAGAGACATGGGGAAAGGCACCTGGAAAACTGAGTCTCCCAATGTCAGAACCTCCAAGCAACACAACAGCAACCTCTGCCCAAGAGTCCCACAGGGAAAAAACCTGTAGTACAGTGGCACTTACCAAAAAAAAAAAGAAAGAAGCTACTCTCAAAACCAGAAAAAAATAAAATGTTTTTTTCTGAATCTATGTACTCTAATTGATCAATGTCACCGCGTTAAAATTAATTGTCTAAATAAAATAAAAACAGAAGCTTTCTTGCTAAAATAAGGAACAAGCCTGACCTGTGGTGACACAGGGGATAAACTGTTGTTCTGGAACACTGAGGTTGCCGGTTCAAAACCCTGGCTTGCTTGTTCAAGGCACTTAGAGCAGTTGATGCTTCTTGCTCCTCCCCTTTTGTCTCTCTATCTCTTTCTCTTATCTCTCTCTGAAAATGAATAAATAAAATATAAAAATAATAATGATAAGATCAGGAACAAATGAAGACTAAGCCAATTCTCATCACTCCTATTCAACAGAGTACTAAAAGTCCTAACTTGAGAAATTGGAAAAGGACAAAACAACAACAATAACAACAACAACAAAACAACATGCAAATCAGAAAGAAAGAAGCAAAATAGTCTTTGTTTGCAGATGATATGATCTTATTTGTGGAAAATCCTAAAGATTCCAACAAAAATATTCTTAGAACTAAAGCAACCAATTCAATAAGGTACAAAATCAACATAAAATAATTAGTTTCATTTCTATACACAAACAACAAAATATCTTAAAAAGAAATAAAGAAAGCAATTTTCTTCACAGTAGCACTAAAAATATGCCATATTAAGGAATAAGTTTAACAAAGGAGATAAAAAAATCTGTGCACAGAAAACTATAAAACATTGAAAAAATAAATTGAAAAGACACAAATAAATGTAAAGATATCTCTTGTTTATGGATCAGAAAATATAATGTTGTTAATATATGCATATTATCCAAAAACCAATTATAGATTAAATGTAATTCTTATCAAAATTCTAATAGTACTCTTCATGAAAATAGAAAAAATATTGCTAAAATTTCTATGAAACCACCAGAGACTATGAATAACGAAAGTAATTTTAATAAAAAGAACAAATCTGGAGGCATCAGCTTTAAACTTTCTGAGTTTAAACTATATTACAAAGGTGTAATAATAATAATAAAAAGTATAGTACTGCCATAAACCTACAAATAAGGTAGTGAAGAATTGAGAAACCAGAAACAAACCCACCCTTATATAGTCCACTAATGTTTGACAAGGAAGCCAAAAATATTCAATGGGGAAAGAAGAGTTTCTTCAATAAATGGTCATGGGAAAACTAGATAATCATATGAAAAAGAATGAAACAGAACCTCCGTTTTACATCACTTACTAACATTAACTCAAAATGGATTAAAGACTTGAACATAATACCTGACAGTATAAAACTCCTAGAAGAAATAATAGGGCAAATAGTTCTTAACATTGCAATGATTATTTTTGAATATGACACCAAAGCACAAGCAACAAAAGCAAAAATAGATAATTGGGACTACACCAATCTAAAAGGCTTCTCACAGCAAGAGAAACAATAAAAAAAAAATGAAAAAGCAGCCTATGGAATGAATGGAAGAACATATTTATGAACCATATTTTGATAAGGATTTAATATCCAAAATATATAACAAACTCACACAACTCAATAGCAAGAGAACAGCAATTAAAGCAGGCAAACTGAATAGTAACACTTATCAAAAAAAGACATAGAAAAGCTAGCAGGCACATGAAAAATTACTGAACCTTACTAATCACCAGGGAAATGAAAACCAAAACCACAAGGAGATACCAATTCATACCTGATAGAATGGCTATTATCAAAACAACAACAACCAAAGGCAATATTTCGATAAATATAGATGCTGAAATCCTTAATAAAGCTTGACCAGGTAGTGGCACAGTGGATAGAGCATTGGACAGGGATGCAGATGACCCAGGTTCAAAACCTTGAGGTCGCTGGCTTGAGTGCGGGCTCATCCGGTCTGAGCAGAGGCAGATTTAATGGCATGCGCCCTGGGCTCCGACTTCTGAAGGCCCCTCAAAACCCCAACTTTACACTATTTTCCAATGTAAGGGGCCCAATATTTTCTTCTGGGCCCGGGATCTCAACCAACCTTAATTTGCCACTGGGCCTGTGTGTGGGCTCACCAGTTTGAGCACAGGGTCACTAGCTTAAGCGTGGGATAATAGACATAACCCCATGGTTGCTGGCTTGAAGCCCAAGGTCGCTCTTGAGCAAGGGGTCATTTGCTCTGCTGGAGCCCATGGGTCAAGGCACATATGAGAAAGCAATCAATGATCAAATAAGGTGCTGCAATGAAGAATTGATGCTTCTCATCTCTCCCCCTTCCTGTCTGTCTGTCCCTATCTGTCCCTCTCTCTGTTTTTCTCTCTGTCTCTGTCACTAAATAAATAAATTAAAATAAAAATAAATAAATATAAAATATAAATAAAATTTTTAATAAAATACTAGCAATCGTGATCCAGCAATACATTACAAAGGTCAAACACTATGATCAGATGGAATTTATTCCAGGAATACAAGGTTGTAATAACATCCATAAATCAATAAATGTGATGCACCACATAGATAAAATGAAAGATAGAAACCACATGATCATATCAATTAGATGCAGAAAAGGCATTTGATAAAATCCAGCATACATTTATGTCAAACACTCTCAGTAATGTCGGAATAGAGGGAACATACTTCAATGTAATAAAGGCCATATATGACAAACCTACAGCCAACATTATACTCAGTGGCAAAATCTACAAACATTTCCCTTAAGGATCAAGAACAAGAGAGGGATATTCTCTTTCACCATTATTATTCAACATAGTACTGAAAGTCCAAGCCACAGCCATCAGACAGGAAGAAGATATAAGAAGCATCCAAATTGGAAAGGAAGAAGTAAAACTTTAATTATTTGCAGATGACATGATCTTATAGATAGAGAATCCTAAAGATTCTACTAAAAAAAAAAATCTACTAGAACAATAAATTAATTGAGTAAAGTATCAGGATACAAAATAAATATCCAGAAATCAGTTGCACTTTTATATGCCAATAATGATCTATCAGAAAAGAAAACAATCTCATTCACAATTGTTTCAAAAACAATAAAATATGTAGGAATAAATTTAACCAAGAATGTAAAAGACCTGTACTCAGAAAATTATCAGACACTGAAGAAAGAGATTGAAGAAGATACAAATAAGTGAAAGTATATACCCTGTTCATGGATAGGAAAAACTAACATCACTAAAATTTCTATACTACTCACAGCAAGCTATAGATTCAACACAATTTCTATTAAAATTTAATGGCATATTTCATAGAACTAGAACAAATATCCCCCAAATTTATATAAAACTACAAAGGACCCAAATAACCATAGTAATTGAGAAAGATGAATAAAATTGGAGGAATCATGCTACCTGATATCAAACTATAGTACAAGGCCACAGTAATCAAAATAACATGGTACTGGAATAAAAACAGACATAAAAGTTCATGGAACATAACAGAGAGCCTAGAAATATACCCATACATTTATAGTCAATTAGTATTTGACAAAGGAGGAAAAAACAGGAAACAGGAAAAGTGAAGTTTAAAAAATTAACATAATTTTCTATCCAAATATACATATTTGTGATAGAAATGAAATTTAAACCCTGTCTGTCAGAGTTCATAACCAGGGATGGTTGACATACATTTAACCATTCATCTATGCAGGTATCTAAGTTGTTCTTCACAGAGAAAACCCTACAGAGAGTAAAAACGGAACCATATCAATAGAGCATGGAAATACTATAACACTGATTGCCTGCTTCTCTGTCTTAAGAGTATGCCTTCAAAAAAGTGTTGGCTGGAGAATGTGTCCCAATAGAACACCATTAAAAAGAGGAAATTTTAAACGAGGAAAAAAAAGTGAGGGCCATGGAGATAAAGAAGTTGGACCTCAAACAATAGGACCAAACCTAGCCTTGCAAGATCATATAAATAAATACTGAGTGTGTTGGACCACAGAGGCACACAGATAGTGAAAATTGAACAAGCAGAAACAGACCTTGCATGCAGTGTCCAGAGTAAAGTTGGAGGAGCAGACTTCTAGTTATCTAGAGAAGGCCACTGCTCAGCGGTAAGGAAGATAGGAAAGAAACATCTGATCTCACACAAGGGCAAAGTAAAACAATGTCTCTGGTTCCTTACATTTGGGTCTATTCATAAATATTGACATGAGTATTAACTTTATTAGATTAGGGCATCGAATAGATATTATAATAGCTGCTTTATTGACAGGCACTATTCTGCTTTCTTTTTTCATGTCCCCAAATATTATTTTATTAATTTGCTTACTAAAACATAATTTCCTTGAAAGGAGGGAATTTGTCTGTCTTATTTACCTCTGTATCTTCAGTGCCTAGTAGAGGAACTGACACAGAACAGAAGTTCATTAAATAAACATTTCCTTAGTAACTGACTGATGGAATTGATTAATTAATAAATGGTGGACAAGTATCCATAGACTCTTCCTGAACCTTGGGAAACAGGGGATAAACAGAGGTGTTAGGTATGAGAGTAAAGTAGAAATGTTCTAAGCCGATAAAAGAGAAGAGAGGCAGCTTCACTCTTGCATTGTCATTGAGATGGAGGTGAGTGTTAGTTTCACCACCTTGAGAAAAATCATTAGCTAACCCAGCCACAGTACTATGGGTTTGACCTAGTTACCAGTCTGAGGAAAGAATAATTGTGATCTGAGTCTGAAGAACACAGTGGCTCAGTGCACTGTTCATTGATAGCATCAACCACTGTATGAGAGAAAAGCTGGATTAAAAGAAAAGGAAGGAGCCAGGGTGAGGATTACCAGAGATGTGATACTATTTGAATCATTTCACAGAAAGATAGATGCTCACATGGTATCCATAAACAAGCACCAAACAGGTACCCTGCTAGGAATGAAAGTGATTTAGGAAATATTAGGATTTTAAAAGTTATTTGTTGAGGGCTTCTACCAGAGACAATTATGCATTTCTGTTGTTTTCTTTTTAATGCATTATCAATATGCATTGATTTTTTTTAATTCCTTCAGGCTGATAGATTGTTGGGGTATACCTATGCAATTGTCTATTTCTTGATGAGATGCAATCTAAATCACTGACGCAAATCTCATTAATGGTTTTAAAGATAATTTTTACTTAATGTGGTGAGTTTATTCATTTTCTTCCTTCTTTTTTCTGTATCTTTTAAGTACATGTGTAAAATAGCACCTCAGATATGAAAAACCAGAAACCTCAAGCATTTGTGTTAAATACGTGACATATTGACTAATTTCAAGAAAGTATAATCTTTCTCTTTATTTTAATATTAGGTGCACATGTTATACAGTAAGGTTGAGTTTTGTTAATAACTTGGGAGAAAATATGAAGTAGCTTTTACCTTTTGAAACCAGAGAGGAATTTTAGCCAACAATCTGAGATTAACACATAGTTCAGGGCTCAGGTACTGCCTGAAGTCAATGTTGCGGTACCATTAGTCCACGGAGGTATTTCCCACCTGCTGTAAGAACCTAAGACCTGCAGGATCCATATCACCTGTTCAAGATTTCTATTTTTCTTTAACTTTTCATTGATTTTAAAAAAGAAAGAAGGGGAGAGAAAGACAGAGAGAGGGGAAAGGAGATAGAAAGAGAGAGAAGCATCAACTCATTGTTTTACTAAGTTGTTCTATTTAGTTGTATACTCATTGATTGCTTCTTAGATATGGCCTGACCAGGGTTGAACTTGTGACCTCTGGTGTGCTAGGTTGACACTTTTATCCACTGCGCAACTGGCCAGGGCCTAGACTTCACATTTTTAAAATAATTTTAACCAAAAGTGAATGCTTATAGATCAGATGACTTAATTCATGCTTCTCATCTTTCATACTTAAGCATACCCAAAATGCTGATTGTTCCGGCATCATGCTCTGTTCTCTCATTTGAAGCTCTACTCTGCCCACCCCGTATTTTTTTTTTAATGATCTTTTTAGGATTTTATTTTTATTTATTTTTTACAGGGACAGAGAGAGAGAGTCAGAGAGAGGGATAGATAGGGACAGACAGACAGGAACGGAGACAGTTGAGAGCATCAATCATTAGTTTTTTGTTGCCATTGTGACACCTTAGTTTTCATTGATTGCTTTCTCACATGTGCCTTGACCACGGGCCTTCAGCAGACCAAGCAACCCCTTGCTGGAGCCAGCGACCTTGGGTCCAAGCTGACGAGCTTTTGCTCAAGCCAGATTGGGCCCTGCGCTCAAGCTGGAGAGCTTGGGGTCTCCAACCTGGGTCTTCCGCATCCCAGTCCGACGCTCTATCCACTGCGCCACCGCCTGGTCAGGCTATCTTTCGTATTCTTAAGACTGCCCTCCAAAGCCTTGAACTATTCCATTGCCTAATATTGTGGTCTGCCTAATTGGTCTCTTTAGCAAAAGTTCTCTTTATCTTCTTGCTCTTAAGTAATGCCTCAAAGATCATTTTAAGCTGTTCAATGGATATTTAAATTTCAATAGTTGTATTTTATTTTAACACATATTAGAAAACTATCTATGAGCTATTTTTTTTCACATTGATTAAAAAAAGAGAGGTGATGAGTTGTCTTAAAGAAAAAATATTGAAAAATAATAGTATATGAACCAGAAATGGCAAAAATCCAGAATGACTGCAGTTTAAGAAATGTTACCTGAATGTAATCCTGACTTTTATTGAAAACTCCAATTTCATTGTCACTTTCTCCAGTATGTGCTATGCTTTCCTTTATAGTCCAGCTACCTAAAGCCAGACATTGTCAGCTGCATTCTCTCATTATCTTTTCCAGATATTAAATTTGTCTGTCTTCATTTGAAAACTGTCTTCCTTCAAAAGTCATAAAAAGCTTGAATATCTAGCTAATTATACTCTTATGCTCTTGTGGTGCATATGGCGTGTGTCTGTGTGCTATTAATAAAAGTAATATATCTCTACTTGTGAAAATTTTGAAAATACAGAAATTAATGCTGTTTATCATTATTAATGATTTTTTAAAATTGTTAATAATTGTCATATTTTCTTCATATATCATGTTGCTTATACTTTATCAGTGTCTTTATGCTAAGATGTCTGTCATTATAGTATAAGTAAGATATTATAGCCTATATAAATAATCCTTAGTAGCCTAGTATAAGCATGATTTAATCATCCTCTTATTGCTGGATACTTAGGTAGTAATAAATTTTCATTTTTATATAAAATTTGCAATGAACATTTTTATATATAATTTGTTATACCAGTTTGCATTATTCTATTGGGCTGGATTCTCAGAAGAGGAGTTACCAGGTCAAACATCATAAAAAAATTTGAAGTGTAACTGAATAAACTGAGGACTCCCAAGGGCATTCATAAAAAACTACTGTGTTCTGTAGTTGGTTAGAAAGTTGCTAACAATCCAGTTTTGGTGCTTTTGTTATATAAAGCTACTCTGCCTGCTCTCTGCCTTTTATTATGCTGAGTGAGTTTTGTGGAACTTTGACAAACTCAGTTAGAGACACACGGAGGAATAGAAACAGAAGTAGGAGAGGAGAGCCCTGTGATAGTAATGGAGGGCAGTGAAAAGTTGTGAGAATGAATAGGGATGGTTAAAAGAGATATAATGGGATTTAGGAAAAACCTTTCATATGGAGCCTATATGCTCTTTTCCAAAAAGCTTGTAATGTTTGTTCACACTCTATCTTCAAGAAGTTCAGACAGGTCACATGGAAATTCACAGAGGCTGGTACACAAAGGCTTACAAATGCAAACTTCAAAAGAATATCTGCTAAGCTTGCATGCTATGAATCTATAAAGTAGGTATCTGGGTTAAAGCTTAAAGCTTTGGAAGACAAAAAGTCATTAAAGAGGCTTTTAGCTACTGCCTGGTGGTTTTACCAAGGTGGGTGGTGGTAAAGGAGGAACATGAGATTTATGGAGAACAGTGGAATGATAGTTTTCAAGTTTACATGTTGACAAGTAGCTACAAATATATATAATTTTCAGTTGCACCCCCCAAAATAAAAAAATGATTTGGTAATTTCTAATGGAGCAGTTTCAGGCCATTATTTTGTTAAGACCAAGGAGTAAGGAACCAGACTACCTGGATTTGAGTCCAAAATCCAAAACAATGGAAAACCAAAACTGAATAAAAATGGATTTACCTATACAAAGACAAACAGGAGAGTCACATCAGAATGAAAGCTAGTTTTGAATTCAAACTTATGTAAATGTTACACATATTTTTTGAAAAAATAATAAATCAGAGAATGACAGAACAAATCATGCCCCCAAATTGGAAACAAAGCGGAACAGTCCAAAGCAGATGTGCTTGGTTCTGCGGCTCTCCTCTAAGGAGAAAGTAAAGAACCCAGGCTCTTTCATCTTTCCATCTTTGTCTGCCATGGAAGAGGTGGCGCTCTGACTTTGCAGGAATGCACGTTTATTTTGGGGTATATATAGGTTTGCTTTTTCCACCAGCAATGCTTTGGCCAGTAACACCGTTTATGGACTTACAAAATACCTAAATTCATCATCTTAAAATCCCATACAACACTGTTTCAGAGCAAAAGAATTGTGACAGAATGGCACTCACTGGTTTTTCCATGAATGTCACAGATGGGATACTTTCCTTTAGCATACAGTATGTATTTTGAAACATATAGTGCTGTTTCTCCTCAGTCAGAATATTGTCATAAGAATCAAGGAGAAATCTGCGTGGCTTCTATCACCCTTAACCTAATTATCAATTTGTAAAGGTGTTCATTTTGTCCCTGACACTTTGGACTCTGTAATTTAGTTATATCAGTTCCCAAGGAACTAAGACACAGCAACTGTTGAATCAGAAGTTGAGACTGCCACCTGGTCATTTTGAACTTTTCATATCACTGAATTAACTGGCAACCTGGGGTGGAAGGAGGGAGATATTTTCTTGGCTAAAGTGAGTGACCTGATTATTAAGCTAAGATTAGACTGGTGCTATACGATGGGGACAGAGAAGACTATATCTGGACCCAGTGGGTTATCTGGATTACCTCTTACTGTGTATGTATTTAATAGTAAAAAATAATGGAACTATAAAATCTCAATAAAAACAGAATTAGTGAGGCATTAGGTTCTTCAGGAACAAAGATTTAAGTACTCTACCTGCTCTATAGCCATGGCCAGCAAAGACAGTGGCTGAGATCAAGGAAATATGCAATGGATAATCGTATAGTTATAATTATCAACTTCTTTCTGACGAGTTACAGAAACAAATACAGTACTTTAATAATGTTGCATACAGTTCTTTTTCCTTCTATGTCACTATTATTTTAAATAAGGATTGGTGATGGTGGATAGTGTTTTTACATTTATGTTCTGTTATAGACTATTCAAGGTGGAGCTGTGACTGAACCAATATAGCAGGGGTCCCCAACCTTTTACACAGGGGGCCAGTTCACTGTCCCTCAGACCGTTGGAGGGCCGGATTATAAACTATGAACAAATCCCTATGCACACTGCACATATCTTATTTTAAAGTAAAAGAACAAAATGGGAACAAATACAATATTTAAAATAAAAAACAAGTAAATTTAAATTAACAAACTGACCAGTATTTCAATGGGAACTATGGGTGTGGATGCATCCTGTGCTCCTCTCACTGACCACCAATGAAAGAGGTGCCCCTTCCAGAAGTGCAGCGGGGGCGGATAAATGGCCTCAGGGGGCCGTAGTTTGGGGATCCCTGCAATAGAGGCATCAACGTAATCAATAGACCAGTGGTTCTTAACCTGGGTTCTATCGAACCCTAGGGGTTTGATGAGTCAGTCTCAGGGGTTTGGAGAAGCCTCTGCCGCGGAGGCCAGAATAAAGTAATACCGTAATTTGTTGGTTTTGTTCTTTGAGCAAGGTGATGTTCATGCACGGCTCATTTTGTGAAACAGTAAAAAAACATATACCTATGTCTTGAATTTGGGGAAAAAAAAATCATATTTTATTTATCACTAAAGAAGGGCTCGGTGAATGCGCATATGAAGCTGGTGGGTTCGGTACCTCAAAAAAAGTTAAGAACCACTGCAATAGACCAATAAGGCAATGCTGACATTCATGTTAGTGTTTCCCTTTTCTGGAAGAGGGGGAGAGTATTTTGTTTGAATAAATGAAGAATCATGAAGTTGTTGCTAGAGCATTAAAAAGTAAAAACAGTAGCAAAGGAAAAACACAAAACCATGTGAAGTAATGCACAGATGCCGAGATACAAAGTGAGGAGTGTGCTGGGTATTTATTTGTTCATTGACTCTGCTCCAAATGCCCCAGTGTCTTCTGTAGTGCTAGATGGCTACACTTTTGAGACACCATTTCATTTCTGTCAACATGTTGCCCAGAAAGGGAGAGGAGAAAAGTGACTTTCTTTCTTCCTGTCAGCATGATTTGAGAAGCAGAAATTAGACATGGTCTCAGTTCTCTTTTGTTACTCTCAGAACTGGTCGTGGCTTCACAGAGGTGTCGGCTGCAGTCAAGTGTGCACCTGTGGAGAAATCAGAGTTCCATCTCTTGGGGTCTCTCCTCTGAGCTCCTGGTATAAGCAGCAGTTGGGAGAATGCCGTTACCTATACTGTGTGTTCTCCTATACATATATACCTTCTCACTTAAAGGAAGCCCTTGTTGGCTTCTCCTTTGACTACCTGAATAGCCCGCATTATTACTCATGCACTTTGGGGCTATTACTAAGTGAAATAACTTGAACACAAGCACTATAAAACTGTAACAGTCAATCTGATAACCTAGCTGACTACTAAATGATGAACAGGAGGGCAGCATAAATTGTGTGGATAGTGGACAAAGGGATGATTCACGTCCCGACAAGATGGAGCTAGGTGGCAGGAGGTTTCATCATGCTACCCTGAACTGCACACAACTTAAAACTTATAAACTATTTCTGGAATTTAACATTTAGTGTTTTGGGATAACAGTTTACCTGAAATCATGGAAAGTGAAATTGTGGATGAGGGCGGGGGGAGGGCTTCTGCACAAAAATATTAGTGGACTGTTTTAACCACATTGCTTCATTTTCAAAGTCATACACACATTGTCAACACCTTCTCAATTCCACTTTCTCAGCTAAGTAACTTTTGTTACACAAATAAATTTTTGTGAAAACTTAAAACACTCTGCAAGTAGGGTGATTTGAATTTATTTATTTATTTTTATTGAGTTCCTCACATTGAAGCCATTATTTTCCCCAAAGCATTGGAAATAGCAGAAACTTTATATAGATAACAATAAAGTCTGTGCTTCAAAGGTACTTTAAGATAAGAATTATTTTCTTTTCATCATTATAGAATTAAAATTTAGTACTTGCTACTATACAGTATTTTTAGCATAATAGTAAACTGTGGAAACTCTGGATAATTATTTTAGCATATGGCATACTACTTTATATATAAATTCTCTTTATTATAAGAACTTTAAACTTACTGGAGAGAAATGAAAGTGAATTTCATTTGTGTGTGAAGGTTTACCATAGTCAAAATGGATGTACATAGAATTCATAGTTTAGTTAGCAGGAATTCTTAATAGCAAACTTCAGTACCTTTGAAGTTGAGAGGGAGATAATTCAATTTCAAATAACTTTTGCAACTTTATCTTTTTATACTGTATGAATACTACTTGTCATATTTTTTAAAATATATTTTTTCAAGCAGATGATATATATGTATGCCCCCTCAAAAAAATGTATGCAATGAAAATTCTCCTTTGCCTCTTCCCTTCAGTCCAATCAGTACATTTGACCTCCCCAATACTGTATGTGAATAACTCTTGTTAGTTTGTTTTCTTCCAGAATTTCTTTATGTGCATACAAATAAATGTAAACTTACCTCCTTTTTATACAGAAAAACTATATTTTTAATATTGTTTTGTATTTTGTTTTTTTCAATTGAATATATCTTGTATTTCCCAAAACTGTTTACAGAAAAGTTTTTCATTTTATTTCTTCCCTCCTACAGCTTCATAGAGTATACTCTATTATATATTATCCTATAATTTCTATAATTAATTTAACTAGTGTACAAACAATAGCCGTGGCCATCACAGCTGCCTGGCATGTGCAGGTTCACATTAGATTCGGATAGATGGTTATGAAACAGTGGAGTCAAAAACTGGTGAGCCATCTTTTATTCTAGCCTCACACGGGCGAGTAGACACACACAGTGGGAAAACACTTCCCTTTCCATTTAGGGCTACCCAAGCCACTGGCTTTCCCCCGGTTTTCCTAACATCAAAGACCCCACCAGCCTTATTCACCCTGTTCCCCATCTCCTTCTCTCTGTACAAACCCTGCACAAGCTGGTTTCTCCTTCAGCGTCCCGCCATCTTGGCTGCTTCTCCTCTGCAACAACGTGGTCCCTTAGCTCCTCGTTCTTCCTTCTTCTTAAAACCTTTTGGCGTGAAACCCCTCCTCCAGCAAACATTAGCATAACCAAGCCCAGTCTCAAGCAGAAAGGTATTTAGCCGTATCACGAGGGCGATGCCATTTACGTTGGCAGAGCCATTTTTAACAAAAAAAGTGAGTAAATTAGAAAATACAGATTTGACAAATTTATTTGCCCAACAACTAGTCTCTTATAGATGAACTTCTAGGTTATTTCCAAACTTGTTATTATAATGAATAATGTTGTATATGCATTATTTCTATAGAATCAATTCTCATAAGAAATTAGCTGGTTCAAGGGAAATAAAATTTTGGTGTTTATAAAATTGCTCACCATTGGGGAATTCAACAATTTACATTCCAATCAGAAATGAATGGGAGTGCCTATTTCTTACAATTGTTTTTTTTTCCAATTAAAATTTTAATTATCTGACAATTTCTAGATGAGACATTGTCTAAAAACCCAAAACTTAAAGTGATCATTTTCAACCTAACTTAAATGTCCCAAAAAAAATCAGTCTTGTAGATTTAAAGTATCAAGTGAACCTCTTCTAAAATATGCACAACAGATTCTATTAGTACATATATGTTGATGACAAAGAAAAAAGAAATATCTGTATCTTTAAGATTGTCCTCTCTTGTTGAGCAGGATTGGATGACCATCTTGAAACATGTTCTCAGCTAAAGCTCAAATCTCACTTCGGTTTTGACAGTCTTTAATAGCACTTCTGAACTTAGTTTCCAAAACTATGAATTTGTTGAGGTTCTCTGGCTTGTTAAACATTGCTTGTTATGTAGTAATTTAGCAACAGGTGGTATTTTAACCATGTATGGAATGTGGAATTGTTGGCAGCAAGAAAATGGCACCAGGTGTTAGACCGGTGGAGTCAGACCAGACCTTGGTTCAGCACCCTTTGTACTTTAGTTCTGGCTAAGAAAGAATTCAGAGTCAAGACTCAAAACTGTAAGAAAAAGTTATAGAGGTAAAAGTAACAAATATTACAGAAAGGCTCAGGAAACAAGTTACAGAGGCAACAAAAGGTCCAGGGAGCTTATGAGAGAGAAATGTAAAAGTAACATGAGTGGGTTGGTAAAGAAAGGGGAGGCGAAAGGCACTGGTGTGCTCCCTGGGGGTAGGTGGACCCCACTGGGTCCTCCATCTTAAGGGTGTGTATCTGGAGTTCTCAGAGGAGGATCCCAATAGAATATTCATTAGCTTCTGATTGGTTGGTGTCTGTGATGGGGTAGGGGAGGGGGTCATTAGTCAATGCAGCTGGTCCTGGTGTCAGCCATGACATTACTTACCTGGTTTTTCTGCTTTTCTGGGTCTGGCCCTGAAATATAACTAAGGCCTTGATACTATCCCTAGGGGTTAATGCTTAATCAAGTGGTTATGTGAGGGCCTGAGTGGGAGTCATGTGAGGCCACTCTTAGGTCCCTTGTTCTTCCTTCAAGGGAGTCTACCACATGAGTAGCAATGTGCCAGGGGAGGAAGGTCAGGGCAAGGTCTGAACTGCACGATCAGCAATATGAAAGGTGAGGTCTAAACTGACTGACTAGCAAATATACTGGGGGAAGAAATGTTACCCTGGGGGAGAGGTTTTTGTTTTCCCAGTTTTGCATGTTGTGAGGCCCTTGGGCCTTTCTGCTCTGGTGAACTCTGTACCTGGCCCATTGTCTTTACTCTGTTCATGTCTCTACCTGCCTACCACAGCATGAAGTCCTCCTCTCTACATTTAAGTTCTAAATTAGAAAAAACAATGCAGTCTTTTGCAATCCAAAAAATCCTTTGTAATATCTTATGTAAAATCTTCAATAAAAGTCATATTAGCACACTAAGGTTAAATTCAGTTAAGATGGACTTGTAGTCATCAAATTGGTATAACTTAATTATAGCTATGTATTATAATCTATGCATAACACAACTTGAAAAGTAGATTTCTCTATGCTTTATATTATCAACATTACTAATGATGGACTTAAAAACTTCAAAAACAAATGCTTATTAGTCGAAATCCACTTTTAGATACATTCACAGAATGCTCTAAAGCAGTGGTTCTTAACCTTTTTTGAGGTACCAAACCCACCAGTTTCATATGCGCTTTCACCGAACCCTTCTTTAGTGATAAATAAAATATGATTTTTTTTCCAAATTCAAGACACAGGTATATGTTTTTTTACTGGTGCACAAAATGAGCCGTGCATGAACATCACCTTGCTCAAAGAACAAAACCAACAAAGTGCATGAACTCACAACAAATTCCAGCATTACTTTATTCTGGCCTCCGCGGCAGAGGCTTCTCCGAACCCCTGAGACGACTCATCGAAACCCTAGAGTTCGATAGAACCCAGGTTAAGAACCACTGCTCTAAAGCTCCTGTAATGGTTTAGTTTACTGAATGCCATAAGTGCAACTAAAAAGTATAATGAGGTGGATTGAGGAGACTGAGGTGTGAGTGCTCTACCAATGAATAGAATTACCTTCTTACCCAAAATATCTCAGCCAAGGTAAATGCTTTTTTTTTTTTTTAAATCTGATTTGATCAGATTTTCTTGGTTCCCAACTTTAGTTTGTATTGCCTATTAGTCTAAAGCAAGTCACAGGCATTCATATTCCAGCCCAAAGTACAAAGGTTCTCCTAGAAAAGCTTCCTAATCATTATTATCTGGGCTTTGGTTTTGTTTTCTTGCTTTTAGTTTAAGGGCTTCTGTTGGGCAGATAAAATATATTATGCTCACTTTGTTAAAAGATGGCGCTGCCCACATGGAAGTTCGTTGATATTAATGTGTGTTCTGGAACAGGCTGTGGGCAGGCCAGGTTGTTATAGCCTAAGGCTTAGTTTAAGAGTAAGCTCTTCCCCACACCCTTGACTGATTGGATGATGTAGGGTGGTGCACTCTCCTGAGGAATCCCATTAAGCCTCAGATGGGTGGCTTTGTATCAGAGACATTCTTGTATGAATAATTGGATTAAAGGTTTGGATTTTCTATGCTATAAACTGGGGCAGTCCGGGAGCTTGCTCTCTCTCTTGGTTCCTGGGTTCCTGAGATTAGTATTAGAGAGGAGAGCAGAGTGAGGCCACGTGAAGGCCAGGAGAAGCAGCCGAGATGGCAGAGTGCTGAGGAAGAAGCCAGTTTGTTAAGAGTTTGTGTAGGAGGAGATGGGAAACAGAGGTGAATAAGTCTGGTGAGCTAGAAACCTTTGATTCTAGGAAACTCGGATAAGTCAGTAGCTTTGTGAGCACTGAATGTGTGGGTTTTGGAGCCCAGTGTGTGTTTTTGCTTGCCCGCCGGGTGCAAGCTAGAATTAAAGCTGATGGCTCACCAGTTCTTGGCTCCGGTGTTTCATTGCCATCTGTTCGAATCTAATGTGAACCTGCACTGGTCAGGCGGCTGTGATCCCGGCCTTGACTACTGGCTTTATACTCAGATAAGTCAGTAGCTTTGTGAGCACTGAATGTGTGGGTTTTGGAGCCCAGTGTGTGTTTTTGCTTGCCCGCCGGGTACAAGCTAGAATTAAAGCTGATGGCTCACCAGTTTTTGGCTCCTGTGTTTCATTACCGACTGTTCGAATCAAATGTGAACCTGCATGGGTCAGGCTGCTGTGATGGTGGCCTCGACTACTGGCTTTACAGCTTCACACCATTTAAGGTTTTAACTCTTTGTTTCACATTAAGAAAGATTTAATGACTGTAACGCCAGTAGCCCAGGGCCACCATCACAGCCGCCTGGCCAGTGCAGGTTCACATTAGATTCAGGCAGTCGGTAATGAAACAACGAAGCCAAGAACTGGTGAGCCATCAGCTTAAATTCTAGCTTGCATCCGGCGGGCAAGCAAAAAAACACACTGGGCTCCCAAACCCACTCATTCAGTGCTCACAAAGCTACTGACTTATCCGAGTTTCCTAGAATCAAAGGTTTCTAGCTCACCAGACTTATTCACCTCTGTTCACCATCTCCTTCTCACTGCACAAACTCGATTCTCCCTCAGCACTCCGCCATCTTGGATGCTTCTCCTGGCCTCCACGTGGCCTTAATCTGCTCTCCTCTCTAATACCTCAGGAACCAAGAGCAAGAGCAAGCTCCTGGCCTGCCCCACTTTATAGTGTAGAATCAAAACCTTTAATCCAATTGTACAAACAAGGAAGTCTCTGATACAAAGTCACCCATCTGAGGCATAATGGGATTCCTCAGGAGAGTGCACCACCCTACATCATCGAATCAGTCAAGGGTGTGGGGAAAAGTTTACTCTTAAAACTAAGCCTTAGTTTATAATGACCTGGCTTTAATGACCTGGCCTGCCTACAGCCTGTCCCAGAACACACATTAATATAAAAGAACTTCCATGTGGGCAGCGCCATCTTTAACAAAGTGAGCATAATATATTTTATCTGTCCAACAATGACTATGTTTGCCTCAGCTCCACAAGTCTTAGCAAAACTGAAACTACAAGTGTGGCTTCTCAATTTACTTAATGTTTTCCTAATTCTAGAAAGGTTAATCCCTCAAAAATTCTGTTTTCTGAGTCACCTCCAAGTATTTTATCCTGTAGGAGACCTCGTGGAAAATGCAAATCATTACAAGAATCTGATACCGTGTTTTTTCCCCTCCTTTTTTCTTCCTTTTGTTTCTACATGAAAGGCAAAGCATCCACTTTTCTTTATCTTCTAGAGAAAACTTTTCTGTAGTCTTTGGTGCTTATAGTAATTAGAATATAGGACTTGTAAAGCCAGTAGTCGCGGCCAGGATCATAGCCGCCTGACCCGTGCTGGTTCGCATTTGATTCGAACAGTCGGTAATGAAACACAGGAGCCAAAAACTGGTGAGCCATCAGCTTTAATTCTAGCTTGCACCCGGCGGGCAAGCAAAAACACACACTGGGCTCCAAAACCCACACATTCAGTGCTCACAAAGCTACTGACTTATCCGAGTTTCCTAGAATCAAAGGTTTCTAGCTCACCAGACTTATTCACCTCTGTTCCCCATCTCCTCTAGCACAAACTCTTAACAAACTGGCTTCTCCCTCAGCATTCTGCCATCCTGACTGCTTCTCCTGGCCTCCATGTGGCCTTAATCTGCTCTCCTCTCTTCTACCTCAGGAACCGAGCGAGAGAGAGATCAAGCTACTGGTCTCTCCCACTTTATATTATAGACTCAAAACCTTTAATCCAATTATACAAACAAGGAAGTCTCTCTATAATGGGATTCCTCAGGAGAGTGCACCACCCTACATCATCCAATCAGTCAAGGGTGTGGGGAAGAGCTTACTCTTAAACTAAGCCTTAGGCTATAACAACCTGGCCTGCCCACAGCCTGTTCCAGAACACACATTAATATCAACGAACTTCCATGTGGGCAGCACCATCTTTAACAAAGTGAGCATACTATATTTTATCTGTCCAACAATGACTATGTTTGCCTCAGCTCCACAAGTCTTAGCAAAACTGAAACTACAAGTGTGGGCTTCTCAATTTACTTAGTGTTTTTCCAATTCTAGAAAGGTTAATCCCTGAAAAATTCTGTTTTCTGAGGCCTCCATGTCTTTTATTCTGTAGGAGACCTCCTAGAAAATGCAAATCATTACAAGAATCTGATACCGTGTTTTTTCCCCTCTTTTTTTTTCCCTTTTGTTTCTACTTGAAAGGCTGGGTTGTAGAGTAAGGCATCCACTTTTCTTTATCTGCTAGAGAAAACTTTTCTCTAGTCTTTGGTGCTTATAGTAATTAGAATATAGGACTGTTTTTGATGTTTATTACATTCTCTTTCATGGCAGTCTTACTGTTTTCTTGTTAGTCTACTGTTGGGCAGATAAAATATAATATGCTCACTTTGTTAAAGATGGTGCTGCCCACATGGAAGCCCATCACCCAGGTGATATTATTTGCCCTTATGCTTGAGATGGGTGTGGGGGAAAGGCTGTAGTAATGTAAGCAGGCCGAGTCGTTATGGCCTAAGGCTTGGTTTTAAGAGTAAGCTTTTCCCCACTCCCTTGACTGATTGGATGATGTAGGGTGGTGCACTCTCCTGAGGAATCCCATTATACAGAGACTTTCTTGTTTGTATAATTGGATTAAAGGTTTTGAGTCTATGCTATAAAGTGGGAGACACCAGTAGCTTGATCTCTCTCTCGGTTTCTGGGTTCCTGAGATGAGTATTAGAGAGTAGAGCAGATTAAGGTCACATGGAGGCCAGGAGAAACAGTCAAGATGGCAGAATGCTGAGGGAGAAGCCAGTTTGTTAAGAGTTTGTGCTAGAGGAGATGGGGAACAGAGGTGAATAAGTCTGGTGAGCTAGAAACTTTTGATTCTAGGAAACTCGGTGTTGGGAAGATAAAATATATTATGCTCACTTTGTTAAAAATGGCACTGCCCACATGGAAGTTCGTTGATATTAATGTGTGTTCTGGAACAGGCTGTGGGCAGGTCGGGTCGTCATAGCCTAAGGCTTAGTTTAAGAGTAAGCACTTCCCCACACCCTTGACTGATTGGATGATGTAGGGTGGTGCACTCTCTTGAGGAATCCCATTATGCCTCAGATGGGTGGCTTTGTATCAGAGACTTTCTTTATGTATAATTGGATTAAATTTTAGATTTTCTATGCTATAAACTGGGGCAGTCCGGGAGCTTGCTCTCTCTTGGTTCCTGAGGTATTAGAGAGGAGAGCAGATTAAGGCCTTGTGGAGGAGAAGTAGCCAAGATGGCAGAGTGCTGAGGAAGAAACCAGTTTGTTAAGAGTTTGTGCCGGAGGAGATGGGGAACAGAGGTGAATAAGTCTGGTGAGCTAGAAACCTTTGATTCTAGGAAACTTGGATAAGTCAGTAGCTTTGTGAGCACTGAATATGTGGGTTTTGGAGCCCAGTGTGTGTTTTTGCTTGCCTGCCGGGTGCAAGCTAGAATTAAAGCTGATGGCTCACCAGTTCTTGGCTCCGGTGTTTCATTGCCATCTGTTCGAATCTAATGTGAACCTGCACTGGTCAGGCGGCTGTGATCCCGGCCTTGACTACTGGCTTTATACTCAGATAAGTCAGTAGCTTTGTGAGCACTGAATGTGTGGGTTTTGGAGCCCAGTGTGTGTTTTTGCTTGCCCGCCGGGTGCAAGCTAGAATTAAAGCTGATGGATCACCAGTTCTTGGCTCCAGTGTTTCATTATCAACTTTCCGAATCTAATGTGAACCTGCACTGGCCAGGTGGCTGTGATGGTGGCCCCGGCTATCAGCTTTACATCTACAAACAACTGATTTCATATCTACCAATTTACCCTCGCTCTTATGAAAACTTTAACTGAGAAAACTTTCTTTCAAAAAGTTTGACCCTATTTAAACAGGCCTAGCTAAAATTCCTTCCATTCTTTAGTATTAATTCAAACCACCTTTTCCTTAGGCAGTTCCATTGTATAAAAATAATACCAAAAGTAAATAAAAAATACAGTAAAAGTACAAACTGGAGTGTTGGGCAGATAAAATATATTATGCTCACTTTGTTAAAGATGGTGCTGCCCACATGGAAGCCAGTCACCCAGGTGATATTATTTGCCCTTATGCTTGGAATGGGTGTGGGGGAAAGGCTGTAATATAAGCAGGCCGGGTCGTTATGGCCTAAGGCTTGGTTTTAAGAGTAAGCTCTTCTCCACGCCCTTGACTGATTGGATGATGTAGGGTGGTGATGTAGGGAGGAATCCCATTAAGCCTCAGGTGGGTGGCTTTGTATCAGAGACTTTCTTGTGTGTATAATTGGATTAAAGGTTTGGATTATCTATGCTATAAAGTGGGCGGACTGGTAGCTAGATCTCTCTCTCTCTCTCTTGGTTCCTGAGTTCCTGAGGTTAGTATTAGAGAGGAGAGCAGATTAAGGCCACGTGGAGGAGAGAAGCAGCCAAGATGGCAGAGTGCTGATGAAGAAGCCAGTTGTTAAGAGTTTGTGCTGGAGGAGATGGGAAACAGGTGAATAAGTCTGGTGAGCTAGAAACCTTTGATTCTAGGAAACTCGGATAAGGCAGTAGCTTTGTGAGCACTGAATGTGTGGGTTTTGGAGCCCAGTGTGTGTTTTTGCTTGCCTGCCGGGTGCAAGCTAGAATTAAAGCTGATGGCTCACCAGTTTGTGGCTCCTGTGTTTCATTACCGACTGTTCAAATCAAATGCGAACCTGCGTGGGTCAGGCGGCTGTGATCCCGGCCCCGACTACTGGCTTTACATTTGGCATAGTCGGCAGGATTTGATACAGGTTGGCATGGAGCTGCTACCACCTCTGAGCGGTATAGTAGAGAACTGGCTGCTGTTATGGTTTCCCATAGCTGTTTTTTGGGGGACTGTAGGCTGGCTGACTTTTACAGTCATGAGTGAGGAAACCGAGAGCTCTATGGAATAGGCTGCCCAGAACCTGCAGGCCGAGCAGCAGAAGGAGTTGGAAGAAATGTGGGAGAAACAGATGCTGACCCTGGAGCTGAAGGAAGCGCTGGAGGAGGAGGCTGACCAGGTTTGCGAGATTCACCTGGAAATGGAGCAGACGCTGGAGAAGGAATCACAGGTTCGTGAGTTGGAGATTGCCCTGGATGTTTTGGAGAGCCAGCAGTGGCATGAGGCCGGGGCAGGAGCTGAGGCCAGGACCGGGGCTGAGGCCGGGGCTGAAGCCAAGGCTGGGGCTGAGGCTGAGGCTGAGGCAGGGGCTGTAAGGCCCATGGAGCAGAAAGCAGTGGCAGCAGGGGGCTCGAGCCCAGCAGCAGGAGCTGATGTTTCCAGTTCCTCTTTGGAGGATGAGGAGAATCCAGCTGGAATTGTGATCCGCAGCCTCCAGAAGGTGAGAGCCCAGCAGCAAGGGTAGCTACGCTGCTGGTAGGTCTGCGATTTTGGGACATAGGGGTGGATGCCATCATGCTCCCCAGAGCAGAGATGGAAATTCTGACTGCCATGGCCACGTGCTCCTTTTTGAGACAGTGTACGAGCTGCCAGGATGGCAGAGATGAGGGGGGAGGCTAACACCCTATGTGTGTGGACTGATTTCCTGGACTATGACCGGATGGGCACAAGCTCCTTTGTTGAATGGACTTACGGATTTTGGATAATGTGAAATACCCTGATGGGGGTGGGGGTGGCTTTGCTGGAGGCCCTCCCCCTGCCCCGGGAAGACTTTCAAATGGCAAGAGAGAAGGCCGAGGACATTTTGTACTTTTGGCAAAGTGCTTAGAGACTGGTGAAATGTGTGTACCTTTGTAATTTTTGAAATTGTATGATTTGTCATGTTGTAATTTGTGTAATGTGCCTAATTTCCTTGTACAGGGATGCCAGTGGTGTAGATTGTGGGTAGTAAAGTGAGCATAAGGGTGGATTGTTGGGCAGATAAAATATATTATGCTCACTTTGTTAACGATGGTGCTGCCCACATGGAAGCCAGTCACCCAGGTGATATTATTTGCCCTTATGCTTGGAATGGGTGTGGGGGAAAGGCTGTAATATAAGCAGGCCGGGTCGTTATGGCCTAAGGCTTGGTTTTAAGAGTAAGCTCTTCTCCACGCCCTTGACTGATTGGATGATGTAGGGTGGTGATGTAGGGAGGAATCCCATTAAGCCTCAGGTGGGTGGCTTTGTATCAGAGACTTTCTTGTGTGTATAATTGGATTAAAGGTTTGGATTATCTATGCTATAAAGTGGGCGGACTGGTAGCTAGATCTCTCTCTCTCTCTCTTGGTTCCTGAGTTCCTGAGGTTAGTATTAGAGAGGAGAGCAGATTAAGGCCACGTGGAGGAGAGAAGCAGCCAAGATGGCAGAGTGCTGATGAAGAAGCCAGTTGTTAAGAGTTTGTGCTGGAGGAGATGGGAAACAGGTGAATAAGTCTGGTGAGCTAGAAACCTTTGATTCTAGGATACTCGGATAAGTCAGTAGCTTTGTGAGCACTGAATGTGTGGGTTTTGGAGCCCAGTGTGTGTTTTTGCTTGCCCGCCGGGTGCAAGCTAGAATTAAAGCTGATGGCTCACCTGTTTTTGGCTCCTATGTTTCATTACCGACTGTTCGAATCAAATGCGAACCTGCGTGGGTCAGGCGGCTGTGATCCGGCCCCGACTACTGGCTTTACATGGAGGGAAAAGGAGAAATGGTTACTTGTTAGGAATCTTTAACTGTGTGTTCATTGTGTGTGGTTACTCTCATAGCAAGTAACTAGTTTGCATTTTATTTTCTAGTTCACTCCTGAAATCTTTATTCAGATTCCTTTCTTCTAAACTGACAGTACAGAGGGAACATCAGTTAATAAAACTAAGCAGAATGCATCCATCTGGAGTGTTTTTCAAGAACCCATCCCACTAATTTTTGCTGTGGGTTTGATGACTCACTGCAAGATGCAGCAAAGGGAAGAATTTCCTCCTTTTGCAGAACTGCCAAGTCTCATTCATTGGAGCATAGGCTTCTCATTTGGGGCTCATTTTTAGACAGTTGTTTCTCTGTTTAAGCATTTTATTTTTAAAAATACCTCCTTCAGTAGAGGGAGTTTTTCATGATTTCCTAAATAGAGGAAGCATCCTCCTCCTCCCTCACTCTGTGATGCTTCAGCTTTCTGACTACTGAGCCTTTTTCCCTTCCCCTTTTCACCTGAGCCACATCCCTTGGCCTTGTTTGTACCTATGAGGCTCCAATCTTCTTTTTCATATCGACACATTTGTCGAATTTAACCCACTTGAAAACAAGAATCTTTTTTCTTTTAAATCTTGTTCCGTTTAAAGTTGTCCATGTAGGCCCCTCTCCACTTATTATCCTAAGCCCCTCTATTTTTAAATCACCATTACGTTTACTGAGTGCAAAGTGCCAGCAGACCCTCCCACCCCCAACCACCTCCCGTAGCCTGTTTCCAAGGGAAGCATCTTTATTATCGCGTTCAACAGGTGGGAAATAAAGGCACCGGAGACAATATACTTTAAAAAGTAATCTTTAAAATGTTTTATTATAATACAAACAATATTTGGACAATACATACAAATTTTAAAAGAAGATCCTATTTCTACTAATCAGGCGACAAAGTTTCCAGTTTTGTCCATTAAAAAAAAAAAACTTTCCTTGCAATTTAACACGTTCCCGGAGCCCTCCATCCCAGCTGCGCTCTGTAAACGAGCCTTCCATTCTGACTCAGCCAGGCCGCGGCTGCCGCTCGCGCCCCGCCCACTTTACGGCTGCTGAAAACCGGCCGGCAGCCGTACTGCAGACGCGCCGCGCCCGCGCCGCTCAGGTAATTGGACTCGTTCTGTTTTCAAAGTTTTGGCAAAAGCAGCTAGGCGCGCTGGGACGCGCAGTCTCGGCCTCCCTCCGCTCGCACCCCTGCCTGGGTTCTGGGGCGCCGATCGGGCATCGCGGACCAGGGGCCGGGGCTCTCGGGCGGCGGCGGGGCGGGAGCAACTCCGTGGGGCGCACGCGGAGACCTGCGTGGGCCAGCCGTGCTCCCACCCCCGCCCACCTCCGCAAGCAGCTAGTTTAAGAGCGAAGTCGGCAGCTCCCGAGCTCACACGTGCACACGCCGGCTGCGGCGCTGCGGACCTTCCTTCTGGGCTGGCTCCCAGAGCGACGCCCTCGCGCGTGTAACCCGGCTCCGGAGGACGCGCCGGAGACTTTACGGGAGGCTGTTGAGAGCAGCGTGTTAGCGCCTGCGTTGGTTTCTAGGCTAGAGCCCGGTTTACTACCACGTTTACCCTCTAATCTCATTCTTAATTCCATCCTCTAGTGCTCACCCCACTTCTTTTCCCACATTCTTTACCTTTTAATCTTTCATACTCCCTCTTTTTTGGGTATGTCATCTTTTGGTGTCTGGTGTTCTTTTGTCTTTCTCTGTTCGAATAGCAAGCACACATACAGTATCCTTTACTTTTATTATAGTTTTTAACAGTTCATCTTTGTTTACTGTGGAGCAGAGAAATGGACCCTGGACCTGTCCATGTGACTGAGTTTTGCACTGTCCTATTGCCTTAGTTAGCCATGCAGAACGGAGGACATGGGTTTGTTTGAAATGGACCTGAGAAACCGAAATAATGGTACTGTCTCTGTTGATGGACTGCATTTAGATAAACAAGCAATTATATCGTAGGTTCCTGTGGTATTCACTACCTTCAGTTCACCCCAGGACGAGGGCTTTGAATGGTAACCACGGATTGCTGGTGACAGGTTAAGAGAGAAAAGAGACTGAGTTACTGTTTGTTCTCCAGAGATTCCATTTAGAGATTAAAACAACAATAATTGGCGGTAATCTTTGATATCAAGACTTCTGGGGAAAATGAATTCCTCTTCAGCTGAGTGATATAGTGTATATCATTTTTTTATAGGACCAACAATAGTGAAGTGATACAATTTATTAATTGCTTACATAAAGCATTATCATTTTCAAGTCAAGAGCTCAATATTTATTTAGTCAACGAATATTGAGTGCTTACTATGTGCCAAGCATTGTTTTTGGAACTGCCTTCCTAGAATATACATTGTAGTGGAGGGAGACAGTTTATATAAGTATAAGGTGATACTGTAGTAAGTGCTGTTGAGATTCATAAAGCACAAAAGGGTTTGTGTGTGTAGTAGTATAAAGTGGGATTGTAAAGGAAGACTGGAGAAGGTGACATTTTAGTAGACTTGAAGCAGGTAAGGGAATGAGTCCTGTGATACTTGGGGCAAGAGCTTCCCAAGTGCAGAGAAATGAAAATGCACAGGTCCTGAGTATTGGTGTGTTCCAAGGATTAGCAAAGAAGATGTGGGTGGGGTGGGGTGGAGTGGAAGAAGGAGGGACAGGATATGTGGTTTTAAACAAAACAGAAACTAGATATTTCTAATGGTTTAGTAAGCTATGGTAATAGGTATCTTTTACTTCAAGTGATATGGAAAGTTGTTGAGCATTTTTGTCAAAACTATTTAACAGAACTGTTTAACACCCTTACTCTGGCTATTGTGTTAAGAACAGATTGAAGAAAGACAAGGGCTAAGCAGGGGTGCCAGTTATACTATAATAATACCCATGTGACAGATGATGGTGGTTTAGATTAGGACAGTGACAGTGGTTGGTGAAAAGTTCAGATTCTGGATATAAAAGGTGGGGCAAAAGTAGGTTTACAGTTGCCCATATGGAAAATAAGACAATAAATAAGAATACAAGAATAAACTTGTACATACTTACAACTGTCAACCTACTTTTGCCCCACAGTGTATTTTGATGGTACAATTCACCTGATTTGCTGAAAGATTGGCTATGGAGTGTGTTGGGCAGATAAAATATAATATGCTCACTTTGTTAAAGATGGCGCTGCCCACATGGAAGCCCATCACCCAGGTGATATTATTTGCCCTTATGCTTGGGATGGCTGTGGGGGAAAAGCTGTAATGTAAGCAGGCTGGCTCATTATAGCCTAAGGCTTAGTTTAAGAGTAAGCTCTTCCCCACACCCTTGACTGATTGGATGATGTAGGGTGGTGATGTAGGGAGGAATCCCATTATGCCTCAGATGGGTGGCTTTGTATCAGAGACTTTCTTGTATGTATAATTGGATTAAAGGTTTGGATTTTCTATGCTATAAACTGGGGCAGTCCAGGAGCTTGCTTGCTCTCTCTCGGTTCCTGAGATTAGTATCAGAGAGGAGAGCAGAGTAAGGCCATGTGGAGGAGGGGAAGAAGCCAAGATGGTGGAGTGCTGACTGAGAAGCCAGTTTGTTAAGAGTTTGTGCTGGAGGAGATGGGGAACAGAGGTGAATAAGTCTGGTGAGCTAGAAACCTTTGATTCTAGGAAACTCGGATAAGTCAGTAGCTTTGTGAGCACTGAATGTGTGGGTTTTGGAGCCCAGTGTGTGTTTTTGCTTCCCCGCCGGGTGCAAGCTAGAATTAAAGCTGATGGCTCACCAGTTCTTTCTCCATTGTTTCATTACCGACTGTTCGAATCCAATGCGAACCTGCACGGGTCAGACTGCTTGATGGTGGCCGCGACTATTGGCTTTACAGAGTGTGAGAGGAAAAGAAATGGAGGAGAAGTTAATTGCCTAAGCAACTGAAAAGACAGAATTTACATTTATTTAGATGGAGTAGAGAGCAGGAGAAATATGTGGTTATGAATATTAAGAATTTTATTTGAATGTATTAAGGATTAGATGGGTGTTAAATATCCAAGAAGGGATGTCCATCATACATTCTGAAGACCAGGCTAACTATATACATTTAGGACTCCTCAGTGTATAACTTGTTTTAAAAGCAAGGAGATTGGATAAGTTCACTACAAATTTGTGAGGTTCAAAAACTGAAGTGGACCAAGGACTGAGCCCTGGGGAAAATTATGAGATGAGAAGCAAACACAAAGGATTTTGGAAAAGCTGTATGCTAGGTAAGAATAGCGGGAAAGTATGGAATCCTAGAAGCCAAACAAAGGGAGTGTTTGAAGGGGAATGGTCAGCTGTTTTCATTGATTTACTGAATCAGTTCTCAATTAGTGATTCTTATGATAGCACTTTTCCAAGGAGTGGTGGATGGTGAAAGCTTAGAAGGTTTGACAGGGTAGAAGAGAAATTGAAGAATTAATAGTATACATCCCATGAAGAATTTTATTGGAAAAGGAGGGAGAAAAATGGAACGTTAGTTAGAATGCTATTGGATATAAAGAGTATTAAAGATGTGCAAAACCATGGTATATTGTTATGCTAATGAGGAACAGCCAATAAAGATGCAAAATTGATGATATGGAAGAGGGGAGCAGTGTTCATAATGTCAACTGATGGTCATTGGTGTCAATTCAACCCCAACAGGAATTCCCAATTTGGGGTGCAGTAAAGGAAGAAACTTTATTTAGTGCAAACAGACATCTCAATTGTGATACAGCAAGCCTGTGGGATGAACTGCTGTGAGGCGTCCCTGGAGCGAGGCTTCTCTTCGGCTAGTTCTGGTCTGGTGCGGTCAGCTACACTCTGCCCTGCACTGGTCAGCTCTCCTCTACTTAGTCTAGAGATCTTTGTTGTTTCAGCTCTAGCTAGGAGACTCAGTCTTCAGAGAAAAGGAAGGTGCACTCTGTGAGCCAGAGGGGAGCTGACTTATAACTGAAATCACTGCCCCTGCTTTGTCTGTCCTGCAAAGGAGAACTCCAAATCCTCACAGTTTGGTCCAAAATGCACTGTTCTGATTGGTCAGACTAGAGCTTCTCTGATTGGTTAGTGATTGTGAGGATATAGCTGCACGGCTCTGATTGGATGGGTAAAATCTCAGTCCTATTGGTGGAAATACAATTCCAAGAACTCCTTTAAAAGAACCCTCTCAGATGCTATGAACATAGTGCAGGCAAGCAGTTCAGTGTGGGAGGCAGACAGCAGTGCAGGATTCTCCCTGAAGTGAGGTTTGTATGAGAGGGTCCTGTGTAGAAATGGTCACTAGGCTCTGTTTTTGTTTGTTTTTTGTTTTTTTAATTTGATACCAACCATTGAGGAACCTTCTTACTAGGTCTTTTCTTTGTCAGGGTCTACAATAAGTATGTTAGAGAGGATGCAATAACAGAGCTTATCTGTTTCTAGGATTATGGGCTATTTAGAGTAATAAGAGAGAAGGAAGACTGGACACAGATGCAGGTGGTGATATGGAGGTTCTCTTTGGGTCATTTAGCTCATGGTAAGTGGCAGGCACCTGAGGTCTGAGATAAATTTGTAGGAAATGTTTTGGTTTTTTTTCCCAATTTGGTCATAGATATGTTTGATGAAAGAGTACATTGAGATACTAAGAAGTTTTTGACACCAAGAACTTAATGTTTTGTTAGGGAAAGAGAAGGAGGGGCTTACCTTGAGTTATCCTTGGGAGAAGACTTAGAAAGGAAGTTGAGATTATAAAATGAAAGCTAGAGGCAAAGAAGGAAATAGCAAGATCATATGAAATCTGGGAAAGAGTATGATGAGGAGAGTGAAGACATTGAATCTGAACTCCAGTACTAGATTAGATTGGAATAGATTTCAGGTTGCATTTTGAAGATGATGATATAAGAATGGACTGGGCACAAATTAGGTGTAGGGGAAGGACAGTATTTTGACCACATTGCTCATAGACATTGAACAATTTGACAAGATGGAGAAAATTGTTGGAGTAGGAAATACATCGTAACTTATTTGAGAAGACTTTCAATTATTTGGGGACCATTTGTTCATTGAATCTTAATGGTAAAACAAGTCCCTGTTTGAGATTTTGACAGAGGACTGTGATACCAAAATGGAAATGGGAGGATTCCTGATCTCAAATGACCATTTTCTGTAGAGGAAAAAGAAAATATACACCAATATTTCGAGAAAATTGATGCATGCTTTATGAAAAGTACTAAAAGTTTAAAAAAATTTATTATGGAAATTATCACACTCATAAATAGAGAAAATAGTATAATGAATTCTAGTGTACTCATCACCCTTCACAATCTATCGATATTTAGTTGTGGGAGAGTAGAGAAGGGAGATGTTTTTGTTTGTGGATCAGTATAGGAAGACTTCTTGAAGCTTCTCCTATATGGAAATATAGATGGAACATCAAAGTGACTTGTAGAGTTCTTTGTTCTAGTTCCTTACCTGCTGGGTTTGCTACAACTTTCTGTTGCTCACTTGATCTCTTTGTTCTTCCCTTTCTCTCTAAAATATGGTAGTTTATCTACATCACAGGGCTGCAATTTACTGGCTTCAGTCCAAATCCAGCCTACTTTTGCAGTAAAGTTTTATTGGAACACAATTGCATCCATCTGTTTATTGTCTGTGTCTGCATTTGTTCTGGACTATAGAGTTGAGTTGTTGAGACAGAGGGCATGGCGAGAGAAACCTAAAATATTTACTGTCTGGCACTTTACAAAATGCTTGTCAAACATTCTTCTACATGATTTCTGAGATTCCTTTAGCATGATATGTTAGATATACTATTAAATAGCAACTAAAAAATTAGTAATAATAGCTAATATTTTTTGAGCATTTACTAAGAGTCTCCTAATATATTTGGTTTGTGTGTTAACTCAGTCTTCCCTCAAACCCTATCAGGTAGGTTTTGTTATTTCTACAAATGAAACTAAAGCATAAGGTAGGTGTTTGGCAGGTAAAATATAATATGCTCACTTTGTTAAGGATGGCGCTGCCCACATGGAAGCCCGTCACCCAGGTGATATTATTTGCCCTTATGCTTGGGATGGCTGTGGGGGAAAAGCTGTAATGTAGGCAGTCCAGGTCATTATGGCCTAAGGCTTGGTTTTAAGAGTAAGCTCTTCCCCACACCCTTGACTGATTGGATGATGTAGGGTGGTGCACTCTCCTGAGGAATCCCATTATACAGAGACTTCCTTGTTTGTATAATTGGATTAAAGGTTTTGAGTCTATGCTATAAAGTGGGAGAGACCAGTAGCTTGATCTCTCTCTCTTGGTTCCTGGGTTCCTGAGATTAGTATTAGAGAGGAGAGCAGAGTAAGGCCACATGGAGGAGTGGAAGCAGCCAAGATGGTGGAGTGCTGAGTGAGAAGCCAGTTTGTTAAGAGTTTGTGCTGGAGGAGATGGGGAACAGAATTGAGTAAGTCTGGTGAGCTGGAAAGCTTTGATGCTAGGAAACTCGGATAAGTCAGTAGCTTTGTGGCTTTGTGAGCACTAAATGTGTGGGTTTTGGAGTCCAGTGTGTGTTTTTGCTTGCCTGCCGGGTGCAAGCTAGAATTAAAGCTGATGGCTCACCAGTTCGTGGCTCCTGTGTTTCATTACCGACTGTTCGAATCCAATGCGAACCTGCATGTGTCAGGCTGCAGTGACGGTGGCCTCGACTACTGGCTTTACATTTGGCGTAGTGGGCAGGATACAATACAGATCGGCATGGAGCCATGTTGGGCAGATAAAATATATTATGCTCACTTTGATAAAGATGGCGATGCCCACATGGAAGTTTGTTGATATTAATGTGTGTTCTGGAACAGGCTGTGGGCAGGCCGGGTCGTTATAGCCTAAGGCTTAGTTTAAGAGTAAGCTCTTCTCCACACCCTTGACTGATTGGATGATGTAGGGTGGTGATGTAGGGAGGAATCCCATTATGCCTCAGATGGGTGACTTTGTATCAGGGACTTCCTTGTTTGTATAGTTGGATTAAAGGTTTTGAGTCTATGATATAAAGTGGGAGAGACCAGTAGCTTGAACTCTCTCTCGGTTCCTGGGTTCCTGAGATTAGTATTAGAGAGGAGAGCAGAGTAAGGCCACTTGAAGGCCAGGAGAAGCAGCCGAGATGGCAGAGTGCTGAGGAAGAAGCCAGTTTGTTAAGAGTTTGTGCAGGAGGAGATGGGAAACAGAGGTGAATAAGTCTGGTGAGCTGGAAACCTTTGATTCTAGGAAACTCGGATAAGTCAGTAGCTTTGTGAGCACTGAATGTGTGAGTTTTGGAGCCCAGTGTGAATTTTTGCTTGCCTGCCGGGTGCAAGCTAGAATTAAAGCTGATGGCTCACCAGTTTGTGGCTCCAGTGTTTCATTGCCATCTGTCAGAATCTAATGTGAACCTGCGTGGGTCAGGCTGCTGTGATGGCGGCCTCGACTACTGGCTTTACATTTGGCGTAGTCGGCAGGATTCGATACAGATCGGCATGGAACCACCACCACCTTTGAGCGGTGGAGTAGAGGACTGGTTGCTGTTTTGGTTTCCCATAGCTGCTTTTTGGGGGACTGTAGGCTGGCTGACTTTTACAGCCATGTGTGAGGAAACTGAGAACTCTATGAAAGAGGCTGCCCAGGACCTGCAAACCGAGCAGCAGAAGGAGTAGGAGGAAACACGGGAGAAACAGATGCTGACCCTGGAGCTGAAGGAAGCGCTGGAGGAGGAGCTGTCCAAGTTTGCGAGATTCGCCTGGAAATGGAGCAGACGCTGGAGAAGGAATCACGGGTTCATGAGTTGGAGATTGTCCTGGTTGTTGTGGAGAGCCAGCAGTGGCATGAGGCCGGTCCTGAAGCCGGGGCTGGAACTGAGGCCAGGACCAGAGCTGAGGCCGGGGTTGGAGTTGCAAGGCCTGCTGTGTAGCAGGCGATGGCAGCCCAGGATTCGAGCCCAGCAGCAGGAGCTGATGTTTTCAGTTTCTCTTTGAAGGATGAGGAGAATTGGTCTGGAATTGTGATCCGCAGCCTTCAGAAGGTGAGAGCCCAGCACCAAGGAGTAGCTACGCTGCTGGTAGGTCTGCGATTTTGGGACATAGGGGTGGATTCCATCATGCTCCCCAGAGCAGAGATGGAAATGCTGACTGCCATTGCCACATGCTTTTCTTTAGAACAGTGTGAGACTTGCCATGATGGCAGGAATGAGGGGGGAGGCTAAAGCCCTATGTGTGGACTGATTTCCTGGACTATGACTGGATGGGCACAAGCTCCTTTGTTGAATGGACTTACGGATTTTGCACAATGTGAAATACCCTGATGGGGGTAGGGGTGGCTTTGCTGGAGGCCCTCCTGCCCTGGGAAGCTTTTCCCATGGCTAGAAAGAAGGCTGAGGACATTTTGCACTTTTGGCAAAGTTCTCAGAGACTGGTGAAATGTGTGTACCTTTGTAATTGTTGAAATTGTATGATTTGTCATGTTGTAATTTGTGTAATGTGCCTAATTTCTTTGTACAGGGATGCCAATGGTGTAGATTGTGGGTAGTAAGGTGAGCATAAGGGTGGTTTGTTCGGCAGATATAATATAATACGCTCGCTTTGTTAAGGATGGCGCTGCCCACATGGAAGCCCGTCACCCAGGTGATATTATTTGCCCTTATGCTTGGGATGGCTGTGGGGGAAAAGCTGTAATGTAGGCAGTCCAGGTCATTATGGCCTAAGGCTTGGTTTTAAGAATAAGCTCTTCCCCACACCCTTGACTGATTGGATGATGTAGGGTGGTGCACTCTCCTGAGGAATCCCATTATACAGAGACTTCCTTGTTTGTATAATTGGATTAAAGGTTTTGAGTCTATGCTATAAAGTGGGAGAGACTAGTAGCTTGATCTCTCTCTCTCTCGGTTCTTGGTTCCTGAGGTATTAGAGAGGAGATCAGATTAAGGCCATGTGGAGGAGAAGTAGCCAAGATGGCAGAATGCTGAGGGAGAAGCCAGTTTGTTAAGAGTTTGTGCTTGAGAAGGAGATGGGAAACAGAGGTGGATAAGTCTGATGAGCTAGAAACCTTTGATTCTAGGAAACTCGGATAAGTCAGTAGCTTTGTGAGCACTAAATGTGTGGGTTGTGGAGCCCAGTGTGTGTTTTTGCTTGCCCGCCGGGTGCAAGCTAGAATTAAAGCTGATGGCTCACCAGTTTTTGGCTCCTGTGTTTTATTACCAACTGTTCAAATCCAATGCGAACCTGCATGTGTCAGGCTGCAGTGATGGTGGCCTCGACTACTGGCTTTACAGTAGTCAAGTAATTTGCCCAAAGTTACATAGTAATAAGTAGTGAAGCTAGGAATTTTTGTTTCAGCATCTGTATTCTTAACTGTAATGCTACATTTTCTTTAGATATATAGAACAAGTATAGCAGTGGGTAAAAATAGGTTTTCAGTTGTGAGTACAGGAAACATAGTTTATTCTTGCATAAGTATTTATTAATGTATTAATTTGTATTACAGCTTTAAACCTACTTTTACCTACCTTTGTAATTGTGGGAATAAGTTTAGCCAATCACTGAATGAAAATTAACTCATAAATCAATGATTTGCACTTAAGTCCTATATTGTGATTACAGATGTCAAGGCTTTAAGATGCTAATTTTGAATGTGTATTACAGTTGAATAGTGTATGAAATTCAAATGTGCTTGGATAGAAAATCCTAGTACATTACTATTTTCTCATGAAGCTTTAGTGGAGTTTTGAAAGGAAAACACTTTACTTAAAAATTAAGTAAATATAAAATAATCCAACACTGGGAGCCTATTGTTTCTTCTATAATATTTATCAGTTTTCAGGAGTCCACCTTTAGCATGTGACATGCTTGATGCACATGGTTAGGAAATAGGACCCCAGAGGTCCAGTTCCAGGTCTTGTGCCCATGTCGTCTCTGGCCTCCATTTGTTTTACTGCAAAAGGAAGAGATGGCTCATTAGAGGACTTCCTTCAACCCATTTGTGTAATTTCTTGTATGGTACATTCATGGAAATAGATGAGGTAACAAGGTGAAAGAACCAGGTTTGTTAAGGCAAACATTTCAGCTCCCCCTTTTTTCTCTCTATATACACATGAACACTTGTATAGATATGCAGAAACAAGTATGTATAAGCCTGTACATAGAACCATATAGTCAGTGTCATTGATAGTTATATTTGGTGTGTAGGCTGTTAACCATTTGTCCTTATATTTGTGGTTTTGTATTTGTTTGAGGGAATAGGTAAAAATTTTCCTGCCGACCTGAAAACAGTTATATTGGGAAGTGAGTATTGATGAAAGTTTTGACCTCTGTGAACTAGCAGCGTGTCTCATATATTCTTTAGCAAAATTTGATTCATTGCTCAATTTGTTTGCCAGTTGAAAGCAAACAGTATGTTTGAAATCAGGGTCGTCTGTTTTACAGTGTTGCATGGGATATTGATGTCAGACAAAATTGTAATTTAATTGTTTTGACATTTTGATTTGAGCGATTCAGATAAGAAAGGTAATTTATCTTGCATAGAAACCTGGTATTTTGAGCTCAGCACGATTTTTCCTTAACTACTTTTTTATAAATGTGGTTTCAATTTTTCAAGTTTAGTTTTAATCACTATAGGAATTTATGGTCTCAGTATTAATTACAAAGTATGGTTTGATATGAATATATTGCAGATATTTTATCTTTTACGTATTTAGTCATGAAGAACTTTGAAAAGCTACGTATCATTTAAAAACAATAAAAATTTATTCTATAATTTTTGACTTACTTTCATTGCTACAGTGCAACATTGAGTGTCTTTCATTTTATAGGGGACTTTTTTGTTTTTTTACATTTACATGTAAAATTATTCATGAATTTCTTTAGTTTTATGACTTAATTATATTGGTCCAGCCTATCTATTGGTAAATTCATAATTCTGCATAATCTGTGTTGTCTATTTACTATGCACTGAGTCCAATTATCATTAGTGATAAAATAACCTAAAATAATGCATTTCTAAATGTAGTTGGGAGGTCTGCTTATCTCTTTGCATTTACATATTGGAGGAAAAAAACCACAAAACAGAAGCACTTTTAAACAAATCATAATCTCTCTGTAAGTAGTAGCTTTTTATGTTGTTAATTTAACATGTTGTTCAGTAACTTGACAACTTCTTTGGGTCATCTCCTGGTTTTAAGAAGCACTTGTATTCTAGTCATTTCCCAGAGGGGACCCTTTAGATTTTTTAACCCAAATCTGGAAAGTATTTTTCTCTAGGCTTTAGAACTCTGAGTTTGTATTCAAACCAAAGTGAACACCTTCTGGTACACTTGTAATACTTTGAAGTTCTACTCATAGAAGTCAGCTTGAAATTTTTAATTATATTTAGGTGATGGAAACATCCTTTATCTGACCTTCTCAAATGATGTGTATTTGGGAATGACTTAAGAAACCTTACAGTCTTGGACTGTTTTTATAAATTTAATTTTGTAAATTCCCAGAAAACTTTCCAAATAACAATAAAGTTTTTTCAAGCCAAATGGCTGCTAATTATGCAGAAGCCTACTCTTTTGTGTGTACCTTTGTGAAAATTCCTTAAACTTGACTGCGTCTTGTTGAAATGAGACAGTGTGTGAGGGGTTTCCCAGGGCAGCCCTGGCTCCTAGAAGAAGCCCCTTTTCTAATAAGTCTCAGCTGAGATCACACAGTGCTACCAGTTATCCATCTTTGATTTCTCCCAAAAATGCCTTGTCACCAAGGTTCTAGTGACTACCTCAAAATTGGCTAGCTGAAGCAATTTGTAAGTTACCACCTTGGAGCTGGAAACTAGTATGACGATTCTCTTAACTGGGGGGTTCTGTGAGCTATATTGGAGAGAGCTCCAAGCCACATATAAACACGGCTATCTTCCTGGAATGTCAGAATTACAAAACTTTTTTTTTGGAGAAAGTAGTTAAATAAATGATTAAAAACATAAGTAAATTAAATGATTAAAAACATAAGTGATTATGAGTTTGACATCTAATGTGAAATACATGATTTTAAAAGTAAGAGTTGAGACTTTAAAATAAATACCTTCTTTTGGTAGGCCTCTATACAATATTTTAGACTCCAGGAAAGGACATAGGTTGCTACAGCTAGTTAGTTTGGTTGACATATTTACATTATTTTTAGTTCCATTAAACTTATTTTTTAAACCATCAAATATTCATATTATTACCACTATCTATCTGCTTTGGATTACTTGCTTTCTTGGTATTTATCCGAACTGCTCTCTTAGATTTGTGGGAATAATGTTGCTCTTTACTCCTCCTATTTTTCTCCTCTATTCCTGGCATTGAGATATTATGATTTCAGTAATTTTAGATATACAGGAACTATAGATAGAAATTACAGTCTTTTTGGAATTTTGGAGATATTGTTGACATTTTGAAATGTAATTATAATATCTTCTCCCTTAGCCCTTTCACAGTCTTTTTCAAGTTATTTGAATAAAGCAAAGAATTCCTTTCTCTCCAGTTTTTATTCGGTCATCTAAATGTTTCTCATAATATTGTTATTCTTATGACATTTAAAAATTAGGTCTAGATCATTGTCATCTTCATTAGGTTTCTTATCAATTTTCATTTCAATACATATACATATGTTGAAATATATATTTTTTCATTTTCTTTACTAATTTTAATTTGGGTACACAGGAAGGAGGCAGAGAGTGAACATATTCAGCCTTTCAAATATGTTTTATTCCGTTTGATTAGTGGAAAATGATTTTTTCAAAATCCTTAATTGTACTCGGAATAAAATAATTTATTTTAATGGTTATTAAGCACTGAACATTTCTTATGTTAATAAAAAAACTGATACTGTGTCTGTACAGATGAAAAGGGTGGCTTGGTTTTTACTTTTTCCAACAATAACATGGTATGCTACCATTGCTCTCTAACCTCCGGATCAGCCTCGGTGTTGGTGTGACTTCTGACAGTGCTGAGGTTTTAATTTACTGCTGGGATTAGAGACAATATTGGTGAGATTCCAGTGACTCACCTTTACCAGTTCTTCCCCTGAATGGAGAAAGTTGTTCTTCAATGCTGTCGGGTGTCTGTCTATAAAAAAAGTAGGTGTTATCCTGTTTTTTCAGTATCAAATATAAAAATCTAATTGTGTGATTTTTTTCTCATATCATTGTTACCAAGAATTTAATTTTAAAGCAAGAAGAAAACTACATAATAGAGGGTTGATGCGTTTGTATTATAATCTAGACATTTCCTTAGTATGCACTCAGTTTGATCCTCTAAGCATTTTTTATGGTTAAAAAGAAATCACAGTGTGTTCTGGATGAAGTAGTTTATAGAACCTATAAACTAATGTTTGATAAAAAAGCACTTGCTATTATATTGGTGCATATCTCTGATTGTTTGAAGGATTACACTATTGTTCACATCTTTTTTTAATGTATTTTTTGAAGGTAGTCAAAACTAAATCTTTATCTTTTTCACAACACACATTTTGTCTACATAGCTGTTCCTTTCATCACTTTAATATAAAGACAAAATAGCATTGACACCAAAAAAACATTGGTCATTATAGCCGTGCTCAGGAGAGTGGAGGAAAGAGGCAGGGTCTTGTCATTTTGGTGTCTGTCAGTAGTTCTCTTAAGCAGTAATAAGTCCTTCCAGGTCCTAGAATCTAGGACATTTGTTCTCATCCTGCACCTCATCTCTTCCTTGACCTATCTGTATATATCATCACCTTTCAGAATTTTAATTTTTAAAAAATTAAGTTTAGTTGGCTTGTGAGGAAACTACATTACCCTACATACACGAGTGTCTTTGGAGTAGTTGGTTCTGGTTAAAATCAGTGTTCTATCTCATTATCTCATTATGTGTGTGTAGGCCCAGCCCTCGCGGCCATCACTGCCGGGCACATGCAGGTGCAGGTTCCCGTTAAATTCAGAGGGACGGTAGAGAAACAGCGGCACCAGGAACTGGTGGGCCCTTCCTTTATGCTAGCCTCGCAGCCGGCAGGTGAGTGTAAACACACAGGGCACCACCCGTTCTCCTGTTCCACAGCCAGGAGAATCTTTCCCGGTATTTCCTAGAATCAAAAGGTCCCCCACCAGCTCAGACACCTCGTTTCCCATCTGTGCACCTTCTCCCTCCTCCTTTCTGCACAAACTTGATTCTCCTTCAGCACCCTGTCATCTTGGCTGCTGCTTCTCCTCAGCATACTTGCTCCCTGCTCTCACTCTGCAAAAACCTGGCCTCCTTCCTCTTTCTCCTTCTTAAAACTTGAAACCCCTCCTCCAGTACATTAGATAAAGCCCCTTCCCAACCAGGAAGGTAATGAGCAGTTTCACCTGGGCAGCATCATTTGCTTGGGCAGTGCCATTTTTAACAAAGTGAGCATAAAAATCTCAGATTACAAACTTATTTGCCCAACAGTGTGATTTTTTTTTGGGGGGGGGAGGCAGGGACAGAGAGAGTCAGAGAGGGGGACAGATAGGGACAGACAGGAAGGGAGAGATGAGAAACATCAATTCTTCGTTGCGGCTCCTTAGTTGTTCATTGATTGATTTCTCATATGTGCCTTAACCAGGGGGCTAGAGCAGACCAAGTGACCCCTTGAGCTGATGAGCCTTGCTCAAACCAGATGAGCCCGCGCTCAAGCTGGGTCTCGAACCTGGGTTCTCCACATCCCAATCCGACACTCTATCCACTGTACCACCTTGATTGGCCTCTATTTTCTCCTCTCTAAAATAGGAATTTTACCTACATCTGAATATTATTTTGAAATTACTTTTGATAATAATGTATGTGAAGTTCATAGTACATTGCCTGGAACCTAATAACTTAATAACTGTCATTTCCCTTTTCTTTCCCCTCCCCTTTTAACCATTTTCTCATTCTCCACAGTCTTGGGGAAGAGGGCCTGGTAAGATCAATAGAGGCTAGGATGAAACCATCTCATTCTCTGCCAAGCCCCAAAGGAAAGTCTTTGTTGAGGTTATTGATAGGATTTCCTTGTGGGTGAAAGGCTGGGAAGATTTTACAACTCACTATCCACTAACAGTTGTCTGAAATCTGATCATCTAATACTGTCACTCCTCTGATTTAAAATCTTTAGTGGCTCCTCACTGCCTTTGGGATGAAGATAAATTTCTCAGCCCCTGAGATGGCCTATTATAATCTGACCACCATTAAAGACTCCACCTTCATCTCCTGTCTCTTAGCCTAAGCATACTTATTGATATAATTCCACCAACCACACCCTGAATATAATACTGTTATCTTTACATCTTTGCACATAGGTATGCGCTCACTTTCTCCCTTCTCTAAATGACAGATGCCTATATATCCAGCAAGACCCAGTTAAAATCTCTTTTTGTAAATGTTCCTTCTGCTCCTAGAGCCGGTGATACTCCCTTCATTGTAGTCCTATATTCTTTTATATAATATGTCTACTTTTATTAGCACAGTTTTTAATGTATATTCATTCCCATCCCCTCCTCCATCTAGGTTCTGTTTGCCACACTGGCACTGTTGCCAGAGTGTGCTTATTAAACCGATTAAATGAATTTCTCTTCACAACAAAATCTAAATACCATATAGTGTGCTATAAGATAGCAGCTCAAAACAAAGCTACTCCCTAATCCCACCTCCATCATTCATGTGAAGATATATTCCTCCGAGTGGACTGTAATCTAATATGTGTACTCCACACTTAGCCCTGCTGGGCACACACAGATGGTTTAAGCTAACATCAGGCTGAATTAGTGATTGAAGATAAAACTTCATCTAATCATTTCATTGCCTTTGGCTGCTTAAGCAACGCTGGTATGCCTAAAGAGAAGATGGATTAATAGATAGGAATTGAGAATTTCCTTTAACTGAAAGTGTCTGTGAATAGCCAGTAGGGCCAGGTTTTGCCCCTTTGCAAGCTTGTAAAGGAGGATAGATAGCATGCACACATGTGTCCCCATTGGTGGACAGGTGGGTGGTTAAAAGGGGCAGAAATGAAGAGGATGATGAATCCTGTGTTCATAAAAGCAAAGTTTGTTTCTTGGTAGTTTTCAAGAATACCTGAAGTAAGTAGGTAAGGAGAACTTTTGTGGGTAAAGAAGTAGGAAGCTTGAGAGTATAAAATATGTTTAAGATACCTAAAGAAACCTGAAACACAAATTTGAAAGAATATGTGCACCCCTGTGTTCATTGCAGCATTACTTACTATAGCCAAGATTTGGAAGCCGCCCAATTGCCCATCAATAGATGAGTGGATAAAATAGTTGTGGTACGTTTACACAATATAATACTACTTGTCTATAAAAAAATAAGGACATCCTAAGCTTTGTGACAGCATGGTTGAAACTGGAGAACATAATGTTTAATGAAATAAGCTAGTCCGAGAAAGACAAGTACCATATAATTTCACTTACATGTGGAATATAATGAATAAAATAAACAAAATAGAAACAGGCTCGTATATATGAAGAACAGATAGTTGGGATGGGCCCTGGGAGACTGGGTGAAAAAGCTGAAGGAATTAAACAACAACAGAAAACCCCTCACAGATACAGACAACAGTATGGGGATTATAAGAGGGAAAGGGGGAACAAGGAGGTAGAAGATGGTAAAGGAGGGATCAATGGTGATAGAAGGTGACTTGACTTGGGGTGGTGAACACATAATACAATATACAGATGATATATTATAGAATTATGCACCTGAAACCTGTATGATTTGGTTAACCAGTGCCAACTCAATAAATTCAATAAAAAATTTAAAAAGTAGAGTTGTATTAAGCAGGTGGAGCTAAACAGAAAGGAATGAGTAATGGTTCATAATACAATTGGGAGTTGAACTTAATTGTAAATGGGTCACATGTAAGTCTCAGAAATGTCATATACTGGGGTCATATTTACTTTTTGGGACACAGTGTCACTAGGTTACATTGCACAGTAGGGGTGACATAAGAAAAAGTAGAGAAATGGAAAGATTAACTTGGCTATATTTTTTGCAAGATAAATATTTGGATATATCTTCTGAAACATGGTTTATGGACAAAGCTAAGAAAGCAGAGGATTTTATAGTGATAATAGATGGAGACCATTTTGACCTAGAATTTAGTTCAGCTCAGTTAAAGTCAAACACTGAGAGCAGGTTTTTGTGCTGAGAAAAATAATAAAAGTTAAGAGGGCAGTAATGAAGGTAAGAGATTGTTTTGTTTAGTTTTATTCACAAAGTTGTAGTTTTATTTGAGAACCTGATTCTGTTTTATTACATAGTCTAGACCAGTGGTTCTTAACCTTTTTTGAGGTACCAAACCCACCAGTTTCATATGCGCATTCACCGAACCCTTCTTCAGTGATAAATAAAATATGATTTTTTTTCCAAATTCAAGACATAGGTATATGTTTTTTTACTGGTGCACAAAATGAGCCGTGCATGAACATCACCTTGCTCAAAGAACAAAACCAACAAAGTGCATGAACTCACAACAAATTACGGTATTACTTTATTCTGGCCTCCGCGGCAGAGGCTTCTCTGAACCCCTGAGACCGACTCATCGAACCCCTAGGGTTCGATAGAACCCAGGTTAAGAACCACTGGTCTAGACAGCTGATAGTTATATGCTGATACTATTAGATAGCAGTAGCTTATAAACCATATTTAGGATTTAATTTTTCCTAAATTTATTATTATACTATTTTTAGCTTACTCTGTTTATTCTCTTGTTGATATTCAGCACGAGTGTCAAAAACAGGTTAGTAAACTTTAAAAAATTGTAATGTTTTTAGAATATCTGCTTTTTATTATAACATTTTAATTTTATGTTCCCTCCATGAGAAGCCACATCACATTCTTGTAAACATAGAACTGATTAAATACTTTAAAACTAATAAGTACAAGTGTTGGGATATAAAAAATTAACACTATTTTACAATTGATTAATTCTATTATCCCTTAGAGAACATGATTCTTAAATTCTTAGAGTTGTAAGTTCCTTTAGGAGATCATCTATATAGTTTAGCCCTTTTCATTTATAAAGTGGTATTAAATGACCTGCTCAGACTCACATAGATCTAACTCAAATGAGACCCAGCTATTACTAGTAAGTGTGTACTCACTGCTCATAATCCATGTGTGCTACTATCTAAATTCATGTATTGGTGTTAAGAAAAATAGTTTTGTTACAAGTAAGGGTTTTCCTTCCTTTTAAAAAAATAAAACATGGAGATGCATTTCTTTTGTTATTTCACATTATTCTGATGGAACTGTTGAACTACTGAGGATTGCTTCCTAATTTAGTTAATATTTCCCTCAAGCCTATGTTATGTTTCTTGGGGCTACAAAGATGGTCAGACCATCAAGCCAGCATTCTCCTAGGGCAGAGGAAATCCGGAGGAGAGTTGTGGGGAGGTGGGCTGAGGGAACGATGGTCCAAAGGAAGGGTTCCCAGGGTCTTTAGGGAATTTCAACTGGTCTTTGACAAAATGAGAAAGTAAGAATTATGCCAGTGAATTTTCTCTTATGTTCTGTGTTTATATCTGTTCTACTCTTTTGAATAACAGTATTGACAAAATATATCAATCCTCTCATGTTTTTCTGTTTTGCTCTGTTTTAAATTTATGGATCCACAGAGTTCCAAAGATTCATTCAGAAACTGCAGTGCTGTTTAGAAAGAAAAGACGCAGATGAGACCTCATAATAGAAGACTGGTGACACGAGGGACTAAATGCCTGGGATGAGAAAGATACAGAGACTGGTGTGTTTGAAAGTGGACGGGGTGTCGAGTTTGAGGAGACAGGGAAAATGAAAATGAAGGCTCTTTGTTTTGTTGGCTTCTCGACTGTTGCTAAATACAGCTGGCATGGGGAGGACATGCAGTAGACAGTGGCTTGAAACAATGCTTATTTGGAATTATGGGTGTCTGCACTGATTTCATTCAGTAATCGAGCCCAATTTTAGAATCACTGAGTGCTTCACCCTTTTAATAGGAAGTTAAATGCTGATTTATAAAGCACTTTAGGGTTCTCAAATGAAGCATACTACTAGGTACCTTCAAAGATAGTTTCTTCACTTGGATACAGTTTCTTCATTTGAAGTGGGATTCAACTGAAGTTTTACGAAGTAATTATTAGAGTTCATAATGACAACAATCTTGTAATTTATTCATGTTTTCAAAACCAGCTGCATGTCATATTGTATGTGCTCTGTAATTATGAAGTGATGTGAAAAAAATTGCTCAATTTTTTTGAAAGTTGCCTTAATATGTTAATGGGATACAAGAAACATAACTGAGATTAAAGTTAAGAGCTGCTTTACAGATGTTCTGACTTTAGAGGAACATAAATTCATGCTATTAAATCAAAATAAAAAAAAAAGCAGTCTCTCCCAGCACCCCACCAATAACACACGAAAAAACCATCAGCAAATAAGAGGATATGCCTGAGTACATTAAGAGTTATGAAATCTGGAATCAAACATGAATAAAGCATATTGAGAACTATTTCTTATTTCAAATAATTGAAATCCTAAATGTTTTCCTCTTAGACCAGTAAGAGAAAGAATTCAAAGACCAGTTTTGTGTTTGGTTAGCTTTTTTGTCTCTGTATAAAAACAGTTTGGGAAAAACGGAAACATTTAGCACTTACTCCTATTGGAAGAAGTTTGTCTGGAAAGATCCAAGTAATATAGATCATGCATTTAATATTTGTTTGCTTATTGTGTCATTTTCTGGTAACAGCAGAGCTATTTCAAATGGACTTTCAGTGAATGTTTTCTTTGATAAAGCAAACATTTTATATTTTTAATCATTTTTCTGATCAAAATAATGCAGTCATTGAAGCATATTCAGAAAGCCTAATAATGTCTAGAAAAAAAATTACTAGCCAGTGATACCTTTTAAAATCTCACCATTTTTTCTTCTAATTCTTTTCTATTTATATTTTCTTTGAATTTTTGACATTATACCAGAACATTTGACATTCTTTCTCAACATAACATAAATAACATAAATAGGGTGCTTTAAATATGATTTTAAATATTACAAATGTAATTATTCATGACTGTATGGCACATCATTTCACTTGATCATAAGGAACCTAACACTTCCTCTGTTGTTGGATAGTGAGTTGCTTGCATATATATTGCATCTTTAGCCTGACCTTGTGGTGGCACAGTGGATAGAGCATAGGACTGGGATGCAGAAGAGCCAGGTTCGAGACCCCGAGGTCACCAGGTTGAGTGCAGGCTCATCTGGCTTGAGCGAAAAAGCTCACCAGCTTGGACTCAAGGTCACTGGCTCCAGCAAGGGGTTGCTTGGTCTGCTGAAGGCCCGCGGTCAAGGCACATGTGAGAAAGCAATCAATGAACAACTAAGGTGTTGCAACAGCAATGAAAAACTGATGATTGGTGCTTCTCATCTCTCTCCGTTCCTGTCTGTTTTTCCCTCTTTCTGACTCTCTCTCTGTCCCTGTAAAAAAAAAAAGAAAGAAAGAAAATTATTGAACGTCAACAGGATCTCTGTATGTAGCTGGAGAGCCATAAATATACTTTGAGAGAATATGTGCAAAGAAGCCAAGTTAGATTAGCTAACTTTTAGAATGTAGGGAATTAAATACTACTTATTCACTTACAGTTTAAATTTTTGCTAGTAACCAGTATTTACCTCAGCTGTATGTAAAATAAAATGTTTTATGATGATATTAATACTGATGTCTGCATGAATTACTGATTTTTTATGTATAATTTATTTTTTATTGATCTCAAGATTACAATAGTTTGTCGGTATTATAAACATTCTGTTGGGTATTTGGGTCACATCTGAGTTTAATAATTATATTACTTGCAATAAGTTTTATCATTTTGTAGGAAAAGATAGTGTTGTGGACAATTCTTTTGAACAAAATGCTAGGTTTTCAGATTCCTTGATAAAGCTAGGTGAATTTTTTCCTGGTTTAAAATCTCTGTATTCATATTGGAAAAAATAGTGCTACTTTGGGCCAAAGTAGATTGTTATTCAAATGAATATGTATTTCTTTGGGGAACTTTTCTAAACATTCCTTTCCCTGAATGTTATGGTAATTATTTTGAAAAATAATCTGTTAAATAAAATTTAATTGAATGTTGAAATTATTTCTGGCAATAGTCACAAAATATGATTATAAACCAAGGTTCACTTATTTTTAACAAAATACTTTTTGATAGTATTAGAGTTTCTGTACCATAGAGTTCTTTTATATACTTAGAATTCTAAGACAATGTTCTGTGTATGTATGTGTGTGCATGCGTGTATGTATATGTGAGTTTATTCCCAAATTTCAGTGTGTTCACATTTAAAGAATGAATAGCTTATCTGTTATATTTTACTATGAATTTCACATCTCATTAAAAGAATTTGAGGTGAAAATAATAAATTGTGTGTTCTATGGTGGTACTTTGCTTACACTATTTTAGAAATTTATCACATATAACAAGATATGTTTCTCTCCCAGGTTTCATTGCAAATATATCTCTAATTTTTAATATCCTATTCATTCAATGCCTTTGTTTTACATGGAAGACTTTAGAAAAATATTAGTTTGTCTATAGAAAAATTACGGGTTTTAGTTTTAAGTGTATTTTTACTTCAGTATTTCTTTTTAAACGTTATTTCTTATTTCTGTAAAGGAATGGTTATTACTAGAGTATTTATTCTTGGTTGTTGCAAAATCCTTCAGAACTTAACATGAATAAAGTTTTAATGAATAATTGACTAAAATGTGCATCTCCTATCTTTTCAACTGGAAATCAAACCAGAATTTATAACCAATTTGTTTTCTCAAGTCTATAGAAATCATAATTAAAATGTCTTTTTTCTGCTTTTATAGTTAATTTAACAAGAGAGCAATTTTCCATATATTTAACAAATATCCATTACTGTGGACTGTTTAAAATACTTTTTAGGGACAGAAGTATAGAAGTGCTGTGAAAACCAGTGAAAAGTTGCTAAAATTAAATAAAAAATCTTCAGTATTGTATGGGAAATTGTTGATGCTCTGAAAAATAAAATAAATCTGGAGTTAAAATACCAAGTCAGAGATAATGTAGAGAATTAAGTCAGTGTTGGTAGAGAGGCGTCAGGATATGCATCTTTGTAGGTGATAATCGCTCCATAGCACACTTTTGAAGTGAAAGTAAGAAAAGGTGAAAGGACGCTTTAGAACAAACACAAAGTGAAGTTAGCTAAGATAAGCCAACATGTAGGCAGAATTAGATTTTGGGACAGGCCCTACAAAACTAAGTTTTTGTTTTCCTTTTAATTGATTGATTCATAACAGAGGTGCTGGTAGAGTCTCATTTATAAAAATGGTAATTCATTAATCCCATTTGTTTTTATGTCACTGTTCCATCATATCATTATAAAGCTACTTGGGAACACTCTCTATATCTCAGGGCTTTAGTTAATCATGAGAACATGTAGAGTTTTAAAGTGAAAGTAATTGTCCAGTCTCCAATAATTTGGGCACAGTTAATCACCTTTAGATGAATGCTACTTAAAACCAACTATTGTACAGAGGAGACAGGGAAATACAGTTTTGTTTCTAGGTCTGCAAAGAGGGATTTGCAGGTTTTTGTGAGATCCTGTAGAGTCAAACAAAATCTGCCATTACAGCACATTATTGGAAGAACCAGCAAGACTGCTTATGTAACCAGAAACAAAGTGGGACTCAGGGTTACCCCTCACCCCTTTTACTAATTTAAAGAGAGATAAGGACTGAGTAAGTAGGTACAAGGTGTGTCTTTTATCAGAGAAACGTGTACTCTAAGAAGGCAAGGTAATTCTCTCCACAAAGCTGTCTTAACATTCTCCTAGTGCTGGAGGTTTTATAGGGTTCAGGGGCAAAAGAAAATAAAGGTAAGAGTCCATGTAATTGTCACATAACAGTGTGCAGCCGGTAGGGGTTCAGTCAACGAATGTCTCCTCTGCAAGTTCTTCTGTCCTAACACGGCCCAGTCAGCATGGTCCTATTTGGTAAATCTTAAAGGCAGCTGAGGGCAGGTGTTTCCCAGGAACAGCTGGGACCTGGCACCTCTGAATTATCTGTTGAAAGACTCCTTATTTTCTTAGGATACAAAGTAAAGATTAAAGATTGGTGAACTAAGTTTCTAATTGATTTATAGGCCTTGACTTTTCATGGTAAGTCCTGTGAAATCCTGTGACAGGGCTATTACAAACAACTATTATGATTTAAACTCCCCCAATAGTCATGTCCCTCCCCAGTGTAATCTTTCCCCAACATTTCTGCAAAGGTAAACTTTTTGCTATATTTCAAATTAAAGGCCAGAGAGCCAATAAGAAAGAATAGCAAGCATATTATTTCCCAGCCTTTACATTATCTTCTATTCATTACAACTAAAGGCTACTGTTACTGAAGGCAAATTTCTCACTTTTGGGCTTCCCTATCATTTGTGCTTCTCAACTGTTTCTTCTCTTGTCTGCGTTTGTCATACAATGTAAAAAACCTCCACTTGCTGGAAACAGTAACAGTGTTGGAATACTGAAAGAAAAGGATAAAGCAACTATATGAGAAGGACCTTTATAGCTGAGCTTGACAAGAAGACTGGGAGCCAAGTTGAAGGGTGGTTAGGTAAGCTGATATGATTTTGCATACACTATATTTTAAGAAATGGCTATCAGACTGGAAAAGAAGAAAGCCTTTGAGTAAATAATACTTGTCTGTGGGCATATCTGAAGGGTTTTTTGTTTGTTAATTATTTTTTCATTTTTTAATGAGAATCTCTAAATGGAGGATAAATAGTGATTGAAGGAGACTTCACTTGGGAGGGAACACACAATGCAGTATACAGATAATGTATCATAGAATTATACACCTGAAACCTATATAACTTTATTAACTAATGTCGTCCCAATTATTTAAATTAAAATATTTAAAAAGACCCATTATGTCAAATGTAAGAAACTTCCAAACCTGTAAGAATTGTTTATGAGTTTGTTTGAGACAAACTTTCAACCATTGCCAGAAAGCAAAGTCTCAATGGATTGAGAAAATGCTCTGGAAAATGGCAGTTTTACCACTTATTTTATGCATTAGAATCAAAGTGGAAGAAAGAAGAGGGTTACATGATATTGATTGGTGATAAATTAGTGTGTGGGGGGGGGGGAGGGAAGAAAGCAAAGCAAGGGATCTCTGGATTGGATAAAAAGTAAAACTGTATTTACTGAAACTTCTTTTACATAGGCAGGAATAAGGCAGTTAACAAGTCAATTAACATGATACAAATGAAAATGGGGGGTTTGTTGGTTCCTGCTCTGGTGGGATGCCTGCCCTAAGGGGGGCAGGAGAAGAGATTACCCTGACATTTTAAAGACATGTTATCAGGTATGTTATGAGAAGGTACAAAACACAACAGACAGGCTTCTTTGAAGTAAGCATTGACCCTTGTTCAGAGAAAATACCACCCTAGGACTTGACTACCCACAATGAACTATTTTTAGAAAGTTTTAATTTTAGACCATCCTGTGTGGTTATTTTAGGTCTCTGTTTGTAAGGTCACCATTCAAGGCTCACCTGAGCTTGTCAGGTTTAGTCTGTGGCCCTGTCTTTTTTTTTTTATCCACAATTATAACACTATTGTTCTGTTTATATGAAGTCTGATATTATGAATTCCACTCATTTAATCAACTATTATGAGAAAAACTATTTTCCAGTATACAAAATAAATGAAAATGAGGCCATGGCATCTTTCTTTAATTATTATTGAGAGATGGGAGGCAGAGACAGACGCCTGCATGCACCCCAACCAGGATCCACCTGGCAAGCCCCCTACAGGGTGATGCTCTGCCCATCTGGGGCTGCTGCTCCCCTCCTGAGGGGAGGCCATAGAGCCATCTTCAGCACCTTGGGCCAACTTGCGCAAACTGTTTAAGCCATGGCTGTGGAAGAGGAAGGGAGAGAGAGAGGAGAGTGGGGAGAAGGGGTGGAGAAGCAGATGGTCACTTCTGTGTGCCCTGACTGGGAATCGAACTTGGATGTCCACATGCCTGCCGACACTACCACTGACCCAACCGGCCATGGCCGGCATCTTTTAAATAGCACATGTTGCAGAAAATATTCATTCCAAAGTTAGTTAAATAGCAGACACCCCAGCTGAAAGCTACAGTATACTTATGCTTATTAGCTGAAAATTGTTTTATACAGGTGATCACAGTACATACCATCTCCCATTGACTGAGAGCTCACAGCGGTACTTAAAGGTTGAAGGGGGGAAATACACATAGAGAATTAATTCTGCCAAAGTGGCATTAAATCATGTATGTATAAATTTGATAAAACTGATGGAACTATATAAATAATGCACCGATCAATCAATGATGCAAGATAACTACTGATTGGGAAACCAGTTTTTTCTCTCTTTAAATGATGTATAAAAATGCATAAAAATTAATACAACAGATTAATAATTATCTTATTTTTAAAATTTTGTAGTCAGGTTTTAAAATTTACTTTTTAAAGCATGTGTTTAAAATGTAGAAGTAATTGAAGAATGAAAAGTCGAGTAATAAATTTTATAAAATAGTACTAGAGGTTAGAGGGTTACTTTTAGAAATTATGAAGCTGACTTGACTTGGGGGTTGGTGAATACATACAATACGATGTACCGAGATGTATTATAGAATTGGGCACATGAAACCTGTAAAATTATGTTAACCAGTACAATTCAATAATAAAGTATGAAGCTGATTGGTATGTGCATTGATTGTAAAAATAAGCAATACTAGAAAACCTAATATTTCAGAGTTATAATATTTCTCATTCTTAACTTTTATTTTCTTGATTTAGCTTTTACTGGCTTTAGTTTGTAGGCTGATTCCACAAACTAATGTTCAAGTTCTTTAAAAGTGTTTTATATTTAAAGAAGTATATTCTGTCTTATATCTGTACCAACATTTAGCTTAAAATTAAATAGTAATTAGTTTTATAGTAGAATTTTATTTATGTTTCACTCTAAAATTATTTTAAAGTTAGTTGTAAGATTCATTTTTAGGAGTGTGATTTTACCCTAGTTTCTTATATTTACTTACTGTAACTTCTTGCCATTTTTGATGGCTAGAGAAGAGTTGTCTTGTCATTAGCCATTTACATTGTCTTGAAGAAGCTTATTTCTCCTTTCTTTGGCAAGGGTAGTTTGCAAGCCTCAAAGTTTTTTTAAGTGAATAAAATTGTTGCAATTATGTTTTCATTTGACAGAATTTGTATAATATAATAATAACCAGTTGCTCCAGGATTTTAATGCATTAAACTCAGTTAAATAAAATATTTGCTTTTGACAAAATTTCCATTGAATGTTAGGTAAATGCATAGATTATTTTTATTTTCATTTTATAAACTGTCATTTTCAAGTAGGTAATACTTTAAGACAGCCTATTTTGATTAACTTCTCAGGTGACTATGTTATATAAAATATCATAGTGTTGCTGATATTTTTTCTTCTTGTAGTAATTAGAATAAATTCTTGTAGAATATAAATGAAAAAGTTAGTGACCACACTGTCATTTTAAAGCATTTTACAATGTTTAGTGAGCAGATGGTTTATATACAGTGTGTCCGTAAAGTCATGGTGCACTTTTGACCCGTCACAGGAGAAAAGTGCACCATGACTTTACGGACACACTGTATAAAGATCTAAGATAAGAAACGTTGATATCTTACTTCAGGAGCAATGCTTTAATGATTAAAAGGTATTAATGATTTGAACTTTATCTTTTTGCACACAGAAAAATACATTTTCTTGAAGAAGTCTTGTATTAAAGAGATTGGCTGTATATGAATGATTCTCTGTGTCTGTGTTTTTAAAAATAATTGGGCAAGTAATTTATATTAATAGTAATTTGACACAATTGAACTGGAAAACTTTAATCTTTACATAACAACACAATATAATTAATAAAATAGGCTAGTGATCCTTTCCCAAGCAGGATCTGTTTTCTCTTCACCTTTTCATTTCCGAGACCTGCTCAAGTGTCTCTTCTTCATAATAAAGATTCAGTAACATTTACTAAATGAGTTTCAACATCTTCTCTTATAAAGTCTTACTTGTCACTATTTAATCCATTGAAAGTTCAAACAAATTTAAATGTTTTCAAATACTGTTGTATTTGAATTACTGTCCTTTTTTGCTGTAAGGAATAACCATTTGAATAAAATATCAGGTGTCTGTGTATAGAAAATACCTATTTCTGATGTTAGTCTTTTGTTTTGGTCATTTCTTTTATATTTTCCTGCTTATTAATTTGTACTCATTTTTACCTCTTCCTTGTGGTGTTATGTATGCCCCAATGCCTAAAAATACATGCACCATTTTTGTTTTATTTTTACATTTGAAAAGTTTTACCCTTTTCTTAATACTTCCACTGCCCAGTCTTTAGTGTGTGTGCCTGTTTGTATGTGTATTTGTAGAGATAAGGTTGCTGTAGCAAACACTTACATTGGGTTAAATAAGATAGAAAAAAGCTTATTTCTCCACAAATCAATGGTAGTGTAGTTTAGGCTGTCAAAGTGGTTAGCTTCACAAGGTTGCCAGTCCCAAGTTTATTATATCTTATCGCACCGCAGTCTCCTAAGACATTGTCCTTGTCTGCAAGGTTAAATCTGAATCACTGCCATATTCGCGTTCTACTTTAAAGTGGGAAGAAAAAGCAGAGCACAAGGCAAACAATTTCTTTAAGCAAGAGGCCAAACGTTTTGACATCCCATTGGTTAGAATCTTATCACGTGGCTACTTGGGACTTCCAGGAAGCTGGGAAGTGCAGTCTCTATGCAGGTGTTCGTTCATTCACCTAAACTCGGTCACTGTGAAGGAAGGGAAAAATGGATTTAGGTGACCACTGTTAGTTGCCAGAATGTATTCAAATTATATTGTGCTGGTTGGTAGTCTTGTTTACTTTTCCTATGAGGCATTAAGGAAAGGATCAAGGGAAGGATCTAGGATTCCTGTTTTCATGGAATGTGTCTGCTATGACCCAAGCATTATCAGCAGGACTCCCTATGAGAAAATTGAAGCTTAGGAAACATTCAGGCCTGGGTGACCCCATGGAAGAACTTTCTCTTTAGTATCACCCTTAACATAAGTTGCGTTGAAGGTTTGTTTTAGGGGATATTTGATTTCATATACAGGACATCTGTGTAGTCATTGTTAAACATTAAGGTTATTTCTAAAATAGTTTCGTTTTCCTTCATAGCACCTTGGTGAAGTCATAATTCCCAATGATGCTTTTTAGTATATTGTCCATTGTCTGCATTGTCTTAGATTAATGAATGCAGGACTTAGAACATCTTTTCCTTGTGGTATATGTATTGTCTTGGAATGTAAGGCTTTCACATTAAAACACTGAAACTTGCTACATTGTAGAAGCCAAGAGAATTCAAGGACTCTCATATATTGCTGGAGGGAGCCTAAAATATCAGTCATTTGGAGAGCAATTCATTAATATTTATGAATCTTATGAATGCATATACTTAAAAAAAATTATTTAGAAAATTAAATTTAATGTGGTGACATGGATCAATAAGAGTACATAGGTTTCAGGTATTTATATAGCATTTAAACTGTTGGTTGTGTTGTGTGCATATACCTTTTAATACAGTGTTTTAATTTTTGTAGGTACACTTATACATCAGACATGATGTATTTATAAGGTTGCTTGTTACATACAACATTTTAATAGCAAAGACTGGAACACCTTGAGTAACCATTGATTAGGGATTGGTTAAGTGAACAATAGTACTTCCATAAAATGGAATATTCTGTCTCTATATAAAATGATGAAGCTGTTTAAATACTGAAATAAAAAACTCTCTATGATTTAGTAATATGTGAAAAATGTGCAGAAAAATATATAAGACTCCTGTGTAAAAGGGAATAAGGTAATATATATTAATATATGCTTGTAAGCACATAAAATATCTCCCACAGAATGACAAATGCATATAGTGGAACCAAAATATTTTTATTTAGGAATCATGATGTAATTTTCCTCTTAAGAATCCTAATTTTATCCTTATGGAATTTTCTTTTTAAGAATCAGAATTTATTTTCTAGTCTCAGTTTTCTGGCACATTCAGCGATAATATCTGTTTTTCATGAGAAAATTCTGAGTTAGAATTTATCTGAGACTGAGGAGTTGAAATCATTCATGTGAGACAGCCAGGTGCTCTTATTGTCTCTCCATCTATCTTAGCCTTCAGTTAGCTCTTAATCATGCTTATTATGCCTTTTCCAGTTTGAAGATTATTCTCTTTGATAAGACTAAATAGGAATTGAGTAGTTCCACGTTCTTTATCATTTGTTTCCATGCATTTAACAAGTGTTTATTGAACAACTTAGTATACACAGCATTGCTCTGGATGCTTGAGGAAAGAAAGCCCTGGAAACCAGACTTGTCCTCAGAGAGGACAGTATGAGTGTCTATATGTGTGCATCAGTGTATGTGATGCGGGAAATTAGGGCTAAATAAAGAAGGATGCATCACAAAATCCTTTTTATAATATTTTGCTTTGTTTAAAAATTTTAAGAACTTTGTTTCTTTGCTTAACTGTATTATTTCATTAAAGTTGAGGACAAAATCATTGTTTCTTGCCAACCATAATATTCTCAGTTATACCACAAAGTATAAGTTGTATCTTACAGTGGAATGAATCCCAAGTGTTGTTCAGAATCAGATGTTGCTCTTATAAAGCCATCTGTATAACCAGCTATTCCTTTTTCATATTTGTATTTATTTTCCTATATCACTACCTTCAGTGGGTAGAAGAGGTGGAAATATCACCTAGGTTTCAATGTCTTATAATTTTCTACCTAAGACTGTGTAGATTTTCTTTTTTCCCTGACAGAAGCATGAGTGTGGCCCAGTGTAAAGGTCATAGTCCTTGGATGAAAGGAATTTGTATTCAAACCCCAATATCTCTTCCAGTTAGCATTATGATTTTCCTTATGTTTCTTAACTTCAAAACTAAATCTCCAAATTTGCAAAATGGGGCAAATAATACTTACCTGGGCAAATGTTATTATCCCCTGCTGTTTTCCACTTCCAGCCAACTTGAGTCAGTCCGTGTGGTTAGTGGTTGAGAACTGTTACTAAATTTGACCTCAGCCAGGAGGCAGAAAGGCAGAATTGTTGAATTTTGAACATTTTCCTGGCAATCTGAAGTGATCAGCCCTAAGAAAATACCATTTTCTGCTTAACTAAGTCAAATCTACAGAGGATCATTCATTTCTATAGTCACTTTTCAGTGTCAGGATCCTTCATTGCCTGTTATAGTCCTCTCAGACTAATAATAAGAATCGCCTAACCTTCTTAATGAAACCTTTTTCTTCCTGTAAACTCTCATTATTTTGATTGTCAACGGAATTTGATTTCAAAGTTTGGAAACGTTTTATGATTTACTCCAATTACTTGCCAACGAGTTCTTCTTTCTGAAAAGACAGTCATGTGCCTAGACATATTTGAGAGCCATTAAATCAAACTCATAGTTAAGAGATTGTCCTACCCCATGAGAATGATATAAAGTTGCAGGAAATTGTTACTTATTTATTTTCTGATGGGTGTGGGGACTGGTAGTTAGAAAGAAAGGATATGGTAACAATAACCTTGGGCTAAGAAAGATAAAATCTATCTGTTTTGAAATTCACTTTTTAATTAGATATTATTTGAAATTATTTTCCTGATAAATTCCTAAATTCCTGGGTATTTTTTTTTAGTGTGTGTGTGTGTGTGTGTGTGTGTGTGTGTGTGTGTGTGTGTTTTGACAGGGAGAGAGATGAGAAGCATCAACTTTTAGTTGCACTTTTAGTTGTTCATTGATTGCTTCTCACATGTGCCGTGATGGAGGGGGTGTGGGCAGTAGCCCAGCCAGTGAACCCTTGCTGAAGCCAGCAACCTTGGCTTAGGGCATTGACATGATCCCACACTCAAAGTTGGGTACCCTGTGCTCAAGCTGGTGACCTTTGGGTTTCAAATCTGCTACCTCAGCGTCCCAGACTGCTGTTCTATCCATTGCACTAGTACTGGCCAGGCATGAATTTCTGTTTTGAGGCTAATGACAAAAGCACCCTTCACAACACAGCTTAATGGAAATTACACACAGGTTCTTTAAATAATGCCTCACTGAATTTAACATATTTCTAGTGAAAATTTCCTCAGGCCATTGATTCACAAATTTTAATTAACAAAGTTGAAATTAAGATTCTTTTAAAAACACTGAATGTAGTCATGAAGACTGAGTTTGAAAATTCAGGTCACAAGTTTCCATTTATAAATGAAACAATCGCTAGTCATATTAAAGATGAGAATTTTTGACTAAAGAATTATAATGTATTTGATGAGCAATGAGGATTAAAATGTATTTTCAAGGATGATTTTTTTATTATTATAAGTGTGAACCAATCTAACCTATAAAAGGGAGTTATTTGAAAATCAATAATATTTATATAATAATTGGTATGAATAGATAGTTGATGAAATTCATAATTTGTAGTTTTGTGTTTCTTATTAAATTTTCCTGCTACCACATAACTTTTTATTTTTAGAAAAATGTTTTACTTTCTTACATTTAAACCATCTTTCTTTCTCATAGGAATCTTTTGTTCAGTCTTGCCATACTTCTGTTCATTTGTCAGATGCTTATTGAATGTTTGAGTCAGGCAGTATATACTAAATGTGGGCTCTGAAATTGAGTGAGGCAGGTGTTTTGCCTTTTTTTTTTTTTTTTTTTTTTTTAACAGGGACAGAGAGAGAGAGTCAGAGAGAGGAATAGATAGGGACAGACAGACAGGAATGAAGAGAGATGAGAAGCATCAATCATCAGTTTTTTGTTGTGACACCTTAGTTGTTCATTGATTGCTTTCTCACGTGTCTTGACCATGGGCCTTCAGCAGACCAAATAACCCCTTGCTCAAGCCAGCGACCTTGGGTCCAAGCTGGTGGGCTTGTTGCTCAAGCCAGATGGGCCCGCGTTCAAGCTGGCGACCTTGGGGTCTCAAACCTGGGTCCTCCGCATCCCAGTCCGACACTCCATCCACTACATCACTGCCTGATCAGGCAGGTGTTTTGCTTTTCAGAGATTTCTAGTATGCTGCAGAACTACATGTGCATTTTTATTATTATGTTTCAATCTTAGAACAGATAAAATAGCTGAGAATTTTGTTAATAGAAAGCATTTATTAAATGCCTAGCAGATTTTTTCCATTGTATTGGATGTAGCACAGACACCACCCATCCCTGTTGGTTAGTCATTCACAATCTGATATAGACATTGTCCTTAAAATAAGACTTAGTTATATGTAAAAATGTAAAATATTATCAAGGAAACAACTCAAATCTGAGAGGAGAGAAATAATATTTAATAAGTAGTGTTTGGATTCTTTCACAGTGATTGGAAGCTCCTCACTTAACAGTTCCTAGCAAAATAAATTCCAAGACAGTAGTAAAACACGCTTTCCTCTGGAAGGGAAGGAAATTTCAGTATGAAAGCAAAGAATCATGCCATTAAGGAAAAGATGGACAGATTTGATTAAGTTAAAATTTTATTTGCATAAAATAATGAAAATGAACTATTTGCAGACAATGAAGTGAACAATATCAATCTTGCAATGTATATAAAATATACTTCAGAGAAATATTCAATTAGTGAATGAGATATATAAGGGATGATCATAAAATTATTAGTAATATTTTACATAGTTTGTAAAATTTGTTCCTTTTTGTGTCATAGAAATGTAGGGACTAAGAATAAAAGAGAATAATTTATTAAAGGATTGACTAAGTTTCTAATTAATGATATAAACTGTTACACTGGAAGAATCACATAGTCTGTGAAATGCAAACATAAATCAGACATTCATTTATTCTACAAACATTATTTGAAGATTTAATATGTTCAGATATCATACTAACTGCTAAAATGATAAATATGAATAATAAAGACCTATTTCTCAAGTAATTCACAGCTCAGGAATAGAAAAAATTTCCACCCATTTCCTCCTTTTTTCTTTGGTAAGGGTAGTCCATCAATCCACCTACTTATTTATCCATCAAAAAAAAAAATACAACAACCAAAAAAACTCCCATATTAACTGAGTCTCTAGAAGGCATAAGTTCTTACGGTAGGTGTAGGACAGGGGTGCCCACACTTTTTCAGCTTGCGAGCTACTTATAAGATGACCAAGTCAAAACGATCTACCTACAATAAAAATGCAAAACATAAATTTATTTCTTCTATATTATCATTATTTAAGTTACTACTACTACTATTTAATATTGTGTATTCTTCTTTCACCTTTCTCCTTCTCAGCTCTCTTTTCGGAGGAAATTCAATGTCATAGTTTTTATGAACAGTCTGAAAAAGCCACTCCACATTTCCTTTCTTTGGAATAGCAATGGCACACAGACAGATGAGGCAAACACACTTAGAATATGACATAGTGAAAAAAATCCCCTCCCATTCTGTATGAAAGTGGTAGGTTTTAGGCTTCTTACTCGGACCCGCTACGGCACTCATTTTTATACCCTTTGTTGTATTTAGTTTAAATAAATTGAAGGCTAACTACTCAGCAATGTAACTGAACAAGTTAGTGCGGTTTAACGCGCATGCATAGGGTGTCAAAAGTATAGATGTCAAATTGGCTACCCTGTATGCCAATCAAAAGACAAATGTCTTTTTAATGTCATGCGATCTACCCACTCTTCCTTCATGATCAACCAGTAGATCGCGATCGACATATTGAGCACCCCTGGTGTAGGGATTTTCAGATAAAAAATGAGACTCTGTCATTAAGGAGTTAGTCAAGAAGATGGGTAATGGAAATTACGATTAACCAAAGAGAGAAGTTATTTCAGAGAACAGAGTATCTAGCTCCATGAACGGAAACATTCACTGTGTTGGTATATTCTAAAATTAACCCCCAAACAGTGGTGGGATTCAGCCATCCTGCACTAGTTTGGCAGAACCAATACCTAATTTTTTGATCAGTTCATTAAACCGGTTGTTAAAGTGACACTTGTAATTAGGGTTCTCTCTAAGGTGGGTGCCTGGGCAGCCGCCCAATGTGGAAATCACAAATTTACATTCCTTATTTTTTTTTAATGTTCAGCTAGCTGTGCAGCAGTGTATTCTAAGTGCCAGTAGTAATGTTCATTTCATCTATAGGTGAAAAAATCTTCATTAATAATAAATAAAAATTATTATATAAATAATAAATATTTATTATATAAATAATTAAAACCAATATTTATTCATTATATAAATAATGAAATATTATTAAATAAATAATAAATATTTATAAATTAATGATAAATAAATAAATATTTATTTATTTTGTAAAACTCATTATACCTTTGATGAAATACTACATTTTAATTCTCTTGCATTTGTTACTTCAGTAAACAAACATATAACATAAAAAGAAAAAGTGCCAAACAGCCAGGGCCTGACAAGCTGTCATTGGAATATTTTAAAGTTTTTGTCAGGTATTATTTAAAATTCTTTCATTAATATTTTAAAACTCTTTCTTATAATCTAGTTTTGTATATCTCTGTTATTGTTCTTTTCTTTTTTTTTTTAAGTGAGAGGCAGGGAGGCATACAGACTCTACATGCACCCCGACAAGGATCGGCGTCCACCTGGCAAGCCTTCTACAGGGCAATGCTCTGCACAGCTGAGACCACTGCTCCATTGCTTGGCAACTGAGGTATTTTAGTGCCAGAAGCAATGCCATGGAGCCATCCTCAGCACCCAGGGCCAACTTGCTCGAACCTTTTGAGCCATAGTGTGGGAGGAAGAGAGAGAGAGAGAGAGAAGGGAGAGAGAGAGGAGGAAGGGAGAGGTGGGAGAGAGAAGGGGGAGGGGGAGGGATGGAGAAGCAGATGGTTGCTTCTTCTGTGTGCCCTGGCTAGGAATTGACCTGGGACTTCCATACCTCATGCCAATGCTCTACCTCTGAGCCAACCATTCAGGGCCTGTTCTTTTTTAAGCATTAAATGCATGAAATAATAAACCACCTTTTGGTATATCATTTTTTCATACATAAAACGGTCACTAGGGCAGAGAATCAATTGTTAAATTATTTGAATCCCACCACTGTCCCAAATATTAATGCATTTTATTTATGTAATTTCTATACTCTTAGCACAAATTAAAAATTATATTGCTCCTTCTAAATATAATACTTAATGAGAGAAATAATCAGATTATTGTGATAACCTCATTATTTGTCAAAGACCTCTTTCAAGTTTATTAAGGTATAAGACAATTTTGTCAAAAATCTGTCCTTGTAATTAGTCAAAGACTAAAATTTAAAAAGTGGAATAGTCTTTTTGACAGAAAGGACATAATTACTACTGACAGAATGAAGTGTGCACAGCAGGAGGGGAACATAATAGCCAAGCACTTTATAGAGAACAGTTATGTTTATGTTTTTCCATGTTGGGCTGTTATTTTCATTTAATATTTGCTTCTTATTCATCCTGTCATATTTCTCTCCTCTCATTTTCAGTTGCTGTCCTTTGCTTAGTTTTCTTTCCATCTTGTAATTAATGTAATCTCTCCTGTACTGTTTTACTATAATGTTCTAATTTTCTCAAAGTTTATTCAAGTCCATTTTTACATTAAAGTTTTTCTAGGTATATAAATGCCCATGAATGAGTATGATTCTTAAGACGTGTTTGTGTGCTGTATAACCTTTCAAATAAACTGTATGTTTTGCATGTTATAGAATTGATAATATTAATTTTTAAATAACTAAATAAAAGCTCAGATATTGCTTAATTCTTATGAACTGTTACCTATTTGTCAGTCAGTGTCAATATTTATCTGTTGCGTTGTGTTCATTTTTTTCTAGTGATCACTGGATACTTGTTTATGCATTGAATGAAGTGATTTCATGAATTAATTATATCAAATTGTACTTTGGTTAACAGACCTAAGTGTTTTAAATGGGAATTAGTATAAAGAAACTGATTATCTAGGGCAGGTGTGGAAGCCTCAGGGATCTGATATCTTTTGAGTTAGGTCTCACTAAGTATTTTCTGTTGAAATTGACACTTATTGGCTTATAGTAAGGACTAAAGTTCTGTGAAGATTAAAGAACAAAGCATATAGCAAAATCATCCAAAATATGCATATAGTCTTCAATTTATGAAATAGTTTCCTTTTGGTAATTCTGTCATATAACTGGTGTTTGGAACAAATATGATGTCCTTGATATAGAACTAGATAGAGTTAGAATCTCATTCAATTGATTCTTAGCTATGTGTTCTTCCTACACAATTTTGTTTTTTGTATTTGGTTTATAACGACATTGAAGTAATAAAACCACACGGCAAAGGTCGGAAGTGAAAATAAGTCAAGACTCATACTTAATATATGTGTTGCTATGGAATGCTCGTATAGGTACCTCGAGTCACTTTTTCTTTTCTTTATTTTTTTCAGTATTTTTCTGAAGTGAGAAGTGGGGAGGCAGAGAGACAGACTCCCACATATGCCTAACCAGGATCCACCCGCATGCCCACTAGGGGGCGTCACTCCATTGCAAGTGGAGACATTCTAGTACCTGAGGTGGAGGCCATGGAGCCAATCTCACCTCCATGGCCAACTTTGCTCCAATGGAGCCTTGGCTGCTGGAGGAGAAGAGAGATAGAGAGAAAGGAGAGGGGGAGGGTGGAGAAGCAGATGGGCGCTTCTCCTGTGTGCCCTGGCGGGGAATTGAACTCGGGACTTCCACAAGCTGGGCCAACGCTCTACCCTGAGCCAGCCGGCCAGGGCCTTGAGTCATTTTTAAACAGTAAATTGCTATGCATGTATACTTAGAGATTGACTTTTTAGAATCACAGAACATGGTGTTGAATGAAAGTGAGGGGCAGTGATTTGCATGAAATTTCTGCCTAAAGTGGTTAATGAGCTTTCTTCAGAACGTCCTTGTTAAGTTTGTTTTTGAAATAATAACAGTTGCAAAACTAAAAAATATCCTTCTAGAGCTGGATTTTGCATGTTCAGTTCTTATTATCAGGAACAAATCTGCAAGTGCCCTTGAGCAAAAATTACCCACACAGCAATTTCCTCTAGGGAAGGATTAAAAGTGGAAACTCAGTGAGCTAAGACTTAGCATTCTTGGTTTATAATCATTATAGAATAGGTGAATATTGTCTAAGGAGCTATACAAGTATTATTCTTTCACTGTTATCCATGAGGTTTTTTTTGTGGTAACTGTTAAGGAACAACTATAGTATAAACGTAAAAGAATAAAAAGGGTTTCATAGATTAATGGAGAAAAATTGGTTGTATCTTTGCAGGAAGAGTGTAATGAGGAATTGAGAAATTACTACACTTAGCTGAAAAGAAAAGCTCTCATTTACCTTAATTATCAGTTCTTTAAAATAGGACTCTACATGTGGAAACTATGAGCTATTTATGATGCAAATTTTAAAATTACTTTTTTTTTATTGTATTTTTCTGAAGTGAGAAGCGGGAGGCAGAGAGACAGACTCCTGCATGCACCCAACCAGGACCCACCCAGCATACTCACTAGGGGGCGATGCTCTGCTCATCTGGGGCGTTGTTCTGTTGCAACTGGAGCCATTCTAACATTTGAGGCGGAGGCCATGGAGCCATCCTCAGCACCCAGGCCAACTTTGCTCCAATGGAGCCTTGGCTGCAGGAGGGGAAGAGAGGGACAAAGAGAAAGGAGAGGGGGAAGGGTATAGAAGCAGATGGGCGCTTTACCTGTGTGCCCCGACCAGGAATCGAACCCAGAACTTCTACACACCTGGCTGATGCTCTACTGCTGAGCCTACCAGCCAGGGCTAAAATTACTTTTAACAATATATTTTATAAATATTGATTGGTTGTGTTTCAGAAACTTATAATTGATTTTAAAAGGGAAATTTTGTCTTGTGTTTTGAATTGTATCTTCTGATATATTTTTATTTATAGAACTGTGCAGTTTTAAGATTTATGATAATTTTAATTTAGCCTCTGAAAAGCAAGACTTTCCCATAGTGACAGTCTTTAACAAGGATTTGAAATTTTAAGCATTAGAATAACAGTACTATTTTATATACAGTGAAATTACACAAATATCTAGAGGTTATTAAAATTACTATTTAAACTGTCCAGGGTGTATATAGAAAAAAAACATATAAATCACTTGTTCAAAGTGTGGGGGAAAAATGAGTCAGTTTTAGACATCAGTTGAAATTTGTGATATCTTTATCTTTCTATTTTCATAGAAATTTTATGCTCATTGGTAAAATGTAGTAAATGTGTATTAGACATCAATTGAACAGATATTTAGTGGTAGTATTCATGGACAATTACCAATAAATATACTTTAATATTTTCTGTACATAAATGTGAAGGAGTTTTTGTTTTAAATAGAGTCATTTTTATCCTAGCAATATATGGAATGTATTTTTTGGCTGATCTGCACTAATAAGGGTGGAAATCTGTCTTTTAAGTATTTACAGTCTGATACGTGTGAAATGAAAGCTCGTCGTTACTTAAAAAAATTTTCGAGTTTAAGTTTCTGTTTAATGTTTTTCTTTCTAATTTGAATTTTCTCCTATGTAAACTGCCACTTAGTCGCTCATTTTTCTGTTGGGTTGTATATATCTGCCTTATCAAGTTTTATGCAATAGAGCTAACTTGCCTCCTTAATTAATATTTCTCCAAATTTATAGTTTGTTTATTGATTTTATTAATACTTTTTGCCATTTTACAAGAATTTTAAGGCTTTATATAGTCAAATATATCTCTTTTCTTTTGTAAATTTATAATATATATATTCAATCTTGACCATGAAAGTCTTCCAAAACTCTACATTATATATATAATAGACTGTATTTGGTTACATGTATTTTGTTTTATTCTTTTATATTCAAGTCTTTAATCCTTAATTTTTAAAGTTAGGATATAAAATAATCATTTCATTTTATTTTCTTCCCCATGTACGTTTAGTTTTGCCACTTCATTTATTAAGCTATTTATCCTTTTCTCCCACTAGTCTTACTTATGGGTGGTTATCAATCTGATAATGATCATATTATCTCTTGCTTTTTGTTCTTATATTCCATGTTCCATTATGTGCATGTACCTTTTAGAAATGATTTTTGGCAAATTTTGGGCATCTTTTCATTTAAATTTAAGATAAATTAACATGATTAAGAGCTAAAATTGGGTTTCTAGTTGGGATTTCATTGAATATACATAGTAACATTGATATATTTAGTAAGGATTCTGATTCAAAAGCTATCTTTCTATTATAGAGAATATCTTTATATTTTAGTGTTTTCTTTATAAATGTTCTGTGACTATTGTTTCTGATAATAGTCCTAACTATTTTATAGTTCTTTGAATATTATGAATGAAATTTTTTATATATTATATTGTTTTTAACCTCTTTAACCAATTCTCATATTCTAGTAATTCCCTTTTACTAGAACTTTTAAGTGTTTTGTTTTATTAAAGTAGCATAAATTATACAGGGTTTCAAGTTTCATTTTAAATGTGATCTTGGAATTTTGGCAATAGTAACACTCTTACTAGGATGCAATGCACATTCAGATTAAGACTATATGAAAAGATCACTTCTTCCAGTCTATAGAAGCTTTGTGTCACAATAACTATGTACTTGCATTTTCTCATCAGTCTCATTGAATCATTTTATTGGAAGTATTTTTATTTTTTGGGTCAAAGAGATTTATAAAAATAAAATGAGAAGTTTCATCAGTAAATTATTTGATCTTTATCTTAAATTATTTTCCTTTACCTATACCTCGTAATGTCCTTAAAATATTAAAAAGAGGAAATACACAACTTTTTTTAGCTCACATTATCTACCCTTCCCAAAGATGAACATAAGTTTGGTTTGATTGATTTGATTACTAATATAGAAGTACTTACACAAGAAGGACACTTGGGGAAAAATCATGAGGGATGCCTGGATTGCTTGAATACCTATTCACAGTGTTTCTTAACACTGACAGAATATGTATTGTTTCTGCCTTGGATATAATGAAGAACACAGAGAAAATAATTTAACCTGTAGATCAGTCTTGGATTTGTTATTTACTAGCTGATACAATCAGTAATTCTCTAAAAGCATCTTTCTCTCAATTTGTTTTTCCTTAACCATTTTTGGATTATGAACTACTTTTTTATTGACTCTGATGAGACTATAACATGCTCCTAAGAAGATGTTTACATGTACATATGCACAGTGCTACAATTTGAGGAAGGTAGCATATCTCCGGGAGCCTGCTCATGGACTTACCTGGTTTCATTACCTCTCACATACAGGTTGTTAATCCTTGTTTTAACACCAATCATTTATTTTATCTTTGGCTAAACTCTCTGGCCCCTAGTTTTTCATCTAAAAAAGAGTAATTTGGTTCTAATGACCTCTGAAGCCTATTCTAGTTCTAACGTTCTTTGAACTACAGGCTAAAGTTATTGCAGTATCATAGTATAACCCAGTGGTTCTCAAACATTTTGAAGTTGGGGCACATTTAAAATCCTACAAATAATTGTAGGCACACTATATACAAATTTCTGAGAAATATAATAGTTAAGTCAAATATTAAAGAAAAGAATATAAAGTCCAAGCGTGCTTTTCTGGTAGTCGAATGAAATAAATATGACAAAATTAAATTTATTCTGACATTAAAAAACACTTTTATGTTACATTTTTTGAGTTACGCTTTTTAGAACTCATAAAAAAGGGGTTAAAAATGACAAAAAGTTATCTTTTTATATATATATAGATACATTCTTAGTAAGATTTAGTAAATTCGGCAGTTCCCGGCACGAATGTGTTAAGTTTTTTCATTTTTGTGTTTATGAGAAATATGAGCCTGATGTATCCTAGCAATTTCTTCATTGTTTGGGCAGATATTTGAAACACAAACTCTCATTTCCTCGTCAATACATTGAAGAATTCCTCTCTTTTTACTCTTAATTGTGTTGAGGGTAAAAAATCCTAATTCACATAAATAAGATGTTGAAAATAGTAGTAAAATGTTCAAAGCTTTTAAAGATACTGCCACATATTCTTCTTTTATAGAAATCCAAAAGGTTTCAGGAGACAATTCCTTATGTTTAATCATCAATCCAAAACCCCCACCATACATATCATTTTAATTTTACACCAAATGAAGGATAGAAGAAACTTGCCTGTTGGTTTTTTGGTCCCCAACAGGCACATATTTCTTTGGAATACCATAGGGTACCCCTGGAAATCTTCTAGGGTGCACTGTCGTGCACACTTTGAGAACCACTGGTCTAACTTAAAGTAGTGCACTCTCATTCCACAACTATTGAGCTCATCCTAGTTAGTGTTTGGCAATCATAAATTGTACTTAATTTAATTTAACAAAAACTGTTTTTTGAAAACAATAATTGCAGAGCACTCTCTGTTGCTTATAAAGTTGAGCCCCTATCCCTAAGGGTTCACAATGTAAGAAGATGATTGATATAATGAACACTGCTTAAGAAAGATAGAAAGAATAAGGATTAAAAGGAATTAAACTAGGACTGGGAAACTTTCTCTATAATAACCACATAGTAAATATATAGTTTTGTGGACCATATTGACTTTGTCGTAACTACACGTCTCTGCTGTGGTATCAGGAAAATGGCCATAGACAGTACCTAAATGAATAGGTATAGCTGTATTCCAGTAAAACTTTATTTGCAAAAACAAGAAGCAGGCCAGCATGGTAGTTTGTTTGCCCAAACTTGTGATAAATGATTATATTCATTAAGAAATGCTTTATTTTTATTATTATTTTTACTTTTTAAAATTGAATTTATTGGGGTGACACTAGTTAATGAAAGTACGTAGGTTCCAGGTGTGCCATTCATAACACATTATCTGTACACTGCACTGTGCTCACCACCCCAAGTCAGGTCTCCTTCCATCACCTTTGTCCCCCTTATCCTCTTTATTTGCCCCACCCCTTTTCCCCCATAATCACCACACTGTTGTTTCTATGACTTTTTTTTGCTTAATCCCTTCACCTTTTTCACTCATCCCCCAATCCCGTTCTCCTCTGACAGCTGTTAGTCTGTTGTCTGCATCTATGAGTCTGTTTCTACTTTGTTAGTTTATTTTGTTTATTAGATTCTGCATATTAGTGAAATCATATGGTACTTGTCTTTCTCTAACCAGCAATTCCTCTTCTGGGAATATATCCACAGAAACCCTTAACACTAATTCAAAATATATGCATCCCTATGTTCATTGCAGCGTTATTTATAGTAGCCAAGATATGGAAGCAACCTAGTTACATCCATCAGTAGACGAGTGGATAATAAAAGCTGTGGGATATTTACACAATGGAATATTACTCTGTTGTAAAAGAGAAGGAAATCTTACCTTTTTATGACAGCTTGGATGAAACTAGCGATTATTATACTAAGTGAAATAAGTCAAGGAACACTTTAAGAGAGGAGCTAGCATTTAGGATGTGTTATGAAGGAATGATATGGGCTTCCTATCATTTGGATGAAGCAAAAACAATCAGGAGCATGAATTCCAGACTTTGGAGAGAGAACATGATCAAATGCTTTAAGAATGTTTCAGAAACTGTTGCATCATTAATTCAGATGGAGAACCAGTTTTTATTCATGTGTTCAATGTTGGAGAGATTCTATGAGAAAGTTTACACATTATCATGACTCAAAGGACTTTAAGCCCTACTTTAACATTTAAAATGTTGTTTTACTGCTGTTTGTACTATGAATCTTAATAAAGAACAGATGAATCAGAAAAAATAGTAGGTTATTACTTTCTGATTTTTTTAAAAGATTTTATTCATTGATTTTACAGTGAGAGGAGGAGGGGTGGAGCAAGAAGTATCAACTCATTGTTGCTTCACTTTAGTTTTACATTGAATGGTTGTCATATGTTCCTTAACCAAGCAAATCTAGGGTTTTGAACTGGTAGACCTCAGCATTCCAGGATGACACTTTTTCCACTGTAACACCACAGACCAGGCTATCTATCTATCTATCTATCTATCTATCTATCTATCTATCTATTTATTTTAAGTGAGATTTGGGGAGATAGACTCCCGTGACCCCTGTCTGGGACCAATGCTTAAATCAACTGAGCTATCCTCAGTGCCTGGGGCCATGCTTGAACCAATTGAGCCACTGGCTATGAGAGGGGAAGAGAAAGAGAAAAGTGGGAGTGTGAGGGGAATAGAAGCGGATGGTTGCTTCTCATGTGTACCCCGACTAGGGATCAAACCTGGGATGTCTGCATGCTTGGCTGATGCTCTATCCACTGAGCCAATCAGGTCTGCTATTACTTTGTTTTAAACTTGGCATTTACTTTTTATGGTAATCGAGAGAGAGAACTCTTTAAAAATGTTTCTCTCATGTGCTTTGATCGGTGAGGTACACCTTTCTCTCCCTTTTAACAGTTTATTGAGTTATAGTTGACATACCATGTTTAATAGCTACTTAAAGTATAGAATTCGATAAGGTTGGATATCTTTGTACATTTTCAAACATCACAAAAATTAAGATTGTAAATGTAGTGATCATTTCCTGACATTTCCTAATGTCGCCTAGTAATGTCTCCTTTCCACTTCTCTTGACCCCTTTCTTTGCAGCAGCAAGTAACTACTGCTCTGCCTTCTGTAACTGTATGTTAGTTTGACTTTTCTAAAACTTTATAAAAATGAAATTATGATATGAACTCCTCTTCCCCCCTTCTTTCACCCAAGGTAATTTTGAGATTCATCTGTGTTGTTGTTTGCTACAATAGTCACAAATCCAGTCTGACCAGACAGTGGCGCAGTGGATAGAGAATCGACCCAGGACACTGAGGACACAGGTTTGAAACTCGAAGGTGGCTGGCTTGAGCCCGGGCTTATCTGGCTTGAGTGCGGGCTCATCTGGCTTGAGCGTGGGCTCATCTGGCTTGAGCACGGGCTCACCAGCTTGAACACTGGGTCTCCGGCTTGAGCACTGGATCATAGACATGACCCCATGGTCACTGGCTTGAAGCCCAAGGTCGCTGGCTTGAGTCCAAGGTCGCTGGCTTGAGCCTGGGGTCACTGGCTCAGCTGGAGACCCTCCCACCTCCATCAAGGCACTTATGAGAAAGCAAACAATGAACAACTGAGTTGCTGCAATGAAGAATTGATGCTTCTCATCTCTCTCTCTTCCTATTTGTCTGTCCCTGTGTATCCCTCCCTCTCTTTCTTGCTAAAAAAAAAAAAAAAAAGTTACAAATCCATTCATGGTCTTTTGGTTGAATAAAGCTCTTTAAATATTAGTCTTCAAATCTTTTTATGGTTATATGCTTTCTTTTATCTTGGTAAATGCCTAGGGCTGAAATGGCTAGATTTATGGTAGGTGTATATTTAACCTCTTAAAGAAGCTGTCAAACTGGTTTTCAAAGTGACTGACCCCTCACACACCAGTCAGCAGTGTCTGCAAGTTCTCTAGTTCCTTAGTGTTCTTGTTCACTTTAGATATGGTTAGGTTTTTAAACTTTACTCATTCCAATAGGTTTGTAGTGGTGGTATTATTATGATTGTAACATATATTCCCTTAATAACTAATGATGTTTAATAATTTTTCATTTTATTTGTCATTCACATATTTTCTTTTGTGAGGTGTCTGTTCAAATCTTTTGCCAAATTTTAGATTAATGGTATGTTTTCTATTTATTGAGTTATAAAATTGTTTTTGTTTTTTTTTTGGTGACAGAGACAAAGAGAGAGGTACAGACAGACAGGAAGGGAGAGAGATGAGAAGTATCAATTCTTTGTTGCAGCACCTTAGTTGTTCATTGATTGCTTTCTCATATGTGCCTTGACCTGGGGCTACAGCAGACTGAGTAACTCTTTTGCTCAAACCAGCGACCTTAGGTTTAAGCTGTTGAGCTGTGCTTAAACCAGATGAGCCTGCACTTAAACTGGCAACCTCGGGATTTTGAACCTGGGTCTTCTGCGTCCGAGTTTGTCATTCTATCCACTCGCCACCGCCCGGTCAGGCTATAAAAATTTTTTATTGACTCAGTGGATAGAGCATCAGCTTGTAGTATGGACATCATGGGTTTGGTTCCCGTCAGAGTATACAAGAGAATCCACCATCTGCTTCTCTCTACCTCCCTCTTTTCCTCTTCCCCTCTCACAACCAGTGGCCCGATTGGCTCAAGCATTGGCCCCAGGTGCTGAGGATACCTCAGTCGGTTCCTAGTGCATCATCAGCCTTGGGCACTAAAAGTACCTTGATTGATCTGAGCATGTCCCCAGACTGGGGTTGCTGGGTGAATCAGGAGTCTGTCTCACTATCTCCCCTCCTTTTACTTAAAAAAGTATTTTATAGCTCCTGTGAAATGGTTAGAATAGGCCTCCCCAAGATGTGTTACTTTGATATGTGGATTATTTAAGCTGAGGGCAATAGAGACCCTTAGGGCTCCAAAGAAACTTAGGTCTTCCTTAAACATTTTAAATTGGTGGACTTTGCCATTGTGAATTACTGCCAGAAATAACATTTTATGACTTATCTATATGGCAGGGAAAATACCTGATTAACAAACATCTGCTCTCCTCATTGTCCTTTGAGTTACCCTTCTCCCCAGTGAAGCCATAGGCTCCTTATCCCATTCTTTATTTGCTCAGGATGCCATATATACCTTATTTTACCTTTTTGTCTCTCTTATAGGTGGGGTTCCCATACATATGTAATTAAAATTTCTTCCTGTTAATCTCTCATGCTGATTTAATTCTTAGATCAGTTGAAGGAACATAGAAGGATAGAGTAAAAATTTTCCTCTCTAACAGTTGGCATAGTCAGCAGGCTACCTCACTGCCTGGGTAAGGATCACCTGACACTGCTGCAGAAGGAAGGTGTCCTGAGACCTTCAATGTGAGCTGGCAAATCCAAGTCAGATTCCTAGATCTCTGTCTGCAGAGTTCAGAGGAAGCGCAGTATTAGCAGTGACTGTCCCGCCTCCTCAGCTCTGCGCCCTTTCTAAATGTAGATTAGCAGCAAAATATATAGTGGAAATAGTTACTTGGGCTTAGTGATTCTTATTTGGTAGAACTCAGGGATTTTGTTAATTCTTTTCCTACCAGAAATATATTTTTTTCCAGCTGGACCATGCATATTCATCTGGTGGGCAGCTGAGTAAGCTGTGAATCCTAGTTTAGGGAATCTTTAACAAATTATAATAAATAAATAAAAATTAAGAAAGGAAAGAAAAAGTGGGTGAAATTTAAACTTATCATCTTGCTTTTTGTTTTCTATATTTTTTATTTTGATCTTTCCTCCATTTTATTTTCTTTCTTCTTTTGGATTGAGCATTTTAAAAAATTATTTTATAATATCTCAGTTGTTGGCTTATTATCTGCAATTCTTCATTTCATTATTCATTGATTTAGAGCAGGGGTGCTCAATACGTTGATCGCGATCTACTGGTCGATTGCGAAGGAAGTGTAGGTAGATCGCATGACATTAAAAAGACATTTGTCTTTTGGTTGGCATACATGGTAGCCAATCTGAGGTCCGAACTTTTGACATCCTACGCACGCGCGTTAAACCGCGCTAACTTGTTCAGTTACATTGCTGAGTAGTTAGCCTTCAATTTATTTAAACTAAATACAACAAAGGGTATAAAAATGAGTGCCGTAGCTGGTCCGAGTAAGAAGCCTAAAACCTACCACTTTCATACAGAATGGGAGGGGATTTTTTTCACTATGTCATATTCTAAGTGTGTTTGCCTCATCTGTCTGTGTGCCATTGCTATTCCAAAGAAGGGAAATGTGGAGCGGCTTTTTCGGACTATTCATAAAAACGATGACATTGACTTTCCTCTGAAAAGAGATCTAAGAAGGAGAAAGGTGAAAGAAGAATACACAATATTAAACTGTAATAATAGTGACTTAAATAATGATAATATAGAAGAAATAAATTTATGTTTTGCATTTTTATTGTAGGTAGATCGTTTTGACTTGGTCATCTTATAAATAGCTCACAAGCTGAAAAAGTGTGGGCACCCCTGATTTAAAGTTTATAGCATACATTTTTTTTTAACTTATCATACTCTACATTCAAGTGATATACCACTTCATATACAGTATAAGAAATTCACATCTAAAATATTTATCTTGTCACATTTATATATATTTTACTTATGCACATACTGTATTCCCCACACAACCGTATTCATTTTATTTTCTTTCTCTACCTTTTCCTTTCTTACACTGTCTTTGTTTTGTATTTTTTTTTCTTCTTGGATAGTTTCCATTGCTTTATTTTCATATTTACTAGTGTTTTTTCTGACTTATGTAATCTGCTGAAAAACTGATCTGATATACTTTTTACCTTAGACATTGTACTTTACAATTTTTTGGCATGACTTTTATTGTCCTTTCTTCTTTTTTTAATTATTAAGGAGGTGTTCCTTTCCTTTCACTTTTTAATAGTATACTTCAATTTTTCTCATCATTGCATTTGGGATTATTTTGTTATTTTTTATATGCATATAACTTTTGTTACATTATTACTTTTTTTTGCTTTAAGCATTTAATTATATTGTAAGTAGATATTTAAATGGTAAATACCTTTTACTCAGATATAGGGATCCATTTTCATTTTTTATTCTTTCTCTTAATCCCAACATCTATCCACAGTAGGTTCTGTCAGTAATATTCTTCTGGTTCTCCTGTCTTCCTTTTTTGGCAGGGGTTTACAGTTGAGGCTGGACAACTAAATTCTGCTTTCCTCTGTCTCCTTCTCTCAGTTGACTACTGGTGAAGAGGTCTTGCTGAAGTACATGGAAGACTGCTTATTCCTCTTTCCCCGGGCCCCACAATTAAAGAATTTGAATTGAACCAGATTTTGTAACAACAAGTATATTGTTTTCTCCATTGCTCTACAGAGGCGGATTAAGGTTGGTTGAGACGCTTGTTGCAGAAGAAAATATTGTTCCCCTTACATTAGAGAAAGGTGTGAAGTTGGGATTTTGTGTCACTCTTCAGAAGTCAGGGCCTAGGGTGCCTGCCTGGTGCGCCTGCGGTTAAGTCTGCCTGTGTTGCTCCATTGTCTAGATATTTCACTCCTATTAATCAAGAAGCTCCTTGAAGCTTGGAAACATGATTAAACAAAAAATTAAAAATTAGGGCTGTAGAAATTCAATGAAAGAGATCAGTATGGCTTATAGCAGTTTTATATGCCTTCATGGGGAGGATTTAACTGAGTAGTTTAAATATTTAAGTAACAAGGAATAAATGAGAATGCCAGTAAATGCTGGCTGTGTGATACCTTTTAATATCATATGAGAAGGCATCTATAAGAATGGATTATCCATTTGACTAACTCCTTTAGAGATCATTTTTATTTTCATGCATTTTTATTTATTGTAGTTAATATTATGTTTGGATTTATTTCTGGCTGACAATTTTACATTTCTACTTACCATGGCTTCTTATTTGCCCCTGTCTTCTTTCCTATTCTTTTTGTTTGTTTTTTTTTTACAGGGACAAGAGAGAGTCAGAGAGAGGGATAGATAGGGACAGACAGACAGGAATGGAGAGAGGTGAGAAGCATCAATCATTAGTTTCTCGTTGCTGTTGCAACACCTTAGTTGTTCATTGATTGCTTTCTCACATGTGCCTTGACCACGGGCCTTCAGCAGACCGACTAACCCCTTGCTTGAGCCAGCAACCTTGTGTCCAAGCTGGTGAGCTTTTTCTTTTTTCTTTTTGTTCAAGCCAGATGAGCCTGCACTCAAGCTGGTGACCTCAGGGTCTCAAACTTCGGTCTTCCGCATCCCAGTTCGATGCTCCATCCACTGCGCCACTGCCTGGTCAGGCTCTTTCCTATTCTTTATTGAATAAATTATTCTGCTGGTTTCTTTCTATAGTTCTGGTAGTTACCACTCATTTTCCCCCTTTTTATTGAGATTATTGGGTGACACTGGTTAATAAAGTTATTCAGTGTCGAAGTGCACAATTCTACAACACCTCATCTGTATCCTGTATTGTGTGTTCACCAACCCAAGTCAGATCATTTTTAGAATTACATTTACCTATGCTTTTTATTAACAAAAGAAGAATGATTCTGGAGGTAAATGTTAAAATAGCTTTTATTGTACTGAGGAGAAAGAGATCTCTACAATTAGAATAGTTGATAGAAAATTATGATTTGATTTGCAAATCAGTAGTACTGTACATTAGCATTCATTCGATGAGTACTTGTTAAACACATCTATAGTGAATGTAAATTGGCGTGTCAAACTCTACCTGTAAGTTTACTCTGTTTGGTCTCTTACAGCATTTGCAAAATATTTGAGTTGGCAACTCACATTTAGAAATCAGGGAGGTTCATCTCTAACCCTAATTTGTGGGATTTTTCTTTTTACTAATGAGAACCACATGATTTAACAATAGCAGTCTGCCTTTCTTCAATGAAACAGTGAGGTGGATCAGCATAGCACTTGCCTACTTCAAGAGTAGATACTTTCTAGATCACCTCATTTTTTTATTTATGTTGTATTTGTGACCATTTGAGTCTGTGATCCTTGATATCCTGTGTGTATGACACTCTGAAACATACATGATGGATCCTTCCAAATAGTTACAGTGGAGATCAATATCATGCAAGGAAGAAAATGACAGACTACATGAGAAAGATCAAATTTATGTTCAGTAGTACTGTTTTAATGATAACGGAACACTGGATTCGCAAATAGTTAAGATAAGCACCTTTTTCTTTTCAATATGAATCTAGAAAACTTATTAAAGTTGCACATAGCCTTACTTTTGCATAAATTATGTGCAAATCTGACCCTACCCACTTATAAATGTTAGAGTAAGAAATATATTATGAGAAATGAAAACAAACAATGCTATATAGGTCTTTTTCTTTTCTATGAAATAATAAAAAATGCTGTTTATAGACTGATAGATTATTTTTATTTATTTATTTTTTTTGCAACAGAGACAGGGGGACAGATAGGGACAGACAGACAGGAAAGTAGAGAGAGAAGAGAAGCATCAAGGCTTTGTTGTGGCACCTTAGTTGTTCATTGACTGCTTTCTCACATGTGCCTTGATGGAGGAGAGGGCTACAGCAGAGCGAGTGACCCCTTGCTCAAGCCAGCAACCTTTGGGCTTTCAGCCAGCTGCCACGGGGTCATGTCTACAATCCCACACACAAGCTGGTGAGCCCATGCTCAAGCCAGTTGAATCTGCACTCAAGCCAGTGACCTCAGGTTTCGAACCTGGGTCTTCTGTGTCCCAGTCTGATGCTCTAGCCACGGCACTACTGCCTGGTCAGGCAGACTGATTAATTATTTTATAGAAAATAATTTTCTTCATATTTTTTACTCACCATACAACAGTTAATTGACTGTATAATAGTGTAATTTGTAGCAAAATTTAAAAATTTTGATGTGATATAACTTATCTTTTTGTATTTGTTTGTGATCTTGGTGTCATATTTGAAAATTTACCGTAGAGCCCAAGGTCATGAAGATTTCTTCATTTTCTTTCTAAGAGTTTTATAGTTTTAGCTCCTGCATTTAGGTCTCTGATCCACTTTAGATTAATTTATGTATGTTTTGTAAAATAAGGTTATCTAACTTCATTCTCTGGGGATCCAGTTGTCTCAGCACCATTTTTGAAAGATTCTTTTTTCCTTCTGAATTGTTTTAATACTCTTGTCAAAAAGCAATTGGCCATCAGTTTGCATTTAATAATACATAATTTAAGGTAAAATTTGATGTGAAAAATTTTCCATCAATTCTGATGAGATTTAGCCAGTAACCAGCAATGGGGTGGAGAAATGTCTGGCTAACATCCGGATGACAGCTGCAATAAGGCAATGAATGCACAATCTATCCACATCAGTGTCAGAAATACATTAATGGGCTAGAAGAGGAAAAGCTGAAATCTCACAGGTAGGCAATGATGTCATATGTGTCATGTGTTTATAAGCCTAGTAATAACCAAAGTCAAGTAGGTGGTTGAAGAGAGATTTTAGGTCTTCCGTCTAATTTAAAGATATAAGAGGAGTAGCCTCAAAGGGTGAGCTGGGTGTCTGTGGGGGTGAATGGCAGGAACTACGCAGGATGTGAGAACGTATTGCTCAGTAGACTGCTTCAGAATAGAGTTTAGATCCAGTGGAGGATGTGACTCAAGAAATGAAGGTGGAAAAGTCGTGCAAACAAAATAAATGGGGCTGAAGTTTGATGAATGCCATGAGATTGTAATGAAATAGAATTTAACCCAGATACTCTAGCTATGAGATTGAGAACAGTCTCCACCTGTAGGTTGGGAAGATGCTTTTTAAAGACTGCATCCTTACTAAGGATGGGCTTGTGGATTTATAGACACTTAGGCAGCACATCGATGCCTACAAGTAAGAAGCATTTACTGAGTCCTTGCTATCCCAGGCACTCTCTCGGTTGCTTTACATATTATATCACCTAATTCTCATGAGTGCCATAGAGGTTAATCCTATTATTTTCATATTAGAGATGACAAAACTGAGATTTTTAAAAGGATAAGTATATTATCTAAGTCTCACAGCTATGAAGCAGTAGAGTTTAGATTTAAAATCAGATCTAGCTGACTCCAAATTATGTAGTTGCTTGTTGTTAGTTGTGAAGAAAAAGAACTGCATTGGGATCAAGTTTAGTCTTTACTTAAAATAATGTTAGTGGTACGTGGCTTTTGTGCTAAAGGCTAGATAGAGGTTGACAAGGTTTCTAATTTTTATTGGTCATTAGTATTGCCATCTACCTAATCACCTACACTGGAAACTTCTGATTTCTTCTCCCAACATCTTATTTATGCCTGACATAGGTCTCCATCTCCCCATTCTACTCTCCCAGATCTATTTCAAGTCATCATCACTCCTAACTTGATCATTGTCATAGTTTCTAAATTAATATTTCTATATGTTGGTTCTTTTTACAGAAATCCAGGTGATGCACTACTGCAAACTAATCTTGAACTGCAGTTTCTAATATGGCTTACCCACACTAAAAAGTATTCAATACTCTCCCCTCATGTTCACCAAATCAAATATAGCTAATTTATCTTCACACTTGTGGTTTCACTATATAGCTATAACTACCCGTTCCAGCCTAGACATCTTAGCTGCCTACAGCCAAACTGTAACATTTATGATTGTTGTAAAAATAGTGCATGCTCTCCATACTTAATGCATTTATTTATTCTTTCCACTGGAATGTCTCCCCCACATGACTGCCCACTGAAATCCAATTGATCTTTTTCTAGAAAAACTATTCCACTTTCCTCAACATAATGATTGCTCCTTTTAATTACAGTTTTTCTTGTATAGTTATATGACTTGATTTTTCCAGCTTTGTAGATTTACTTAATCTTATTTTCTAGACATCAGTGTATAAAAGCAAAGCCTGTGTATTCTTTTTTGAATTCTGTGAACACTCAGCAGATTCTCTATATTATGGACATTAAAGATTTATTGGATTAAATTATTAAAGTTAAAAAAAATAGTGATGTATTAATCAGAACTATAATGATTGCAAATGACATGTGCTTAGGCAAAAGGGAGAGTTGTTTTCAGCTCATATGAACGAGGGATGGGAAAGGAATGATGGGATGGCCTCTGAATGATGTAGATGCTGAGAAAATTTTGCACCATGTTACTATGCTTCTCCTTTGCATTTCCTTTGTTCCTGCCTGTCATGGACAGACTTTGTCTGCCTTACCAGAGACAAGGCCACTAGCAGCTTCTCAGTTTCCATCCTCTAGACTTCAAGACCAGGGAGGAAAGAAATCTTCTGGAACTTTTCTTCCCACCTCCTGCATCTGTTGAAAACAAAATAAGAGAAAACAAAACAAAACAAAAAACAGAAAAATGTCTCTGACTGGCCCAAGCCTGGACCCCCGAACTAATGACTATGGCCAAAAGTTGAGCAAAACAATGGGACAGCTCTTGTTCAGGTCTCATAGATAAAGTGAGGTATTCACATATGTATGGGTTTTGGAGTGCTAGCATTCTCATAAAATGAGGGAAGGGGTGTTATATGGAAAAATGTTTGATGTCCACTATAAGTAGCTAAAAGTTTTAGTGTTACCAATTGATTAAGAAGAACTGAGCATAAAGAACTCTTTTACAATTTAATACTAAAAAGAAATAGCCCAATTAAATAGGGGCAAAGAGTCTGAGTGGACATTTTTTCAAAGAAAATATACAAATGGCCAATAAGGATATGAAAAGATGCTTGACATTATTATACATTAAGAAAATGCACATTGACACCATAATACCCACTAGGATGACTAATTAAAAAGTCAGATAATAGTATGTGTTGGTTTGGATGTAGAGAAATTGGAACCCTCATATAGTGTTGGTGAAGGGAATATAAACTGGTGCAACTGTTTTTGAAAGCAGTTTGGCAGTTCCTTAAATTGTTAATCATAGACTTTCTATATGACTCAGAAATTCCACTAGTAGCTACGTATATATGCAAAATGAAAACATGTTTTTCCACATAAAGACTTGTACATGAATGTTCATAACAGCATTATTCAATACAGCCTAAAAACGGAAACAACCCAATTGTTCATGAACTGATGAATGGATTAATGTAGTATATCTATGCAATGGGATATTATGTGGCAATAAAAATGAATGAAGTATCAATACATTCTACCACATAGATGAACCTTGAAAACGTTATAAGTCAAAGAAGCCAGTCACAAACACCAGATACAGTCATGTGTCACACAATGACATTTCAGTCAATGATTGACCATATACACAACGTGGTCTCCTAAGATGATAATGAAGCTGAAAAATTCCTATCATTACATAATATTTTGTAAAAGCTTATAGAATGAGGATATAAAGAAAGTAAATATTTTTGTAGATGTGAGTTTTACAATGTGTTTGTTTTTAACTGTTATTACATGAGTAGGACATTTTTTAAAAGTTTGTAAGATGAAAAAGTTATAGTAAGCTAATTAATTATTGGACAAAGATTTAAAAAATAATTTCAGTGTAGCCTAAGTGTACAGTGTTTATAAAGTCTACAGTAATGTACAACAATGGCCTAAGCCTTCATATTCAGTCACCACTGACTGAGCCATTTCCAGTTCTGCAAGCTCCATTTATAGCAAATGCCATATCCAGGTGTAGCATTGCTTATCTTTCAGTCCCTAATTTTGCTGTACCTTTTCTCTGTTTGGATATGTTGAGATACACAAATGATTACCATATGGTTATAGTTTCTTGCAACACAATACCAATGAGTACAGGTTTGTAGCATAGCAGTGATAAGCTATACCATTTAGCCTAGGTGTGCAGTAGTTTAGGCTTGTTTTAGTGTACTCTATGCTATTTGCACAATGATGAAACTGTTGAATGATAAAATTCTCAGAATGTATCTTTGTTGTTGAGTAACACATGACTACATTTTATGATCCCATGTATATGGAATGTCCAGAACTGTTAAATCTTCAGAGACAGAATGTAGATAATTGGTTTTGTAGAGTGGGGAGAAGTGGGAATTGGAGTAACTGCTAATGAGTTGTTTTTTTTTTTTTGGAAGGATAAAAATGTTCTAAAATTAACTGTAGTGATTATTGCACAACTCTGTGCATATTCTAAATTATACACTTCAAACAAGTGAGTTTTATTGCGTGTGAATTATATTTTAATGATGACCTTTTCAAAAAGGCCAAAACATCTGGTTTCAACTTTAAGGGAAAGGGGCAACCTATAATTTTTAAAATGTTTGGAGAGAATAGAGGAAGTAAGTTTAGATAAACTGAAAATAATGTTATGAACTAAATTGGTAGGAAAAAATGTCAGTTCCTATTCCTCAGGTTGGAGGAGACTTTCTACTCAGAGAATATTTTTTTCAGAGCCTTTGTTCAGATATTTTATTGAGTGAAGTGGGATTTGGTGGGTTTTTACTTCATGATTTGTAAAATAGGTTGGCCAGTTAATCTCTTCATACTTTAGATTGACATGTAAAATATTTCTGTCTGAAATCTTAATTAAAATTTGCAATGTGGTTTTTATTATAGAAAGAAGAAGAGACATGTTCTTTAAAAGTATTTTACAGATATATAAAGTGCTTATATTTACCAGAGCCATTGTCAGCAAGAATGACTAAACCATTCTCTGGGAGCACTTAGCCATAAGAAGTGAATCAACTGTATAAGAACGTTGAGACACACTATCCTGTAAGAAATCTCTTGTAGACTGGGGTTTTGCTAAATTGGAGGCATTATTTAAATTATCAGTATATGCTCAGAAAATACATTATGAATCTCAGATCTTAATAACCTGCATAATATTTATGTTGTTCTTTTTTCAACTCTGTATCATTTTTCACCAATTTTTCAATTACTGAATCTTAAAACTGTAGGCTGTATTTGTATAACCATCTGTCCCATGTTCTACAGTAACTTTGGACAATAAAGAACAGCAGTCTGAGAAAAATTTATAAATCTTAGAAACTTGAAGTAATCAATGCAAGTTGCCCACTAAAACTAACTTAGTTATAATAAAACAAACACATATACAGTATGCTTCTTAAAAGTTCACATTGGTCATACTCTTAAGTAATTTATCACCATTATCATTGTCTAATGTGGATATTGAGACCGTTGCTTTTCAATGTCAGCTCACTTGTTCTCCAACATCTATCATATGTTTAAATAAATTAATGTCAGTTTAATATATAGCTGGTATCTTTAAGAATTAGTCTCAGCTGGTAATCTAACATAGAAGTCCCTTCTAAGGAATTTTTTGTGTCCTAAACTATCTACTGAAAACATTAGCTTTTTTTTCCTTCCAGCATTGATGTTGCTTCAAATTGTCCTAACATATTCTATACTCGTGTGTTATAATACTCTTGATTATGTCTCAGAAGAAATGTTTGAATCATTATCTTTCAAAACATTTTCCTGATACTTTTAACTGATATACTTTGTACCAAATTTTTAAAACATTATTTATCAAGAGAAATGAATTTCTTTTCAAATGCACGTTTATTCTTCTGTGTTACTTGGTGTGTTTAAAGTATAGATACAGTATTGTGTGCCTTTTTAAAGTTTACCAGTTCAAAGTACCTGGAAACCATTTAGCAAGTGAACAATTAGATATTTTAAATTTTATCATAGAATCCAAGTGAATTTTTATAAATTGATATATAACTTAAATCTTATAACTATTGTGTGATAGATTTTATTTTTCTATTTCCTATTTTTGAGAAAGTGAAGATTGCTGAAATAGTCAATCTTGATGAAAATAATTTGGAAGTAGCATAAGGCACTGTCTTGAGGGTTAGCTATTATAGGTATTTTTGTATGTGTGCTAAAAGCAACAGCCATGTGCACTTACATTTCCAAAAACAGTCTGTCCTGAGAGAATGTATAAAATTTGTCTAAGTCTGGAATATTAATGGTCCTTATATCTGCAAACATTTCTAATCTCATCTGAATTTATATTAGTTCATTTTAATAATATTCTTGTATTATTCCTAGGTTGTCCCTAAACAGTATCGATTGCTTGGCAAAATAAAGGCAAAGTAGAATCAATCAGTCTTTGGGTTTGTGGAATTAGGGAAGGATTCAGTCCAGCACTTTCTTTTCTGGGTACAGTGTTGAGACGCAGATTATTTAAGCACTGTGCCCAACGCAAACCCAATGGTGAATGGCTCAGCAGGGCCAGTTTCTCCTTCAGCTGTAGGGCTGAATTTGAAGTAATAATTGAGTTTCAAACCAGTGAGAACTTCAGAGACATTTTCTTAATAGGATAATATTTTAAAGGTAATAGAAAACATTCTGAAATATCTGCTTGTTATTTGGAAACATGCTGGAAAGACTGAAAAAAGTATAAACATAGCACAACTTTTTACATGAGTGAGCATAGGTGTTGTGGGCTGAATTGTGTCTCTGCCCCTCCCCCCCAAAAAAAATTTATGTTGAAGTCTTGACTCCTACTACCACAGAATGTAACTGTGTTTGGAAAGAGGGTTTTCAGAGAGATGATTAGAGTAAAATGGGGTCATCAGGCTGGACCCTAATCCAATATCACTGCTGTCCTTTTGAAAAGAGGAAGGTTTAACATAGACCGGGACAGAAGGAAGACCTTGTGGAAACAGAAGATCTATAAGCCAAGAAGAGAGGCAATGAACAGATTCTTTCACACACCCGACAGAAGGAGCAATCCCTGTTCTTTCTTGGTCTCAGATTTCTAGCCTCCAAAACTATGAAAAAAATAAATTTATGTTGTTTTAAACCAGCCAATCTGGGTTTTTTGTTGCTGTTGTTACAGCAGCCCTAACAAGCAATGAGTTTTATTTCATTGGATCTAGGGTAAGTAGAAACAAATACCTTCTGAACGTCCTAGAGTGTAAAAAGGAAAACTATTAAATATGAGTTAACAAATAACATATACAACAGAAAAGCAACCCTAGCTCTTCTGTGTATTTTTAAATTCATTCATTCACTTAATTCTTCAGCAAACATTTATACTAAGGTCTTAAACATTTTAATAGTTTCTGTGGGCAAAAATATTTATTTGATATAATCTATGCTCTTAAAGAAATTCTGTTAAAGATGAACACATAAACAAATTATAAAAGAATGTCTTAAAAGTGCTATGGTAGAGATACAGTATAGACAAAGTAAATTGTTTGCATAGAAAACAATTAACTTTATGTGTGGCAGTCGTAGTTTTTTTGCAGCCTTTCATTAATTCTGGAAGGAAAGGTCGCTTCTAAACCAGATTGAAAAATGATCAGAGAGAATGTTTTATGGAGTGGGTATAATACATGCTGAAAGTTAAGGGAATAAAAACAAAACAGAATGACATAAGGAACATTGACAAGACCTATGGACAGTTTTAAAGAGTCTGTGAAAGATGTTATGGGTTTTTGGAATTGAGAATAAAAAGGACACCAAGATTTAATTACCAGAAGCCTTATAGTTTAATGTAAAAATCTGAGTTTACTTGAATACGTTGGGAGGACACTGACAGGTTTAAAGCAAGAATGAGAAATTATCAAATTTACTTTGTAGAAAACTAATTCTGGTTCACATGAAGGAAAAACTAGAATTGGGAGCAATTAAAGGTAAGAAGAACTGAGTTCAAACTCAGGGTAGTGGGGGCCTATAATAGAGTAATGACCGTGGGAAAAAGGAATACATGGTGCATTGGATAGGATGTTGGCCTTGAATGCTGAGGACCCAGGTTTGAAACCCTGAGCTCTCTGGCTTGCATGCGGACCCACTTGGCTTGAGTATGGACCCACCTGCTTGAGTGCCAGTCACTGGCTTGAGAGTGGGATCATAGACATGACCCTATGGTAGCTGGCTCGAGTCCAAAGGCTGGAAGCTCAAGGGCACTGGCTTGAGCCCAAGATCAAGCAAGGGGTTTCTGGCTGGGCTGGAGCCCTCCCAGTCAAGGCATATATGAGAAGCAATCAATGAGCACTAAGGTGCTGCAGCAAAGAATTAATGCTTCTCATCTCTCTCCCTTCTGTCTGTCTGTCCCTGTCTGTTCCTCTCCCTCTCCCTCTATCTCTCTCTCACACACATGCACGTGCTAAAAAAAAAGAAATGCAATAATTTGATGTGTATAAGATATATTTGATTGGAGATCTGTATTCAGTAGATGTTTTAGGTGAGGGAGAAGAAAGTTTACAAAATTTTGGATTGGGGATTATATAAATTATAATGCTGCTGATCACAATATTTAATATAGGAAAAGAAGCAGGTTTTGCAGGAGAAAACACTTTATTTAGATTTGAAACAGAGCATTTATTTTGTACAAATTGATGTTCAGTCCAATGGCAGCTTGCCCACGTCAGCAATATATTAGTAGATTCCAAAAACCACAGTAAAACAATTTGAAAGTGAATTTAATGGTGTTATTAGTTTGATGAGAGATTCTTAACCATAAGCCAAAATATCTTACTGGGGAAAAATTTATTTTATAACAGCGACACTGAAAGAAAGTCCTGTTAATTTATTGAACATAAAAATATTTTGGCAGATATTTGTAAATTCAGAGCCATTTTGGAATAACTGAAAGAGTGACCAATATATATGGAGTTGCTTAAGGAAAGCTAGTTAAAAAAAAACAGCCATAGTGCATTTATAAGGAAAGCATATCTTGAGCAAAAATTCTTTCTCCTTTAGGAATGGGCAAGGTGATGATTTGTTAGAAGGTTTATGCATCATTTCAGTTCATTTCAACAAACACTTGCTCAGCATCAATTTATATACAACACACTATGAGTAACAACGTGGCCCAATCCTTGAACACTTATATTCTCAAAATCTTTTTATAATCCACTAATTATTCCCTTGAGTATTCTGGCAGATTACTTTTGATTTCTGAGATACCACTAGGGCACCAGCACATGTGTGAATTGTAAGTGCTTCTAGGACAAAGACATCAAACAGGTTATGTTATGGCACTTTGACAAGAAAGGACTGTATTAATGCACTCATGGAGAGCGTATTGAGTGATTACACAGGAGATACAGAGAAACTTTAGAGAATCTTTAGAGAATCAGAGATTAGGGATCTCAGCTGTCTGTCTTTTTCTACTGAAAAGCTTAAGATTTTTAATAGTTAATAGAAGACAACTTGGTAGGATAGGAAAATCAAATAGCTGACTCAAGAGATCCTCTCTCTCATTAAGTACCAGTGATATGATTCAGTTTCAGTGGAACTGTTTCCCATACTTAAATGAAATGGTAGAACTAGATCTGTGGTTCTTGTACGAGTATACATAAAACACTGCTTATAATTTCAAGAATTTTCTAGAGGCAATGAACTGCAGCAACAACCTACAGTTTTGTGAACATTGAACTACATGACCTCTTAGAGCCTTCCTGAAATTTCCGATTGAGTGATGTTTGTGCTCTTGAACTCCTTTGATGCTTGCTTTTGGTTTGGCACTTGCTCTTGGTGGGGCACCTCTGTCTCTTCTAGGCTTGCTAATGAACAGTCAGAGACCAGCTGCATAGATTTGTTGTATGATCTCATTAAGAATCCTTCAGTATTTCCCAACTCAGTCTATGTACATTCTGTTCCTACCCTGGAATTTTCTCATTTGATATACTATAAAAACATTGTATACTTCTTGAAGAGCTGAATATGCCAAAGAGAAAATGTAGCTTTCATTAGCACTTAGGCTCTCTCGGTGTGGATAGATGCCAATAGTGTTTCCGACTCATTTCTTGGCTATTTTCATGATCATACACTATGAGGGTTAATTTTCTTTTTACTTAGAAGGTAAGACTGAATTATCTCCCAATGTAAAAATATGTACCAGTATTCATTGATGCCAGCTTATTTTATATAGATAGATATACTATGTATTAAACACATACAAATTAGAATTGAATATTTGGCCATCTAGAAATGCTTGGATCTGTTCAATATTCTAGGTTACAATTCTTAATCTTTTAAATATCTTATTAAGTGGTACAGATGTAACAGTATTTTTTAGTGAATAAATGATGGTTCATTACTAGTTGATTCCTTGGGACCATTTTGAAGATTAAAGGACTCTGAATAAAATATGTGACAACAAATTTAATTCTAACACTTTTTAATACTACAGTTTAATGACAAAAACTGAAGGATGAATCAGATGAATAGTATCTTTAGAATGATAATAAACATTTTCAATCTAAACATGTTAAATCAGGGGTCGGGAACTTATGGCTGGCAAGCCAAATGTGACTCTTTTAATGGCTGCATCTGGCTCGCAGACAAATCTTTAATAAAATAAATAATAATGTTAAAAATATAAAACATTCTCGGAGGAGGATGGCAAGATGGCAATGGAGTAGGTGGATTTACCAACTTCCAACTCCCAGAACTAAAGTGGATTATAACTCAATTTTAAGAACCATCATCTGGATAAACCAACTTTGAACTAAACTAAGTGGACTCTTCAACCAAGGAATACTGAAGAAGCCACATTGAGACTGGTAGGAATAGCAAAAACGCGAAGAGGGCTGCCCAGCTCCCTGGAGCGAACGGGAGATGAGAGAGACCCACGTGGCGGGAGGAGAGTTTGGCGGAGAGGGTGGGACCTGGGTCCCAGGACCAAAGCCCCAGCTTGCAGCCCCAGAGCCTAGAAGAGGCGTTTGGACAGTATTGAGCTATGAAACAAGTGAGGATACTGTTTTTGAGAGACAGTTTTCTCAGACACAAGATTCTTCTTAAACGGACAGCGCAGAAAACCTCTCTCACAACCACTCACCCGGGGCTCCAGGGAACAGGGACAGAGGAGAGGACCAGAGCAGCGGGAAAGAGAGTGTGGACTGAAGGCACAGGGAGAAACACTGTGAGGGACAGCCACCCTAATCTCTGGGCTGAGTCACTTCCCTAATCAAAAACGAATATTACCCCTGGAACTAGCAATACCAGTAAAGGGAGACAGGACACTAGCCAAACAAGCTCTCCCACGGCACTTAGAGCAGAGCTGCTTAGACGGAGGGAGCTTCCAGGACTACAGTATGGAGTGTTAGGGTCTGAGCTGCAGTGCACCCACCCACACTGCTGAGGGCTTGCCGGAGGAACGGTGGCAGAGGGATGCTGAAACGCGGTTCTGTCGGCGGGGGCGGAGGCTCAGCTGGTGTGAGCTCAGTCTAGCCCAGCAGGGGTAGAGGGGACGCGCGAAAGCTGTCTGGCAGCTGCCAGCCCGCCTGTAGCCCCACCTGCGGGAGAAAAGCGGGAGGCCAGAAACAGGCAGAGATCTGCTCTGCGACCCCGGAACCCTACCCGGTGCAAGTAGGCCCTGACCGCGGGGGCGGGGCTAGGACCAGGAACAGGTGGAGGCTCGTGGCTGAGCACACGCTAGCAGCCCCAGCCAGTTGGAGAAAACGTGGTTTACATCCTGTGAGCATCAGATGGCTCTGAACGTGGGGGTGGGACCAGAGCCCTGGATGAGCGGAGGCTCGCAGCTGAGCACACGCTACCAGCCACTACTGGCCCAATAAACCTTGGTTTGCGATCCTGCGTAGGCAGGCCCTGGCCTTAGGGGGCAGGGCTAAAGCTCACAGCTAAGTGCACGTCAGCAGCCCTCTCCAACCCAAGAAACTGTGGCAAGCAGGCTCTGACTGCAGGAGCTGGGAGGAAGCCCAGTAGCAGGCTGGGTCTGCAGCTGAGCAAAGGTGCTCACATCTACCCTTGATGCTGAGGTTTGTGGCTTGAGTGCAGTGTACAAACTAAACCTATGGGGGTGAAGCGAAGGCCCAGACAGCCTGAGACTTGTAGAGCCGGGCAACACAACACAGCCCCTCCCGCAGAGGAGAGGTGGAAATCACAGCAACAGCCGCAGTGGGCTGGTGCTGGCAATGCCCACACCCAACTGCCCTAGGCAGCGGCAGAGGGGGTGGTGGGCCTGCAGGCAGACCACATCTAGAGAACACAAAGGCAACACCCATTGGACTCCAGCGGCCACAACCTTCTAATACACAGACAAAATGGGCAGGCAGAGAAATGTAACCCAAATGAATCAAGAGAAATCCCCAGAGAAGGACCTGAATGAACCACATATAACCAAATTACCAGATGCAGAATTTAAAATAATGACAATTAGGATGTTCAAAGAAATTAGAGCAACAATGGATAGTCATTACGAACACATAAATAAAGAGATAACAAGTATAAAAAAGAAAATTGAAATAATAAAAAAGAATCAGAAATGAAAAATACAGTATCAGAACTGAAGACCACAATGGAAGGAATTAAAAGCAGGATGGATTAGGCTGAGGGTCGAATCAGCGAGTTAGAGGACACAATAAATAAAGGCACAGAAGCAGAGCAGAAAAAAAAAAGAGACTCAAAAAATGTGAGGAAACTCTCTAAGGGAGCTCTGTGACAACATGAAGAGAAATAACATTTGCGTCATAGGGGTTCCTGAAGAAGAGGAGAGAGAACAAGAAATAGAAACTTTGTTCAATCAAATCATTGCAGAAAACATCCCTAAATTAAGGCTGGAAAACATTCCACACGTTCAAGAAGCACACAGAAATCCATTAAAGAGAAACCCAAAAAGATCTACACCAAGACACATCATAGTTAAAATACCAAAGCTAAGAAATAAAGAGAAAATTGTAAAAGCTGCTAGAGAAAAAAAGGCTATCACCTACAAAGGAGCCCCCATAAGGATGACATCTGACTTCACAATAGAAACAGTTGAGGCCAGAAGGGAATAGCAAGATATATTCAAAGTAATGCAGAACAAGAACCTACAACCAAGACTACTCTATCCAGCAAGGCTAACGTTTAAAATTGACGGAGAAATAAAGAGCTTCCCAGACAAAAAAGCCTCAAGGAATTTAATAAAACCAAACAAATTCTGCAAGAGATACTAAGGGGCGTGGTATGAACAGTTCAAAGGGAGGAAAAAATATAGCCAAAGATGATACAGCTAAAGAATAAAATGGCAATAAACAACTACATATCAATAATAACCTTAAATGTAAGTGGATTAAATGATCCAATCAAGAGACATAGGGTCGCTGCGTGTATAAAGAAACAGGACCCATACATATGCTGTCTACAAGAGATACACCTTAACACAAAAGATGCACATAGACTGAAGGTAAAAGGATGGAAAAAAATATTTCATGCAAATGGAAATGAAGAAAAAACTGGGGTAGCAATACTTATATCAGACAAAATGGACTTTAAAACAAAGGCTGTAGTAAAAGATAAAGAAGGACACTACGTAATGATAAAGGGAACAATTCAACAGGAAGATATAACTATTATAAATATCTACACATCAATTATAGGAACCTGGACATACATAAAGCAGACTTTGATGGATATAAAGGGCGAGATTAACAGCAATAATATAATAGTAAGGGATTTCAGTACCCCACTAACATCACTGGATAGATCCTTAAGAAGGAAAATTAATAAAGAAACAGAAGACTTAAAGGATACACTAGATCAACTTGATTTAATAGATATCTTCAGAACTTTTCACCCTAAAGCAGTAGAATATACATTCTTCTCAAGCGCTCATGGTACGTTTTCTAGGATAGACCACATGTTAGGACACTAAAATGGTCTCAACAAATTTAAGAAGAATGAAATCATATCAAGGATTTTCTCTGATCACAATGCCATGAAACTAGAAATTAACCACAAAAGAAAAACTGAAAAATACTCAAACACTTGGAAACTAAATACCATGATATTAAATAATGAATGGATTAACAATGAGAATGAAGAAGAAATAAAAAAGCTTCTAGAAACCAATTATAATGAGAATACATCAACTCAAAATTTATGGGACACAGCAAAAGCAGTACTGAGAGGGAAGTTCATTGCACTACAGGCATATCATAAGAAGCTAGAAAAAGCTCAAATAAGCAACCTGACCCTGCATCTAAAAGAACTAGAAAAACAACAGCAAATAAAGCCCGGGACCAGTAGAAGGAAGGAAATAATAAAGGTCAGAGCAGAAATAAATGACATAGAGGCTAAGGAAACAATACAGAGGATCATGAAACAAGGAGCTGGTTCTTTGAAAAGGTAAACAAGATTGATGAAACTTTAACTAGACTCACCAAAAAAAAAAAAAAAAAAAAAGAGAGAGGACTCAAATAAATAAAATTAGAAAGGACAGTGGAGAAATAACAACGGACACAACAGAAATACAAAGCATTGTAAGAAAATACTATGAAGAACTCTATGCCAAAAAATTAGACAATCTTGGTGAAATGGACAAATTTCTTGAATCATATAATTTTCCAAAAATTAACCTGGAAGAATAAGAACACATAAACAGACCAATTACAACAAATGAGATCGAAAGACTTATCAAAAATCTCCCAAAAAAGAAAACTCTGGGCCTGATGGCTTCACATGTGAATTCTACCAAAAATTCAAAGAAGAACTAACTCCTATCCTCCTCAAGCTATTTCAAAAAATTCAAGAGGAAGGAAGACTTTCAAACTCCTTTTATGAGGCAAGCATAATTCTGATCCCAAAACCGGGGAAAGACAACACACAGAAAGAAAATTACAGGTCAATATCTCTGATGAATTGAGACGCTAAAATTGTCAACAAAATATTAGCCAACCAGATCCAGCAATATATGAAAAAAATTATACACCATGATCCAGTGAGATTTACTCAGGAGAGGCAAGGCTGGTTCAATATTCGCAAATCAATCAATGTGATTCATCACATAAACAAAGGGAAGGACAAAAATCACATGATAATTTCAATAGATGCAGGAAAGGCATTTGATAAAATCCAGCATCCGTTCATGCTCAAAACTCTCAGTAAAGTGGGAATTCAGGGAAAATTCCTTAACATGATAAAGGCCATCTACGACAAACCCACAGCAAACATCATATAAAAAGGGCAAAAATTAAAAGCAATCCCCTTAAGGTCAGGAATCAGGTAGGGGTGCCCCCTTTTACCACTCTTATTCAACATAGTTCTGGAAGTCCTAGCTACAGCAATCAGAGAAGAAGAAGAAATAAAAGGCATCCCAATTGGAAAAGAAGAAGTAAAACTGCCATTTTTTGCAGATGATATGATACTGTATATAGAAAACCCTAAAGTTTCAGTCAAAAAACTACTGGACCTGATAAATGAATTCAGCAAGCTGGCAGGATATAAAATTAATACTCAGAAATCAGAGACATTTTTATATACCAACAATGAACTGTCAGCAAAGAAATTATGGAAACAATGCCCTTCACTATTGCAACCAAAATAATAAAGTACCTAGGAGTAAATTTAACCAAGTAGGTTAAGGACTTGTACTCAGAAAATTATAAAACATTGATAAAAGAAATCAAGGAAGATACAAACAAGTGGAAGCATATACCATGCTCATGGCTAGGAAGAATAAACATCATTAAAATGTCTATATTACCCAAAGCAATTAATGAATTCAATGCTGTACCAATTAAAATTCCAATGACATACTTTAAAAATATAGAACACATAGTCCAAAATTTTATATGGAACCAAAAAAGAACACGAATAGCCTCAGCAATCTCAAAAAGAAAAAATAAAGCAGGAGGTATAACTCTTCCAGATATCAAGGTATACTACAAGGCCATTGTACTCAAGACAGTCTGGTACTGGCATAAGAACAGGCACATAGATCAATGGAACAGAATAGAGAACCCAGAAATAAACCCACACCTTTATAGAAAACTGATATTTGACAAAGGAGTAAAGAACATACAATGGAGTAAAGACAGCCTCTTTAACAAATGGTGTTGGAAAAATTGGACATCTACCTGCAAAAAAATGAAACTAGACCATCAACTTACACCATTCACAAAAACCAACTCAATATGGATAAAAGACTTTAATGTAAGCCATGAAAACATAAGCATCTTAGAAGAAAACTTAGGCAGCAAGCACTCCGACATCTGTAGCAGCAATATATTTGCCGATTTATCTCCACGGGCAAAAGAAATAAAAGGCAAGATAAACAAATGGGACTATATCAAACTAAAAAGTTTTTGCACAGCTAAAGACAATAAGAACAGAATAAAAAGACAAACCTCACAATGGGAGAACATATTCGACAATACGGCTGATAAGAGGTTAATAACCAAAATTTATAAAGAACTTATAAAACTCAACACCAGAAAGACAAACAATCCAATCAAAAAATGGGCAAACGAAATGAATCAAAATTTTCCTAGAGAGGACATACAGATAGGCATATGAAAAAAAGGTTAACATCACTAATCATTAAAGAAATGCAAATTAAAACCACAATGAGTTATTACCTCACACCAGTCAGAATGGTGTTCATCAGCAAAACAACACTGAATAAGTGTTGGCGAGGATATGGAGAAAAGGGAACCCTCATGCCTTCCCACCAGTCTCATTCCCTGGTGGGAATGCAGACTGGTGCAGCCACTGTGGAAAACAGTATGGAGATTCCTCAAAAAATTAAAAATCGAACTACCTTTTGACACAGCTATCCCTCTTTTAGGAATATACCCTAAGAACACCATAGCAGTGTGTGAAAAGAAGAAATGCTCCCCCATGTTCGTGGCAGGATTGTTCACAATAGCGAAGATCTGGAAACAGCCCAAGTGTCCGTCAGAGGATGAGTGGATTAGAAAGCTTTGGTACATATATGCTATGGAATACTACTCAGCCATAAGAAATGATGACATTGGATCATTTACAACAAAATGGATGTACCTTGATAACATTATAGGAGTGAAATAACTAAAACAGTAAAATACTGAGAACAGCATGATTTCATACATAGGTGGGACATAAAAGTGAGACTATGAGACATGGACAAGAGTGTGGTGGTTACGGGGTGGGGGGATGGAAGAGAGGGTCAGAGAAGGGTGAGGGGAGGGGCACAAAGAAAACCAGATAGAAGCTGATAGAGGACAATTTAACTTTGGGTGATGGGTATGCAACATAATTGAATGATAAGATAACCTGGAGATGTTTTCTTTCAATATATGTACCCTGATTTATTAATGTCACTCCACAAAATTTAATAAAAAATATATAAAACATGCTTATGTATTATAATCCATTCATTTTCTACCACTCACGTTTATGGTTGCGGGTAGCTTGAGCCAATCACAGCTGTCCTCTGGGACAACACCAAATTTTTATTGAATAATGCATGACTTACACAGGTCGTTGTGAGTTCAGGAAGTAAACTTCCCTCATTTTAATGATGTAGTCAGCTAGCTAATTGCAGAAACCCTTTCGTCGAAGAAGAAGGCTGAAAGAAAATAAGATGAGGAGTATCAAACTTTTCAGGAGGAATTGCCTTTGTGGAGAGAGCAGGTTTGACAGTGTGTCTAATATGCAAAGATAAAATTCCATCTATGAAACAGTCAAATATAAATTGGCACTTCGACACACGCCATACTACATTTGAATGGAAATATCCCGAGGGAGACAGCAGGAAGAAAGCATGTCAAGAGCTACTGTGCAGAGTGCAAGCTAGTCAGCAGCAACCCCGTGTTTGTACCCAGCAAGGTGACTGGAATTCGGCTACCTTTGCTGGTGCTTTAGCAATTGTTAGAAATGGAAAGTATTCACAGATGGGGAGTATGCCAAAACATTCATGCTTGATGTTGCCAATGAACTTTTTGATGATTTTTTGGGTAAAGACGAAATAATCAAATGAATAAAAGATATGCCTCTGTCAGCAAGAACTCTTCACGATCGTACCATTATGATGGTAAATCAAATTGAGGCAACCCAAGTGAAGGACATAAATGCAGCACCATTTTTTTCTCTCGCTTTGGATGAGTCAACAGACATAAGCCATTTATCCTAGTTCAGCGTGATTGCAAGGTATTCTGTCCGTGACACACTATGTGAGGAAAGTTTTGCTGTTTTGCCTATGAAAGAGACAACAAGAAGGGAGGATTTATTCCAATCTTTCACCAATCTCGCTAAACTAAAAATCTACCGATGGATTAACTTATTTTGGTCTGTACTGATGATGCTTTGTGCATAGTAGGGAAAAACAGAGGACTTGTAGCGCTTTTTCATGAACATGAAAAGAGACCCATCCTAAGTTTTCACTGCATTCTACATCAGGAGTTGCTTTGTGCTCAGATGTGTGTTGAACAGCTTGATGAGGTGATGTTGCTGGTCATTTGGTTGTTCAACTTTATTGTTGCTCGAGCTTTAAATGATTGTAGTTTAAAACACTGCTGGATGAAGTTGGGAATAATTATCCTGGTCTGCTTCTGCACAGCAATGTGTATTGGTTGTCAAGAGGGAAGGTGCTGAGCTGTTTCATGGCTTGTCTGAGTGAAATCTGGACTTTTCTTGAAACAAAAAACATCGAGCATCCTGAGTTAGCTAGCATTGAGTGGCTCCTGAAGTTCTAGTATCTTGTGGATGTGACTGAACATCTGAACCAGCTCAATGTGAAAATGCAAGGTGTTGAAAATACAGTCTTATCCCTTCAACAAGCAGTGTTTGCATTTGAAAAGAAGCTGGAACTCTTCATCGCTGACATTGAAACAGGTTGTTTACTACACTTTGAAAAACTGGGAGAGTTTAAAGATGCATGCACAGCAAGTGACCCTGCTCAACATCTTGATCTCCAGCAGCTAGCGGGCTTCACATCTAATCTCCTGCTGTCATTCAAAGCACGATTTGGAGAATTTCGTGAGCATACTCATCTTTTTAAGTTCATCACGCATCCATGGGAGTGTGCAGAGTATAGCGCTGACCTAAGTTACATCCCCGGTGGTTCCGTCAGAGATTTTGAGCTACAAGCTGCTGAACTGTAGGCCTCAGACATGGGGGTGAATAACTTCAAGTCACTGAATGAAGAATTGGAAAGACTTGCATGACAGCAAGCTGAGTTGGTGAGCAAACACAAGTGGGGAGAAATGAAAAAACTTCAACTTGTGGACTAGCTGATTGTCAAAACTTGGAATGCTCTTCCCGTCACATACCACACACTGCATCGTGTATTGGTGTACAGACAATGTTTGGCTCTATGTTTGCATGTGAGCAGTCTTTCTCACACCTAAAGAATGTTAAGACCAACCTACAATCATGTTTAATGGATGGAAGTTTCAACGCCTGCATGAAGCTTAACCTCACTATATATCAACCAGACTACAAAGCCATCAGCAAAACCATGCAGCGCCAGAAGTCGCATAATGGTAAGAAGTACTTTATTCATCATTGGTTAGCAACAGCATAACAATGTTTTTAAAAAGAATTCAGTCTTATTGTACTTTTAAAGTGGTCTTACATAAAATGCACACATTTACTTGTATTTAGTGTTAAACATATTGTATGGCTCTCACGGAATTACATTTTAAAATATGTGGTGTTCATGGCTCTCTCAGCCAAAAAGGTTTCTGACCCCTGATCTAAGTTGTAGAATTCCTTTGCACAAAGTATTTTATAATATTCTCTTAATATTTTTGTAATAACTGTAATATTTAGAGTAATGCCATATCTATGATATCTGTGTCTTCTCTTTTTTTTCCCCTCATCAGTCTGGATAGAAGTTTATCACTTTTTTCCTAATTACAATATTTCAAAGAATCATTTTTTATTTAATTCTTTAATTATTTTAGTTTATTGATTACTGTTAGTATCTTTATTTTTTAAATTTAAATTTAATTTTCTCTCTTTTGCCTTGAATTAAAGATAACTCGTATAAGATATATATTGTGATCATACTTTTATACTTTTTTAGTTTTATACTTTTATTTAGTTTTACACTTTGTAGGTTAAGAAGAAAAATAGAGATACTTAAGTGAAGGTTACTCATTTCTCCTCTAAACCAGAGTAGATGATTTAATGCATTCTTAAAATCAATGCTTTCCCTTCCATCCTTTTCCTATGGCAAGGAAGCGGACATCTGTTATTTGAAATTCAGTGTTTGATTTGCAAAGTATACATGTTCTTAATTTCAAGAGTACTATGATTAAAGAGTATTGGCTTAAATTAATATTTATTGTTTTGTTATACAATGTAGTAGTTGTAACTAATGTCAAATTTACATCCTTGTGATTATTTTATATATTTTTTTCAATTCACAATTTTTTCCTGCTATCTTGACTACTTGAAGTAATTTTTCTTGAAAGGCATCACATTCATTTAATGAATATATTGTGATATTTTATTAAAACTGATACTGAAATGTCAATTTTTAATGATCATATGATACAAAGTATTTATGGTCATTAAATTACTCCAAATCATTCTTAACTGTATTTTTATTAGTAATTTTCATGCCTAATATTTGTTTTTGACATGTCTCTCTACATTTTACTATTTTGAATGGGGGAAACTGTTGATTGGGGAGAAAAATATTTTTTTCCAATTTCTTAATGGGATATTATACTTTCCTACCTGTTATGTTTCTGAGGCACACATGAAATTTGTTTGATATGAAACAAAGTTTGTTATTTTTTATATGCTCTGTAAACTTTGTTCAAAAGGGGTACAATGGTCAATTTTGGAGCCAAAGAAATTGAAAGCAGCTATTTGAATGCTTTGTCAATCAGATTCCTGAAATTTTAAGATAGAAGTTGCAGAGTAGCAAGGATATTTAGTACATCTCTGCTCCTCCATCCCTCCTCCTCCCCATAGCATGTCTCAGTACTATAGGGTACAAAAAAATGTGCCTTATTTCTTTCTGCATTTACATAAGGATTGTCCAGATGCAACAGTTAGCCCTTGGTACATGTTTTTCTTTAGAAACCTAACCATACCTTAACTATTCATATTTTCAATTTTATTACTTCAGTCAATGATATAAACAAAACAACAAAAAAAGTTACCAAAAGTAATAACAATTTAAAGGATAAATATATAATATTTAATTTTGGAGATTTGATGCAGTTTACCTAATTGTTAAAAAAAATAAGGTAATTGTCCAAACTCTGTTTTTCCTGACAATATTTATGGTTCTTCAATAATGCTTTTTTGGGAATGTTAATTTAATGATTTAACAGGATTTGTACTTATTTAAGTTAGTACTGGAACTGCTGTTTTAAAAAGAAATGCAATTTATGGAAATGAAACTACTGGAGGTGGTAAACATTTTATTAGATTCTTCTCTAATACAAAAACAACAAAATTAATTTTCTTTGATATTTTAATGATTGTATAAGAATAAAATGATTTCCATATTTTGACTCAGAATTATCTTTATATTAATTGGAATATAAAGAATGTCTCTTCTAATATAGCTTCTAATAAAATGTACATTGTCCATGTTTTCTAAAAATTAATGACGAGTCATTGTATACTATTTGGTCTTTCAATTTTCCATATTTCTTTGAAAGAGTCAAATAAAACATTTTTGAAATATAGATAATAAACCTTGACATTATTTTTTCAAAGATCAAATTTTAATGGTAGGATTTCTATAGATTCTTCACCAAAAGCTGCAGCCTTTATTGAGTGGCACATGCGGGCTAACTACTGTTTTCTGTATTACTGTCTTTTATGGAGGAAAGAAGCACACTGCTCTACCTTTTGCTTGAAATGGGTCTTGCCTGCTGGGATGGTAGTAGAGCTGACTCTGATCTTGGGAGCATTATTATTGTATGTTTAGCATTTTAGAGAGATAAGGAAAGGAACAATTGCCTCCTCTTCTCCCTCCTCCTCCTTTCCTTTCTTTTCTTTTTCTTTTTATTTCAGTGGCTGGTAGAAAAAAATAAATATTTTAATATCAACTGTGCTGACTTAGAGTATATTTGCTATTAATTAGTAGTTAAAACAGGAAAACATTACTGTCACACTAAAAATTCATTCACAAACTATATAATTAAAATCTTTTAATAAAATTTTTGTTTTCCCCTGAATATTTGTTAATTTTATTATTAATATAATAAATAAATTATGTTTATGTCATTAATAATTAAATTATTAAATTTGTTATTAATATATTTTTAAAACTTTGGTATGCACATTATGTGGTGCAGATTAATAAACAAATATATATATTTGATACTATTTTTGCCAATTTGCTGTTTTTAAAGTTTATATTTACCATCTTCATCTCAATGTAATAGTTAATCTTATTCTTGAATATTATTTTGAAACTTAAGTTAGAACAAAATTTTACTTCAAGATATTTCTGCAAAAACACATGATCTGTTTGTCAAACTCTAGTGTTCTGAAGTCATTCATCAGAAGCTCTGAAAAGTAGCTGTTCTATCAACTTACATATCTTGGCAGTAGTTGGAAAACAAAGATCAGTTAAAATCCCATATATATCAAAATTATATTATGAGGCAATCATAATGTTCTATTGTGAAATAATTTAGAACTCAGTTTTCTTTGGGGGAACATAATAATTTCTTCCACAGTTAGATCCAAGACTCTGGAGAAGTGTAGCAATTTAATTTTCCTTTTAAGGAATATGAAGATAATACACTGAGGGTGACACACTTAAAGAAATTAGGGAAGTTACAAAACTTAATAGTTCTCCTAGCAATTACTTTTTCCTAGTGTGATAATTCCAACTTGATATTACCTTAGATGTAATTGGATTGTAATGGTCAAATCAAGATAAGTTAAGGAATTGATGACTCAAGTAGACATTCCTTAGGTTTTTTTCAGACTAGAGAAGACAGGTTTCTAGGTCTGCATTATAACTATCTCTTTAAACATAGTCTTCTGTTCTAGGGAATTATTTCCAATTTAACAAGTCTCTGATTTGCTGTACCCTATATTATTTTTTAATGAGTTTTCTATTTTACTTCAGGGAATGACAATTTACATTTCTGTAGTAACTATTAGTAATTTAGTATCATTTTATAATTTAGTACCTCTTTCGTAGCATGCTGAGAGGAGATTCTGAAAGAGTGTGGGCATTACCAGACTGCTGGCACTAGGACTTGTCTTATGGAAGCAACGAAGGAGGACAGATACATGAAAAGGAGTTGCCATCTCTCTAAGACTAGCTTTTCATTCATTAATTGTAATACCAGTTTATTTCCAGTTTGTATCACTGGTCATCTTTGTATGAAGAAGTGTTTTTTGTTTTCACAGATATTTTCTTTAACCCTAGCAAACCATCACATGAAGGCATGAAGTTATGAAAAAGAGAATCAGCCAAAACCATCTCTACTAATGAAAATGTTGTCATGTATATAGTTGCTCATAACATGAACTTTGTATACAGAAGGCCACACTTAAAATATTAAATAATGGTTTACATCATTACTCTTATTTAATAGTCTGATTATGTATCTTTGGCTGATAAATTGAAATAGAGATCCATTTGCAACCTAATATCATAGAGTAAGGGGGCAAATTCCTTTGTAAGAATTCTCTACCACTATCTCCATAATCTCTACTTCACTGACTTTCATCCAAGTGCGAAAATGAAAAATTACAACCTGCCAAGCATCAGTGACAGAGTGAAATGAAAAAATTGTGAGTTAATAACAGTGATGCCTCAGAAAAATTTCCTGGCCAATTTAACATTGCTTCATCCAAGGTCACTTCTCAGAGCTGATTATTTTTAGTAATTTGCAGATGAGACCTCTCTACCTTTGTCATGGTGAGTAAAGATCAGGAAAATACCAGAGAAGGTTTAAGTTTCAAGGTTACATATTTTACTCAAATAAGACACAAACCACAGCTCCATTTTATTATCTTGAGACCCAGAAGAAAACAATTTCCAAAGAAATGAAACTTAAAGTCTGTGTTTTCTTTTATTGGAGAGATGAAGTTATTCTAAAATAAAACATCAGGAGTAAGAGTAGCAAAAAGACACTATTTAGTTAGTCCTTAAATAGCATTAAATGTGGAAAAGAAATCTTGAAGATATTTTTCTAGAAATTTAGTCTGATACTTAAAAATAAAATCATTATATATTTTATTTAATATAAACATTGATTATTATGATGATTAGCTCTAGCTCCTTTTTAAATGTCTAGAAAACTTTGAAAATTTACTTTTTCTTGACCAGTTTGAAATCATATTGTAACTAACCGTTTAATAATATTCTTATTTTTTCTTAAACTCAAATGATTCAGTCAATACAAATATGAAAAAGAAAAGTTTTTCTTACTTTTATCAGTCACAGATAAATTTTAATGATTTTTCAGTGTATACTTTCCACACCCTTGTATATATCCTTGTGTGCAGCCATGTACATGTGTATAGAGAAGAGACACAGATGAGTAGGAAGGTAGTTTTTTTTTTAAAAAAATCAGCTTACACTGAAGATATATTCATATTTCATCTAGTAACTTGCCATGGACATCTTTCTATGTCAATAATTATTGGTTTATATTGTCATGTTTAGTGGCTTCAGATTACATGCATAGAATCTGATATTGTTGAACATTTAGAATAATTACAGTTTTTTACCACATAAACAGTGCTGACATTAATGAAACTTTATATATTTATCAGATTATAAAATAAATTTTAAAAGTAAAAATGATGGAAATTTATACATTTAATACTTATACAAAAGTGCTCTATGAGGGTGTAAGTATATATCCTCCAGAGCCATGTTCCTATAACAAAGGTATTCTTTTATTAGGTAGGTAACTCTGATATTTCAGCACTGTTTGACTGTTTATTAGTGATGTTGAATATATTTTCAAATGTTTAGTAGCCATTGCACTGACCTTTGCAAATTTCTTGTTCATGTCTTACCCACTTTTTCTACTAGTATTTCTCTTTTTCTTATTGCTATTAATAACTATATTTTAAGGATATTTTTGTCTCACCAATTTTTAAATTTTTTCATATTGTCAATTCTAATTTTATTTATCTTTTTCCTGAATATGTCTTAATCTTTTTCTTATTGTTTCTGGCTGTGGAACAATGTTTATAAAAGCTTGCCCTAAACAAATAATATGACTATTTACAATTTCTGTTGTTAATTTTTTCATGTCTAATGTTTAATCCAAGAGAAATTTATTCTTAGGTATGATTTGAGGCAAAAGTCTAACTTATTTTATTTCCAAATGGCTAGCCTGTTGATACAGTACCACTTAATGGCTAGCCCCACATTCATCATTGCTTTGAAATGCCTCACTTATATGTTTTCTGAAAAGAATTAGGCTTTACATGATGTACCCTCAGGGGATGTTGTTCAAGAGCTGGAAGCTAAGTAACTGGAGTTCTCTTCTTACCTTTGTTATAATCTCCATTGAATTATCTATGATTTTTTTTCCTAATTTCCTTTTTACTTTTTTTTAATGAAGTTCTTTATTTAAATTAAAGTATAATTGGCATATGCCATTATATTAGTTTCAGGTGTACAGCACAGTGATTTAGCTTTTTCATATATTGCAAAGTGATTACCACAATGAGTCTAGTTTACATCAGACACCATTTATAGATACAAATGTGCAGTTACTTAATTTCTGAAAATCACCTTTATTGAAGTAAGATAATTTCACATGTTATATAATGCTTACATCAATAAAGTTGTATAGTCACCAGTACCTTCAAAATAGAGAACATTTTCATCACTACCATACCTTTGGTCTTGGCAGCTAATCCTCTTGTCCTGCTGGCCTCTGGAAGGTATTGATCTGCTTTCTATACCATGGTTTGGAATTTTCTAAAAGTTCATGTAAAGAAAATATACAGCATTTAGATAACACTTGTGAGATTCAACTACAGTTGTACCTTGAGATATGAATAGACCAACATATGATTTTTTTTTTTTTTTAAGATACAAGCTGTGACTTGGTCCATTTTTTGTTCGAGATACAAGTTGTGATTCAGGAAGCTGCTGCTAGTTGGAGTGTTGGCGCACGGGTCCAGTATCGGCAGTTTTATATACAAGTTGACTGACTTATGAGCTCAGTTACAGAATGAATAAATTTGTATCTCAAGGTACTACTGTGTATTGTTCATGTTTATTCCTTTTTACTGCTGACTACTATTCACTTATCTGGATATGCCACAATTTGTTTATCCATTCATATATGGCTATCTGACATTATGAATATAGCTGAGGTTTTGGCTATCATGAATGTAGTTACTAAGAACATGTTTATACAGAACATGTAGACATATGTTTTTATTTCTTTAGGATAAAATCCCATCCCAGACTGGGTTTAATGGATTGAATGGTTAGTGTATGAAACTTCATGAGAAACTGCCAAATGGTTTTATTAAGTGTCTGTATCATTTTGCATCCCCATTTTGGATGCTTGCCATACTTAGTATTGTAGTCTCTTTAATTTTAGCCATTCTAGTGGATGACTGGTAGTCTGTAATTGTGGTTAACCCACTGAGCTTCCCGGCCAAGGCTAATACAATTGATTTTTTTTCTTTTTTCAAGTGAGAGGAGGGGAAATAGACTCCCTCATGCACACCAACCAGGATCCATCTGGCAACCCCCTGTCCTAGGCTGATGCTCTTCCCATCTGAGGCCATGCTTGCAATCAAGCTGTATTTAGCACCTGAGGCAGAGGCTCCATGAAGCCATTTTTAACACCCAAGGTCAATATACTCAAACCATTGGAGCCATGGCTGTGGGAGGGAAAGAGAAAGTGAAGTGGGAGGGTTGGAGAAGCAGATGGCTGCCTCTCCTCAGTGCCCTGACCAGGAACCCAACCGGAACATCCACAGGCCTGGCCAATGCTCTGCCACTGAGCCAACCTGCCAAGGCCAATACGATTAATTTTAATATTGATATTATATCCTGTGTATTTGCTAAATGCATTTATTAGTTTTAATAGTTTTGTGTAGATTTTTCAGGATTTTCTGCATGAACATTTTTTAAAAATAAAGTTCTCTTTTTTTCCAAACAGAATGCCTTTTATTTCTTGTTTTTACCTTGTTTTATTAGTTTACATGTCCTGTACAATATTTAATATATATGTGGTAAAAGCAGACATCTTTCTTTTGTTCTTGATTTAAGAGGGAAAACATTCAGTATTTTCAGTATTTCACCATATAAGATTGATGTAGGTTTTTCAGAAATGCCATATTTATCTGCTGAGGCTGCTAAAACAGAATAGCATGAACCGGGTGGCTTAAACAGCACATATTTATTTTCTCATAGATCTGGAGTTTAGGAGTCCAAAATCAAGATACTGACAACATTGATTTCTGGTGAGGACTCTTCCTGGTTTTTACACAGCTGCCTTGGGAAGGGACAGGAAGCATCAACTCCCACATGTGCCTTGACCAGGCAAGCCCAGGGTTTCGAATTAGTGACCTCAGCATTCGAGCTCAATGCTTTATCCACTGCTCCACCAAAGGCAGGCAACTTTGTAATGTTTTATGTGCCTTTCATATATTGATTTTATTATATGTACTCTGTGTATAATTTATATATTATAAATTTAATATATAAGGAATTAAATTTGCTAAAATTTTGTTAAGGGTTTATTTTCACGTCTGTAATCATAAGAAATATTAACCTATACTCTTTTTATCACTGTAATGCCTTTGCTTGGTTTCGGATCAAGATAATGTTGAGCTCATGTGGGTTGGGAAATAGTCCCTCTTCTTCTATTTTATGAAACAGATTGTGTAGAATTGATAATACTATTTTACTTAAATGTTTGATATAATTGGCAGTGATACAATTTTGGCCTGAATTTTTCTATTGGAAAGGCTTTTAAACTTGAGTTTAATTAATTAATTATTTTGATTAAAGATATCTGGGTTATCTATTTCATGTTGAGACACATCTTACAAGGAATTTTTGTTTTCGTAAGTTATTAAATTTATTGGTGTAATATTGTTCGAAATATATCCTCCTTATGCTTTTAGTTTGGATATAATCTGAGTGGTGTCCTCTTGCTTAGTTCTGATACTAGTAATTTGTGTCATTTCTTTTCCTTGTTCAGTCTGTCTTGGGGTTATCAATTTTATTGAGTTTTTCAAAGAACCAGATTTTGGCTCCATCAATTTTCTATATTGTTTGCACATCTGTTTCATAGATATCTGCTTTTTTACCATGATTATTTCCTTCTTTCTGTTTACTTTGGCTTTAATTTTCCTCTTTTTTTATTTTTTATTTCCAAAGGATGGAAGCTTAAGGAAGATTATTTAAAAGTTTGATTTTTTTTGTTTTCCCTTTCCAATGCAAGCATTTGATGTTATAAATTTTCTTTAAGCACTGTTTTAGTTGTATCCACAAATTGATTTATTCATTCAATTTATATTCTATGTGATTATTTCTATGTTTGAGTTTAAATCAACTGTCTTTTTTTGTTTTTTTAGAGAGACAGAGAAGATCAGAGAGAGGGACAGATAGGTACAGACAGACAGAAAGGGATAGAGATGAGAAACATCAATTCTTTGCTGCGGCATCTTAGTTGTTGGTTGATTGCTTGTTCATTGATTGCTTTCTCATATGTGCCTTGACCAGAGGTCTACAGCAGAGTGAGTGACCCCTTGCTCAAGCCAGCAACTTTGGGCTCAAGCCAGCAACCTTGGTGTTCCAGCCAGCAACCTTTGGGTTCAATCTAGTGACCATGGGGTCATTTTGATGATTCCACGCTCAAGCCAGGGACCCTGTGCTCAAGTTTGTGAGCCCTCTCTCAAGCCAGATGGGCCAGTGCTCAAGCCAGCGACTTCAGGGTTTTGTACCTGGGTTCTCCTTGTCCTAGTCTGACATTCTGTTTACTGCGCCACTGCCTGGTCAGGCTAAATCAGCTGTCTTGATAAGTGTTTCTGTTTCTCTTATCTGTACTATGTTAACTTTCCCCTCTTTTTCTTTAAGATAAAATGGTACATTTTATGATTCCTTTTTATCTTTAGAATTTTTCTATGTTGAACTTTTTAAAATTTATTGGTTATTTCAGTCTATGATATAGTTATTATCAAAGTTCACCATTAAATAATATTTTCATATAAAATATATTAAGAACCTTATAAAAATATACTTCTATTTCTCCCTCCTTTCTTTGTTTTCTTGCTTTTATGATTTTTTATCTCTATGTTATAAACCGTGCAATAATGCACTATTAAATCTTCCTTAAAATATATTTAAAAATAATTAGATGAGAAAATTATACTCTATATTTACCTAGGTATTTATTATTTTCATAGCCTTTATCTTTTGTGTAAGTGCAAATTTCCATTTATGTCATTTTACTTATACTCCAAGAACTTCCTTTCATGTTTTTATATGCTGGCAAAGAATCTCTCAGTTTTTGTTTGTCTAAAAAAGTATTTATTTGACTTAATTATTAAAAATATATATTTTCTAGGTCCTAGATTTCTCGGTTGATGGTTTTGGTGTTTTCCTGTTATTGTTAGTGTTTTGTTTCAGTTTTCTAGAGTGTCCACCATTCTCTTCTATCATTTTATTTCTGATGAGAAGTTGGATATAATTCTTATCTTTTTTTTTTTTTTTTTTGATAACATATCTTTCTTTACTCTGGTAGCTTTCGCTAAGGCATGATCCTTTGGTGTCTCTTCTCAAAGTTCCCAGTATTCTTTGATGTGTTGCCACTCTAATTTCTAATGGCAGAAACTTTTCTCCCCAATACTGTGAGCTCTGAGAATATTTTATTGTTTTATAGTGATTCTTTTCCTGACCTCAAGAAATTCCCACTTGCATAGGACAGATTAATAGCCACTTAACTATAGGAATGCCATCAATGTCGATTTTTAGAGCTTTCTTATGTTGCATCAATATACTATACTTGTTATTCTCTCCTACAAATTGAAGCTGCCTTGGCTTCCCCAAACTCCAGTCTCGATCTCCTCAACTGAGGGAAGCAACCAAATCTATTTGGCTCCTTAATTCCAAACTATCTCTTGGAAACTGCCTCATTTTAACAAACCTGGGCAATCATAGGGCTCACCATTCTTGTTTCCCTTTTCTCAGAAGTCAGAGTCTGGTCTTCAGTGTCTGACAAGAGTGAGAGTGTTTTTTATATATTCTGGTTTTCTTGTTCAGGAGGAATAATAAGCCTGGTTTCTCTTGCTTCATTTTTATTGAAATAGAACCCTACAAATTTTATTGAACAAAGATGTACAGTGCTAAAATGTAAGTTTGAATTCCACTGATATGCTGATGTCTTTTATACCTCCATGTGTTTGTAGATTATTTATTTAGTTACAATCTCTTCCTTTCTTCCCTTCTCTCCCTCCCTCCCTTTTTTCCTTCCTTCCTTCCTTCCTTCCTTCCAACCGTCCTTCCTTCCTAATAAATACCACAGCAGTTTATTTAACTTGTTCATTTAAAAGAATATATATTTTAAGCTTAATTAGTTTTAATATTATATTAGCATGCTTAGAATTTTATGTAAATTTCTAATATTCCTCAAGGTATGTCTTTTTTTTTTTTTTAAGTTAAATTGGTAAGATAATCTGGAGTCCCAAATCTTGTCTTGTGGCAGTTCAAAAACCCTGTGTGTGTGGCAGGGGTGGGGTGGGGGGTGTGGGGTGGTAAATGAGGTGTTTCATATTGCCAGTGTTATTTTCTGCGAGCTCTTGCTTTTATTGAATAAAATCAGTTTAGAGATCCTCTTGTTATCTTGTGCTTCCTAAGTTTACTCTCTATTCTGTTGACTCAGATGTGAAATTCAGCTTTATTTACAAAATCTACTTATAAAGGTCTATGACATTACATTTTATTAAATATATGGGTTTGGAGGAGCAGTACTGCAATGTGGTAATACAAATAATTTTACATAAAATTAGATATCCCTGTCCTTTGGTTACCCGATATCAGGTTTTTATTGTATTGCTTTCTTTAGCCCCATACTGTCGTTGCCTAGCTGATGTCTTTTTCCTCTCTCTTCTCCTCAATTCTCTTTTTTCTACTCACCCAACTATAAAATTTTGATTATTATTTTTTATTATTAATTTTAATGGGGTGACACCGATAAATCAGGGTGCATATGTACAATGAAAACATCTCCAGATTATCTTATCATTCAAAAGTGTTGCATACCCATCACCCAAAGTCAAATTGTCCTCTGTCACCTTCTATCTAGTTTTCTCTGTGCCCCTCCCCTTCTCCCTATCCCACCCTCTCCTCCCTCCCCTCACCCCGTAACCACCACACTCTTGTCCATGTCTCATAGTCTCACTTTTATGTCCCACCTATGTATGAAATCATGCTGTTCTCAGTTTTTTTTCTTCTGATTTACTTATTTCACTCCGTATAATGTTATCAAGGTACATCCATTTTGTTGTAAATGATGCGATGTCATCATTTCTCATGGCTGAGTAGTATTCCATAGTATATATGTACCATAGCTTTTTAATCCACTTGTGTTCTGACGGATACTTGGGCTGTTTCCAGATCTTCGCTATTGTGAACAATGTTGCCACGAACATGGGGGCGCATTTCTTCTTTTCGAACAGTGTTATGGTGTTCTTAGGGTATATTCCTAAAAGTGGGATAGCTGGGTCAAAAGTCAGTTCAACATTTAATTTTTTGAGGAATCTCCATACTGTTCTCCACAGTGGCTGTACCAGTCTGCATTCCCAGCAGCAGAGCAGAAGGGTTCCCTTTTCTCCACATCCTCGTCAGCACTTATTCTGTGTTGTTTTGCTGATGAGTGCCATTCTGACTGGTGTGAGGTGATACCTCATTGTGGTTCTAATTTGCATTACTCTAATGATTAGTGATGTTGAGCATTTTTTCATATGCCTATTGGCCATCTGTATGTCCTCTTTAGAAAAATTTCTATTCATTTGTTATGCCCATTTTTTGATTGGATTGTATGTATTCCTGGTATTGAGTTTTATAAGTTCTTTATAAATTTTGGTTATTAAGCCCTTATCAGACATGGTGTCGAATATGTTCTCCCATTGTGTGGTTTGTCTTTTTATTCTGTTCTTATTGTCTTTAGCTGTGCAAAAACTTTTTAGTTTGATATAGTCCCATTTGTTTATCTTGCCTTTTATTTCATTTGCCGGTGGATATAAATTGGTAAATATATTGCTGCTGCAGATGTCGGAAAGCTTGCTGCCTATGTTTTCTTCTAAGATGCTTATAGTTTCATGGCTTACGTTTAAGTCTTTTATCCATTTTGAGTTTGTTTTTGTGAATGGTGTAAGTTGATGGTCTAGTTTCATTTTTTTGCAGGTAGATGTCCAATTTTTCCAACACCATTTGTTAAAGAGGCTGTCTTTACTCCATTGTATGTTCTTTCCTCCTTTGTCAAATATCAGTTGTCCATTTAGGTGTGGGTTTATTTCTGGGTTCTCTGTTCTGTTCCATTGATCAATGGGCCTGTTCTTATGCCAGTACCAGGCTGTCTTGAGTATCATGGCCTTGTAGTAAACCTTAATATCCGGAAGAGTGATACCTCCTGCTTTATTATTATTTTTTTAAGACTGCTGAGGCTATTCGTGTTCTTTTTTGGTTCCATATAAATTTTTGGAATATGTGTTGTATATCTTTGAAGTATGTCATTGTAATTTTAATTGGTATTGCATTGAATTTATAAATTGCTTTGGGTAATATAGACATTGTAATGATGTTTATTCTTCCTAGCCATGAGCACAGTAAATGCTTCCACTTGTTTGTATCTTCCTTGATTTCTTTTATCAATGTTTCATAATTTTCCGAGTATAAGTCCTTAATCTCCTTGGTTAAATTTACTCCTAGGTACTTTATTTTTTGGCTGCAATCGTGAAGGGGATTTTTTCCTTAATTTCTCTTGCTGACAGTGCATTGTTGGTATATAGAAATGCCTCTGATTTCTGAGTATTAATTTTATATCCTGTCACCTTGCTGAATTCAATTATAAGGTCCAGTAGTTTTTTGACTGAGACTTTAGGGTTTTCTATATACAGTATCATATCATCTGCAAATAGTTACAGTTTTACTTCTTCTTTTCCAATTTGGATGCCTTTTATTTCTTCTTCTTCTCTGATTGCTGTAGCTAGGACTTTCCATAACTATGTTAAATAAAAGTGGTGAAAGGAGGCACCCCTGCCTGGTTCCTGATCTTAAGGAGATTGCTTTTAATTTTTGTCCATTTTGTATGATGTTTGCTGTGGGTTTGTCGTAGATGGCCTTTATCATGTTAAGGAATGTTCCCTGTATTCCTACTTTACTGAGGGTTTTGAGCATGAATGGGTGCTGGATTTTATCAAATGCCTTTTCTGCATCTATTGAAATTATCATTTGATTTTTGTCCTTCCTTTTGTTTATGTGATGAATCACATTGATTGATTTGCGAATATTGTACCAGCCTTGCCTCTCCAGAATAAATCCCACTTGATCATGGTGTATAATTTTTTTCATATATTGCTGGATCCAGTTGGCTAATATTTTGTTGAGAATTTTAGCGTCTAAATTTGTCAAGGATATAGGCTTATAATTTTCTTTCTTTGTGTTGTCTTTGCCCGGTTTTGGGATCAGAATTATGCTTGCCTCATAAAAGGAGTTTGAAAGTCTTCCTTCCTCTTGAATTTTTTGAAATAGCTTGAGCAGGATAGGAGTTAGTTCTTCTTTGAATTTTTTATAGAATTCACTTGTGAAGCCATCAGGCCCAGGACTTTTCTTTTTTGGGAGTTTTTTGATAACTATTTCATTCTCATTTGTTGTAATTGGTCTGTTAGGTGTTCTGATTCTTCCAGATTGATTTTTGAAAGTTTATATGATGCAAGAAATTTGTCCATGTCACCTACGTTGTCTAATTTTTTGGCATAGAGTTCTTCATAGTATTTTCTTACAATGCTTTGTATTTCTGTTGTGTCAGTTGTTATTTCTCCACTGTCCTTTCTAATTTTATTCATTTGAATCCTCTCTCTCTCTCTTTTTTTTTTTTTTGGTGAGTCTAGTTAAAGGTTCATCAATCTTGTTTACCTTTTCAAAGATCCAGCTTCTGGTTTCATTGATCCTCTGTATTGTTTCCTTAGCCTCTATGTTATTTATATCTGCTCTGATCTTTATTATTTCCTTCCTTCTACTTGTCCTGAGTTTTATTTGCTGTTGTTTTTCTAGTTCTTTTAGCTGCAGGGTCAGGTTGCTTATTTGAGCTTTTTCAAACTTCTTATGATATGCCTGTAGTGCAATGAACTTCCTTCTCAGTACTCCTTTTGCTGTGTCCCATAAATTTTGAGTTGATGTATACTCATTATCATTTGTTTCTAGAAACTTTTTTATTTCTTCTTTGATCTCATTGTTAATCCATTCGTTATTTAATATCATGCTATTTTGCTTCCAAGTGTTTGAGTATTTTTCAGTTTTTCTTTTGTGGTTGATTTTCTAGTTTCATGGTATTGTGATCAGAGAAAATGCTTGATATGATTTCATTTTTCTTAAATTTATTGAGACCATTTTTGTGTCCTAACATGTGGTTTATCCTAGAAAACGTACTGTGAGCTCTTGAGAAGAATGTACATTCTACTGCTTTAGGGTAAAAATTTCTGAAGATATCTATTAAATCCAGTTCATCTAGTGTATCCTTTAAGTCTGCTGTTTCTTTATTAATTTTCTTTCTTGTGGATCTGTCCAGTGTTGTTAGTGGCGTATTGAAATCCCTTACTATGATAGTATTGCTGTTAATCTCGCCCTTTATATCCATCAAAGTCTGCTTTATATATGTCGGGGCTACTATATTTGGTGCGTAGATATTTATAATAGTTATATCTTCCTGTTGAATTGTTCCCTTTATCATTATGTAGTGTCCTTCTTTATCTCTTACTATAGCCTTTGGTTTAAAGTCCATTTTGTCAGATATAAGTACTGCTACCCCGGCTTTTTTTTAATGAAATATTCCATTTTCATGAAATATTTTTCTCCATCCTTTTACCTTCAGTCTATGTGCATCTTTTGTTTTAAGGTGTGTCTTGTAGACAGCATATGTATGGGTCCTGTTTCTTTATCCATGCAGCTACCCTATGTCTTTTTATTGGATCATTTAATCCATTTACATTTAAGGTTATTATTGATATGTAGTTGTTTATTGCCATTTAATTTTTTAAAGCGTTTTTTTTTGTTTTTTTTTTTTGCTATATTCTTTCCTCCCTTTGAATTGTTCACAACAGGCCCCTTGGTATCTCTTGCAGAATTGGTTTGGTTTTAATGAATTCCTTGAGGCTTTTTTGTCTGGGAAGCTATTTCTCCTTCAATTTTAAACGTTAGCCTTGCTGGATAGAGTAGTTTTGGTTGTAGGTTCTTGTTCTGCATTACTTTGATTATATCTTGCTATTCCCTTCTAGCCTCATCTGTTTCTGTTGAGAAGTGTTAGCTCCCGGTGGTCCTGAAGGGTCCTCGGGGGGACCTGAGGAATGAACAAAGAGACACAAACACACACAAAGACGAACAAGACTGCAGCCCCGAAGGACTTTAGCTTTTTATTTTTATACTCTTTCACTGCCCTGGCGATGGTCCACATCCTGCTGCTATCTTACAGCTTACATACTTGGACACAGCCTGTCTCTTGTTCCTTCAAGGCCAGCGATTTCCCATCCTCAGCCCATCTTTGCTATCAAGCAAGGGCTCGGACATGTCCGCCTGCAGCACATGTCCTCTAGCACATTTTGTACTGGTCTTTATCTCAATGAGGTTACTGTATTTGCACAGCTTCCTCAGTTAACCCTTCATGGCACTCTGTCTTGTTTGCAAGTACAGTTTAGCCATGAGAAATCACAACACTCTTACATTTCTCCCTTTTTTTTTTATTTTTATTTAGTCTATATTGACTATTTTAGTTAATTTTATTTGTATTTAGTTATTTCTTTGGCGATAATAGTTTTATTAAAGTTATTAAAATTTTCTTAAAACCCTACTGGTTTTGGGATTACCTTATTGTAGTATTATTAGTTGTTGAGTTTTTATAGACTTTTTTTCTCTAGGTGGCTTGTATAGTGGATGATTATTATTATTTTAGGAGAGTAGTCTTATGCATTCTCTGGGGTGAGGGTTTGAGCCTCACCTCTATTGGTTTTTAAGTCTTTTTTTGATGGCCCCCCTTTGACTGTGTTTGTCTTAGGTTGTTTTTGTCTTCAGGAATCTTACCCGTCATTGACTAACTAGTTATTTTAGGGGCCAACTAGATTTATTTATAGCCACGAGAGTGAGAGAGGAGTAACATTTTTTTTGAAATACTTAGTTTTGACAGCTGATGTATTTATTTATTAAAAAATTTATAATATATTTTCTTTTTAATTTTTAGAGTTTAATATTAGATAAAGCCTACATTACTTTTTTATTTAGCTTGCATTTTATGCAGTATAAGAGATAACATGGTAGATTGTTGCTTTATTTTGTTTTGTCGCTAATTGTCTTTTATTTAGAAAGAGATAAATTGTTCACAAGTTTTCGAAGCATTTGCTTGTTGTCTTGTTTTACTCTGTCTCTGAACCATTGCCGGATGACTAAAAACAAAATAAATATAACAATTATAATTACACTGGTATTGACAATGATATGTGAAAACATATTAGTTATAGTAGTAAAAGGATTTATATTAGTAATACCATTAGCTATATTTTGTAAAATTTCCTTGCTGTTAAGATTAGGCAATTGTTTGGCAAAGGTTTTTGCAATAGTATTTTGTAATTCTATTATTTCCTCCGTAATATTTTGATGTTCTAACAAATTGTTTTTTATTTTATTTCATTGCTGGGTATAATTATATGGTATAGATGTTATACATAATGTAGTAGAATTTTAATTACATTTTAACAAACTTTTAGTAGTCAAGACAGTAATTTGATTTCCTAATTATTTGACTGTATGTTGTAAGTTTTGAATGTCTATGTTTATTTGAGAGTCTACCCGTTGTTGTTGCATTCATAAGGAATGGGCGTCTTGGTATCAACTTTTCACAAAGTCGGCAGTCTGGACGCTATGGTAAAGTGTCGTTCCAGCAACAGCTGCGGTCGCAGTGACTGCTGCAAGTCCGAGTACTACTGCAAGTATGACTCTCACCATTCTTCGTGTCCGCTTCAGCAAAACATCAACAGCATAGTAAAGGGCGGTTAGTCTTGCCGAATCACTCTATGGTCGAAACAGTGGGCAGGCAACCACAAGTCTGTTCGTAGTCTTGTGAACAGCAACTTGTCAACAGATGCATTAAAAGAACTCCACCAAGTTATATTAGTACATTGTAATAACTGACATTCAGAACAAGTAATTCGTCCTAGAGTTTTATTCCAACTCTATGGTCCTTTCACTAACATGTAAGGATATTGTACACATGCCTGAATCCAAATGCTTTTATTATTGTAAAGATGAATGTGAAAAGGTTGCAAAGTATTATGTTGCAAAGACATATTACCTTTTCAAATATGTATAGGTTTAGCAGAAGCAAGGATTTTCTAAATTTGTCCTTGTGGGATTGAAGTGTTTTCATAAAAAGGGTGTGGGGGCGCTAAGCCTCCCTCTTGCCAAACGATTGTTTCATTGGTAGAACCATCTAAGGTATTGTTATTCTTATGCCATCCTAAACGATAGTGAGTAAACTTAGTTTGAAAAGTACCATGGGCACTCCAATCTAATATGCGATGCTCGCTATTATTTACAAGCATGGTAGGAAAATGACCTCTATATTGGACCCAGTCTATATGCTGAATTGGTCCAGAAATGATGGGGGTCGTGCATAAAGGCAAATTAGGGGGTTTAAGAGTAGAATTGTGAATATGTTCTAACTGCTTAAAACTTTTCATGGTTAATACAATTATGGATGAAGCTAATGTAGAATAATTGTGTTTTAAAGTCCATACTTCATGAGAAAAGTTTAGGTACATACTATCATTGTTTATATAAACAGGAACATTAGATGAGGCTATAGTATAATTATGTACAGTGGGTGTATGAAGCCATGAATGATGCGTCTCCCATCCGTTGCATGATGGATAGGGAAGTAGGTTAGTATTATTTATACAAACTGGCATTTTTAAATCACCCTATGCTACAGCTTGTAGCAAAGGAGGGTTGGGCAAATATGCCCAATAAGTATAGTTGTTAGCATGGACCATACTTACCTGACATGTTATCACCGCCATCATAGCCAGCAGTAAATTGGCAGGACTTAAAGGTTGATTTATGCGATTCAGCACTTTTTCTGCTTCCTTGGACAGCTTCTTCAATTGCTCCCAAGAAGGGGGGTTGGCTTGCGCAGCAGCTATAGTAAAGGTGCGCTGAGTGTTCAGAGTGGAGAAGGTCCGGAAAAGCATATCATTCACAGAGTTGTTCATGATGAGATCTTCACCCGTCGAGATGGAATCCAAAAGTAATTAGTATTTACGGAAACATAAGAAGACCCTCGCCCCAAGTGCCACAAAAGGCCTTGTTCCCATTTCTTATCATCAGTCTGAATCCAGACAGATTGAGGAGTACCAGCGCGAAAATTTTTTATTTGTTGTTGTGTATTATTGTGTTGTTGTTGTGAAGTGTGATGTTGTATGCTGGCTGTAGTATTCTGTGTTGTCCAATAGTTGAGATGATTCAAGGTGAATAATACTTGAGCTAACTGCATTTGTGGACGAAGCACCCGAGCTCCTCATCTGTTTCTGTTGAGAAGTCTGATGTCATCCTTATGGGGGCTCCTTTGTAGGTGATAGCCTTTTTTTCTCTAGCATCTTTTAAATTTTTTTCATTATCCATTAGCTTTGTTATTTTAACTATGATGTGTCTTGGTGTAGTTTTCTTTGGGTTTCTCTTTAATGGATTTCTGTGTGCTTCTTGAACATGTGGAATGTTTCACAGCCTTAATTTAGGGAAGTTTTCAGCTATGATTTGATTGAACAAAGTTTCCATTTTCTGTCCTTTTTCCTCTTCTTCAGGCACCCCTATGATACAAATGTTATTTCTCTTCATGTTGTCACAGAGCCCACTTAGAGTTTCCTCACATTTTTTGAGTCTCTTTTCCTTTTTCTTCTCTGCTTCTGTGCCTTTGTTTATTGTGTCCTCTAACTCGCTGATTCGACCCTCAGCCTCATCCATTCTGCTTTTGATTCCTTATTTGTGGTCTTCAGTTCTGATACTGTATTTGTCACTTCTGTCTGATTTTTTTTATTATTTCAATTTCTTTTTTTATACTTGTTATCTCTTTCTTTTGGTGTTCATAATGACTATCAAATGTTGCTCTAATTTGTTTGAACATCCTAACTATTATTATTCTAAATTCTGCTTTTGGTAGTTTGGTTATATCTGGTTCATTCAGGTCCTTCTCTGTGGATTTCTCTTGATTCATTTGGTTTGCATTCCTCTGCCTGCCCATTTTGTCTGTGTATAAGCAAGTTGTGGCCACTGGAGTCCAGTAGGTGTTGCCTTTGTGTTCTCTAGGTGTGGTCTGTCTGCAGAGCCCCCACCCCTTCTGCTGCTGCCAGGGCGGTTGTGTATGGGCGTTGCCAGCGCCAGTCTACAGAGACTGTTGCTGTGATTTCCGCCTCTCCTTCGCGGGAGGGGCTGTCACTCAAGCCACAAGCCTCAGCACCAAGGGCAGAGGTGAGCACCTTTGCTCAGCTGTGGACCCCGCCCGTTTCTGGTCTTCCGCCCAGCACCGGTAGTCAGAGCCTACTTGCGACAGTTTCTCGGGTTGGGTGGGGCTTTTGATGTGCTCTCAGGTGTGAGCTTTTGCCCATCCGGAGTTTTAGCCCCGCCCTCGAGGCAGGGCCCTCCTGCGCAGGGTTGCAAACTGAGGTTTATTGGTCCGGGCGTGTTTGCTGGCCTGAGTTCAGCTGCGAGCTTCCACTTGTCCCGGACTCTACCCCGCCCCCACGTTTGTAGTCAGCTCCCTTACGCAGGATGACAAACCGCGGTTGCAGTTTCTCCAGCAGGGCAGGGCTGGTAGCGTGAGCTCAGCCACGAGCCCCTGCCCGTCCCTGGTCCTATCCCCATTCCGCAGTCGGGCCGGCTTATGCAGGGTCGCAGAGCAGATCTCTGTCCGTTCCTTGCCTCCTGCTTTTTCCCCGCAGGTGGGGTTACAGTCGAGCCGCAGCTGCCGTACTGCTTTCGCGTGTCCCCTCCACCCCTGCTGGGCTAAACCAAGCTCACACCGGCTGGGCCTCCGCCCATGCCGACAAGACCACGTTTCAGCATCCTGCCGCCACCATACCCTTCAGCAACCCTCAGCAGAGTAGAAAGGGCCCTAATACTCCACACTGTAGGCCTGGGAGCTCCCTCCCTCTAAGCAGCTCTGCTCTATTTGCCGTGGGAGAGCTTGTTTGGCTAGTGTCCTGTCTTTCTTTGCTGGTGTTGCTAGTTCCAGGGCAAATATTCGTTTTCGATTAGGGAAATGACTTAGCCCAGGGGTTAGGGTGGCTGTACCTCAGAGTGTTTGTCCCTGTGCCTTCCATCCACACTCTCTTCCCACTCCTCTGGTGCTCTCCTCTTTCCTTGTTCCCCGGAGCCCTGGGTGTGTGGTTGTGAGAGAGGTTTTCTGCGCTGTCCCTTTAAAAAGAATCTTGGGTCTGAGAAAGCTGTCTCTCTCTCACAAACAGTATCCTCACTTGTTTCACAGCTCAATACTGTCCAAACGCCTCTTCTAGGCTCTGGGACTGATGGCTGGGGCTTGGTTCCTAGGACCCAGGTCCCTCCCTCTCCGCCAAACTCTTCTCCCGCCACGCGGGTCTCTCCCGGCTGCCGTTTGCTCCGGGGAGCTGGGCAGCCCTCTTTGCGTTTTTGCTATTCCTACCAGTCTCAATGTGGCTTCTGCAGTGTTCCTTGGTTGAAGGGTCCACTTAGTTTAGTTCAAATTTGGTTTATCCAGATGATGGTTCTTAAAATTGAGTTATAATCCACTTTGGTTCTGGGAGTTGGAAGTTGGTACGTCCGCCTACTCCATTGCCATCTTCCCACCAAAACAGTGTTAATAAATTGACTGATGTGATTATGGAGGTTGGCAAGTCTCAAATCTGCAGAATTGGCCAACAGGCTAGAGAGTTGATGTACAAGTCTTGAGTCTGAAGGCAGTGTTGAAGCAGAATTCCTCCTTTCTTGGGGGGCATAAATCTTTCCTCCCAAGGCCCGCCACTGATTGACTGAAGTGCATAAAATTTTGATTATTTTCAATGAAATAAAGTTTAGCTATTTCTTTGTATTAGAACTTAACTGTACCAGAACCTCTGTTTCTACTTTTACTGAGTAAATCATCATTGATTTTTTTTCTACATTTATGTGCCTTTTGTTAAGATAATGACATTTTCACCCCATATATTTGTAAAATGATGTACTATGTTTTTACATTTTATATTTCTATTTTAATATTTTAAAATTGAAGATGTGTAGTTTCCTTCAGAGATTTAATGACTATGGTGGCATTTCAGGTGCTGCTGTCCTAACTGTAGTTTTGAGCAGAGTAACAAAAAATTACTAATGTGTAAGTTTATGTGAAGAGAAATATGAAAATAGATATATAACTAAATGCAATATAAATTCTCCAATCCAAGACACATAATATTAAATGCATATATTCATTTATGGCCATCAATATAATTGAATATTGTCTACATTTTAATTTGTTTGTGTATTAATTTAATTATTATTTACTATATAGTTTTATATAATCTTTTTTTAGGGATGTGAAAATGAGCTGTCAGTATGAATAGGATGATTACTTGTATATCATAGGGATGCTTTCTTTGTGAAAGTAAAGTTTTCTTTCATATTATTGCTTATTGTTTCTTCAAAATTTTATAAATTTTATTATATTTTTTCTTGATAATAAGTACATTTTATTTTTAATCAGTGAAAAGAATAAATAAAGACCATTCGGGAAATACCAGTACTGATTTTTATTCAGTAATATTACTTTTTATTGTGTTATGCTCAGAAAAGAATAGCTTTTTGCCATCATTTTTAAATTACTACACTAGGAATCACAAGGCTGTCAAAAGAAATATTGTTTGGAAACCTGCTTTCAAGGATCTGAATATCTTGTTAAGGTCATAGAATATTCACCTATGCAATTACTTACCAAGAATATGTAAAATAAGTTCAGATTTAATACTCTGAATAGGTTTTAGAAAGGAAGCAAAGATTCTAAGAATGCAAACAGTAGAGAAGTATTAACAGGAAGGCATCATGAATTGAGTTTGGAGTAAGTGCTAAATGCAGGGAAAATAGTATCTCAGAAAAGGCATATCAGTTCGTGAAGAATGTCATTTACTAAAGCATAGAGGATGGTCCTGGCCAGAAAGCTTGGTTACTTTCTATTGTGTTGTGCATTGGAAAGAATAACTTACATGTCATCATTTGTAAACGTTGCCCTGGTGTGCGAGAGGTGCCGGTTCAATCCCTGGTCAGGGCGCATACAGGAACAGATTGGTGTTCTTGTCTCTCTCACTTTCTCCCTTCCTTCCTCTCTCTAAACTTAATAAGTAAACATTAAAGAAAAAAAGGATGGTTTGATCATAATAAGTGCAAAGGATGGCCTTTTCCTGTTGGACTTATACTTTTTCTTCTTTTACAAACTGTGACTCTTAGATTTGGAATCAAACAAATACTGCTTCAAATTCTGTACCACCAAATACTGGCTATGTGTCTTTGAACAAGCTTTATTTTTGTCATGTTTAAAATGGGAGCAAAATTAACCTACCTTGAGGATGTAATAAAATGATGTATCAGAAGTCTTTTGAACAGATCTAGACAAATAGTAAATACTAAGTCAATTACATTATATTTCTTAGTATGTGTTTATATTATAAATAGTACTTTGCACATTTTACACTGTTTATTTGTTACTCTGTTGTACTGTAAGTTTTTTAAAGAGCAACTTTTATATCAGGCACTATATAGTCATATTATAGGGATACAGTCAATTTTAAAACAAGTAATTGTTCAGGTAAAGAATTGTTCAAAAGTAGAAAAGCTTTTTGGAGAAGTATCAGGTTGAAGTCAGAAAAAAGATAATCAGAGGGAAACATTAAAGGTTGAGGAGTGGCATCACCAAGATGGTGACAGGTCATTCCTGATTTTGCTGCCCATCACAGGAAGAACTACCAATATTCATGGACAAGCCACCACTGACAGAATTCTAGAACATGGGATTGATGCTGAAACATCCCTATGTACCACAGGGACCAAAAGAAAAACACCTTAGAAAAGGTAGAAGGATAGGCTCCATGCTGACCACATTCCCATTCCTCCAGGCTGGTGCAGCACCCTGCTGTGAAGTCTCTCCTGAGCCTATGGTATCTCTGGTAGAGTGAAACCCTGCACCCACTCCCAGCATGGTGGTTTGCTTCATAATAGCCTCTACTCTGGTTTAACTACAAGGAGGACAGGGGAATGTGGAGGGTCAACCACTGAGAATTTGTTTGTGACAAAGAAATGGGAAGGCCTACAAGTATGAGCACTAGGATCGTGTCCTAGTTTCAGTGCCCAATAGCAGTCCCAACTAGCAGCTTTTCTTATCTGTGGCACCAAGCAGTCATGGTTCTACCAGGGAACTCTGGGGTGCAGGTCTACCTAACTTGGGACACCAAATCAGTTTTGTTGGCACTAGAGCCTGGTCTGCTCACACTGAGGTAGAAGAGCTCATTCATAGCTCCAGCCACTATTGATCATGGCTTTCAACCTCTCAGGTCAAGAAAGATTTTTCAGGAAAATTCGGGATTTTCTTTAAGTGGTTCTTCCAGTCCTTCCCAGGCAGGAGCTTGAGTTAGATGCACGTACTCAGTGGTGTGCTCCCCAGCATCTGACAAGAGAGGCTGGCAAGAACACCTAGAAGCTGCAAAATCCATCAACTCTGAAGCTGAGAGGAAGGCATGCAGAGCTGATTACCTCCAGTGCAAAGCCAGTAGCCCTATTTGTCCAGAAAATTTGGGGCATAGGTCAGCATTAGTGGGTTTGGACCTGTTCTCCCACTGTGCCTAGGCAGGAAAATTAATTCATAGCTCCACTTATTGCTCCGCCAACAAGAGAACCTTACCAGAGGACACAGGAAGCTGTGTAGCCATCCAATAGTTCTGCTGACACATGAACAGAGAATACTGCTTGTGGCTTTTCGTGCCGGCTGAGCAAAACTGGTGGCCTCATGTGTCCAAGATACTGAGTGCACTCTTGCCTTATTAGGGTTCCCAAACAATGCTCTATCAGGTCAGAAACCTAATTGTTGACCCCACTAACAGCTGAGTATAGTGCCCTGACTTGACTATCTAGAAAACCTGATCCGAGTAACCAAGTAACTGTGGAGGCCATATTACAGGCTCTGTTGGGTGGGCAATCAAGTCAGCAGTCCTATCCAGCTGTTCTCAGTCAGTGGCATAACCCCACTACAAACTTCAGTGCTTGAACAATTGCCTCATCCTAGAATAGACCCCAATAGCATTCCAATATTCCCAATGTGGTTACCAGCAGACATATCTACAACCCAACTGAGTTGACCGGTGAACATTTTCTCTGTCAAAGTGAACCTGCAGAGTCTAGAAGAGGAGACACTTTATATAAATGTACAGATATCTATATAAAGAATCAAAGATAAAATCAAATAAATATAATACCAACAAAGAAAACTAATTACTAATAGAGCTGTAATAACTGATCCTAAAGAAATGGAAATTTATGAACTATTAGATAAAAAATTCAGAATAATCCATTTTAAGGGGTTTGTGAGGTACAAGAACACTAAGACAACTAAACAAAATTGAAAAATAATGCATGAAGAAAATGAAAAGTGTGACAAAGAATTGAAATTGGAACTACGCCCACCTCTGCCCAGAATCCTAAAGGTAAAAAATGTAATGACTATATGAAAGAATTCAATGCAGAAGAATCAGTGACATGGAACATAGAACATTTGAAATCATCCAGTCAGAGGAATAAAAAGGGAATAGAATGAAGAAAGCCTATGGGACATATAGGACACAATGAAAAAGAATGTTTATATTATGGGAATTTTAGAGGAAGAATAGGAAGAGAAAGGGATACAAAGTATATTTCAATCCATATGACCATAAACTTCCCAAACCTTAGAAAGAGAGATGAACAGTCAGATTCAAGGGCTCAATGAGGAGATCTTGAACAGGGCTACATAGATACATTGTGATTGTTAAAAGTTAACTATAAATTTTTTTTTTTTACAGGGACAGAGAGAGAGTCAGAGAGAGGGATAGATAGGGACAGACAGACAGGAACAAAGAGAGGCGAGAAGCATCAATCTTTAGTTTTCCGTTGCTGTTGCAACACCTTAGTTGTTCATTGATTGCTTTCTCACATGTTCCTTGACCGTGGGCCTTCAGCAAACCGAGCAACCCCTTGCTGGAGCCAGTGACCTTGGGTCCAAGCTGGAGAGCTTTTGCTCAAGCCAGGTTGGCCCGAGCTTGGGATCTCGAACCTGGGTCTTCCGCATCCCAGTCCGACACTCTATCCACTGCGCCACCGCCTGGACAGGCATAAAAATTTTTTTTTTACAGTAGCAGAAAAAATAGAGGAGGTATTATTATATACAAGGGAACTCCCATAAAAGTATGGTAGATTTTCAACAGAAACTTCAGGCCAGCACAGAATGGAAAAACATATTCAAAATTTTGAAAAAAAGTACTGTCAACCAAGAACACTGTAGCTGGTGGAGATGTCTTTAGAAATGATGAAGTGATAAAGACTTCCTGGAAGAAATGAAAATTAAAGGGATTCACCAGCACTAGATCTGCCCTATAAGAAATGCTGAATGCTAGAGGGGTTTCCTTGAATGAAAATAAAAATATGGTAATTAACAATATAAAAACCTAAGAAGGCAGTGTAAAAATTACCTATAAATAAAATTATATTATAAAAGTTGCATTTTATAAAATGGCAATGGTAGTGTATTATTCACATACAACTCTATTTAAAATTTATTAGTTAACAAATGTAAGAATAAACACAACTATCATAATCTGTTATTAGTTACAGAATATAACATATATAAATATTACCATAACCTAAACTAATAGAGATGGGAAATAAAAGTGTAAAGCATAGAACTTCATTGAAGTTAAGTTGTTATTAGTTCATAATGAGGTGTTATAATTTTAACCTGTCCTATGTAAGCCTTATGGTAACCATAAGGGAAAACCCTGCAGTAATTACACAAAAGAATATGACAGATCAAAGCACACTGATGCTACAAGACTACAAAACACCAAAAAGAAAAAAAAAAAGAAAAAGAAAAAGGTAGAATAAGAAACAAAAACAATGGATCTACAAAACAACAAGAAAACAACATAATAGTGATAGTTAAATCTTTACTTACTAATAATTAAGCATATGGATTAAATTCTCTAATCAAAAGACACAGAATGGCTGAAAAAAAGAAAAAGGAACAAACAAGATTCAATTATTTGCTATGTATAAGAGATTCATTTTAGCCTGAAAGAAACTCATAGACTGAAGGAATGGAAAATATGTTAAGCAAACTGTAACCAAGATAAATAAATAAATAAATAAATAAAAATAACAAAACTCCCCCAAACCAAAGATAGCTATACTTATATAAACTTTAATAAACTTTTAAGTAAGTATGGTAAAAAGAAACAAGGAAGGTAATTATAAAATGATAAAAGCAATCACTATGTCAAGAAGATGTATTAAGTGTAAATATGCGCTTAACATCACAACATATACATACATAGAACAAAACTAACATAACTAAAAGGAGAAATAAGCAACAATACATTACTAATTGGGTATTTTAATACCTTAATCTCAACAAAATAAATCATCCACACAAAGGATCAGTGCAGGAATAATGACTTTTTATAAGCTTGAAAATCAAGTGGACCTAACATACATACACAGGGCATTCTATTGAGAACAACAGAATACCCATTTTTCTCAAGTACACATGAAATTCTAGGATAGACCAGATGTTAGCCACAAAAGAAATCTTAACAAATTCAAGAATATTGAAATTATACCAAATATCTTTCTTGATCACAGTGGTACAAAACTAGAAATCAGTAACAAGAAGAAAACTGGTAGATACATGCATACATGGAAATTAAAACTCATAAAAATTAAATATTTTGAGACAAATAAAAATGGAAACACAAAATACCAAACTGTTTAGGGAAGTAGCAAAAGCAGTTGCAAGAGAAAAATTTATAGCAATAAATAACTATGTTATGAAGTAAAAAGATCTTAAACAACCTAACTCTATGCCTTAATGAACTAGGAAAAGCACAGACTTAGCCCAAAGTTAGCAGAAGGAAGAAAATAGTAAAAATTAGAGCAAAAATACATGAAATAGAGAACAGGAAAACAACAGAAAAGATTAACCAGGATAAGAGTTAGTTCTTGAAAAGAGAAACAAAATTGAGAAACATTTAGTCAAGAAAAAAGGAAAGAAGACCAGATTAACAAAATTATAAATGAAATAAGGAGACATTAAACTGATACCACAGAAATAATAATCATAAGATGCTATTATGAGCCAGTATACAACAACAAACTGGACAGCCTAGAAGATAAATGGAAAAATTCTTAGAAACATATAAGCTACCAACATTGAATTGGAGAAAATAGAAAGTCTGAAAGGACCAATTGCTAGCAATAAGATTTAATCAGTAATCAAAATTATTCCAAAGAAGAAAAGCCTGGGATTAGGTGGTTTAACTGCTAAATTTTACCATCAAGAATTAACATCAGTGTTTCTCAAACTTTTTCAAAAAATTGAAGAGGATGAAATATTCCCAAGTTCATTTTACAAGGCCAGCATTACTCTGATGCTATACTTATATAAACTTTAATAAACTTTTAACTAAGTATGGTAAAAAGAAACATAGTATTGGAATTCCTGGCCAGAGCAATAAATTAAGAAATAAGAAAGGCCTTTTAAATTGTAAAGGAAAACATGAAACTATTACTACTTTCATCTGACATGATATTATATATAGTAACTTCTAAAGAACTCACCGTAGAACTGTTTGAGCTAATCAAGGAATTCAGTAATGTTGCAGGAAAACAAAATTAATATACACAAATCAGTATTGCTTCTAGGCACTAGCAAATTATTTGAAAAATAAATAAACCATTTACAGTACCATCAAAAACAATAAATTACTTATAAACAAATTTTACTACAGAGGTGAAAGATCCTTACTCTGAAAAGGACAAGACACCCATGAAAGAAATTGAAAACAGAAATAAATGGAATTGTATCTTGTTCATAGATTGATTAATATTGTTAAAATGTTCATACTACCTAAAGTTGTTTATAGATTTAACATAATCCCTATCAAGATTCCACTGGCATATAAAATAACATAAAAGTAACATAACAAAAAAACAAAAACAAAACAAAACCTCATAAAATTTATATGGAATCACAAAGGTCTCCAAAGATAACCTGAGAAAGAAGTACAAAGTGGGAGGCATCAAATTTTTTCTTTTCAAGCTATATTTAAAGCTATAGTAATCAAAACAGTATGTTTCTGTGTGGCATGAAAACATACACATAGACGAATGAAACAGAATAGAGAGCCCATAAATAAAATCAAACACATACAGTCAACTAATATTTGTCTGAGGAGCCTAGGTTATTCAATGGAGAAAAGAATCTTTTCAATAAGTAGTGCTGGGAAAATTGTATAGTCACATGTAAAAATGAAACTAGACCCCTATCTTACACCACTAACAAAAATTAAATGCATTATAGATGTAAATGTAAGACCTGAAACCATTAAATTCCTAGAAGAAAATACAGGAAAAAAGTTTGTTGACATGGGTCCTGGCAATGATTTTTGGATATGATACACTAAGCCAGTGGTTCTCAAACTTTTTGAAGTTGGGGCGCATTTAAAATCTTACAAATAATTGTAGGTGCACTATATACAAATTTCTGAGAAATATATTATAATAATTAAAGAAAAAATATAAAGCCCAAGTGTGCTTTTATGGTAATTAAACAAAATAGATATGACAAAATTAAATTTATTCTGACATTAAAAACCATTTTTATGTTACATTTTTGAGTTATGATTTTTAGAATTCATAAAAAAGAGGGGTTAAAAATAAAAAATGACAAAAAAGTTATCTTTTTAAATATATAGATACATTCTTAGTAAGATTTAGTAAATTTGGCAGGTCCCGGCGTGAATGTGCTGTTTTTTCATTCTTGTGTTTATGAGAAACATGAGCTTAATATGTCCGAGTGATTTCTTCAATGTTTGGGCATATATTTGAAAGGCAAACTCTCATTTTCTTGTCAATACATGGAAGAATTTCTCTCTTTTTACTCTTAATTGTATTGAGAGTAGAAAATCCTAATTCACATAAATAGGATGTTGAAAATTGTAAAATGTTCAAAGCTCTTTTAGATATTGCCACATATTCTTTTTTTATAAAAATCAAAAGACTTCAAGAGACAATTCCTTATGTTTAATCATCAATCCATGATCAGTGGATATAGCTGCCAGTTCTTCTTCTGTTAATGTTAAACAAAAATCACTTGAAGCTTCCATGAATGGGTTTCTAATCCAGTCACATTTTTCAGTGTTAAGTGATGGAAAATGCTATAAATTAAATTCTGCCAGTCAGCCTTCAAGTTCTATTTTATTTACACTTAACATTTGCTCACTTCCAGAATTGGATTCTTCAATATCACGCTTCTTTTTGAGAAATCTATCCATATTATTTGGGTGTATTTATTTAAAAATAATATAATGATGTGTTAATAATAAGTATAATAATGATATGTTAAGAAAAAGAGCAGTATTTCTATAGTAAAATGGTATAATAGAGTAACTATATTTATTTTTATATCTGGGCACATGCCGCGAACCAGCGCAGCTAGTAATTCCAAGTCCTGAGTGGGAACGGTGCGGAATTAAGAAAATACGTGGAATTAAGAAAATGCAGGGTCAGGAGGGCCCTGTAATTGCTGCTGGCAAGAAAAATGTGTGCCCCAAAACTGCATCTTGCTTTATTTATAGGGCAAAGTGGGCCATTAGCAAATCAATGGAATCTTTGATCATGTTTCCAAGGCCACCCAAGAATTTTACCAAGTGCAAAAAAACCCCACCATACATATCATCTTAACTTTACATCAAACAAAGGATAGATGAAAGTTGCCTCCAGTCTTTCCGGGGAACATGGGGGGTAGTGTAAACAATCCAGCTTAACAGCCTTTTGCAACCTAATCAGGCAAGTGAGGTGGGGGATTGGGCAGACTGTCAGCTTACAGTCAATTCCCCACATTTCTGTACCCCAAAAATCTAAACTCCAAAAACCCTGTTGGTTGTTTGGTCCCCAACATGCACATATTTCTCTGGAATACCATTGGGTACAACTGGAAATTTTCTAGGGCGCACACTTTGAGAAACACTGCATTAGGGAAATGCAAGTCAAAACCATAATAAGATATCGCCTCACATCTGTTAGAGTGGCTGTTATCCAGAAGACAATACATAACAAGTGTTTGTGAGGATGTGCAGAAAAAAAATCTTTGTGTACTTTGATGGGAATGTGAAATGGTGTAGCCACTGTGCAGAAAGTATGGAAGATCCTCTATTAAAAATTTGTTAATAGAAATATTATATGATTCAAGAATTATACTTCTAAAATATGTCTAAAGAAAATGAAAGCACTAACTTGAAATATATCTGCATCCCATGTTAATAGTAGTACTTACAATATTTAAAATATGGAAACAACGTTAGTATCCATTTCATTTGTGGATGAATGAATAAAAAAGTAAAAAGTTTTGGTATATAATTTTGGCATACTATTCAGCCATAAAAATTTATGAAATTCTGCTATTTGTGGTAATATGGATGGACTTTGTGGGTATTATGCTGAGGTAAATATATCAGAGAATAGACAAATACTTTATGATCTTGCTTATATGTGGAATGTAAAAAATACAAAATCATCCCCAAAATCTTTATTTATAGAAAAAAATCGGATTTGTGGTTTTCAGAGGCAAGGGTGGGTGGTATTTGGAGAAAGGTGTTCAAAGGGTACAAACTTCCAGTTTTACAATAAATAAGGGATGTACTTACTGTACAACGTGATGGTTATGGTTAAACCTGTTGTACGAAATATAAGAAAGTTGTTTAGAGAGTAAATCCTAGGAGTTTTCATCACAAGGAAAAATAATTTTTTTACTTCCTCTTTTTATTGTGTTTATATGAGATACAAACTAAAGTTACTGCAGTAATCATTTCACAATACAGGGTAAAGCAAAAGTAAGTGTACAGTTGTAAATATGCAAAAGTTTATTTTTGTATTCTTATTTAATAATTATGGTATTATTTCCCATAAAATAACTGTAAATCTACTTTTGCCCCACCCCGTATATTTAAGTAAAACCATTATGCTGTATACTTGAAATATTTTCAGTGATGTATATCAATTATATGTCAATAAAATTGGAAACTAAGGGGGAAGGAATAAAGTTTAGATTGGAGAAAATTCCTTTTATCAGTGGAATTATACTTGGGTAGCATTATTGGCAGCAGTGGATTAAGGTTGTCTGAGACAAGTTTATAAACTTTCTATATATGATGTCTTAGAGGAAAAATTCCTTTTAATTAAGTTCTAATATTATTCTTAAAAAGCAATATATATTTAGCATGGACAAAGGAGCTAAGAAGAAAGATATACAGTAGGAGAAGAGAGCAAAAGATATAGGTTAAAATGTGGATAGATAGAGCCCTGGCCAGTTGTCTCAGCGATCAAGTGTTGGCTGGTGTGTGGAAGTCCCAGATTAGATTTCTGGTAAGGGCACACAGGAGAAGTGACCATCTGCTTCTTCACCCCTTCCGCTTCTCTCTCTCTCTCTCTCTCTTTTTCCTATTTTTGCAGCCATGGCTCGAATGGTTCAAATAAGTTGGCCCTGGGCACTGAGAATGGTTTCATGGCCTCACCTCAGGCACTGAAGTAGCTCAGTTGCTGAGCAACAAAGCAGCGGCCCCACAGAAGCAGAGCATCACTCAGTAGGGGGTTTGCAGGGTGGACCCCCATTGGGGCAAATGCGGGAGCCTGTCTGTCTGTCTCTTCACCTCTCACTTAAAAGAAAAGAAAAGAAAAGAAAAAATATGTGGACAGAAAGAAAAATGCCAGGTTGGCCCAAATACTGTTTTAGATACCACTATAGCTCAACAATAGCCAAAAAAACAAAGTATTTTAGTGATTCATGTGTTCTATACTGTGTCCCTTTGTTTTCTCTTAGTGGAGCTATAAATATCACAATCCTGGAGCAAGACCCTCCAAAATGTTGACATGTTGTTTTCCCATTGCCTCTTGTCAGTATGTGTTCTGATAGCAAAGTTATTTATTTATTGTCATTTTGTTATTATATATTAAAAATAGTCTCCTAAGTACTATTTTTGCATTAACTTTTTAAATATTAAAATAATTTTTTTTAAGTGAGAGGAGGGAGGTAGTGAGACAGACTGCCACACGTACCCTGACTGGGTTCCAGTTGGCAAACCTGTGTGGGGTCAATGCTCAGAGCAGTGGAGCTCTCCTCAACACCCTGGGCAAGGCTCGAACCAATGGAGCCACTGGCTGTGAGACGGGAAGAGGCAGAGGGGGAAAGGGAAGGGGAGAGAAGCAGCTGGTCGCTTCTCTTGTGTGCCCTGACTGGGGACCGAATCTGGCACATCTGCACACCGGCTGACACTCTATCCACTGAGCGAACTGACCAGGGCCTGTATTAACTTTTTTTTTTTTTGCAGTGCATTAACTTTTTAAAAAATGTAGTCAATATAAAGTATTATATTAGTTTCAGATGTACAATAAAGGAATTTGATATTTTTGTATCATACATTGTGATCACCCCACTATTCCTAGTAATAATCTGTTACCATGTAAACTGATCATAATATTATTGAATATATTCCTTTTCAGCTTTTTCACCTCTGCCCCTATACCCTTCCCCTTTGCTGTTTTTTTTTAATAGTCCACATATATATGAAATCATATGGTATTTGTTTTCCTTTTCTGATTTACTTCACTTAACATAGAACCTTCTAAGTGCTTCCATGTTGTAGCAAATAGAAGGATTTCAGTCTTTTTTTATTGCTGCATAATTTGCATTGTGTGTGTGTGTGTGTGTGTGTGTGTGCGTGTGTGCGTGCGTATACACACAGTCATCTATCAAAAGAAACTAGGTTACTTCCAAATCTTTGATTTGTAAATAATGCTGCAATGAACATAGGGATGCATATATCTTTTAAAATTAATGCTTTTTATATTCTCTTTGGTAAATACCCAGAAATGGTAATGTGAGGCCTGAAACCATAACATTCCCAGAAGAAAACATAGGGAATAAACTCTTTGACATCAATCTAAGTAATATCATTTTGGATATGTCTCCTCAGGCAAGGCAAAATAAAACCCCAAATAAACAAATGAGGCTTCATCAAATTAAAAACTTCTACACTGTTGAGGAAGCCATCAACCAAAAGACAATTTACTGGATGAGAGAAAATATTGTAAATGATATAACTGATAAGGTGTTGATATCCATAATATACAGTATAAGGAACTCATTTTAGTCAATAAAAAAATAAACTATCCAATCAAAACACTGGGCAGAGGACATGAAAATTGTTACTTTGATATCATTATGTAGTAGCTCACTTCTGTTTGCAGACACTTCAGTTCTAGTTGATAATTTTATTTTACTGACCAATACTTGTTTTTGTAGGTGCTCACAAGGCCTTTACGGATTGACAACCACTGACAATATTTTTCTCATACCTGCCCTAGTAAAACCACCTCCCTGAATCTATTATATCTTAGAATAATTTATTTGTGTACTTTGAAAAGCTTTCTATGAAATTATTAATTGAACGAGATGATAAAAGTTTATCTGTATACCATTGTCCAATAAAAGTGGCTTAATTTTATATTATATTTGCTTAAACATGAACATGTGTAGTTTGGAACAAGCTCTATGATATATAGTTACATTTTTATAAAACTTCTATTAATTTTTATACAATGAAAGGAGAAAATTATGAACTGCATGTTTTTATGTTTAATGAGAACAAAATTCAAACTTCAGTAATTTTTCAAAATGATGTATGTACCTAAGAATAACTTATTTTTAAAATTTGAAAATAAAGTCACAAAATTGGAATAAAGAAAAAATTAAGGAATGAATGAATTTGAAAAACTAATATTGAGAATATTGTTGCAATTTTAAAATTATCTCTTAGGTTTTTAAAAGTATATTTTTTAAAATGTAGTTATTAACTAAAAATTGAGAAAACCTCCCCTACTATAATGACCTTTAAGCTTAATTTTTAAATGAATGTAGTTTTTCTGTAGTTAAAATATATATGCTTTCAATGTAGATTGTGATGGGCTTTTTTTTCAATATGAATATTATATTTTATTTTCTGTATTCTTATTAGAGAAAATAAAGTTTCATACTCTGATTAAGACTTGGCTTTATATTTTTCTTTAGGGGTGTTGTAGATGTTTACATATAATCTACTGTTCATCAGATGTTACATAAGGGTCTGTTTGTGCTAGTGAGACATTCTCTTGCTACAGAATAAAGCATTATGTCTTTGCCTTTAATTGCAGTACTTCCAAATTTATATCCTAGAGTTTCTTTTTTTATTTTTATAATTATATTTACTTGTTAGATTTAATTAAAAAGTGTTGATTACATATATTAAAATATTTTTCTAATTAAGTATATATAAAATGACATTGTTTCTGTTTTTACCTTGTATATTATTATTTTCTCCTTAATCAGTTCTGAAAAAAAAAATAATATCTGAAGAAAATCTGGATGAACATTTAGCTGATTTTATTTTTGGTTAGTTTTGAATAATTTTAAATTCAAGTTGAACATTTAAAACTTTTCTTGGGAACGTTTGAAAACTTACTTCCTGACATATGTCATCAGTTTGTCTCAAATAGACCCATAAAAATTTATTTTCTTTTCTTTTTTCAAGAGAAGACAGTGTTGGCTATAAGATCAATGTAGCAACAAGTGATACATGACACCAAGCTACCTAAATGCTTTGTGATTACTCCTTAATATGCTAACTCCTGGATGGTTCAGTAGATTATTATTCTGTTAACTTGCTCGTGTCCTTGTACAAGTTTCTTTCAGAACGTCCAGTATGCTATGTTTTTTGTCACTCAGTGATTTCCTCCTCAAACAAGAATGACATTTTTAAAATGACTGAAACTCAAATGTCTTTAGAGACCATGTTGGTAAAAATAAGTAAGTAAAGTGTAAAGGTGATCTCTGGTAACTATCAAGGCCTCTATGCTGTTGAGAAAGTAGGGAGTTTTGATGACTCCCTAGAAAATTGGAATATCGCTCTAACCAGCTTTAGCCAATTTTTGCTATGTAGATGTTATGGCCTGGAATTTTTAGATATTCCAGTTTTATAGAGAAGTTTAAAAACTGGAGTGTCTGCATTATAGAATTGCACATTTGAAACATATAACTTTAATAACCAATGTTATCCCAATAAGTTCAATAAACTTTTTATTATTTTTATTGATTTATTGGGGTGACACTGGTTAACAAAATTATACAGGTTTTGGGCGCATACTTCTACAACACATCTTCTGTACACTGTATTGTGTGTTTGTCCACTCAAGTCCAGTCTCTGTCCATCACCATTTATCCCCCCATATCTTCCTTCAGCTCCCCTGGCAATCACCACACTGTTTAAAAAATAAAAAGGCCTTAAAAAAATCTCTCTCTGCCTATACGTAATTTCCAGATTTTTAAAGCTTGGCAAATGATTTTAAAAACCTTATATGGATGGACCAATGCTATTGGGCAAATTAAATACAAATGGCTTTAGGATCTCTCATTTCAAATTTAGTTTTTAAAAATAAAAATTTTCATCTACTAATGGTTTTGGTATATTGCTTTTTTACTCAAGGTGATTTTTGAAAACATTTTGACCTCAACTTTTTAAAGATCTCCAAATATAAACCAGACCCACAAGTTGGATTACAAAAGGCTGGTTAGAGACAATTCTTTCCGTTCAACATCTCCAAGTCCTTTCCTTTCTTGTGTTTTCAACTGATGTGTTGTGCTGCCCTTATTCCTCAAAACCAGCTATTTAAAAAGTCCAGTGACTTCTTCCCCCTTAATAGCATTGATATCTGTTCACTCTGACATCCATCTCTACTCATCAATATCCACCCCCATATTTATTTCAACTCCTTTAGTTGAGTCCACCATCATCTTTCATCTGATTAATGCTTGCTAATTGGTCTCTTTGTAATCTTTCCAAATATATTCTTTATACTGAGACAGAAGAATGAATGAATGACCCAACTATAAAGGAAATCATAGCCCTGCTTCAGATCTTTCAAGGTTCTCCATTAACCTCAGAATGAAATGTAATCACCTTAACATATTCTGGAAGGCTCTCTCTAACTAAGTATTTAGTTATATGTCTAACTTTCTCTCTTGTAATTTCTTTTCATATTCCTTAATACAGCCAGGTTAAATTCCTTCAATATTCATGTTCTCTCCTGATTATGAGCCTTTATAACTGTGATCCTCCAGTCCAGGTCTCTTCTCCTTATACATTATGCAGCAAGTTAATATGTGAAGAAAGGGTAGAAAAATCATTTTTTAAAAGTTCAACGTGGTGTCCCAGTTGCTCTTTCAAAGATCAGCGCCTGGTAAACTTTAAAGAGCTAGTGGTAACATTTCTTATCTTTATATTGTTGACTTTTTTTAAAGGCAAAAGCTTGGTTATTTAAATTTTACAGAATAGGAAAACTCTGACCTTATAAAGGTCTATTTTAATTTCTGAGTCAGCAAGGAGGCTCTCACCATCTCTCTTGGTGTCTATCTGTCTATACTTGTCTTTATCTTTTACAAAAATACACCTACACACACACTCTATAATACACATCCTACCTACAAGACATCACAGCAAACAAAAATATTGAGTTTTATTAAAGGTAATAATCATGGCTCAAACCTCCATTTGGAGAGTTCACTCAATATACAAATTTTATATTCTTAAACATGGGTATAGCATTTTCAAACAAAATAATTTTCTCAGTTTTTCTTTCAAAACAAATCATTCAAAATCTTCTACATTAAGATCAAGGTTAACCCTCAGCAGAGTTGTTGAAATGAGTGGATGTATAAGAGGCATTTTTTTGAAGGCAGGGTATGTGCTTTCTATCTTTCATTGTCCTTTTCTTACCCTTCTGTTTTCAACATCTCTTTAAAAGAATGCCACATACAATGGCATTCTATATTTCCCACAGAGTACAGTAGGATCATTATGTGTCCTTTACAAGGTTCTGGGATTCATACAATTGATGGATTCTTTTGGCAGTTGTATCACATTACCCTGAACTTTGAGACTACTAACCTTGTTAGATGATAAGACTGATACTTAACAAACTCTAGTTAGTTTTATTAAAATGCTTAAAGAGTGGTAGTACTATAGAAATCCATGTATGGTATACCATGAAGAAAGCACATCATTTGTATGCATAAAGTCTGGTTATACTTAATAAAATCAACTTTAAGTCATAGCTCATATTCTGTCATTTCAGGGTAATTTGAACTTAATTCATACAAAAAATAGTCTCTATGAAAACAGACTAATGATGGTCACCTAATGAAGCATTCTGAAATATACAAATGTGTTTTCTTTAAGCTTTCCTTTAACAAAGCTTATATGTGATAGGTTGGTTTAAGTTTGAAAACAGAACCTAAAACAGGATGACAACAATATAGTGTCACAAGAATACTCTTATTACAAGCTGGATTAATTGAAAACAGTTGGAAAATAAATTCTGTCTCATAGGATTTTGCTGCCTGGGGCTTTATACTGCCTATTTATCTCTTCTGTGGGAAAGTGTCTTTCCTTATTGTCTCTCTGCTAGGTCACTGCCAAGTTGTGCTTAAATATAACAACATAATTATGTCTTATTATATTAGTCATCATAATCATGTAATTTTATAAAATTACTCTGCTTTTCCTTGTTTTTTAAATTCAGTTTGTGAACAGAACAAGTACAATAGGTACTTTTCTCTCTTTTTATTGAGTAATAACTGACATAACATTATATTAATTTCATATATACAGTCTAATGATGCAATATGTGCATATATTGCAAAATCAAGACTGCAATAAATCTAGTTAATATCTGTCACCATACATAGTTACAATTTTTTTAAAATTAAGTGAGAGGCAGGGAGGCAGACAGATAAACTCCCACAGACATCCTGACCTGGATCAACTTGGCAAGTCCCCTACAGGGCAGTGCTCTGCCTATCTGGGACCACTGCTCTGTTGTTCAACAACCAAGCTATTTTAGCATCTGAAGCAAGGCCATGGAGCCACCTCAGTGCCTGGGGCAAACTTGCTCAAATCTTTTGAGCCATGGTTGCAGGAGGGAAAGAGAGCAAGAGAGAGAAAAGGTGAGGGAGAGAAGGGGAGGGGTGGAGAGGCAGTTGGTTACTTCTCCTGTGTGCCCTGACTGGGAATTGAATTTGGAACCTAACACACCAGGCTGACACTCTACTGCTGAGCAGACCTGCCAGGGCCACAAAAATATTTTTGTGATGAGAACTTTTAAGATCCATTTTCCTATCTACTTAAAAATATGTAGCACAGTATTTACTATAGTCATCATACTATATATTACATTCCCATGACAGTGATTGATAAATGGAAATTTGTACCTTTTTACCTCTTTCACCTATTTCACTGACCCTCTCCTCAGGCAACCACCAATTTTTTCTCCATATTTATGAGCGCAGTTTGTATTTGATTTTAGATTCCACATATAACTGAGTCTAAATAGTATTTATCTTTTACTGTTTGACTTCACTAAAAAACAACACTGATTGTTTTCCTTATTTTATAGAAGAGGAGTCTAGCTCCATAAATTTTAACTAAGTAATAAGAAAAACCCTACCTATTAAATAGTGGATCTAGGATTTAAAAGGTAGATGTGATTCCATAGCCTGAAATAAATGTATTTGTTCTGTCTATAAGGGGATTACTGACCGGTATATTTGTTGAATAAGTAACTTTTAGATTCCCAGTTATAAGCTTTCAGGAGTTTCTTTTTCCATCTGCCAATTTTGGCTTGCACTTCTCTACATTTACCTCCAGCTCTTGTTTCATGTTCCTCTTTCCCAGGGGTGTCTTTTCCCAGAGAGTAGGGTATACTGGCTGTGTGACACCAAGTCATGGACTTGGCCGCAGTAAGCTTCAGACCCTATAACACCTGCATTTGAATCCTGGCATTGCTGCTTACTAACCCTATGACTTGGACCAGCATTATACAGGATTGCTTTAAATATTAAATTACGTAATAAATGTATAACTCTTGATATATTGTATGGCATATAATAATATTTATTAGATACTATTATTATTTGTGATAACATCATGATCACTTTTACAACTTTTCTATAGGAAACAATACTGGAGAAATAATTCTTAAAATGTTTAATTTTAAATAGCAATTGCATTTTGTAACAGTGAAATTTTATTAGTTGTTTATCACTGAAATACGTGAGGGCTATATTACAATTACTGACATTTTCTATTCATAATTTTGAATGAGTTGTGTTACATTATGTAAACAGAGGGTAGCATGAGAAGAGAAAGTTTTCATGATACTTAAGTTTGCTCATAGTAATTTTGTTTTGTTCTATTTTCTGACCTAGTAAAATATTTAGATTTCTAGCCTGACCTGTGGTGGTGCAGTGGATAAAGTGTCCACCTGGAATACTGAGCTCGCCAGTTCAAAACCCTGGGCTTGTCCGGTCAGGGCACATATGGGAGTTGATGCTTCCTGCCCCTCCCATCTTCTCTCTCTATCTCTCTTTTTCTCTCTTCCTCTCTCTCTCTCTCCCTCCCTCCCTCCCTCTTTTCTAATGACTGAATAAAAGCTAAAAAAAACCCTTGGATTTCTCAGAAAGAGGTATAAAATTGAGGCACATCTGAGTAATAAGAAAAGGTCTTTATTTTTAAAATGTAATTAGGCTTTTAATTGTCAAAATTTCATGTGTAGATTCTTTTAGCAAGGCTATCTCAATTGCCAAGAAAATTCAATGAAAGCAAACTTAGGAAGAGCTTTGCCTAGTTGGCAGATTTTAAAGAATTTATCTCAATGGAGAGATGAATTTTCATGGGTAATATTAAGCAATAGCTAATAAAAACATTCCTCAAATTCTTTTGAATCATATTCAAATATGAGTGCCTCTGATGTTCTGGAATTTCAAAGTATATCTACAAAAATTCCACTTGGCCTCAGTACATTTTTTGCTCTCTGTTTCATATTGATTATGAAATACATTCCTTATTAAAATGATAAACTAGACAGGATTATGGAGTTATGTTTCCCAAGCCACATCTGGCCCTCAGTCTATTTTCATAAACAAAGTGTTATTGAAACACACACAGCCATGCTCCTGCCTTTAGACATTGTCTATGGCTGCTTTGCATGCAACAGTAATGCTGCAGAGTTTAAACAGAGACCATATGGACAGCAATGTCGGAAATATTTGCTATCTGGACCTTTATAGAAAAAGTTTGACAATCCTGAAGTAAACAGGTCCAATACCAGCATGAGACCTTATTTCTACTTGATGTTTTATACTTTTTTCTGGGGGAAAACGTCCTTTCCTCATAAGATTTTTACTATGAATATAGATTAAAAATGGCTACTGTTTCATGTATGTTAGTCTTTTTCTTTTCATTTAGACTATAAACTCCCATAGCACGATTAGCATTGTACAAATATCCTTATAGGAAATATAACATATTGCAAACAGAATATAGGAAACTTGCCCTTTAAAATATTGAAGGGGGCAACTGTTTTATCTTTTATATGATCACATTATTTTGTGAAACTCTTAACTAATTTGTTAAAACAATTTAGTGAGGTAAAAGAAGGACATTAAATAGTTCATATGACTTTTAGAAAATATATAAAATTATAGGTATTAAAAGCATTGAGCCTGACCAGGTGTTGGCACAGTGGATAGGGTGTCTGACTGGGATGTGGAGAACTCAGGTTCAAGACCCCAAGGTCGCCAGCTTGAGTGTGGGCCCATCTGGCTTGAGCAAAAGCTCGCCAGCTTGGACCCAAGGTCGCTGGCTTAAGCAAGGGGTGGCTTGTCTGCTGAAGGCCCTCGGTCAGGGCACATCTGAGATAGCAATCAATGAACAACTAAGGTGTTGCAACGGCAACGAAAAACTAATGATTGATGCTTCTCATCTCTCTCTGTTCCTGTCTGTCTGTCCCTATCTATCCCTCTCTCTGACTCTCTCTCTGTCCTTGTAAAAAAACAAAAACATTGAAACAAGCTATTTTGAACGTCATCTAGTTAGTTCCCATTAGCGTTATTAAAAACAACTGTATTTACTGATGTTTGACTTTATTTAGCCCTGTGTCTGTATATATGGTGTGTTTCTCCTAGCATTTTTTAGCAATTTTCATCAGATTTTCTTCACTTTTGTTCATTTAGTTCTATCCTTGTTATTATTTTCATAATATATTTTTTTTGATTCTTATAGTTCTCTCTCAGCTTGGAGTCCAGCATTGAGAGCACTCAAATAGAACTCTCAACAGTGCAGGAGTGATAGTGGGATTATCCTCTAACCCATGTAATATTAGGAGAGGTATTGTACATCATAATTATCATCAGCAAATAAAATTCATGGAAAGGCCATTTTCCTAAAGTCTCGTTTCTCTTTTTAAAAGTAAACCTGCATGACCACTGTGAGTAGATACATACTAGGACCAGAATATGGTGTAAGTTAGTCCTCTGTAAGGATTTCAGGACTTCCTGCAGTTCATTTTCACATAAGTGTAGTTTACCTGCTCTGGAGAGATGCTGCTGATTATTTAAAAATCAGAAATGAAAGAAGAAACTCCAAAGCAAGGTGATTTATTTGCTTTCTGGTAAATTTCGTTCTGTTTTGTAACCTTTGAAAAATGGATTTTTATGAGTGATACTATTAAAATGCATACTCTAGAGTGTATTGTTAATCATTATTGCTCTGCTGGGCTTCAGGATTATCTGTCTGCATTGTATTGCAACTGTTCTTAATATTTATATTTGAAATACCATTGAGTCTTAAGGCAGCTCATATATTTTTATTTATCAAATGGGATTTACAAGAAGTAAGGTCTTGCTTCCGAAATAAAAATAGCAAATTTCTCTTAAAAATCTGTAGAACATTTTAAACCAATGTTGTTTTTAAACTTCTGAAATAAAATATGTGATCCTACTGGTTGTGTTTTAATGCTCCAAAAGGTAGAACAAATCATTACCCATGGAGAATTACAGTGTAAATAGAAACAGTAAATAGTTGGTACTTCATTTATAGTGTAGTTCAATGCACCAGCCATTTATTAAGCCTCTACTTTGTGAAATCCCTGTTGGGTCTTTGGGGATGCAGAGATGATGTCAGATCTCTGGGTTTGGATGAACGGGATTGAAGGCAGGCATGAGCACACATAACTTTTAGAGTGTGTAGGTGCATTACCATGACATAAGCTTTCTTTTGAAGAATGAAAACAATACCAGAAAATGAACTTGGAGTTCCAGATGAATGCCCAGCATTTACTTAATTGTTACAACAAATAACATGCAGTAGCGTTGACTCTGCAGATAAAGAAATTGGAACCTAGAGAGTTTGTAACTTTATCATAGCTATAGTTAGTTCATTTTCTGGGATCTTGACTTTGAGCCCATAATGCTATGGTTGCATTGGCATATAAAATGCCAAAATACATTTTTTAAAAATTTGCCACTTGCAGATTTTATTTTATGCAATTTACCAGCTCAGCAAATACCCATGACTGATAGGTGATAGGTACTGGGCTAGGCCCTGGACCGAATTGCATTTTCCCTCAACATGATAATTGACATGTGTTGTTTTCTCAGATGTGAGTTTACAGTTGCTTTGCAACTGCACTAAGAATTTAGCATATGATCAAAGAACAACTGAATGAATATAGGTGAGTATTTAGACTGCCTATTTGGAATCGCTCAAATTATAGACACTAGTGAAACTTTAATTTGATGATAATTTTCTTTTCCTTTGGAACTTAAAATATAAAAATTAAGCATTTTAAGATTAGCTTAAATTATATTTCCATACAGATTTTAAGTTACTGGACAGTGTGTCTTCAGTTGGCCTGTCACACTCCATATTGCTGTTTTCAATAAACCCAGCAGTCTTAATAAAAATAGTTAATTGGTCTGTGTGGCTGACATTTATTTAGACAGCTGCTTCAGAAAGTTTTCTTCTAACTGAAAGAGAATGGGAAAATTAACTGGGCAATGGCTATTAAGGACTGGCTGGTTTAGTTTTTTATAGAGATAACATTTTTCAAATTACTGAGTTATGATGTTGAAAATGAAGGGCAAGTTCCTTGTTGGGGGAAAGTGTTAGAATTGCCCTAATGTAAAATCTCATTAAAGCAACTTCCCTTTTACCATCACCTCCCCTATTCTGTTAGAAGCAACTGTTCTTTTGAGTGAGTATACTGCCAAAGAGGCATTTACAACTAAATGAAAAATGTCACAATTGATCTCACTTCTTCCAGAACACTGTGTGTCAGTTTTGTCACAAACTGTCTTTTTTTACTCTCTGTTTTAGATTTCCCAGCTGAACATTGTAAATAGCTTTTGATGGTTTAGTGACTCTTTCATTTGACCCCAGGTAAGCCCTCTATTGGTGACCTTTTATAAATATTTGTAAAACCCTCCAGCAGTTTGAGAATATAAAAAGCCTTTTCTCCACTTCTTTCTGTAACTGATGTTTTTGTCAAAATGAGTTCAACGTTGATGTCGTTTACTTACATTTTTTGGACATTGGGGAAAATTATGTCATGCATTATAAAACACTTTAAAGCTATACAATTTTATTTCATATTATCGTTCCCAGTACAATAGTTTGTTATCATGCTTAATTTAATAATAAAACTAACAACAATATTACTTGTATCAAAAGGTATCTGGGTATGTTTTTCCTATATTTTGAAACAATTCATTGATGTCTAAATTTTTTTCACTTTTTTAAAAATAATTTTTTCGCCTGACATGTGGTGGTGCAGTGGATAAAGTGTCGACCTGGGAACACTGAGGTCGCCAGTTCAAAACCCTGCACAGGTCTGGTCAAGGCACGTATGGGAGTTGAGCTTCCAGCTCCTCCCCCCTTTCTCTCTCTCTCTCTCTCTCTCTCTCTCTCACTCTATGTCTCCTCTCTAAAATGAATAAAATAAAAATAAAAAAAATATTAAAAAAATATTGTTAAAAAAAATAATAATAATTTTTTCTTAAACACTTAAGTCTTCATATAATTTACATAAAAGATTATTGATACACACTTATTATTGCCATCACTTTAATCAGACTACCAGCTGCACTGCTAACATGTTAACGTTATTGAGGTCTTACTCTTAGCTGTTTACTGTGCTAAGTAGTTATATGAATTAGCTTATGCAAATGTATCACAGTGGTACTTGAATTCTAAGTTAATATAGAATTGAAAAAAAATTAGAAAATGCTAGCAGTTTTTTTTTATTAGGGATATTAAATGAAAGAGAAGTAAATTGTATAATTATATTTTAAGAGATTTTAACCAATATAATTAGTTATACATCATGTTTTCATTTGAGATTATTTAGCTCTCTACTTGAAAGATCATGGAATGGTCTAATTAGCAAGATGTATTCTGTGTCTCTTGGAAAATAGAAGTTGAAGCTGTTCACTCATTCATTTAGCAAATATTTATTGAATGTCCATTAAGTGCCAGCTACTTTACATTGATGACATGCTAGTGAAGAACATGTATCAGCTTCTCAAGAGTTTACAGTTTACCGGGAGTCAGTCAAGATAATCGTCAACATAGTGTGATTAGTAAAAACAGTAAGGATAAGCATGTTCAGTTATAATTGGACAGTGGTAATTAAACTGGAAAGACTTCATCTGGTACCAGATATTCTCTTCAAATCCAGGTAGTCAAATTCTTATAGTGCCCGCTTATTATATATAATAAACAGGTAGGTGGCCCAGTCCTCCTCTTTCACACCTATATATTTCCTAGAATATAAGGTTTTTGTGAGGAAGGACCTGGGCTGATTTACCGCTATTGAATTACTTTGCTCATAGCAGGCTCTCAATATTTTTCATGAAGAATTATAGAATCAAATGTAAAAGTCTGGAAAACTGAATAGGTTGACCCAACAGAGGCTTCCGCAAAGGACTGACTGCTTATGACTATATACTCTTCTTTTCCCTGTTCAGTTGTCTTAAATGGAAAACTTTATTTCAACATTTGCTTTTTACTTTTAAGTTTATAATGAGAAGCTTTATCAAAAAAAGTCAATATGAAATGAAATTTTTCAAATAAACAATATTGATTGAAAAATAACAGTTATAGTTTAATAAATTCTCTTTAAACAATCTAAAGAGGTTGAGAATAAACTTAGAATAGATTAAGAAAATAATTTAGCAAAAGAAGAAACAAGCAATATATCCCATTTTATTTAACTCTACAAAATATGTAGTCAAAATATAATATAAAAGCTTTCTTTTGTAATGAGATAGATGAAATTATGACACTTCTCAAGTTAACCTGATATTGTAAGATAATGTATTAAAAAGATAAATTTTACTACGTAAGAAAAAATAATTTAATGAGGAGTCTTTAAAAAATATGGCAATTCACAAATTACCAAATTACTCATATATTACTCCATAGTCTGGACATTTTGGGTCAGTATAAAAATATACACCATATTTTTTACTATTTCAAGGTTCTCCCTTCTAGAGACTTTGCTTTAAATGGCCTTTCTGAGGTTATTACTTTAAAATGTGTTGTCTTATGGTCACCGTTCTGGCAGTTTGTCCCTGAGACCAGGGGAGCTTTCTGTGATTTTTTTGGCGTGGCCACATGAAATTCTGGAAGGACTTTAAAGACTTACCCAAGGCTGCACAGTATAGGATATAAAAATATAAAACCTAACCATTAGAATATGTGAGCATTCAAGGAAATATGAACAAAGATGCCAGGTTGCAAACAGAAACAGTCCACTTTAGACTAACCAATCATTGCCTTGCTGTCTGTAGGATAATGTTAACATTTTGCAAAATGAAGAGGAGTCCATTCTCAAATAATGATGCCAAGTGTTTGGAATAATTGGCATTTATCTGGGTTTCTATCAGTCAAAATGCACGTTGAGAATAAGAATTTTAAAAAGCTCAATGAAAGAGTAGAAAATCTGTGTGTTGTGGAATTTTCAGAGAAGGTGTTTCAGACCACACAGCTTGAGCAGTGCTGTGATAGATGAGGAGACTTTGGGTAGATGAAAGAGGTAAATAGAAAACTTCATTTTTTTTCCCTTGAGTAACCAAACAGCATGAACCATAAAGGCAATGGTTTAGGAAGTAATATCAGGAAGAATCACAGTTTAAGGAAATGTCCATGACTGGAACAGAGGATTTGTCCTAGGAAGTTATTAAATGTGAGTTAAAATAAGTAGAGTTGTGGTCTTCAAACCTAGGTTATGGACTGCTAGAAATTCTTGAGCTAGGAGTGCCATTATGAAGATAGGGTATTATGTGAAACGAACATGAGCTGGATTAGAGGCAGCATGACTGGCTAGGAGGGAGTTGTGGACATCTCTGCCCAAGACTAGCAGGTTGAATTGGGGTACTGATGGGGGGAGTGCATGAAGAAATACAGTGTAAGCAATTAAGCTATATTTTACTGATACTTATTTCTTATTTACAAATTTAACACATTCCAGAGACAGTAATTAACAATCAAGTTAAGTTACTTTGATTACATCTTTTACATTTAATGAAAAACATCTGTAAAAAGCTACTTTCTAAGATATTTTATAGTTTAGTATCCTCCATAGTTTCTCTTGTGATTCCTTCATTTTTCTTCTCCCTCTCTGTTCTTTGGCTCTTTTGCTCTGTCCTTTCCTTTCCATTTTCCCACCTAAAAGAGAAAGCTTTTAGGGTGGCTTTTATTGAATTACCTTTAATAATCATTTAATGTAAGTATTATCTAAGCTCTACCGCTAAGCCAACCAGCCAGGGAGACTGCTTTTTTATAATATATGAGGTTTGACATCTATTATGTATTTTTTAGGCATTATTACTTTTTTCTTTCTCTTTTTAAAAAATGTTTATGAGTTTTAATTTACTATGTTAACATGGATGCAAGTGTCTCACTCAATATAACACACTCAACCCTCACCTCTGTGTCCCCGCTTACAATTCTTTTGCCCCCTTCCTCCTAACTCCCTCCCCCCTTCCCTCTAGGATCCACTGTCCTGCCATCTACATCCCTGTGTTATGCATATATAATTTCAATAATCCATTCACCTTCTCTGATCCTATCCCCACATCCTCCTTTCCTCTGACAGCTATTCCTCTGTTCCCTGTGACCCTGCCTCTGCCTCTATTCCATTCCTACATTCCTTTTGTTCATTAGATTCCATATATAACTGAGATCATATGATATTTGTCTTTCTCTGCCTGGCTTATTTGACTTAGCATAATAATCTCCATCCATGCAATTGCAAAAGGTAAGATTTTCTTCTTTTTTCATGGCTGCATAGTATTTCATTGTGTATATGTACCACAGCTTTTTAATCTACTTGTCCACTGTCGGACACTTGGGCTTCACCCATTGTATAGGTTGTGTTTTTATTTTATTAATCATATCCTTTCCTCTACCAAAGCTTTAGTTTGATATAGTCTCATTTGTTTATCTTGTCCTTTATCTCCCTTGCCTGTGGAGATAAAGCAGCAAAAATATTGCTACAAGAGATATCAGAGAATTTACTGCTTATGTTTTCTTCCAAGACATTTCTGGTTTTACAACTTACATTTAAGTCTTTTATCCATTTTGAGTTTATTTTTGTGAATGGTGTAAATTGGTTGTCTAGTTTCATTTTTTTACATGTACCTGTCCAATTTTCCCAACACCATTTATTAAAGAGAATGTCTTTACTTCACTGTATGATCTTACCTCCTTTGGCAAATATCAATTGACCATAAAGGCATGGGTTTATTTCTTGGTTCCATTGATCTGTATGCCTGTTCTTATGCCAGTACCAAGCTGTTTTGATTACTATGGCCTTGTAGCATAACTTGATATCAGAAAATGTGATACCACCCACTTTATTCTTCATTTTCAAGATTGCTGAGGCTATTAGTGTTCTTTTTAGGTTCTATATAAATTTTTGGAATATTTGTTCTATATCTTTGAATAATGCAATCAGTATTTTAATAGAAATTGTGCTGAATTTATAGACTGCTTTCGGTAATATAGACATGTTTTTTAGACAATAAATTTTAAGGGGTTGAAATTGATTAGTTAGGGTACATAGATTCAGAGAAAACATCTCCAGGTCATTTTGACATTTAATTATGTTGTATACCCATCACCCAAAGTCAAGTTGTCTTCCATCACCTTTCATTTGGTTTTCTTTGTGCCCCTCCCCTCCCCCATCCCCTAATATAGACATTTTAATGATGTTTATTCTTCCTATCCATGAACACGGTTTATGCTTCCACTTGTTTGTATCTTCCTTGATTTCTTTTTTCAATGTCTTATAATTTTCCAAGTACAAGTTTTTTGCCTCCTTGGTTAAATTTACTCCCAGGTATTTAATTTATTTTGTTGCAATAGTAAAGGGGATTGTTTTCTTAATTTCTCTTTCAGACAGTATTGTTGGTGTATAAAAATGCCAATGATTTCTGAATATTAATTTGATATCATGCTTCCTTTCCTGAATTTATTTATCAGGGCTAGTAATTTTTTGACTGAGACTTTAGGGTTTTTTATGTACAATATCATGTCATCAGCAAATAATTATCGTTTTACTTCTTTTTCAATTTGGATGCCTTTTATTTCTTCTTCTTGTCTGATTGCTGTGGCTAAAAGTTCCAGAACCATGTTGAATAAGAGTGGTGAAAGGGGGCACCCATGTCTTCTTCCTTATCTTAAGGGGATTGTTTTTCATTTTTACTCATTGAATATGATGGTGGCTGTTGGTTTGTCATCAATGACCTTTATTTTGTTGAAGTATGTTCCCTGTATTCCCACTTTGCTGAGAGTTTTGATCATAAGTGGGTACTGGACTTTATGGAATGCTTTTTTTGCACTCTTTTATATAATTGTGTCATTTTTATCCTTCCTTTTGTTTATGTGATTAATAACATTTATTGATTTGTGAATGTTGTGCCACCTTTCCTTCCCGGAATGAATCCTACTTGATCATGATGTATGATTTTTTCATGTGTTGCTGGATTTGGTTTGCTAATATTTTGCTGAGAATTTTAGCATCAATGTTCATCAGGGAGGGATATTAGTCTATAGTCTTCTTTCTGTGTAGTGTCTTTACCTGGTTTTGGAATGGCGATAATGCTTGCCTCATAAAAGTAGCTTGGAAATTTTTCCTCCCCTTGAATTTTTTGAAATAGCTTGAGAAGCTAGTTGTTCATTCTTCTTTGAATATTTGGTAAAATTTGCCTGTGAATCCATTTGGTCCAGGACTTTTGTTTGCTTAGAGTTTTTTTGATAACTATCAATTTCATTTGTTGTAATTGGTCTGCTTAAGTTTTCTTATTCTTTCTTATTGACTTTTGAAAGATTGTATATTTGGAGGAATTTATCCATTTCACCTAAGTTGACCAATTTTTTTGGCATATTGATCTTCAAAGTATTTACTTACAATCCTTTGCATTTCTGCGGTATCAGTTGTTACATCTGCACTTTCATTTGTAATTTTATTTGTTTGAGTCCTCTCTCTTTTTTTCTTTATGAGTTTGGTTAAAGGTTTGTCAATCTTATTTACCTTTTTAAAGAACCAGGTGTTGGTTACATTGACCTTTTGTATTGCTTTTTTAGCTTCTATGTCATTTATTTGTGCTCTGATCTTTTTTATATCCTTCATTCTACTTCCTCTGGGCTTTATTTGTTGTTCTTTGTCTAGTTCTTTGAGGTGCAAGGTTAAGTTGTTTATTTGAGCTTTTTCTTTTAAGGTATGCCTATAATGCTATGAACTTCCCTCTCAGGACTGCTTTTAATGTAGCCTATAAATTTTGAGTTGGTGTATGTTAATTGTCATTTTTTTCTGGGAAATTTTTTATTTTTTCCTTGATCTCACTGTTAACCTATTCATTATTTAATAACATGCTATTTAGCCTCCAAGTGTTTGAATGTTTTTTTATTGCAGTTGATTTCTAATTTCATTCCATTGCGATCAGAGAATATGCTTGATATATTTTCCATTTTTTAAATTTTTTGAGACTCATTTTGTGTCCTAACATGTGGTGTATCCTAGAGAATGTACAATGGGCACTTGAAAAGAATGTATATTCTGCTGCTTTAGGGTGAAAGATTCTGAAGGTATAAATTAAATCCAGTTGATATAGTGTGTCATTTAAGGCTGTTGTTTCTTTGTTAATTTTCTGTCTGGAGGATCTAGTCATTGATGTTAGTTGGGTATTAAAATCCCTTACTATTATAGTATTGCTGTTGATCTTGCCCTTTATGTCCATCAAAATCTTCTTTATATATTTAGGTGCTCCTATATTAGACACAGAACAATTTACAATGATTATATCCTCCTGTTGGATTGCTCCCTTTATCATCATGTAGTGACCTTCTTTATCTTTTACTATAGCCTTTGTTTTAAAGGCTATTTTGTCAGATATATGTATTACTACCCCAACTTTTTTTATTTCTATTTGCATGAAATACTTTTTTTACCCTTCAATTTCAGTCTATGTGTATCATTTGTTCTGAGGTGGGTCTCTTATAGACAGCATATGTATGGGTCCTGTTTTTTTATCCATGCATCTACCCTATGTCTTTTGTTTGGAGCATTTAATCCATTTACATTTAAGGTTATTATTGATATGTACTTATTTTTTGCCATTTTGTTCTTCAAATCTACAATTTTCTTTTTCTAGATTTTCTCTCCTTTGCTCTTTTTACTGCAGGCACCTTAACATTACTTGCAGTACTGGTTTGGTTGTAGTAAATTCCTTGAAAAAAATTTTTTTTTGTCTGGGAATCTTTTTATTACTCCTTCAATTTTAAATGATAGCCTTGGTGGATAAAGAAGTCTTGGTTGTAGGTTCCTGTTTTGCATCACTTTGAATATTTCTTGCCAATCTCTTCTGGCCTCCAGTGTTTCTGTTGAGAAATCAGATGTCATCATTATGGGAGCTCCTCTGTATGTAATTAACTGCTTTTCTCTTGCAGCTTTTAACATTCTTTTGTTGTCTCTTAACTTTACCATTTTAATTATGATGTGTCTTGGTGTAGGCCTCCTTGGTTTCCTCTTTAATGGGACTGTCTGTGCTTTCTGAACTTGTGTGACTTTTTCCTTCATCTATTTAGGGAAATTTTAAGCTATGATTTTTTCAAACAGGTTCTCTATTGCTTGTTTGTTCTCTTCTCCTTCCTGCACCCCTATGATGTGGATGCTATTCTTTTCATGTTGTCAGCAAGGTCTCTTAGTTTCCTCAGTCTTCTTGCATCTCTTTTCATTTTGCTGCTCTACTTCTATGCTTATGTTTATCTTATCTTCTAAATTGCTGATTGGATCCTCTGCTTTATTCAACCTGCTGTTCATTTCTTCTAGTGCAGTCTTCATTTCTGATATTGTATTTGTTATTTCTGACTGGTTCTTTTTTATGATTTCAATGTCCTTTTTGATTCTTGCTATCTCTTAATTTGATGCTCATTATGTCCATTTATTGTTACTCTTAAGATCCTTGAGCATCCTAAAAATTATTATTTTAAACTCTGCATTTGGTAGTTTGGTTACTTCCATTTCATTTAGTTCTTTTTCTGGGGAGTTCTCTTGTTGATTCATTTGTGTCACAATTCTTTTTTTGTTTGTTTGTTTATTTGTTTGTGACACTGTTAGAGAGAGACAGATAGGAACAGATCGACAGGAAGAGAGAGAGGTGCAAAAAATCAATTCTTTATTGCAGCACCTTAGTTGTTCATTGATTGCTTTCTCATATGTTCCTTGACTGGGGTGGTGGGTACAAAAGCAGACCAAGTAACCCTTTGCTCATGCCAGTGACCTTGGGCTTATGCTGATGAGCCTTGCTCCAACCATATCAGCTCACGTTCAAGGTGGAGACCTTGGGGTCTTGAACCTGGCTTTTTTCTGTCTCAGTCCTATGCTCTATCCACTGTACCACTGCCTTGTCAGGCTGGGTCACACTTATTTGTCTGCCCATTTTTTTCTGTGTATTATGTAGCACTGTCTGACTTTGAAATTTTTGTGGGTCTTTATGAGGAAAATGGGCTTAGTGGTACAGATTTCCAGGCCACCCATGTTCCTTATTCTAGGAATGCTTCTTGAGGGTAATATTTTTTCTTCTGTTGTATGTGAGTATTGAATACTGTTGGTCTTCCATGGGCACAGTTATTTCTGTCAGCTGGCTGGCCCTAAGGGTCAACCTTGATCATGTGTATTGGACCAGTGTTCAGCAAACTGCAGCTCTTGAGCCACATGCAGCTCAATCAGATTGAGGATGTTTTTAGCAAAGGCCAGCTTAGGAGTACCCTTATTAAGTTAATAACAAGGTACCTACCTATATAGTTTAAGTTTAAAAAATTTGGCTCTCAAAAGAAATTTCAATCATTGTACTGTTGATACTTCGCTCTGTTGACTAATGAGTTTGCCAACCACTGTATTAGACACTATGCAATGTCTTTCCTTGTTGGGCATATTTAGTCTCTGCAATATCTGGTGCCTGTTAGACTTCTCCTTTGGGCATGCTACTTATGTAGCTAGCTGAGTCTAGGGATGTGCTGTTTACCACCCACTACCAATTGTGTTGTTTCTAGATTTTCTTGGGTTGGTGTCAGATGTTTTTTGTAACCCACTGTGGGCTATATGTCTGCAGCTACTACTCTCTTTTACCCGTTTGTGTCTGCATTTTTAGTGCCTCAGTAGTATGGAAAGGACCAACCTTTGTATAAGGATCAGCTCCTTTCTGTTTAGAGATGACAGCAGCTGTGTAAAAGCCCCAAGCTTTATAAGATTTGCCTCTACTTTTTAGCTGCTCTACCTCCTCTTGCAGCTTCCTGGTCTTCTCACAGTCTTCTGGGCTCAGATGGGTCTCACTCAACCAACTCAACCAATGAACCAACCCACCCCTCTACAGGTTGCAAGCTTGTTGAGGTGGGACAGCTGAGGTTTTGAATACAACATTAGTGATACTCCCTGCTTCAGGGGTCTCTTGGTTAGGAGCACAGTATGTGGCCCCTACTTCACAGCTTAATACCTCAGCCACTGCTGGATAGTTAAATTTTATTTCTCCCAACAAGATGAGCTAAAGGTTCAGATCAAGTGGGGCCAACAGTCCCCTTTGTGGAAATTCTTACAGCTGGTGAGCCCTGGTCTCATGGAGGAAGACTGAGAGAGTTCTCTTCTAGGGCTGACTGTGTCCCCAGAAAGTGGCTAAGCCCTTGACCTGATCCAACAATAAACTTATGGGAACCTACACTTTAACTTTCAATGCTCCAAGTCTCTCCCCCTTCTTCCTGTAGAATCTAGCCCAGCAGGGCAGGGTATCCAGCACCCAGGACAGCTGACTGTGAAGCTCCACCTTATCAAATGCACATGAACTGCTGTGTTGGTGCTGATCACAGAGAACAGAACTTGCGTCAGCTTGGCTAAGTGTAAGGATCTCTTTCTTAGAATACCTGTCTTTAGGATCATTTAGATCCTGAACGAATGCTCTCCACAGCTGGCTACTGGATATGCCAGCCCCAGGCCTCCCTGCAGTAAGCCAGTGCAGACCTGTGGAAGACATTGCCTTTGGTCCTCAGGAAACTTCTTGAAGCTACAAGCAATCCAGAGTTTGTGGCTGCCTATGCTGGGCCCAGGTGCTCATGGAAATACCAATCTGCACACCTAGGCTGGCTTTTACCCAATCTGGATCTGAGGGATAGTCCGCTTAAAAAGCCAAGTTCCCTGAGTCCTGTCTGCTGCTTGTTGGGCTCAGCTACTGAAAAAACCTCTGCTAGAGTCTGGAGCCTTAGGGAATACAGGTATTAGGAAGGGTGGTGGGTGTGGCTCAGCCCCTTGGCACCAGGTATCAGTCTTTCCTGGCTGTTTTCACAGACATCAGGAGGATGTGGCCTCTGAGACCCAGATGAGTGGTCTGCCAGCAGTCCAGGAAGTTCCCACTGAGTCTCCCATGAGCCAGAATTACCAGTCTTAGACTAACGTGCATGTGGGGGAAAGCTCTGTCCTCAATACCAGAACTTTGAGTCACTGATGTGGCTTTGGCTTCCTGGCTTTTCAAAACAACTGTGTTTTCATGTCTGGGGCAGGAGGGACTCCTGAGGGTGGAGCAGTTGCTTGTCCCCAGGCAAATGCCACTCAGAGGGGACTGCTTCACCCAAGGAAGATGGCGATTGCAGTATTGGAGGACTCAGTACAGAGATTCCAGTGATGGTACCACACAATGTCTCTCCCTGGGCCTGCAACTTACACTCTCCTCATGAAACTCTAGTCCTCTCAGCTACCCCTCCATGAGAGTCCCTGGTAAGTGGCTGTGAACAAAATTTTCTATGCGGACCTTTTAAGACTGAGCCTTTGTCTCTGAGAGCTCCGTCTCTTTTTTGCAGACAGAAACCCTGCTCTTTTCACCACCAAATACTGTTTGAGCACCTTGTCTAGGCTCTGGGGCTCTAGACTGGAGCTCTGGTCCTGGGGCTGAGGACCCTCACCTCTCAGGGTAACCTTCCCTGCAGTGAGAGTCCCTCTGGACCAGTGGTTCTTAACCTGGGTTTTATCGAACCCTAGGGGTTTGATGAGTCGGTCTCAGGGGTTCGGAGAAGCCTCTGCCGCGGAAGCCAGAGAAAGTAATACTGTAATTTGTTGTGAGTTCATGCACTTTGTTGGTTTTGTTCTTTGAGCAAGGTGATGTTCATGCATGGCTCATTTTGTGCACCAGTAAAAAAACATATACCTATGTCTTGAATTTGGAAAAAAAAATCATATTTTATTTATCACTAAAGAAGGGTTCGTTGAATGTGCATATGAAACTGGTGGGTTCGGTACCTCAAAAAAGGTTAAGAACCACTGCTCTAGACCCTCAGCTGCTGCTCGCTCCTGGGAGAGGGGCAGCCCTTTCTGCATCTTCGCCCTTCCTACCAGTATTGGTATGGCTTCTTCTGTGATCCTTGGTTATAGACTCCTCTTCATTTAGTCCAAAGTTGGTTTTACAAGATAATTGTTCTTAAATTAAGTTGTTATCCAATTTGGTCCTGGGAGGTGGCAGTTGGAACATCCACCCACTCTGTCGCCATACTGAAGTCCCTTATCTAGGTTATTGATTTATAAGGAATTTAATTTTCACTGATGTTATTCTATAATTTCCAGATTTCTTAAAATAACAGTATATTACTTTAATAATAAGAAAAAAAAATTAAAGTACTTAGAAGAAAACCAAGAATTCTCCATCTAGTCTCTTTGCTGTTGAGAGTAAGTGAAGTTAAAGGTTCTTTGGTTTCTTTCAACCTTCACATCTCCTCAGGGGGTAATGTTAATGGCACAGATTCGGTCTCTTTCCTGCACTGGATTGTTATTAAGAATTTTCTATTTTAGGAAAATGGACTAACTCCTGTCATCTTTATTGCCCCCTTTCTTCTGTTTCCTAACCGTACTGTCTCATTTTCTCTACCATAAACTCTCATAATTGGATTGTCATAAATATAGTTTATTAAGTTGCTAATGTACATTTTAAGTTTATTGTTTTTTTATTTATACTGCAACTACAGATATGATTTACCAATTTGAATTGGTTTCTGAAATATTTTGTGAACATCTATCAGAGTTTTTCTAGTGATAAATATTATATATGAAAGAAGTTAAAGGTGTATAATTGGATTTTATGAATAAGTAAGAGGAAATTACCCTGATTACCTGTACTTAACAGTAGTCTAGCTTTTAGGCCTTTTGCTGTGTAAACAGTCATTTTATGTAATTTAATTACTAAGCACTGTGATTTTAAACACCTGAGTTTCCTTTGCACTATCTAAAAAAATCTTTAGGAAACAAGAATTAATGCATGCATGATGTTGAAATGGAATAAAGTGGGTGCGCATGTAGATATTATTTATACTTTTATGAATCTCAGCTATACTAAATTCTTCTAGAATAAAAATTATGTAAGCAATATTGCCAGAACTAGGACACAATTTTAATGACTGAATTTTTTTGAATGAGTATTTTAGAAAACATAGGTACTTTAAAATTCAAAGCACAGATAATTTGTTCAAATTAAATAGTTTGTGTAAGAGAGGACAGTAGATACTGTGTTCTTGAATATACAGAAGATATTGAAATGATTTTTTTCTCTAATCACTGTGTAAACATTTATCAAGCACCCAAGAGTTGAATCTATATTCACTCTATTAAAAATGGAATTATAAAACATATTGGCTGGTATTTTATATTAATATAATAAAATTTTGGCAGATGATTGCTGCTATTAAAGCAGCAATATCAAAATATTGCTTAAGGTTAGAGGCAAAAAACATCTTTAGTGCACCTTTATTTAGGAAATATGGTGAATAAAAAGGCACAAATGTTTCTAATTTTGACACCACCTCCCAGAAGGTTAAAGATGTTATGTTTTGCCTAACTGAGGTCATAATTAATTGGCAAGTTTGTTAGTTTACTTGGAAGGAAGCTTTTAACTTTAATATTATAGGTGTGATATAGACAGCTTTACATTTTCATCCACTGAAATGAGGTGGACTAAATAAGTGGCCTTACTGCAATGGCATTTGGCTTTCTTAATTGAAGCTCATTATCTGTTTCAAAATTGTCACCTACTCTGGATTCTCCTGAATACAAATCCTAAATGTAACTATTTCCCCTGTGACACTATCTCAAAATTCTGGTCCTGTTCCCAGGTGTACATTGTTTACATTATCAAAAAAGTATTTTTCACTTGGCTTGTGGTGGCACAGTGCATAAAGCATTGCCCTGGAATGCTGAGATGGCCAGTTCGAAACCCAGTCAAACTAGGCTTGCCCAGTCAAGGCACATGCTACAAGCAGTCAATGACCAGCTAAAAAGTGAAGCAGTTATGAGTTGATACTTCTTGTTCCACCTTTCCTCTCTGTAAAATCAATAAATCTTAAAATATTTTTTAATAACCTCATTCTACAGTGCACTTAAAAGATAGAATTAAAGTAAAACCACTGACATTTTCTTGTCCTAAAATACTAAAAACTTTGTCAAGTAAGCAATTCTTATTCTTCTTTTTATTTGAGAACACTGAAAGTGTTTATCTTTTGAACATTGATGTTTATTATCCAGAGTAAAGGCAAAGACTCAATTAAGTCATTAATTCTGATGTATAAGAAGTATTTAAAGTGTGCGTAAGATGTGGCTAATTAAGCATTTTGTTTAAAAAAGAAGTTTCACTTTGTTGTTCATCTTTCTGGAGGCAGACATTCATTTTTTTTTTATTAGCAGAGAATGCAATGCATATTTTCAATATTTTAAGTAATGATAAAATATATGTAATAAATTAAATGTTTAGTTCTTTATATTTTATCAATTAAATATGAATTGACCATAAAAACCATAACTTTAATAATAAAGATTTCTACAGTGAGTGGTTTAATCGTTAAATGCTTCATTTTAGAGAGAATGTCAGTCTAAATGCTTCCATTCTGCCCTTGACTTTAAAGAGAAATAAGTTCCTTCAGTTTTCTATAGGAGCATTATTTAATGATGTCAAGTGTTTGTACTGTTGGATGATACAAGGTGCTCCCTGTAGCCTGACCAGACGGTGGCGCATTGGATAAAGTATCAGCCAGTGATGTTGAGGACCCAGGTTTCGAAACTGAGGTCGCTGGCTGGAGTGCAGGCTCATCCAGCTTGAGCATGGGATTACAGGCTTGAGTGTAGAATCACAGACATGACCCCATGGTTGCTGGCTTGAGCCCAAAGGTTGCTGGCTTGAAGCCCAAGGTCACTGGCTTGAGTTCAAAGTTGCTGGCTTAAGCAAGGGGTCACTTGCTCTGCTGGAGCCCCTGGTCAAGGCACATATGAGAAAGCAATCAATGAACAACTAAGGACCCGCAACAAAGAATTGATGCTTCTCATCTCTCTCCTTTCCTGTCTGTCCCTCCACCCCGCTCTCTCACTTAAAAAAAAAATGTGCTTCTTGTAAAAATTTCCTAGGTTAATTTATGGTCAGTGTATGAGTAATATATCCCCAGACACTTGGTCTTTTATATATAGGGTTGGCAAAAGTCGGTTTACAGTTGTGAGTGCATGAAAGTTTATTCTTATTTACTAAATATTGTATTCTTTATTTGTATTACAGCTGTAAACTTACTTTTGTTCCAACCTGTATTCTTCAAACTAATTTTTCAGCCAGTGTTTATTTAGAAAAAATGTTTTTATTTATTTATTTAATTTCAACACATGTTCAGGAAAAGACTGAACCTGGTTGCTATAATGTTAGAAACAGGTGTAGCCTCTCCAGAAAACATGTTGCATATCAACAGAAGTGATGTGCTTGAGTGCGGCTTGATGCTGAGGGTCTGTCTACTGCATCCAAATCCACTGTTAGTCACTTTAACTACCATTTAATTGCTTGTAATCATTTTAATTTAATCAAGAAATAACGGTTTAAGTTGTTTATATGTTAATATAATGGTTTGCTACTTAGAATTTTAATGTATTTTGTGGAATTTATTGTGTTGGGGTTAATGTGTAATAAATACTGGTATTTCCCATTCAATGAAATGGGAAGAAAAGACTATTGATTATCTTTTTCATGTCTGATCTGATTTTCAGAAGCTATATATATGATATTCAATGTAGATGCCTGACACTATTTTGGAAGTTTGATATAGTATAGTGGAAGAACACAGGCTTTGGCATCCTGATCCTTAGTTCAAATGTTGTCACAGCTACCTTGTATATAGTTTCATGTGTTGTGCCTTACTTTTCTCCCGGGCAGTATGGGGACAGGGAAAGTAGCTATGGTACATATGTTGCAGATAATGAACTTCAGGTCTTGAGGAGTTATACTTTGCGGAATGTGATGCCTATAGCAAATGGCCAACTTCTGTGTCTCCAAGTAAGATTTTACATATCTGGTTATATATGAATGCCCCAAATTCTATTTTACTCATTCATTAGTAAGTTTTTTGTTTAGAGTAAATGTTATAGAAATGCAAATAATTAATGCAAGTTTTTTGCCTTTATAGATTTTACAGTTTGGGAGAAAGGAGAGTGACAAAAATGCATTTAAATGACAATGTGGAAGGTGTAATATGTCCTGTTATAATTGGGAAAATAAGTGATAGGACATAGAAGAAAACAGAACAAAATAAAGCTAGATTGTATATTTAGTCAATGAAGTTCCTAAAAGGTGTTATGATTTATGTGAAAGAAAACTGGAAGCCATCATATTTTTCTTAGAATCTAATTCTATGAAAAACTACATTTTTTTTTGTTCTAAAGGGATTATGGATTTTAATGAGTGTCCATTTCAATGTGCCAAAATTTATAATAAGGAAAAATAATTAAGCAAAACAATATAATTACCTATTGATGCTTAATGGAGATGCTTATGTATTCGTTAAGTGTGGAAGATGGAAAACTCAGTTCCCTGTCTTAATTCATTCCACTTGTGTTGAGGTGAGAATTAGGTATAATCAGTTTTAATCACCCATTATGCTTATTTAGCTTCTCTATGTATAAATAAAATGGTGTATATTTCATGATTTTCTAAGCTGACATTTTTAGTTAACAATATATTTTAAATATTTTTTCATATTATTAAATATTCTTCTATGGCTGCAATTTAATAGACATACTATAGAATAAATTCTACCACAATTTATCTAATATACTGTTGAATGTTTCAACAGTATAATTCCTTCCCCTTCCTCCCTCCCTCCTTTCTTTGCTTTCCTTCCTTCCTTCCTTCCTTCCTTCCTTCCTTCCTTCCTTCCTTCCTTCCTTCCTTCCTTCCTTCCTTTGCTTTCCTTCCTTTGCTTTCCTTCCTTCCTTCCTTCCTTCCTTCCTTCCTTCCTTCCTTCCTTCCTTCCTTCCTTCCTTCCTTCCTTCCTTCCTTCCTTCCTTTGCTTTCCTTCCTTCCTTCCTTCCTTCCTTCCTTCCTTCCTTCCTTCCTTCCTTCTTTCCTTCCTTCCTTCTTCCCTCCCTCCCTTCCTCCTTTTCTCCCTCCCTCCCTCCCTTCTTCCTTTCCTCCCTCCCTCCCTCCCTTCCTTTGTTCCTCCCTCCCTTCCTCCCTTCCTCCTTTCCTACCTCCCTCCCTCCCTTCCTTCGTTCCTCCCTCCCTCCCTCCCTTCCTCCTTTCCTCCCTCCCTTTCTCCTTTCTTCCCTCCCTTCCTCCCTCCTTTCCTCCCTTCTTTCCTTCCTCAAATACTAAAAAGACTGCTGCTGTGAGAATGTTTGCTAACTACAGGCACATGGTTTACTATGTTCCAGCTAAGTGTTTTATAATATATTTTTATTTAAACATCACATATGGTTTAGAAACTATAACCATAATCCTGTTTCACAGATAAAGAAACTGAGACTTAGAGCAGGATTTAAAGTATCTACAGCTTCAAAGCTTGCTGTCTTAATCAGTAAGCATAGTGCCTTTCTTTAAGAAAAATAGAACTACACTGTGATTGAACACTATAATTAGTATGGTTGAATAGGAGATTTCTTGAGGAAGATATTGACTTTGATGATTAATTAAGAAACTCAAGAGGCAAAAAAGGAATCAGTTTCTGCCTTGTCTTATTTAAACCCAAGCTAATGCAGGTTCCTACTGGACTATATAACTTCTTTCTCTGTGTCTCTCTGTATCTCACTTTAATTTTAATAGTTTAATTTCTCTGTCATCAGGTAACCATAGTTCAATAAGATTTTCCTTAATATAATGCAAATACAAGATGATAGGTGATTGCATCATGAAATTGTGAACAATTTTATTTTGGGTGTCAGGAAAAGGAATATCTGTAGCAATTAAGGTAAAAGGGTCCAAAGAACAATTTGGAATGATTCACCACCTAAATGAGTCTTCTATCTGTTCTGTTTTATCCTTTTATGAAAAAGATTGAGAATATTTTGGGAAACGGAGGCTGAATTTTCTTATAATTTTAGCAAGTATACATAACAATTGTATCTTTTTCTTTACAGGTCAGCAGTAGCATTTATTTGAATATTTAATATAATTGAAAAAATAGATAACATTCTTCTTTTGGTTGCCCCTTTTCACTGTAAAAAATATATTCTTGTTTCTTAAGTAAAATGAATACATTTTCTTTATTAAGAAAAGCAGTTATAGAAAATATTAATCTGTTTTTCAAATCTAGCAGTTGTCTTTCTTAAATAGAACAAATCACTTACAGAATTTTTTAATGCTTTCTTAGTAAATAATTTATTTTAAAAAGAGCATGATAGCTGTGAACTTTTTTAGAGTACTGTATGTGTTTTTGAAAATCAAGGCTTCCTATATTTAATGGAATTATACAATTTATAGTGCTTTATTATACAAATGCATTTTACTTCTATAACAATCTGTAATTACATTATAAAAACAAACTTGAAACCACATATTTTTATTTTGTTAAAATGTTAATAATGATGTCAAAATATGTTGCAAATTACTTTTTGTTTTGGCCTTTTTATTTCCCTGACAGAAACTTAAATTTCTTATTCAATGACCCACATGAAATTATAGACCAACAAGTACCATAAATAGTAGTATATTGACTTTTTAAAAAAATGCAACTTTACTTTTAAACTACTATCAATATTACTGTTGTGAATATAAGAAGGCTAACTGTTTTAGGAGTTACATCTCATGTAATATCTTTTGAAAAAATTTTTAAAAATATCTCAAGGGCCTGTTATACTGTTCCTGTGTTTGATTAACATTCTTAAGTAAGACTATACTATGTTAAAATGTAAAGTATCTTTTTAAATTCTGGGGATCACTTCTTTGATTTGTTTTTTTCACTCTAAATTTTTATCATAGGAAAGTCCTTTAAGAGGTACTTCATTAGGTGTTCAGTAAATATCCCATGGAATTCTCATTTTTATTTTAAAAGGAGAAACGTTTTTCATCCACTCGCTAGCCAGTTTCTAACATCATGGGGTTGGAATCTCCAATATCATCCCTAGGTTTAATGTACCACAAGCAGCACTCACAGACTCAGCATATAGTCATGGCTATGATCTATTTCAGACAAAGGAGAAGGTGCACTGGAGATGTCTGGTAAAAACCAAGCACAAGCTTCCAGTATCCTTTTCCAGTGGAGTCTCACAGGAAGCACTTGATTCCTACAGCAATGAGTTGTACCAACTGTGAAATATTGCCAACCAAGGACGTTTCCTAGAGGCTCAGCACCCAGAGTTTTTACTGGGTGATGGTCATTTAGACACCCTCTACCTGACCCACACAAAAATTCTTAACACTAGAACAAAGCAGGTGTTTAGTATACACTATAATTTATATAAATAGTATAGGCACAGGGAACCTTTCATCAGCTTTGGGAATGGTGGGAACCCTCCTGAATTTCAAGGCTTGCTACCACGAACACCTATGTCTTTGAGCAAATAACATTTACCTTTCCAAATCTCGTTTTCTTCTCTCTTAAATAACAAGATATCTAGATAATATCAGAAATAATTTCTGATTCTCTTCTAACTGAAATAGAAGTCTATATAAATTTGTTTCTTGGTCAGTGTAGATCAATGGGATCCTTTTAAATTACTTTTTGCTCTAGCTCCCAATGGTGATTTATTATAGATGAGGACTGGAAGCTTCTATTGCACTTAGGTTATTTCTGTTTTGATATTTGCTACATTTATAATTTTCAGATTAAAATGCAAATTTGTATCTTATATGTTAAAAATACAAGAGAAATTAAGTCATGGACTACAAAGTCTTAAAGACAATAGGTGTGAACGGTGACAGGGCAAGTATTTAACCACTATTTAACAGAGGAAGTCACAGTATCTCAGGATAATTGACTTGTAAATGTCTGCACATGTGTTGGATTATAGAACCTAAATAGAATATGGATAGTTCTAACTCTACCTGACAGATGTTCTTAGAGACTGTTTTTCATGTTGTACCTTCAGTGACTGGAACATAAGTGTGGCTCAGTAAATGTTAGATGGATAATAATTGCAATTTACTCACGCTCTTGTTCAACAAACCTTTTGAGAATTTAGTTATCAAAAAAATATTTTCACTCTAGTAGAGTGGTTCTTAACCTTTTTTGAGGTACTGAACCCACCAGTTTCATATGCGCATTCACCGAACCCTTCTTTAGTGATAAATAAAATAGGATTTTTCTTTTCCAAATTTAAGACATAAGTATATGTTTGTTTACTGGTGCACAAAATGAGCCGTGCATGAACATCACCTTGCTCAAAGAACAAAACCAACAAAGTGCATGAACTCACAACAAATTACAGTATTACTTTATTCTGGCCTCCGCGGCAGAGGCTTCTCCAAACCCCCGAGACCAAGTCATCGAACCCCTAGGGTTCGATAGAACCCAGGTTAAGAACCACTGGGCTAGTATTTTGCTATGATTTGATTGATGGTTTTTGTAATTACCTTTGGTATTTTTAGTTTACCTAGAACTTGGCTTTTGCTGTTAAAAAAATTTATTCCTTCTCCTTACTTAGAACATTAGTTGTGTCTTTTCCTACCAGTTTCTCCTTTATCCATCTTCTGTCAGGGTACTGGCTGCTACTGATAAATTATAACTTTTATTTGGTCTCCTGGTTCACTTTCATGAATCATTCTAGTTTTGAACAAAGAAATATATCTCTTTGTCCCTGCTCAAGCCCTCTTTGAGATAAAGATCCCAAAAGCATCATTTCAGAGAAAACACTATGATAGAATAGAATAAAGCAATTTGCCATTTTCAAATCGGTGGCCGCTCTGGTGGAAAAAGTGTTCAGTTGTTCTTGTACGTGAGAGAGAATTACAGTGCTACTATTATTTCTTACAGTGCTTTAAATATCCTGCACTGACATTTTCTTCATAGTTGGACATAAAGTATAGCTCTCCAAGTGCATTCAGGGAATTTTACTTTGTTTAAAATTTCTTTGGCAATGTAGGAAAATTCTTTAATAATTCTATTTTGAAAATATTTTTTTAAGAACTACAGGGAAAATAAGCACTATAACTTATTTTTTTGGTATTAAAATGTACCTACTAAAATATGTCAAAAGCTGCATTTAATTGAATATATAATTTATTCCATACTGAATATATTGTATGTTGACATTAAGACTCTATGTTTTGGAATTATATCTTGTAATTTTAGTAACTTTATTTAACAAAGCACATTCTGTGCTTTGCTCTTTGGCATCATATGAAGGAGATACTTTTAAATACCAGTAATTTGAAGTTTTATGATTAAATCTATTCACACAAATTCTATTCTTTGAGGTTGTGAGAGAAAATGTTAATTAGTTTTTAATTTAAACTACCAGTAACCTTAGAATTGTGCTATTGTAATGGTTATATTTTGGGGGTCACTTGAAATAGTAGATTTGAAGAGATTTTGAAGTGTTAATTTGAAACAGAAAACATAGAAAAGAAGAATAACATGATATATAAGAACTATTTTCCAGTTGAGCCACAGAAATGACACAGAGTTATTGTAAGATATCTAGGCTTAGGTGGAAATCTAATTTTCAGTTTATATTTATGATCTGTGTGCTTCAATTGGGAAGTAATAATGATATATTTAGAACTTTTTGCACAGTTGTCTGCCAGTAAGCCTACAATATTACATACCTTAGTATCCCAATTCTCAATATAAATCTATGTATGTAAATATAGCCTACTGTAAATATTCAGGAAGAAGCATTGATGGTAGGAACATGCTGTTTTGTTTGGCATCTGGTGCCAGAATATTCAAGACAAAAGTAGACTTTCTGTAAATGTTGAGACATAAAAATCATAACTCTTTCAACAGTGATACCAAAGTAGTTTTATAGTACTCACTACAGAGATGCACTATTTGACTCTTCTAAAACTAGTTGAAATGCAAAAGTATCTCAAAGTATTCTATCTTCAGACTTAGCCACATTTCACACACTACAGTCATTCATATCTTTGTTCAACAAATATGTACTATAAGATATAACAACAATTTAAATTTTATAACGATTTAGCAGTTTTCTTTGACATTTAAAGCAACTATGGTATTTTAGCTAAAATGCTTATGTTAATTTTTTTTGTTTTTCTACTGAATCTTGTATCTGAAAGAAAATCTGTATATTGAGTATTTTTCTTCTATTTGAATATAACTTGTTTATAAAAACATAGGGTCATTTTTTTTTTTTTTTGGTGCCAATGAATCTATCTGTCTTTAGCATGCTTATTATTTATTTCCCAAATATTTGTAAGTATATATAATATATCTTTTGGCAATATCAGAAGTATTTTAAAGGAAGAATTTCTGTAACAAAAATGTTTAGAAAATACTCAAATTTTATGATAGATGAAAATGGAAACACTAATATTATTTCATAAAGCAAATCATAATCCCAAAGAATGTGGGTTTCTTTCTCATTAAGACTAAAGTGATTTATTTGAATTAATACATGTAACAATATCTAACTATATTATAACTAAAAGAGTAATACAAATATTTAAGGTTATAAATGTCCTTATACATACTAATTTAACTATGTTCTACAAGTTATTATATGCAGTATTCTTTTTGTTTTTATTTGGTTTTAGGTATTTTATAATTTTCATTACGATTTATTTTCTGACCTGTGAGTTAAAAAATACGTATATATTATAAATTTGTAATCTCATTACATTGGGATTGGTGAAAGTGATCTATGTTTTGAACTTTCTTTTAAATTAGTATATAGTCATTATTTATTAATATTTTATATGTACTTGGGAAGAACATGTTATTCTCTGATTTTTTATTGTATAGTCTAGTAATATTAATTGAAATAATATTGCTAATTTTATTGTTATAAATTTCTATAACTATTAATTAGTCTATTGATATTTCAGTGAGGTATGTCAGTCTCAATAGTGTTGATTTGCTAATTTCTCCTTTTATATTTCTCAATTAGTGATTTAGATATTTGGAAGCTTTTAAATTATGTGCATATAACTTAGAATTATATACGTTACATATTACTAGTGAATTGAATGTTTTATTATCATGAAATTGCTATTTTATCTCTAATAATAATTTAGTTTTTTATTGTCTGAAATGTATTTTGTTATACCCGATTTCTATCTATTTCCACCCAGACATTGAAAATCTGTATGTTTTACATTTGTATTGTGACCCTATACTGTACTGTTTTGGAATAAAAATATTATATTTATTTACTTTTGTTATTTTAAATTAAATAGTTTGCATTTCTTTTTGTTCAGTTTAAGTTAATAGACAAATTCAGTGGAAAGAAAGTACAGAGAGTTTTCATACATCTCTTGCAACCTCTTGTTTCTTCCCATTACTAACAACTTACATTAGTATGGCATATTTGTTGCAACTGAAGATTCAATAGTGACACACTATTATTAACTTAAGTCTGTTGGTCACTTTATGGGTCACTCTTAATGTTGTTTATCCTATGGGTTTTGGCAAAAGTATGATGACACATATCCACTATCGTCGTATAATACCAAGTAGATTTATTGACCTTAAAAATCCCCTGTGCTCTACCTATTTAACTCTCCCTCCCTTATCTTTTTACTTTCTCCCTAGTTTTGTCTTTTTTCCACCATGTTGTGTAATTGGAATCATGTAAGATGCAGCCTTTTCAGATTGTTTTTTCCACATTGCTGAATAATATTCCGTTGTATGGGTATTTCAGTTTCTTTCTCCATTCACCCATTGAAGGACATCTTAGGTTCTTCCAAAATTTCATGGCTCAGTGAAGCTGCTATAGCCATTCAACAATAGATTTTTGTATGAACATGAATTTTAACTAGAGTGTGGTTGTTAAATCATATTGTAAGAGTTTAATTTTGTAAGAAACTGCCAAACTGTCTTCAAAGGTAACTGTACCATTTTGCATTTCCACAGCAATGAGTGTTCCTGTTGCTTCCTCACATCCTTGTCAGCATTTGGTATGGTTAATGTTTTGGATGTTCATGTAGTTGTAGTTTAAAAAAAATTTGGTCAGATAATTTCTTTTATATAAATGATGAATTATTACATTTATATTCATTTTGATTATTGTTGTTTATATTACTGTCCTTTTTTTATCTGTTCATATGTGCTGTGGACAAGGCCCGCCCGCAGTGAGGACAACAGAGACGCACGAGACCCGACTCTGGGGACAAGGTTCAGTGACACAAATCTACTTTATTACGGAAGTAAGCTAGCTTATATACATGGATTCAGCCAATAGAATGTCACAGCAGGGCAAATGACCAAAAAAGGTCAGGAGGTTGCCTGGCTGGAGCTGAGTCATTTCCGTATAGTGGGCAAACTTCCTTCCTGGGTGTTCCCAGGAGGGTTTCGGGAGTTGGAGTATTCTCACAGCATAGCATCAGCCACACCTGCCAGGTAAATGCTCTGCACTCTACCTACATCTCCCCCTTCTCTTTTAATTAAGGCCAGTTGAATTTGCTTGATGACTGCTTGTTGCTGTTGTAGCTTCTGAATGCTATGCATTATGCAATGGAACCCTAGTAGAACTAAAACAACTATAATACCTATTATTAGCTGTATTAAACAATGAGGCAAGCTTACTAGGTAAAAAATAGAATGAGGGCCTTAAACAGGGGATTCCTCCTCGGAGAGGTGATGTCATTTCCCTCCCATTGTGCTACAGAGACCTTCCAGGTGCCGTTAAACACAGTTCCGTTTTTGATTGCAAAAAATGGATGTAGGTCCATGCACGCCCCCTTCCCACAAAAGTCCCAGCATCGAAACATGGAACGGATGGCTTGCTGCGGGCTGTGTACTGCATATGGTTGCATTCCATTTCTCAGCTTTCGATGCCAAACTCTGAGGTTGATGGTCTGCACATCCAGGCCAGAGGCAATGTGGCAGTCTCTCCAGGGAATTCCTTCTCTCAGAAGTGTTCTAAGATGTTCATCATACAGGAACGGGCAAAGAGGCAACCCTGGGAAAGCAAGGTTAGCGGGGTGGGCCCAGTTGTTGGTAGCTAGGGGGGAGGAGGGCTTGTAGGCCAAGTATTGAGCTTTGGTTGGTAGTACCATTTTCAGCAAAGTACCCCGTAGTATGATTGCGAAGGAGGACCCACCCCTCCGAGGGGATGGTGTTAGTAAACTTAAGTAGCATCCAGTCACTGAGGTTACCCCAGACAGTGCCATTCCACTGTTGGGATTCCTGGCCACTATTGTCACAAGGGAGACTAAGGGAGCAGTTAATGGAATATACTGCTGGAAACTGTGGGCTATTAACTTCAACAGGCATAATTATGCCAGGGTGGGGAACAGCTGCCCAGATGTGAGGATCTCCTCGCGCCTGGGAGTTCGCTGTGATAATGGCACACATGAGAAGAAACAGAGTGCCTGGACCTGGGGGTCCGTCAAGGGCTAATCTTTGAGCCTGTTCAGCTAGTGCCTTCATATCTCCCCAGGTTAGTTCTGAGCACGTTGGTTACGAGGTCTCCTTCTGGAGTGCTGAGGACCTACTCCAGGCAGCCAGCCATTCATCAAGGCTGAGGCTGACCCTCTCCTGAACCTGAGGGTTTGCAGGTGTTGGAGGCCTCACTGGTGGGTCATCTTGGGTCTCCAGGAGTGGCTGTATGTTCCTTCCTGGGATCCAAATTGGATGTGGGCTATTTTCTGGAAAAACACAAGCATAACCTCTTCCTTGCGTTAGAAGGGGGTGCGGTCCCTGCCACTGAGCTGTGGCTGGGTCCTTCCAGCATACTAACAGAAACGGGGTCAGTTGGCTAAGAAGGCCTCCCCAATGCTTGTAAGCAGGAGTTAAGCTATCAGAATCAAAAGTTAAATAATTGAGAGTGAATACAACACTGACGAGCACTTCTCTGGGTGAGGCCTGGGACATATCCCCCCTTTCTTTTTGTTTTTGAAGCTTAATGTCCCTGTGTTGCTGTTCTACAACAGCTTGTCCTTGGGGGTTGTAAGGAATGCCAAGGCGGTGTGTGATTTGCCATTGAGAACGAAAGGCTTTAAACTGGCCGCTGGTATAACAGGGCTCATTGTCAGTCTTAATCTCCCAAGGAATGCCAAGACAAAGCATGGCCTGTCGAAGGGCACAAATTGCATGTTTAGTTCTCTCTCCAGCCAGGGCTGAAATGGCTCTGGAGAAGGTGTCTACCGCCACGTGTATGTAGCAGTTTGCCAAATTGGGAAACATGAGTGACATCTAGTTGCCATGCAGCATTAGGCTGTAGGCCCCAAGGGTTGACACCTTGTGGCTGCAGGGGATCCAATGGCAGTAAGGGCCCACATTGTTTACATGTACAAACAAGATGTTTTCAGGTTGCGTGAGTGAGATGGGGAAAGAGGGATTTAAGAGAATGGGCAGACATATGAAATCGGGCATGTAGTTGCCTAGCTTGCTCAGTAGGATAAAGAGTCAATACTAGATGATCAGCCTGTGCGTTGCCTGCGGTTAAAGGATCAGGTAAACCAGAATGAGAGCAAAGATGTTGAATATACCAAGGCTGTTGACGCACCTCTAATAGTTCTTTAAGCTGGCTGAGGGCCTTATCAAGTAACGTCCGCTTGGGTTGAAAGGTGGAATGGGCAAGACCTTTAACTGTTTGAATAGCATAAGCGCTACCCGAGAAGATATTGAGAGGAGCCTGTTGCCAGAGACCTAGGGCATAATAGATGGCTAGTAGCTCACCTAATTTTACTAACCCCGCATAACTGTATTTATGGAACTTTGTGCTTTCCGTCGGTGATTTGAATACTATCGCACAATGAGAGCGGCTAGCGTTGGTGAACGCGAGCATGCTATGTGGGATAGAGGCTGGATAGGGATGAGGGGTTGCTTGTAACGGGAGTCTGCAGAGTTTGCAGGAGTTTATCATTGGGTAGGTGATTGTCTATTTGACCAGGAAAGTTAGCTACAAGTGATTGTACTTCTAGGTCATTGTGAAGGAGGAACTGTATGTGGTCAAGAGGGATTAGTATGATGAGTACATCTGGTTCTTTACCATACAGGGTGATATAAGTGCGTCATAGCTTCCGGCCAAGAATGAAGATTGCGGTCTTGCTGGGGGTGACCTTTAGACATCTGACTGTACGCTAAGTGTACCCAATAAAGAGGTTTGTTCTGAAACAGAACTCCCGTAGAAGTGCCTTTTGTGGCCAGGACAATGGCTGAGATTGGCTGAGTAGGGTCTAGCCTGGCCATTGACACAGAGCGAATAGCAGTGTTTATATCCATTATAACCCGCTTTGCTGTTGTAGTGAGACAGCGGATGCTAGTGGGCTGTGTCGCCCTCAAGGTGGAAGAACAAGTGGTCTAATTCAGCAGTAGATATAGATAGGTATCCATGTATCCAGTTTATTTGACCGCATAGGTCTCGTAATTCCTGTAAAGAGTAATGCTGAGGGACTGTGAGCATAGGGGAAACAGGTGTTATTTCCTTCTCTATGTGGTATCCTAAGAAAGTAAAAGGCGGCAGGGTTTGCACTTCCTCTGGTGCTACAGGAAGTCCAGTGGCATTCAGATTAGCTAAGAGCTGCTGGTAACACTCTAATACTGTGGGATCGACATGAGCTATTAATATGTCATGCATATAATGGTATATGAGGCATTGCTCTCGCAAGGGTTGCGTTGCGGTGCCTACATACCGCTGGCAGATGGCGGGGCTATTTTTCATACCTTGCAGAAGGACTATCCACTGATACCTTTGAACCAGAAAGGCTTGATTAGTGGAGGGCACAGTAAAAGCAAAATAAGGCTTGTCTCCTGGATGGAGGGGGATTGAGAAAAACAATCTTTGATGTCTATAATTTTGATATGGGGCGCCTGCGGTACTGCAGAGGGATATGGCAAGCCTGGTTGTAAAGTGCCCATTTTTGCCATGTGCTTATTAATAGACCTTAAATCATGAAGGAATCTCCATTTTCCAGATGCCTTTTTCTGAATTACAAAAACAGGCGAATTATGAGGACTAGTGGAAGGCTCAATATGTTTGGCTTCTAATTGTTGCTGAACTAGTTTGTGTAATTTTTTTAGAGGCTGTTAATGGCCACTGCTCAACCCAAATTGGTTGGTCGGCATCCCATGTAAGTTTGTTGGGTTCCAGAGTCTTTAATTGAGCAGTGGTCGTTAGAATTGGGGGTGCTGGCTGGTAATAGAGACATGGAGTAGAGACAGCACATCTGTCCCCAAAGTGTATGTGGCAATTCAGTCATAAATAAAGGACTGAAAACTCCAGTTGCCCCATCAGGATCTGTCCAATGGAGTGGCCACATGGCTTGTTGGGCTGGTCGCACTCTGCTAACTCCAAGGCTGCGTGGCCCAGCCTTTCTTTTCATCCTCTTCCCTAATTACAGAAACATCAGCACCTGAGTCCATGAGTCCAAGAATGGGGTGGCCTTCTACTCGCAGTGTCAGAAAGGCCTTATTTTGAGTTAAGGGTAAGGTCCAATAGACTCCTGTGTGGAGTTGCTCTCTTATGGGCGAGGCTGAGAGCTGCCCTGCTTCCTGTTTAAAGGCACTAGAGCGGGGGTCCCCAAACATTTTACACAGAGAGCCAGTTCACTGTCCCTCAGACCGTTGGAGGGCCAGACTATAAAAACAAAACTATGAACAAATCCCTATGCACACTGCACATATTTTAGAGTAAAAAACAAAATGGGAACAAATATAATATTTAAAACAAAGGACAAGTAAATTTAAATAAAAAAATCTGACCAGTATTTCAATGGGAACAATGGGTGCGGATGCATCCTGTGCTCCTCTCACTGACCACCAGTGAAAGAAGTACCCCTTCCGGAAGTGTGGAAGGGGCCAGATAAATGGCCTCAGGGGGCCGTATGCGGCCAGCGGCCTTATTTTGGGGACCCCTGCTCTAGAGGCTTTCCATCCGCGGTAGTGGTTGAGCGACAATCTCACTTCCAATGAAATCCCTTTCTAAAACGGGGGCACACAGAAGGTGTTTTTTTTTTTTTTTATCACTTTCCTTTCCTGTTAGGGCACTGGTGTGCAAAATGTCCTGTGCCTTTGCATTCAAAGCAGGCCCCTAGTGTCTATTGGCCCCCCTGACGGGAAATGCTTAACTGGGCTGCAAGAGCAGTAGTGAGGGCTGCCGCTGAGTTGCTGCCTGCATCTTGGCAGGCAAGACCCAGTCATCTAGGGGCACAGCTCTAATTGGCCCTACTGCCTGTATATACTCTCCATTCGTGCCTTCCCACATCAATTCTTTAGTTAGAGCATCGGCCACATCAGTGTGCGTAACTTTATGCTTTACAGCTTCCTGAACCCTTCCTAGAAAATCTGAAAAAGGTTCATTGGGACCCTGAAGCAATTCTGAAAGCTTTAAGGACCTTCCATGAGCATTAGTTTGAGTAAATGCTCTAGTACAGTGGTTCTTAACATTTTTTGAGGTACCGAACCCACCAGTTTCATATGTGCATTCACCAAACCCTTCTTTAGTGATAAATAAATTATGATTTTTTTTTCCAAATTCAAGACATAGGTATATGTTTTTTTACTGGTGCACAAAGTGAGCCGTGCATGAACATCACCTTGCTCAAAGAACAAAACCAACAAAGTGCATGAACTCACAACAAATTATGGTATTACTTTATTCTGGCCTCCGCGGCAGAGGCTTCTCCGAACCCCTGAGACTGACTCATCTAACCCCTAGGATTCAATAGAACCCAGGTTAAGAACCACTGTTCTAGTAGCACATAGGCGTACTTGATCAAAATACTGAGGACGTTCGGTAGCCTGTATGTCGGGGGGGAGGCAAATTGCCCCTCTCCTTTGAGGGCCTGGGGGGGGGGCGAAGTTAATGCCAGCCCTTTGATTCCTTTCACCTATTATTTCACATTGCTCGTTGTATAAGGCTTTCCATTGAATTAAGTCTCACATGGTGAGGACTGCTCTGGCTAACGTCTTCCAGTCGTGGGGGCTATTTAAATCAATACTGATATTCTCAAGTAATTGCTGAACATAGAGAGAGTGAAGGCCGTCTTCCTGGATGACTTTCCTGAGAGCAACGACTGTTTTTTGGTCATGTGAATACCAAGCTTTTGTCCGTGTAGTGGTAGGGTTAATATTGACCGAAAAAAGACGAGGGGACTCTAGTTCTAGTGCTGCATGGGAAATACCTCTTTGCTGACACATAGGGGTGTATAAGCTGACCCATGGGTCTGCAGCAGAAACACGTGTTGGAGAAAATGGCGTTTGAGAGGCTGCGGTGGGGCATTGAGTCCCAGCAGGGAATGAGGAAGTAACGACTTCCGCTTCTTCGGGTGGCGGAGCTGATGGCACCGTTTCTAATGTATCTAGTTTCATTTCTGTATGCTGTTTCTGCATACTTGGCTGCAAGTTCATCAAACTCGGTGGCCCAACCCTTTTCTTCCTCTACAAGGGGAGGCGATTAGGAGGGCAGGGGCTTCTCTGAAAGAGGAGTAGCCTGTAGGACCTTAGGGACCGGCGGAGGGTCCTCAGCAGAAGCACTGGTCAAGCAGGCATGTATTGCCAATAAGGCAGGAGTTAGGCTGAGAGGGAAGGTTTGTCCTTCATGTACTTCGCCGAATAGATGTGTCGGAGAGCTCGGGCCCAAGTGTCCGGGTCCCGGAGGGGCACATCTTCAATCCAGGGATTGAGACAAGAGAGAATCTCCCAGTAAGTACAGAGATCCTTTTTGATAACTTTAACTCACCTACTCTGCAATAGGGCACGCAGGGTTCGAGCCTGTGGGGCTTGAGAATAAGGGAGAAGGTTTCCCATTGCAGAGGGTCACTCACCCGTCCCATAGATGCTGGTTAGGTCCCCATTTGAGGTGCCATTTGTGGACAAGGCCCACCAGGGGTGAGGACGATGGAGACGCAGGAGACCCGACTCTGGGGACAAGGTTCAGTGACGCAAATACACTTTATTCATGAAGTAAACTAGCTTATATGCATGGGTTCAGCCAATAGAATGTTACAGCAAGGCAAATGACCAATAAAGGTCAGGAGGCTGCTTGGTTGGTGCTGAGTCACTTCCGTATAGCAGGTGAGCTCCCTTCCTGGGTGTTCCCAGGAAGGATTCCAGAGCTGGAGTATTCTCACAGCATTGCATCAGCCACAGGTACTAGGTAAATGCTCTGCGTTCTACCTACAATGTCATATTTTTTTTATCAGACTAGATTTGCTCTTTTCTTGCTTCATGTTGATGAAATTGTTATTTATTTATTTTTTTGTCTCAGAACCTCCCTGCTGTGTTCTAGAACTATTATTTTTGTGTTTATTTCTGAAAATTCTATGTATGCTTATTACTTTAGTTACATAGTAATTTAGGACGGGGATCTTATAACACTTTGATATGATTGGCCTTCTGATTTACTTGTTAGTTTGGATTCCCTTTCCATTAAATTTTTAAAATGCTTTCAGTTTTGATCTAATTTTATATACAAATAATATTTGTGGAGATTTATTTTACATTTATTCCAGAAAGACCGTTTATTCAACATAATTCTATTTTGGTGATTATTCCTTCCAACATGTTGAAGATACAATTTATAGTTTTTGGTTTTCATGTAGAGGAGTCTATTACCAGTGTGCCTATTATTCAGTTTTAAAGAATTTAAGTTGCCCTTTACCTTTGCCTGTTTATCTAAGATTTTGACATAATTTGCCTAAGTGTGGATTCTTTTAATTGCTTTCAATATCTGAGTATTTTTTGTCATTATTACTTCAAATGCAGACTTTTTGCCCTTTAATTTACACTCTCCTCTGACTCTCTGTTTAAAATTATCTTAGTTCTTCATGTTCTACTGTATGTATTTCTAATTTTTCCAACATTTTTTTCTATCTTGTTTACTCTTTGTGCCCCAATTGCATTATTTCTTCAACTCTGTCTTTTTCATCACTGATTTATTCTTCAGTGCTGTCTAATCTGTTGTTTAACATTTGTCTTTTGTTTTATTTTCAACTACTGTATTTTTATTTACAAAAGCTCTGTTGGTTTGTTTTTCAAATCTGTTGATATTTGGGGAATTTATTATAGTATACAAGGGTTCTACCCCATGATTTATTTTAAACAAAATAACAAAATAAGGGGCATGTTTTATTGAGGATATATTCTGCCTAGATTTAAATTGACTCTGATTGGTACATACATAAAGATGACACCTTCATGGCCATTTTCTGTTGCCATCTGATTTTCCAATGCTTTGAGAACTATCTATGTCATACTAGCACACACTATAATTCCTTTGGCCCTCTTAAAGAATACAAGAGTGGTATCACTGAAATACATGTATCCAGGGTAGTTTATGACAAATAATTTGATACTATTCCAGTTTGACATGAGCCATGATGATACTTCTTTTTTTTTTAATTTTTTCTTTTGATAAAATTAAAGTTATAAAATCATATGAAGATTTAGGTTATATATATTTTAAGTAAGAAGTTACCTAAATTTAGAACATATTTTTTTAACTTTAAAATCAGTATGGGATTTCTCTAACATGTTTAATTTTTAAAAAGTTATAGCTAGCATTTATAAATAGATTCCTACTTAATGCCTATAGAGTATATCAACTTTTCAATTACAATAAGACACCAGTCACTTAATATATATTAGATCATTATTTTTCAAATAAATTTTATTTGAACTTAATTGAATTTCAAGTTTTATTACATTTTATTTCTAATACATTTCAAGTATTACCTTACTGAAATTTTAAACCTTGATTTAATAATGCTAAATTAGTTATTAATTTTGACAATAATATTAGAAGGTAATTGAACTTAATCAAAAGACTCAGGACTAGTTTTAAATCATACTTCTGCTTAAAAATAAGTAAACCTGTATGATCATATATCAGTTACTGAGTCTTTATTAATATCGATGTCATTTATCAGATGAGGACAATAGTATTACTTTAAATGTCAAATAAAAAAATAGTCTTATATAGTACGTGGTAACCACTATTTTCCCAAGAAGTGAAACTTGTGTTTATTTTAGAAGGATAATAATAAATAAATAAACAGTTACTTCTGATATTTTTGCATCATTTGAATATTTTTTTTGAAGGTCTCATAAACTTTACTACAAATGTGAAATCTAAAATAAAAATGATCTCTGCTATGTTTTTCAATATTATTTCTGTGTCCTGGGAGTAAGTGTTTACAACCATTTTGCAGGTATAAATCCATATAATATAATTGGGTAGGCAGTGTCTACCTGTTAATACATTTTAAGTGTTCAGAACAAATTGTTTCATTGATCGAGTGTTCACAAATACACTAATCTCTACTTTTTTTTGTCCTTTATTATTGACACAGAAAATTAATAATTTATCATTCATATATTGATTACATATGTACTCTGAAAATATAACCCAGGTCTCATGAGTTATAAGACATCACTTTTGGAGATACAAGTAAGTTTTGTCAGTGCAATAACAAAGTTTAGAATTTAGTTTTTCTAAATCAGTTACATAAAACTTTTTTGCCACAGCATATTGCTTGCCATAAAAACATGATCTCTGAGCTGAATTTCATACACATATAAAATGTTTGAATACAGTGAGTGATTGAGTGACTTAGTAACAGTTCAAAACAAAGAAGTGAAAAGGACTTATGCATTTAATGAGGCAATACATGATTAATTTTCAGATCATGCTTAGAAATGCAGAGGACACTATAATTTGTTTTATGATTTTATTAGCACTGTTGCATGTCTCTATCTCTGGGACATGTCTGCTTTCGGATATGTATTATTTCCCACTTTGACTGTAGCTCATGTTGGTAGGAACTATTATTTTTAGTTCTCTGTATCCCTATGAGATATGACATAAGGCATAATTATTGAAATCTTTGTGGATTAGTCCTCATTACTGTTATTCCTTTATAAAAAATAAGATATTTTCTAAGATACAGCTGAATTAGCTTTTATATAGAATTCTCTTTAAATTATACTATAATTAAATCTATATTGAAAGTTTTCAACATCTTAAACAAAAAAATAAGTCACATCATGCATACTACATCTTCTCAGTCAAAAATTATGCCACTATTGTTTGATCATATTATAGCTTTTATAAATGTTATTAATTATATTAAAAATAAAAATTGTAATATTTGCTAACAAAAATGTTGAAGAAAGCATATTACATGTATACAAGCACATTATATTTGTAAAGATTAACTTTATTTGTATATATTTTCTATAAGCAATAATTCATTTATTTTTTTTAATCTTTTTTTTTCTTTTATTCATTGTAGAGAGGAGACACAGAGTGAGAGAGAGAGAGAGAGAAAGAGAGAGAGAGAAAGGGGGGAGGAGCTAGAAGCATCAACTCCCATATGTGCCTTGACCAGACCAGTCCAGGGTTTTGAACTGGCGACCTCAGTATTCCCAGGTCGACGCTTTATCCACTGCACCACCACAGGTCAGGCTAAGTGATACTTCATTTAATAAAGAGAAAATATTGATCCAAGCATAACTTCTTAAATGTGTAAAATTAATCATTTAAATATAATGTGGAAATTAAAAGTATTCAGTATGACATTTAAAAATATCCCATTTGAGAATAATTTTCATATAAAAAACACTCATGTTAATTGTGCAGTTCAATGAATTTTGGCAAATATGTATACCCTTGTAACTATCACCACATATTTAAAATACCTAGTTCAGTAGTTCTTAACCTGGGTTCTATCAAACCCTAGGGGTTCGATGAGTCGGTCTCAGGGTTTCGGAGAAGCCTATGCCGCGGAGGCCAGAATAAAGTAATACCGTAATTTGTTGTGAGTTCATGCACTTTGTTGGTTTTGTTCTTTGAGCAAGGTGATGTTCATGCATGGCTCATTTTGTGCACCAGTAAAAAAACATATACCTATGTCTTGCATTTGGAAAAAAAAATCATATTTTATTTATCACTAAAGAAGGGTTTGGTGAATGCGCATATGAAACTGGTGGGTTCGGTACCTCAAAAAAGGTTAAGAACCACTGACCTAGTTGTTTTAAAGTTCTTATTATACTAATGCCATAATCTGTCATTTTAGGACCTACTTTTATTGTTTGATTTTTCTCTTGGTGATAGGTGTTGTTTCCCTGCCTCTATGCATGTCTAATACCTTTGATTAGGGGATTGTGAGTGTTACACTGCTAAATATGAAATTTGTGGACCTGGCAGGTTGGCTCAGTGGTAGAACATTAGCCCGGCATGTGTATATCCCAGATTTGATTCCCAGTTAGGGCACACAGGAGAAGCAACCATCTACTTCTCCACTCCTTATTCTCTTCTTTCTTTCCCTTCTCTCTCTCTTCCTCTCTTCCCCTCCTGAAGCCATGACTAAGTTGGAGGAAGTTTGCCCCAGGTGCTGAGGATGGATCCTTGGCCTGGTCTCAGGAGGTAAAATAGCTTGATTGCCGAACAACAGAGCAGTGGCCTCACATGGGCAGAGCGTTGCCTGATAGAAGGCTTGCCGGTTGGATCCCTGTCTGGGCGCATGTGGGGGTCTGTCTCTCTACCTTCCCACTTTTCACTTAAAGAAAAAACAATGAAATTTGTGGTTTTAAAGATTGTTGATTTGGTAGCTATTTAAATAGTAAGCTATTCAGACAGCTTTAACCTTATATTTAAGTTATTCAGATGTAAGTTTAACCTCATCTCTGCTGCTATAGTGGATTACTTTTGGGTTCTCAACTGAATGCCTTGGGTATTCAAGCATACCTCTACATTCTGGCTAGTAATAGTGTTGGAAATTGTCCAGCTTAACAATTAATTACCCTTGCTTATCTCACGGAGTTTAACTCTATATGTGAGCAGTTAATTATTGAACAAACAACTCAGAAGCGCCCTGTGCATCCTCCTAGTGCTTTTACTTGGTCCAGCTCTGTCAACTGTAATACTTTGGCCTGCATATTCTAGCTTCCCCAGCATTCCCAAACATTAGTTTTCGTTTCTTTAACTCAGTGATATTTCACTTTCTTGGTTTCTACATTACTGTGCTACAATCTGAAAGGGCTTTTGTAACATTTGCTGATTTCCATGGTGGGAGTATTCCCAGCATTCCTACATGGTTAATTTCAAGAAACTAATGTCACACTATTGAGCATAGAGTTGGGGAGAAAATCATACAGTCAGTTCTTGTGAGCAGTGCAAGAGGGCTCCAATATACAACTACACTTAGAATTTATGACAGTTTATTCCTTTTTGAAATAAATTATGCCCTTGAAGAATGTATAACTAGCTATGAACTTTAAATAAAATTTCCATGATTGCTTACATGTTTTGTTTTATAAAATTTCTATTCGTCTTAAAACTAAATTGGACCTATATATATATATATATATATATATATATATATATATATATATATATATATATAGTTTTCTGAGTTTACCTTCTTTAAAGCTTTTAAAAAGAAATCCAAGAAGAGGAAAATTTTGAATAATTTTATATGAATTTGATGCAATTTTTATTACATTCATAATGTTACATAAAATCTTATCACTTATATAGTGTTTTCATATACATTCTATTTTTAAGCCTGTCTTGTAATGTCCATTTTAACATTGCTTCAGTTGTCGTTTCTGAAAAATGATAAGATAGTTCTGTTTATTTAAGGCAGAGTGAGTAGTAATGAATGTTTATTTTCTTTTCTACATATAATTTACATTATATGTTACAAGTATTTTTAAGAACTATATTTTAGAATTTAATATTTTGATTTAAAAATTCTGGTCACAGAATAATGGTGTTCTATTTTGCAATTATTTGGAGAATTTTTTTAGATCAAAGTTTAATTTATATACAGTATAACCTGTGGACATTATATATACCTAGCATTCACATTTGATGACTGCATACCAAAATTATGAACGTTTCCATTACCTCATGAAGTTTCCTGTGTCCCTTTCTAGTCATTCCTTTCACAAAAGCAAATATCTATCACAAGTTAGTTGGGCTTTGTCTAGAATTTCAAATAAATGAAATTACACAGTGTATTTTTGCCTACTTTAACTCAGCATAATATTTTTGATATCGATCCATGATGTTGCTTGTGTCGGAAGATTGCGTCATTTTATTTCCTAATATTTATAAAAGCAGAACAAGTTTATTTATCCATTCTTCTCTTGATTATCTAGATTTTTACTGTTTTTGGCTATTATATTTTTAGTATATGTGCTGCCGAAGCGAGCACTGTTTTTGGCTATTATAAATGGAGGTGCTATAAACATGTCCGGGGCTTTTGGTAGGCATATTCTCATTTCATTTGGATAATTAATTAAGAATGTAATTGCTGTGTCCTAAGGCAGCTCTATATTTAGCTGTTTTTTCTTCAGGATTTGAGAGAAAGTCAGAGAAAGGGATAGATAGGGACAGACAGGAACAAAGAGAGATGAGAAGCATCAATCATCAGTTTCTTGTTGCGATACCTTAGTTGTTCATTGATTGCTTTCTCATATGTGCCTTGACCGTGGGCCTTCAGCAGACCGAGCAACCCCTTTGCTGGAGTCAGTGACCTTGTGTCCAAGCTGGCGAGCTTTTGTTCAAGCCAGATTAGCCCACACTCAAGATGGCGACCTTGGGGTCTCGAACCTGGTCCTCCACATCCCATTCCGACGCTCTATCCACTGTGCCACTGCCTGGTCGGGATCTATATTTAGCTTTTTAAGAAACTGACAAATAGTTTTCCAAAGTGGTCATATTATTTTAGTTAATTTAAAATATATTTTTTAAGCAAATTAGTATTAGAAGTACTTACAATTTTCTCAATTATATCCCAAACTTTAAAACAACAAATAATTGATAATTGCATAGTACTTTATAGATAATTTAATAATTACAATGAATTTCAAAGACACTATATTATATCACTGGAAAAATTAGGAAATTTGTATACACTTAAAGATTTCTACCTAAAATAAATATCACTGATTTTCTCCTCTTACTTTTACTTCTTTAGTATAGTTGGGACCTTATGATAGATTCTTTCATTTTGGCTATGTGACTATGGTTTAATGACCAAGGTTTTCCTATTTGAGGATAGATTTGCCTAATAATTATTGTCACATCAATGATTATAATTATTAGAAATATGTGATTTTGCCTGACCTGGTGGTGGCACATCGGATAGAGCATTGGACTCGGACACAAAGGACCCAGATTCGAAACCCCGAGGTCGCCGACTTGAGTGTGGGCTCATCCAGCTTGATCGCAGGGTCTCTGGCTTAGCGTGGGATTATAGACATGACCACATGGACCCCATGGTCGCTGACTTGAGCCCAAAGGTCATTGTAACCCCCAGTCAAGGCACGTGATAAAACAGTCAATGAACAATTAAAGGAGCCACAACGAAGAATTGAAGCTTCTCATCTCTTTCCCTTCCTGCATATCTGTTCCTATCTATCCCTCTATCTGACTCTCTCTGTGTCTCTCTCACACACACATACACACACACAATATATATATATATATGTCATTTCTTGGTCTGATTTTAAAGATATTAGCTTTCATGAGTATTGTAACTAGACATGTACATTGGTAATTTTGTCCAGAAATGCCAGAAATCACAATGTATATATGGTTAACTATATTTAGAAAGTTCTATATTGTGAAACATGACTTTCAAACTTGTGTATACTTTTAATAGTAAAAAATTATGCAATAAGATTTATTTTGAGGGAGAATGAGCAGTAAATATGGTAGGTATGCCTTTCACACATGTAATTATTTATTTTTTATTCATTCATTACATATTTATTAAATAGTTATTATGTACCAGACACTGAACTGCTCAGTGGGTATAGCATGCTGTATAAACTATATTTTATCATTGAACTCTAGGAGGTCATTTTCTAGTAGAAAAGATGAACATTAAAAAAGCAGACATACAAATGAAAATATAAGAACTTGAAATAAGTGCTATGATGGCAAATTATGTGAGAGTACTGTGGGAAAAGATGCTTTTGACTTTATGATATATATTAACTCTTGGGGTTAGATCACTGCCTGGAAAATGAGAAGTTATTTCATTCCCATCTATATAAAATCTGCGCTCTTCTAAAGAATAGAATTCTTTTGTTTCAAAAATGAAAATATAAGCATGTGATATGAAACATCTAAATATTTCTATCTAGATATTATCTATACATTTTCACAGTGTTTTGTATTCATATGTAGTTACAGGTGAATGCATTCAGGTTAAGGGTTCTTTACGTAGTTACATTATATTTCTTTAGTATTTTTACCACAATTTAAACTTGAACACACCCTCATGGAATATGACCACTTTGTTTTGGTTGATCCTTTAATAGCTTTGTAGCTACATCATGTCTAGAGAACCTGTTAAATGTAATACATCCATTATAAGATTTAAATGATAGCTTATCCCATATTCTAAGGAAAGTACAAGTAATTATATTCTTATTTAATTGGTAGGCCAGTACCTTTACTATGATAGTCCAAAGCATTCTACAGTTTAAACAAAGTGAAATATTGTGCTTTTAATCTGAAGGGATAGGTTTATGTTTTCAACTGGAGATATCTGATATGCCTGTCAGGAAGAAGCTATAAAATCATTTGAGCACATATCAAACATTATACAGAGAGCTTGAGGATAAATGTTTAAGCTTCTCTCTGTGACTCCTCCATAAATTAGCTCATGAGTAGACATTATCTGGATTTTAAAAAATCAAGTGTCTAGATATTTATATATTGTGATGCATTTGAAAGGAAAATCTATGTAATGGGACATTTTAAAATTATTATTTGGTGTTTTATTCTTTTTAAAAAATCAACATTTGATTTAATAACAATGTTAGAGAAATGCTTATTTGAGAAATATTAAAATGTTAGAAACAAATATTAGAGTTTTACTGATAGTGAATTAAATGATTATTTATTACCTTTCAGCAGATATCAAATATAAATAAAAGCAGGTATTGGAAAGACTGGATTAAATGTTGGCAGAAAATAGTGGGATGCTTGTATTTATTTAATTGGTCATTCAAGGATGTTTCTCAGTTTGCATTAGGCAGGATGACTGAAATCTATGAAAATACTCGTGTAAATTCTGCCAAACCCTTGATCTCTAAAAACTACACATGGTATGGTACGATCAAGAAGTTCTGATAAAAATAAAAAACAGCTAGAAGATTAAAAGGAATTTTAATAGATTTCAGATGCTGACCAATGCAAGGAAGATAATATGTAGTTATAGTCTAACAAAGTTAATATCTGCTAGTACACAAACCTTTAGAGGATAATTGTAGAATTTAGAGTCTCTATAATGTGTCTTCTACAACTTACTTTACACAGTAAAAATTTACTAGATATGTGAGAAGACAGAAAATTATTAGTCATAATCAAGAAAAAAATCCATAAATAGAAATAGATTCTGAGATGACCCAGATGTAGAGATTAGGTGTCAAGAGTTTTAAAGCAGCACTTACTAGTAGATAGGAGGACTTAAAGAAAAATACTCCAATGAGTGAAGGCATGGGGAATTATAGTAGTAGATAAATAAAACTATATTTTTAAAATGAACATTTTGTAACTAGAAAGTAGAATATATAAGATAACACTGCAGGGAATATAGGGAAGCATATATTCTTTCAAATTAGTGTTTTAGGAGTTTTAGAATTAATTCCCAGAAGAAGGATTGCTGGATCAAAAGGCAGTGCCATTTTAAATTTTTTTGAGATAACTCCATACTGTTTTCCACAGTGGCTATATCAATCTTTATTTCCTGCAACACTGCATGAGCCAAGATCTGGAAGTAGCCCAAATGCCATCAATAGGTGAGTGGATAAGAAAAGCTGTTGTACATTTGCACAATAGAATACTATGCATCCTTAACAAAAGAAGGAAATTGTACCTTTTGAGGCAGCATGAATGGACCTGGAGATCATTATGCTAGGTGAAGTAAGCCAGGCAGAGAAGGACAAGTACCGTATGATTTCATTCATATGTGGAATCTAATGAACAAAATGAACTAACAAACAAATTGGAAATAGATTCATGCATAGAGAGCAGGCTGACAGCTGTCGGGGAGGTGGTGGTATTGGGTAAGGAAGGTGTAGGCATAGAACAAAAGAGTGGGGAAAAAGAAAAACTCATGGACATGTGTGGTGATTGCTGGGTTTGGGGAGGAGGTGGAAATAGGTATAGTGGGCAATGAATGCTGATGGCCATAGACTTGACTTGTGGGGATAACACAATAGGGTGTACAGAGATGTGTTGTAATATTGGGCAACTGAAACCTGTATTATTATGTTAACCAGTGTCACCCCAATCAACTCAATTTAAATAAAATAAAGTAATTAATTGAGTTGACACAAGAGCACCTAGGAATACAAAAGAAATGGTCAATAAATGAGAAGATAAATTAATAGGATTATCCAATATGAAGGACAAAAGGAGTAAAATATATATAAAAAAAGATTCTCGGTAATCTACAAACAGTATGAAGTGTCTCATGTATGTGTATTTGCTTTCTCAGGAAAGAGGAAATAAGTAACAGGGCATAAAAATATTTGAAGATGCAATGGCCAAAAAAGTCTGGGTTTTTGTGAAATTAATTGTCTTTAGATTCAAATCAGGGAACTGTAACAGAATAAATTCAAGGTATCTCTCTCTCTCTCTCTCTCTCTCTCTCTCTCTCACACACACACACACACACACACACACACACACACACACTCACACAGCATTAACTCCAGAAAAAAATATATTTAGAGAAAAAATTGCAAGTAGCTAGAGAAAAACAGCATACAGGAAAAATATGATGTAAGTTAATGCTGACTTTTCATCAGGAACAAAGTAGGGCAGCAAACAATAGAACAGCATCATTAAAACACTGAAAAAGCCCTTGCCAGTTGGCTCAGTGGTAGAATGTTATCCTGGTGTGTGGATGTCCCTGGTTCAATTTTCAGTCAGGGCACACAGGGGAAGCACCCACATGCTTTTCTGCCCCTCTTTCTCTTGCTTCTCTCTCTCTCCTCTCCTTCCCTCCTGCAGCCATGGCTGGATTAGAGCGAGTTGGCCCCAGGGGCTGAGGATGGCTCCATGGCCTCAGTCTCAGGTGCTAATAAATGGCTCTAATTGCAATGGAGCAATAGTCCCAGATGGTCAGAACATCACCCCCTAGTGGCTTGTTGGGTGGATCCCTGACTCCCATGGCACATGCAGGAGTCTGTCTCTGTCTCCCCTCCTCTCACTAAAAAAACAAACAAACAAAAGCTGAAAAAAGAAAGACTATCAAACTCAATTTTATATTCTGTGAAAATATTCTTGAATTTCAAGATGGAACAAAATTATGTTCACTTAAAAATTGAATGAGTATTTTAAAAGCAGATCTGCATTGTAACAAATGTTAAAGGAAATTCTTCATGGTGAGGAGTAATACATGCTAACTTTGATGTATAGAAGGAAATAAAGCCAAAACATACTTTTGGTTATCTAAGACTTCATTTAAAAGATAAATTTTAGGTAACACATAAAGTCAGAGAAAAAATTCACAAAATATGTATTTCACAATTGACTTGTTATGCAATTAAAAATAATAATTAAATATAAGCAAAAGATTTTAACATATACTGTACTTCATAAAGAAAAATATGCACATATAGGTAAATAAAATCATTTATCAAGGAAATAAGCAATCAAATTACAGCAATAAACAATAAAGAAATTTTCAAAAATGAAAAGAAAGTTAAGCAGCCTTCTAGATATGGTGTAGGAAAAGTGTGATTACTAAAAAAAGTCATCAGGGTAATTTGATATACAATGATTATTTTTATTTTTATTTCATTTTAATTTTTATTTTTGAGATAAAGGGAGAGAGATGAGATGCATTGACTCATAGTTGCAACACTTTAGTTGTTCATTCATTGTTTCTTAAATATGCCTTGACCCAGAGGCCTCCAGCTGATCCAGTGACCTTGGGCTTCAAGCCACCGACCTTTGGGCATGAGCCAGTGACCTTGGGATAGTGTCAATGATCCTGCACTCCGGCTGGCTACCCTGCGCTCAAGCCAGATATGAATGTTTAAGACGCGGCCTCCTGGCTGCCAACCTGGGACCTCAGAATCCCAGTGGACACTATATCTATCCACTTTGTTTTATGTGGACATGACATCTGTTGTGTGTGTAAGCTACAAAACCACGTACCTTATTTATTTTTGGATAATATATCCATTAATAGTTAAACTTGAGTAATTCCTTTTTTCCATTAAAGATGATTATATAACATTCTTGTATTTCCAAATCACATGCTTATATACCAATTTATAAATTGGTTGTCCCTCTGCCCACTAAACTTAAAAGAGAGCAGTGAGATAGGTCAGCTTTATGTATTTCAGTAACAGCAATGGGCTCGAGGACTGAGAGGACTGAGCATTGAATTAAATGTTATTCGCCAGTTCTGTCTGATTCTCTCTTCAAGCTGCCACAGTTGTGTAAGCAGTTAACCCATAATCTGCAAATCACACTAATCCTAAAAATATGAATCAATCTAGTAGAGAACTAGCAGCTGATTTCACCAATTCTACAGTGTTGCTGCTGTACTACCCTGATACCAGACTCATGCTCCAGTATTGTTGAAAAAAATTCAGATGACATTGCATCAGTTGCTATCTTCTATATCGGTGTTCATTTTTCCACATATGTATGCCACACTTTTGATCTTAATCCAGGATTTACAGTTATATCTGTGCAAACGTTAAAAAGTTTAAGTATAAGCATATTTAACTCTTTTAGGATGATAATGCCAAATTCTAAATCATTCAACTTAACTTTGTTTTGCCAGAGTGATGGTGCTCTCTTTCTATCTTAATAAAAATGATTAACATTTTTATTCTTAGTTGCAAGACACATTACCTTTACATGTTTAATTTTATTGACTTAAGAGAGAGAGGAAGGGTGAGAGATAGAAAGACAGGAACAATCTGTTCCTGTGTGTGCCCTGACTGGGAGCAAACTGGCAGCCTCTGTGCTTTGGAAAGAGGCTCTAACCAACCGAGCTATCTGGTGAGGATATTACATGTGGAGGCTAATTCTGAGATAAATGATTGATATATATTTCTTCTTAAGCAAATAAAATTTAAAGAATCAAAAAGTTAGATATTAAATTTAATTTCTGCACAAATTCTTTCTTTCTTTCTTTTTACACAGGACAGAGAGAGAGAGTCAGAGAGAGGGATAGATCGGGACAGACAGACAGGAATGGAGAGAAATGAGAAGCATCAATCATTAGTTTTTCGTTGCTGTTGAGACACCATAGTTGTTCATTGATTGCTTTCTCACACGTGCCTTGACCGCGGGCCTTCAGCAGACCGAGCAACCCCTTGCTGGAGCCAGTGACCTTGGGTCCAAGCTGGTGAGCTATTGCTCAAACCAGAAGGGCCCACGCTCAAGCTGGTAACCTTAGGGTCTTGAACCTGGGTCCTCCCATCCCAGTCCGACTCTCTGTCCACGGCGTCATCGCCTGGTCAGGCACAAATTATTTCTTAATTGTACTGAAATTATTATACAGTTAGTGCTAAATTCATTGAGTGAATAAATGAGGCTTAACTTTTGCATCATTGGACTTAAAAATATTTTGTTTTAAATCATTGATGAATCTTTAACATTTTTTATTTCAAAAGAAAATATTTAAGGATATCTACACAAGTACTAGATTTTTCAGAAATGTAAAACAAAAAAAACCCATTTAACTAAAAACATTGTATGTTGATGAGTAGTCATGGTAACAAAAAGTTACACTTGTTTTAAACATTTATATATTTTTTCATGTGGAAACGCTTTTAGTTCTTCCATCCTGTTTTCTTCTCAAAATTATGTCAAAAATATCTCCTAGATGAGAAAAAAAAAAATGTATCATTTATCTTAATGGTTACATTAGAAAATCCACATAACTTTTTAAAAGGAATTTTGGAGGAATATTTGATATATAGTGAAATACACCCACGAAGTATATAATTTGTGAAAGTTTGAGTCATGTGTATGTGCCTGTGAAAACGTCCCTGCACTGAAGTTAATGGATTTGCCTGTCACGCCTTTCATCTCTCTCCCACCACTCCCTGCCAGACACTTGTCCCAGACCACCACTCACCTGCTGTGTCACTAGAGTACCACTCTCTCTCCTGCTTCTTTTACCCACATAATTATTTTGAGGTTCATCCATGTTATAGTGTATGTCAGTACTTCATTTCTTTTTATTTCTGAGTAGTATCACATTGTATATTATTTCATTTGTTAATCCATTTATGTATTGAATACTTGGGAGTTTTCACATTTGATTTGTGAACATTTGAGCACAAGAATTTTATAGGTCACATGCTTTTTTCTTTTGACAAAATACCTAAGAGCAGAATGGTTGGATTGGATTGTAGGTGTATTTTGACTTTTAAAGAAACTGCCAGTTCTAATCAGTGATGTGTGAAAGTTCCATTTCCTTTACAACTTCACCTCAGTGTTTTTAATTTTGTTAATTCTAATAGTGGCAGTGGTGTCTTGTAGCATTTTCCTAGTGGCAACATGGCTGATTATCTTTTCATGTGCTTATTTGCCATATATATTTTTTCTTTGGTGAAGTGTGTAAATAATTGTGTTCATTTTAAAATTGTTTTCTAAGTATTGACCTTTAAGGATTTTTATTCTGGATAAGGTTCTTTATCAGCTGTATGCTTTACAAATACTTTATTCTGGTTTGTGTTTTGTCTTTTTCATTCTCTTAACAGCATCCTTCAAAGGCCATAAATCTTTTATTTTGATGATTTTTTCCCTACTTTGGATCATATCCAGACAGTCTTTGTCTAACCCAAAATAACAAGGGTTTTCTTTTATGTGTAATTTATGTAAGGCTCCATTGTAAATTAATTTTTATATATGGTGTAAGTTATAGGTAAAAGTTTATTTTTTGGGATATATATCTATCATCTACTTGTCTATATGATAAAAGATACATTAATCCATTTCAGCAATTTTCACCCTTTTTCATCTCATGGCAAACATAAACTAATTACTAAAATTCTGCAGCAACTAAAAATACGTTTTTTGACAATCTGACAAAAAAAAAACAAAACAAGTATAGTTTTTATTCATTCACACTGAACAGCTATTGCTGTAAAGGCTGCTGTCATTTTTTTTTTTTTTTTTTTTTTTTTTTTTTTACAGGGACAGAGAGAGGGATAGATAGGGACAGACTGACAGGAACGGAGAGAAGTGAGAAGCATCAATCATTAGTTTTTTGTTGCCATTCCAACTCCTTAGTTGTTCATTGATTGCTTTCTCAGATTTGCCTTGACCGCGGGCCTTCAGCAGACTGAGCAACCCCTTGCTGGAGCCAGCAACCTTGGGTCCAAGCTGAGGAGCTTTTGCTCAAGCCACATGGGCCCGCACTGAAGCTGGTGACCTCGGGGTCTCCAACCTGGGTCTTTTGCATCCCAGTCCGACGCTCTATCCACTGCGCCACCGCCTGGTCAGGCTGTTTTTTTTCTTTTTTTTTTTAATTTCACAATCTATGGGAAAATAAGTCAGTGTCCCTGACTAAATAGGTATTTCATATATTAAGGATTCTTACAGCATAGCAGTGTGCTATGGCACACGAGTTGAAATTCACTGCTCCAATGAATTACCTTTATATCTTTTTTCCAGATTAAGTGTCCATATAATTGTGGGTCAACATTTTACACTTTTTCTCTCCCACTTATTTTTCAATCATAATACACAGCATATTTTAATTGCTTTTGTACAATTTATTCAAATATCTTATACTATTATTGAATTTTAAAATGGTTACATATATTATTTATATTTATCTTTATTATTTCTGAAAAATTGAACCTTATGTTTTAAAAGGAAAGTGGGATTGCTTTCTTCTGCAGTAGATATATCAAATCAAAATAATTTTCCTTTGCAGTGAGAAGCTAAAGTAATTTTGCAAGGTTCATAGAAGTTAATCTTATTTAGATTGGAAATATTTTAAAGGAAAATCAAAATTTAAAATCTTTAAATATGGGCCCTGGCCAGTGGCTCAGTGGATATAGCTTCAGCATGGCATGTGGATGTCCTGGGCTTGATTCCTGGTCAGGATACACATGAGAAGTGACCATCTGCTTCTCTCTCCCTCTCTCTCCTCCTCTCACCCTCTTCTCCTCCCACAAGCAGTGGCTCAGTTGGGTCAAGAGTTGGCCCTGTACTCCTCAGATGCTAAAAAGAGTTCAGTTTGTTTGAGTATCAGCTCCAGATCCCGTTGCCGGGTGGATCCCTGTTGACACGCTTGTGGGAGGCTGGCTCACTATCTCCTCCTCTCACATAAAAGAAAAAAATACTTTAAATACTATGTATTGATGTTGATAGAACTTTTTAGTTAGTACAATAATAGTTAATAACTACAAAATAAAAATACAACAAATTATAATGCTTTTATTTATTTTTATTTCTCTGTTTTCTTGTTTGTTTGTTGACTGTTTTCTCTCCCATTGTAGAGATCTGAGGGAAAGATTGTTAATAGTTGAAAGGGACTTTAGAATAGTGATTACCACAACCACCAAAAAGTAGATTGTATCGTCTCCACTTACATTTCTTTTTACATCACTGCATAGATAATTGGGAATTAAGACAATGAGTAATAGCACAGCAGAATAATGTGGACAAAGATGTGATTGATAGATAACAAATAGAAGTAAATATAACCTTGGAGTTTGAAATAATAAGAAAGGACTTACCTTTATTATGTTTGAGGATACCTTTAATACTCAAGTTATTTATAAGAAATTAATTTTTTGTTGGTAATTGCTAATTCTCTTTGGAAAAGCTACAGTTAAGTGACTTTTTGTGAAAATTGTACAATTAGAGATATGGGTCTTTTTACCTCAGTTATTTGTTCTATGTAAGAAAATAAAGCTTTATTCAACAAGCTTTATCCTCTTGTGTTCAGGTGAATAATTGAGCTATTCTAATGGGGAAGGAATTAGAGTAAGAATATGCTAGTAGAGCTGAGGGTCACATCTTAAGGCACTTGTTTGCTTAGTTAGCTGTAAAAAGCATAATGAACAAATCATATATGAAGTTAGTGTGGGCTGTGGGTGAACAAGATAATTTTTCTATTTGATAGGTTGAAAATATGTTATTTCTTTTACAAGTAAAGATACTAAAATTTTTTGTTATTTTTAACACTATTAATAAGCAATTATAATAGGAAATATAGTAAAATAAAAGTGAGTTTTTGAAGTGATACAACTTTAATCCTTTCCTCATTTTCATTTAACTTCATCCTTTATTGGAATTTCAAAAAGCCTAATTAATTTTCTTAGCTTTCCTCACTTTTACCTCATTGCTTTTTAATGAGAATTCAGGCTCACTGCAGAATCTCAGGCTTTTAAAATTGTGTTTATTGTTTATTTTTCTTCTCATATCTATTTTCTTAGATTTAAAAACACACGCAGAATTAAGCAATTGTGAATGTCCATATTAGGGGGACTAGACATATTTTAAACTATTAAAGAAAGACTATTTAAAATAAACACAAATGCAGTAAAGATTTCCTTTTAAAAAATAAAAGTATTAGTCAATTTTAAAAATAAGTAGAACTTTTTGAACTTTACATGGTCAAATATTTTCTTGTTTTCAGTTACATATGGAGAGGGCAGCATTTTCAGTTGATTGCTATGTGGGGGAGAAGATACCAGGCTTTTCTGCTGACTCTTGCCATACTTACATCAAGAAAGAAAAATTTGGTCTCCCTCTGTGGGAGACCAAATGCTCCGAGCAGCTTTCAGGCCCTTTTGCATAATGGCAGGTTATGAGGGTGTTGTCATGACATTCAAAGCCAGGATATAAAAGGGGGAGAATGCTATGAAATGCCCTTTTGTTTTCCACACTCTTATCCAAACATCTCATGTGTTAGAACTCAAGGCTTTTCTTTAATAAGTATTATGGGTCATTTTTTCTTGGCTTTCTCTTCCAATAACTGATGCTTAGTAGTTCAAAGCTAACTAATACAGTAACCCCCCTACTTTATAATTTTTTGCACAATAGTTTACCTTTATTTGGAGTCCATTATTAACCCATATAAATGCAAGGCATCTGAAGAGTAGAGAAATGGTCCTTCTAAAACAAACATAAATAATTAAAACACTTCTCTGTGCCAGCAGCAGACACCTTTATTAAGGGTGTTATTAATTCCATTTATTATGTTATGTGCTAGGGACCATACAAAGTGATATGATATGTCAATGAGATACTTTACCAGGCTAAATTAAGCTGTCTGTCCAATAGTTATTTAGTTAAGTACAGTTCTTTTCTCTCTCTTTCTCAGTTATACTCACATTCAGGAGGTTTGCAGTGACCAACTAATTGGCTTCCTCTCATTTTACCTCACTTATCATGTATTTAACATTTGTAAATATTAAAGTTATAACTTCTAGATTATCACATATCAACTAATACCAAACGGATTTTGAGTATAAGAGTTTTCACCATTTTACCTCTTAAAATTGAGTTTGAATTATGCTGATTTCTAAGTGATCAATTAACTAATGCTTCCAAGAGGGGTGTAGCAATGAATTTTGTAAAGTATGGAAAAAAAAATTCTTTTCTTTCATTAATTCTTTTATTTCCTTCTGTTTCTCTTAGCATTAGTTTCCTGCTCCTTGACTTTTCACTCAGCCTTTAGGGTTCACAGAGAATGATTTCTAGGCATCATTTCTTTTGTGCAGTTATTGGTATCACACACTTCAATTCACAGTTGGCTACTAAACTAACTTTCTAGAAATCAAAATCTCATGTGTTAAATCTCGGGTCAGAACTGAAGTAGAGACCCTACGCCATAATTAAGTTTGGAAGACAAGTGCTGAGGATTGATGTTGTGCAGTACTAAAAACTTTTATTTGCCTGGGCTACATTTGTTTGGTGAATCCATAAAAGAGTTCTTGCCTCCCAAACCTATTAATAAGAAAAAAAAAGCATTTTTTTCTCAAATAACCAAAATCCATTTTATGAAGGTACAGAAGGAACATTTTGTGAATGAAAATATAATATATTAATAATATTTATTAAAGTTTTGGAATAATAGAGATTTTGATTTGCTCTAAATTCTAGAATGTTAACATACAACCAAGCTGTGTAATGATTAGGCATGCCCATTGTAGTAATTAGTTTTTTTTTTAATTTTAATGGGGTGACTTTAATAAATCAGGGTACATATGTTCAAAGAAAACATCTCCAGGTTATCTTATCATTCAATTATGTTGCATACCCATCACCCAAAGTCAAATTGTCCTCTGTCACCTTTTATCTGTTTTTCTTGGTGCCCCTCCCCTCCCCCCTCTCCCTCCCTCTCCTCCCTCACCCACCCTGTAACCACCACACTCTTGTCCATGTCTCATAGTCTCGCTTTTATGTCTCACCTATGTATGAAATCATGCTGTTCTCACTTTTTTTCTGTTATACTTATTTCACTCTGTATAACGTTATCAAGGTCCATCCACTTTGTTGTAAATGATCCGATGTCATCATTTCCCATGGCTGAGTAGTATTCCATAGTATATATGTACCATAGCTTTTTAATCCACTCGTCCTCTGACGGACACTTGGGCTGTTTCCAGATCTTCGTTATTGTGAACAATGCTGCCACGAACATGGGGGTACGCTTCTTCTTTTCGAACAGTGCTATGGTGTTCTTAGGGTATATTCCTAAAAGTGGGATAGCTGGGACAAAAGGCAGTTTGATTTTTAATTTTTTGAGGAATCTACATATTGTTTTCCACAGTGGCTGCACCAGTCTGCATTCCCACCAGCAGTGCAGGAGGGTTCCCTTTTCTCCACATCCTCGCCAGCACTTACTCTGTGTTGTTTTCCTGATGAGCGCCATTCTGACTGGTGTGAGGTGATATCTCATTGTGGTTTTAATTTGCATTACTCTAATGATTAGTGATGTTGAGCATTTGTTCATATGCCTATTGGCCATCTGTATGTCCTTTTGAAGAAATTTCTATTCATTTGTTTTGCCCATTTTTTGATTGGATTGTTTGTCTTCCTGGTGTTGAGTTTTATAAGTTCTTTATAAATTTTGGTTATTAGCCCCTTATCAGACGTGTTGTCCAATATGTTCTCCCATTGTGTGGTTTGTCTTTTTATTCTATTCTAGTTTTTAATAACTAGTTGCAATCGTAACACTGTTTTGTATTCAATCATTTATCTTAAGACTTGTATTTTTGTTTATTTCCTGCACAAACAAGAAGATATTTCTGTAACTCCTCTAAATGAGGAAGTAAGGAAGATAAATCTCTATAATAATGAAAATGAAATTTAGATATATCTAAAGGTCAAAAGGAAGAGGGAGGAAGGTCGTGGAAAGTAGAGAAGTGGTAGCTTCAAAGAAACAAGTCAGACTTGGTTACATTAAGGAAGTAAAGCATCAGTATCCTCTGATGCAGAAGCAAACAGTTTTATTTTCACTTCACTTAAATCTGAGTTGACAGTAAAGACTTATGCATTGCAAATGTATCAGTATTTAAAATGTAAAAATGTTTCCATTTGAATCAACAGTTAGTAAGCACTTACCTAGTAGATAGAAAGACAACCATATGTGTTTGTTATGCCAACAAATTAAGTCTAAATGGCTATTTACTCAGAGGCCTCATAAGCTCATATGATTGATCTTGATGAGTATGCCATACTTATAGCTCTGGCCAGTGGTGGGATTCAAATAATTTAACAGTTCTCCACTCTACTGACTGTTTTAAGTATAAAAAAAAGATATACCAAAAGGTAGTTTATTATTTCATGCATTTAGTAAGAACAATAAAAGAGATACACAAAACTAGATTATGTTATAAGAAAGAGTTTTAAAATATTAATGAAAAAATTTTGAATAATACCTGACAACAATAAAACTGTTAGGACATTTCCAGTGACAGCTTGTCACGACCTGGTTGTTTGACACTTTTGTTCTTTATGTTAAATGTTTGTTTACTGAAGTAACAAACATGAGGGAATTAATATGTACTATTTTATCAATGGTATAATGAGTTTTATGAAGTGAATATATAAATATTAAAAGCATAGTTCCGTCAAGTTTTTTTCACCTATGGATGGAATGAACACCTACGGGTGCTTAGATTATGCTGTTGCTCAGATAGATGAACATTAAAAAAGAGTAAGGAATGTAAATTTGTGATTTGCACATTGGGCAGCTGCCCAGATGTCCACCTTAGAGAGCACCCTGATTACAAGTGCCATTTAAACAACCGGTTTGCTGAACTCAACAGAAAATTAGGTATCGGTTCTGCTGAACTGGTACGAACCGGCTGAATCCTACCACTGGCTGTAGCTGATAGTCCTGTCAGTGTTCTAGTGTTAATAACTACCCAGACTTATGCCAACCCCACACCTAATAAAAAAGAGTTTATGAAGCAAACTTCTATTTTGTTTAAGATGGTGTCATAATTCTTTTCTGGGAAATTTGTTTCTAGTTATGAGTTTATCTATTAAGTCCTCTGAGGCTACTTGAGAAATCGAGTCTTTAGTCAAAGGTATGCAAAGTTCTGTCTTATTTTAATTTAATTGTTTTCTGCCCTACTTCTACTTATAGAATAAGTAAAATATTAACATGGCCTAAAAATCAAACACTACAAAGAGTTGTAGAAAAAAATGCCTGCTTCCACAAATCATTTATCATTTTAGTACCTCTATCACTACTATACTAACATTTTAATTTGATTTTTTTCTCTTCTTTATGTAAATACAGGAAAATCCAAATGTGTATAAACACACACACACACACACACACACACACACACACACACACACACACACATTTTTTTAAATGAGAGGAGGGGAGGCAGAGAGACAGACTCCTGCACTTGCCCCAACCAGTATCCACAAGGCAACCCCACTAGTGGTTGATGCTCTGTCCTTCTGGGGCTGTTGCTCCATTGCAACCGGAGCCATTTTTTAGCACCTGAGGTGGAGGCCATGGAGCCATCCTTAGTTTCCGAGGCCAGTTCGCTTGAGCCAATGAGCCATGATTGTGGGAAAAGAAGAGAGAGAACGACCATGCAGGAGAAGGGGTAGGGGTGGAGAAGCAGATGGTTGCTTCTCCTATATGCCCTTACCGGGAATTGAACCTGGGACATCCACATGCCAGGCTGACACTCTTCCACTGAGCCAACCAGCCAGGGCCCAAATGTATATTCTTATTCCCACCCTATTCCACACAAAGGTAACATACTAGAGACCATTCCTTGCATTTTTCTTTTAACAATAAGTCTTGAAAATGTTTTTGAATTACTAATTATAAAACTTTCTTCCACTGAGCCAACCAGCCAGGGCCCAAATGTATATTCTTATTCCCACCCTATTCCACACAAAGGTAACATACTAGAGACCATTCCTTGCATTTTTCTTTTAACAATAAATCTTGAAAATGTTTTTGAATTACTAATTATAAAACTTTCTTTTTATCTTTTTCTTTTTTATTGAGGTATAATTGTCATGCAATATTACGTGTTTTAGGTGTACATAATGATTTGATATTTATTTATTGTGAAATGATGACCACAATAAATCTCGTTAACATTCATCACTATACATAGTTACAAATTTTTATTTTTCTGGTGATGAGAACTTTTAAGATTAATTCCCTCAGCAACTTTCAAATATGGAATGCAGTACCATTTACTATAGTTATCATGTGGTGCATTATATTCCAATCACTTAGTTATTTAATAACTGAACCTGGGTACCTTTTGATTTCCTTCACCCATTTTACCCACCCTCCACCTCCTACCTCTGACCACCTCCAATCTGTTCTCTATCCATGAGCTTACTTTTTGTTGTTGTTGTTTTTGATTCTACATATATGAGATAATATAATAGTCTGTGTCTAACTTATTTCTCTTAGCATAATATACCCATTATTGTCCATTCTTATTGTGGCACATGGCAAGATTTTATTCTTTTTGTGGCTGAATAAAGTTTCATTTTGTGTGTGTGTGTGTGTGTGTGTGTGTGTGTGTGTGTGTGTACACATCAGATCTTATTTATTCATTCTTCCATCAATGGACACTTAGGTTGTTTTCATATCTTGACAATTGAAAGTAATACTGTGATGAACATGGGAGTGCATATATCTTTTAGAGCTAATATTTTCATTTTTTTCAATAAATACTCAGAAGTGGAATTTCTGGATCACAGAGTGGTTCTATTTTTAATTTTTTGAGAAACATACATACTGTTTTCTTTTTCTTCTTCTCCTTTTTTTATTTTTTAAGTGAGAGTAGGGTAGATAAAGAAACACTCCCACATGTGTCCCGACCTGGGTCCACCTGACAACTGCTGTCTGAGGCCATGGTGGTAATGGTGCTATTTGTAGCACTGAGGTGGAGGCTCCATGGAGTGATCCTCAACACCCAGGGCTGATGAACTTGAAGCAATTGAACCATGGCTGCAGGAGGAAAAGAGAGAGAAAGAGAGAGAAGGGGAGGAAAAGAGGAAGGAGGGAGGAGTAGAAGCTTACCTCTCCTGTGTGCCATGACTGGAAATCAAACACTGACTTCCTCACTTGGGAAGACACTGTACTGCTGAGCCAACTGGCCAGGGCCCTATACTGTTTTCTATAGTAGTTGTTCCAGTTTACATTCCCATTAGGTCAATAAGGATTCCTTTATCTCCACATCCTTGCTGATTTATTTTATTTATTGTTATTTTTAAATTTTTGATAATAGACATTCTAGCAGGTGTGAGGTGATATCTCATTATGGTTTTATTTGCATGTTCTTGATGATTAGTGGTGTTGAACATCTTTACATATACCTGTTGACCAATTATACTTTTTTGAAAAATTGTTTTTCAAGTCCTCTGCACATTTTTAAATAGGATTGCTCAGTTTTTGCTGTTGAGTTATATGAGGAATTCATATATTTTAGCTTTTCTTTTTAAGTATATAATTTGGAAATATTTTCTCCCATGCAGTAGGTGGCCTTTTAATTTTGCTGATTATTTTAGTATGATGAAGTCCCACTTGTCGATTTTTGCTTTTGTTGTCTTTGCTTTTGGAGCAATATTAAAAAAACCATTGCCAAGACTGATGTCAGGGTGCTTACTGCCTGTATTTTCTTCTAGGAATTTTATGGCTTCAGGCCTTACATTCAACTCTTTAATTTATTTCTAGTTAGTTTTTGTATATGCTGTAAAATGGTGGTTCAGTTTCATTTTATTGCAGATGGCTCTCTAGTTTTCCCAACACCATTTATGGAAGAGACTGTCCTGGATTTTATATTTTTGCCTCCTTTTTCATAAGTTAGTGGACCATATATGTACGGGTTTATATTTGGGCTCTCTATTCTGTTTCATCGATTTTGATGTCTGTTTTTATGCCAAAACCATATTGTATATTTATACATATGCCATATATATATATATATATATATATATATATATATATATATATATATCCATATATAATAGTTAATTTGATTAGTATCTCTTACTGGACCTTTGTGTTGTTTCTAACCCTTGCTATTACAAACAATATTGCAGTTTATATATCATTTAGCACATGTCAAGTTTATCAGTAAGATGAATTCCCAGAAGGTTGTTGTTGGACCACAGTGTATTACAATTTTGAAAAAAAATAGTCATACTACCTCTCTGTGGTTGTTCCAAGTTATACTATTCCAACAGTACATGAGGATTTCTTTTTCCCCTCTGCCAAGTCATTAAAGTGTATTGCCAAATTTTAGATTTTTTTCTAATCAGTGGCTATGAAAACAACGTATTAGTGTAGATTTGAACTGTGTTTTTCTAAGTCAACTTTCACAACTTTTCGTGTACTTTAGAGATATTTGTTTCCAATTAAATTATTTGGTAGATAGTTTCATGAATAAGGACGTTTTATACAGATTGAATGAGGCTTGAAGAATCATTCCTACTGACAACTGAATAGACCTTTTCAGTAGCATAAATGTATCTTTAAAAAAAACTTATTTTTATTTTAAGTAGATAAATTTCTTTTTATTAAGTAAGAAATGAGGAGGCAGGGAGGCAGAGACTGACTCCCTGCATGTGCCCCGACCGGGATCCACCCATCAAGCCCCATACAAGGTGCTATTCTGCCCATCTGTGGCTGCTGCTTCATTGCTTTAGCTCCTGAGGCAAGGCCATGGAGCCGTCCTCAGTGCCCGGGGCCAACTTGCGTGAACCTTTCGAGCCATGGCTGCTGGAGGAGAAGAGATAGGAAGAGAGAGAGAGAGAGAAAGAGAGAGAGAGAGAGAGAAATGGGAGGGGTGAAGAAGCAGATGATTTCTTCTGCTGTGTGCCCTGAGAAGGAATTGATCATGGGACTTTCACATGCTGGGTCAACGCTCTACCGTTGAGCCAGTCGGCCAAGGCCTGAATATTTTTCATATAGATTCTTACCTCTCAGTCTTTGAACTTCTCACTTTTATCCAGTAGGGCAGCTGACTTCATATCTTTTTGTTCATACTTAACTTAGTTTCCATCAAACAGGGGTAATAGAAGATTTCTCCTTTATATATTAAAATCAGTTGTCTTGTTGATTTTTCTTAAATCAACTAAGTTCTTCGAAGAAGGTTCACTAACCAACAAACTTTTGAACTAACTTTTGATGAAAAATTGGGATTTCACAGGCACAAGAATGGTGGGAAATATTGCATGTTAAAAAAACATAGAAGATCAAAGAGATAAAATTTCATTGGCCCAGAAGTTATTATTAGTATTGGGACCAAGGGATACTGGAACCTGGGTATGTGAAATCTTAGCTGTAAGGCTAAAGCTACAAAAAGTTATTGATGGATTACAAATAAATTAGTGACCTTTTGATTGGTATTTTAGACAAATCTAATAGCAGAGGGAAGGATGAAAGGGAAAATGGCAAAACTAAAATAGAGGGATCTATAAGGAGGCAAAGAATTAAAGCAAGAAATGATAGAAAGTTGAAAGAAGTGATAGCAGATCTGGAACACAAGAAATACTTAATGGGTAAAATCAGTATGATTTACTCACAATTGAATGGGGAACAAGGGAGAGCAGGTGAGATATAGAATTACTACAGGTTCCTGTTAAGTCCCTGTGTGGACCATTACATCTGTCAACTGAGAATGGTAAGACACAGAAGTGAGTTTGAAGATAAGATGAGTTGGACTTGTGGGCTAACAAAATGGTAATGGTGAATTTTTGATTGCATATATTTCTGTGCAACTCAAGAAAGAATTAGACTGTAGATTTCAAGTTCTCTGCTTATTTCTTTTTTGTTGTTGTTTTGTTTTTTATGTGTGTGTGGAGCTGTGTGAGTTTTTTTTTATGTACAAGGTGGAGCAAAAGTAGTTTTATAGTTGTCTATACGGGAAATAATACATTAATAAATAGTAATACAAGGACAAACTCCCATACTTATAACTGTAAACCTACTTTAGTCCTTCTTTGTATTTTGTATATCAACCCCTTATTATAGGTATCACTTTCAAATATCTTTTCCTGTTCACTTAGTTGCCTTTTTGTCTTGTTGATGGTTTCTTTTGTTGTGCAGATGTTTCACAGTTGGCTAAGTTTCACTAATTTATTTTTGGCTTTAGATTTACTGCCTGTGTTTTCCTCTATGTATTTTATTGTTTTAGGTCTTACATTCAAGTGTTTAATCCATTTTGAGTTAATTTTTGTATACAGTGTATGATAGTTGGATTGAAGATATAGATGTGGAGTCATCCTTATATATAGATGATATTTGAAGACTTTGGTTTTGACCAGTTCTTTGGGAAGAATGAGGTTAGACCCCTTCATACCTACTCCACAACACTGACATTTAAGGATGAATTATTTCAGTTCTTGGAAAGGAAACAGTGAAATTTCTTAAGAAGTTATGAGGAGGATGTGCAGAAAAATTTAATAGAACAGTGTCATGGAACCCAAGACTTGTAATACATTTAAAAAGTATTCAGTAAATAAGTTAAACAATATGGGAGTGAAATGGGCTTTAGTCATTCCACATGTCCTTCAGTTTATCTTTTATCTTAGAAACCAGGACCAAAATTGGAAATGCTTTGCTCTTTGAGTTTGTTGTTTATATTCTAGTGGGGAAAGAAGTACAAATCATTTAATAACACTTACTTTAATGAAAGTAAAGTATGAAAAATGTGTGTAACAAATTCTAGGTTAAGTCATGGAAGATTTCAGAGGGAAGATATATTTTGAGATAAAACTGAAAAGATGAATGGCTTTCTCATATCAGAAAAGCAAATGAAATAGTCTGAACAAAATTATTCATGCATGCAACATGCATGCCATTTGTAAAAATGCAAGTAATTCAGCAATACTAATTCTGAGTGGTGAGTTTGAGGAGAATTGGGTGGGGAAGGAATCAGAGAGAGAAGAGAATTGATACATAGGATAACAGGTTTGCTATTCTCATCAGTAAGGAGCTATGAAGAACTCTGAGTGGTGGTGTTTTACAATTAGTACAATTCATCAAATATTTACAGATATCCTAATTCTTTTTCCAAGTACATGATTAGATTGCAACTCCTAACCCTTTTTTATTAGTATAGTCAAGTAAGTTGTTTTGGCCAATGAATCATGATACTTGTCATTTCTTGAAACTTAAAAGCTTATATGACATATCTGGGGCCTTCTTTCCCTCTGGCCCAATGATAAGCAATACTCAGCATCATGACTATACAATTGCTTGGTTCTTTGAAAGACTACTATGAACAGTGCCTCTTGTGGACCCAAATTGAAGCAGAGTGCAACCCACAAATATCAATCATGTTAAGCCATGGTGATTTAGAAGTTGTTTGTATAGCATAATTAAGTTTATTATGACTGTGAGAGGTATGGTTTTAAAAACAGCGCCATGGTAGACTCAACAGGATGTTGTGATTTACTAAATGTACCAAGTAGGAGGGAGAAAGAGAAATATAGGCTGATGAGTTATATAAAGATTAGCTACTGGATTATTGGATTTAGTAGATAGGTTGCTCTTATCTTCAAGAGGCTTCTTTTCATGACATGATGAGGAAGGAAAGTATACCAATGGATTACAGAGTAAATTGGGATATATACGAGGAGACAACTAGTATTGAAATAAGCATCATGAATTATATTAGTAGACTAGCAGACTGAAATATCTGAATGTGCAAAATGTAAACCTATTAACTTCTGTTATTTTAAGAACATTTTACAAATTGTGTTACCAAAAAGTGAAGTTAATGTAGTATGAAAAACAAAAACAGCAAAAAAAATCTAAGGCTACATTTAATAGAATATACAGACAGTCTCAGGAAATGAAAGATTTCCATTGGATAATAGGACTACATACATTTCTGCTTTTTGTTAAAATTCTATCTTCAGTTTATATGACACTTATATGAAGAAATTTATCACTTATTTCTAATACTTAAGTTCTCATTTCATTGCTTTTCAAAGCATTTTTAGTTTTATAAAGTTGATATTTTAATAAACGAAACAGGCAGCATCTAGTTTCCATTTAGCTAATAGTTCAGATGTAATTCTGACTGCAAGTTATCCACATTGTCCACTGTGGTCGTTCTGCAAGTGCAAGTAAAAGCATATTTGGTCTTTACTTGATTGTTACCTGTAAATGAAACATAATGACTTAATACAAGGTTATTACATAGAAATCAGCTGAGATAACACTAATGCAAAGTGAAGGCAAAGTTCAGCATAAATTCATAATATGTTAAGTGCTGCCAATTTTATGATTTCATTCTGAATTGTATATAATCTATCAAACTGTAACTGTGTGCACTTTTAGACATGTTGCTCCATGAATAATTGTTTTTCTATTAAGTTTATTAAATCTTAAATAATCACTAAAGTACCAGGCCATTCTTTTTCTTTATATATGCATGGTATATGTGGCATCTTATTAGATTCTGGAAAGCAATACACACTTGCAAGGAAGAAGCAAGAGAGATTAGATAACCAAAGAAGTAACACGGGATGGTTCAATGGGGCTAATTTATTAAATATATAGTGACAGTTGTCAAAATAGCTATTTTAGACTTGTTTTAATATAGCATCTATTCAAGGTTAAGCATTTATAGTAAGTGTTTTATTACAGCAAACACTGCAATATACTCCATAGGGTCAAACCTGCAGGCACTTAATTTCAGCAATTGCAATAATAGGGGCATTGTGATAATGTCTCAGCCTCTGAGGTGCACATAGAGGTTGCATGCTATTATATTTTTTCCTGTTCCGTTGTTTAAAGCTTTTGTCTATAATCCACAATTACTTGGAAAAATAAGGATTTATATCCTTCTTTATTTGAATTTTGGAACTTAGTTTTAAAGTTTAAAAAGAATGTTGCCTATATGAAAAAATAATGTGTACTACAGAAAGGGAATTATTGCACACATGTTTTAGATGCCTTGGATATAGGTGGCTCATCAGATGGACCACATCTATATTTTTCTGAGTCCCACCTTCAAAATTATTAATGAACAATGAAATGTGTTATATTTCCCATAAGTAAGCTTAAACCTAGTTATTCTGTCATACTATTTCGTTCATTGATTTGTTATAGTCATTTTTAAAGGGACATATTTTAATAAGGTGATTGTATTTTATCAGATAAATTATTGGGTATAATTACTGTCAGCAGGAATCTTATAGTTTAAGACATAAAGTATAATTTAATATTTTGATAGTTTTATATGGAACTGTTTTAAATCTTATACTTACTAAAGTTACAGCAAGAGGAATATGAATTTATTATTTTCTTCACTCAGATATCTGGAAATATACAATCTTGCCAAATTCTTCTACATTTCACTCATCCAAAAGAATATTTTGCCTATATTACTGTGTGTGTATATGGCTGAGTTTCTAGTGTCATACTCAGTCAGCAGATATATTACAGATTTGGGTTTTAGTTAGCATTGATTTGCTTGTCAACTAGTTTGCATTTTAAAAGAGTAATTGAACCCATACATATACAGTAGTTGGCATGTCTTTTTAATTACCTTTTCTTTTTGGAGAATGGATATTTTAAAGTTTAAAGATAATCTCAAAGGGAATTGTAGTTATATTTTGTCAGAAAGTTTTTTAAATCACTCTAGTTTCAGGAAAATAGCATCAGAATTTTATCATTATCATTTGTTGATATTTTTAAAATGTTTTCTTTAAAATAAGTATTTAGACTAACAGTTTATTGAAAAAGCATGATGAAGCCATTAATAGTATTAAAACCCAAAATTTATCCAAGTTTTTATTTGCGATAATAAAATTATTACAGGTTTGAATAGAATAATTGAACAGGGACCCAACTATTCTCATCCCTAAATTTTCTGAAGGCTAACTATGTAAAATCTTTCAAAAACAAACAAGTTTTAGTTGTTTCCTGGATACAGGAATTAGTATGAAACATTAATTGGTGGTGTTTTCTTGATTGCCTAGTTTCTAGTTAGTTTTAAAAGATCTGTAATCTAAAATCATACACGTGTCAGCGTTGTTCCTTAATTTATCTCTGTTCATGAGTAATGATAGTTTCTTACCTCTATATTAGCAAAGTGTGAGCAAGCAGGGTAATCTCTGGTGGCCTACGACCTATGCTGAGCCCAAAGAAAACAATACCTAAAGGCATAAGTTATATTATCTGTGATATAAAGATATATCTATAAAGGTTATATTTATAAAAGTTAGTGGACCTGAACTGAGAAAGAAAAGTATGTGGAAATGGGGGAATTATAATCATACCAGGTCTGCAGTTTTGAAATAGTCTGGGTTTCACATACACTTATCAGTACAGGTTGGCTAATTGGGATTTATTTATTCATTTATTCATCAAATATTTATTGAGTGTCTACAGTATTCCAGATACTGCTCTAAGTATCAGGGATACTATGGTAAACAGGAAAGAGAGCAAGGTCCATATTTTCATAAATCTTAATGGGAGGTGGGATATAGCAAACAACAAAAAATAGAAAAGTAACAGATAATAATAAGTGATAGCAGGGCATTAAAATGGGGCTGATATGATAATCAGCAGGTAGATAAATTCTGTAGATTCAGTCATCAAGAAGAGCCTCTCTAACATATATATGCCTATATATGTTGGATACATGAAGTATCCAATTGTATTTTGAAGTCTCTGAGAGTGTTCACAATAAAAAATAACCTCTGCTATGGTCTGAATGTTTATGTCCCTCCAAAATTCACATGTTGGAATTCTAATTCTCAACATCATGGTTTTAGGAGGTAGGGCCTTTGGGAGGTGATTTGGTCCAGGTAGAGCCCCATGATTGTGGTCCATTTTCTTATTGAAGAGGTCCCACATGGTATCCTAGCCCCTTCCACCATGTGCTAATATAATAATAAGTCTGTGACCTGGGAGAGGGCCCTAAATTTATTGTCCCAGCACTGTTCTTGGACTTCTAGCCTCCAGAACTGTGAGAAATAAATATCTGTTGTTTATAAGCCGGCATCTGGTATTTCTTTGTAGAAGCCTGAATGTGTTAAGATGCCCTCTTTTTTATGCTGATTTCTGAAAAAATTGAAATATAAAATAGGATTAAATATGTAAATAGCACCTTTTTCTAATGGGGGTCAGGTTGGAGAAGATAGCTTAGTGTGAAAGTCAAACTTGCCAGACTCACAACTCAACTCTCTCACAGTCTCTTCAGGTAGAAAAGCTTTTCATACAATATAAAGGGAGCTCATGCACCAAGTGGGCCAATCCACCCTCCCAAGTAAAGAAGAACATATCCAGATACTCTTCTGAATTTAACAATTAGAAGAGAGAAAAAGGCTGACAAGAGGCAAAAAGTGTCATAGCAGAGGAGATCACTGCATCTGCAAAGGAACATTAGGATGAGAAAGAAGCAGTCTCCTCTGCTCCCTCACCTCCCAAATCATGTGAAGATCTCTAAGAAGAGGGTGGAGACAAAAACTTGGATATGAATTCGAGATGTTCTTGAAATGGAAAGAAGGTCACTAGAAGACTGTAATGAATAAGGGCAGAATAAAATAAGATGAGGTTTGGCAGGGGCAAAATCACATAGAGCTGTAGGTCAGATTTATATATTTGGATTTTTTTTTTTACTAAAAGAAGAATTTACAGGAGAGTTTTAAAAAGGTAAGTAACATACTACGATTTACATTTTACAAAGATATTACTAGTTGTTGTTTCAAGGATATATTGTTGGAAGACGGGGTATGAGTAAGAAGACCAGCACAGAAACTGAGTTTCGAGGAGATAGTGACTTGGAAAAGAAGGATAATAGTGAAGAGGTAGGAATGTAAAGGGGTTCTGAATTTAATGATAGGTTAAATTTGGGAGATGAGGAAAATTGAGGAATCAACTATAACATTCAAATTTTTGTTTGGAATATCTGGGTTTAATTGGCTGAGAAGACAACTTGCAGAAGAATACATTTGGTTGTGGGGGAAGAGTGTCATGAGTTCTATGATGTGAAGCCTATTAGATATAGAGATAGAGCTGCCATGAACATAAATATGAGTTGAGGTTCTCTATGAGAGGCCAAGGTTGGTGACAAAAACTTAGATATCCTCAGCGTAAAGATGACCTCATGGTGTTGAATGAGGTCATCTCCCAAAAGATTATAAATCAATCAGACTTCCATTTTTGTAATCTCTGAGAAAGAACAGCAGGCAAAGTAGTTGGTGCACCAGAGATGTGTGGGGTTACAGATGCAAAAGAAGGATTTGTTCAAGAAGACGGTAATCAAAACTATTTTACTTTGATCAGAAAGCTAAGCCTAAGTAAATCAGTGTAAACACACACACACATGTTTATGAGCTGGGAATAGGATCAAGAACAAATACCGGCAGATGTAGTGTGTGTTTTAAAGATTTTCTGTGTACTTCAACTTCCTACAAATCTATGCACAAAATTATTTTTAAGTTTTGTTATTAGTACTCAAAATTATTTTTAAGTTTTGTTACTAGTTTTTTCTTTATTGCTTCAACAAGTAATGGTCAACTACCCTATCATAATTTTAAGTGCATATCTACAACATACATGACGGTTAAATATCCTAGCGAAGGATATCATAAATATTTATTTTGTACCATCTCAAGTATTTGCTCTTATTTTCTGCTATGCATTTTATTGGCCCTTTATGAATTTTCACTAAATTTTAAATATTATTGAGTACATATAAAATTTGTATTATTTATCAAGCCAACATGATTTCACTTAGAACTGTTTCAATTTAACCAATGAGTCTGCAAATATCTACTGTAAATGCACTAAATTGATCAACTTCAGAAACTTCCTTTCTCTTGGTATTTCAGTTTTACACTTATACTTACTCTCATACTCTTTCATAAATCCAATACTTCAATCAAATATGTTGATTTATATTTAATAATAGTAACCCATTCTTACTATTCATATTTATTTTCCCATTGAAAAGGAAAATACAAAACTTTTTATTTGAATGCATAACAGTATGCATAATAACACATATTTTGAAATTGGCTGTTACTCAGTTTGATTTACTAATACTATGATTCTGACAACTGGAGTAGCATAAATGGGTTGACAAGCTATGCTGTAATACATATTCTGTAGAAAGCTCTCAACCTAGACTCTGCATCAGAATCACTTGTAGAGTTTAAAAAAATACAGTAGCTAGGGTTGAGAACTGCTACATTAAGCTATATTTTAGGAGTACCAGCTGAGCTCACTATATCATAGAAATGCCCTAAAATATTGATTTCAATCTTCTGGTAGTGAAAGACAAAGGGCAGAAGCATAAAAATCTTGTGCTAGCCTTCAAGAAGAAAATAAATATCGGTCACATGACTTTGAATGGGTCAGAACAAGAGAACAATGTTGATGGATTAGAACAATATTGTTCTTCTGTCTCATAAGATGTTAAGGTTCAGGAGAAGTCATTGCTCAGGTTCCTTGTCAATTCAGGGACATCTAAAGCTGTGGAACCGTACCTTGGAACTGTATTAGTAGTTCTCAGACATAAGACCTCCTAGTGTTCTTGTCTGCAGTTCATTCTGCAATCAAAATACTTACTTTATTCAATTAAAAGTGAATCACACAATAATTCGCACTTATTACAAAAGAATAATGATAATATTCTGACAAGCAGAAATAACCACTTTTATATTACTCTAAAGTTAATAACATTCCAGACTTTTCTATATAGGCAGTAGAATGTGATATTTTTCTGGTTAAGAAGACACTCTAGAGCCAGATGTACTAGCTTTGAAACGTTGTCTTGTCACTGACTAGGTCTAAGGCCTTGAGCAAGTTACTTACTTTACTCATGCTCCTGTTTTTTATTTTATTTTATTTTTATTTTTAGCTAATAAAGATAATAATGCTATGTCTCTAATCAGGATGGTATGAAGTTTAATATATGTAAGGCATTTAAAATAATGACTTGTGCACAGCAATCTCTTTGTGTCAACTATCTTACTATATGTGTAAAAATATAATTAATAAAAAATGGATAAAGCCACTTTGAGCAGCTTTGACAATAATTGTACCTTTCAAGGAATATTTATTACTAGACTAATAAATTATTTAGCACAAACTGCCAGGTAATATTCATCTAAGTTAACTTCTTTAATAGTATTCTATTAGATCATACTGCATTTTATTTAATCAGCTCTCTAGTAGTAGACACTAGGAATTATTTCAGCCCTGTTTGGGTAGCTTAGTTGATAGGAGCATTGTCCTGACTTGCCAGGATAGAGGGTTTCATGTGGGTCAGGGCACATACAAGGATCAACCAATGAATGCATCAGTAAGTGGGACAACAAATTGATGTCTTTCTCTCAATTAAATAAAAAAATAAAAAATAAAAGAAATTATTTTAAGTTTTAAAATATAAATAAAACCATATTCTTTGTAGCTAATTACAGTGGTACCTTGAGATACGAATTTAATTTGTTCTGTAACCGAGCTCGTAAGTCAGTCAACTCGTATATCAAACTGTTGATAGTGGACCCGTGCGCCAACGTGCCAACTAGTGGCAGCTTCCTGAATCACAACTTGTATATCGGAATTTCGTTTGGATCTCGAACAAAAATACGGACCGAGTCGCAGCTTGTATCTTAAAAAAAAATCGTATGTTGGTCTGTTTGTATCTCAAGGTACCACTGTATATGCACATATCTATGATGGATTTTTAGAAATTTCTGTGGCAAAAGATATGCAGATGCCAAGACCCTTTGTTATTTACTGACAAATTACGATTCAGGGAGATTGTGCCATTTATGGTCACACTGTGAATGATAATGGAAGGCAAAGATCTTGGACAAAGTAGTTGACTAAGGCATAAGTTGTTTGAGTAGAATAATTTGAGAATTTCAAACCAACATGTGGCATTAGAAAACTAGGAAGAGCTAATAAAAAAGCATTTTATAAATTAAAACAGTCTTATTTAGTTCTTTTATAATTTTATTATTTTTATTTTTTATTTATTTAATTTTATTTTTACAGGGACAGAGAAAGAGAGTCAGCGAGAGGGATAGATAGGGACAAACAGACAGGAACAGAGAGAGATGAGAAGCATCAATCATCAGTTTTTCGTTGTGACACCTTAGTTGTTCATTGATTGCTTTCTCATATGTGCCTTGACCGTGGGCCTTCAGCAGACCGAGCAACCCCTTGCTGGAGCCAGCGACCTTGGGTCCAAGCTGGTGAGCTTTTTGCTCGAGCCAGATGAGCCCGCGCTCAAGCTGGTGACCTCAGGGTTTTGAACCGGGGTCCTTCCACGTCCCAGTCCAATGCTCTATCCACTGCGCCACCGCCTGGTCAGGCTAAATCAAAACAGTTTTGAAAATTTTTTTTTACCAAGTTAATCATTATGGTAAATTGTTGCAGTTGGAACACTAGATTATTAAATATTAGCACCCCAAATGTTTTTATTTTAATTTTTTGTTTGTATTGCCTTTTAGGGTATTTTTCTAAAAGCAAAGCAACCATCTACATATTTGAACATGCCACAAATAAAAATTTCTTTATATTTTCAGAAGCTATGAAATTATTTATATCTGTTCACGTTAGGTGACAAGGCCCAAAATAGCTTGTTGGTACCCTGGCTGGTCGGCTCAGTGGTAGAGCATCAATCCGACATGTGGAAGTCCTGGGTTCGATTCCTTGTCAGGGCACACAGGAGAAGCATCTGGACCACAGTCTAATTCCAAGCCATTTTTCCACACACAATGTTTAGTGCAGAATATACAGACATATTCAAAGAGCACGTTTCTAGTTTGTTTAGTTGCTTTATGAGTTTTGATATGTTGTGAGTTTTGTTTTGTTTTTCTTGACCATAATGTCCCATAAACATAAATCTGTGTACTTCTCAACAATTATCAAAATTTTTATTTTCACAGCTGAAATGATTTTTAAACATTTTACTGTTGCTTTAATACTATACTTAAGAAAATACCTTAAGTATTACATATGTGATATGAGTGTGTGAATTATTTTTAAGGTGGTATTTAGCACAAAATAGATATAACAGCGAGCTATGTTCAAATTTTCATAGTATAAATTGCCTGATTGAGAGATGTTAATCAGCAATTTATTATGAAGAACTCTGGCCTAGAGTTTTATAAGATGTTTTATAGGCCAATGGAGATTTAGTTGTGGAATAGAGTATTTCTTTTTTTAAGATGGAGTAGTAAGCTATATTTTTAGGCCATCCTTAGGGAGCAATCTATAAGGAAATAATTAGAATCAGTAGTTGGACAATGATTGGGACCAGTGATCAGGAATGATCTGCATAATTTTGATATCAAGGGATCTTCTCTTAGAGCACTTTTCATCTATAGGTGATTAATCAGATATTTAAAGTGAATACATTTACCTGCTCTCATCTAAAGAATGTGCAATATATAAGAAATCACAGAACTGCAAAAATTTCTAATCTGGCTTCTAACAGAGGTCTTTGCTTCTGATAAATTCTCATTTTCATTATTTATCTGGATAATAATGTTACTAAAGAACAGTTTCATAAGCCCTGAGAATTAAGTCTCAATTCTTCCTATAGGATCTATGATGGCCTACTATTTTTCTTACAAGGATAGATTGTTCAGCAAAAAATTTGAATTTAATATGCTGAAGTGTGTCTGTATTTACTGTGTGTGTGAGGTGTGAGGGTGTGTTTGTGTGGGTGTGTGTGTGTGTGAGAGAGAGAGAGAGAGAGCGAGAGAGACAGAGACAGAGAGAGAGGGAGAGAGAGAGAAGAGAGGGAGAGAGAGAGAAGAGAGGGAGAGAGAGAGAGATTTCAGCTTTTTCAGATATCAGTTCCCCTACCTCCAGGTGACCAGCTTAGATGGTAAGTGAACAGGCTAGCAAGATGGGTACTCAGATCACTGTAATCAGTTTTCAAATTTTCCTCCAGGACAACATGAATAGTCATATATTCCTTAGATCTTGTAAGATAACTTACTATACTTCAGAGAACTTTTCTCCATCAATCTTCCTAATTAATTATTTTAACTGCAAGTTTCTAAGTGAGTTATCTTACTATCAGCTAAAACTTTGTAAACCATATATAGTATAGTTGGGCTCAGGGACAGTTTGTTTAAAAGAGTAATAGACTAATTATTAGCAAACATTTTCTTTTTCATTAGTATGTGTTAGATACTGTTCTAAGAGTTGAATGAGTTTTAACTAATCCAGTTTCACTTTTGAGGAAAGCACCATAATTACTATTTGTAGATGGGAAAATTGAGACATAGAGAGATTTGCTTTCTTATACATACCTTGATGGGGGTAAGGGGGATCCAGCCAAGCCAATGACCCCTTGCTCAAGCCAGCGACCTTTGGCTTTAAGCCAGTGACCTTTGGACTGAAGCCAGCAACCGTGGGGTCATGTCTATGATCAATCCAGCGCTCAAGCCCGATGAGCCTGCCCTCAAGCCGATGATCCTGTGCGCAAGCCAGCAACCTCTGGGTTTTGAACCAGGAGCTTCAGTGTCCCAAGGTGACACTCTATCCACTGCGCCACTGCCTGGTCAGGTGATAGGAGCTTACTCTTCTTCCCATTTAAAGACATTCTCTAGAGGTGAACTTACCTCTTTTCATTGGCCTCGTGTTTATAATGTCTAACTGCAAAAATGTTTGTTTCTTACAGATCTCATGACTAGCTTTAGATTAGGACATCCAACTATGTGTTAGACATTGTCTATTAAATGTTTCATAGGAAAACGTTTCTTTCCCATGACTAGTCAGTGACAGCTAAAATTTGCAATTAAGTCTCTTTGAGTCAAAGGGCTTTTAGCCACTTACTTATATCAGTCTCTTGTCCCTTCTATGATTGCACTAGTTCAGACCTTCATCTGTGAGACCTTCTGTTTCAAGGTTCCCAACACCATCCTCAAGTCTGATGTTTTTCTAAAAGGATTCATAGGACTCAGCATGTAATTTTATTCATGGCCATAATTTATTACAAGTGAATGGATACCAAACAAAATCAATAAACACTGAAGACATATTGGCTAGAATCTAGAGGAAAGCAGGTACAGGATTCCAAGAATCCTTTCCCTGGGGACTTACATTGGACTGCTTAAGTTCTCCAGCACTGCGCTGTAACAGCATGGGTGAGATGCTGACAGCTAGGGAAGCTCACTGGAGACATAGTGCCCAGGGGTGTTGTTGGAGATTGGCTACATAGACATCTTCTGCCTAAGACACACCAGTATTCTAGTCTCTCCAAAGGAAATCTGGTGTTCTGTATAAACATGTTAACACAGCAGTTGACTATTGTTATCAGAGAATGATGGGAACTATCCTGAAATCAAAATTCACATGTGCCACCTAAGCAGGCCCTTATAAGGATAGTAGTCTCAGGCTTGTTATGTTAACTTTTCTCTGCACCTTATTTATTTATTTATTTATTTATTTATTTATTTATTTATTATTAAGTGAGAGGTGGGGAAGCAGAGAGACAGACTCCTACATGCGCCCTGACTGGGATTCACCCGGCAAGCCCTCTACAAAGTGATGCTCTGCCCATCTGGGGCTGCTGCTCTGTTGCTCAGCAACTGAGTATTTTAGCACCTGAGGTGAGGCCATGAAGTCATCCTTAGCTCCCAGGGCTAACTTTGTGTGAACCATTTGAGCCATGGCAGTGGGGAGGGTGGGAGAGAAAATATGCTGACTGGGAATCAAACCCAGGACTTCCACACAGCAGATGCTCTACTGTTGAGCCAATCAGCCAGGGCCTTCTCTGTACCTTTTAATGAAACTTTCTATATACAATCTTTTTCTCTCTCATTTTTATGTGCACACTGCAGCAGAGAGATCCATTTAATAGTTTCTTTTCTTTTTTTAATTTTTATTTATTGATTTTAGTGATAGAGAAAGGGAGCAAAGTAAAGGAGAGAGAGACAGGAACATCTATCTGTTCCTGTATGTGCCCTATTTGGGGTTTAAACCCACAACCTCTGTGCTTCAGGACTAGGCTCTAACCTATCAAGCTATCTGGCTAGAGCTATTTTTAATAGTTTTTTATTTATTTTTAAATTTTTATTTAAAGGGAGCCATTTAAAATGCAGACCTGATCTTATCCTTCCTTGCCTTAAAACTTTTGCCATGTATTTTTTCTAGTTTTCAATAAATGGGAAAAAAGGAATTCACTGGGAGAGGTGTTTGGGGTCATAATTGTTATTACAATTAACATGTTCTGATTTTGTGACAGGAACTATCCACTCACTCATTTTAACTTTAGGACTCATAAGACCTTTCCACTGAATGCTGTGGTTGGGAATTCACATTACAATAGTTGCTCATTTTCTGGACAAACTTGATCTCTCCTTGCTTGGAACTGCCTTAACAATCTAAGTTTCTCCCTCATAGTACTTACCACTTTCTCTTCTATATTACATTTATTGAAGTGTATGCCTCATCTCCATATTATAAGCTTTTTGAGGAAATAATGCATATCTCACTCTTCTCATTCCTCAAGTTAATCCCCGTAGCTAAATATTTAACACTTAATTATCTTTCAGTAAATATGTTACAGTGAATAAATGACTAAAAGTGAAAAATAACGGTCTGTACTTTATCCTGACTTGTTACTTTATATAATTTTATGGGTGGCCATTTATAAATGTTATTCAGATTAAAATCCTAATCAACTAAATTAATAAGATATTTAAATGGAAATTAATTGAAGTTTTCTACTTTTAACAGATCTAGTTATAGACTTTGATTTAGTGAGGTTAGATTTAATTGCGTAATATTTTACTTTTTGTATCAGTTTTTAAGGAGTTAGAAGCTTTTATTTTCATTTTTTCCCTCTAAAGCCACATCTTAGTGGAAATTATTGTTTCATTACAGATATGCTAAATTATATACACAGAACATGATTTTAAGATTAAATGAAAATGGCAAATTTCTACTCAGCCGGAGAAACTGTTATTTTTCTGTGTCAGAAATTTAATTATTTCTCTCAAGTGACATTTTTTTATATTTTTTATCAGTTAAGCAAAGACATATACTCTCAGTGTCCTAATGAAGAGAATAATAGAAATATATAATTTGTTCATGCTAAACTATTTTTAGTATTTATCAGATCTTCAAAGAGTAACCTCGTCATATGTTCTTAGTAGTGAGATGAAGGTCTTTAAGATTTGGGTAGCAGAAGTTAACTAAAGAGAAGTTGACTCACAGATATTGCTAGGTTATATGTGTGTGAGTGTGTATATAGGTATATGTAATTTCTCTATATAAATATAAACATATAGATTGTTAATACTTCACTTACAAAGTTATTATCAAGACTTTGTATGCCACTGTCAATTTTGAAACACTAAAGGTGAAATGTTAAATTCTCGGATCTATTATATGATAAAAGGTCTCTTGAGGACGTACTATTGTTATGTTTGTGGCAACCATAAGCATGTTGTCTCTGGCTACAATATGGAGACGTTTGGTAGCAGACCCATGTTCCATTCTGATGGTGCTTTACATCAGCTACTGTGACAGATAATTCTACTTAGCTTGTCAGTGGTGACAGCTGAGACTTTTTGCTTAGATGCCTTGACAGTGCTTGTATTAAACAGCTAGAGCCATACACTCCATTAAGTTTCTGTAAAATGAACTGTCTGCTTCTTGCTGTTTTGCTGATAGTGGCAGCAGTTGTAAGCTAATCCTCTCCAGTTGTGGATTGCTCGACTGAGTGCCTTCACTCATCGACAGGTAGTAGATCTCAAAGTTTTAGTACAGTGGCTACAAGGTTGATAGCTATGATAGTCCTGGCATAACTTATTTCAGGACATATTTTTTTTAGCAGTAATTGACTTTAAATTAGGCTGCAGATATGTCTCTAAAGAGTAAACTGACTTTTCAGAGGGTGAAGTGATTGTTTTTCTCAACATATAATTATTCATAGGTTCTTGTTGCAAAAGGGATAAACATGAGAGAAGCCCCTCTCTAGTAACTACATCTTCATTTAAGTGTGTGTGCATTAAAGAAAGCTAAATGTTAAGGCAACATGTATTTAGGTAAATTTCAAAGACAGGAAATAAGGATTCCACATCTTAGGCAAAATCGGATCATTGGAAATACCTGATACCTTATTCTTTTCAAATATATGGAGAAGATATAATTTTGAATTTCTTCTCTTTTAATTGGATAGTAATCCCTTTAAGTTATTTCTTTTTACATTTATGTGTGTTATATGGCATGAATATGCTCCAACTCCTGGTGACCCTATAAATAATTGATGTTCAAAACCCTGTTCTTAGCAGCCCTGCTCAGCTGCTAGAAGCTCATGGCTATGGAGTCAATCCGTCTCATACTTGGTTTTTCTCTTTTCTTGCTGCCTTTTATTTTCCCATCATTATTAACCCCCAAAGAACACTGTTCTCATGCTGTGCCTGAGGTAGTAGGACAGTTTTAATTTTGTCACTTTTACCTCCAGTGATGTCTGAGGCTCAATTTGTTTCTAAGATCCCCTTGTTCATCTTTCTGGTAATCCAAGGTATCTGTTGAGGTTTCCTCTAACACTATATTTCAATTGAAGCCTTCTTCACTGTCCAGCTTTGGCATACATATAGTAAGTGGGAATACAAAGGTGTGGATGATCTTAGCCATGATTTCTAGTGGTACATCTTTGCTCTTGGTGATTTTTTCCCAATTCTCCTAGTGCTGCCTTCCATGTCAGCCACTCTGAATTTATTGGCTGCAGTCTACATTTGAACTGATGACAGAGCCAAGGTAAGCAAAATCTCTAATAATTTTAGTGTCTTCACTGTCTCTCTTCAAGCTGTATTTCTCCTGAATTCATGACTTTGGTCTTTTCTCTATTCAAATATAGTCCTGCTTGTCCTGCTTTGGCACTTTCTTCCTCCACTTTCCTTAAAAGTTGTTTCAAGGCCCTGGCCAGTTGGCCCAAGTGGTAGAGCATCGGCCCAACATGTGGATGTCTCAGGTTTGATTCCTGGTCAGGCACACAGGAGAAGTGCCCATCTGCTTTTCCACCCTTCCTCCTCTCGCTTCTCTCTCTCTCGTTCTCTCCTGCAGCTATGGCTTTATTGCAGCGAGTTGGCTCTGGGCACTGAGGATGGCTCCATGGCCTCTGCCTCAGGTTCTAAGATGTTGCTGAGCAATGGAGCAGTGTTCCATATGGGCAGAGTATCACTCCCTAGTGGACGCTGGGTGGATCCTGGTCAGGGCACATGCGGGATTTTGTCTCTGTCTCCCCTCTTTTCAATGAATAATAAAAAAAGTTGTTTAAAAAAATTCTTTGATTTAAGCATTCTACCAGTAAAAAGGTATCTTCATCTGCATGTCTTGTTATTAATATTTCGTCCACCAATTTTCACCCAATTTCTTCTGAATGTAGGCCTGTTTTTGTTTGTTTGTTTGTTATATGTTTTTCTCTGTACAGATTAAACAAATAGAAAAAAAATGCACCTGGCCTGACACTTTAGCCTATAGGAAAACATTCTGTCTTTCCTCATTCTATCTTCACAATGGCTTCCTATCACATGAGGACAGTAAAGGTGACACATGAGGACAGTAAAGTACTCACTGAGGCACACCCATTTCTTTCAGAGCAACCCATGGCTTTTCACAATCCATTCAGTCAAAGGCTTCACAATATAAAATATGAACTAACAGTCTTTTGAAAATCCTTGGAGCAGTACAGTATTAATGAATGCTCACAATTTGACCCCTGCAGTGCTACTTCTTTTTTTCCTGAATTCAGCTTGAATATCTGGCCTGTCTTGCTCCATGTAAGGTAGAAGACTTCATTGCATCACCTTTAGTGTCACTTTGTTTGAGGGGGAAATTAGAACAATACTCCTTTAGTTACTGTACTCCTTGCCATCTCCTTTGTTGAAGATTGGGATGTATATTGAAAGTTTCCAGTCTGTAGGCCACTGTTTTGTTTTCCATATTTGTTAATATACTCTTTTTAGGATTGTAACACATACATTCTGTATGGCCTGAAATATTTCTATTGGTATCTCCTATACCCTGGTGCTTCATTTTTCCCCAATACTTTCAGGGTAGCTTTTACTTTACTTTATAGAATTATAGGTTCTTACCCATAGGAATCTTCTTCAAAGCTATCTGTAATACTTTAGTCTTTTCTGTTTAGATTTTCACCATTTCTTTATTTTCTTCTGGTCAGATAATGTGCTTCCTTGTTGGATGTTCAACATTTGTAGTCTAGGTTTGAATTTTCCTTTTGTTTTTTGAATCTTGTGGTAGAGATCTCTTGATGTTCTTTTCTGTTATCTTCTGTCTCCTTTGTTTACTATTGTAATAGTTCTCCTTATCACAGAAAAGCTCTGTTCAGATTTCTAAACCTGCCTTTATCACCTTTAACTTCTGCCTCTTAACTGTCTTTAACAATTTTTAGTGTTCTTCTGTCATCCATCTCACTTTTTTTTAAACTTCTGGCAGCGTCTTTCACATTTTTCCAAATAATATTTATATTTTTTAGGCCACAGTTCTTCTGGTCTCAGTCAATGAAATTTAACAGGGCAGCCTGATCAGGCGATGGTGCAGTGGATAGAGCATCAGAATAGGACACGGAGGACCCAGGTTTGAGACCCCGAGGTCGCCAGCTTGAGCGCGAGTTCATCTGGTTTGAGCAAGACTCACCAGCTTAAGCCCTAGGTCGCTGGTTGGAGTAAGGGGTCACTCGCTCTGCTGTAGCCGCCGGTCAAGGCACATATGAGAAATCAATCAATGAACAACTAAGGTGCTGCAATGAAGAATTGATGTTCCTCATCTCTCTCCCTTCCTGTCTGTCCCTATCTGTCCCTCTCTGTCTTTTTTTGTCTCTGTCACACACAAAAAAAATTTAACAGTGTATATCTGTTTTTTTTTTTTAAATATGGACTTTAAACCCATTATAAATGCTATTTACAATATATTTTTGTACTACAATTTTTTAGTGCTCTTCTTCACCTTAAATGTGATGTTTGACATGAACAGTTCATGGTTGATATCATAGTCTGCTCCTGGTCTTATTTTGGCAGATATAAATACAACTTCTTCAGTTTCTGCTTTCACATACACAGTCTATATGATTTCTGTATTGATCATCTGATGATGTGCATGTATACAGTCATCTGTTCCACTGTTTGAAGCCTGTGTGAGTGATGGACAAGGTTTTGGCTTCACAGAAACATATGGGCCAATTGTCGACATTGTGTCTGACCTTTAGTCCAAACATTTTGACGTTTGAGTCTGTTTTATCTTTTCCCTTTGCGGTTCAGTCACCCTGTATTTACCAGTGTGTCTTGTTTTGGTGTGTGGTTTTAATTTCTTTTCGGATAATTGCATAAAAGCTTTCAATTTTTTTTTCAGCTTCTATAGTTGGAGTGTAAATTTAAATTGTTATGTTAATAGGTTTTCCTAAAAGTCTAATTGATGTTATTTAGTCAGACCTTGTGTTGTAGTTCTTAACTGCCTGTACAATATCTTGCCTCAATATTAAAGCCACTTTATTTCTTCTGAGTTTATCACATCTAGAGTAGAACACTATGAAATTGCATTACTGGGAATGTTCTTTTCCAGTTCACTTTAGTTTGTTAACACCAAGCACTACAATGTTTGGACATTCCATTTCTTGCTTTACAGTTTCCCGTTGACCTTGGTCTGTGCTTCTTCCATTTCGTGTTCTGCTGTATGTGTTGATGCCATACTGTACTTTCACCTTTGTGCACATCAGAGGGTAGATGAGCGTCCTGCTTGTTTTAGTTCTGTTGTTAGCAACAGTGCTAACATGCTTGTTCTCCGCACTTCCCCAGTAAATGTTTGGTTGCTTTCCAACCTGGGAGTTGCATCTTTCAGCAGTAGCTCATATATATTTTGGACTATCTCATCATAGGATTTTCAAAGTAAAACAAACAAAGAATAAGAGGAGAAAATACAGCAGTGGTTTACCATTGCCTTCTGCTGCTTACTGTGAGAGTCCAAACCTATGTTCTCAGTTCCCTGGTGTCTCTATCACCAAACACCGACAAAATGAAAGTGCTCATGCATACTACATTATCACTGTATTCAACTGTATTATATCTCATGTTTCTTTACCTTTTTGTCCTCCACGAAAAGGTATAAGTGTGAGAATTCTTCTCTTGGAGTTGCAAAGACCAGTTTTTCCAAAATATACCTTAAATTTCACTTGAACAGCCAATGAAAGCTTTGGTGCTCCAGTTTTAGACAGTTTTAATATCCTCTCTGCAGTCACTGGGCATTATCATTGATAGAATAAGTCTTGAAAAGGAAAAATAGAAGTGTTTACAGATTGTTTTATTTTCAAAAAAAGTAACTCTAACTTTTTAAAAACGATTTTATATTTATTTAAAAATGAGAGGAGAGAGGGAAGGGTGAGGAGGAGCAGGAAACACCAACTTCCATATGTGTTTTGACCAGGCAAGCCCTTGGTTTTGAACCAGCCACCTCAGCGCTTCAGGTGCTTTATACACTGTGCCACCACAAGTCAGGCTCTTTTTTTTAATATGTAATATAATAATCCCTTATATGTCTCATTGGTTATATTATGCATAACAATACCTTGCTGAAATAAAGTTTTGAAACACATTTTTGCAGATGTTAGTGATTATATCAATTTGAAAATTAGGTTCTACTCTTGTCCCCAAAGCTTTTAGATCTCTAGCATAAGATAAAATACATTTTGGTTATATATGAAGAAACTTAGAGTATTGTTATCTTTGTTTCAAATTATATCTACTATTTCAGTTAATGTTCTAAAGATGCTGAAGAAGTTTATTCAACTGAATGGGGGAGGTTTTATGCTATAATAAATCTGTCCTCCAGTACGGAATTCATTAACTCTTTAAATGACATACCCAGCAATTAGAGACCTAAAAGCAGTAATCTTACAAATAACATAGGACTCTCTAAAATAGTGCATTTACTTCATACAGATGACTGTATCCTGCTGTAGACCATTTTGCAGGCAAGGTTTTCCTAGGGAAAGGAAAATTGCTTTATTATTGTAGAAGAAATGAAGGTTCTTGTTGAATCAGAAAATGAGTCAGGAAAGGCTCACCCATGGGTTCACCTGCATGTTAGTTGGGAAGAAGCTGTTAGGTGACTTTAAAGAATAAAATGTGTACCCTTCTTTTTTAGAAACTGGAACTGGGTCTAACCTGTCCTTTCAGTGACTAGAAAGTCATCTTCTAATGATGGGTTAGACAGCATCCTACAAATCTTTCTGCCCCAAGTTTTTCTGCTAATGGTTCCTTTGAAATGTTAGTTGTGCAAGCAATTGATAGAGGTACTTTTTCTCTCTCCACTCCTGTTAACAAAAATAAACTGGAGATAGGGAATTAAGGAAACAGCCACAAAGAAGTAGTACCAGCACTGAAAGGATTTAGAGGAATCTCCTTTAGGGCATTAAATGATTTTTTATCTTCTTATGAACTCAAGGGAAAATTGAAATAGGAAGCTATCTTCCCTCCATGTTACTCTCCAGAGTACACACTGGTAGGTTATTAAATCTGATGCCCAAATCACATGAATTTTCTTAGCCACTGCATGGCTGTTTGGGGACTGCTGAAAAAGTAGATGTGGATAAGTAAGCCTCCCACTAGGATAGCTGTGAAGGAAGTGCAGCCATTCCTAGGAGCAGGAATCAAGGCTGAATTTCCAAGGATAATTTGTAAATTGGGAGGGGAATGGACCTGTATTTTTCTTTTTTAATACAATTTAAATATCAATTAGTGCAACTATGCTTATACACTTTAAAGTTTTGATGTAGCTTCTACAGTATCTAAGAAGGGAGTTAAAATATGTGAACCTGTCCTCTAAAATGGATCATAACTAGCTATTTTCCCTCTTCATGGAAGTTAAGAGAAAAGCATCTTGAATTATAGGAGGAAAAAACTAGTTTACTACTTTAGACACAAAAAATAAATTCTTGATAGCATCAAATCCAGAACTGGCTATCAAAGAGGCTTTAAATTTTTCTGTCTGGGGTGCCTTTCAAGAATGTAATAGATAGTAACTCAACATGGATGGTTTAGGTATAGTCATTTCTTGAGGGTATATACAAAATGATTTCTCAAGGTCAGTAATGCTCCATAATTCTGTGCTTTCATTATCCATTTTAAAATTTGTCCCATAAATTGCTTGTCCACTTTTAGTAAATTGCTGTATTTCCTGGAGAGAAGGTTGAATCAAGATTCTCATAAATTCAGTGATGCTGTAATACGCAAAGAGGTATGAGTGAAGTGTCAAAGGATTAAATTTTGTCAGCTCTCTATGATCTCCATCCACTGGGGCTTTAAAACTTTTTAATCTTTCTGTTTAATTAGGTATCCTAGACATAAAATAAGATTTTTGTTTACTATAACACAGCAGTACCCCAAAAGAAAAGGTTTTGAGTTAAAGTAGTTATTTCCTGCCTTAAGGACTCTTCGAACCAACAAGCTTAGGACTCAACATTGAGTTGATCTACTGCAAGCATTTATCGGCTATAAAAACTGATAAATTTCTATTTTTTACTTAGTCAAAACTTCTAAATTTTTCTTTATAGCTTCTACTTTGGTGATTACGGAAAATATGAATTCAAAAGCACCTCTAGTGTTTTGATATAATTCTTCAAAATACCTTTTGTGTTCTAATCTGTATTAAGGTCTAATTATTACAAGTATTATTTTAGTCATAAGAACAACTGTTAAAAGAAAACTACACATTGCTTCAGGTAGTGGTAACACCCTCTAGTATTAACTACAGTTTTTAAAGCTAACAATTGTTACTGAAACTAAAGTAAAAAAGCTCAGGATATTTGAGAAACTAAAATCGTACCTTAACTATTCAGTGTTACAGAAAGCTTATAAATAAATAATGGTGCCTCAGTCTAAATCATTTTTAAAAAACATGCAGAGATGTTTCAAAACAAGAACAATTGTTACCTTTTCCACCATTCTGGCCGAGGTTGAAGCAGAAGCAATAACTCATAGATATTAAAATTAGATTTATGCCAGTTTTTACTAATGAGACACAGATGGGCAAGTCACATTGCTACTACCATCTTGTACAGATGTTTCGTGATGTTGTTTAAATTCAAATATGTATTTTCTCTTTAAATGCCCTTAGCTGGGTTTTCATTTATACATCACATTTGAAATTAGCTTGAACGTGCTTTTCAATAGTAGCACCTTGGGTTTTTCTTTTCTTTTTTTATTTTTTGACTTTTCATTGCTGCCTTTCTATCTCTTTATATTTACGGTTGAAAAGTTGATGCCAAATTTTGTAAAACATGTTCACTTCCATGCTGAGATCCTGTATGCCAATAGTCTCCCTGGAGCGTGTGCTTGAGTAATATGCCCTGGAAATGGGAAGTGATAATGGAAATGCTGGCAGCCCCTTATACAAAAGGGTGCTAGCCTGTGTTTGTGTTATTAGGAATGTGATTAGAAATAAGAGATGCTTTGGTTTTCAGTTTTAAGCCATGAAATGAAGGGATTTGAGTTTGTCTCACTTTTGGCAGATGGTAAATTTCAGTCACACTGCAAATTTCTAAGTCTAGTCATAAAGAGCCTGTTCTTTGAATTTGTTTTTCAAACAAATAGTAACTGTGCTTTCTTATTCTGTCTGTAAACCCATCTTCATTTTTAAACGTAATTATTTCCCTGATTGTGTTCTTAATGTATCAGGTTTTATTTTCTAATTTCTCCCCACCATTTCCAGAGTTGAGAATCTTCCCTTCTATGATATAAAGCATTAAAATAACAGAATAATAGCATTAATATTTAACAAAGTACTCATTGTTCATTGTGTGCTATACTTGGTGAATTACATTTATTTCTCATTTAATTCCCATGTGACTCCTATGAAGTTCTTACTACTCTTATCCACATTTTATAAATGATGGAAGCACAGTTATATATTTAAAAAGTAATAGAGTCAATATATGTTATCCCTGTGCTATATCACTACCTTTTATTTTAAAGTGCCCCATCTAGGGATGACCATTTTACTTAAGTCAACATTAGTCCCCTTTGTCATTCATTCATATTCGTCCTCTTTCACTTGACAGTTAATTGACATCTGTTGTGTGCCAAAAATCATGCAAGGCTCTGGGAATGCACACATGACATGAGTTTAGTCCTTGCCCTTGAAATACATACAGATGAATTAAATAAATATAAATAGTGCTGAAGACAATGGATACCAAATTGTGCACCAAGTCATCCCAGGTACTGTAGCAAATGCATGGGGGCATGGCAAAATACTGAACTTTTTTATGGAAAACACAGCACATTTATTTAATATAACATGAACTGCTTTCAATTTATGTGTTTTTTTAATGGCTGCTAAATTAACAAATACTTTTTGAAGTGTTTAGTTGTAACCTTTTAAAAAATAGAACTATTCAATACTTTTTTTGGCAAAAATGCTATAAAAAAACTACTGAGGACACCATGAGCAGAGAAAGTTTGGAATTTCTGGCCCAAGAAAAGCAGTTTGATTTTTTCATCAGAAATATTTGAAGAATCCAACAAATAAAACTGAACTCGGAAATTATTATAGGAACTCTTGGTTAAGGAGAACAAAATGGCTCTGTGAAATTGATTTTGGAAGTGATTTCCAGTTGGGTACACAGAAATACTTGTATATTTCTCTTACCAAGATATATATTATTTTAAATGTTTATTTTATTTATTTTAGAGAGAGGAAAAGAGAAAGAGAGAGAGACAGGAGCATTATTCTGCTCCTATATGTGCCCTGACTGGGGATCAAACTGGCAATTTCTGCATTTTGGGATGGTACTTTAACCAACCAAGCTACCTAGCCAGAGTTTACAAAGATATTTAAATAAATCTAGTTTAAATGAGCTTTAGTAGCTTCAGATAACAGTTAATTTGAATTCAAATTACAAAAGTTTTTACGAAATAGGTCAAAATACTTTTTTTTAGTGAGTTAATTATATGATTTGGCTTCTGTCTAAATAATGAAAACATAATGAGCCATCAATCTTATTAATTTGAAGATAGTATTTTTTGATGCTTAATTCTACAGTTTTTAACCTTAGGCAAACTGAATGTACTGAATGAGGAGCATATTATGCTGTCACTTTAAGAATATATGATTATAACATCACAGAGGATGGGTAGACATCTCATGGGAAAATAACTGTAAATCTGAGAGAGAGATTTATTTGACAGTTCAATGTCTATACACTTCTGGTTTCCTCTAGTTCAGAATTGTTGCAAGCTTCTCTAGTAATTTGAGACCTGAAGCATGTTTGAAATTGCTAGCAATGTTCTCCTCACTACTTTTTCATGAAAAGATGATAATGTAATGCTAAGAGGATTTGTTGACAAGAGGGTGACTTTTTATTGCACAAGTCTGCTTTGAAGGAAAAAAAATAGAGAATCAGTGAAAAATAGCAGTTGGATTATTTTTTGCAAGATTAGAGTGATTACCACTGCGACTTGCTCCAATTATCACAGAACTAAAATTTAAGTATACTTTTCATATCACTGGTTGAGGGAATGAAGGATTAGAAAATATGAATGATTCCTTAGGGTGAACCTATGTAATAGTTAACAATATTTATAAAATACATGATTAAACATAGGGTGGTATTATAAAAAGATCACTCTGATTAACAGAAAATTTGGACTTAACCCTTGTTTTTGCCATTTATTTAGAAATGTGACCTTAGGCTTGACACTTTACCTTGTGTAGCCTCAATTTATCTTTTTTTAATTGAATTTATTGGGGTAAATTAAAATTATGTAGATGTCAGTGTACAATTCTAAAATACACCGTATGTATATTGTATTGTGTGTTCACCACCCCAAGTCAACTCTCCTTTCATCACCATTGATCCTCCACTTTACCCTCTTTTACCTCAGTTTCCACAACTATGAAAGAACATTGTAGGATGGAGTAAGTGAGGTTATATAGGTAAAATACTTAGGGCAGAGCCTTGTATATAATAAACTTGGTCAGTCACATTTGAATGCTAGTAAAAGTGAGTAATGAGATATACTAGTCATTTTTCTTGTATCATTAAAAAATATCTGGAAAGTTGCAGTTCTTATCTGGTAAAGTAGCTTCTTAATTTCACTTTCTGCTTCTCCATCTTTAGTGTGGAACCTTTAATATCTCATTCTGGTTCAAGCTGGTACAGAAGCTCTATCCGTCATACTCAGATTTGAGGCAGAAAGGAAAGGAACATTTTTTTAAAAAGGCATGTGACAACTGTCTGTATTCTTTTAGGTGAGGTTCAAAAACTTCTTACATTTCTTTAGCAGTGACTTAGTGACATGGCATAACTAGTGGACAATGTTCCCACTTACCTGGGCACATGAAATTCTGGAATTTAAAAAGTTTCTGTTAGAGGGCCCTCTTAATATGGAGAGAAGGATAGGCAACTCATGGACCCTCATATAAGCACTCATTATTGATCATTTAATCTGAGCCTTTATTTCTAAATCTCAACAGATTATAATAATATCTGCTTTCTTGGATTGATGAGAGAATTTCATTAGACTACATATCTCAAGGTTACAGTCATTTGTAAATAAGTATAACAGCATTAATGTTTAGATTCCAAGAGTCTCTTTAGTAAATTGTTTAGCATCTAAATGTCTCTTTAAATTGCTCTGATATTTAAGTGTCTGGTCAACTTTTTGAAAATTGTTGATGCTTTTGTTATCAGCAAAATTTTATTTTTAACATTCTAATATCAGTTTTCTGATTCTGGGATCTTAATGAATTTTTATAAAGAGATTCAAACTTTTCTATGCAAATAAGAGCCAAATTACTTTATTTAAAACTTCCTAAAATGCAGCCAAGTATCTGGAATATGGGATGATCAATTTAGTTGTATATATAGGTTAGCATTATATTCAACACAAAAAATCAAAATTAGAACAAAATTTATGTATGCTAACATTTTACTGAGCGTAGTTTGAAACATTCAGGTAACAGCTATTTTATTTCAAGATCTTTAAAAATATTTTAGGTTTGTTTAAAATTTTACAGTTGATGAAGCATTCTATGTATATTTAATATTTTCTTTTCTCTTGATCATAATAATTCTGGTAGTTTATAATTTTTTCAAGTTGGTTGAGAAGTAAGAAGAACTGCTTAAGGAGCCATGGGTTATTTTAGACTTATTATATCAATTCTGTTCCTCTAAATCCAGCTCATATTTCATTCCATGACAGTCATCTCCATTTAGGACACCATATATAAATTTTTGGCACCACGTAGAGATTGAATTGCAGTTATCCTATAATATAAACCTAAATTGTTAATTTTAAGTACTTGATCATTATATGGACTGTCGTCTCTAAAAGGCAGAATTAGCATTTTTTTCTCATATGTGAATTTGAAAGTGATTTGTTAGTAGTCACTCATAATTTTTGAGGGGCATCTTTAATTCTCAATTTATTAGTCATTAATAGGATTTTTAGGAATTGAGTAGTTTATTTGAAACACATATTTTGATGTCATTATATTCTGCATTCTCTTCAGAAAGTCTTTCTCTGTTGATACATTCTTATATAGATTCTGAAGTACTAAATATTCATGGGTGGATCGATCTAAATAATATCCTCAGAATTATATTGTTAACATTTTTAATTAATGGCTATAAGTTGAAAATTTAAATTATTTATGGCATTCATGCAATAACTAAACATAAAGGCCTATAAAATATTGAAAGGTTATTTTCTTATTAAAAGCATTTCTTTTGTTTGTTTTTAGCAAGAGAGAGAGACAGACAGATGGGAAGGGAGAGAGATGAGAAGCATCAATTTTGTTGTTGCTGCATCTTAGTCATTTATTGATTATGTGCCTTGACTGGGAGGCTCTAGAGCCAGTGACCCCTTGCTCAAGCCAGTGACTTTGGGCTCAAGCCAGTGACCATGTGGTCATGTCCATGATCTCACTCTCAAGCCAACGAACTCATGCTCAAGGTGGTGAGTCTGCACCTAATCTAGATGAGCCTGTGTTCAAGCTGAAGACTTTGTGTCCTCTGTGTCTCAGGCCGACGCTCTATCCACTGGGCTACCGCCTTGTCAGGCAAGGCATTTTGTTTTTATAAAATACAACAAAACTAACTTGAAAAGGTCTTCCAAATGGCAAGAAAAATTTTAGTAAACTTTGAAAAATATATTTTATATATCAGAAACCAGTTTTTCATTCTAAATAAATAATCTGAAACATATAGAAGTATGCTGATATATTTTCATTAAAATGTACCTATAGTTATACTTGTGCAATATGCTGAAAAATGATGCAGAACTATATATACAATTGTAATTGTGGTTTATATAAATAAACAACATACAGCATATGCACATACCGCTGTGCGGATACACACACTTTATTTCACTATCCCCTATAGCGCTATATTGTTGAGAATGTAGATTGTGTCATGTTATCATTTATGCTTTACTTAAAAAGTTTCTGTATAAAAGGCATTCAAATATAAAATGAAAGAATAAAATGTTGAATTTGGTTAATTCAAAAGTATTTACTGAGTACTACTAGGTATATCTATTCATATGTACAATTATAGAATTTATTTTTCAAATCTGACCAAAATGAGGATTGTGAATTACATTGGATCTCTCTATAATTTACTATCTAATCCCTTTTCATGGACATTTCACTTGTGAGACTACTTTTTTAATAAAATATTTACTAATGGGATTTTGGGTTAAAGGCTAAAGTCAATTTTAAGTTTGAACATATTGCACAGAATTCCTGAAAATTCTTCCGACTGTGTATGATTGTTTTTTATACCTTCAACAGTTTTGAATGTTATTAGTTTTATATTTTCCTGATTGGGAACAAATAATTCTAGGTTCCATTCTTTGGATTTAATGAGATTAAACTACATTTAATTAAGAGACTGGCATTTTTATCAGTTATCTATTTATATCTTTGTCTGATTTTCTGTTAGTATGCTGAATTTTTATCTATTGGTTTATAAAACTTTGTAATAGATCCTTTCTGTCAATATTTTTCCCCTTTTTGCCTTTTTATTTTTAAAACCTTATTTATAGTAACCACTTTCCATACATCATAACAATTTTTAAAAAGTAGTTAAATATATTATGGTTAAATATATTACTAGAGTTAAAATTTTCATGGTTTTGGAACAAGTTTAGAGTGGTCTTTATCACCAAAGAGTATACAAAATATTTACTAACTTATTCTAATATTTTTAAGTTTGAGTAGCTCCAATGAAATTTTTGTCTTCCTGTAATTTGTTTTGCTGACATTAGTAATAAAGAAATTACAAGGGCTACTTTTGCTTTTATTTTCCAATAAACTTTCAGAATTTTTAATACTAACTTTTTTTAAATTTATTTTATTTTTATTTTATTCATTTTAGAGAGGAGACACACAGAGAGAGAGAGAGAGAGAGAGAGAGAGAGAGAGAGAGAGAGAGAGAAAGAGAGAAAGGGGGGAGGAGCTGGAAGCATCAACTCCCATATGTGCCTTGACCAGACCAGTGCAGGGTTTTGAACTGGCGACCTCAGTGTTCCCAGGTCGACGCTTTATCCACTGCACCACCACAGGTCAGGCCTAATACTAACTTTTGAATAATGGTCTTATTTCAGCTGACTTGAAGGACAGATTTTATCCTATATAATTTCCCTTTATACTTGATAAATAATAAAAATCCAGATTGTTTAAATATAAATAGTTAACATAGGACATTCATTCATTCACTAGTTATTCATTCATTCACAATACTCTTAGTGTCTCTCTTCTTTTACTTATTTTTTCATTCATGTAGTGCCAATTTATTAAGAGCCTGGTTCATGATCTCTGACCTCAAGAATCTCAGAATTGAGGCCATTTATGTTCACATGTAAATTAAGAAATATGAATCTATTAGATATTTTTATTGTGATAGAATGTTAGAATATTGAAGCAAATAATAAATTATTTCAATAAATTTTGTAGAGTTTTGTCCTTACATTTTTGTTAAAACAACTTTCATTCATACAGATCATAGAGTATTGGTGTTGGAAATGATCTTAAAGATTGTATATTTCTACCCCCTTATTTTACATATAGAGAAACTGTTACTCAAAGAAATTAAGGGCTTAATCCAGATCACTTCTTGAGTTCTTGCAGAGGCCAAATTAAATTCTGGATTACCAAATGGTTTTTGCATTTTGGTTTATCAAGTTATTTTCAGAATATGAGAAAAGATTCATGATGGTAGAGCTATTATTGCTTCTTCTTCTAATATTTTGTAGCACTATTACATTATTTTTGAGAGTTAAACATTTTTTATTGTTTATTACAGTACTCGATTCTCCCATCTCCCATATCCCTCTGTTCTCATTCAGTAGTTTTTCTTTATATATATTGATTCTCTTCACTGTCAGATTAATTTTCCTGCCTTTTATGTACCCTGATTATAGATCTTTTGTAGGGATATCTATAGAGAGACATGACTCATTTTTTTCTTCCTATGTGCATTTGTAAGATTTCTTAAAGTTGGTCTTAAAATATCTGCATAATTGATGACGAAGAAAAGAGACTACACAGACAGGATTACAAACATAATTGTTTTTAAACATTTATTAAATCCTACCCGAGGAATTTAAAAAAAACCTCATAAGGCAGCTTTAGTCAATCACTAGTATCTGATGCACTGCATACCATTATTTTTATCACAAGAATAAATACAGATAAGGTCATTATATTATTAAGGACAGTCATGTTTATATTTAATAAATTGGCCTTCTTTGCCATGGAAAGATTAGAAACAGAAAAGCATTGTTTTTAAAGTTCTAAATGAGTCAGTGGTTGATTGATTAGTAGAGTATGGCCTTTAGTTGCCAAGACCGTGAGATGAGAGCCAACCAAGTGCTACGAGCAGTTTATCTTTTGAAGACAGCACCAGTGTTTCTGCATGGAGAAAAATAAATAGCTTGATCATTGGCTTAAGCATCTGACTTTTGGGATTTATTTTGTTTAATTTTCCTCATTAATTCTTTAGTGACATTAACAGAAGTGCTCTTTGAATTTGCACACGATGTATGAAGAGTGTGAAAGCGAATTTTATGATCATAATAGTCTTGAACTTAAATTTTCTGCAGTACTATCTTTATAATATACTTGTAATTAAGGGTAACTTTTAATGCCAGTAATCTTTCAGGAAGGTATATTCTCTCAGACCCTAAATTTGACACTATTCTACCTTTTTGTATTCAATATTGTAGCTTTCTTCTGTGGGTACTATCCCTCATCTCTATTGTGGGTTGTTGTTGAGGGATTTAGCATTCCTTTTTACCAGTTACTATATGTATGTGTTACAGAGACTATGTGAGTCCTATGCGTGCAAAGCCAAAGTTCAAATAAGCATATTCTTCTTGAAAACTGGGTGAGAAAATGAACAATTTTACCCTGGAACACATGTGACTGATTAGCTCTGGAATTCTGAAGTTGAAAGGATAGTTATTAGCATAATATTATGCATAAGGAATGTGGTGAATGTCACTCTACAACTTTCAATATAATATGCCATTTGGGGCAGTTTTTAAATATATTATGGTATAGTGGTTCCTTTTTAATTAGATTCTCCTGTAGTATAAATGAAAGGTAATGCATTATGTATGTAATGCTTACTCATTTAAAAACCAAACTACATATTTCTGAAATACAGATATTATTGTAATTTTTCATTTTGTTGGTTAAAATAAAATTATGTAAAACATCATTGTAGTGTGAGTTTCATTATTAATCATTTAGTGTCTTGCCCTGAAGTTGCTACTTAGAAATTTAGCGGGTATTTTGCCTTTTCAGGATAATGTAAAAGATTGTTCCTTTACTGAATACATAACAGCTCTTAGGTTCTCCTTTTTTGAGAAAAGTTCAATCAAACATTTTTACCATCACTCATATCATATTAAAATAAGTTTTACAAAACTTTCTGTTCTAAATTTCTAACTTACTTAAAAGCTAATATCATTCTACATAAATTTGCAATACATTTATACTTACACAGTTTATCCTCTTTTTCTGATATTTTTCATGTTTGAAACAACAGAAATGGAAGAAAATATTAAAAAACTTGGATCATGATCCACTGTTCCTTTTTCAGCCTTTTTCTTTGATGTTCTCAACTACTACCCATTAGTAAGATTGTGACATAGTATTCCAAATTTGGTGTAAAAGAAACAATTTAGTTGGAGGAGAGGAGGCTGGGCAGCAATGATTACATGAATTACTTCAGTAGCTCTGTGTGTGTTCTAAAGAATTCGTTAAACTGCAAATTGGAGGTGAGTAAAGACACATTTATATACAAAAGAATAGGCAGAATGGTTCAGGGAAACTTTGCAAAAAGTGACTCAACTATATTAACTATAAGATTCTAGTTTCAAAATTCCCTTCCATATTATCATAACTTTGTTACTCTAGTCCATGGGAGTGGTGAGAAGAAAACAGTAGGAAAAGTAGGTGCAGCTAAAAGATTATTGATTCTTTCACCCTCTTTTTGGCTAAAAGATTTTCTTTGAAGTAGATCCTTTCTGAATTTCACCATATCTCTCTGTTCTGGCAATGGCAAAATACATTCTTCTCATCAAGTTTCTCAAATGTTGATCAGTCATTGCTTGTGGCTCTGATTGTTGTTTGAAAGCAGGGGGTAGGGGTGGGGTATAATCGGTGTATATGTGGTACAAGTTAATGGGAAATTGAATCACTTGATTTTAGTTTTTATATAGTCCATAGGAAGATAAATGAAAAAATAAAGGAAACAAGATTTAAATATGTATTGCAGAAGGAATGTGTGTAATATTAAGTATGCATGCATGGTGTGGCGTGTGGACACTTGAAATATTTGTTGTTTTTCACTACTTTGTCTTTTCAAATAAAGTCCTTACATAAGCTTAAATATTGCTTATAACTTATTTTCTCGTGTCAGCAAATGTTTCATGACTTTCAGCTTACTAGATATGAGGGAAAACTGACTGCGACATCTGTCAACACATTGATTTCCAGGGTTGATGCAGATGGTCTGAGCCGATCCCAGGTCTCCCTCACAACTCTGTGTTCCTTCCAAATTTATCTGACCTTCTGAAAGAAGACCAGTTCATAAAATGTATTTAAAAGCTGTATTCACTAGATATAATTTCTAGACATGTTCAAAACTTTTTCAAATATATAAAAATCTACAGAAGAGACGAACTAGTGGGATGGTTTCTTTTTCCAGAAGTAGTGCAGTGAATAGAGAGGACTGGAGTGTTCACAGGGCTGCCTCCATGGTTACTTACTATATAACTTGAGTAAGTTAATTTATCTTTTCAGCCCTAATTTTTTCAACAAAATGGGTTAATTAATATCTCAGAGTTACAAAGGGTTGCTTGTCAAGACTAAACACTTTCATAAACTAATGTTTTTGGATACCAACTACAAGTCAGGCACTGTTATAGACTTTGGGGCTACCCTACTGAAGAAAAGTTATAAATAAATCATAAATACATGATTATAATATCCATGTCCTCATGGTGATTACATTCAAGTGTGGAGAGATAGGCACTAAAAAATAAATCTGTAAAATACTTATGTATGATAGTGATAAATGCTATGAGAAAAAAATAAAACAGGAAGGACAATAGAGAGTACAGTACTATGAAAGGGAGGGTATGACTTTAAGTACAGTGATGACAAAAAGCTTCACGGAGGAGATTATTTTAAGCAAAGACTTAAAGTGTGGGAGAGCACTAGCTATCATGGGAAAGAACTGTCACATTAAATGTGATAATTTCTGTTAAAAAATTTAAAAATCTTAGCACAGTTGTTGGCTCAAAGTACAGTGTTAGCAAGTATTGTTATAAATAAATTAATCTTGGCGTTAAAGGGAGAATTTTGATGTGAAATTTGTGGTTTTGCTCTGTGGTTATAGAAACAGCATGAGCCTGAATCGATAGTACCACTGTTTTGTTGATTCTCTCTTTGTTGTGTGAAGACATAACCCGAAGAATAAGTCATAGACTTCAAAATCTTGTCAGAAACATAATTGTTTCAGATACATTTATTTTATTCCCAAATCTTAAAAAAATGCCTTAAAATATTAGAATAGAAACTATTCCTTAAAAACTTGTACAGAAACTGATAAAGCCAAGCTTTTTTTCTTTAATTATTGTTTTCTTACTTGAAGACTTTTAAAATACTTAAGCTTGTTTTTTACCTTATTATAAGATTAAAAATGAAAATAGATGAGCCTGAAACATTGACTTTTATCCATCTTGAGTTTCATGGAGCATCCAAAATGATGCATCTTTCCTTTCAAATATTTATCCATCACTTGCAGACAAGTAGCATGTGAGACAATAAATAACAGACAGCTGGAACAGGAAAAAACAATTTTTTTTAATGCCTGTGCTTTAACTGTCACTCTGGTAGGAAGGAATAGCTGATTGCTGCATTATTTAAGGTATGGTAATAAGACTACTTCCTTGTAGAAGCAAATTACTGGAGAATCAGCTACCTTGCCCTTTGAAGCAAGGATTTCCTCATTGAAAGACTAGAGTTTTGAGGTTTGATGTGAGGTAATTGGGCACTGAGTCCTAATGCTTTATAAACTAAAGAAGGGTTTCCTTTGAGGATTCTGGTCATCACTCATCATTAAACAGTGTTGCCAAGTGCATACTTTCCATATGGTAGGCAATGGTATACACTTTAAAAGTATAGACTTGGAGCTAAAATGATGTCTGTTTGACTCTACTACGTACAGTATGATTGTGGCTAAATTACCTAATGCCCTGGGATTCATTTTCTTTGCAAGTACTAATATGAACTTAATTGAGTTGCTGAGATGATTACGATAAATATTATGTATAAAGATCTGGATCTTGATTTGTGGTGTCAACAAATAAAAATTTACCACTTACAGATGATTTAAAGACCTCAAGTGACAAAATAAATATATGGGTATTTAGCAGTTGAGTTTTAACAATAGGTATTGCAGTTTCAATAACTTGTTACTGAAGGCGCCAAAAAAGCATTAGTGTTCTTCCCTGATTACTCTGTTTAAAGTCATAAATAGTTTGTTGTCCCAGAAGATTCTACTTTATTTGAAGGCTCTGTATTAAGCCTCAACCTGCAAAAATCTATGTGTCAAATGTCTGTCCAGTTTTAAAAAAATCACCTGGTAAATATAAGAGCAGAGATGTAGACTAACACTATTATGCACATTCATAGTGCTGTTTGACAGGATTTAGACTTGAGTGCCTAAAATACAATTTCTATTCAATTAAGTAGCTGTAAGATATAAAAATTCACTATTGAATATGACATACTTTCAAATATACTTACTTATAATATTATTCATGATTTGCTTGCTTTTGGATGGTGGTAATGACAGTTTCCTTCTCGTAGCTGCAAAATATAAGTCTTTATCTTTGCTTTCTAGCGGCAGTTATTACTTTGGTCTGTAGGATAACAGGCCAAAGTGGGCCAATAAATAGAAAATGAAATTAGTCGTTGTGTTCTTCACTTTTAAATTTTTTTGTTGTGGATAAATACATTTTTATAGGTGATTTGAGTTATACCTTTTCTACTTTTTACTTCATATTAAAATAATTTTATTCTTTTTCTTGATGTTCTGTGGACTTAAATTGAACAGTATTTATATAATAGTGTTATTATCAATGTTTATTTGAGATTTTAATCACTTTTAACGTTCTGAACTCTCGGGATTTTATAAAATTAAATTGTATTTGATTTCCTGTTAACACTGTTTTGAAATTTAAACACTATTGTTAAAAATATGACATTGTTGCAAATTATTTTATGATACATATTTCTAAGCTTCATTAATCCTTTAAATTTGTGAACATTTGGAATTCTATATTATATTTTAATGTATAATGGTCTCTGATTTTATGTTCAGTGAATGTTTCATTTCATGACAATCTATTTTGAAGATCAGGTATAAAATCATTGGTATTACGTGGAGATAGGGCTGTATTGATCCAGTGTCATAAACCAAAACTCTTAATTTTAGAAAATTAATAGTTACCTGGATTGCAAGTGCTAAAAAGCAAGGCTCATATTTATTTCCTATTTATGACTTTGACAGTGCCTCATTATGCAAAATTTTCAGATGCTATCTACTTATTTATTTTTACTTTTTATTAGCTATTAAGTAGGATTATTTCAAAGTAAGTAGTATATAAATTAAGCAGTTTATTTGGAATATTTTGATGATTGTTATATTTTGATGTTCACATAACTATTGTTTACCAAGAAATAGTATATTTTGCAATGTCTTCAGCAAGTCTAACTGTTAATGGCATTTTCACGTGAAATCTAAAGGAATGAATATTCATATATAGAACAATGTAGATAATGTCCTGAGAATGCCATTGCTGTTATGTTTCTGCTGTTTAATGAAAAAGTTTTCAAATCATTCCTTTTACTCTCCATAAAATAAATACCATTCCAAAAAACAGCCATAAAATTAGCATTCGTGTTACTATTTCCATGTTGAAGGCATTTTGCTATTATATAAAAAAATCAGAAAAAATATCCAGGTGCTTTACAAAGTATGTGCCACACTGCCTACCATATGGAGAACAATTAAGTGTACTGCTTACAAAAACTAGGATATTTCAAAATGAATATAAGCTATAAAATATCCCTAATTTTTGTAAGCAGTATAATTTATAGCATATCTATATATTAGGCAATATACAAATTTTAAGAATATTTTATAAGATTAGTTTATAAAAGAGGAAATGTTCACAATAAATGCTATGTTAAAAATAAACATTCACTTTGATCTCAGTTTTGATTTATAAAAATATGCACATGCACATATACTTTCATAAATGAGCATACAGTTTAGGATTTAATATTACTTGATTTGTTTTTTTAATGTTATATTTATTTTTTCAAATAATGTTCACAAATAATATGGCCTGTCAAATTATCTTATATACATTTTCAAGTATCAGTAGTGTTTTGAATATGTGACTGTTTTATTTTGGTCCTTTTATGAGTGGCATGTCTGAAATAATCATAATGGTAAGTCTATTTTTAAATAACTAAACACACAAAGCACTCATATTTTTTTATGTAAAATAAAGAACTATCAGTAAAACACTTTAATTATTATGTTTTTAAATAAAATTGTAGAGTGACAGGGTGATTATTGCATTTCACACCTTCAAACAGGCTGCGTTTTATTGCTGTATAGATGAAATCTAAATAAAACTATTTGCTGTTGTTTTGGTTTTTCATATGCATAATATGAGCTTATTGCATTTAAAAAAAAATAATGGCAAGATTTTAGGGCTTTTCTGCATGTCTGCATGGCCCTCACGCAATAGATAATTATGGTGTGTCTACTTTATAACAGGCTCTTTGGTAGGCCAAAGAGATAATAAAAGGAATGGAAATATTTTTTTCTGTTGTTAAAAAAGAATTTTGAAAAATAAATATTACAATGTAGTGGTTCATTACTAATATAAGTACATATAGGGAATTATGGGACAGAGAAACCTAACTCTGGCTGGTTGTCAAAGAGGGTATACAGAGTGATGTACCTCAGCCCTGATTGGAAATAGGGGTCAGGAATGAAAAAAGAGGGTAGAGGGCATTTTCCAGACAGTAATATATGATCAGAAATATATCCCTGACACTAGGAGAAATTACAGAAGGAAAGCAGTCTGTTAAAAGAAACTGATAAGCCTGACCAGGCAGTGGCACAGTCGATAGAGTATCAGACTGGACACAGAGATCCCAGATTTGAATCCCCTAGGTTGCCGTCTCGAGCACGGGCTCACTTGCTTGAGCGCAGGGTCCCCGGCTTGCGCTCAGGGTTGCTGGCTTGAGCTTGGGATCATAGACATGACCCCATGGTCACTGGCTTGAGCCCAACACCAGCTTGAGCCCAAGGTCACTGGCTTGAGCAAGGGGTCACTCGTTCTGCTGTGGCCCCCACCCCGCCCTTGTCAAGGCACATATGAGAAGCAATCAATGAAAAACCGAGGTGCCGCAATGAAGAATTGATGCTACTCATCTTTCTCTTTTCCTGTCTCTCTGTCCCTATATGTCTCTCTGTCCCTCTCGCAAAAAAAAGAAATTGATAATATTATTTTAGCAGTATGAGCCTAATCAGTTAAAGATACTGTAATATAAGAATATCAGATTACAGACATAATAAAGGTAGCTATATTATATGCCTTTACATATTAACACAACATTCAGAAATTGCGAAGGAATTTTTCCACGTGAATGAATTTTTCAATAAAGGCGTAAGGAGGGACACTTTATACATTCTTGAAAAATATGTATTTCACTACTTTTTGCTTCATTAAACAAACATGTATTTTCCCCTTTGTTTTGCTTCGTTTGGAGTTTATCATGTTTATATACAGTGTGTGTGTCTTCCTGAACTATTTAACTGGCTAGAATTATTCTTTCTTTTAATGGCCCCAGGTTGCTTTGTTTTTGTAATTCTCATAATTGCTCTTTTTACTTGTTTTCTTCTTGATAAGAAACCCTGAAGCTATTTCTAATATCTTTCTCTACCCTAAGTTCTTTGTATTAATCAACTTTGGCATTTATGGTAAATACTCTAGCTAGTTAAAAATCTTTGTCACTTATTTTCTGGATTGCTCAATTAAGGTTGTGTGGCATTAAAGTATAGGTTATTTCTAGATATTTTTAATGTTTTTTTAAACTTTGTCCATAGGCATCATATAATAAGTTTATATATTATTGAGTTCTTTCATATGATGGAATTTTTCATATTATGTAGTAAAAAGGGAAATTAAATGACCCAGGGGCTCCCCTAAAATTTTTTGAAAAATTATGTACTGCCTGACTTGTGGTGGTGCAGTGGATAAAACATTGACCTGGAATGCTGAGGTTGCCGGTTCGAAACCCTGGGCTTGCCTGGTCAAGGCACATATGGGAGTTGATGCTTCCTGCTCCTACCTCCTTCTCTTTCTTTCTTTCTCTCTCCCTTCTCTAAAATAAATAAAAATAAAATTAAAAAAAGAAAAATTATGTACCTTCTTGCATATTTAAATAGTAAACCTAAATTTTCATAAGTTTTATTGTTGCAAAGATGTAATTTCTTGTTAACGTTGCCATCAGTTGTATCCAATGGAATCTATATATCAATAATTTTACACCTACCGTCATCTATGTAAAAATACCTTAGTCATTAGAAAATATACATCATTTCTTTTTATCTTGAATCCATGTTAAGCAACTGGTGTTTAGAAATTCTGAAGCATATATACTTACCTTCCCTGTATTACCTCTCTGACTGTCCTTTTGTAACCTCTTTCCAAGGTTGGCCTGTGCCTTCTAAATTTTTAAAAATGCACCAGGAGGAGGAGAGGTTGGCATACAATCTGATGTGGTCCAGAAATGTCCAAGGTCCTGGAGCACTTCTTAATCACTGTAGCCATTAGAATCACCTGAGTTGCAATTGACTACCAGACCCCTGGTCTTAGTCCCAGCCCTTAAATGCCTCTCATGGGTCCTGACAAATGCACCCTGAACCATGCTGGAGAATTGCTTCCTCTTTCTTCCTGCTTGAGCTAGGGCATCTCCAACCCTTTGAAGGCTGTGTGGTCCCACACAGTCTTTGCAGAGTGTGTCCAAGGAACTGGTCAATAACTCTGATTTCTCTAAACAGACAAAGCCCCCAGGTTATTTTTATAAAGTCCTAATCCAATGGTTCTTAACCTTTTTTGAGGTACTGAACCCACCAGTTTCATATGCGCATTCACCGAATTCTTCTTTAGTGATAAATAAAATATAATTTTTTTTTCCAAATTCAAGACATAGGTATATGCTTTCTTACTGGTGCACAAAATGAGCCATGCATGAACATCACCTTGCTCAAAGAACAAAACTAACAAAGTGCATGAACTCACAACAAATTACGGTATTACTTTATTCTGGCCTCCATGGCAGAGGCTTCTCCGAACCCTTGAGACCGACTCATCAAACCCCTAGGGTTCAATATAACCCAGGTTAAGAACCGCTGTCCTAATCCATCTGTGAGAAGAGGAAAGGAGTGATCTGCTTTGTAAGGTAGTCCCCTTGCCCTCCCTTCTCTCCTGAGCCTTGACAATAGGGATCAGACTCCAAGCCAAGTCAGCAAAGGGGCTTCCCTCAGGGTTCCGTTTTGGACCAAGATCTTCAGGAGAGTTTAGAAAGAGTGATGTAGCCAGAGTATCTGCCCTTAGGTCACCTCTGGCCTTTAGTGTTCTGATCTCAGCACCATACCTCTGCCTGTGTAAGTACTAGGCTTTGTATAGGGTCGAGAGGCAAAGGAAAGTCTATTAAGGGGACTAACATTGCTTGTTGTCAGAGATAGCTAAAAGCTTGAGGTGATTCAGTGACTAGGGAAAGACAATCAGCTTTTCACAGGTTGAGTTCAATTCTAAAAAACAAATCACCTAAGGTTAAAAGCTGTTAAAAAATGCAGAGGGACACATCCAGCCCACAATCTAAAATCTCTAAATGAAGATCACTTGTAGTGTATACTATAAACTCCTTCTGATTTCTCCTGCTCTTTCCTGGGTTAAGAATCAATGTCAGATTACTTGTTGTCTGGGTGGCTTGTTTTAATAAAAGAAATTTATATGGTGTGACTCCAGAATAAAAATATCATTTCATTGTCTTAAAAATAGAATTCTAAAAGTAAAGTTTAATTGATGCTACTATGCCTCATTCAAGACTTATGCAGTGATTCTTAAATGCTAGACATTGTTTTCAGCCCAGGGAGTAGATCCCCTGCTGTCATAAAGATTATATTCTAGTGGCAATAGGATAGCTGGGTGTCAGTGGTAGTCAACCTGGTCCCTACCGCCCACTAGTGGGTGTTCCAGCTTTCATGGTGGGTGGTAGTGGAGCAACCAAACTATAAATAAAAAGATAATTTTAACTAAATAAAGATTTATTCTGCCAAACTTAGTGAAAATGTGACATAAAGTACTTGGTAAATAATTATTATTATATGCTTTAACTTGCTATAACTCTGCTTTATAAATTTTATAAAGTAAAGTTACTTCCCTACTTTATAAATCACCATTACTGTGGAACTGGTGGGCGGTTAGAAAATTTTATTACTACCAGAGATAGAAAAGTGGGTGGTAGGTATAAAAAGGTTGACTACCCCTGGTGTATATTGATGGAGACAATATGTAAGTAAACAGATAGGTAAATAAGATAATCATAGATACAGAAGTGATTTAAAGAAGGGAAAACAGAATGACCACAAAAGGTTGACTTTGGAACAATAGAAAATTTCCATATGATGATTTGGTTTCCTTGCTGTGCACTGCTTTTGGAAATACTACTATTATCAAGTATGTATAGTCAAAATAAGAAATCAATTCCATGCAATTGGTATATAAGCATTCCAATATCCTATTGCTATTTAGATATAACAGTGAAGTCCCAGGAAGCAAAATGATTGTTGACCTTAAATTTAACAGTAATTAAAGCAAGCAGACAGAATACATATAAAAAACACATGGAAAGAAGACAGGATGATGGTTGCAAAGATTCTATATTGCTTTGCTTTTTTTTTTTTGTTACAGAAAGCAGAGACTTTCCTTTCCTCTCCGTTCATGAAAATGTATCAAATTTAAGGCTGCTGCCCTATTAGTTCATGATACAGTTTTGTTGTGTTTTTAGCCTAAGAGATCCACTTAAAATCATCACCATAAGAATAGCTCCATAGGTGGCAAATCACTTGCTCATAATTATTCATTTATTGATTGAAATTATTAATGAGATATTGGTAAGTGTTAAGAAAGAGAAATGGTACAAAATTTCCTATTTCAGTGAATTTATGGTTTGACAAAGGATATTTAATTTGTATTCAAACTCCTTTGGTGCGAGAATATGTTTATGTGGTTTAAAAGTGGCATATTGGCCCTCACCGGCTGGCTCAGTGTTAGAGCATCGGCCTGGCGTGTTGAAGTCCCGGATTTGATTCCCAGCCAGGGCACACAGGAGAAGCGCCCATCTGCTTCCCCACCCTTCCCCCTCTCCTTCCTCTTTATCTCTCTCTCCCCTTCCCACAGCCAGGGTGCCATGCGAGACTCTGTGCCTCCCTGCTTCTCACTTCAGAACAATACAAAATAATAAATAAATAAATAAATAAATAAATAAATAAATAAATAAATAAATAAATGGGGCATAAATAAAGTGAGAATTCAGAATGAGGAGGTTCAGCAGGTAGGGCAAAATAAAAAATGTACCATGAGTGGGAGAGACTGAGGAAGACCTCTCAGAAGCATATATCACTAGGTAGGGAAATCAATGAAGGAATGCCAAATTCAAATGTACAGTGAATGTAAGTATATACTTGGGAAAGTATAAGTCTGCTTAAGAAACATAAACCACAATTATTGGAGCTCAAGAGGAATAATATAAACTACTTCAGGGAAGATTGACACTGTGAGAGACCTCAGGAATTCCCCTAAGTGGAGGCTGAGACTTTCTATATAATGATTTTTCTTTCTTATGAGATGAAGATGGGATTTTGAAAACTGAGTATTATCTGTTGTTTTTAAGCAACGTTTGGTAAGAGGCTTCTGTCTTTTCTCAAAAATAAGCTGCACACCTGCTGCAAATAGTAGAACAAATGTCATCTGTGAATTCTCTATTGAAAGTAATTCTTGGTTAAAAATTATGCTTCTTTAAAACTTATGTTTACAAATTACATTTCTAAAAGAGACAGCAGGAGACCTGAGTTGTGCTTGGAATCCATGATGAGAGCACTTGCTCTGCTGTCAGGAAGGTAAAGGAAGGACTGGTATGCCTTTTTCCTCATTCTGCTGGCTCACAGAGGGCGGGTTCTGAAGCTAGGGCAGTTCTTGGTCATTTTTTGATTACAGACAGAGCAGTTCCAGTCTGGGGCAAGTTCACACATACAAAGAACTCAAACATCAGGCAGAGGTCCCCAAACTATGGCCTGTGGTCCTCATGCAGCCCCCTGAGGCCATTTATCTGGCCCCCTGCTGTACTTCCGGAAGGGGCACCTCTTTCACTGGTGGTCAGTGTATGGAGTACTGTATGTGGCGGCCCTCCAACGGTCTGAGGGACAGTGAATTGGCCCCCTGTGTAAAAAGTTTGAAGACCCCTGGGAGAATGCAGGAAAATGCTGGGCATTGTTGGTTACCACATAAAGGAAGAATGAGTGGAGAATGGAAGCCATCTCAGTCTCGTGGTGTCTTATAATTTCAACTTTGTTGTAATAATTAAAATGTAGTGTGGCCATACTAGTGCCTAAAATATTTTGGGTCAGATTTTAGTGAATTAAATGCCAGACTAAGGAGTTTGGATTTTGTCGTTAACAAGTAAAGGACTTAAACTATTGACACTTTTTATTCATATTGTTTTAATTACAAGAATTACTTGCTAGAATTTTATGTTAAGAAATATATTTGATGTTTGTGTAAAAAGAGGGTTTGGAAGAGAAGTAACCTCAGGGTGTTTGCCCATGGGATTGGTAATATGTCTCCATTACAAAGAGGCAATACTTTTTCCTTAGAAAAAGTTTTCTAATGTTTTTTTTTAATTTAATTTTATTCATTTTAGAGAGGAGACACAGAATGAGAGAGAGAGAGAGAGAGAGAGAGAGAGAGAGAGAGAGAGAGAGAGAGAAAGGAGGGAGGAGCTGGAAGCATCAACTTCCATATGTACCTTGACTGAACCAGTGCAGGGTTTTGAACTGGCGACCTCAGTGTTCCCAGGTCGACGCTTTATCCACTGCGCCACCACAGGTCAGGCTAAAGATAACTTGTTTTTATAAGATTATTTTTCACATATATATTAGAAATCTTGGGTCGATTTAAACATATTTTCTGGCAAGGCAATTATACTCTTAATAGGTGCATTTTCCAATATCAGCCTGACTAAAATAATTTCAACCTTATATACTGTGTGTGAAAAATATAATTCATGCATATATTTCAGGGAATTACAGTTTAGGATGGATTCATAATTATATTGCCATCAAATTTTATGGATCAATGAAGATTATTAGACTTTCTGGATTCATGCTGTTCATACAAAGTCATTGGGTGTAGAGTGAATATATAATTTCTTTTTGCTAACCATGAGAGTTTAGACTGTAGATGGAAAGTAATGCAATCTTTTATATTATTCAGTATGGAAAAAGTCTTAGAGGTTCACTTTCTTCCTAAATATGTTTATTTCTTTTTTTTTTTTTTTTAAAGAATTCAGAGATTCATTGTACTTTATTTTATTCATTTTTTTTTTTTTTAGAGAGGAGACAAAGAGTGAGAGAGAGAGAGAGAGAGAGAGAGAAAGAGAGAAAGGGGGGAGGAGCTGGAAGCATCAACTCCCATATGTGCCTTGACCGGACCAGTGCAGGGTTTTGAACTGGCGACCTCAGTGTTCCCAGGTCGACGCTTTATCCACTGCGCCACCACAGGTCAGGCTAAATATGTTTATTTCTTAATGAGAGAATTGGAAAATGATATTTCAATAGGCCTGAAAAAAACAATTTATTTGTCAGCATCCAGCTGAAACCATATACCAAATAAAATACTAGTGTGGTTCCTAATGAAGTTTTTAATCAGAATTACTGGAGAGTTTATAAATTATTAAGCAAGACCCTTCAAAAATTCTGATTCTATAATTCTGCTATGGCCTTGGACTATCTGCCTTTTAAATAAGGTTATATTTGAGAAACACTACTATATTAGGTCAAGGAGTAATATACAATTGAAATACAACAGAAAGTAGAGGACAGGAACTTCCCCTTTTATTTTGCTTTCTGGTTTTGCCAAAGGTACACATCGAAAACTAAATGATGCTTTCAATCCTAGTGAATGATAAAGGAAAATTAATAAAATAAAATAAAAAAGGATATACAGTAGAAGAATGAGCTGGGTAGTATTTTTATCTTGTTTCTTTTTTTTGGACATTTTTTTTTAATTTTTTTTTTAACAATCTTTTTTTTTTCTTTTATTCATTATAGAGAGGAGACAGAGAGAGAGAGAGAGAGAGAGAGAGAGAGAGAGAGACAGAGACAGAGAGAGACAGAGAGAGAGAAAGGGGGGGAGGAGCTGGAAGCATCAACTCCCATATGTGCCTTGACCAGACCAGTGCAGGGTTTTGTACTGGCGACCTCAGTGTTCCCAGGTCGATGCTTTATCCACTGCGCCACCACAGGTCAGGCTTATCTTGTTTATTTTCTAATTGTAAAATAGAAATAACATAAATTTGCCATTTCAACCATTTTTAGGTGTGAAGTTCAGTAGCGTTAAGCACATTGACATTAATTTGTAACTATCAGTACCATTCATTTCCAGAACTTATTGATTCGTACCTATTAAACTATAATTCTCTATATCCCCCTTCATCTGGAAACCACCATTTTATTTTTGTCTCAATGAATTTGCTCCAGGTCCCTTATGTATGTGTAATTACACAATAGTTATCCTTTTGTGTCTGAAATACTTCGCTTGACATATTGCCTTTAAACTTTATCCATGTGGTAGCATGTGTCAGTCTTATTTTTTTTAGAGAGAGAGAGAGAGAGAACGGGGGAGGAGCAGGAAGCATCAACTCCCATATGTGCCTTGACCTGGCAAGCCCAGGGTTTCGAACCAGTGACCTCAGTGTTCCAGGTAAACGCTTTATCCACTACGCCACCACAGGTCAGGCATGTCAGTCTTTTATACTTGTGCTAACATTGCACATGGTGAAACAAGTCTTTTCCAATAACTTATCAATTTTTTGGCAGAAACTACCATCTGATTCTCTTGTATTAATTTTTACTTCAAACCCTAGTGTGGTGATTACTACACACTACACATACATCACAAAGGCTAAAGGCTAACAAGCAGTACTTGTTTGTCTGCTTTTACTTAGGTGGAAAATGTTTATGTGGTTCAAATTCTAAGAGTAATAATCACTTAGCCTGGGGACACTGACTGGGAATCAAATATGATTCTTGGACAAATAGAACTAAGTATAATCCATCACTGTTAAATTAAAACATTTCTATCACCAACAAATTAGTGACAGCATTTTTGTGTGAATGTTGACCGTGTGTCTTAGTAACTATTAAACATTACCTGTGTATCATTACATATTGTGTGTATTTATTGTTTATGTTTTGATGCAATCACCAATAAATTAAAAAGTTACAGAAATCTGAAAAATGTTTTCAATTCCAATGAAAGCTAAAGAGGTATAGTTGGATGTACAGAAGTAGCTCATATTGTTTTCTTCCTATTGGCTATCAAGGGTCTCAAGGACAAAGTTCATATTCAGTCTCAGTAACCACTTAATTTTAACAGCCTGATTGCATGGGTACCTGTTAACATAAAGAATCTGGAATCACAAATCATTTTTTCAGTGGCAAGTGGAATGTTCAATGGATCAATGAATCAATCAATAAATATAAATAAACTAAATTATAAAGATATTTACTTACAAAATCTATATTTTTGCTTAGTCGTGAACTTTCGATTAAACTGGAACACATAGGACTGAAAGGACAAGCCAGACTTCAGGACCAATCTCTCATGTTAGGTCTTGGGGTTGGGATTAGAATTTGAGCTCATACAAAATTTATACACTTTTGGGTAAACCATGTATAGCTGTTAAAAATAATATTTATGACTAAAATGTTAGGTCATTGGGTAAAGTGCTATATACAAAATGCATCTAAGATCAAATATAGTAAATATAATTTTTGGATTTAGTTTTTAAAATGAGGTTCAAATTGGTGTCTTTATAATAAAAATACTTCTTTATATTTTTTAATTGACTCCTTTCTGTTTGATTAAATAAATGAAAGAAATTTATACATCAGGTACTTGTATATCTTACTTGCAAATGATAATGAGCAAATATTAGTCATTGAATTCACTCTTCTTCATGGGTTTTATCTCAACTCACATAATTTATACTGCCTTCAAAATGGGTTCACAAATCATCAGAGGTTTTTCTCCCAGGACTTATTATTTTTCCAGAACCTATTAGGGCCTCTTTCTATGCGTTATCAGTTTGAGGGAGTTTATTCATGCCTGAGGACAGTGAAAATATTTAAAAGCATTCAGGGCCTTGGGACCCAAAAGTCTCTGCCATCCTCACCTCCTGACCATGAGGCAGTTATCAAGTTACTAAAACTTTATTGATGTTTTCCCTCATTTGTAAACTAATGTGATAATGTCTATCTCATCGGGTGATGACAGGGATTCAGTGACTTCACATGTAAATCTCCTGCTCAAGTAAGCACTCAATACATGGTAATTATGGCCAATAAAGATAAAAAAAAAACAACAACAATGAGCTGCTTGTATTCTAATATTAAATAGTCTTTTATGGTACATTAAATTGGAATATATTTATATTCCAATTCCATAGTAAACTATGGAGAATGTGAAAAGCACCTTTTCATATATAAAAATCACATATTGTTGAAGGTATGATTTACTTGCCAAAACTTAGTAAAAATCCAGAGAAAAAAGTACAAGATATTTGTTGTTGTATGAAACTAAATGGTTCACTCTAGCAATACGTTTTCATCAAGTTAATGAAGTCCATTAACTAAATGAGGAAACTAGTGATATTTATGTATTCAGTAATAAAATAAATTGGCCAAAGGAAAATATTTTCTTTTCTTCTTACATATATATTTACACATGAAAGCACAGTATTTTTGCATAAAGTGGATGAAACACCTTTGCAATATCAAACATATGTAAGCACCAGATACTAAGGATGTAAAAGTGTCTAACCATTACCATTGTAGACAAGAGAAACAAAATCAGTGAATAGGAGACATAGCACTAGGAAGAAGGAAAGCACAAAATTGGAATTTTTAGCTATGTGCCATGAATAGGAATTATTTCTTGAAAATTTATTCAGAAATAGAGGGATACAATTTTTAAAACTGAATACCCACACACACTCATATTCAAAAAGAGAATTTGACTGAAAGAAAAATAGCAATAAAGAGTATACAAATACCTCTAAAATTAAGATTATAGCATAAATCTTATGTAACTGATACTTAGATATTCTCTTCATTTGTAAACTAATGTGATAATATTGATGTCATAGGGTTATGACATGGATTCAGTTTCTTAATATGTAAATCCCCTGCTCAAGATATTTAAATATTTATAATTCTTTACTATAGAATTACTTTAATTATAGTTGCTTTTGACATCTTTCCATGAAATATGTTCAAAGTTTATTATTACTATTTTATACTGACAGATATTTTTTAATTTTTTTTTTATTTTTGTGACAGAGAGGGAAAGAAAGAAGGACAGACAGGAAGGGAGAGAGATGAGAAACATCAACTCCTCTTTGCGGCATCTTAGTTGTTCATTGACTGCGATGCCTCGATGTGGGGGTCTACAGCAGGCAGAGTGACCCCTTTTTCAAGCCAGTGACCTTGGGCCCAAGCTGATGAGCCTTGCTCAAACCACATGAGCCCATGCTCAAGCCAGTGACCTTGGGGTCTTGAACCAGGGTCCTCTGCATACCAGTTCAATGTTCTATCCATTGCGCCACCACCTAGTAAGTCCTTACAGCAAATATTTATTTTGTAGATAAGCTGGGAATAATTAATGAAATATTTACATATCCTGCCTATTGTATCTTTCATTTTAATAATTTAGATTATTCTTTCTTAAATAACATTACATCTGATTAAATTATCTTTAGCACAAATGGATGAGACAAAAATAACTCCTCTTCTGTTCACATATTTTCTGCGTGCATTTCAGCTTTTCAATTGTACTTGTAAGTCCTTGTTAACATTTGTTGTTTCTTTCCCTAGCTTTTAATTTAAGGACTTTAAATATTGTTTGGGAATATGTTGACTTTAAATATGATGACTTTTTAAAACTTATTAGCACTTTAATAACACAAATAATCATACGGTAAGCACAGATGGTCTTTACAGCGCACCAAGGCTTTTTATGTCGAGTGTCATGTACTTCTCACAGCCTCTCTGTGACCTGGCAAAGGATTACTTCCACAGTTTATAGGTGATGAAATTGAGACTCGCTGGGGATATATTACTTGCTCAAGGTTGCATTGCTGGTAAAGATCAAAATGGAGACTTGGACTCACTGGTAACCCTGTCTTGTGCATCACAGAGTTTGCAGGATAGGAAGCCTGCAAGAGAGCACGTGAGTGAGGCAGAGGAGGCACAAGACACTGGGCTGGGAGGAGCTTCCCTGGGAATCACGTGCCCTGCGGGAAGGGAGCAGCAGCTTTTGGGGTGTAACTGCGTTGCGTTGGGTAGCTCTGGATTGCCAGACTATTGATGTTTTAAAGAGAGGCTCATCATCCAAATTTTATGTGAAATGCCTTTTTGTTAAGTTGTCAATTAATTCAAAAATTGAAAAAAATGGCCTAAGCAAGATAAATCTGAGGGCTGATGAGGCTCAAGACAGTTTGTGGTGGATCTTCATTCTTATGTGAAGTATGTGTGGAGCACCTCACTATTACAGCTCATACAAGGTGAGAGAGATATCTCCCTAAGTACCATTCTGTGGGACTGACCCCGCATTTATGATGAAGGGGGTATTTAGTGACACTCTTTATCAGTTAATTTCCAGGAGGGAGTGTTTATTCTTTTATTCTTTCTACTCAAGTATATTGCCTGCCAACTATGTGATACTGTGATGTAAAACAGAATATCACAGCCTAGATTTTTAGTATTTAGATTAAAATTGTATATATTTCACCCTTGAATAACTGTATCTGTAGAGATAACATGCACATGTGTTATGTAGGTTCAGACTGAGAGAGAGAGAGAGAAGGAGGGATGAAGTGAGGGAGATGGAGGAAGAGAAAGAAAGGAAGAGTGTGAAGTGTTTTATATTATTTGATGAATTGTAGTGAGTCCAATAATGGAACCCAGTGACTGTATTTCTCTCTTGCCCTCTGTCAGAGTTCAGAGCTTTATTTGATATATGATGTTAGTAACTAGACATACTTGCATTTTTCTTTAGTTCTGACTTTCTAAATATATAATACTTTTATATACCTTTTTCTATATAGACTTTTTGTACGCGTATTTCTATATCAGATAGATAGAAAAATCTTTACTCTTCATAGTTTCTGATTGCTGATTATTTGAGTCTTATTTTCATTTCCCTAAGAAATAATATATTATCTTTTGTTTCAATTACTATTATAGTGTTAGAGAGAGAGAGGGAAAGAATAGCAAAGAGAAGGGATTAAAACATGCTCTTACACACTTAAACATACAGACACACAGAAACAGATGGTCAGATGGAATATAAACTGGTCCTGTTTTCTCATATGGTAGAATGATTTCAAATAGGAACTTATGATTAAGACCTGCGGTGCCTATTTCTCATGTATCTTTGCCATAAATAGGACGTTGTTTTAGACTATGAAAAACCTTTTAACATTATTCCTGTCCATCTCTTACATGCAAATAATATTTGTCCCACATTTCTGAGAATGAAAGATAGGTTATATAGCACAAAAAAAAGAATTTATAAATCTGCTGTGGTAAAGCTATCTCTTTCAGTGTAAGTAGCAAGTCAATAACAATAGTCATGATACCAAACAATTTTAAACTATATTTTTTATTCAACCTGTGCAATGAACTGAACAGTCTTTCTTATGGTGATGGAATAAATACAGTCCAGGAATTGGGAGGGAAAATCCAAAGGTACTTTCTATTGATTAAGAACCTATTTGGGTATGTATCCTTGCCTTGAAATTGTTGTGAAGGACTTTGAAAGTTTATAGATTATTGTTTCTCAAAAAATATTATTCCAGGTGTTCCATTAAAAACTTGATGAGTAAATATGCAAAGCACCATATACTCATTTCTTGTCATGGGAATTCATTGCCTATATAAACATTAAATATTCTTTCAAGTCTTTAAAGATTATAGTATGTTGACCTTTAGGAAGCTGTTGAATTTAGGTTAACCCAGTGTTTCTCCATATCATTGTACCATTGGCCCCTTTTCTCCTAATAGCTGTCTTACCATCTCATAAAACTAGTATTAAGAAGACATTAAATGAAAAATCAGCTTTGGAATAGGATTACTCTTAAGAAACTTATTTTTCTTTGTAGGGCTATTATAACAGCAAATGAGTAGTCATGGTTGTAATTGGCAAGTATTGCTGAGGAATGAATTCATGTTATAGGACATGTGAGTAGACAGAATCAGTTATTTATAGAGGAAATTACAAATGTAAAACATGAAGATATAAACAGAAATGACTTTATATATGAAGATCAAGTAAAGCTGTGTTTCCCCTTTAAGATACATTGATTGATTGTTTTATGATGCCCTATCAAAGTAATTCATTATGAAAATAATTTATCGTGCTTAGCCTAACTTCTGCTTTTCTTTCTGCATTTGGCACCATTCATTTATTGTATCCTTACTAAAAGAATAACTGATTAGTTCATTAATAATGTTTAGGGGTTCCTTACCCTTATTCTTTTTTTTTTTTTTTAATTTCTTTTTATTTTATTCATTTTAGAGAGGACACAGAGAGAGAGAGAGAGAGAGAGAGAGAGAGAGAGAGAGAGAGAGAGAGAGAGAAAGAGAGAAAGGGGGGAGGAGCTGGAAGCATCAACTCCCATATGTGCCTTGACCAGACCAGTGCAGGATTTTGAACTGGCGACCTCAGTGTTCCCAGGTCGACGCTTTATCCACTGCGCCACCACAGGTCAGGCGGTTCCTTACCCTTTTATGGAGAAAAAAATGCTCTTTCCTCTTGCTACTTTTGTCCTATTGCTTAGCTTTTTATCATTTCAGAGTTATGCTGACATTTCAAACATGACTTAAAAACCATTGTCCAGGAAGTTTGATGATATCTTCATGTGCTGTCATTGAATCAAATATTTTCTGCTCAAGTGTAATTAGTGCTTATAACTAAGCTCCTTAGTAATCAACACACTAATGCTGTTTACGTCTGTTTTAACATTGTACAGGCAACCGCTTTTATAGGGTTGTTGCTGTGGAAACAACTCAGTGTGATATAAGTCTATTTTAGGGGCAAGTTAAACTCTTGGATGGATATACAACCTGTCCATCTCAGTTCATACAGCATACACACAAAAACTATAGAAATGGACATTGAGAGAAAGTTGAAAAATAGTTTTTGAGCAGTTTATACTAATAATTCTTTGCATTTGTATTGCACTCTTTAAAATCTAGTTACATAAATGATTTCTCTCCTTTTTATATTAAAGCAATTAATTAGGCATTATTATTCCCATCGTTTGAGAGAGAAAAAACTGGGACACTGATGATGTTAAGTGATTTTCTAAATATTATGTGGTTAAAAAGAACAGAGCTCAGACCAAAACAGTTTTTTCTAAACCCCTATTTATGCTTTTTCTAATGTTAGGCTTTTTAAAAAAATAATTAATTAATTTATTTATTGTGTTTACATAGATTCTAGTGTCTCCCCAAAAGCATCCCTCCTCCCCCATGTTCCCCTCAATGTCTCCCTTACTGCCCTCCCAAAAGCTCCCTCCCCGCTTCCCTTCAGGTTTAAGACCATTCCTCAGTTCACATTGTTCCTTGGACTCCTCAAATGAGTGAGGTCATATATTTTTCTTTCTCTGTCTGGCTAATTTCACTCAACATAATAGTTTCCAGGTCCTTCCATATTGTTGCAAAATTTAATATTTTCTTCTTTCTCATGGCCCCATAGTATTTCATAGTATATATGTACCACAGCTTTTAAATCCACTGGTCCACTGACAGACACTTAAGCTTTTTCCAGATTTTCGATATTGTGAACAATGCTGCCATAAACATGGGGGTGCATTTCTTTTTTTCAGTCGGTGATATGGTGTCCTTGGGATATATTCCTATAAGTGGGATAGCTGGGTCAAAGGGCAGTTCCATTTCTAGATGTTTGAGGAATCTCCATACTGTTTTTCACAGTTGGCTGCACCAGTCTGCATTCCCACCAGCAGTGCAGGAGGGGAATCCTTTCTCCACATCCTTGCCAGCACCTATAATGTGTTGTTTTGTTAATGAGCGCCATTCTGAGTGGTGTGAGGTGATATCTCATTGTGGTTTTAATTTACATTTCTCTAATGATTAGTGATGTTGAACATTTGTATTCTGTCTATTGGCCATCAGTATGTCCTCTTTGGAGAAATATCTATTCATTTCTTGTGCCCATTTTTTGAATAGATTCTTTGTTTTCCTGATGTTGAGTTTTACAAGTTCTTTATAAATTTTGGTTATTAACCCATTATTAGATGCATTGTTGAATATGTTCTCCCATTGTGTCATTTGTCTTTTTTATTCTGTTCATATTATCTTTAGCTGCGCTAAAGCTTTTTAGTTTGATATAGTCCCATTTGTTTATTCTGTCTTTTATTTCACTTGCCTGTGGAGATAAATCAGCAAATATATTGCGATAGATGTCGGTGAGTTTACTGCCTATGTTTTCTTCTAAGATGTTTATGGTTTCACGACTTACATTTAAGTCTTCTATCCATTTTGAGTTTATTTTTGTGCATGATGTAAGTTGATCAAGTTTCATTTTTTTGCAGGTAGCTGTCGAGTTTTCACATCATTTGTTAAAGAGACTGACTGTCTTTACTCCATTGTATGCTCTTACTTATTTTGTCAAATATCAGTTGTCCATAAAGGTGTAGGTTTATTTCTGGGTTCTCTGTTCTGTTCCATTGATGTATATGCCAGTACCAAGCTGTTTTGAGTACAATGGCCTGGTAGTATAACCTGATATCAGGTTTTGTGATACCTCCCACTTTATTCTTCTTTTTCAAGATTGCTGAGGCTATTCGTGTTCTTTTTTGGTTCCATATAAATTTTTGAAATATGTGTTGTATATCTTCAAAATATGTCATTGGTATTTTAATTGGTATTGCAATGAATTTATAAATTGCTTTGGGTAATAAAGACATTTTAATGATGTTTATTCTTCCTAACCGTGAAAATAGTATATGCTTCCACGTGTTCGTATCTTCCTTGATTTCTTCTATCAATGTTTGATAATTTTCTGAGTACAAGTCTTTAATCTCCTTGGTTAAATTTACTCTTAGGTACTTTATTTTATTTTATTTTTTTGCAATAGTGAAGGGGATTGTTTCCTTAACTTCTCTTTCTGACATTTTATTGTTCGTGTATAAAAATGCCTCTGATTTCACTGTATTAATTTTATATCTTGCCACCTTGCTGAATTCATTTATCAGGTCCATTAGTTTTTTGACTGAGACTTTAGGGTTTTCTATATGCAGTATCATCATCTGCAAATAATGATAGTTTTACTTCTCCTTTTCCAATTCGGATGCCTTTTATTTCTTCTTCTCTGATTGCTGTAGCTAGGACTTCCAGAACTATGTTGAATAAGACTGGTGAAAAGGGGCACCCCTGCCTTGTTCCTGATTTTAGAGGAATTGCTTTTAATATTTGTCCATTAATTATGATATTGGCTGTGGATTTGTCATAGATGGCCTTTATCATGTTGAGGTATGTTCCCTGTATTCCACTTTGCTAAGAGTTTTGATCATAAATGTGTACTGGATTTTATCAAATGCTTTTTCTGAATCTATTGAAATTATCGTGTGGTTTTTCTTCTTCCTTTTGTTTATGTAGTGAATCACATTAATTGACTTACGAATGTTGTACCACCCTTGCCTCCCCAGAATAAATCCTACATTATCATGATATGATTTTTTTCATTTCTTGCTGGATCCGGATTGCTAATATTTTGATGAGAATTTTTGCATCTAAATTCATCAGGCATATTGGCCTATAATTTTCTTTCTTTGTGTTGTCTTTGCCTGGTTTTGGAACCAGAATTATGCTCACCTCATAAAAGGAACTTGGAAATGTTCCTTCCTCTTGAATTTTTTGAAATAGCTTGAGAAGGATGGGAATTAGTTCTTCTTTGAATATTTGGTAGAATTCACCAGTGAAGCCACAGGCCCAGGGCTTTTGTTTTTCGGGAGGTTTTTTGATAACTGTTTTAATTTCATTTGTTGTAATCGGTCTGTTTAGGTTTTCTGATTCTTCCAAATTGATTTTTGAAAGATTATATGTTTCAAGAAATTTGTCCATTTCACCTCGGTTGTTTAGTTTTTTGACATACAGTTATTTATATTATTTTCTTACAATATGTTGTATTTCTGCTGTGTCGGTTGTTATTTCTCCACCCTCATTTCTAATTTTATTTATTTGAGTCCTCTCTCTTCTTTTCTTGGTGAGTCTCATTAAAGGTTTTTCGATCTTGTTTACTCTTTCAAAGAACTAGCTCTTGGTTTCATTGATGCTCTGTATTGTTTCTTCCACCTCTATATCATGTATTTCTGCTCTGATCTTTATTATTTTCTTTCTTCTACTACCTCTGGGCTTTTCTTGCTGTTCTTTTTCTAGTTCTTTCAGCTGAATAGTTAAGTTGTTTATTTGAGCTGTTTCTAGCTTCTTAAGGTATGCCTGTAGTGCTATGAACTTCACTCTCAGGACTGCTTTAGCTGTGTCCCAAGGATTTTGAGTTGTTTTATGTTCATTATCATTCATTTCTAGGAATTTTTAAATTTCTTCTTTGATTTCATTGTTAACCTATTTGTTATTTAATAACATGTTATTTAGTTTTCATGTGTTTTAGTATTTTTCAGTTTTTCTGTTGTGGTAGATTACTAGTTTCGTGCCATTGTAATCAGAGAAAATGCTTAATATAATTTCAATATTCTTAAATTTGTTGAGAATACATTTGTGTCCTAACATGTGGTCTATCCTAGAGAATGTACCATGAGCACTTGAAAAAAATGTATATTGTGCTGCTTTAGGGTGAAAGCTTCTGAATATATCTATTAAATCGAGTTGATCTAGTGTGTCCTTTAAGTCTGCTGTGTCTTTGTTAATTTTTTTTCTTGTCGATCTATCTAGTGATGTTAGTGGGATATTGAAATCTTCTACTATTATAGTATTGTTGTTGATCTCACCCTTTATATCCATCAAAGTCTGCTTTATATATTTAAGTGCTCCCATATTGTGTGTGTAGTTATTTATGATGATTGTATTTTATGTTCGATTGCTTCCTTTATTATTATGTAGAGACCATCTTTATCTCTTACTATAGTCTTTGTTTAAAAGTCCATTTTTTCTGATATACTGTTGCTACCTCAGCTTTTTATTTTCATGAAATATTTTTTTCCATATTTTTACCTTTAGTCTATGTGTATCTTTTGTTTTGTGATGTGTATCTTGTAGATAGCATATGTATGGGTCCTGTTTTCTTATCCTGCAGCTACTCTATGTCTCTTGATTGGATCATTTAATTCATTCACATTTAAGGTTATTATTGATATGTAGTTGTTTATTGCCATTTTGTTCTTTAAAGCTAGATTCCTCTTTTGCTATATTCTTTTCCCCCTTTGATCAATTTACAACAGGCCTCTTAACATTTCTTGCAACCTTGGTTTGGTTGTAATGAATTCGTTGAGTATTTTTTTTTGTTTGGGAAGCTTTCCATTTCTCCTTTGATTTTAAATGATAGCCTTGCTGGATAAAGTAGTCTTGAGTGTAGGTTCTTATTCTGCATTACTTTGAATATTTCTTGCCATTCCCTTCTAGCCTCAAGTGTTTCTATTGAGTAGGTAGTCGGATTTCATTCTTATGGGGGCTCCTTTGTAGGTGATAGCCTTTTTTTCTTTAGCAGCTTTTAATATTTTTTCTTTATTTCTTAGCTTTACTATTTTAATTATGATGTGTCTTGGTGTAGATTTTTTTTGTTTCTTTTTAATGGAATGCTCTGTGCTTCTTGAACTTGTGTGACTTATTTCTCCATCAATTTTTAGAACGTTTTGGCTATGATTTGATTGAATAAGGTTTCTAACCCTTGTTCTTTCTCTTTTTCTTCAGGAATTTCTAGATGTAAATGTTGTTTCTCTTTAGATTGTCTCAGAGCTCTCTTAGAGTTTCCTCAGATTTTTTAATTCTCTTTTCTTTTTGCTGCTCTGCTTCCGTGTTTTCATTTAATTTGTCTTCTAAATTGCTGATTCCATCCTCTGCTTCATCCAGCCTGCTATTAATAGCTTCTAGTGTAGTCTACATTTCAGATATTGTATTTGTCACTGCTGACTGGTTCTTTATTATTTCAATGTCCTTTTTAATACTTGTTATTTCTTTATTTATGTGCTCACAGTGACCATCTATTTTTGTTCTAAGATATTTCAGCATTGTAATAACCATTATTCTAAACTCTGCTTCTGGTTGTTTGCCTATATCCGTCTCACTCAGCTCTTTTTCTGAGGGTTTCTCTGTTGAGTCATTTGGATTGCATTTCTCTGTCTTCCCATTTTATCTGGGTTTCCTTGGACCCCTTGGTTGTGGCCTGGGGCAGGTCAGTGGTCCTTGGTTGTAGAATCCTCCTAGTTCAGTCTAGAATTTGCCTTTCATGAATAGTGTTCTCAGATTTAAGTTGTAATTCCCTTTGGTTCTGGGAAGTGGGAGTTGGTGCATCTGCCTACTCCGTGGCCATCTTTGAACTCCCACCTCTAATGTTAGGCTTTTAAACTCATAGATTTAGAGAACATAAGGACAGCTTTTGTAGAGGATGGGCGTTGTGGGTTGGGTAATAAAGGTTAAAGGATTAAGCAAAAGAAAACTAGGAAACAAAGAACAAAAAACCCTCAAGGACAGATAGCATCATCAGTATTATAAGAGGGAAAGGGAAGTTTGGGGGTCACAAAAGGTTATGGGGGGATAAATGATGATGGAAAGAGACTTGTCTTGGGTGGCAAACACGTAGTTCAGTATACTGATGACATATTATTGAGTTGTACACCTGGAACCTATATAATACTATTAACCAATATCACCCTGATAAATTTAATAAATTTATTTTAAATAATAAAGTTAGGTTTTCATGTCCTTCAAATCATATACAAAAAATATATTTTCTTATCTATGTCTCTGATTTATTTTTATTTTTTATTGATTAATTTTAGAGAGGAAGGAAAAGAGAGAGAGAGAGAAACATCAACCTGTTGTTCCACTTATTTATGCATTCTGTAATTGACTCCTGTCTGTGTCTTGATGGGGGATGGGACTCACAACCTTGGCATCTCTAGAAGACGCTCTCACCAACTGAGCTACCTAGCCAGGGCCCAATCTCTGCTTATGAAATGTTTGAACTAGTGATTCCTGTGCCTCTTTTATTTTTAAATATTATAAAGTAAACTTATTTAATAGATCATAAACAGATCATAGGTTTACAACTTAATGAAATTTTGCACAATGAGCACAACCATGTTATTCACAACCCAAATCAAGAAACTATATTATCACTATCCAATAAGCCCCTTCTAAACCCTCCATACCCTTTCAGTCGCTAGTTATTCCTTCTTGAAAGTAACCACTGTTCTAAAATCTAACATCATGGATTAGTTCTTGTTATTTAGTAACTTTATATACATAAAATTATTTGTGAACTTTTAAAAAAATTTCTGGCTTATTTCATTCACATTTTTTTTCATTTATGTTGATGCAGATAGTGAGTTCAAAAACAACCTCACATGTATAAAGACACTTAATCCCTGGCAGGTTGGCACAATGGTAAAGCATCAGTCCAGTGTGTTGATGTTTCAGGTTCGTTTCCCGGTCAGGGCACACAGGAGGAATGACCATCTGCTTCTCTACCCCTTCCTCTTCTTCTTTATCACCCTATTCGTCTCCCTCAGCCATGGCTCGAATGGTTTGAGTGTATAGGCCCCAGACACTGAGGATTGTACCATGGTGCCTCTGTAACAGGTGTTAAAATAGTTTGTTTGGAAGCATGGCCCCAAATAGGCAGAGCATCGGCCTTAGACAAGGGTTGTTAGGTGGATCCTGGTCAGGACACATGAGGGAGTCTTTCTATTTCTTCTCCTCTCATTTGGAGAAGCAAAAAAAAATGTAAAGACACTTGATTTATGGAAATATGGCACTGAAGATCAGTAAAGACTACATAGAATTTTCAATAAGTAGTGTCAAGTAAATTGAATATCCATATGGGAAAAAGAAACCCATACTCCCTCTTGCAGATTAACAAAATTCTTTTCCAGGTGGATTACAGATCTAAATGTGAATTGTAAAACAGAAAGGATTTGAGAAGATAACTCCATTAGTCTGGGTCTTCTGAGAATCAAATTAATATGGGATTAAAAGTGAAAGAGAAAGTCAAAGAGAATTATTAAAAAAATTATCTTTGAGGGAATGGAAGTATAGAGAGGAAAGAAGAGTAGTGAGAATATAATACTGGTCTCACCTTTTTAAACAAGGAGAGAAGATGGGTGTGAAAGCATTAGAGTATAGTAAATTCTATGAAAATTAAACAAGGCCATGGAGTCCCATTGCCATACCCACTCATCAAAGCAGTCTCATCCTACGCAGGAGCATGTCTGCCTTAGAATCCCTGACACACCCAGTCATTTGGTGGGAGCACACTGTGGTAAGCATAGCCTCTCTGAATATGGTGATAGACTTCAGAGGAATTACTGGGGCCACCAGTTAATTATGCTTTTCAAAGTTCGAGATTCCTTGCCACTACAGTGCCAGAGTAATGGGTTCATAACTGGGGTTGACAAAGATTTCTTAAGGAGAATTTAGAAAACTCCACTGATATAGTGGGAAAAAAATCATATTGCATTCAGTTAAGAACTTTTGTAAATCAAAAAACATGATTAAGAGGAACAAGATGGCGATGGAGTAGGCGGACGTACCAACTTCCAACTCCCAGAACCAAAGTGGATTATAACTCAATTTTAAGAACCATCATCTGGATAAACCAAATTTGAACTAAACTAAGAGGACTCTTCAAACAAGGAACACAGAAGAAGTCACATTGAGACTGGTAGGAATAGCGAAAATGCGTAGAGGGCTACCCAGCTCCCCAGAGAAAACGGCAGCCCGAAGAGACCCACGTGGCGGGAGGTGAGTTTGATGGAGAGGGAGGGACCTGGGTCCCAGGAACCAAACCCCAGCCTGTAGGTGCAGAGCCTAGAAGAGGCGTTTGGAAAGTTTTGAGCAGTGAAACAAGTGAGGGAGCTCCCAGGCCTACAGTGTGGAGTATTAGGTCCCTTCCTACTCTGCTGTGGGTTGCTGAAGGGTATGATGGTGGCAGGACACTGAAACGCGGTCCTGTCGGCGTGGGCAGAGGCCAAGCCGGTGTGAGCTCGGTCTAACTCAGCAGGGGCTGAGGGGACGCGCAAAAGCAGTCTGGAAGCTGCGGGCCTGCCTGTAATCCCACCTGAGGGGACAAAGCGGGAAGCCAGGAACGGGCAGAGATCTGCTCTGTGACCCTGCAAAAGCCGGCCCTGACTGCGGGGACCGGGCTAGGACCAGGGACGGGAGGGGGCTTGTGGCTGAACTCACGCTACCAGACCCGCCCGGTCGGAGAAACTGCGGTTTGCCATTCTACGTGCGCGAGCGGGCTCTGAGCGCGGGGACGAGGTAGATCCCGAGACAAGTGGAAGCTCGCAGCAGAGCTCATGCTACTATCCCTGCCCAGCCGGAGAAACCGCGGTTTGCCATCCTATGTGCACGAGCGGGCTCCAAAAGCGGGGGCTCACCTCTACCCTTGGTGCTGAGGCTTGTGGCTTGAGTGACAGCCCCTCCCGCGGAGGAGAGGCAGAAGACACAGCAAAAGCCACAGTGGGCCGGCTCTGGCAACGCCCATTCCCAACCACCCTAGGCAGTGTCAGAGGGGGAGACTGGCCTGCAGACAGACCACAACTAGAGAAAACAAAGGCAATACCTACTGGACTACAGGGGCCACAACTTGCTTATAGACAGACAAAATGGGCAGGCAGAGGAATGCAAACCAAATGAATCAAGAGAAATCTCCAGGGAAGGACCTGAATGAACCAGATATAACCAAATTACCAGAAGCAGAATTTAGAATAATGATAGTTAGGATGTTCTAAGAAATTAGAGCAACAATGGATAGTCATTATGAACACCTAAATAAAGAGATAACAAGTATAAAAAACAAAATTGAAATAATAAAAAAAATCAGACAGAAATGACAAATACAGTATCAGAACTAAAAACCACAATGGAAGGAATTAAAAGAAGGATGAATCACACTGAGGATCGAATCAGCGAGTTAAAGGACATAATAAACAAAGGCACAGAAGCAGAGAAGAAAAAGGAAAAGAGACTAAAAAAATGTGAGGAAACTCTAAGTGAGCTCTGTGACAACCTGAAGAGAAACAACGCTCGCATCATAGGGGTTCCTGAAGAAGTTGAGAGAGGACAGGAAATGGAAACTTTGTATAATCAAATCATAGCAGAAAACTTTCCTAAATTAAGGCTGGGAAACTTTCCACACGTTCAAGAAGCACACAGAAATCCATTAAAGAGAAACGCAAAGATATCAACACAAAGACACATCATAGTTAAAATACCAAAGCTAATGGATAAAGAAAAAATTTTAAAAGCTGCTAGGGAAAAAAAGGCTATCACCTACAAAGGAGCCCGCATAAGGATGACATTGGACTTCTCAACAGAAACACTTGATGCCAGAAGGGAATGACAAGGTATAATCAAAGTAATGCAGAACAAGAACCTATAACCAAGACTACTTTATCTAGCAAGGCTAACGTTTAAAATTGAAGGAGAAATAAAGAGCTTCCCAGAAAAAGAACGCCTGAAGGAATTCAGAAAAAACCAAACCAATTCTGCAAGAGATACTAAGGTGCCTGTTGTGAACAGTTTAAAGGGAGGAAAGAATAGAGCAAAAGAAGAATGCAGCTTTAAAGAATAAAATGGCAATAAACAATTACATATCAATAATAACCTTAAATGTAAAAGGATTAAATGATCCAATCAAAAGACATAGGGTAGCTGTATGGATAAAGAAACAGGACCCATACATATTCTGCCTACAAGAGACACACCTTAAAACAAAACATGCACATAGACTGAAGGTAAAAGGATGGAAAAAAATATTTCATGCAAATGGAAATGAAAAAAAAGTGGGGGTAGCAGAACTTATATCTGACAAAATGGACTTTAAAACAAAGGTTGTAGTAAGAGATAAAGGAGGACACTACATAATGATAAAGGGAACAATTCAACAGGAAGATATAACTATTATAAATATCTATGCACCAAATATAGGAGCCCAAACATACATAAAGCAGACTTTGATGGATATAAAGGGCGAGATTAACAGCAATACTATCAGATTAGGGGATTTCAATACCCCTCTAACAACACTGGATAGATCCACAAGAAAGAAAATTAATCAAGAAACAGCAGACATAAAGGAGACATTAGATCAACTTGATTTAATAGATATCTTCAGAACTTTTCACCCTAAAGCAGTATAATATACATTCTTCTCAAGCGCTCATGGTACGATTTCTAGGATAGACAACATGTTAGGACACAAAAATGGTCTCAATAAATTTAAGAAGATTGAAATCATATCAAGCATTTTCTCTGATCACAATGCCATGAAACTAGAAATTAACCACAAAAGAAAAACTGAAAAATACTCAAACACTTGGAAACTAAATAGCATGATATTAAATAATGAATGGATTAACACTGAGATCAAAGAAGAAATAAAATGTTTCTAGAAACAAATGATAATGAGCATACATCAACTCAAAATTTATGGGACACAGCAAAAGCAGTTTTGAGAGGGAAGTTCATTGCACTACAGGCATATCATAAGAAGCTAGAAAAAGCTCAAATAAGCAAACTGACCCTACATCTAAAAGAACTAGAAAAACAACAGCAAATAAAACCCAGGACAAGCAGAAGGAAGGAAATAATAAAGATCAGAGCAGAACAAAATGACATACAGGTTAAGGAAACAATACAGAGGATCAATGAAACCAGAAGCTGGTTCTTTGAAAAGGTAAACAAGATTGATGAACCTTTAACTAGACTCACCAAAAGAAAAAGTGAGAGGACTCAAATAAATAAAATTAGAAAGGACAGTAGAAAAATAACAACTGACACAACAGAAATACAAAGCATTGTTAGAAAATACTATGAAAAACTATATGCCAAAAAATTAGACAATCTTGGTGAAATAGACAAATTTCTTGAAACATATAACCTTCCAAAAATCAATCTGGAAGAATCAGAACACCTAAACAGACCAATTACAACAGATGAGATCGAAACAGTAATCAAAAAACTCCCAAAAAAGAAAAGTCCTGGCCTGATGGCTTCACAAGTGAATTCTATCAAAAATTCAAAGAACTAACTCCTATCCTCCTCAAGCTATTTCAAAAAATTTTAAGGGGAAGGAAGACTTCCAAACTCCTTTTATGAGGCGAGCATAATTCTGATCCCAAAACCGGGCAAAGAGAACAGAAAAAGAAGAAAATTATAGGCCTATATCCCTGATGAATTTATATGCTAAAATTCTCAAGAAAATATTAGCCAACTGGACCCAGCAATATATGAATAAAATCATACACCATGATCAAGTGGGATTTATTCTGGAGAGGCAAGGCTGGTTCAATATTCGCAAATCAATCAATGGGATTCATCACCTAAACAAAAGGAAGGACAAAAATCACATGATAATTTCAATAGATACAGAAAAGGCATTTGATAAAATCCAGCACCCATTCATGCTCAAAACTCTCAGTAAAGTGGGAATACAGGGATCATTTATTAACATGATAAAGGCCATCTACGATAAACCGACAGCAAACATCATACTAAATGGACAAAAATTAAAAGCAATCCCCTTAAGATCAGGAACCAGGCAGGGATGCCCCTTTCAACACTCTTATTCAACATAGTTCTGGAAGTCCTAGCTACAGCAATCAGACAAGAAGAAGAAATAAAAGGCATCCAAATTGGAAAAGAAGAAGTGAAACTGTCACTATTTGCAGATGATATGATATTGTATATAGAAAACCCTAAAGTCTCAGTCAAAAAACTACTGGACCTTATAAATGAATTCAGCAAGGTGGCAGGATATAAAATTAATGCTCAGAAATCAGAGGCATTTCTATACACCAACAATGAACTGTCAGCAAAAAAAATTAAGGAAACAATCCCCTTCACTATTGCAGCCAAAAAAAAAAAGTACCTATGAGTAAATTTAACCAAGGAGGTTAAGAACTTGTACTCGGAAAATTATAAAACATTGATAAAAAAAAATCAAGGAAGATACAAACAAGTGGAAGCATATACCGTGCTCATGGCTAGGAAGAATAAACGTCATTAAAATGTCTATATTACCCAAAGCAATTTATAAATTGAATGCAATACCAATTAAAATACCAAGGACATAATTCAAAGATATAGAACACATATTCCAAAAATTTATATGGAACCAAAAAAGAACACGAATAGCCTCAGCAATCTTAAAAAGAAAAAATAAAGCAGGAGGTATCACTCTTCCAGATATCAAGGTTTACTATAAGTTCATTATACTCAAGACAGCCTGGTACTGGCATAAGAACAGGCACATAGATCAATGGAACAGAAAAGAGGACCCAGCAATAAACCCACAGCTTTATGGACAACTGATATTTGACAAAGGAGGAAAGAACATACAATGGAGTAAAGACAGCCTCTTTAACAAATGGTGTTGGGTAAATTGTACAACTACCTGCAAAAAAACGAATCTAGACCGTCAACTTTCACCATTCACAAAAACAAACTCAAAATGGATAAAAGACTTTAATGTAAACCGTGAAACCATAAGCATCTTAGAAGAAAACATAGGCAGCAAGCTCTCCGAATCTGTAGCAGCAGTATATTTGCCAATTTATCTCCACGGGCAAATGAATTAAAAGACAAAATATACTAATGGGACTATATCAAACTAAAAAGTTTTTGCACAGCTAAAGACAATAAGAACAGAATAAAAAGACAAACCACACAATGGGAGAACATATTCGACAGCATATCTGATAAGGGGTTAAAAACTAAAATTTATAAAGAACTTATACAACTCAACACAGGAAGACAAACAATCCAATCAAAAAATGGGCAAAAGAAATGAATAGAAATTTCTCCAAAGAGGACATACAGATGGCCAATAGGCATATGAAAAAATGCTCAACATCACTAATCATTAGAGAAATGCAAATTAAAACCACAATGAGATATCATTACCTCACACCAGTCAGAATGTCACTCATCAGCAAAACAACACAGAATAAGTGCTGGCGAGGATGTGGAGAAAAGGGAACCCTTCTGCACTGCTGGTGGGAATGCAGATTGGTGCAGCCTCTGTGGAAAACAGTTTGGAGAGTCCTCAAAAAATTAAGAATCGAACTGCCTTATGACCCAGCTATCCCACTTATAGGAATATACCCTAAGAACACCATAGCACTGTTCGAAAAGAAGAAATGCGCCCCCATGTTTGTGGCAGCATTGTTCACAATAGCGAAGATCTGGAAACAGCCCAAGTGTCCGTCAGAAGACGAGTGGATTAAAAAGCTTTGGTACATATATACTATGGAATACTACTCAGCCATAAGAAATGATGACATCAGATCATTTATAACAAAATGGATGGTCCTTGATAACACTATACGGAGTGAAATAAGTAAATCAGAGAAAAAGAGAAACTGAGAACAGCATGATTTCATACATAGGTAGGACATAAAATTGATACTATGAGACATGGACAAGGGAGTGGTGATTACGGGGTGGGGGGAGGGAGGGAAGGGTGGGATAGTGAGGAGGGGAGGGACACAGGGAAAACCAGATAGAAGGTGACAGAGGACAATTTGACTTTGGGTGACGGGTATGCAACACAATTGAATGATAAGATAACCTGGAGATGTTTTCATTGTACATATGTACCCTGATTTATTGGTATCACCCCATTAAAATTTGATTACATACATAGGTGGGACATAAAAGTGAGAATATGAGACATGGACAAGAGAGTGGTGGTTATGGGATGGGGGGAGGGGGGGAAGAGTGGGATAGGGAGGAGGGAAGGGACACAGGGAAAACCAGATAGAAGGTGACAGAGGACAATTTGACTTTTGGTAATGGGTATGCAACACAATTGAATGATAAGTTAACCTGGAGATGTTTTCATTGTACATATGTACCCTGATCCCTGATTTATTGGTGTCACCCCATTAGAATTAATAATAAGATATATATTAAAAAAATAAAATAAAATTAATAATAATAAAATATAAAAAAGACATCATTAAGATAATGAGAAGGAAAACCACAGGATGAGAAAAGGTACTTCAAAACACATAGCCCACAAAGAACATATATATAGCAAACATAAAGACTTTCTAGAAAAAATAACAGTCCAATTGATAAATGGACATGAGGTTTGAACAGACAGTTCTTGGAATAGAATATTTCAATAGTAAACATAAAAATTATCTGTATTATCAAGCAAATTCAAATAAAAACATTCTGAAATACTACACTACAATGATTTTTATGTAAAATACTGACTTAAAATGTTAGTATGAGTGTGGAATAACTGGAATTTTCACACACTATTGATGGAAATTTAATAAGAGCATTTTGGAAAACTGTTATTATCCACTATATACACACAACCTAAGTTTCAAAATATATATTTGCTCCAATATCATATATAAAAATGTTCATAGCATCATTGTTTATAATATTCCTAAACTGGAAACAATGCAAATGTTCACCCATGTACAATGGATATGTCAATTATGGTACATTCAACAATAGAATCCGAAAAGTAAGCAAGTGCTTTCTTTCATTTTTTAGTCTGTTTATCATTTTTGAGCTATTCCCTATTTTCATGTTTTTGTCTGTTGAGTTTTACTTGTTAGGCCAGTAGAGCAGGCAGTGGAGTAGAATAAATTCAAGAATGTGTGTCCTTTGGGAGTTTACAATTTCATAGGAAGGAAAAACATGTGAAGGAAGTACATTTATGTAAATATAGTGTGTGAAGTGGTGAAAGAGAGGTATAAAAACTAGTGCCCTATCATTCCAGTGCAAGAGTTATTTTCTTGGTAATGACTCTAGATTTCATAGGAGAGGGAACATATAACTGACTCTTGAATTATTAATATGTAGTATTTATATGTATAGACATAGCAGAGTGGAACATAAGCTACAGTTTAAAGAAGTGTTCAGTAAAAAAGTTGACAAGTACTCGCAAACAGATATTGGAAGACTTTTGATTTGCTTAGCCAAACACTCAAAAACTTGTAAACTGAGATACTAATATTAAAAAGGTATTGATGTACAATTTTGAGGTCTTTTAATAAAACCCACACCTCTTCTTTTTCCTACTTTTATCTGTGAGTCTGAGAAGTTCATTGAACACACACGAAATATTCTTTTTCTCATTTCCGGGAAAGCAGCAGCAGTTTATCTCAAGATTTATTTTTTCTAGCCTTTTTCCCCTGGTGTGTCATACTATTTCGTAGTTGGATGATTTGCTTATTTTGTGTTAGGCATATGGTTTACATCATTTATGTCCTTGGCTAAATTCCTGTTGGCATACAGAATAAGAAAAAATGGTCAAAACCTTTTGTTTCATTATACTCTGTCATGCTTTTGATAAACTATAAAATTCTGTCAATGTCTTAGGTTGTGCCATAGTTTCTCTAAAGTTAGTAGAGTACACATATGTGCCCAATAAATATTATCACATTAAGATTTGGAAACTCTTACTAGGAGAAATAATTTATAAAGTGTATTTAACTTTTCAAAGATATTTTTTATGTCCTGATTTTTTAAAATTAAAATAAATCTGAGATTATGATAATGACCATCCTAAAATTAAGGAAGAATCTTGTTTTATGATTTTGAACTGGAAAGGGCTAACTTGGCACTACCACAGAGTTTTCTTTTTTTCAAGTGCTATAATTATTTCTAAGAAATGATTAGCAAAAACCTGTTAGATATGTAAGATCTGGCCAAAAAATAGAAACTGATTTTGATATTTTAGTAATCATGTCAGAAATGTGAATCTTAACAAGAGTTTTCCTTCAAGAAAGCTCAAATTGAGAAGCTGCTTTTATGTGGCACATTCCTTTGATTGAGGTATACTCTCTTTTGAATTAATTCTAGGACCATTTTATGAACCTTGTGATGAAGTTATTTAATTTGGGGTTTTTATCATTACTTTATTTTTGATGAAAACTCATATTATATTGATTGACTATATGCATAGTATTCTTATTCATCCAAAATTGAATATAAAAAGAATTCACGTTATATGTAAAGATATAAAATAATTGTAACTAACAAAGGTTTTTAGATATAGAAATAAATATTTGGAACAGTACCAGCAATTATTTAAATTATTTTGTTGTTATTAGAAAATCACTATAATATTTGCTTTAGAATGCCAAATAAGACTAGGTGAATCTCAGTAGATATTCTCTCAATGATGATTTTTATCTCTACTCATTATACTAAAGAAGATACTAAAGAATATTATCTGGTGAGAAGTTCATGATGAAGTGCTTTGATAAATAGCAAATAGTCAATGAGTGTTAGCTATGGGGTTATACTTTTTTCAAAGTAACTAATGAAGATGATTTAAACTATCGTATTTTACCAGTTTTAAATGAAGATGTTTTAAAACACATTTGGATATCTCTGAAATCAGGACATGCCCTATTATCAAGTGTGTCTTAAAATTGTTAGCATCCAGGTTGATGGTGTGCATGAGCAATGTCACCTGTGCATATCCAGACTTATCACAGTGGTTCATATTAACATCATAGCAACTGCATTATAGTATTAATGGTACTTCACAGATGTTGGCTTAACTGATATTTAAAATATCTTCAGAAATATAACACTGTGATTTGGCATGGAAATTAAAAATTGTTGTGTACACAGAAAGGCAAGACAAAACAGGTGAACATGTATTTTATGTCAATGGGGCAAATATTTGTCATTGAAGGAAGAACTACAACCTTATATTTTCTTGCAAAGCAACCATAAACTACTTTACATGAATGAGAGGAAAATAACCTGAAGTACATGAAGGTCTATTACATTTTGTTGCTAACATTTATGTAAAAGGTTGGCCCATCGTGCACAGAGAAATGAAACTGAAGGAAGAAAAGAAATTGCTAAATCTCTCAGAATAGATAAGAGAAATTTCAAAGCAGACAGACTAGTATAACTGATTCATGCATTGTACAAGTTGTTGAATTAACAAACTTCCTACTGACTTTGAACAGAAGAAGCTGATTAGCTTCCAGCTAGATATGATTTAGTTGAGAAAAAATGAATATATAAGTGAATAGGGTAGCATCATCACAAAAATACACAGATTAGTGTTGATCACTTGGAAGAACACTCTAGAGACAAAAATGGAGCATTATTTTAAAAAATACTGTATCACAATTACTTTTGATGGCACACACCATTTTTGGACAAGTAGGAAAGTTTACAAAGAGTACACTGTATCAAAGAGTGATTCAGAAGATTTGGACTCTAAAAGTGAGAAGGTTTGGGAATACTTTAACAAATTTGTTTAGTATGGACATACTAATAAGTTATACAAGTATTTCTAAATAATACTTTTTAAGTAAGAAAAATTAGAAATATTGTAAGTGGCACGAAAGCATTTTGTTATGGTTTCAATGGCAGTCATTTTTCATTCTTGCAGTGGTATATAGAAATGGTTCATCTACAATGGATGGAAGCTTAGAGTTGAAATATTAGTATTAACAATACAAAAAGTTATAAATGTAGTTTTATAATATCACCCTTTGTTAAGTTCCATTATCTATCAGTATATTAGAATTTCAATTGTCTGCCTTTACTGAAACAGCAGTAATTAAAACCTCTTTTTTTCTATCAAACTTCAGTATGTATACTTATTTGTACTGATTTTTCAAAAACTGTTGATAAAAGCTGTGACGAATTCTAGTATATTGTTTATGTCCTTAATCAGCCCATGTATTTTCCTTGACAAATTTTGTGTGCATTCTTTTGAACAAAGATTCTATAATTTTAATCATACTCTTAAAGGAATTTTCTATCCAAGGAATATTAAGAATCATTGTTAGAGTAATATGCAAAATAGAATACGGTATTTAACTGAAATTTGTCTTTACACCTTTGATTTGTTTATTTAAACTTAAAATTTAAGTGACCCACAGTTTAGGCTATAGGTAAAATATATAATGATATAAAAAGCAAAGCTGGGAAAGGTTAGAGAGAACAGAATAACGGGTAGACAGCTCTTTTTGCCTTTTTGTTCAGTTATTTCATTTTAGGAAAGATATGCGCTGCAGTTTTCAAATTTATATATGTAAGCACAGTTATATATATAATTGTGATTTTTTTTTTTAGGTGGTGAGGTAATTACTATAGAGCTTTTGATGCAATAATTTCCTGGATATGTTGATGTAAAAGCCAAAAAGACCAATTCCACATTAATTTATTTATTTATGAAACAAATGTCATTATAACTTGCAATAAAAACTGTAATACTATCATTAAGCTGGATTGCTATTAAATTTGTATTATTTTCTTTAAGTTAACATAGAAACATAAAGGAATAGAAACGTGCTTACTGAATTTTCCAATATGTATATATTTTGTCTTTAAATTTATTTTCAATTTATGTTGAAGTCTAGCTCTGATTCTTTACTATATGTGTTTTTTAAATTTTTTACAGGGACAGAGAGAGAGTCAGAGAGAGAGATAGATAGGGACAGACAGACAGGAACGGAGAGAGGTGAGAAGCATCAATCATTAGTTTTTCGTTGCCGTCGCAACATCTTAATTGTTCATTGATTGCTTTCTCACATGTGCCTTGACCACGGGCCTTCAGCAGACCGAGCAACCCCTTGCTGGAGCCAGTGACCTTGGGCCCAAGCTGGCGAGCTTTTGCTCAAGCCAGATGGGCCCGCGCTCAAGCTGGCAAGTTTGGGGTCTCGAACCTGGGTCTTCCGCATCCCAGTCCTATGCTCTATCCGCTGCGCCACCACCTGGTCAGGCTACTATATGTGTTTGAGAGATAGATAGGAAAAGAACTTACAAGACTGAATCCTTTAAACATAGGGGAAATAGTAGACCCAGTTTTATATACTCAGATGCCTGCTTAATATTGAGTAGATATGCCTGTTTTCTTGTTTGCCTCTTCAGATCCATTCTTTCTGCCCTCCTGCTTGCCCCAAAATTTAATTATTAGTGAATTGTACCATCCAAACTCACCAGCTTACTAACTCTGCTGGGTTCAGCCAGTGGCAGGCACAAGCACGAGTTTGTTGGGCTAGAGGAAGGAGAGCTCAGTATGTTTATTTTCTACCCTGGGGGGCAATGTTTGACAAATGGAAGCAAATTTATCTCTTTGTGACCACATTTCTTGCCTTGTTGTCCTTTTAACATCTCCCCCTCCTACTCTGTTCCCTCACACTGGCCCCTCTCCATGCCACCTTTAAGAAGCAGTGACATTCTATTCTTCTTAATCCTCATGTGCTTCATTGTTGAGTCCCTTATTCCTGCCTTACCTCTCCATAATGTGCCCTCTGTTTACTTCTGGAACTTTGCTTGAAACGATATTGGTTTATATTACCTGAAACAGAATTTTAAAATGAGTGTAAGAATCAGAATAGATGTAATATTATAAATATTTCATTAAAAATAATATAATACCTGCCATTCAAAATGTAATAAGTGGTTACATTTTAAGAATACTTTTTAATTTTATATTAATATATATATTTATAAATGTTTAGTTTTTTTATTATTTTCCAAAAGATAAATAGAAGAAAAGTTTATTTAAATGATTACATTTGTGAATTAAGTTAAGCTGTTAGATGTTTCAAATTTCTCAATAATTTTTACTATTCTTTTAGGATGATAGAATGCAATGTCACTAAATAAGGTTATCTAATTTGCTTTTAATATATGCATTGTGATTTTCCCTTACAGAATTTTAAGATACTCTATGATAGGTTATTTTTACATTGGAAATTTGTTATTATTTGTTGATTAGATTAAAAAACTTAAGTGACCGAGATATAAAGTGATTTTTTCATAATAATATATAATAAATTTTTGTAAGTTGGCTTTGAATATCAATTTAGAAAGATTTTTTCAATTTTATCGTGATAACAATATGTTATATCTCTGAGGACATGGAAGAACAATTTATCAAAATGTCATATACAATTAGAAGTTAACTATTGAATGCTTTTTTTTCTTTCTGCCTTCATCATAAGAAAATCATCTGCACAGAAGTCATTTTCCTGTGCATAGTTCTACTAAGAGGAATGCACACTGTACCTTTTTAATAAACAAGCAGAACATAAACTTTGTCTTATTATTCAAGTTATTATATTATATTTATTATTGGAGTAAGGGCATTAACATTTTGTATTAAATATAAGCCATTGACCCGGAGACCTTTATATAAGTATAATTAGTTTATCTTAAAATAAATATGTACTAGAAATTATAATTTCTTTCAGGTTACTAATAAGAAAGCATTTTTTAGAATTGTCAGAAAAATCAACATTGAAACACTTATGTACAGGATAAAACTGGTGTATCACTCTTGAATGTTATTTGGTAGGGCGAAGGATGGCATCTACATGTTTCGGGGTCTCACTCTCAACTAAATGTGCTTCACTGAAAAGATTCGTCTTCATTAGTCTTTGGCACCTAAACTCTTCATTTGTTCATGGTTGGAACATACCTTTAATTATTTTCTGAGGAAATCATGGCCCTGTCCATAATTATTTCCTCAGTGGCATCTAGTCAGGACGTATTTAGATTAAAAACCTTCAGTGTCAACCCCAGAGCTGACTTACTAGATTTTTCATCAATAACATAGAATATTATATTTAATTCCTAGAAAACTGAACTGAACTCATAACTGCCCAACTGTTGTGAATAGCTTATTTTTATAATTTATGTTACAGGAGGATTATTCAATGGATAGAAGTTTATTAATTCTTCTGCATTACTGGTGTTGATTGAAACTTTTTTCTTAACTGACAAATGTAAGGGATAGAACATCTTCCAGTTAGAAGCTCAATACTATCATGATTTAGAACCAGGAGGAACCCTACCTAAGTAGGATATATCTGAGTGTTGGGAGAATGTGGAGTTCCTGCAAATAGCCTTGATGCCTTTGGTAATATTTGTACTTTTTTCTTCAAGTTGAGACATGGTGAAGACAGCATTTAGAATGACAAAGGCTCTTTATTCCTCAGTTTCAGAAGTTTTCATTTCTAGTGGGTTTAAAAATACATAAAAAAACAGTTATTTTTAATATTTAAGAAATTAAATTATCTAAAATTTCTGGCATAGTACCTTGTATATGGTAAACATTCAATATATGCTATTAATTGGGATTATTGTTTTATAGTTAATATAATTTTAATTTAGTTAAGGTAAATCTCTGTTCTTTTACAAACACTTTTATTGAACTCCTTGGACTTATTATTATCCCGGCTAGAAAATAAAGAATATAAGCAGTATGAAATTGAATTGTATATTTATTATAAAATATTATTAAGGATATCATGAAAATTGTTTCCTTTAAGAGAATTCATAGAAGAAACTTTGAACAGATTTATCACAAACTTTCTTTCCTCATTAATCAGATGCTTAAAACAAAATCTAACCTTTTCTGGCTGATTTATGGTTATTAAGAGTATCAATTATTTTGCAGCAATGTGGTTGTATCCTGAAGCCTAATGAGTTGCAAAGAAATATTTGCCCCAACAGAGAGATAAGTGAGGCAATATTACTTCTAGAATTAAGTATTTCTGTTGGGAGAGAAGTTGGGAATAGATAAATGAAGATTTTATTATGATGAGATGATCCATAGAAAAGCAATCAGAAAAACATCCTAATTTTATGATAAATATGCAGAAATTCCCTTTATGGAAAGTTTAGCTTGGTTGTTACTCTTATTGCATTTGAATTATTTGCTCTGGCATTTATTTGGGGTCATTGCATATGGTCATGTAGGGTATTCTCTGCACTACTATTATTGTTGGGCCATTTGTAGTAGTCGGAGATTTAGTGGCATTCCTTGAAATTGTTTTAGGTCACAGTCTTTGTGACCTTATAAGCGGCTCTGTGTTTTATACTAACATTCATGTATTTTATATAATTACACTCATATAACAAAGCAAGACAAATTTGTGATATAAAGCCAAATAAATTGCTATTATGTAGCTGCTTCTTCATAGCAAATTTTAAAATTAAATAATATAACAATTGCTTACAAAGTGTAATTTTATGAAAATTATTGTTAAGAATAAAAATACATTCCATTGTTCTTAAAAGAGAACTACCATAAATTTACTTGAAAAATGTGAAAATTAAATGTCTATCTAAATATACTGGTTTATTTTTGAAGAAAAGAATGTTTTTCTATTGAAGTTATTGCAACTCCTTTTTAACAGTGAGTGAAGTATAAATAAGATAAAATGGCTTTATGTCTTTATAGACATATGTGTTTGGGAGACAATATATTGAGGAGTTGTGAAAATAACAATGAGAAGTGATAGAAACTTTTGTTTGCCATATTTACCATGTTTCTAGGCCAAGTGCAATAAACCAATCTCTCTAAAATGTAACAAGCAGAAAATAATAGCTGTAATTAAATGGAAAAATACATGGAGAATCTAAGTTTAAAGTGATTAATAAAATGGCATTGCTTTTTCATAATCTTTAAAATATTTTATTCACTTCAAAATCATAAATCATAGTCTTCCACTACACATTCCTATAACCGCTTGACATATTGCACATAAGATAACCAGATTGCGGTTAAGCAAATAATCTCACATTGACTCTAACAGTTTGTCAATGCATAAATCAGGAACTATGAGAATCTTTTTATTGGGTTTTTAGAAACATAGTCTCTCATACTGATAAGCCATTAATGATTTTTTGCAATGACTAGTTTTAAATACTACCATCAATTGATGCATTTAGGTGGCATCAGTTAATATTGTATATGTTTTAAAATGTGTATACCAACACAAGTAGATGTTATTTATTCAGTGTGTCATGATGGGCAGTTTAATGGTCTGAACATTTAGTTTCTTATTATTTAGTTTGAATGATAATTCTGTTTGGTGCTGTTATCTCTGGCAGGTGCTATGCTCCTCTGCCTTCTGCTTGGTCTCATAATTTAAGGAAATATTGATTTACCATCTCACTGGGTTGAGTGTATCAGCCATTATATATGCCAAATTATGCAAATTTCTCAACTCCAGAAGTTACTTGATAGATCACCGGAACCAAGAAACTCCCCCAGGTCTTCATTCTGTCTTCCAGAGTTTAAGATAAAAGAATTTATAGCATACCAAGCAACTTGTGCCATGCTAGAACATTCAGTTGCTGAACCACAAGGCTAGCTCACTATTTTTCATTTTCTAAACATCAGTAACATTTTTCATTTCAAGGTAGACTCTGAAGTTAGTCTTGTGGAAATTGTGTCCATGTTTTGAACATTTATGCAACAGACTTGGGAAGAAAGAGGAAATCAAAACTCGTTAATCCACAAATTATGAGAAAGGTATTTTCCTTGTATTATCATCAGAAATATGTAGCCAGTTTTCTTGCAACAATAAGAAAAAGATATAAACAAATAGACCTGTGGTTAAAAATGGAATATTCTGGCTTTCCAAGGCAGAGGGAAGTCATTAGACATGAGGTCAGGTACCTAGTGCTCAGACTGGATCTACATCTAACTATTGATCCCATTTAGGAAAAATAGCTCTTTTGTATCCACATTTCTTTCCTATAGTTTTCTGCTAGCTGTCCACCTTGAAATTGGGGCATATCATTTGTATGGCTCCTTCAGTTTCTAATATTCTGTATTTCTATAAGCAATATTATGCAAGAAATTAAAATGTCTCTGCTAAACTCTTGGGATTAGATGTGACATATAAAAATTCTTTTCTGGATTATCAAATATATTTTGATCTTACAGACAGCAAACTTTTTTTAAAAAATAAACATTATATTAAAACAACATATATATGTATAATAAATGTGTCAAATAATTTAAGCTTGTATTATTTTTAGAATAAAAATTACTCCATGAATTCTCTACCCATTACCATGTAGAATATTATAATTACTCCAGAAACTATCCTTCTATCCCAAAGGTATCTATCATCTTAACTTTTAACACTTTAGATTAGATTTGTCTTCTATTGAACTTTATAATATGAAATCACACAGTATGTGCTTTTTTGTATCTGACCCTTTTCATTCAAAATTATGTTTCTGAGATTTACCCATATTGCTGCTGGATCAGCAGTTCATTTGTTTCTATTCTATTTTATTCCATTTGATTGTTTCTATGAATATTATTTGTCTGAATATATGCATACATATCTTTTAGTTATTATTTGTATGAATTTGGGGTAGATATATACCTACAGTGTACTTGGTAGGTTATATTATATGGATATTTTTAGCTTTAACCAAAATATATAAAGAACTTGTAAAACTCAACACCAGGAAGATAAACAATTCAATCAAAATTGGGCAAAAGAACTGAATAGACACTTCTCTAGAAAGGACATACAGATGGCCAATAGGCATATGAAAAAGTGTTCAACATCACTAATCATTTGAGAAGTGCAAATTAAAACAACAATGAGATACTACCTCACACCTGTCAGAATGGCGCATGTTAACAAAACAACACATAACAGGTGCTATAGAGGGTGTGCAGATAAGGGAACCCTCCTGCACTCCTAGTGGGAATGCAGACTTGTGCAGTCACTGGGGAAAACAATATGGAGATTCCCCAAAAAATTGAAAATAGAACTGGCTTTTGATCCAGCTATCCCACTTCTAGGAATATATCCTAAGAATAACAAATCACTGATTCAAAAGAAGAAATGCACCCCCATGGCACATTGTTTACAATATTCAAGATCTGGAAACAGCCCAAGTGTCCATCAGTAGGTGAGTGGATTAAAAAGCTTTGGTATATATATACAATGGAATACTACATGACAGTGAAAAAGAAGGAAATCTTACCTTTTGTGACAACATGGATGGACCTGGAGTCTATTATGCTAAGTGAAATAAGCCAGACAGAGAAAGGAAAATATCATATGACTTCACTGATATGAGGAATCCAATGAACAATGTGAACTGAGGAACGGAAGAGAGGCAGAAAAGGGGTCAAAGAGTCCAGAGGGAAAGGGGAAGAGAAGAGGAGATCAAAGAAATGAAAGATGTTAGTGAAAGTATATATATATTACAGAGAGAGGGCAGGATAGTAAATCATGGAGGAAAGGGGTGAAGGCTGTAGGGGGAGGGGTTTAGGGGTTATCAAGGAGAACAAAGGTGGAGGGAGGGAGATATATTCGGGGGTACCCTTGTAACTATGTAAACACAACAAGTTAAAATCAGTAAAAAATTGTTAAAACAGATGATACATAGAAAACTAAGTGCAATATTAGACATCACAGATTGGGAAAGTCTATGACAAATTCAAGTATGTCCATAGTAATATACAAGAGTGAACATAGCCTAGCAAACAAGACAAATGAGAAATGGTTGTGAGAAGTACATTTTGCCTCCAGACATTAAGGACGCAATATAAATAACTGTTCAAATATGTAAATGTTTAAGAAGTGGGAAAGAGCATCAACTTATCTCTGTTGCTCAAAAATAATATTTGGGTCATTAAAACAAAATTATATGAAAGCAGATTTTGAATCTATAAGAAATATAACAATCTGAACTCTCCCCAAATTGAATGGGCTGCTTAAAAAATAGTACAGATATTATCATGGTCTGCCAAGGACATTGTAAGCTTGGGCTAGGGAAAATTTTGAGTTCCGTGATTTCATGACATTTTAGATAGGAGCAATGAAACTCATAGGTTTCTTGCAGGAATATAAACTTTCATAGAGCCAACAACTATGCTGCAATTTCATTAATAGAATTTGGCATCCCTGACTCACAAGTTAAATTTTAAAAGATGTTCAAGAAATGTATGAATAGTTGATCAAACTTATTAGTTATCCAGAAAAAAATATAGCCCCAACTCATTCACCAAAATGCTAACATTACACATTCTGACAATACCACATGTTAACAAGCAAGTATTGTTGCTGGAACTATTATACATTGTTGCTGAATCTGTAATTTGGAATATGCGTTTTGGAAAACTCGTGCTTGCTGTCAAACTTTTTATATTTCTGGCTTGTAGAAACATTACTCTGTACTCTGATTCTGTCTTCACATGTCATTCAGTGTGTGTCTGAATTTCTCTCTTCTTATAAAGATGGATTTAGGGCCCAGCTTGATTCAGTATGACTTTGACTTAACTTGATTATTTCTGTAAAGACCGTTTTACAAACGAGGTTACATTTATAGGTATCAGGAATTAGGAATTCAACAGATCTTTTTAGGAAACAATACAACCTTCAACCTGTACATACAAGAAAAGGCACAATGCATACTCATTTTTATTTGGATATAGTTAGCATGGAACAGCAAAATAGTATTACCAATACTAGATGTTTCTAAAATAAAAAAAAAAAGATTTTATAGTTAACATTCTCAGTAAATGTGTCTATGTAGAAATCATAGGTGTACTGCATTTGCCATAATTTGACCGAAATTATTTTCAACAATTTGCAAGAACCATAAGTGAATTTTAAGCAATTACAATTATTAAATTATTACTTCTGAAACAACTACAATGCCTTTTCTAGTTTAAAAATAACTATACTCCAACATACAATTTTTTATCACTCTTAAGAAAATCAGTGTCATTATATGATGAAGAGTGGCTTAAAATTCATGGCTTTGGATTGTCATTATATGGTTTTATTTATGTATAGTATCTGCTTTCTTTAAATAAACCAACATGGAAATGACTTGGAAAACACAAATATGTATTTGAGGTACAATTTGATTTATCTGCCATGGCATCACTACAGCCACCACTCTTTATAACAATTGTTTAGTTGTGGTAAGTACATCATGTAAAATTTACCATATTAACCATTTTTAAGTTTACAGTTAAGAAGTGTTAAATATATTCACTTTGTAGTACACCACCTCTCTTGAAATTTTTCATTTTGCAATACTAAAACTCTATACCTTTGAGAAACAACTCCCTGTTTTTCTTACCCAACCCTGCCACTGGCAACCATTATTCAACTATCTTTCTGCCAGTTTGACTATCTTAAATACTTCATATCATATAAGTGGAATCACACAACAATTTTCCTTTTGGGACTTGCTTATTTCACTAGAATAAGGTCTTTAAGATTCATTTATACAGTAGCATCTGACAGGACTTTCTTCTTTTTTAAGATTTAATAATAGTCCACCATACACATATACTACTTATTCTTTATGCATTCATCTTTGGATGGACAGATGAATTACTTCAATGTCTTGACTATTTTGATTAGTGCTACTGTGAACATAGGTGTGCAAATATCTCCTTGAATTATCTGACATATGTATATATGTTACCTAAGTTTCAACCTGAGGATTTTAGAACTTTCTTGTTGATTAAGTTAAACCAAGAGTCAACTGTGATTCTGATGTTTTCTGTCTTTTGTAACCCTGCCTCCCCAACATAGTACATACATTTCAATGTTCACTTTTCCTTTCTCTGTAATTGTATAATAGCTAAACTTTGGATATCTACCTTCTAGCCTTGGAATATAGCCATTTCTATAAAAATTGTAAAAATAGAACAAGGCTGAAAATAGCAACAAAAATCTGTTTATCTACTCAAAGTCACTTTATCAAAAGATGTATAGAAGTTTTACTGATTCCATCAACACTTAATGCATGCTTATTAAGGGGCTATTATAGGTCAGACTCTGTCTATTGCTTGAAACTGAAACTGAGTGTATCAGAAAAAAAAATCCCTGCCATTCTGTAGCTTATATTTCCTTATAAGACAGTGGTGATGATGATGGTGATGACATCAATGATGTGTCTATTCGGGGTATTATAGTTTAGGGAGAAATACTAATGAGAAAAATAGAGTAGGGGAAAAGAATAGAAAGTGTCAGGGAGCATAATTTTATATGAGGTAGCTAACCAAAGTCTTAGATAACATTTGAGTAAAGATCTAAAGGAGGTAAAAAAGCAAACCATATTTTACTTAATAAAAGAACCTTCCAGGCAGTAAGAGCAACAAGGGTAGGAGGAGCCTAGTGGTAAGGTCACCATGACTCAGAGGAGTGAAAAGAGAGTGGAAGAGGAAGAGAGGGGAAGCAGAGTCAGAGGGAACAGGGGACTTGGAGGTAATTTTAAAGACTCTGGCTTGTTCCCACTTCTGAGTGAAATGGGAAACCACTGTGGGCTTGTGAACAGGGTAGTGACACACTGTGAAATACACTTTCACATAATCACTCTGGCTGCTGTATTGATTAGGCCACCTTAAAAAATTTTCAGTCCAAGTTATGATATGTGGATTATTATTTTATAATGAAAGGAAAGAAGACAGTTTGACATATGAAAATTAGGTCAACAGAATATGCTGGAGGAATTTCAACATAAACCAATCACAAAAAAATGTTTTACAGGTCTATGTTGTGTTGGAATTTTTCAAGGTGTTGGCACTAATAGGTAAATGATGTTGTCTTCCTTGAAGAAACCATTTAACTGTAATACAAATTCAGTTTCATAATAGAAATAAGAATAAATAGTATAGAAATGTGGAAGAAGAAACATTTGATTTAGGTGGAGGTAATTTGGATAGCTGCTTAGGTGGGGGTGATTTGGATAGCTGCTTAGGTGGGAATATATCTGACTCAAACCAAGAAGGCATAGTAGAAAATTGGCAGACTAAAAAGAGGAGTGACAGGCATTCCAAATGAAGGCCCAGAATGCCTTGTTATTGAAGATACTGAAGATGTACCAACACTGTACTATTGAATTTTCTTGTTTCAGGGGAAAATGTTCTACTTTTACCCAAATGCCCTCTTACCCCCAACCCTTCCCCATATATTTCAACATAAAGGACTTCAACATAGTACTGAAAAGACAAATAATTGGTTTGATGAAGGAAAAGGGTTTATTATTACACTATCATTCCCCCTCTGTACTTCCTATCTCCCTCCACTCTTTCTTTATCTCTCTTATATTGTCTGACTCTCCTCTCACCTAGAATTCAGTCACGTCCTGAACGTAACACATACCTTTATGTTATTATTTATGTTTATAATTCACTTTATTTATATTTTTAAAGGTAAGCGTTTTGTTTCCTCTGATTTACTAATCCTGGATAAGTTTCACAACTTAGTTATATTACTGGTTATATGAATTTTCAATACTTGGCTGAATATAGTTTGTTTTCAAGATGTAATTAAAATTTTCTACCCTTTTCTTGTTTTAATGATTTTGCCATGAATTTATAAAAATGCTGTAAATTCTGTATTATTATTACCTTTACTAAAGTTCTTGAATATATAAATGAACTTTAAGAGATGGTTTGTTCATTGAATGACTTTTGAAAATAAGTCTTATTTTTAAGTTTAACATTTACGGGGAACAATTCTTAAAGAAGCTTTGAGATTATTTCTTGTTCCAATGAGAAACTGTTTAAGGATGATATTTGCACTTGAGAGGTGCTGCAGAAATGGGTTCATCTAATTTAACTGTCATTCGAATTCCCATCCTCTACTGTAGCCTATGAAACAACTGGTGAAGGAGAAAATGTTAATTAGGAAGGGTTTCAAGGTTAATTTTTTTCATTTTTAGAAAGTGAAGTGTTCACCACTTTCCATGTTAAATAAGGTTCCTCACTTGGCAACATAGGCTTTGCTACAGTAATTGTGTGCTCGCAGCAAACACTTGATGGTGGAGAAGACAAGTGCAAAAAGCAATTTTTGTAACAGCCAACCAGAACAACCTGTTCTGTTCCCAATAAATTAATGGATTTAACCTTGCAGCTGTAGCAGTGTTATTATGCAAATATTCTCAGTGTATTATGAAAGCCAACTGATTCTCTATAGAGAAAGTTTTTTTCTTCCTGAGAATTCTAAGTGACTAGATAATTGACACATTGTATAACCATGTTAAGCTAAGAAAAAAATATTTTCAGTAAATCTCCAGAGTTTCATTTTCTTTTCCAATGTTTTCAGCAATTTACAGAGGCTTTTACTTAGAATAGTATTATTTAGCACAGTAAATTCAAGTGTCCACAGACAAACTCCTAGAAAAGGAAAAAATAAAAAATATTGTATGACTCTTTACTTTGTATCATGTTGATTTTATTTCAGGCAGAAATTAAACTTTCTTTCAATACTGCTCAGGTGTAGTGGTCTGTCCGATCTTCTTTAAAGTCTTCTAAGCAATATATTCATATTCTGATTCATGATGGATTAGAGAATTATGCACTAATTATTTGATCACATTGATAACCACTTTGGTTTTTAAAACTGATCTTAGATTTATATCACATATAAAACACTTAGACTTGAAAGTTCACTCTTGGTAATTGACCAATTGTGAAGATTACTCAAAGTGCTCTTCACTGGATTGAAGTTTCATGGCTAATAAAGTCTTGAAAGATTTTAAAATATTTGAAAAAAAGAAAGTGCAAGAGTTAGAACATTCATGGCTTCACTGTGAAAAGGTTCTAGTCAGTCGGGGAAAATGATGCACTTAGGAATTAGTTCAACCATTTTATATAAACAATTTGCATATGGTATTGTTGGTTTTATTGTAGCCAGTATTCAGTTATGTGAGTTTTTTAGATATATAAAGTAAATTTTTAAAAAATGTACCCCAAATTGTAAATAATTATGAACATGTACATATATTAAAGATTATAATAGCACCAATATAATCGAAAAGCCACTAGATTTGGAATCAGAAGTGGTAGGTTTTTGTAGTTTGATTTTTAAAAACCTCTTGAAGATCTTTTTCTTTGTTTTTATTAATTTTAATGGGGTGACATTAATAAATCAGGGTACATATATTCGAAGAAAACATCTCCAGGTTATCTTATCATTCAATTATGTTGCATACCCATCACCCAAAGTCAAATTGTCCTCAGTCACCGGTCACCTTCTATCTGGTTTTCTTTGTGCCCTCCCATTCCCCCTCTCCCTGCCTCTCCTCCCTCCCCCCACCCAGTAACCACCACTCTTGTCCATGTCTCATAGTCTCCTTTTTGTGTGCCACCTATGTATGAAACCATGGTGTTCTCAGTTTTTTTCTGTTTTACTTATTTTACTCCGTATAATGTTATCAAGGTCCATCCATTTTGTTGTAAATGATCCGATTTCATCATTTCTTATGGCTGAGTAGTATTCCATAGTATATATGTGCCAAAGCTTTTTTATTCACTCGTCCTCTGATGGACACTTGGGCTGTTTCCAGATCTTCGCTATTGTGAACAATGCTGCCACAAATATGGAGGCACATTTCTTCTTTTCCAACAGTGCTATGGTGTTCTTAGGGTATATTCCTAAAAGTGGGATAGCTGGATCAAAAGGCAGTTCCACTTTTAATTTTTTGAGGAATCTCCATACTGTTTTCCACAGTGGCTGCACCAGTCTGCATTCCCACCAGCAGTGCAGAAGGGTTCCCTTTTCTCCACATCCTCTCCAGCACTTGTTCTGTGTTGTTTTGCTTATGAGCGCCATTCTGACTGGTGTGAGGTGATATCTCATTGTGGTTTTAATTTGCATTTCTCTAATGATTAGTGATGTTGAGCATTTTTTCATATGCCTATTGGCCATCTGTTTGTCCTCTTTGGAGAAATTTCTATTCATTTCTTTTGCCCATTTTTTGATTGGATTGTCTTCCTGGTGTTGAGTTTTATAAGTTCTTTATAAATTTTGGTTATTAACCCCTTATAGACGTGTTGTCGAATATGTTCTCCCATTGTGTGGTTTGTCTTTTTATTCTGTTCTTATTGTCTTTAGCTGTGCAAAAACTTTTTAGTTTGATATAGTCCCATTTGTTTATCCTGCCTTTTATTTCATTTGCCCATGGAATAAATCGGGAAATATATTGCTGCCGCAGATGTTGGAGAGCTTACTGCCTATGTTTTCTTCTAAGACGCTTATGGTTTCACGGCTTAAATTTAAGTCTTTTATCCATTTTGAGTTTGTTTTTGTGAATGGTGTAAGTTGATGGTCTAGTTTCATTTTTTTGCGGGTAGATGTCCAATGTTCCCAACACCATTTGTTAAAAGGGCTGTCTTTACTCCATTGTATGTTCTTTCCTCCTTTGTCAAATATCAGTTGTCCATAAAGCTGTGGGTTTATTTCTGGGTTCTCTGTTCTGTTCCATTGATCTATGTGCCTGTTCTTATGCCAGTACCAGGCTGTCTTGAGTACAGTGGCCTTGTAGTATACCTTGATATCCGGAAGAGTGGTATCTCCTGCTTTATTTTTTCTTTTTAAGATTGCTGAGGCTATTCGTGTTCTTTTTTGGTTCCATATAAATTTTTGTAATAATGTTCTATATCTTTGAAGTTTGTCATTGGTATTTTAATTGGTATTGCATTGAATTTATAAATTGCTTTGGATAATATAGACATTTTAATGATGTTTATTCTTTCTAATCATGAGCACGTTATGCTTCCACTTGTTTCTATCTTCCTTGATTTCTTATCAATGTTTTATAATTTTCCAAGTACAAGTCCTTAACCTCCTTGGTTAAATTTACTCTTAGGTACTTTATTTTTTTGGTTGCAATAGTGAAAGGCATTGTTTTCTTAATTTCTTTTGCTGACAGTTCATTGTTGGTATATAAAATGCCTCTGATTTCTGAGTATTAATTTTTTATCCTGCCACCTTGCTGAATTCATTTATAAGGTCCAGTAGTTTTTTGACTGAGACTTTAGGGTTTTCAATATACAATATCATATCATCTGCAAATAGTGACAGTTTTACTTCTTCTTTTCCAATTTGGTTGCCTTTTATTTCTTCTTCTTGTCTGATTGCTGTAGCTAGGACTTCCAGAACTATGTTGAATAAGAGTGGTGAAGGGGGCATCCCTGCCTGGTTCCTGATCTTAAGGGGATTACTATTAATTTTTGTCCATTTACTATGATGTTTGCTGTGGGTTTGTCATAGATGGCCTTTATAATATTAAGGAATGTTCCCTGTATTCCCACTTTACTGAGAGTTTTGAGCATGAATGGGTGCTGGATTTTATCAAATGCTTTTTCTGCATCTATTGAAATTATCATGTGATTTTTGTCCTTCCTTTGGTTTATGTGATGAATCACGTTGATTGATTTGCAAATATTGAACAAGCCTTGCCTCTCCATAATAAATCCCATTTGATCATGGTGTATGACTCTTTTCATATATTGCTGGATCCGGTTGGCTAATATTTTGTTGAGAATTTTAGCATCTCAATTCATCAGGGATATTGGCCTATAATTTTCTTTCTTTGTGTTGTCTTTGCCTGGTTTCAGGATTATAATTATGCTTACCTCGAAAAAGAAGTTTGGAAGTCTTCCTTTCTCTTGAATTTTTTGAAATAGCTTGAGGAGGATAGAAGTATTTCTTCTTTCAATTTTTGCTAGAATTCACTTGTGAATCCATCAGGCCCAGGACTTTTCTTTGTTGGGAGTTTTTTGATAACTGTTTCAATCTCATTTGTTGTAATTGGTCTGTTTAGGTGTTCTGATTCTTCCAGATTGATTTTTGGAAGATTATATGATTCAAGAAATTTGTCCATTTCTCCTAGGTTGTCTAATTTTTTGGCATAGAGTTCTTCATAGTATTTTCTTACAATACTTTGTATTTCTGTTGTGTCAGTTGTTATTTCTCCACTGTCCTTTCTAATTTTATTTATTTGAGTCCTCTCTCTTTTTTTCTTGGTGAGTCTAGTTAACGGTTCATCGATCTTGTTTACCTTTTCAAAGAACCAGCTCCTGGTTTCATTGATCCTCTGTATTGTTTCCTTAGATTCTATGTCATTTATTTTCACTCTGATCTTTATTATTTCTTTCTTTCTAGTAGTCCTGGGCTTTATTTGCTGTTTTGTTTCTAGTTCTTTTAGATGTAGGGTCAGTTTGCTTATTTGAGCTTTTTCTAGCTTCTCATGGTATGCCTGTAGTGCTATGAACTTTCTTCTCAGTACTGCTTTTGCTGTGTCCCATAAATTTTGAGTTGATGTATGCTCATTCATTTGTTTCTAGAAACATTTTTATTTCTTCTTTGATCTCATTGTTAATCCATTCGTTATTTAATAGCATGCTATTTATTTTCCAAGTGTTTGAGTATTTTTCAGTTTTTCTTTTGTGGTTAATTTCTAGTTTCATGGTATTGTGGTCAGAGAAAATGCTTGATATGATTTCTTTTAAACTTGTTGAGACCACTTTGGTGTCCTATCATGTGGACTATACTAGAGAATATACCATGATCGCTTGAGAAGAATGTATATTCTACTGCTTTAGGGTGAAAAGTTCTGAAGATATCTATTAAATCGAGTTGATCTAGTGTATCCTTTTATTCTGCTGTTTCTTTGTCAATTTTCTTTCTTGAGGATCTATCCAGTGATGTTAGTGGGGTATTGAAATCCCCTACTATGATAGTATTGCTGTTAATCTCGCCCTTTATATCCATCAAAGTTTGCTTTATATATGTCGGGACTCCTATATTAGGTGTGTAGATATTTATAATGGTTATATCTTCCTGTTGAATTGTTCCCTTTATTATTATGTAGTGTCCTTCTTTATTTCTTACTACAGCCTTTGTTTTAAAGTCCATTTTGTCAGATATAAGTATTGCTAACCCAGCTTTGTTTTCATTTCCATTTGTAAGAAATAGTTTTTTTTGGCCTGACCTGTGGTGGCGCAGTGGATGAAGCGTGGATCTGCAATGCTTGAGGTTGCCATTTCAAGACCCTGCACTTTTCTGGTCAAGGCACATATGGGAGTTGATGCTTCCTGCTCTTCCCCCCTTTCTCTCTTTCTCTTTCTCTCTGTCACTCTCTGTCCTCTCTCAAAAATGAATAAATAAAAAAAAAGAAAGAGAAAAAAACGATTTTTTTTCAAAAAAGAAAGGAAATATTTTTTTTCATCTTTTTATCTTCAGTCTATGTGCATCTTTTGTTTTAAGGTGTGTCTCTTGTAGACAGCATATGTATGGTTCATGTTTTTTTTATCCACACAGCTACCCTTTGTCTTTTGATGGGATCATTAAATTCATTTACATTTAAGGTTATTATTTATATGTAGTTGTTTATTGCCATTTTATTCTTTAAAGCTGTATTCTTCTTTTGCTATATTATTTTCCCTCCTTGAACTGTTCACAACAGCATCCTTAGCATCTCTTGCAAAATTAGTTTGGGTTTAATGAATTCCTTGAGTATTTTTTTTTTGTCTGGGAAGCTCTTTATTTCTCCTTCAATTTAAATGTTAGCCTTGCTGGATAGAGTAGTCTTGGTTGTTGGTTCTTGTTCTGCATTACTTTGATTATATCTTGCCATTCCCTTCTGGCCTCAAGTGTTTCTGTTGAGAAGTTGGATGTCATCCTTATGGGGGCACCTTTGTAGGTGATACCCTTTTTTCTCTAGCAGCTTTTAAAATTTTTTCTTCATCTAACTTAGCTTTGATATTTTAACTATGATGTCTCTTGGTGTAGATTTTTTTGGGTTTCTCTTTTATGGAGTTCTCTGTGCTTCTTGAACGTGTGTAACATTTTCCAGTCTTAATTTAGGTAAGTTTTCAGCTATGATTTGATTGAACAAAGTTCCTATCCCTTGGTCTTTCTCCTCTACTTCAGGGGCCACTATGATGTGGATGTTATTTCTCTTTATGTTGTCACAGAGCTCCCTTAGAGTTTCCTCAGATTTTTTGAGTCTCTTTCCTTTTTTTTTTTGCTCTGCTGCTTTGCCTTTGTTTATTTTGTCTTCTAACTCGATAATTTGATCCTCAGCTTCATCCATCCTGCTCTTATTTCCTTCCATTGTGCTCTTTAGTTCTGATACTGTATTTGTCATTTCTGTCTGATTCTTTTTTATTATTTCAATTTCCTTTTTTATACTTGTTATCTCTTTATTTAGGTGTTTGTAATGAGTATCCGTTGTTGCTCTAAGCTCTTTGAACATCCTAACTATCATTATTTTAAACTCTGCATCTGGTAGTTTGGTTATATCTGGTTAATTTAGGTCCTTCTCTGGGAATTTCTCTTGATTCATTTGGGTTGCATTTCTCTGCCTGCCCATTTTGTCTGTGTGTAAGAAGGGGTTGGCTACTGGAGTCCTATAGTGTTGCCTCTGTATTCCCTAGGTGTGGTATGTCTGCAGGCCCGACGCCCTTTCTGCCGCTGCCTAGGGTGGTTGGGTGTGGATGTCGCTGGTCCTGGCTGGTGAGGTGGCTGCTGCGGTCTCCGTCTCACCTCCACAGGAGGGGCTGTGTTCTCATGCCCGGCTCTACAAGCTACTGCTGGTCTTGGCTTTCGCCCCTCTCCCACGGGTAGGACCATGCATCCCTCTTGGTCCACAAGCCTGGGCACCAAGGGCAAAGGTGTGCACTTTTGCTTAGCTGCGTGTCCATGTCAAGGCTGTGAGGGGCTTCTGGTGTGTACTCAGCTGCTAGCCCCGGCTTCCACCTTGCCCCCGGCAACCTTCACTCCTCGGCTGGGCGGGGTGCTGCTATGCGCTCAGCCACGCTCTGACCTCTGCCCCTTTTCCACAGGCAAAGCCAGTTCTTGCAGGGCTTCAAGCCTTGGAGGCCTGGTGCGACTGTGCGCCTGCTTGCCCCTGCCCAGCGGTGGATCTCTGCCCATTGTGGGCTCCCACTTTTTTCCCACAGGTGCGGTCGCATGCGGCCTGCAGCTGCTGGACCACGTTCACACATCCTCTTTGCCCCCGCTGGGCTATACCGAGTTCATGCCAGCCGGCTTGGCCTCCACCCCCCGCCGTTGGAACCATGCTTTCGCGTCACACCATTACCCACCCTTCAGCAAACCCTCAGCAGTGTGGGTGGGGGCACTGCAGCTCAGACCCTAACACTCCATACTGTAGTCCTGAAAGCTCCTTCCTTTTAAGCGACTGTGCTCTAATTGCTGCAGGGGAGCCTGTTTGGCTGGTGTCCTTCTTCTCCTTGCTGGTTCCAGGGAAAATATTGTTTCAGATTTGTGGAGTGACTCAGCCCAGGATTTAGGGTGGATATACCTCAAAGCTTTTCTCCCTGTTCCTTCCAGACCACACTCTCTACCTGCTGCTCCGATCCTCTCCTCTCTCCCTGTCTCCTGCAGTCCAGGTGAGTGGTTGTGAGCAAGGTTTTCTGCACCATCCCTTTAGGAAAAATCCTGGGTCTGCAACAACTGTCTCTTTCTCACAAACAGTATCCTAACCTGTTTCGCAGCTAAATGCTGTCCATAGGCCTCTTCTAGGCTCTGGGGCTGTAAGCTGGGGCTTTGTTCCTGGAACCCAGGTCCCTACCCTTCAGCTAGCATCTCTTCCTGGCACACGAGTCTCTCCGGGCTGCCTTTCGTTCCAGAAAGCTGGGTAGCGCTTTCCGCATTTTTGCTTTTCCTACCAGTCTCAAAGTTGCTTCTTCAGTGTTCCCTGGTTGAAGAGTCCTCTCAGTCCAGTTCAGCATTGGTTTATCCAGATGATGGTTCTTAAAATCAAGTTATAATCCACTTTGGTTCTGGGAGTTGGAAGTTGGTACGTCCGTTTACTCCATCGCCATCTTGCCCCTCCCCTTGAAGATCTAGTTTTTGATCTATAAATAACAATGCTTGAGAATATATTTAAATTTGGCAATGTATATTAAAGGGCCTTATAAAATTTAAATCACACAATAATATATTATTTTTGATGATATTAGTCTATATTTATGGTCTTTAACTTTTAGTAAATTACTTAGACACCAACATTTTATTTCAAATAAAATAATTTACATTTGCATCCTGAACAAAATATTTTGACATTTTTCTATCTGCTTTAAACTTTTTATCAAGCATTGAGTTACTATAGAAATATATTTGCAAAAACTAACAATGAATTGAATTTAGTAAGTATAATATCATCATTGCTTTTTCAAAACTCTGTTGCATATAAATTTGTCAAAATTCTTGATTCCTGATAGAGTCATTCTTTGCTATGTATATCCTTTATGCTAGCTAGCTATTTATCCATTCTTTCTTTTCTGTATTTTGATAATAAATATCCTGAATACTTTTGTACCTAATATTCAACTTTTATCTCTGTAAAAGCCTCTTTTCAATCGTATCTCTCTGTCTGCTCATAGTCTTGTAGTGATCCTGAGTTTTGCATTTATCATTTTTTGCTTTACCCCTCATGACTTGACACATATGTTTTTGTCAGTAAACAATATATTGTTGGTTTTATATCCTTTTGGATTTTATAATCATGTTAAATTTTCTCTCTTGGAACTATTTTTTTAATCAACATTATAACACTTTGTTATTCATATGATAACAAAATATATATACATACATTATGCCATTCATATTAATTAATGTAATTAATTTTCACAGTTGTATTCTATTTCATCATGTGAATATACCATTATTATTCACTTTTTTCTGCTGTCAATGGCATTTTGTTTATTGTCCTTTGTATCTTTTTGTTTATTAATTTTTTTGTACTTCTAATATAGGCAGTGCTTATATACAGTCCATTCTCATTCATGGTAATTATTTTTATAAAGTTGAGTAGAACACTGACTTAGGCAAACTAAATCATTGTCCTTAGGGGAAATAGAGGTTTAGGTTCCTGGGAGCTGCTGGTCACAACGTTTTCCTCAATAAATCACTACCTAAACTTGTTTTATGAGTGTTTCTGTTTAAAGACAACTTAAGTAATGTATATTGTTGATTTGTTAACATTGAAGTCATGGCCAACAACTTTATAACTTATGACTGTAGCTTGTGTAACCCATGTCTTTCTCCATCGAGGCACCTCACAGTTTCTTTTACTTAGGTATACAGGACAGTACTTTAGCTCTGCACCTCAGGGCCATTATAAACAGCAATGTCTCTCTCTCTCTCTCTCTCTCTCTCTCACACACACACACACACACACAAAAAAAAAAAAAAAGCACAAAAATGCCAAAAAAAAAGTAGCACTAAATAGACGGCAAGTAAGAACACTTGTTTAAGTATTAGAGCTGAAACAAGGAGCAAATGTCGCTTTGTGAACTCTGCTGAGAATGTGCACACAGGATGATGTGAAATTTTCATCACTCTGAGCATGCATACATCTCTAAATAAGAAAAAGAAGCACAGCAAGTTACAAGTATATTTTACAGAGAAGGTAAATTCGCAAACTTGGGGTCCACAGTTAATGAGGGTAGATTGTATCTCTTTTATTGAAGTGCTTCTCAAACTCTAGATTGGTAAATGTCAGATTCCTGGCTCCCCCACCTGAACTTTTTATTTCTGGAGTAAAACCTGAAAATGTACTTTTTTACCTAGTTTTTGGGTGTTATTGATAATGCCAGTTCTTGGAACACATGCACTTTGCAGAGCTCTCTTAGTAAACAAGTATAACAATTCTTTAAGCCTAAGGCATATATCTTCCCAGAATTGCCAACTCAAAATTGGATCTCAATTGCTAAGTCATGCTTTATGCTTACCTTCAATTTTACATATATTTTTTTCCAAACTGGTTATACAAATTTGCATTCCATAGCAGCAGTATTATGATCATTTCATTTTATTACCAGTATTAGATATAATCAGACTTTTTCATTTTGCCAGTGATTTTATTTTTATTTGAATTTCCCTAATTACCTTTCCCTTATGTTTATTCATTTGCCTTACATGTGAAGTACCTATGCAAAACTTGCCCATATGCCATTGGGTAATTGTTGGTGGGTTAAGTTATGTTAGTATAATAAGTGCATGCATGTTTAGAATTGTGTGTCTCCTCGGTGGATTATATCTTTTGTTATTTTATATTGATCTTATATTAGCAAATATATGTTGTCATATATTCTAAGTTGACAATTATTTTCTGTTATAATATCACAGACATTGATCAACTCTTGAGGCTTTTAACAAGTAAGCGGTCCTTTTGGCTATTTATGTGAACATCATCTACTTTTTTCAGACAATTTTTATTTGTTCTTCAGTTTTACTATGTTCTGTCTAGATATGAATCAGTTTCTTTATCCTGCTTACACTTCCATTGAGCTTCCTATGTTTTTGGTTGGTGTCTTTGATCAGTTCTGAAAAATTATCATTTCTTACCTCTTATAGCATTGCTTGAGTTCTGTTTTCTTTCTCTTCTCCATCCGTCACTCCAGAATAACTTCCAACTTTCTCTTTCCATCCTTATGTCTTAATCCCTCTTCCATGTATTGTACTTCCTATCTCTTGGTGCTACATTGTGAGTAACTTTTTTATATATTTTATCTAAGTCTCCCTTTAACTTTATCTCAACTGCTCTGAAACTTGTGAAATTTTAAATTTAATTATTTTACTTTTAGTTTTAGAATTTCTGTTTGGTCCTTTTGTACATATACTGATTCTTAATCGATTTTAAGACCTCTATATATTTCTATAAATATAATTACCTTACGTTCTGTGGTTAATGATCTCAATTTTCAATTACACATACAAATCACATTTGTGACTCACATTATATTTCTATTAAATAGTGCTGGCCTAGCAATTGCACAGACCTCTATCATAATGTAAAGCAGTGGTAGTCAAACTGGTCCCTACCACCCACTAGTGGACGTTCCAGCTTTCATGGTGGGCAGTAGCAGAACAACCAAAATATAAATAAAAAGATAGATTTAGCCTGACCTGGGGTGGCGCAGTGGATAAAGCATTGACCTGGGAACACTGAGGTCACCAGTTCAAAACCCTGCACTGGTCTGGTCAAGGCACATATGGGAGTTGATGCTTCTAGCTCCTCCCCCCTTTTTCTCTCTCTCTCTTTCTCTCTCTCTCACTCTGTGTCTCCTCTCTAAAATGAATAAATAAAAATAAAAAAAAGATAGATTTAAATATAGTAAATTGTTTTATAAAGATTTATTCTGCCAAACTTAGCGAAAATCCGACATAAAGTACTTGGTAAGTAATTATTATTATATGCTTTAAGTTGCTGTAACTCTGCTTTATAAATTTTATAAAGTAAAGTTACTTCCCTACTTTATAAATCACCATTAGTTTGGAACGGTGGGTGGTTAGAAAATTTTACTACTAACAGATACAAAAGTGGGCGGTAGGTATAATAAGGTTGACTACCCCTGATGTAAAGGAAGATGATAAAAGAACCACAAGAACCTGTAAACAGGATCTGACCTAAATGAACTGACCTGAATTTGTTTTTATTTGTGACTGAATCCTCTCTAATGTAGAGGAGAAAAAAGATGTAGGAGGAGACACATACAAGAAATTAATAAACACATATCAAAGTAATACACAGTCAGGTCATGGTAAATGCTATAAAAAGTAGAGCAAGCTGAAGTGATACAGAATAATTGGGTCACAGAATAGGTAGTTATAATAAATAGTAAAGGGAATATATCGCTGGTGAGGGCAAACTTCAGCAGAAACTGAATAAGGTGAGGGCTGTCATGTGATTATTTGAAGAGAGAATAGCACGTGTAATGAAGAGATGATGTGAGTGTACTCTCACAGAGCAGAGCTAGCAGTGTGAACTGTAACAACTCTTGAAGAAACATTCTAGCACCAGTTATTACAACAAAAAAATACATAAATTTTTGTCCCACAATCTTACCTCAGAAATTCTATTCCATATGGAAAAACCATTAAATGCATTCAAGTACATTATATATGTATACTCATGATTATTATGGCAGTGTTTTTAATGACAAACTGAAAGCAAACTAAATGTTTATCAATAAAAATGGAAGGCAGAATATATATATATATATATATATATATATATATATATATATATATATACACACACACACATTCTTCTGTTATGTCTTAGATCATTATACAATGTAGTCCTCAGCCAAAAAAGAAAATCATTCTAAAAATAATATTTTGATTGTTATATTTGATTATTGTTATTTAACAAATTCAGTAATCTTAAAACAAACAAAAACAAAAAATCTATTAATCCTACCAATAAAAATCTATTCAATTTAGAGAAAACAAAGTAACAAAATTGTAAGAGGCTTCCTAAATATGATAAAGACTTTTTCTAAAAATTAACATTAACTTCATTGTTATATCTAGATACTAAAACATTTACAATTATAATTTCTAGGGCTAAGACATGAAGGTTAACCATCAACACTTTATTCAACATTGTTTATTACCTCTCTATGGTTGATATGAGGATTAAATAAACTATATGAAATCCTAAGGGTATAAATAATTTAGCAGAATGTATGTATACTCTTAGTGATAGCCATTCTGTCTGGTATAAAAAGGGGCCTTATTCAGATAGTGTCCAAACTGTTTCTGTTAAAGTTTACCCCAGGCAGCTATGGTGTAGAGGAAAGGTGTCAGGTTTTACATGCATGGAACACTGAATTTACTAAGTTTCTGCATAAGTAATAATGTTTTTTTAAAAACGTTGATGGTCCAGTTATTAGCTCATTTTTATAAGTGTTTAATGCAGGCAGCCTGGCATTATTACAAAATAATTGTTAAACCAGTCAAGCTGTGAGAACCAGAATGTTGCTGTTTTTCACCTACATGGAAACCAGTAATATTCCTGATATGACTCGACATTTATTTATGGGAAAGATACATTATCTTAGTATCTCCTGGTTGTCCAAAATGGTCTGATGTACTTGGGATTATGATTCTCATCTTTTCAATGAAGATGGAGAGCTTTCAATCTTCAGAGTGTAGATATCGGCATATCATTTGACTTCATTTTATTGATAATATCTTTGAGTTCATTACCAAAATGTTTCATTCTTGAAGCACACTGAAAAACTAGGAAGATAACCAGATATTTCCTATGGAAGAAGTAATTTGAAAAAATTTAGTTAATGGTTAATAACCACTTCATAGAAATTTATTTAACAATTTTAAAAAATGTTATGAAACTTGTTTTTGTTTCTTTTTAATAGATTTAAACACACTTTGATTAAATTATCTACAATGTATATTTAGCCTTAAACTTAATTTCCCATTGGAAAGAATCCCATCATTTGAAAGGAAATGTATTTTTTTTTACATACACACTCCCAAATGATAGGTCAACTCAAGAATTTCTAGTGCTAGGCGGTAGCTACCGCCAGTGAGAGGCTCTTGCCCCATGCTCTCACTAGTTTCATTTCCCAGGCATGTTGAAGTCTGTCTTATTGCCATGAATCTTCCCTTCCAATCAGAAGGGCATATTACTTTGAGTAATATTTGTTTATGAATTTATTTTGTTTGTCAAAATATTTGTCTAAAAACAAATATTCCAGAAAGGAATATTGAAATTGCCAAGTGTTATAGTTTTACAATTTACTTGTCTACCATCCTATAAAAAAAGTGTTATTATTATATTTTATCTCATTTTTCTTATTTTATATTTAATTTGAAAGTCTAAACTCAGCTAACTTATTGTTTTTGGATATTTTGAGCTATGTTCAAAATTGGGGCTTCAAAAACTTAAAATGAACACAATGACTTAAATTGTAATATGATGACATTACATGAATTTTGGTCATGAGTTGGTTTCTTTTTCTTTCTTTTTTTTTTTTTTTTGACAGAGAGAGAGTCAGAGAGAGGGATAGATAGGGACAGACAGACAGGAACGGAGAGAGATGAGAAGCATCAATCATTAGTTTTTTGTTGCTGTTGCGGCACCTTAGTTGTTCATTGATTGCTTTCTCACATGTACCTTGACTGTGGGCCTTCAGCAGACTGAGCAACCCCCTGCTGGAACCAGCGACCTTGAGTCCAAGCTAGCAAGCTTTTGCTCAAGCCGGATGTGTCCGCGCTCAAGCTGGCAAGCTCGGGTCTCGTACCTGGGTCTTCCACATCCCAGTCCGACGCTCTATCCACTGCACCACCGCCTGGTCAGGCGTTTCTTTTTTTATTTTAAAGAGATGTAATAAGTGGTGCAAATAGATTACTGATTCATTGAAGAAATGCTTTTATTTATTTTTACAGGTTTTTTATTTTATTTTTTTTTATTTATTCATTTTAGAGAGGAGACACAGAGTGAGAGAGAGAGAGAGAGAGAGAAAGAGAGAAAGGGGGGAGGAGCTGGAAGCATCAACTCCCATATGTGCCTTGACCAGACCAGTGCAGGGTTTTGAACTGGCGGCCTCAGTATTCCCAGGTTGACACTTTATCCACTGCGCCACCACAGGTCAGGCGCAGAAGAAATGCTTTTTTAATGCCAGAATTAGATGCTGTAATTACACTAGTGAGAAAGAATAGACACAGAATCCACATATCCTCTTTTGTATATCTTGCATTCTAACTTGGATACTAAAATAGATTAGGTAAAATCACACAGACAAGAAAGGAAAGGGACAGGTTTTCCATAGTCCAACATGTGGCTAGAACTTGACTAATGGAAGAGAAGAAGAAAGTGATTTCAATCAAAGGGAACAGAATATGTAGGAGGCACTGAGCAACTGAGGGAATGCTGGCCTCAGAGACAGAAGGGAAGCAGGGAGAGAGAGATTAGAGAGCAAAGCAGGGGCCAGGCAACCTTGCAAAACATTAAGTTACAGAAAACCAGTGCCTGGGACAAAGAAACCAATAACTGTTAGGTACCTTTTTATTGTCAGTAGCTACCCATTTGTTAATTATTAACTGGAATTTTTACATGTAACGCACACACATGCACACACACATACACACATATCTCACCATTTATACAAGTTTCAAACAAAATTTTAAATTTATGCTTATGATTAAGAAGAGTATAATCACTTTATGAGGTGAAAATTTAGATGTCCCTTAGTTCATTATTTTTTTTCCCTTAGATACTTATTTAACTAACCAGTACAAGATGAACACAAAGCTTACTTTCATATTAAAATTTAGCTATCTCTCTATGTTATCAATAATATGATTATTAGAGTAGAATATTAATTTCCTCATTTTAAAACTCATGACTAATTTAATTTTAAATATTGCCTATAATTAATTTTCAGAGCTCAGTAAGAAATACTGGACATTTTACCAGCTTGCTTCTGAATAATCTATCCTGTTACTGAGCACAAGAATTCTATACATATTAGGAACCAGCTTTGTCAGGCAAAGAGGCTTCCAATGCTTCCATCTATCATGTAGTGGCTTCTCAGTTTCTTCTAAATTTAGCACCTCCCTGCTGTTCTTCTCTTTGTTATTAGATAGAGCCTATATGTAAGATGTTGCAGTTCTGAAAATGAAGGCCATTATTATCTTGATAATTTGGTATACTCCTGTGTGAGGGTGTGTGTCATTTAAATCTTTCAGCATCAGTTTATTGATTTTGTTCAGGGTCAAAGTTAGAAGCACCGTCAATAACCTCAATACAGCATCATGCTATGCATGACTCAAAGTTTGAATATATATTCAAACTTTGAGTTGAATCTCAAATTCCATATATATATATATATATATATATATATATATATATATATATATATATATAACATTGAGTTGAATCTTACAATGTCAAGGGGAAAGCACACTTAATAGGATAGTAAGTACTATGATCATATTAATACAGATTTAATAAGTAGACTCATTATGTTTACATGTCTTAATCCTATTTTTACTTACTACGGCATGCCTACTCTGTGTTAGAATCAGAAAATAACCCGATGTCCACTTAAATAAAATAATCAAGGTAACAGGAAATTTAACCAGGGGTAAGAGTGCCGAACTTAAACCGATTATAACCACCTTATTTATTAATTTATCCATTGGTTTTAGTGTACTCTTAAAATTGTATAAAATAAAAATGTCAAGCTAAGAAAGAAAAAGAAACTAATTAAATATTGCAAAATTGTAGCAAATACTATATAAACTTTTATTCTCTAATACAATTATGATTTTTGTATATTTTGATAAATGGATAGAGCTGGTATGGATAGATACATGTAGAGATGTCTGTATTTGCTTGTAATTAAATATATTTCTTTTTAACATTGATATTTCCTGAACTTTGCCTTATTTCTTTTTAATATTGATATTTCCTGAACTTTGCCTTGGTAATATAAGATGAATGAAAAAATATATGTAACTTTTACACAAGAAATGATAGTTCAACTTGATAATTTTTGATTTTGCTCTAATACTAGAAACTAATCATTATACTGTGCATGCAATTTCAAGTGAAAATGAGAATCAATTTAAATTTTTTTTCTTTGAGCTATAAAGTGCTCAAAGCTCAGGTTGTTTAAAATAGCTTAGAAATCATATATTTGGCAAAATTTTTAAAAATATTATTATTAAGTGAGAGGCAGGGAGGCAGGCAGAAAGACTTCCGCATGCGCCCCAATCGGGATCCACTTGGCAACTCTCCCTCCAGGTGATGCTCTGCCCATCTGGGGCTACTGCTCCCTTGCTCGGAAACCGAGCTATTTTAGCACCTGATGCAAGGCCATGGATCCTCAGTATCCAGGGCTTACTTACTCAAGCCATTCGAGCCATGGTTGCAGGAGGGGAATAATGAGAGTGAGAGAGATAGAGGGGGAAGGGAAAGGGTGGAGAAACAGATGGTTGCTTCTTCTGTGTGCCCTGACCAGAAATTAAATGCAGACTTCCACAAGTTGAGCTGACTCTCTACTGCTAAACCAACAGGGCCAGGACTATTCTTAGTATTTGTGGATATTCAATTGGGTTAACCAATAAATATTACCTTTACTTAATCTCAGAAAGTACTGATTAAGTGTTTAAACAAAATTCTTAAAAGAATTAGTAACCATAAACTCTTGCTAAATATCAGTTTACAAATATATAAGTGCCGCTTGACCAGATGGTGGCACAGTGGGTAGAGCGTTGGACTGGGACGCAGAGAACCCTGGTTTGAAACCCTTGAGCTCGGGGTCGCTGGCTTGAGCATGGAATCATAGACATGACCCTATGGGGCTTGCTTGAACCCAAGGTCTCTGGCTCGAGCAAGGGGTCACTTACTAAGCTCTAGCCCCCACCCTCGTCAAGGCACATATGAGTAAGGAATCAATGAACAAATAAAGAGCTACAACAAAGAATTGATGCTTCTTATCTCTCTCCCTTCCTGTAAGTCTGCCCCTCCCTACCCTCTGTCTTTGTCTCAGTTACAAAAAATAATAATAATAATAATAACTTAAAAAAATAAAACCAAATATATAAGTACCATTCATATGTTAAGCTCAGATATTCATTGACATTGTTTCTACTGGTATCTGTTAATTTTAGCATAAAATTGAATTCTTGTTTTATAAGCTACTTTGAATAATGGCATATACTCATAAGAATATAATTTAAAAGTTCTTAAACTATTCAGACTTTGCAGTTATTCTAAAGATCCTCACCTAGATTAGTGAGTTTTTATGTATTTTTAAAATAAGTTGTAATCAAATTAAGCAGTGTTTCATTTTATATACTTTCATAAGACTAATATGGTAGCTTTTTGAAGAGAGTCCATCTTTTATGATTTTGTTCTATATTTTCCAATAGTACCTGGACATATGACAGTTATGTAATGATTAATGTTTCATACATATTCCTGATCAAAAAATGATTACAAAACTCAGAAAGGAAGTTTATTTCTTTATTCTTGTAAGGAACTGAACTCAAACCAACAAGTTTTATCTTATTTAATACTGAGACATTAGGTAAACTCCCAGTAAAGTGAGAAAGAGAAGGGTTTTTTTTTGTCATCTGAGAACAGTGAAAAATTAAATTTTTACAAAGAAAGAATACTTTGCTTCTATATTGTTACTCTTAGTCCAGATATGTTGTTTTCTTCTTACTTTATAAATGGTTACTGGAGACAGTGTTTTGTGGGGCAAAAAAATAATTTTGAAGTTTGAATCCATCACTGACTGGTTGTTTAACCTTGTTAAAGACAATTATCCTGTTATCTTCAGAAACAAAACAGTTATAACATCAAAAATAATAATCTATGTAGAAAGTTGTTCCAGGACCATCCTGAGGATAATAGATGTGTAAACACTTTATAAGGGCAATAATAGATGTGGAATGATTATTAACATGAACAGGGAAAAGATAAGAATATTATTCATATTTTGTTAATTTTTAACCTGTCTTACTTTTCCTCATGAACAAAACTGTACATTTTGTTCATATATATTTTTTAGTATTTCCTCCAGACATGCTGCATTTTCTGTCTAATCCACCCTATCAATTTTATTAGTCATTTCCTTAAGTTTGGACTGTCCTTTTTCTATGATCGCTGTTCATTAAAGTCACCCTCCACCTTCCAAAAACAAGAATGCCGGTGGTTCCATGAACTAGTCTGTAAATCCCCCACAGCCACCTTCTTTACTGTCTCAACAGTCGCTTTTTTGTTTGCCCATCATGGAGCTTCTCCCATGCTTCTTAGTTACAGCACTCAGCCTCTGAATCACCTGCCTCTCCAAAAGGCTCTGAGTCAGCAACTAGACATCTCCAGGGAGCTGGTTAGAAAAGCAGAATCCCAGGCCAAACCAAGAGCCTTAGGTGATTTTTATGCTTACTGCAGTTTGAGAAGCACTGCCCTAATTAATTATAAAGTCCTTGGGAGTAGAGAAATGGTGCAGTCAGAGCTTCTCTGTCTTGCCTTAGTACCTTCCACAGAGCTCTGTGTCATCCTGTGCTTTGCACAGGCATAAATGCATGCTGAGTTGAATTGAATTTTATTTTAATATTTTGAAGTGAGGAAAATCCAGTTTTAGAAAATTCAGATATTAGGAAAGGATGTTTTAAACAGCAAGGAGAAAGCTATTCATTATTGATGCTACTCACGTCAACTAATCAATATTTCTTGATCATCAACTACTACTGTAACTTTACATGCATAAAATATTAGTATGGATCCTTGATCTTATTTAAAAAATCTTCAGTGTAACCTTCTCTTCAAAGAATTCATTTAGATAACTAAATCAAAACGTGGTTGCTTTGTCATTCTTGTAAATATTTAATATATGCTATTAGAAGTCCTGACAGAACTTTAAGGCATTGTGCATCCAAGAATGACTGGTAAATATCAAGATCTGATGTCATTAAATTATTTAAACAGATCAATTCATCATTTGACTTGGGTTTTTTATAAAATGTTGAATAAATCCATGAGCAACAACTGCTAATTTATAAAGTCAGATGATTTTATATTGTAATATATTGTTTCCAGTGTATGATTTTGTCAATAGTGGATTTTTTTTCTTTACATACTTAAAAAAGAAGATTATTTTGTGTAAAATTGCACCAACAATTTAAAAAGGTTATAAGTATTATTAATTCACATTTACCTGTCCATATACACTAATTGTTGTGAATTAAATTAAGCCTATCTTTAATTGTAGGTAGTTTCTCTCCATTGCCTAGAAAGTCACAAGTCTGCTTATCCCTGTTATCAGATGATATGTGCTTAGGGAACATAAACTAATTTTAACATTAGCCCAAGCAAAATGTAATTAGGACGGCTACTCTGATAAAAAATACCCCTGGCAAAAATTCACTTTTTTTAATTTTTGTAATGCTGTTCTAATGGAAATGGCCTTTTTATGAAATGCAAGTGACAACGACTTGAATAACGCCTGTGAGCTTTTTATTTAATTTTCTGTTCACTAATTTGTTAACATGGGAGAGTTGGAACACTTAATTTCTCCCATTTTAGATATGGAATAGATTTTTAATGTAAACATTCCCTTTTACTTAAAATAATTTTCTAAAATAAGAAACCTAGGCCCTAATTGATCTTCTAAAAGGGTGGTGTGTATGTGTGCATGTGTGTGTGCATATGTGTGTTATGTGTGTGCATGTGTATGTGCATGTATGACTTTGTGTGTCTGTGTGTATATGTGTGTGCATGTATAGTTGTATGTGTGTACATGCATGTTGTGTGACAACCATAAGTAGAAGGGCTTTGGGAATTATATCGTTTTTGTCATCACTGCTCTTTTTCTATTCGGTAGTTTTACTGTATTCACAGATCTGTGCAATTATCATCAAAATTGATTTTAAAAGATACTCATCACCTTCTCGCAAAAAAGAAACATCATAAACACTTATAGTCATTCATCATTTCTCCTCCAGCTTCCAGCCCTGGAAATTAGTAGCCTTCTCTCTGTCTCTGTAGGTTTGCCTATTCTGGACTTGCCATCTAAATGGAGTCATGCTGTATATGGTCTTTTGTGGCTATCTCATAATTAGCTTCTTTCCTTAGCATAACATTTTACAAGTTTATCCACATTGTAGCTTGTACCCATTTTATTATTGTTAATGCTGAATAATATTCAATTGTCATTAGGTACATTTAATTTATCCATTCATCATTTGATAGTCATAGGGGGTATTTCCACTCTCTGGCTATTAAGAATAAAACTGCTATGAACATTAGTGTGTCAGTTTTTGTGTGAATATATGTTTTCATTTGGGGGAAGTGTATAGCTAGGAGTGGAACTACTGAGTCCTAACTCTGTTTAGTCAATAGAAAAACTACCAGACTGTTTTCTAAAATATTTCATCATTTTATATTCTCACCAGCAATGTATCAGAGTTAAAATTCTTTTTTATTTTCTTTTTTTAATGAGAGGAGAGGAGGTAGTGAGATAGACACCAGCATGCGCCCCAACTGGGATCCACCAGGCAACCCTGGTCTAGGGCCAATGCTCAAATCAACCAAGCTATTCTCAGCAACCGGGCTTACGTTTGATCCAGTTGAGCCACTGGCTGTGGGAGCGGAAGGAGGAAGAATAGGTGGAGAAGGAAGGGAAGAGAAGCAGATTGTTGTTTTTGATGTGTTCCCTGACCAGGGATTGAACACGGGACATCTACATGCTGGACTGATGCTCTATCCACTGAGAAAACAGGCCAGTGCTAGTTTCAATTACTTTAAATCCTCTCAAACACTTAAAATTCTTTATATTTTATTTTTGGTACAGCCATCTAGTGGGTTTGAAGTGGTATCTAATTGTGGTTTTACTTTGCATTTTACTGATGGTAATGATCTTTTTATATACTTATTGGCAATTTTTATATGTTACAAAAATAAGTCTATTTATATTCTTTATCCATTTGTTAATCAAGTTATTTATTGTTTTATTATTGAGTTTTAAGAGTTTTAAATACTTACGTATAATCTGAATACAAGTTTATTATTAGACATACAATTTGCAAATATTTTCTCCTAGTCTGTGGAATGTATTTTCATTTTCTTTTTCTTCTTCTTATTTATTGATTTTTTGAGAGAGAGATAAAAACATCAATTTGTTGTTTCACTTGTTCATGCATCCATTGGTTGACTCGTGTATGTGCCCTGACCAGAGATCAAGCCCTTGGCATGTTGGGACAATGCTCTTAGCAACTGAGTTGCTTGGCCAGGGCTCTTTTTATTTTCTTGATACTATCTGTTGAAGCACTTAAGTTTTTAATTTTAATGAAGTCAGATTTATCTATTTTGTCTTTTGATGTTGTATTTGAGAATGCTTAGCCTAATCTAAGGTCATAGAAATTTCTCCTATATTTTCTAAAAAATTTATCATTTAAACTCTTTCATTTATGTTTATGACACATTTTGTGTTATTTTTGGCACACGGTGAAAAAAAAGGAATTCAAGGTAATTCTTTTGCATATGAATTCCAGTTTTCTAACACTATTTGTTGGAAAAATATTCATTCCTTATTGAATTATCTTGGCTCCCTAGTCAATTTACTAGAACCGAAGATTTATCTCCGTGCTTCCACTTCTATTCCATCGATCTGTTTTTATCCTTATGCCAGTGCCATGCAGTTCTAAAATGTTTTGTAATCAGGAAGGATGAATCTTCTACCTTTGATTTGTTCTGTTTTCAAAATTATTTTAGCTATTCTGAATTCCATGAATTTTCATATGAATTTAGGATCATTGTGTCACTTGAACAAAGAAGTCAACTGAGCTTTTCATAGGGATTACACTGAATCTGTAAATCACTCTGAAGAATAATGGCATTTTAACAACCTTAGGAGTTTCAATTCATGAATGTGGGTTGTCTTTCTACTTATTTAGGTCTTTAAATTTTTTAATAATTTTTTCAGTTTTTATATAAAAGTTTCTACTAGATTTGTTAAAATTTGTTTCTATTGGGGGATAAATGGAGATGGAAGGAAACTTGACTTGGGCTGGTGAGCACACAATATAATATTACAGATGATGTATTTGGAATTGTGCATCCGAACCTATATACTTTTATTAACCAATGTCACCTTAATAGAGTTGATAAAAATTTTTTTAAAAATTTGTTCTTGTTCTATTATTGATTTTTAATATTTACTGTATATGTTCCATCTTTTATGAGCTCACTGTTTTTACTTGTTTTTTATTGTGGTAAGAAAAGTTACACAAATTTCTACCCTCAACAAATTTTTAAGTGTACAATACAGTATTGTTAACTATAGGTCTTATGTTGTGCAGATCTCTAGAACTTAATAATCTTGCATAATTGAATCTATATGCATACTGAATAACAACTCACCATTTCCCCTCATCTTAGCCCCTGGAAATCACTCTTCTGCACTCTGATTCTATGTGTTTGACTACTTTAGATACCTCATGTAAATGGATTAATAAAGTATGTTCCTTTGGCGACGCGAATTTCACTTTTCATGGTGACATCAAGGTTTGTCCATGTTGTAGCATGTACCACAATGTCCTTCCTTATTAAGGCTGAAAACTATTCCATTGTATGTATGTAATATTTGTTGTCCGTTCCTCTGCTAATGGACATTTAGGTTATTTTCCTATCTTGTATATTGTAATAATGCTGCAATGAATATGAAAAGGCAAGTATCTCTTTTAAATCATAATTTCAATTCTTTTGAATAAATATCCTCAAGTGGGATTGCTGGATTATGTGGTTATTTCTGCTTTCTTTTCTTTTTTTTTTTTTTTTGAGGATCCTCCATAATGTTTTTCACAGTGCCTGAAACATTTTACATTCCATCCCCAGTGCACAAGGGTTTCAGTTTTTCCATATCCTTGCCAGCATTTGTTATTTTTTGAGTTTTTATGATGGTCATTCTTAAAGGTGTGAGGTGATATTTTATTGTTTTAATTGCATTTTCCTAATGATTAGTAGTATTAAAATCAGTACTTTTACATATCTTTACAGAAATAGAAATGGCATATTTTTATAGAAATAGAAAATTATAATTTATCACAGATTTACACTTAATTTAGTGAGAAACATTACAGCTATAAGCTGTATTTTATTATTTGTATTTTATGCTATTACTGTTATATGAATATTACATCTATACATTTTAAAAATCCAACAATAGGTTGTTATGGTTCTTTTTCTCTATAATTTGTTAGATTTTAGAGATGCTGAAAGATGAAAGTATTTACTTACGATTTTTCTTATATTAATCTTATTTAACATTTCTTTTTTATACTTTTCTTTCTGTGGATTCAAGTTACCAACTGATGTGACTTCCCTGGGGTGATAATGGTTAAAGAAGGGATCTCTTTGACTGTTTCACCAATCTCTTTGTTGTATCTGTGCTTAACACTCTCACCTATTAAGCTCCAGTAATTGCAGGCATAGTTTTTGAGGCTGGTCTGTGAGGTTGTTATGATTCTGATTGGCTTCTTTTCGCCTGTCATTTTTCCCTGATTCTCTCTAATAAACTCTTTGGCCTATTTGTTGCTTCTTTGAAGCTATAAGCTTTCTCTTAATTGATTGCCACTAAGTATCTATTGTTTCCAAGATTACCCATTAGGCTTGAAATTTCCCACACTCTTCAAAATAAAATCAGTTTCCTTGAGAGAGCTTCAAATCTGTGTTTCTATGATCTCTTTCCACTGGGCAAAATCTCTGAACAACTAATCAAGAATTAGGAAGGAAGAAACTTACTTCACTTATAGTATTATTCCTTGATTTACAAGCGTGGTGCTGTTTTGGATAGTAACCAGTGATCTTCTTGTCTTACCTTTGCCAGCACAGAACATCACCCTACAAGATTGCTGGATCAAGGTCAATGGGGTTACCATAGTCTTAGCCTGTCATGCCTTTCACAAAAACTCTGTGTTATGAGTGGTGACCGGGTAGAAAAAGTGAACCCATACCTATTTAGCCATATTTGCCTGGAATTTAACCTCTCCAATGCAGAACAGGAAAATTGTGATAAATGCTGATTGCCTGACCTTCCTTTACACATATTATGACCCTTGTATGAGAGTTGGAGGGAGAGGGAGACTTTTCTCCTTGGCCCTGTCCACTTGCTGTAGAGCTTCCATCATACTGAGCTAGGGAGAGGGAAGGGAGGAAGCAGGTCATGGCCCAACTACAGCAGATTCTTGTTGTCTGTACTGAGATTTAGTAGATTTTATTTCTCTTTTCTTTTTATTTTTTAAGTGAGAGGAGGGGAGATAATGAGACAGACTCTTGCATGCAACCCCACTAGGATCCACCTGGGGGTAAGGCTGATGCTTGAATCAATTGAACTAGTTTTAGCACCTGAGGCTAAGGCACTCTGACAACTAAGCTATCCTCAGCGTCTGGGCTGGTACTTGAACTAATTAAGCCATTGGCTGCAGGACAGAAAGAGGGAGAGAAAGGGGAGAGAAGAAGATGGTCGTGTCTCATTTATGCCCTGATGGGATCAAACCTGGGACATCCGCATGGTAGGCCAATATTCTATCCACTGAGCCAACCAGCCATGGCCTAGTAGATTTTCTTAAACAAATGTTTTTTTCTATTTTTCCTGTGCATCTTTAGGACAATTTCCATGAATTTTAAATGGTTGTGTTTTATAATTTTCACCTCTTTTGGTTGTCTCATTGGAGTGAGGGTCTGGAGAGCTCCTCCCTCCATTCTGACATTCTGGCAATTATCTGTTACCTATGTCTTTTAGCTTAGGGGCACCGTGTCAAAATTTCTGCAATACTAAAGGTACCATGAGCAGAGAATGTTTGGGAGCCTTTATACTAGGACTTAGTTATACTAAAACTATCTGTGTCCCAAATTTTACATCTTTAAAATAAAGATAATAATATCCACAAATAATGGCTTTAGGATGAAATAAAACACATCTATAAACATTCCTGACAAGTTAGAAACCAATAACAAATTTGACTATTTTAAATTATATCTTATGTGTTATATATATAGATATATATATGCTATATTTTAAAATGGTATGTAAAATATGGTTAAATTTTTATAGCTTAAAAAACTTTTTTTTACATTTTGCTCTGTTTTGTTCCTTAAGTCAATCTGATCAAAGTTACTGATATAGAGTATCCTTTTTCTAGAGACATAGGTGAACTCATGCTTTTCATAGAATTTATCAGATAGATTGTAAACAGAAACCAGTAGAAGAATAAATGAAAACCAATATCTCTGCATCCCTTTAGGTCTGTCATCAAAGTTGAAGCCTCAGTTTATATCTCTTAGGCATTAAGACTCAGTAAAAAATAATGGCCTAATACTGCCCTTGAAATCATCAGGTCTTCACATCCAGTCAAGACTCATCATGATTTTCTTGGCCTTGGTCATTATTGCCTAACTTGGGAATATTTAGAACTGAAAGTTGAAATCTATGCAGCTTAAATATATGAAAGCCTATTGTTTTTCTGGCATGAAAAACTTACTGCCTTTTATTTTCTTAATTTATGTCATACTTTCAAATTTTTTTACTTAGTAGAAGTAGTCTATAAGGTCCTTAGTCTTTTAAATCACTTTTTGTCTAGTAGCTCCAATAATATTTTCTTAAATATTGTTTAAAGAGTCAATTTTTCCTCTTTTATTTTTTACTTCACTGCTGAGAGATCTTCCAAATCTAGTATTCAGAATCTATACCCAGAAAGCTAATGCAACTTCTGTTTCTTACTGGCAAAAAATATAGATGAACAATAAAATTGATATTATGTTGGAAAGGTTAGTGTGACATGATATCTTTGAAATGTCTTTTAACACTATAAAATAAATAGTTATTATTTAAAATTAGGGAGTGAAATTGAAGCAGTAAGATCTCCCCCACCTAGTCAGGAATCATTTAACTAAAGAAAGGAACCCACATGTACTTTTACTACATAAAAAAGGGAATCATTATAAGGAACCTAAGAATAGCATAGAACCCACTTGCTAGCAATATCATTGAACCTCACAGGATCTAGAAACATATGGTTTCTTCTCTATGTCTTTAAGGGCATATACTCTCTTTCTCTTTCATGATAGTTACAGGTAGAACTGGTTTTCTGAGAGAACAAAATATAGATTTGTAGATCTGTTACATGCTGTCTAGTAAATTCCTTAAGGGAAGAGATCATGTCCTATTAATTTCTGTCCCTAGCACCTTGCACAGTTTTAAAATGAATATTGAATAAAATAATCTTCTTCATTTCAAGGTAAATTTGCATTTCTGCCTCCAGGAACCATTGGTATTGACACAAATGAAAACATTCTAGTTCTTTTTTTGTGTGTGTATGGATATTATTAAAGTAAATTTCACCATGGAGCAATGGTTAACCTTTTTTTTGGAAAGTGGACTTCTTTGAGCACATCTGGTGACATTTTCTATACCTGGGAATAGAGTATCAATGACAGTACCACCATACATATTCATTCTTATAGACCAGTGATTCTCACACTATTATTTGTAGTGCATTTATGCTAAAATTTTACATAGAACACAAATACACAGGAAAATATAAAAATGAAATGCATTGTTAGAGCAGTTGTGAAAAGCCAAGCTCAGCCCATTAACATTCTTGCTCCATTTATCCTCCAAAAGCCTTCCCCCCAAATGAGAGGCACCCCAATAGAACCTCAAGCAACCCAGGGACTATGATTTTTAAATTACTGCTTTTAGATAAAAAACAAGAAACTTTTAATGTAACTGGTTCAATTTTTAATACATTTATATTTTTATTTTATACATGAGAATGTGATGCAAAACCTTTTGTGAAGACACAGGAAGTGGTTTTATTGTCTTTATTTTCCCATTCTGCAAGTTTCTTAGAGGCAACATTCGAAGACAGATATTCATTAATTTAGTAAACTATTATTTAGAATTATATGCTACATTTTGTGCTTGGCATAAAAAAAATGAATTTAAAACCTCTGTTATTAAGACTAGAATTGTATCCAGTAAGATCTTTTTTTAGTTTCATTGTAGTTAATGTAAAATAGATAGCATACATTATAGGCAAAGAATTAACAAATATTTCAGTACACAGAATAAATTCAATGGTCTAGATTTTTTCACTCTCATCTTTCTCCTGAACCATGCCCATATGACCATTGCTGGTATAACCACTATATCTTTTGCTTTCTGTGGTGATTTATATTTCTCTGCCATTTCCCAGCATGACCTGAAATAGTGACTTTTCAAAATGGTAAAATGTTTGAAATTTTTATAAATTATATCACTAGGTAGTGTAGCAGTTCTGTATTGAAGCAAAAAGAAGGAAATATTTCTGCTGCTATTGAAATATTATAGAAATTTTCTTTGCTTGTGAGAATACAGAATTGAAATAGCAAACTTTGTATAAGCAAATCTGTTGGTCTAATCCTAATGTACAGATAGAGCTGTAGACATTTGAACTGAAAGGGAATTTGAAAATCATTTTAGGCACTATGATTGTCTAACAAGTATTCACTCATTACTTCTTAATTTGCAACTGAAATCAAGTTTTTTTTCAGAGTAGATAATGGATCTTAGCCAAAGTACATATGATTCCTCTTAAGAGCATTTAGAAATAAATTAATGAACATGTTTTAGAGTGTCAAAAGGACTAAGAGATAACATTGACTGACATTCATTGTCCTTGGGGTGTAGATGTCAAGTTCCCTGGAATACACAGGACTATTCTATATAACAAAACATTTTCTAGACTCAAATACCCATAGGTATTTCTAATAAGAAACACTGATTTAATCAAATTCTTCTAATCATGCTGTCTTCTTTGCCCAGTTGCCCTTTAATTAGTATATATGTATGACCCTGTTCTGGATAGTGAAATTCAAAGAGGAACATCCTAGGGGTGAATACAATGACTTGCTATTTACCTAAGCCTATGTAATTCTTGGAGCTATGGCAATAATCTTGCAACAAAGAAGATCATACATCACTGGCTAAATTTGAAAGAGTAGACATCTGTTAGTACCTGGGTGTCTGTTGACCAGCATGACATGACTTGTGTGATTACTAGATTCCATGTTACATAGGGGAAAAAAATAAATCCTCAGTTAAGCTATTATTAGTTGGATGATGGTGATGATGATGATGATGATTATATTGTTTTGAATAACTAAAGTTCAAAACCCTCATGACAGATTCAGCTATACTTAGCAACCGCATGATGTTTGCCACTCCTGTAATCTCTATTTCATATTTGAAAAAGTTTGGGGTCCGGCATGTTGGTAGTTGAAATAAAAACAGTTATTTAATGACAGTTTTGAAGTTCAAATAATTTTTTTCTTTATTACTAATCTGGTTTCTCAAACTGTGGTGTATGTGATTTCCCTCCATTTTCTTGAAAAATAATATTTATAATTGATTACATTTGAAGTTTACATATACTTGGTGAAAAATGATAAACATATCATGACAAAAATATTCTGAGTGTGTTTTAAAATTTAACCTTTTTCTGGGTTCATCCCTTAATTTCTAAATGTAATAAAAATAGGCATTTTAATTTATTTTTTCTCAGCACAACTGAAAATCTATAAAAGTATAACTGTGCCTGTCATCATTTTGTCCATTTTAAAAAGACCCTAGAATACAAGATTATTTCCTGTAATTTTTGCTTTCCAATTTCTGTAATCACTAAAACATTCAATTCAATCTTTTTCTGTCACATAATACAAGACTATTTGCATGTCAGTTAATTTTTTATATCCTAATTTAACATAGATATAAACTTGTGCTATACTGGAATATAAAAAAAGAATACAGTTTGTCTTTCTTCAGTATCTCATCCCATTGGAATGAGCAGAAAAAATATAACAAAAGTCAAACTTGAAATTTTGGTGCAATTTGGCTATATACTTAAAAATCCCTTTGGTAAAATGCTCATTCTCTTTATATAAAATATGTAGTCTTTTTGGTTTCTTTTGCTTCTCTGTTTTTTCTCTAGTGGTGTCTGGATATATGGGAATAGTTGGTGTTCTTTGTTACTTTGGAGGGGGCTGGAGGGAAATAGACTCTTTGATGACATCTTGGGTTCTTTGGATCATCATACTTCTCTTATGGAATAATTGGTCTGGCTAATCTGAACTACCTTGTAATTCAGCAGTTCCACTTCTAGGAATATATGCAAAGAAACCTAAAACACTAATTTGAAATAATATATGTACTTCTATGTTCATTGCAGCATTATTTACAATGGGAAAGATCTGGAAGCACCCCAAGTGCCCATAAGTGAATAAAAAAGCTGTGATATGTTTATACAGTAGAATACTACTCAACTATAAAAAAGGAAATTTACTTTCCTTATGACAGAATAGATGGAGAGTATTAGGCAAAATGAAATAATCTAGTCAGAGAAAGACAAGTACCATATGCTTTCACTTACACAAGGAATCTAACGAACAGAAAAAACTAACAAATAAGACAGAAACAGACTCATAGATATATAGAACAGAATGACAGAGGGGATATGGGTTGGGCAGCTGAGAGAAAAGTTAAAGAGATTAAGCAAAGAATAAAAAACCCTATAGACACAGACAGTAGTATGATGAATGTAAGAGGGCAGGAGGTGGGGAGGTAGAAGAGGATAAAGGGAAGATAGTGTTGGAAGGAGACATGACTTTGGGTGAAGAACACACAATAAAATATACAGATGATGTATTATAGACTTGTTTTCCTGAAATTTTATTAATGTGTCACCCCAATAAATTCAATAAAAAATAGAAAGTAAAAGAAACAACAACTAGTCATCAGACTAGAGCACAACAGTAACATAGTCCTAACAAATAGTAGATCAAAAATTAGGTAGGCTAGGTGCATAGTCATGTCAGCATCACTCACCAGTGGTCACCATGGTATCTGATGATGATCGGGATGGTAAATTCAGGTCTGAAAGGATCCAGTCCAGAGTAGCTCTCAAATAGCCTTTCTTAGCAAGTCTTGCTAAATTCTTCTTCAGCAGATGCAATAGAATTCAAAGTAGCTGTTTTTTAGCAAAAAAAGTCTAGTCAAATAGACTTACAAAATGGAAATTATAAGATATTTCAAAATGTGGGGTTAGCTTTACCTCAGCAATTTCTTTGAGTAAAGTTTGCTTGTTAAATTATTTCAAAATGTGAAAGTGTTAATTATTTGTCAGTTGTCTACCATATACATAATTGAACAAATTTCTAAAATAGTTTGATGATTTTGACTTTGCAGTACAAAAATACACATAGAAACATAACCTTCTAGCTGATAATAACAAATCTCTCATTTTACTATACAATACTTAAAAGTTTATCCTTACAGAGTGGTCATTGCAGCCAGTGGGAAGACAGGACAGAGAAAAGTCAGAATATGATATTTTCTTAGAAAGATGAGTAAACCAGCAAGCTCTTATATAGAGATGTCAACCTTGTGTACAATATAAAAGGTATAATCACTTACCGTATTTTTCACTCCATAAGATGCACTTTTTTCCCTCAAAAGTGGAGGGGAAAATGCCTGTGCATCTTATGGAGTGAAAAATGTGGTATTTTATTAAATATTTTAACACATCATTTGGTTCAGAATATTCTTTTTCTTATTTTCCTCCTTAAAACCGTAGATGTGTCTTATGGTCAGGTGCATCTTATGGAGCAAAAATATGGTAAATTATTTTCTGTTCCTAGAATACTGTTAAAAAGTAAAATATCATTTTCACATAACTTTAATATCCATTAGAAGAGATAATAAAGATAAATTTGAAGGCTTCCAATACATCCTTTTATCAGATTCTTGAAAGGTTGAAGCGTGCCTCTTTTTTCACACCCACTAAACGAATTTAATAACAAGATACAAGAGTAAGTTGAAGCTGACAAGATAGTGACACTTTATATAATTGACTCAGAAAGAATATCATTCAATTTTAGAGCCTCAGAAGATATTAGAGATTATTCAGTTCAGTATTTATCTTATTTAAATAGGTGCAAGCACTTGTTTAAATGAGGTTCACTTATATTATTCTTACCAACAATAACATAATATGTATAAATTTGAAACTATATATACATTTTCTAAGCTTACATCTTTTCTATAGTCATACAAACAGAAATCTCAACAAATATAAAACCAATAATATTAAATTTATTTTCTATGATGTATGTATAATGTTTTATGAAAAGAAATGATTAATATTGAATTTGATACTAAAAGAATAAAGTCTCAGATAGGGTTCTTTTAAAATCTATTTCTCTGTCTTTTACCTCAAACATCTTTGTTTATAATCACATATTGGTGGTCAACTCTCATAGATTTTATCTAACATAGTTTTAATTTTAATTTTTTTTTGTGTGTGTGTGACAGAGACAGAGAGACAGAGAGAGGGACAGATAGGAACAGACAGACAGGAAGGGAGAGAGATGAGAAACATCAATACTTCATTGCGGAATCTTAGTTGTTTATTGATTCCTTTCTCATTTGTGCCTTGATGCGGGGGGATTGGGCTCCACCTGAGTCAGTGATCCCTTGCTCAAGCCAGTAACCGTGGGCTCAAGCTGGTGAGTTTTGCTCAAACCTGATGAGCCCATGCTCAAGCTGGCGGCCTCAGGGTTTAGAACATGTCCCAGTCTGCCTGGTCAGGCTAATTTTACCTTTATTCTTGAAAGATATTTTTTGATTCTAGATAGGTCAGTATTTCCTCCGAGGATTTTGAAGATATTCTACAGTCTGCAGACTATTATAGTTGCCACTGAGAGAAGTCTACTGTCTAAGAGACTTTAAAAAAAAATGTAAGAAGCAGGAAGGCAGAGAGAAAAACTTCCGCATGCACCCCAACTGGGACCTACCCAGCAAGCTCCCTGTGGGGCAATGCTCTGCCCATCTGAGACCATTGCTCCATTGCTCAGAAACTGAGCTATTCTAGCCCCTGAGGTGAGGCCACAGAGCCATTCTTAGCACCCGGGACCAACTTGCTCCAACCGAGCCATGACTGTGGGAGGGGAAGAGAGAGATAGAGAGAGGAGGAGGGGTGGAGAAGCAGATGGTCATTTGTCCCTGACCAGTAATTGAACCTATGACATCCACACACTGGGCTAATGCTCTGCCACTGAGTCAACTGGCCAGGCCCTATATATCTTTCTTTTCTTTTTTATGAGTTAATAATAATGTTTTTGTTTTTGACATTCTTTAGTTTTTTTTTATTGTATCTCTATACCTTTATTTATTATCATGTTTAGAAGCTATGTTGCTTCCTATGTTTATGAAGTCATTTTTTTCATGAGTTATGGAAAATTCAAAGCTGAGTAACTCTTTAAATATTGCCTTTAGTTTATTCTCTTTTCCTATGACCACACTTTGCTGAATATTAGCCTTTGCATTTGACATTAGAAACAGTGGAAACTTCCTAAATTCTTTATTACATTTATTCTCTGATTCATTTTGGCTGACTTCTTTTGCTTTATCATCCATTTCTTTTACATTATATTCAGCTGAGCCTAAGCTGGCATGTAGCCATATATTTCTAATTAAAACATTTTTATTTCTAAGATATAAGTTAATTTGTTTCAAGTCTTCCAGGTAGTTTTTGAAAATAAAATATTAGTTGTTCTTTTTTATGTTGCCATAAGATATTTTTGTAAATATATCACTCTTAGTTATTCTATTGTGTCTAGCAATACATTCTAATTTATAGTTTCCTTCCTAGTGTAAATCATTTTTTGTTGTTTCTGGACTCTTGTTTTTAGTGTGTTTGTGAGCTTTATTTATGAACTCTTATATGGCTAATAAGTGAAAAATTTGAGGTCTTAGTTCGAAATGCCTTTCTTTTTAAAAAGATACATATGATTCCGCTGATAATTTGGGGGAATTACTGACCTTGGGAAAATTTAGTTCTCCTTTTGGATCCCCAGCAGAACCTGGGGGTGTTAAGTGAATTCTTGCACAGTCATTGCTGATAGTATTCATTTCAATTCTCTTTTCTACCAGACTGCTTATGGTATTTGTTTACTTAGTTGTGGTTTGGCTATTTGAAGTTTCTATTACTTTTACTGAAACCTAAAATGTGACAAAAAATATATTTTGGGCAAGGTACAGTTGTTTTGTTGTGGAAATACCACAGGGTTATCTTATCCACCAAACAGCTCAAAGTGGCGAAAATAGCATTTTTTGCCTCAAAGTTTCTAATTTTAGCAAACAAATATACGACTGTAAAAGTTAATTAGTTAACACTTCAATATTTTGAAAATAATACCACCTTGAAAATACCTTGACTAGCCTTTGATTTATTCAACATTATACTTAACATGGAATATGTTGATATCTAGTCATTGTAATCTTAGAATCAATGTATTTAAATGGTCAAAGCTATTATAATTTTCATCCTAAACTAGCCACTTAAAATCAGCTCATTGGTCTCCATGGGGTAGCCATGAGAAAGCAAACTACCTATTAGCAACTAAGTTTGTTTGCCACATGGAAAACATGCTAAATAATGAACTTTCACTTATTTTTTAAATACTTATTGAATTTCTACCTATTTTCAGGCATGTTCTAAGTTCTAAATTTACAGATTGATAAAACAAAATCTGTCACCACATTGTACTAATGCTTTAGTGATAGAAGACAGAAAATAAACAGCAAATAAGTAAATAAATTTAAAATTAAGTACAATGAAGAAAATAAAACAGAGTGATGTGATGAAAAATGACTGAGAATGAGTATTAATGACTATTTGGATTGTATTATGCTGATGACCTTCCTGAGGAGGCAGGAGTTAGGATGAAGACCTGGGGTGAATATCTGTAACAAAGGTTCAGCGAGTACAGTGTCCCTGAGGAAGAATGTAGGTTGTCATATTCCCGATGGACAGGAACAAAAAGAATGTCAGTATGATTACAGCAGGGTGATCTAGTCTTTAAAGAAGAGAATTATAACATTAATGAAATAGGAAGAAAGATTTCAAATCAGGGAAAATTATATATATATATATATATAAATATATATATATTTATATTTATATATATGTTTTATATGCAATGAGAAGACACATTGAGAGTGTCATTAATTGAATGAGTCTATATTTACATATATATTATTCACATAATATATGCTTATATTTATATATTATATACTAAAATTTTAATAAAATTTATAATTATGCTATTTTTAAATTACCTAAATTATAAAAATGATTATATTTATAAATATTTAATAGATGTTATATTAAGTTGTATCTCACATGGACTTAAATACCACTACTAAATATTTTTGAGCAGTTGCCAGGAAACAGAAAGAACGTTGTGAGCTACTCAGACACCAGAAATTATATATTTTATTGTTCATCTTCATCAGATTAAGTAATGGATATTTTATTTCAAGAATACTTTAGTCTATTTAAACAGGTGTATAGAATTGACATACAATAAACTACACATTTAAATTGTATAATATAAGAGGTTGTGTCATATCTGTACACTTGTAAATTTATCATCACAATCAAGACAATAAGATAGTCATTACCCTTAAATGTTGCTCCATGGACCTGCTTAATCCCTCAATCCTTTTTCTCTCCCCAACCCCAGGCAACTACTAATTTTCTTACTGTAATTATTTATTAGTTCTATCACTATATATTACAGTTTTATATAAATTGAATCACTCAGTATATATTCTTTAATCTGAATTCTTTCACTGATATTTTTAAAGCATTCTTATTTTTATTTTATTTTTATTTTATTCATTTTAGAGAGGAGACACAGAGAGAGAGAAAGAGAGAAAGGGGAGAGGAGCTGGAAGCATCAACTCCCATATGTGCCTTGACCAGACCAGTGCAGGGTTTTTGAACTGGCGACCTCAGTGTTCCCAGGTCGATGCTTTATCCACTGCACCACCACAGGTCAGGCTCACTGATATTTTTAGAAGTATGTTTTACCAAGTATCAGCAAGTTGTTGATTGCTAGGGAGTATTTTGTATGGATATACCACATTTTAATCTATTTATCTATTGAAGCACATTTGTATTGTTTTAGATTGTGCCTATTACAAAAAAAGATCCTGTTAACATTTCTGTGCAAGTCTTTATACAAACGTGTGTACTAATTTCTCTTAAACATGATTTAGGAGTGGAATGACTACACAATAACTTTCTAGTAAACTGCCAAACTCTTTTACAAAGTAGTTGTAGTACCATTATCATTCCTACCAACAGTGTATGGGAGTTCTAAATTCTCCACATCCCCAACAGTATTTGGTCTGGTTAGTCTTTTTAATTCTGGTCAATTTAGTAGGTATGTAACATTTAGTAGGTCACATTATCATTTTCATTTTCACTTCTCTCTTGACTAATAAGGATCATGTTTTTATGCACTTACTAGCTACCCATATACCATCTCAGGTTCAATTTTGTCAAATAATTTCTTGTTGTTTTAATTAGAATATAATGTAATATTAACAGATATTACATAATACTCATTTTTATTTTTTCTCTTTTAGGTAATTTATTTATTAATCAAACCATCTATTCAATATGACTTAAATGTGTGTATACCAAGTTTCAGGCACTAGAGGTATAATAAAAATTGAGATGCTGTACACATTCTCCTTTAGCAGATACAAAAATTGTCGGTTAAAAACCAATGTAATTAACATCTAAATCTTTAATCCATTCTGAGTTTTTTCTTACATATAGTGTAAAAAGGTTGCCCAGTTTCATTTTTTGCACATACCTGTCCAATTTTCTCAGCAACACTTATTGAATAGACTATTTTTACCCCATTGTATGTTCTTACCTCCTTTGTCAAATATTAATTGACCATATAGGTGTGGGTTTATTTCTGGGTTCTCTATTCTATTCCATTGATGTATATGTCTGTTTTGATGCCAGGACTGAGCTGTTTTGATTACTATGACCTTCTAGTATATTTTTATATCAGGTAGTATAATTCCTCTAACTTTGTTCTTCTTTCTCAAGCTCACTGGTGCTATTTGGGATCTTTTATACATTATGTTCTGTCCATCTGGGTTTGTTGCTCCATTGCTGAGCAATGGAACCTTTATTTTTTGTGATGAAAACAGAGAGAGAGAAAGAGAGAGAGAGAGAGAGAGAGAGAGAGAGAGAGAGACATATAGGAACAGACAGACAGGAAATGAGAGAGATGAGAAGCACCAATTCTTCGTTTAGGCTCCTTTGTCTCCTTAGTTGTTCATTGATTGCTTTCTCATATGTGACTTGACCGGGGTACAGAAGAGTGAGTAACCCCTTGCTTAAGCCAGTGACCTTGGGCAATAGCTAGTGACCTTGGACTTCAAACCAGTGACCTTTGTGCTCAGGCCAACAACCCGAACTGTGTCTATGATCCCACAGTCAATTCAGTGACCCTGTGCTCAAGCCAGATGAGCCCACATTCAAGCCCACAACCTCAGGGTTTTGGACCTGGGTCCTCTACATCCTGGTTCAATGCTCTATCCAGTTTGCCACCACTTGGTCAAACAATGGAGGTATTGTTTTAATGCCTGAAGAAGAGGCTATGGAACCATCCTCAGTGCCTGTGGCCAACTTGTTTGAACAATCAAGCCATGGCAGTGGGAGGGGAAGAGAGAGAGAGAGAAAAGGAGGAGGGGTGGAGAAGCAGATGGGCATTTCTCCTATGTGCCCTGACCAGGAATCTAACCCAGGACATTCACATGCCAGGCTGATGCTCTACCACTGAGACAACTGGCCAGAGCCAATATGGATATTTGAATGATGTTAATTCTTTTAGTCTATTAACATGGTATATGCTTCAGTTTATTTGTACTTCTTCAAGTTTTTTTCTACAATGTTTTATTATTACCTGACTATGGGTCTTTTCTATCATTGGTTATATTTAGTCCTAACTATTTTAATATTTTTGAAGCAATTGTGAATGAGATTGTTTTCGTAGTTTCTATTTCTGATAGTTCACTTTTGATGTATAAAAGTGCTTCTGATTTCTGGATCTTTATTTTGTATCCTGCTACTTTACTGAATTCATTTATCAGTTCTAGTAGTTTTTTTGTCGAGTCTATGGAATTCTCTATATACAGTATGATGTTATCTGTAAATAATGACAGGTTTATGTCTTCCTTTCCAATTAGAATGCATTTTATTTCTTCTTGTCTGATTGCTATGGCTAAGACTTCTGGTACTGTGTTGAATAAGAGTGGTGAAAGGTAGGCCCTGGCCAGTTGGCTCAGTGGTAGAGCATTGGCCTGGCGTGTGAAAGTCCTGGGTTTGATTTCCAGCCAGGGCACACAGGAGAAGCGCCCATCTTCTTCTCCACCATTCCCCCTCTCCTTTATCTCTCTCTCTTTTCCCCTCCCGGAGCCAAGACTCCATTGGAGAAAAAGTTAGCCCGGGTGCTTAGGATGGCTCCATGGCCTCTGCCTCAGGCACTAGAATGGCTCTGGTGGCAACTGGGCAATGCCCCAGATGGGCAGAGCCTTGCCACCTGGTGGGCATGCTGGGTGGATCCTGGTCAGGCACATGTGGGAGTCTGTCTGCCTGCCTCCCCCCACTTCTCACTTCAGAAAAAAAGTAGATGTCCCTGTCTTGTTTTTCATATTAATGGAAATGCTTGTATTTTTGCCCAAGAATATGCTGTTGGCTGTGGGTTTGGCTTATATGGCCTTTATGATATTGATGTATGTTTTCTCTGTTTCCACTTTGCTAAGAGTTTTTATTGTAAACTAGCATTACCCAGCCATGCATTGCTGTGGCTAAGTCTGGTTAAATGGAAAATAAAGAAAAGAGAAAGCACACGTTTCTAATATGTTTAATTTCACAATGCTTGTGAGTATACATTTTGTTGTTCCATTGTCTGTGCAGATATAGAGATTGTCTGGTTTGCTGACTCTAGAACACGTAACATATAATTGTCCATGTGGAAAGCAATCCATGTCTAGATCTAAAGAGTACAATTCTAAAGATTGGCCCTGAGCTTTGTTGATGGTGATTACAAACGTCAATCAAATTGGGAATTGCAATCTCTTAAACTGAAATGGCATATCCATTGGAATCATAGAAATGCAAGGAATGAGGACATCTTCCCCTTTGAAAGGTCCTGTCAAGATTGTTGCTTCTACGACATTAATTTTTTATAGTGCATAGACCCAAACACTTCATGTTTTACTATGAAATCCATCAGCGATTTCACCTTCTGTCTGAAAACACGTTGTGATGTCATGCCTATCCACTAGCAATTGCTCAGGAAGTAAGAGCTGTTGTATATTGCCCCGAGCTGGATTGCATGTGAATGTAATGAATAGGTCTGGACGCCTGTAGTGATGAACATACACAATTGCATCTTGAGCATACTCATGCATATGACGTGGACTGCCTGTATATGAAGATGGCAAAATCGTTAGTCTTCCAACATTAGTTGTATTACCATCATTTACAACTGCATCCTGCAAATGAAAGTATTCTTCAGAGCAAAGCTTGGTCTGATTCAAATGGATTAATATCAAATGTTCTGTTTCAATATTTGCATACATATCTACAATGTATTGGTGAGACAATTGACGGCATTTCAAAATGTGATTGTCTTCATTTTCTTGAATCATTAATTGGTATGAATAATATTTCATATTTTTTTCTTCCCCACTGACTGGATTTATAATCTTAAGGTTGAAGTGATATCTATCAGCACCATCCCAAAAAATGATTGGATATTGCAGGGTATTGTAGCTTTGATGAGTTTCTGCAACTTTTGTCAATTGATTGTTTCTCCAATGAAGAACAATATCTCTAGGTTGGAATTGATCTCGAACTATAACAACTGCCACTTTGTCCATAGTTGGAGCATTGACTCTTTGCACATGTTCTCCAGCGGCCGTTTTACAGCATGAACAACAATCTTGTGAAACAATGGACCTTTTTATGACGGTAGAAATTCCTCAGCGTGCATTCAATTTATCATTGCCATCACTGGTGAAATACATTTGTAGAAATTTATATTGACCATCTGAGAACAGAAGCTGGGAGCCGGCTTTATGATAAATTTGTCCTTTCTCTTTGAAAGTTGGCATGAATTGAACTGTTATGATTTCTGTGCTAAATGACGTCATTTGGAAGCATGAGTTCTATTTCCTGATGTTAGATAGGAAATGCTTTGATTCAGCGGTATAGCTGGCAAGCAAAGTTTTTCATGGCTCTGTCAGTTCTCGAAGTTGAGGCAGTTTAATTTTTCCGGTGGTGCAACACATTCCTTTTGTTTTTTCATTAAATTTTAGAGCCTTTCAATAAGGACACACTTCAGTCATAGTGCCGATGAGAACATGCCAGCTCAAACTATAATCATCAGCTGGGTTGTACTGGAATGCAAGGTGATTGTAATCGTGTGATTGCTGAGCATGGAGTTGTGTTTGACGCTGATCTGCTGTTTCTCATTGACGTCTTTCAGCCACTCTCAGCCTGTTGCGTTCATTCTGTTGAGAACAAAGCAGATCTGAAGCTGCAGAACTCAATCACCATGCTCGCAACTGTGCATCCTCAAGTCTGGCTGCATGTAAATGGATTATAAATTGGAAACATTGAAATGGAATCGTAAAATATTTAGTATAGCGTGTGTTGCTTTTATGTCCAACAGATGGCATAGATTTTTTAAAAAAACATGTTTTTACCTGTCACAGGTGTGACATCTATATCTATATAAAGATCAGTATATAAAAAAGAGTGTGTATTCAATTGCAACGCTGTGTCAAAATTTCAAAGCAATAGGTGAAGAACTTTTGGAGATTTAAGATTTTGAACAAATGAACATTTATATTTTTATTTATATAGATGTGGCCTGGATTTTATTAAATGTTCTTTTCTGCATCTATTGATGTGATCATGTGGTTTTATCCTTCATTTTATTTAAGTGATGCATCACATTAAATGATTTGCTGATGTTATACCAGTCTTGCATCCTTGGAACTAATCCCAGTTGATTATAGTGTATGATCTTTTTAATGTATTGCTTTATCTACTTTGCTTATATTTTGATGAGAATTTTAACATTTATGCTCATTTGGGCTATTGGCCCATAATTTTATGTCTTTGTAGTGTCTTTATCTGGTGTTGGAATTAGGATAATTCTGGCCTCATACAAGGGGCTTGGGAGGCTTTCCTCCTCTTGTGTTTTTTTTGAAAAGTTTCAGGATAGGTAAACTCAAAACTAGAAAAATCGTAGAAGAAAACATAGGCAGTAAAATCTTGTACATTTCTCATACAATATTTTTTTTTATATATCGCCTCAGGAAAGGTAAATAAAAGAAAAAAATAAACAAAAGGTATGGCATCAAACTAAAAAGCTTTTGCACAGCAAAGGGAACAACAATAAAACGAAAAGACAAACCACTGCATAGGAGAACATATTAACTGATACATATAATAAGGGCTTGCTATCCAAAATTTACCAGGAACATATAAAATTCAATACCCAAAATACAAACAATCCAATGAAGAAATGGGCAAAGAACCTAAATAGACACTGTTCATAGAAAACATACAGATGGCCAAAATATATATGAAAAGATGCTCAATGTCACTAACCATCAGAGAAATGCAAACTAAAGGCACAATGAGATGCCACCTCACACCTTTCAGAATGGCTATTATCAATAAATCAATAAACAAATGTTGGTGAGAATATGGGGAAAAGAGAAACCCTCGTGCACTGTTGATGGGGATGCAAAATGATGCAGCCACTGTAGAAAGCAGTATGGCATTACCTCAAAAAATTAAAAATCGAACAGCTTTATGACCCAGCAATTCTAATTGTGGAAATATTTCCCAATAAACTGAAACACTAATTCAAAAGAATATATGTACCACTATGTTCATTGCAGCCCAAGTGCCCATAATTAGATGAGTAGATGAAAAGGCTGTGGTACACTTACACAATGGAATACCACTTGGCCATTAGAAAGAAACATCGTGTATGGACTGGAGATTATTATGTGAAATAAGCCAGTCAGAGAGAAAGACAAGGGCCTTTTGATTCCACTTTTATGTAAATTCTAATGAACAAAATAAACAAGCAAAATAGAATCAATTTCATAGATACAGAGAACAGGTTGACAGCTATCAGAGGGCATGGAGATTCTGGGGGACTGGGTGAAAAAGATAAAGGGGCTAAACAAAGGAAAAACATTTATATATAAGACAACATAGTGGCGATTGGAAGAGGAAAAGTGGGTGGGTTGAGGTATAGTAGGGTAAAAGGCAGATAGATAGTGGTAGAGTAAGACTTGACTTGGGGTTGTGAACACAAAATGCAATATGCAGATTATATATTATAGAATTGTATACCTAAAACCTGTATGATTTTGTTGACCAGTGCCACCCCAATAAATTCAATAAAATTTATTTAAATCCAATATAATTATATGCTCCTTGCTTAATATTTTCCAGTTTATGATTCATTCATGTGCATGCCTTTTATAAGGTTAAGAGATAAGTATAGTATTAAGGTTCATCAGATTATGCCATAGCTTTCAAAGTTGAGAAAGTCAACAGATAACTGAAAAGTATGGTAGCAGAAAGTAAATTCCTAAGAGAAAAGTACTAGAGATAAATGTCCCTGTAAATTTTTAAAGAGGATTTTCTGGTGGAACTTGAACTTCTAGCTTTTAGTAATTGAGAAGAAAATATCAATAAGTGAATAAAATGAAGAGATAAGTGAAAAACAACAAAATTCTTTACATTTTTAAAGAGTAAAGAATATTGTGGGCTAATTGGACTGACTAGGTTTGTGGGTATCTTGAGAGTTCAGTATATACGGTGTTACCCTGGTCACAGGCATTTGATAAGTAAACTGTATTTAAATAGAATTCTTGGTTATGTAAGATTATCCTGTAAACTTTATAACTTCTTAAGATATAGTGAGCAGCACAGAAAGTAACAGTGACAGGGGCTCAATAAATATTCCATGACCAAGTTTATTTATATTTAACTTTAAGGACATCTTTAAAGTATATTCTACTCTATCTGGGAGTTTTACTTTTTCATTTGCTTTATCCTGTAACAGCTAAAATAACATTCTAAAATCCTGGGGAAGTGTGATCTTTGGCCCTGTAGCATAGAAACATTTTTTAAGTCTGTGCATGCTCTGTGCTAGTTTGAACACTAAGTGTTTTTAAATGAGAAACTCTGGAAAAGGAGAGTCTGCTTTATTATCCATCAGTTCAGAAAAGGAGGGCATGAGCTATGAGATACTGACAATATTTATTCTAATACAATGGACTAAGAGAAGCTTCAAACTGAAAGTCATTCACTCACTAATATATGGCTTTTAAAAAACATTTCCTTTTTTATGTTTTCAATATGACAAAGTGTTCTAGTGCTATCCACTTACTACCATAGTGAGACCTTGAAAGAATGAACTACATAAATAAATAATTGCCTTTTATGGGTTCCTGTTTTCTGCAATTTCAAATACAGACTTAAAAATGATTATAATCAGAGAGTATTCTACAGTATATTAATATGACAAGAGGTTTCTATTATAATTGAATGAAGAATATTCACTAGAGCAAAAGAGAAACATTCATTAAAAGTTATTTTTAATGTTTTTGATTAGTATTGTCATTTTTTGAATAATTAATTATAAATCCATACAATATAGGTTTGTTTATAATACTAAAAACAACAATGCCAGAGCATAAATGAGACAAGGTTAAAGATATACACACAGTGCACACACAAACACACATACAAACACAGTATGATATAAAGCAAATTCAAACTTCAAAGGATAAGGGGAATATTATCAATTCATGCCTTTGGATCAACTGAATAATATCTGACCAATTTATTTTGTAGTTATTTTCTGAAAATCATTATTTGTGCTGTGACAGATGAGTCTACATAGAGTTCCATAAACTAAATGGTTTGTCTATCCCCAAATTCATATGTCAAAGCCTAATTCCTAATATGACAGTATTTGGAGGTGTGGTCTTTGGAAAGTGATTAGGTCTTGGAGGCTTAGCTCTCAGGAATGAGATTAGTAAGAGCACTTATAAAGGAAGCCCCAGAGAACTCTCTTACCCCCTCGGGCCCTGTAAGAACACAGAGAGAAGATGGCCATCTATGAACCAGGAAGCAGACTCTCACTAGACGCTGAATCTGCTCGCACCTTTATCTCGGACTTCTCTGTCTCCAGTACTATGAGAAATAAAATAATCTTATTTATAAGCCACCAAGTCTGGTATTTTGTTAAAGCAGCCTGAACCAACTAAGAGAATAACTTATTTTTATAGCTTTTTAATATATTTCAGGACGAACCCCATAAAAGAAGAATTCCTTTTAAAATTTCAGTCTGGCTCCATTAAATTGTCATAGTTTTGAGAAAAATGACCAGTCTGTGTGTAATCCAACTTGAAAGTCCATTTTTTTCTTATACTTCAGACAAGTGAAGTGAATTTCCTAGTTAAGTTTTGCATATATATATTGACAAAAGTGAAGCTAGAATTCAGGTCTCAAGATTCCCAATTTGGCATTCTCTCCACCAGAAGACTAAAAAGAATATTCTTTTCAAGAAATGGTGCTGAGACAACTAGATATCCACATGCCGAAGAATAGTTTGATTCTTTTAACTCATACCATACACAAAAATAAATTATAGGCCTATATTTAAAAGTGCAAACTATAAAATACTTAGAGGGATGTATAAGAGTAACTCTTCATGACTTTGAGTTATGTAATTGTTTCTTAGTTCTTAGACACCAGAAACACAAGCAACAAAAGAAAGAATAAATAAATTGGACTACATCAAAATTAAAACTTTCTATCCTCTAAAGGATACTATCATGAAACTTTTGTCAAGGATACTATCATGAAATTGAGAAAGGGATTTACTATTTGAAAATCATATGTCTGATAAAGGAATAGCAAATCATATATCTGATGAGGGAATACAAATATATTTATAAAACAAATATAAAGATATAGTTAAAAGTGGGATGTTATTTATATTCTGTAATGCAATTAGCTGATAAAAATTTATATAATATACTTAATTGCATTTTATTGCATCACTCCCTTTTACTCTTAATATAAAAAAATTTTTAGTTTAACCTTCTAAGAATTTGAAATCATCCAAAATTTGAGGAGACAGGCAATATACCACCAACTGCCATTTGAAAGGATATAGATAAGTTAGAGTTTACAATTAATATTGACGGTTTGACTCATTTTATTGTCTGTCTCTTTTACTCACCTCCCACTCTTCTTTTTCTGTTTCTTGAAAGAGACAAAATGGAAATCTGGTTCATTTAGCAAAGGAAATGTATTTTTCTTTGGGAAAATCTCCTTTACCAAACAGTGTTATTTATGCTATTGCCAACTACAGTTTATAACTTGCCAATATGTCTGTTTATTTGAAGTTTACATTCTTGATCTACTGGAGTAACATATTACATATTCCACATTTTAAATCAAAATTTTATGTAATATGTGGTCATTTAAATCTGTTCATCTGATCTGAGAAATTTCAGTCTTTCTAACTATCTCTTTCCACAAACTTGGCAGCAATCCCTATTATTGGTCATTATGTTCATAACATATAATTATAAAAGAAGGCTTTTTTTTAAATGGTAGAACTGGAAATAAATATTGTGAGTCATATGCTAACAAGATATTTTCTGCTTGTAGATTTGTTTTGCAAATATATATTCCTCAAGAGAAATGGGGCTTAACTTACCCCATATATTAAGCCTTTTTAAAAGTGACCTTTTCAGTTTTGCTTGAATTAATAGCATTGTATGCAGCTTTATTGTATTTAGGATTGTGACTTGAAAGGATGCGGAGTTCAAACTTTAAACAAAGCTTCCTAGAAATACTGAGGTAGAAAAGGAATTTCACATGTTTGATGTTTCAGTCAAGAGGTTTTCTTGTTTTGCTTTGCATAGAAATGATTTTATTTTTTAAATAAGAAAGTACATTATTTGAATCAGATCACTTGAGATATTTTTATTATTATAGTTGGAACATTTAGTCCCTAATCTGACCTCTGTTCAACATGTTCTGCAAACAGAATTCAGGCATTTGTAATACAGCTACAAATTATATGTACTTGATAAATATAATTTATTTATTTAGTTAGTTAAATTTAACCTTATTTGCCACATGTTTTGAGATTCTTTGGACAGAGTATGAAGAATAAGAACAAGGAATATTAGCAGAGTAGAACATAGACAAATAAAAGAAAAACACAAATTTACCATCTCAAATTCACAAATACTTATTGGAGTTAATAGTTAAATTTGGCTGTTAGTTTTCTGGTAGTCAAGGAGGAAGACCTGATCTCTCCCATCATATCCACTGTTAATAATTTTAAAAAGTATATCTCTTCCTGTCACTTCATTCTCAAATAAATTTTTGTAGATCACTTTTATAGGGAATTACAAATTCTATAGTAATGGTAATGTAGTTTTTATAGTGACCAATTTCTTTGATTAAAAAAGGCCTAACACTAAATCATAATTCCTGGAAAATGATTCTGGGTTTTTGAAGATAACATAATCCAAATTTCTAGTGTTCTGGTGGTTTGATGTGATCCAAAGAAGGAATAAAGAATATGTAGAAGAGCCTTTAGTTTCTACAAATTGTCTTTTATAAACCTACATTATCAGAGAGATCAAGATTCTCCTTCCAGGACCCTGGCCACATAGCTCAGTGGTAGAGCATTGGCCCAGCATGTGGATGTGCCGGGTTCAATTCCTGGTCAGGGCACACAGAAGAAGCAACCATCTGTTTCTCTACCTGTTCCTCCTCTCTCTCTCTCTCTCTCTCTCTCTCTCTCTATTTCTCTCTCTCATTCCCTCCTTCAGCCATGGCTCAATTGACTCGAGCAAGTTGGTCCTGGGCATGGAGGATGCCTCCAGTGCTTTCACCTCAGGTGCTAAAAAAATGGCTCTGATTGTACTGGAGTAACAGTCCCAGATGGGCAGAGCATCACCCCCTGGTGGGCTTGACAGATGGATCCTGGTTCCGGTGCATGTGGGAGTGTTTTTCTCTGCCTCCCCTCCTCTCAATAAAATAAAATAAAAAATTATCTTTCTAGAGTGGTTTAAGATAAGTAAAAATCTTGATGTGCTGGCTATTCTGCTAAACTTTATTTTTATTTATTTGTGAAGAGTTCTAGATATTAGCCATGTTTCCTTCCTGGAATCTCTCAGTAGTCAACTTTGAGAGAACAATATTAAGATAGAGAGATGTTAAGAATAAGTTGCTACTGGTATTTCTCAAACTCATGAGGCCTCGTCAGTGTTCTCACAAATACAATGTGATTAACATAAATTTAATGTCCCTTCTTACAAGGAGTATATGAGTTATAATGCTTTTGCCTATCATTGCCAAAAAGTGTGATTTGGACTGGAATAATAGTAAAGTGAATTTATTTGTAAGCAGAATTATATAGTATGTAGAATTCAATGTAGATACCCTAAGATTTCCAACCCCTGGCATACACACTCTTTCAGTTATTCAGTTAAACATGAATCTAGATATTGATCTGGAGGGATTTTTACAAATATAACTAGAGTCTAAAATAACTTGAACTTTTAAATAATGTTTAAATATTTTTATTTATGGACTTTAGAAAGGAAAGGAAAGATAGAGTGACAAAGAGAAGCATTAATTTGTTGTTCCACTAATTTATGCATTTATTGGTTGATTCTTATATGTGCTCTGACTGGGGATGAAACCTGCCACCTTGGCCTATCAGGACATTGCTCTAACTGACAAAGCTACTGTCCAGGGCCAATAAGTTGACCTTTTAATTGGAAGTTATGAGGGTGGTTCTGAACTAATCATATGAGCCATTTAAAATTAGATAATCTGTTTAGGGCTAGTTGAAAAAATCCGAAATTTGAGGCACAAGACAGATTAGAGCACCACTGCCTGCTTCAAGATGGAGATCATTTGGAAAAAAAAGTCAGGCAGCCTCTAGGAGCTGAGAGAAATTCCTGGTTGAGGGTTCAGCAAGGAAACAAGGACCTTAGTCCTACAACCTCAATGAACTCAATCCTGCTGACAAGAATGAGCTTGTTGTTGATGAAATGGATTTTCTGGTTGAGTTTCTGGGGAATAACTCAGTCTGACCAGAAACCAGATAATTGAGTTTAGCCTTGTTATAACCTGAGCATGATGTCTGTGCTAAAATTCTGAAATACAGAACATTCAGCTAATAAATGGGTGTTGTTTCAAACTTCTGTATTTGGTAATTACTTTATGCAACAATATAAAACTAATGTAGCTACATCAGTGAAATTTTCAGTGGTAGGGTTGGGCGGTCTTCAGATATGATTTAAAAGAGTTCTGGCTCCAGCCTGACCAGGCAGTTGCACAGTGGATAGAGTGTCAGACTGGGATGTGGAGGATCCAGGTTCGAGACCCCGAGGTGGCCAGCTTGAGTGCGGGTCATGGGGTTTGAGCAAGGCTCACCAGCTTGAGCCCAAAGTCGCTGGCTCCAGCAAGGGGTCACTCGCTCTGCTGTACCCCCCTGCCCCCCGCCGGTCAAGCACATATGAGAAAGCAATCAAGGAACTAAGGAGTTGCAACGAAGAATTGATGTTTCTAATCTCTCTCCCTTCCTGTCTGTCTGTCCCTATCTGTCCTCCTCTCTCTCTCTCCATCTCTGCCACAAAAAAAAAAAAAAAAAAAAAAAAAAAAAAGGAGTCTGGTTTCATTCCTCTAAAAGGACCATGCCTTTGTTCCCATGTTTTCCTGCTAGGGGAAATCATTTTCAGGTTCAAATCCACATACTGCCAATTCCAGAAGGAGAGATAACCTCTTCACATACCTCAGCACATAGGCATTCCCTGAGGATTCAGTTGGTTTCAATCAGTGGCAAACCTGGAATTTGGTTGGTAAAGCAACATTGGAAACCAAATTTCAGAAAGGTCACTTCAGTGAAGTTATATCAAATTTTATATGAGATTTCTCATTCTTCTGTTCCCTTCATGCAGATGAAAGTAGTTTTTATGACAGGAGACTGCTTTTACTATGAAACTCCATAAACAGTAGAACTTTGCTCCCCATTTATTCTTTCTATATTATGGCTAATTAAGTATATCCAGTATTTTTCTTCCCAGATAGGTGTAGGTTTATTTCTAATACTTAGCTCTTGTCTCTTCCAACATGTTTACCCAATAAGTGTAAACTTCCAAATACTTATTTCTCTTTTAAATCAGACCATAGCAGTGGTGGGATTCAAAAAATTTAACAACAGTTTCTCTGCCCTAATGACTGTTTTAAGTATAAAAAAAAAATGCTATACCAAAAGGAAGTTTTTTATGCATTTAATACTCAAGAACAAAAGAGGTACACAAAACTATGTTATACGAATTTTAAAATATTAAAAAAAATAATACCTGATAAAGAAGCAATAAAACTTTTATTTAAGGAATTTCCATATTGCTGCTTTAATATGATGATGATGATGATGATGATGATGATTAAGTGAGAGGCTGGGGGGTAGAGAGACAGACTCCCACATGCACCCCAATCGGGATCCACCAGCAAGCCTTCTATGGGTTGATACTTGCCCATCTGGGCCATTGCTCCATTGTTTGGAAACCAGGCTATTTTAACTCCTGAGATGAGGCTATGGTGCCATCCTCAACACCTGGGGTCAACTTGCTTGAATGATCTATGGCTGTGGGAGAAGGAGGAGGGAGGGAAGAGAGAAGGAAGCAGATGTTTGCTACTCCCGAGTGCCCTGACCGGAAATTGAGCCTGAACTTCCAGAGGCCAGGCAGATGTTCTACCGCTGAGCCAAGTTTCAAGGGCCTTGTATTGCTGCTGCTGCTCCTTTTTTTTTTTTTTTTAAGCTAGAAGCATGGAGGCAGTCAGACAGACTCCTGCATGCACCTGACCGGGATCCACTTGGCATGCCCACCAAGGGGCGATGCTCTGCCCATCTGGGGTGTTGCTCCTTTGTGGCCAGAGCCGTTCTAGTACCTGAGGCAGAGGTCATGGAGCCATCCTCAGCACCTGGGCCAACTTTGCTCCAATGGAGCCTTGGCTGCAGGAGGGAAACAGAGACAGAGAGGGGAAGGAGAGGGGGAAGGGGAAAGCAGATGGGTGCTTCTCCTGTGTGCTCTGGCTGGGAGTCAAACCTAGGACTTCCACACACTGGACCGATAACGCTCTACCTCGGAACCTCCTGGCCAGGGCTCATATTGCTTCTTGATTGGTGCTCTCACTTGCAATATTTTTCACCTAGATGGAATGAACATTACTATGGGCACTTAGAATATGATATTGCACAGATGAGCATTAAAAAAGGTTAAGGAACGTAAATTTGTGATTTCCACATTGCACTACTGCCAAGGTGCCCACCTTAGAGAGAACCCTGATAACAAGTGTCATTCTAGCAACCGGTTCACCAAACTCAACAAAACATTAGTATTGGTTCTATGGAACCAGTGAGAACCAGCTGAATCCCATCACAGGACTGTAGTCAATTTTAATTTTCTATCTTTTTCCTCCCTCCCTCCTTCCTTCCCTCCCTCCCTCCCTCCTTTCTTTTCCCTTTTTTTCTATCTTTCCTTCCTTCTTTCCTTCCTTCCTTCCTTCCTTCCTCCCTCCCTCCCTCCCTCCCTCCCTCTCTCCCTCCCTCTCTCCCTCTCTCTCTCTCTCTCTCTCTCTTTCTTTCTTTTTCTTTCTTTCTTCTCGCATGAGATCATGGTTTATTATGAAAGAATAGAACTGAGGAACAACCAGATGGAAGAGATATACCGGACAAGGTGCAACGAATGGGCATGGAGCTTCCATGTCCTCTCCTGGTGCCACTCCCCCCAAATCTCCATGTAGTTTATTTTATTTTTTAATGACAAACATTTATTCTTTCTAAAATTATAGACCATTTAGCTTGATAGATAGTTTCTTCATACTCTATTTATTTCTTAGTAAATGAGAAATCTTGGCTCTTGGGCCTGTATTCCACATAAGGATGCTGTATCACTTTATTCTATCACAATGGGTAGAACATTTCAGGGTAAACAAGAAAATAATTTAAAATAACTGATGGACTTTTTCCTTACCTTTATCCCATACATAAATTCACTATTAGCTAGGTAGTATGATTCTCAGTTTAACTTTAAACTGCTGTTAGAAATTGGATTGCTCAGAATGATCTTGATGAAATGTTTAATAATTTCTAATGGGATAAACAAGTGTATATCTTACCTATGTTATTTTAACATATTATAATGTTATGATAAACTTTCAAATGAACTCTTACCACATGGTTGCTTTTACCCTCCACTCAGCTATAATCCATATAAAAGAGAAAAATATACATTTACCTTTATACTGGTGACAACTTTTTTTTTTAATTTTTATTTTATTCATTTTAGAGAGGAGACACAGAGTGAGAGAGAGAGAGAGAAAGAGAGAGAAAGGTGGGGAGGAGCTGGAAGCTCAACTCCCATATGTGCCTTGACCAGACCAGTGCAGGGTTTTGAACTGGCGACCTCAGTGTTCCCAGGTCGACGCTTTATCCACTGCACCACCACAGGTCAGGCCACTGGTGACAACTTTTAAGGTCAAAAGCTGGAAATGCAATTATTAGTCAATTGACTACTGATTATTGTGTAGGAAGAATGATTAAAGATAAACATATCTCTAAAACAAGCAATTTAAGAAGCTTTTCTTTAATGTTTTACTGAATTAAATCCAGAAAATATGTGCAGCTTGCCAATTATTTTAATACTTAGACATACATTTTGAAACAAGTTTTATTTTAAGGGATTTAGAAGAAGTTATGTTGCATAAAGTGAGAAATTTTGAGATTATTTAATATATTTGTTCATTGTATAGGCTTTAAATGTTTTCCAACCAGATTAAAATTATTAGCACTACTTATGCATTAAAAATGCCCTGAGTTTTTAAAGGATAGACTGATGATATTTTCATATATTTTCTTAACTTATGCTTATGCTGAGATACTTGATATTTAAGTATGGGGAGGCATTCTGAAACTTCATTAGGGGATAGGCTTCCTACTCTCAGTCTGGCTGACAGTAGACATATTATATCTGTTTAGTATTTCCACTCAATAATCAACAAAAACTTAATTTCAAGGAATACTGTATATATATAATTCATGAGGAAGCTAAATGGGTACAGAAAACCTTTTTTTATTGAATAGTTTTGGTTCCTCAGTTCCTACCTGAAGGCTGTGTTACAAGGTATTCTAAAAGTGACTAATAAAACATGCTGCAGATCTTACTTAGGCTTTGGGGTTGAGAGTGAAGAATGGACTGTCATGCTTAAGGTTTACCACATGGCAGTGTCTTCTCTACAAGGACCCATTGAAGGTGTTTCTCCTACATTTCAGTTCCAGGAGGATCTGTAATTTTTCTAAACAACTGGTTTGATTTATTGTTGAGGGGGATATAAATGGCATAATTTATTGTGCTTATTTTTTTCCTTTGATTGGTAAAATGCTCAGATTTGTATATTTAGTTCTCTTCTCACTGATATGTGTCTTACTCCAAATATTTTATTCACCAGTATTAGTCCTAGCATTTGACTTTTTCTACCTTTAATCTCCATTTGACCTCTTTTTCTCATTTACTTTTTATCTCATCATATAAAATATAATTAACCAATAAATAATCTTCTATTTTAAAAGGTCATTCTCTCTGATGGAAGGTTTAGCTCTAGGAAGATGACTTAGAAACAGGTGAGCTAGACAGTGATATCTGTTTATCCAGCCAGATCAGCCATTAACTCTGGTGGTGAATAACTGAGCAGAAGTCTAAGACATACTGCTATCACATCTATTATTTATTGATTTATTTGCTTGTTGTATATTTTTCCCTTAAAGGTATTTCAAGTATTGAGGTGTTTACACTGAGTTCTAAATGTGATGATAAAGCAAGACAAATATTCTAAATGAATGCAGCCATATAGTAAAAGAGAACTCTACAGCTTTACATTTTTGTTATATTTTTAGATAAATATAAACATATAGTAATAAAACCATCATATAAGTACATATATTTTTTACTGCATCAAAATAATGGCACTGTGATTCACTACCATCAAAATAAAAATAAATAAGTAAATAAAATAGATGTCAAGGAAATATTCATTTAACAAGAAAAATAGAGCCTGACCAGGCAGTGGCGCAGTGGATGGAGCATCGGACTGGGATGCAGAGAACCCAGGTTCGAGACCCCGAGCTCGCCAGCTTGAGCGCGGGCCCATCTGGCTTGAGCGAAGAGCTCATCAGCTTGGACCCAGGGTTGCTTGCTTGGTCTGCTGAAGGCCTGCAGTCAGGCCACCTGTGAGAAAGCAATCGATGAACAACTAGGGTGTTGCTACGGCAACAAAAGACTGGTGATTGATGCTTCTCACCTCTCTCCGTTCCTGTCTGTCTGTCCCTAGCTGCCCCTCTCTCTGACTCTCTCTCTGTCCCTGTACAAAAAAAAGGGAAAGAAAAATAGATGCTTGTTCCTGGACCACCTAATCAGAATCTCTATGATTTTGCTTGGATATGTACTAGCGCTATCTATCTATCATCTATCTATCATCAATGAAGTGATTTTGATGTGTAATTAGGTTTGAAAATTATTCTGTTAATAATGTAAATGTTATTAAAAACCTACCTCCAGAAAACAATTTATCTTTGAATTGTAAAAAAAAAAAAAAATGCTGGTGATAAATAAATAGATATAGATATAGGTAGATATTTGAGACATTACTCTTTCAACACAAATAAGTGTGAAATTTTATTTTACTCTTTATGTTTTAGAGAAAGAGAAAGAGACAGGGAGATAGAGAGAGAGGGACAGGGGAGGAAAGCTTCAACTCACAGTCGCTTTATTTTAGCTGTGCATTGATTGCTTCTACATGCCTTGACTGGGGATTGGACCTTGGGCTCAAGCTAAGCCAGTGACCTCTTCTTGCTCAAGCCAGGCACCTTTGGACTCAATCCAGAAACCTTGGGCTTCAAGCAAGCAGCCTTGGGATCATGTCCAGTCTACTGGGATCATGTCCAGACGTCAAGTTAACAACTTTGGCGTCTCCAACCAGCAACACATTTTCTAGGTGAATGCTGTGTACACTGCTCACCACCCATCAGGCCAGTGTGAGATTTTAAAATTGTTTTTTTTCAAAGACCTTGTTTTTTATAGAAACAGAAAAAGACCATAGTACATTTGGTTTTGTACTATGGGAGTTGAAAATGACTTAAATCTAGACTGTTTAAAATAAAGGTCATCCTTCGAAGTGAGATTTTACTTTCTCAATCCTACTCTGATGAGTTTAAGGATAAAGAGGGAGGAAAGAGAACAGGCTTTAGAGTAGCATCTTCTCCCTTCTTGCTGGTGACTCAATTTTTTTTAATAGTACCAATTCCCAGGGAGACTCATTATAAAGCTGAGATTGAAGAAAAGTAATTAATTCAGGAAGGTTGATATTGAATTTCATGCACCAAAGACTCAGTTTGATTCCTGAAGTGTGAAAGTAATGCTGTGAACTGCAGATAGAAGGAGTCAAGAATAATATGCCCGGCTTTTTGTACACATCTAACAATATACAAATTTAAGAATATTTTCTATTTGTAAGAAAACTTATCTTAGTTAGAAGGTTGGAAAAATATCAACCATGTAAACTTTCTGTTTAGTAGGCCAAATGTAACCTTTTCAGAGACCCATGATAAAATACATATACCTTAGTTTACTTTTTCCGCATTACAAAATATTTTTTCAGTGTAGTAATTAGTTAAAAATCTATATTTCATGCCCCTTCCAACTATTTCCAAATAGTCATACTTCCTCATGGAATGTTAAATATATAGTAAGAAATGATACTTTAAAGGCTTTTATTTTAGAAATTTAGAAATAATAGAGCACATTTTCTTTAAGGTCCATTGATACGCATATAAAAATACATTTTTTACAAAAACACTGCTTTTTAAGCTATAAGATATGCCATTGAAAAATTCTGTAATGAAGCATTTGTTTTTTGGAATTTATATTTTTTATTGCCTATCTAGATTTGAGATTACATATTGTTTAAATATTTATAATTCTTTAATTTTAGTAATTTTTATTATTAATATTTTAGTAATTTTTATCATTAATCCTGATTCAAGATTATTTTGCTATTAAATTATTTGAGGTTATTTAGTAACCAAAATAAAAAGTTAAGGCCTTACTTTATGCAATTCAAAATGAAATCATAGAAATTTAGACCCAGAGAATCAATAGCCTCATTATTTTGTTGATGCACAGCCTGAGAATCAAGGTGGGTAAATGATGCTTACAGGATACTTAATAGCAGAACTAGGATGAGAAACCATCTTCCAAAAAACAGAAGAAAAGAACCTGACTTTCAATGTACAGTTTTTTTGCCCAGGAAGACATATACTACAACCCGTACTTAGCAAGATAGACTAAAATCTAGAGAGGGTAAGCAATTTAACAAAGTTCTGACAATGGTGAATTTCAGAATTCCGATGAGATCCCCAGTCTAAATCCAGGTGTCTCTCTTCCCAGAGCCCATGGAGTAGCAGTTCTCTTTCAACGGCAGCATCCTGCAGTCAGGATCTTTTAAGGAAGAGCCTTTCTTTTCTCCACTGTATGTTTTTGGCTCCTTTGTTGAAGATTTTTCCCCAAATACATGTGAGTTTATTTCTGGACTCTTAATTCTGTTACGTTGGTCTGTATAAAACATATATTAAATATCCAGGTTATTTTAGAAATTACCATTTGCTATTTCTCACATCAGTAACATTAAATAATCTAGTAGGTCATGATGTATATCAAACTTCTCTTGAAAATCCACGATCTCTTTACACTTTTATGTTGTAGATATAAGGGACAAAATACATATATTGTGTTTGCAAACAGAACTATGCAGTGTTTCTTTTTCTTTCAGCTATAACTTTATTAGCATTGAGATTTTTAAAGTGATTTATTTTCTTGATATCAAAAAAGGTATACAACTTTAAAGCCTATGTGTTAGATATTTATGAATTCTTTATTTTTTATATTTCCTATTTTTTAAAATATATTTTCTATATTTTCTAAGTGAAGGAGTTAGCAAACAAGGAGCTAAAGTGACTAATTAAAACATTTATAAGAAGATATAACTCAGTTATTACTCTTAATATTATCTTGCAGCTATCTTGAGCAATAAAGTGAGAGAAAGACAACAATATCCTCCTGAATTTGATGTTTGAAACAGTATTACATTTAGACAATGGATTGATGTGCTAATATATTCTGTCGGAAAAGCTAACTGAATTTGACAGCAACCTTATTAAAAATATACAGAAATAATTTGCTTTATGAAAGACAGTGAATTTTTTATTTTACTTTAAACAAGATTCCAGAGGATTCATTCTGACATAAACTTTTATTAAAGTAACATTTGAAATATAATTTATGCTTTCTTTTTTTAAAGAAATGGCATTTGTTTATTATCTTTTTTAATAGGTAGATACCAATATATTTATAAATTTTTTAAAGGAAGATACTGGGATAGCAATTAAGGAAACATTTCTTAGCTGCAGATGTTGGAACTAATTTATTTTGCATAATGATAAGTAATCCAAGATGAATGAATCATATATACATTACATATGATTACTATATATGTGTTGCAATAATATGTGTATATATGGAAATATATGCATATACAGATATGGATCTAAAGATAAAGACAAGGATATTGTTGAGAAAGTATATTGTTATAATCTAGATTGCTGTTAATTTAGATTTATGAAATACCATATATTTTCAAGCTCGAGGCAAAATAAAACATTTTTCAATTAAAAGGATGGATCTAAGGTTTTGGAACTTGACCATGAGATGTTTATCAGCAGTGTCATAAATGAAAAAAAAATCATCATCATTATAAAAATGGGTGTTGGGAATACAGATGGGAGAGCTGCTGTTCTTCGATTGTGACTAGATTAATAAAATGCAGTGTTTACAACCCATTTGAAACTTAACACTGGGGAATACATTTTTAGTACCACTTTGGGTGTCTTTTGCTTAAAAAATTCTTGACTGTTGAATGAAAGTATTTGGCTTCAAATCCCAGATACAAGTTTATTAAAAATTGTAATGGTTCTTAGAGACTATAAAGTGAAATGAAGTGCACAAAATGTGTATTTCCAGTGATTGGCTTTAAAATGATTTTTTACATGACTAATTTCAATATTTTCAACTTAAGCAGACTGTTGTTGAATTTAAATGATTATTAAATATTTAACCAGAATGAGAAAAAGAGAGAACCAGGGAGAGAGAAGGGGGGTGTGTGGGTGTGTAATGTATCATTTTTGAGTAAAGTTTTCTTTGATTTTCTTTATAGTATTTTAATAATAAAATGTGTGTCCTATATTAACATGTTATGCTAATATGAATCTAATAGTATTTATATGAAACAGAATGTAATTTAGGTAATAAAGCATACTTACTGTAACTATATTTTGATAAAGGGTGTGTCTTATACATGGAGTATATAGTTAATAAGAAAAGCCATATGAAATATTCTGTCAAATAATATATATATGTTTTATGTAGAAAATTAAATTTAATGGGGTGACATTGATCAATAAGAGTACATAGGTTTAAGGTAAACATTTCTCTAGCATTTGAACTATTGATTATGTTATATACTCATCTCCAAAAGTCAGATCATTTTCCTTCACCTTATATTTGCCCCTCTTTCCTCCCCTCCTTCCCCTTCTTCTCTCCCTGGTAACCTTTTTACTTTTATTTATGTCCATGAGTCTCATTTTCATATCCCACCTATGCAAAGAATATTTAATATGTAACTTAAAATTATACTATTTTTTTAAACAAAAGCATTTGGAATATGATAATGAGTATTTTACACTTAACATAATTCTACTAAATGTTTTTCTGCTTCAAATAAACAAACAGGAGAGAATACTTAAAATATATCTTACTTAACAGACCCCTTACTGAAAATTCAGTGTTTATTACTAATGAGTTGAAACTTATGAGGCAGTAAGGCAAGAGAACAGTGGGCAAAGATCCTGAATTCTGTAATTTTGAATGGCAGCTGACCTAAAAGGAAGATGTGGCTCCTTGTGGACATTTCTTCTTAATATAATCATTTTTGTGTCTAGCTAAAATAAGTTTGACTTCATGGAGCACAGCTACAAGCAGTAGAAATCCCACAGAAACTACTATATAAGCCAACTAATAAGGCTATCAAGTTCCACAGATACTGTCAGAAGACACAAGACACCTGGAGTCACCAGAAAAGAAAGAGGCACAGTAGTTGCTGGTTCCTCATGCTCAGAATGCCACAGAATTACGCAAAGCACCAGTTGGAGTCTGCAGGAGCACTGGACACACCACCAGTGAAGAAACCTGAGTGTATAGGACATATCAATTTTATAGCAATCATTAAGCAAGACTCTTCTTTCATCATTAGGAGACCAGGCACATCTCAGAACTACCTAATGCATTCTGTGATGCTGTCTCAATTCTCAGAATTCCAGTGTCATAAACAATCCTGAATGGTGACCGGAATGAGACAATAGCCAAGCAAAACAGCAAGAGAACAAGAAGCCTGTGGTGATGAACTGCTTCTCTATACTTTTCTCCCTTCTTTTGTTATCCAGAGCTCACTCCTTGTAACAATATCTGCTCCAAACCTCATTCCAATCACATCCTCCAGAAAAGCAAGACTCTGAATTCTTCATCCTAGGAAAGCTGTGGTCTTGACTCACATTTGTGCTCTTTTGGGGGGCAGTATACTGTGGTTTGGTTTGAGAAATCCTTAACATTTCCTGAGAGGTCCCTTGTACTGATTGATAATACCAATTGCATCTCACCTTCTTTCCAAAGAATGCTAATTGATTTTCTTAGGCTTTAAATCTTCTACTGAGCTTAAAGAGTGATTTATAAGAAAATTGAAAAAGAAATTTTTATGTGTTGACAAAAGTCTCTTGTAACAGTGTAGTTACCTTCTAATAAATGTTAATAGAATCAGTTGGCACATGTAAATAAAATGCAACTAACTTTAGTTAAAACTATTACTTTTGGTTTTCATTTTACTTTCATAATTAACTTGCTTTTAAAATAAAGAGCAACAGATATTAATTCAGTAAATTAAGTGCAAGGGTCCTTGGCCTGAAGTCATCTTGCTGATGACACTCTATAGCCAGACAAAGTTGACTGGTTTGGCTGGCTAGTAGATATCTTATTTTCACTTCTTTAACTTATATGTCTGATCTGTATAAAGTCCATACCTTGTTGAGAAGTCTTCCTAAATAGGAACACTTCTGTTCTTTAGTCAACATACACATACACTTAGTACATTTTTTGTGGAGAAGGTGGAAAAACAAACTTCCTATGACAGCCAGACAAAGAGGGAGCCACCAGGAGACTAGCGACCAGTGAGAGAAAGCAATCAAGACTCACTCTTTGTCTTATGATTTTCTCTCAAGTGGGCTAAGGGAGGCTGAATGAACCTCGTATTTGAAGTTTGGCTTCCTAATAATTGTGTGACCTGGGTTAATTTACTTTTCTGAACCTCTTTCCCAAACTATAAAATTTGACTGATAATAATTAGTTCATAGGATTTTCATAAGGAATATTTGAGGATCAGTTGTAATTTGTTTCACGGTCATAACACTTTATTCCTACTTGGTATTTAATAAATGTTTGCTGTTATAATTGCTGTCATTGCATTATCCTTTGAGAATAAGGCCCAAAACATAATAGAAGTTTCTGTGGCCCCCCAAAATCAGAACATATTAGAAGAAAGAGAAACATTTAGGTAGACATTCAACTTCTCTTATATGAACAGTTGGATAAAATATTTGTCTTTTAAAAAAAAATTGTCTTTATCAGAGTCAGTTTTACATAATTTAAAAGGGTAGCAGCTGTTGATATATATGTACCCACTGCTTAAAAATGCAATCACGTGATGAATTCTTTGAGCAAATGTATGTGTTTGTTCATAAGTTTTCTGAGTATTAGAAAAAGTCCTATCTGGAGATGACTGTTTTCCTGTGACAGTTTCTTTCCGGAGGCCCCTTATTTCCCCGAAAGCAGCCCACAGACCTCGTGATGCTAATGCTGATCTGAAGGAAGCTGACATAACACAGATTAAATGAAAAGAGGACCGTCTTGCTCAAGTAAAAAAAGATAGATGTAAAGTTTTAATTAATAACTAAATTAAGAATTAACTTTTAGGAAATTCACCTTTCTCATAGTTGCAGGGCGAAATTGTTTTACTCATAGTGTGGTAAAAATCACTGTGTTTTTGAAGCTATGCTATATGCTGACTATGGCTTACATGCTTTTACAGTATGAAATAGACTAATATAAGCAATTGGGTAATTCTGAGAAAAATCTTTAAGAACTCTGTAAGCCTTTTGAATATTTTAGTAAATAAATATTGATATACTGATATGGTAATCCCATGTTCATATTTAAATATTTCAAGGAGGATATTACTATTTTAGGAATAGGCAAATAGAGATTGGAAAATATTTGAGTTCTGAAGTATTAAAAAGGGATTGAGAAAAGTCATATTTAATGCATATATTTCAAGCTTCCCAGAGATAAGAAGGTGTTTTTTTTTAATATACTAGATTTATTTATTGTACTTTATAAACATTTAATGAATACCTATGATGTTATATTATTTATCATATTTATGGATATAATGTACTATGTTTTAAATAATTTCCACAGATTTATGTGATGTTTTCAATGGAATGGTAGACCTATTTGCAATAAATTTCCCCTATTAGTCATGTATAAACAATAGAGTATGTACTATAAAACAATAGGGTATAAATTATGTTCAGTGTTTTTCAAAACTAGCCACCCATGAGAATTACTTGGGAACATTTGTTAAAAATAGAGATTCGGGTCCCCATTTCAAGTTCAGATTCTCATTCTTATGGCACCATAAATCTGACTTTTCACCAACCCAGAGTTGATTCATGGAAGTAATTTCAGCATATGTTAAATGAGAAGAGGAGAAATAGAGACAAACTCCTGCATGTGCCCCAGGCAGGGGTTACTGACCCACCCAGAAACCCCCGTCTGTGGCTGATGCTGGCATCAATGGAGCTATTCCTAGTGTGTGAGGCTGATGCTCTCAGACCACCCCAGCCATTCACAGCACCTGGGGCAATGTTTAAACCAATCAAGCAGCTGGCTACAGGATATGAAGAGGGACAGAAGCAGGGAGGGAGGGAGAGAGAAGCAGACTGTTGCTTCTCTTGTGTGCCCTGGCTGGAAATCAAACCTGGGATGTCTATATGCTGGGCCGACGTTCTATCAACTGAGCAAACTGGCCAGGGCCAGTTTCAGCATTTGTTGAGAAGCGCTACTCTCCCATAAGTGAAGAGAAAGTTGTTTACTGACTTGTAACATGTTTTTCCCCCTAAGGAACACAAATTGTGTTAATTTATCTTTTTAGACATTTCCCTTATAAATAAATACTCTTCCAGTACTGCAAACATCTTTACTTTTTTTCATTTATCCATTGGTAAGAATGTGTCTTGGAAGGGAAGATTTTGACTTGGCAAAACTATAATCTAATTCATCAGACTTTAGTCTTTTGAGATTAGTACCACAAAACTGAAAACACAGGTTTCTTCTTTTAATGTTTAATTCTATTTTAATTTGAAACCTTTCACTTTTATAGAAAATCATCATAAATATGTCTGCATTTTCCCATTCACACTGGAAAATTCTAAGGATAAAGACATAATTAAGTTATAAGGATCACTCTATACCTGAGATTATACTTATAAACCAATTTGAAGTTTCTCCTGTGAGATACCTGTGAATCTAAAAGGTTAAAAGTGGAGATTTACTGCATACTTCAAACTAAAATATAAATATTATTGAAAAATAGAATTTTCCTTTTTTTTTAGTAACAATCACCAGAGTTTGTTTTGTTTTGTTTGTTTGTTTTTAGTGAGGGGGGGGCAGACAGGGAGAGACAGAAAGGTAGAGAGATGAGAAGCATCAACTTGTAGTAGCACTTTAGTTGTTCACTAATTGCTTTCTCAGCTGTGCCTTGACTGGGGAGCTCCAGCTGAACCAGTGACCTCATGCTCCAGCCAGCGACCTTGGGCTCAAGCCAGCAACCTTGAACTTCAAGCCAGTGACCTTAGGACTCAAGCCAGAGAAAGGGTCATGTCTATGATCCTATGCTCAAGCCAGCAATCCTGCATTCAAACTGGAGAGCCCATGCTCAAGTTAGATAAGCCTATGCTGAAGCTGGTGAGCTCAGGGTTTTGTATCTGAGTCCTCAGCGTACCAGGTGGACACTAACCACTGCGCCGCCACCTGGTCAGACAATCACCAGGTTTCAAGGAAACAGGTTTTTATAGAAATTATTCCTGGGACTTGGTATGATTAGGAGAAAGACATATTCACATACATCCTACTGAAACCAAGGTGATTTCAGTTAGTTGGCTCAGAGCCTCAGGCATAATGAATCAATGTAGAACCTTAATGAAAGTGATTGTGTATAAAGCAACACAGTAGAAATGACTGGTCTTTTTCTCTCTTTTTTATTTTTTAATTGTTTTTACCTCCCTGAAAACAGATGTGGGAGGATCCCTTTGGATAAAAGAACAGTATAGCGGTTGTATTTCCTCATGTATTATCTCCCATCTGTCCTCAAATATCTCCCTTTCTGGCCCTTTGCCTTCAGCCTATTCTCTCTTGAAGCAGCTGCAGTCTGGTCTTTCCTTTCACGATCGCACTGACACTATTCCCTCTAAGTCACCAAAGACTTTCGGATTGCTAAACCCAAAGGAAGCTTTCCAAGTCTCAGTCAGTGTTGTGCCAGGCTGCATCAGAAACTTGGTAAAAGGAAAAAGGTGTGCCCTACCTGTACTTATTATAATATCTTCCTATATCTTGAAACAAGTGAGAAAAGTTAATGAAAACTTTAGAGTCAGAAAACATAATCTAGAAAGCACCATGCTTCCCAAATTCTTGGCACACTATTGTTACTCCCACAACCCTGCCCCGTGGGAAAGTGTAGGCTTTGCAAGACTAGAACCTGTAGTTTGTTGGTATTCACAGTAGATAACGAGGGTAATAAAGCCAACAACAACCTTTCTTCATTTAATTTTGGATATTTTGTTCATCATGGGTGTTTTTGCATTATTTTTTTAAACAAAAGAATGCATTTACATATTATTTATCTTGATTCCTGATATTTTATATCTCTAACATTGTTTATTGCACAAGATGTGACTGTTATTCACCTCACCCTGAATTCCAGCCATGCTCTTATTACTTGACCTCTTTGTGCATTTGATACTATTATTTCCTGTCTCTTAAATCTGTCTCCTCTGAACTTCTGTGACACTGTTGTCCTGCGGTGCCTTTCCTTATCACCAAATACTGCTTGTCAGTATCTCTCTGGGGCTGTCCTCTTCCGGACCGTCGGTGTTTGGGGGCTGTTGGGACTCACTGCTCTAAGCATGCTGCTGTTTGTACTCTTGCTGACTGCATTATCATTGCTGCAGCTATTGCTTTATTCCACTCTTACTATTTCACAGTTGAACAGTTCAACAGGCTACTTTCAAATTCCGTTAATCTGCATGCTGGCTCCTTTCTGATCCACAACAGAGACAGGATGATTTTATCCAAAGTGACACTGGGGAACAATTTTTTTTTTTCATTTTCTGTTGCATGAGGTTTTAGAACTTTTCTATATATGTCTGAATAGCTGATTGCAAATCTGAAATCCATTTTTCGGTGCATGCTCTAGTTTTTTGCAATTTTAATTTTTTGTTACAGTTAATGGCAGGCATTGGTTTTTAAACTGGAGTTAAAAGGCAACGACTCTTGGATTGAACATAAACACAAGGCAATTAATGTTTTACAAACATCACTTTTACATAATTGAATTTGTTTTTAAATGTAAAATATTATTATCTGATAAAAACAGCCTCTTATTTTGTTTTAACATTGAATTATGGCTTTTTCAAGTAGGCATAAATGTAAGAATAGTCCTGACACCTTTTGTTATATATGTGGCTGTTACACACTTCAACGTCAAAGGCACAATATTTCATCATTTGTGACACATGCATATATTGCCTATTTTCAAGTTCCCCTTGGCGATTAAGACAAGAATTGGGTTACTCATATTGTGTGTCATAATTGTGAGGAAAAGCTTTGTGACTGGACAAAAGAAAAATGCAAAGGAATGCCTTTTGGTATTCCCATGGTTTGGCATGAATCTAAGGACCACAGCAGTGACTGTTATTTCAGTCTATCCACACAAAGGGCATCGGCAAGAGAAAACGGCATATGATCACATGTCCTAATATTCCTTTAGCAATGCAACCTATCCCACACTCTGAGACACTCCTGGTTCCAGTTTTCAATGATTTTATTTCTTCTAAGGACTAAGAAAGTGAACATGGTGATCAAGTGTATTTTGATAAGATACATGAGGAAATAGTTGTAGAATTTGAAGTGTCTTCTTCTGATGTCAAGCAGTCATTAACCCATCAGCAGTTTAGCCAACCCATATTGAATGACTTAGTAAGAGACTTGGGCCTATCAAAGAAAACAGCTGAGTTATTAGCTTCCAAGCTTTAAGAAAAGAATGGACTTCACCAGTCAGCTAAAGTATCCCATTTCAGGAAGCCTAAACAAGTTTTTGTGGACCTTTTTTTCAAAAACACTTTGCTTACTGTCATGATTTCAGTTGTCTTCTCAGCCAGCTAGCTGTTACCACTTACAGTCCAACAGAATTGTGGCTATTTCTTGACAGCTCTAAACAGAGTCTGAAATGTGTTCTCTTATACAACGGTAATGTTTATACAGCAGTTTCAAATGGTTATTCAAATCATCTGCAAGAAGATTATAATGACATAAAAATTGTCTTCAACTTTATGAAGTATGAGGAGCATAACTGGATCATTTCTGTGGATTTTTAAATGGTAAATTTCCTGCTAGGACACATAGAGATTTCACAAAGTATCCTTGCTTTCTGTGTTTGTGGGCAGCCGAGCTCTGGAGAAACACTGGACGCAGAAGGGGTGACTAAAATGTGAAGCTCTGGAAGTAGGAATGCAAAATATTGTGAATGAACCTGTAATTAATTGAGGCAGGATCATTTTCCCCCTTCACATCAAACTTGGTTTAATGAAGCAGTTTGTTCAGGCTTTGAATAGAGAAAGTGAATGCTTTCAACATATGATTTCTGCTTTTTCTGCCTTGTCTTTCAAGAAGATAAAAGCAGGTATAATCAATGGACCTCAAATTCGAATTTTCATACATGACTAATAATTTGCGAAGAAGATGAATAAGGAGGAGAAAACAGCATGGCAATCTTTTGTGGTAGTTACAAGGAACTGCCTTGGCAACAAAAAAGAAGAAAACTCTGAACTTCTTTTTCAAAGGATGCGGTTGGCTTTCCACGACATTGGATATAACATGAGTGTTAAGATTGACTTCCTGAATAGTCACCTTGATAAGTTTCCTGGAAAGTCTTGGAGCTGTTAGTGATGAGCAGACTACTGCTGGAGCATCAAATGAGATTGTCCTCAACAAGTACACAAACGCTAGAGCTACAAACGCAAATTTTTGCCTGAATAGAATTTAAATAAGTTTTGCGCAAATTTTATGATTAAAATAAGTGTTTTAATATGTTCTATTTTGAAATTGTAGACAAATTCTGATGCAGTTATATCTTTTAGTATATTAGTGCATTATATAAATTATTATATTTTCACAAATATGATGCCCCAAAAGACATTCTACTTCATTATGTTAAATTAAATGTTGAAAATTTTACAATAAGATGAAAACCTAGAATCTTGAATTGCAAAAGAAAACTGTAGCTTACAGAGAAAATCTAATGTCAGATTTGAGATCAGCACACTCGAATTAGGTAAGAATAAGTGTTTTGTTGGATGCAACAGATATTTTGTTCCCAATATTATGTATGTAATTCATTCATTTGTTAAGCAAATATTTATTTAATGTTTGGTTTTATTATTTTTTATTTTTTGTACCAGGTACTGTTTTATACCATAGGAATAAATCAGTAAATAAAAGAAAGTTTATATTCTCCTGAAACTTTATCTTACTTTTATTTGAATGTTTCTAATGCCTTGTTTTAGGAATTGTGTATAATTATTATCTAAATATATGTTTGTATGATGGATTCAAGTGACTAGGAACATTATTTCTTCCTTTTCTCACATTTTGACTTAAAAATTTTTTAATGTTGTTACTTTTTAATCAATTGTATATGAATGGTGTAAGCTTAAATTCTATTTTCTTAAAAAATCATTTTTATTTAGTGTGTGGAAATGATTACCCACTAAATTATTAGTACTTAGCATTCCCTTTCATTACCAGAAATAGAAAATGATGTTATAAACAGCATATATCTTGCCATTGTCTTTAAACAAATTATAATCTAGTATAGTGACATTGTTTGTTCTGCTTTAATTTTATTTTTAAAATTAATGGACCTTATATTTCAGAGTTGTTTTAGGTTCATAGCCTTGATCCAGGGGCTTCAGAAAGGATTTTGTGTTAGCAGGTATGAAAACAACATCAATTTCCAGGTACATATCCATCAGAGCTATTGTGTGATGAGGTCAATGTGTATTGTGTCAGTAAGCAGTAATATTTTAAAAGGAATATTTTTATCTGAGCAGTAGATATCAACAATTGGTTTAAAATGTTTTGTAGGCCCTGGTCTGTTGGCTCAGTGGTAAAGCATTAGCATGCCATGTATGTGTCCCAGTCAGAGCACACAGAGGAAGCAACCATCTGCTTCTTTATCCCTCCCCCCTCTTGTTTCCCTCTCTCTCTCTCTCTCTCTCTCTCTCTCTTTCCCTCCAGCAGTCATGGCTTAATTGACCTTGGGGGCTAAAGCTGGCTACTTGGCCTCCGCCTCAGGTGCTAAAAATAGCTAGGTTGCTGAACAACAGATCAACACCCCAGATGGGCAGAACATTGTCCTATAGGGGAGTCTGTCTCTGCCTCCCCTCCTCTCACTTATCAAAAACAAAATAAAACATTTATAAACAGATTTTTAATTAAACAGAATGTTTAATTTATAGAGCACAAGCATAATTCTTAAGGACCCTAGAATTTTATTTGTTTGTTTTTTGGTGACAAAGAAAGGGAAAGACAGAGAGATGGACATATAGGGACAGACAGACAAGAAGGCAGAGAGATGAGAAACATCAGTTCTTTGTGCAGCACCTTAATTGTTCATTGACTGCTTTCTCATATGTCCCTTGACCGAGGGGCTACAGCAGACTGAGTGACTCCTTGCTCAAGACAGTGTCCGTGGGCCCAAGCTGGTGAGCCTTGCTCAAATCAATGTGCCCACGCTCAAGCTGGATACCTCGGTGATTCGAACCTGGTTCTTCCACATCCTAGTCCAATGCTTTGTCCACTGCACCACTGTCTGTTGAGGTGAACCCTGGGATTTTAGAATGTTAGAATGGTAAATGAGCAATTCCTTCATCATAAAGTCACCAGCTGCATTATCCCCTAATAAGAGGGTCAACCTGTACTTTGAAGTTTTGATGCCAGACATTGACTTCTTCTTTCTAGCTCTGAAAGTCCTAGATGGTATCTTCTTTAAAAAAAAGGGGCGGGGCTGTTTCATCTACATTGGAAATCTGTTGTTTGGTGTAGCCACCTTCTTCAGTTATCTTGGATCTTCTAGATAACTCCCTGTAGCCTCTACACCAGAACTTGCTGCTTCATCTTGCACTTACTTTTTAAAAAGACAGCTTCATTTCCTAAACCTCATGAACCAACCTCTGCTAGCTTCAGTTTTTTCTTCTACATCTTTCTCTTCTCTCTCAGCCTTCATAGAATTGCAGAGAATTGGAATCTGGCTGTAGATTCGGCTTTGGCTTAAGGGAATGTTATGGCAGCTTTGATCATCTATCTGGAACACTAAGACTTTCTCCATATCAGCAATAGGCTTGTTGCACTTTCTTATCATTTGTGTGTTCGCTGGAGTAGAGCTTTTTATTTTGTCCAAGAACTTATTCTTTGCATTCACAACTTGGCCTAACTTTTGGTTTATCTCAACTTTCCTCACGGAGCTTAATTATTTCTAGCATTTGATTTAAAGTGAAAAAATGTCAATCTTCTTTCACTTGAGTATCTAGAAGCCATTGTAGGATTATTTTCTGACTGAATTTTAATATCATTGTCTCAGGGACTAGGGTGGTTGTAGGAGAGGGAGAAAGATGGGGCAGCTAGTCAGTGCAGCTGTTAGAACACATACAACATATATTAAGTTTGCATGTTTTAAGAGCACAGTTCATGGCTGGCACTCCCAAAACGTATAATAGTAATACCAAAGATCACTGATTAAGAGTCACAGTAACAAATATAATAATAATTAAATAGTGAAATATTGTGAGGGTTAACCAAAATGTAACAAAGAGACAGGAAGTGAGCAAATGCTAGCAGAAATAAATGTCAGTGGTAGACTTGCTCAATACAGGGTTGCCACCAACCTCTTATTTGTAGAAAAACGTAATACTATATGTGTGAAGTGCTAACATGGTGAACAATAAAATGAGGCACGCCTGGATTTACCTACTGAAGAACATCTTGGGTGCATCCAGGGTTTGGCAGTTACTAATAAAGCTGCTATGAATCTGTGTGCTGGTTTTTGTGTGGACATAACTTTTCAACTCATTGGGTAAATACCAAAAAGCATAATTAATGGATCATATGGTAAGAGTATGTGTATTTTTTTAAGATACTTTCTGCCTTCCAAAGTACCTGTACCATTTTGCATTCCCCCTAACAGTGAAGAAGAGTTTCTATTGCTTCACATATTCTTTTTGTCAAGGTTTTAGGTTTTAGCCATTCTAGTAAGTGTAATCATACCACACTTTTTTTTTTTCATACCACACTTTTGTTTTAATATGCAGTTACCTAATGTTGTTCGATGTTGGACATCTGTTTCAATGCTTATTTCCATATGTATATCTTTTGAGGTGCAGTGTCTATTCAGATCTTTTGCCACTTATATTCTTTGGTGCTTGTGGTTCTTTTTTTGTGACAGAGAGACAGAGAGACAGAGAGAGGGACAGATAGGGACAGACAGAGAGGAAGGGAGAGATGAGAAGCATCAATTCTCTGTTGGGGCTCTTTAGTCTCCTTAGTTGTTCATTGATTGCTTTCTCATATGTGCCTTGCCCAGGGGTGTGGGGGAGGCTACAGCAGCACAAAGAACCCCTTGCTCAAGCCAGCGACCTTGGGCTCAAGCTGGTGAGCCTTGCTCAACCCAGATGAGCCCGCGCTCAAGTCTGCGACTTGGGGTTTCGAACCTGGGTCGTCTGCATTCCCGTTCAATATCTGTCTGTGGCATCACTGCCTGGTCAGGTTTTTCTGCCATCTTTTTTAATTGGATCACTCATTTCCTCATTTTTGAGTAATAAAGGTTATTTTTATGTTTTAGATAAGTCTTTTGAAAACATCTTCTCTTGGTTTTGGCTTCTCTTGACAGTATCATCGCAGAGTAGGTTTCTAATTTTAATAAAATCTAACATCAATTTTTATTTTATGAATCATGTCTTTAGTGTTATATCTAAAAAGTCATTGCCAAACCTAATGTCATCTATATTTTCTTTTATATGATATTCTAACATTTCATAGTTTTGAATTTCACATTTAATTTTATATTTATACTGAATTAATTTTTGTGAAGGTTATTTCTTTATGTAGATTAATTTTTTTGCATGTGACTAATAGTTTTAATGCCACTTTCTGAAAAGACTATTGTTTCTTACTTGAATTGCCTATCCTTCTTTATCAAATATCAGTTAATTATATTTGTGTGTATTTATATCTGGGCTTTCTATTACATTTCATTGATCTGTTTGTCTGTTCTTTTACCAATACCACACAGTCTTGATTAGTGCAGTTCTTATTGTAAGTCTTGATATACAGTAGCATCAGTGCTTCAGCTTCATTCTTCTTCAGTATTATGTTGGTTAGTCTGTATCTTTTGCCTATGCATATGAACTTTAGAATAAGTTTCTTAATATCCAGAAAAATAACTTGATGGGATTTTGATTGGGGTTGCAGTGAATCTAATAGATCAAGTTGGAGAAAACTGGCATTTAGCAATATTGTCTTCCTGTCTGTGAACATAGGGTCTCTGTATTCATTTTAGTATGTGATTTTGTTTATCAAAGTATTGTAATACTTTTTCTATAGATTGTATACATATACTGTTACTTTGCACCTAAGTAATTTTGAGGGGTGCTAATGTGAATAGTTTTGTATTTTTAATATGAACTGTCTGTTACCCATTGTTCATATAAAGGAAAACAATTAATTTTTATATATTCAACTTCCATATCAACCTTGCTATAATTGCTTATTAGTTCCAGAAAAATTTTATTAATTTTTAAATATTTTCTACATAGCTAATAATGAAATCTGTGATCAAAGACAGTTTTATTTCTTCATTTCCAATCTGCATGCCTGTTACTTTCTTTTCCTGTCTTATTGCATTAGGTAGCTCTTCTAGTATAGTGTTGAAAAAGAGTGGTAAGAGAAGCATCTTTGGCTTGTTCCTAATCATAGAAGGAAATCATCTAGTTTCTCACCATTAAATCTGATGTTAACTATAAAATTTTTAACATGTATATCAAAGTGAAAAACTTCTCTATTTCTAATTTACTGAGAGGTTTATAATGAGTAAGTGTTGAATTTTTAAAAATATTTTATTTAGACAATTTTAACAAGGTGACGTTTATCAATTAGAGTACATAGATTCAGAGAAAACATCTTCAGATCACTCTGACATTTAATTATGTTCCATACCCATCACCCAAACTCAAATTGTCTTCCATCACCTTCTATTTAGTTTTCTTTATGCCCCTCCCTCTCATCCCTTCCCCTCCCTTGGTAACCATCGCACTCTTGTCCATATTCATGAGTCTCAATTTTGTGTCCCACCTATGTATGGAATCATACAGTTCTTAGTTTTTTCTAATTTACTTATTTCACTCAGTATAATGTTATCAAGGTCCATCTATGTTGTTGTAAAAGATCCAATGTTATCATTTTTTATGGCTGAGTAGTATTCCATAGTATATATGTACCACATCTTCTTTATCCAATCATCTATTGAAGGACTTTTTGCATTCCATGTTTTGGCCACTGTGAACAATGCTGCAATGAACATGGGGCTGAATGTGTCTTTATGTACCAATGATTTTGAGTTTTAAGGGTATATATCTAGTAGAGGAATTGCTGGGTCATATGGTAGTTCTATTCTTAATTTTTTGAGGAACCACTATACTTTCTTCCATAATGGCTGTACAACTTTACATTCCCACCAACAGTGGATGAGGGTACCTTTTTCTCCACAGCCTCTCCAACCCTTGCTATTACCTGTCTTGTTTATAATAGCTAATCTAACAGGTGTGAGGTGGTATCTCATTGTAGTTTTGATTTGCATTTCTCTAACAGCTAGTGAAGATGAGCATCTTTTCATATATCTATTGGACATTTCTATTTCTTCCTGGGAGAAGTGTCTGTTCATGTCCTCTTCCCATATTTTTATTGGATTGTTTGCTTTTTTGTTGAGTTTTGTGAGTTCTTTGTAAATTTTAAATAGTAGTCCCTTATCTGTGCTGTTGTTTGCAAATATCATCTCTCATTTAGTTGGCTGCCTATTTGTTTTTTTGTCAGTTTCTTTTGCTGTGCAAAAGCTTCTTAGTCTGATGTAGTCCTATTCATTTATCTTTGCCTTCACTTCCCTTGTCTTTGGCATCAAATTCATAAAATGTTCTTTATGGTCAAGGTCCATGAGTTTAGTACCTATGTTTTCTTCTATGTAATTTATTGTTTCATGTCTTATATTTAGGTCTTTGTAGTCGAGTTTCATTCTTTTACACGAGGTTCACCAGTTTTCCCAGCACCAGTTATTGAAGAGGCTTTCTTTTGTCTATTGTGTGTTTTTGGCTCCTTTATCAAAGATTACTTGACCATATATATATGTGTGTGTGGTTTTATTTCTGAACTCTATTCTGTTCCATTTGTCTGAGTCTATTTTTCTGCCAATATCATGTTGTTTTGATTATCATGGCTCTATAATATAATTTGAAGTCAGGTATTGTAATGCCCCCAGCTTGCTTTTTTTTTCTTAGGATAACTTTGACTATTCTGGGTTTTTTATAATTCCATATAAACTTGATAATTTTTGTTCCACTTTTTTAAAAAAATGACATTGGAATTTTTATGGGAATTGCATTAAATTTGTATATTGCTTTGGGTAATATAGTCATTTTGACTATATTTATTCTTTTTATCCAAGAACAAGGAATATCTTTCCATTTCACTGTATCTTTTTTGATTTTTTTTAACAACGCTTTGTAGTTTTCATTATATAGGTCATTTACATTCTTTGTTATGTTTATTCCTAGGTATATTTTTTGTTGTTGTTGCAACTGTAAAAAGGATTATTTTTTGAGTTCGTTTTCTGATGTTTTATTTTAGGCCTATAGGAAGGGAATACTCTTCTCTATATTAATTTTGTATCCTGTGACCTTACTGTATTGGATTATTATTTCTAATAGTCTTTTAGTGGAGTCTTTGGGGTTTTCAATGTACAGAATTATATCACCTTTAAATATTTAAACCTTTACTTCTACTTTCCCAGTATGAATGCCTTTTATTTCTTTCTCTTGTCTGATTGCTCTGGCTAGAACTTCCAGCACTACACTGAGTTAGAGTGGAGAGAGTGGGCATCCTTTTCTTGTTCCTGATTATAGAGGAAAAGTCCTCAGTTTTTTAACATTTAATATGATGTTAGCTGATGGTTTGTCATAAATGGCCTTTATTATGTTGAGATATTTTTCTTCTATATCCATTTTGTTGCATGTTTTAAACATAAAATGATGTTGTCTTTTGTCAAATGCCTTTTCTGCATCTATTGATAGGATCATATGGTTTTGGTTCTTTGTTTTGTTGATATGGTGTATTACATTAACTGTTTTACGTATGTTGAACCATCCTTGTTTATTCTGGGGTGAATTCCACTTGATCATGCTGAATTATTTTTTAATGTGTTTTTGTGTTCAACTTGCTAGTAATTTTGTTTATTGTTTAGGGTTTTAATATCTGTATTCATTAGAGATATTGGTCTGTAGTTTTCTTTTTTTTTATGTTGTCCTTGACAGGTTTTGGTATGAGGGTTACGTTGGCCTCATAACATGTGTTTGGAAATGTTGCTTCTTCAAATTTTTGGAAGAGGTGTTGGATTTTTATAAATACATTTTCGTTTTACTGATATGATCACATGATTTTCTTCTCTAGACAGTTAATCTGATAGATTGCATTGATTGGTGTTGAATCAGGAATAAATTTCACTTCGTATAATTATTTGTATACACATTGTGTATTTTTTAAAAATGTTTTTTGTTAAAAACATTTTTAAAAATTAGACATCTCCCAAATATAATTTGGGCCTCTTTGAAAAAGAACTGACATTCCTGGGCTTATTATGCCACATGGCAACATTCTGCTGGAACTGATATCTGCTGCTGGAACCCACTTTACTACAGTCCTTGCAGCTCTGTTGCTTTGTGTGCATTTGCTTTTCTGATCTCCATTGCCTTCCTCAAATGTCTCAAACATATTCCTGCCATGGAGCCATGGGACTTTACCCAATGATACCTGGCATCTATGTTACCTAAGCTATGTACACTACTTTGTACTGTGACCCTATTTCTCCTGATATCCTTCCCACTTCTTTTGCTTGCCACCTTCATGGATCCTCCTATTATCACATATTAAAAGTTGAAGTTCCTGTGAATCCCATTGGTTTTTTCTTTACACATTCTGCATAGGTGACCATCCATTCTCAGTGTTTTTCAGGTCCTAGATACCCTGCTATTCCCTCTCCTCATACTACTGGCTTACATTAATATTATTAAATACATATTGGAAATAAGAATTGTACCAAGGAGCTATGGAAAACATCAAGGGAATAATGACCTGTGACAGGCCTTTAAAGGGAAAAGAAAGTCACAGATTTGAAATGACAGTGATATTAGAAGGAATGGGAAAAAGGACCTATATCATGAAACATATTGATTATCTGGGAATGTCTTCAGTTTTTTCTCACTAGTGTAGTGGTAATTTTAACTGAGATGTGAACATATAAAACACCAAAAGCTCCTATTTATTTAATAGCGAAAGATTGTCCTATAATCAAACAAGATCTTAGAGACCAGCCTGGAAAGGAAATAATCTTAAGATCTTTCATTCACCTTGGTTGGTTAGCTCAGTTGGTTAAGAGCATCATTCTAAAACAACAAGGTCATAGGTTTGATCCCGGTCAGGGCACCCAAGGAAAGCAACCAAAAAATGCATGAGTGAACCAACAAATGCTTTCCTTCCCCCTCCCCTCTCTCCCTTCCTTTCAGTCTTTCTAAAAATTAATAAAAATTAAGCCCTGTCCCAATAGCTCAGTTGGTTGGAGCATCATCCCCAGAGCACAGAGGTTGCCAGTTTGAATCCCAGTCAGGGCACATACAGGAGTAGTTTGATACTCCTGTTTCTCTCTCCCTGCCACTCATTCTCTCTCAAAAAAAAATATTGTCATAGGGTGATGATAATTTTTTTTAAAATAAAAGATACAGCAATACAATGGAATAATATTTTTTCATAAAGGAAATAAAATTCTAATACATGCTATGATGAGATGAATCTGAAAAATATTAATCTAAATAAATGATATTAGAAACAAAGTTCATATACTGTATGATTATAATATGACATATCAAAAAAGGACCAATTTACAGAGCTGGAAAGACAATCAGTGGTTCCCTGGTGCTGGGACTAGGAGTGAGAACTAATTGTAAAAGGACATAAGGAAGCTTGTTGGGATGAAGAAATAGTCTAAAACTGGATTACGGTGACAATTGCATTATTGCATAACTTTACTAAAAATCATTGTATTATGTACAATGGATGAATTATATAATTATATCCATATAAAATTATTGAAAATAGCAATAGTTACCCTTTTCTTATGTACCTGTAAGGCACAGTGAGGCTAAGTAAGGTACGCTGGAACACACAGCTAATAAATATCAAGGCTAAGATTTGAACTCAATAGTCTCTCTCCATAACACTTGTCAGCATTTTCATGAATATCTTTTATATAACATCATGAGATGTTTTTTTACAGATGAGGAAATAAGTCTAAAGATTAAGTAATTTGTCCAAGGTCATAGAAGTTATGGTATAGCTGGAATTGAAACGCAGAGAGACTGATTTATAACTTACATCTACATATTACATTGTTGGCTAAATGACCGTCAGTTATCACTGAAGCCACAGATGTGAATTTATATATGTGAACAGCGTCAGGGGTGGTGGCATTATCAATCTGAAATCCAGAAACCTGCCTTACTTAGATTGAGAACTTGGCTTCCAGCACAAAGCCTAGAAGACTAAGGCTAAGTAACTGTCCATGAACTGACAAGGGGTCTGGAAAGGAAATACCGAGATTCTTTCACCTCGGGTGAGAATAACCACTTATTTCCATAATCAGGGGTATAAAGAGAATGGCTTTTTTACAGGAGCATATTAATAAATAGGTCATTTACTAAGAATCTGTGGCTTGTCACTCCAACTTTCCTTTCTGGCATTTTCTAGACTAATTTCCTAATATTTACTACCCTATTGACCACTGTATGCGCTAGTAGCAGTTAATAATGATAGCTCACCATTACTGAGTGATTATTATCTAATAAAGTCTCTGCTTTACTGCTTTTAACTCATTAGTATTTAGAAAAATCTGAGGAGGCAACCACTACCATTATAATCGTTCCTTATTTTTCAGATGAGAGAATAGAGGCTTGGTGAGGTTGAGTAACTTGCTCTATGATTCAGTTACTAAGTAGTAAAGCCAGGCTTTGTGCCCAGGCAGTCTGGCTTGATTGTCAGTAATTACTGACTATTATAAGCCTCTATCTCAAGACCATAAACCCTAGAAGAGACAGTTTCTAGAGAACAGGTGTTCACTTATTCATTCATTTAGTGCTTATATATTACCAACTCCATGTTATGCATTGTACTGGAGCATTGGTGGTGATTAACTATGGTATTAACTCTGCAAATTTTATAAATGAATATTCCATTTATTTAATATATTCTTTCCTCAAATTTAATATTTTGAATGGACTATTCAAGAGTAGTTTTTATCTCTTAATTATTATTTTTACCCCATTCATCTTTCTCTTGTTTTGAAAAAAGAAAAAATAAATATATATATGGATTGATGTGGCATAGTGATAGTATGAATAACCTCCTGAGCATTTTCATTTATCTCTATTTTTAACATGCATGAAAATATAGCAGGCTCTGGCTGGTTGGCTCAGTGGTAAAGCGTTGGCCTAGTTTGGTTGTCCCAGATTCAATTCTTGGTCAGGGCATACAGAAGAGGCTACCATCTGCTTCTCCTCCCCTCCCCCTTTTCTCTCTCACTCTCTCTCCTCCTCCTGTAGCCAGGGCTCGATTGGAGTGAATTGGTCCTGGGAACTGAGGTTGTCTCCATGGCCTTGCCTCAAGCACTAAGAAGAGCTTGGTTGCTGAGCAATGAAGCAACACCTCAAATGGGCAGAGCATAGCCCTGTAGGGTACTTACCAGGTGGATCCCAGTCGGGGCACATTTGGGAATCTGTTTCTGCCTCCCCTCCTCTCACTGAATTAACAGAAGAAGAAAAAGAAGTAGAAGAAGAAGGAGGAGGAGGAGAAGGAGAAGAAGAACTGAAAACATGGCAGTTAGCTCTGTAAAAGATGAATAAAGAAATATATCATTCATTTAGTATACCTCACTAGTCCTTTCTTGAATAATTCTCTATGGTATTTTGGCAAAGTCAGGCTTTTGTCTAATTTTAAATGACTCAATTGAAGAAGCTCCTGATGGAGGTTCATTCTAGAGGCTAATGGATTTGCTTTAAAACGTTTTAAAGATTTGGCCTAGTTTTCCACTCCTAAAATTTTTAAAGTATTACTCCTAATTATTTTCTTGCCTGACCAGGTGGTGGCGCAGTGGCTAGAGCATCAGACTGGGACGCAGAAGACCCAGGTTCACCTCGCCAGCTTGAGCGCAGGCTCATCTGGTTTGAGCAAGGCTGACCAGCTTGAGCCCAAGGTTGCTGGTCAAGGCACATATGAGAAAACAATGAACAACAAAGGTGTCACAATGAAGAATTGATGCTTCTCATCTCTCTCCCTTCCTGTCTGTCTGTCCCTATGTGTCCCTCTGTCTGAAAAATAATGTTTATATATATGTTAAAGCTTACTGAATCTATGTGTTGTTTTCAAAATGGAAATATGGTTAGACTGCTGGGTGGAAACAATGATTTTTTATGAGTAAGAAAAATGTGAACTTTCTAGAGGCTGTCAATCAATAGTTTATTCTTATTGATTGACATATGTTTCTTTTAACCTTTATGTAGAGGCCCTGCAATAGGTTAAATAATTTTACTCTTGTTTCCTGATATAACTGCCAAACTTTCAGCATTAAATATAATTAAATATACTACATTGAGGCAAGGGTCTTTACAGAAGAACTTTATTATGCTTGTCTTTTCTCAATACCTTGCCATACTTTTTGTATATTCAAAATCATATTATAGCGATATATTCTGGTACCACTCTGTTTTAAAGCAAAACATTGAAGAAGATAGGTATTTTGTAAATTTTAAATATTGGTTTGTGAAAATTGTCTATCTTATATAATGTAATTATATAGTTCTTTTCTACAAGGCATGGTCATGATTATTACTTATTTCTACCCACACACTATTATGGAAAGTGCTATTTGGCCACATTTAAGACTTAGAAATTGAATATACATGTTGGAACAAATCCTCGATTAGCAGAGTCCCATAGTGAGTGGCAATTTACTTCTGGTCCCTGCTGAGAATCACTGCGCAAAGTTTTGTCTTGACAGGCAGCCCTCTACAAATCGGAGCTTATCTGCTATGGTGCTTTGATATCTCAATCTATTTTGGGATAAATTTTACACTTTGGTGCTTGAATTTTTTTCTTTCTTTTGGATAGATATCTAGTGGCTATATTAACATTTACTGTAAGTGTTATAGTATTCTCACATCAAAGTAATCCTGCTTCTTAGTGTACACTCAAGGTATTACTTTTTAGGGCAAGTGAAACATAATTTATATCTTTTAATTTCTTAAAATCTCTGTACACTCTAGTAGCAGTTGAAAAAAACTAAATCTGCCCACACCCAGGCTGAGCCATTATGGTCTAATTCAGTAGTTAGTTCCCAAATTTCCCTGTGCATTAGAAGCACTTGAAGAGCTAGTCAAAAAATAAATTACTAGTTCCTAAATACAGTGTTTCTGATCTACATTCTAGGATGGGGCCTGAGATTTTGCATTTCTAACAACTTCCGAGGTAATGCTGGTCCTGTCAATCTAGGGTGCACATTTTAAGAACAACTAGATTATGGAATATTGTCTAACCACAGTGCTTAAAGTTGTGAATGGGCCAGATCTCATCAGGAGCCTACACTGGAGAACCACTGTAAGGCCAGTAGGCACAGCCACCTGGCCCGTGCAGGTTCACATTGGATTTGAACAGACGATAATGAAACAAAAGAGCCAAGAACTGGTGGGCCATTTGCTTTCATCCTAGCTTGCACCCAGTGGGCAAGAAATACACACAGTGGGAAAATGTTTCCCTTTCCATTCAGGACTCCCAAAGCCACTGACTTATCTGAGTTTCCTAGAATCAAAGGTTTCTGCCTCACCAGCCTTATTCACCTCTGTTCCCCATCTCCTTCTCTCTGCACAAACTGCACAATCTGGCTTCTCCTTCAGCACTCCGCCATCTTGGCTGCTTCTCCTCTCCTCCATGTGGCCTCTCTCTGCTCTCTTGCTCTCCTCTAGCATGGATTCCTCTGCCCCATTTTATAGTGTAGAAATCAAAACCTTGAATCTAATATACAAACAAAGAAGTCTCTGATACAAAAATCACTTATCTGAGGCATAATGGCATTCCTCAAAAGGGTGGGAAAGGCTTAGTCTTAAAACTAAGTTTTAGGCTACCCTGATCAGGCAGTGGTGCAGTGGATAGAGCATCGGACTGGGATGCGGAAGAACCAGGTTCGAGACCCCGAAGTTGCCAGCTTGAGCGCGGGCCCATCTGACTTGAGCAAAAGCTCATCAGCTTGGACCCAAGGTCACTGACTCCAGCAAGGGGTGGCTTGGTCAGCTGAAGGCCCGCGGTCAAGGCACATAAGAAAAACCAATCAATGAACAACTAAGGTGTCACAACGGCAACAAAAAACTGATGATTGATGCTTCTCATTTCTTTTTGTTCCTGTCTGTCTGTCCCTATCTATCCCTCTCTCTGACTCTCTCTCTGTCCCTGTAAATAAATAAATAAATAAGTAAATTAATTAAGCTTTAAAAAAATACTGAAGCATTTTTTAAAAAACAAAACAAAACAAAAAACTAAGCCTTAGGTTATAACGACCCTGCCTGCTTACAGCCTGTCCCCCACACCCAATGCAAACTATAAGCAAGCAAACCTTTATATCATATTTACAAACTTATTTGACCAACAATCACTGATCTCAGTTACAGATAAGCAAACATATTATAAAATAGACCTAATAGTAAATATTATTGGTTTGTGGGTCAGACGGTCTCTGTTGTAACTATTCAGATCTGTTGTTATAGCAAGAAGGCATCCATAGGCAATACACAAGCAAATGAACATGGCTGTATTTCAGTAAAATTTTATTTATCAATATACAGCAGGCTGGATTTGGCCCATGGCACATAGTTTGCCAATCCCTGATCTAATTCATCAAAAATGAACATGTATCCTTTTCTAGCTCAAATATCATGTGTATCCTCTTTAGTAGCCAGAAACTATGTGCCCAATATTGAGATGGAAGCTGTGGGGGATATATAAAAAGTACAAATATGATTATCTCTACTCTTCTTCCTAAGATTAGAGTTTAGTGTAGTCTTAAAAATATAAATACCTAGGCTTGAATAGGTTTTATGATTATGGCAGAGACAGTGACTTCTCAGAGACCACACGACCTGCACTGAGGAACTAGGGGAGACTGCTTCACAATCCCCTGTACAGTTTTTATGAGATTGCCCTGTATCCCAGAGCTTACAGGTGTTTATTGATAGAAGCAGAGACAAGAATGAGGAAGTCAAGAAGCAGAGAGGAGAATGGGGAAGTCAGGAAGGGGAACTTTTTTAGAGTAAAGGGCAAGGGAAGTAGTTCAAATGTCCCCATCTGTCGATTAATCAGAATTGCTAATTCTATATTGTGATGCCATCAGCACAGTACTCTGTTCAGTACTTTTGTCAGTAAAGCCACTGGGGCCTTTGCCTCAGGGCACTGAAGTCTGTTTCTGTTCTATGTTCCAGAGATGACCAATAGTCCTCCTTTAGGGAGGACAGTCCTCCTTTTGTAAGTTCTTCCTCCCTAGATAAGTGTCCTTCTACATGTCCTCCTTTTTGATATTGGAAGACTAATCTGTAAATGTCTGTATTCGATGGATACAGAGTTGATTCATTGTGTGTGATGTGACATATTTTTATTTTTATTTTTTTACAGGGACAAAGAGAGTCAGAGAGAGGGATAGATAGGGACAGACAGACAGGAACAGAGAGAGATGAGAAGCATCAATCATTAGTTTTTCGTTGCCGTTGTGACACCATAGTTGTTCATTGATTGCTTTCTCATATGTGCCTTGACCGCAGGCCTTCAGACCGAGCAACCCCTTGCTGGAGCCAGCGACCTTGGGTCCAAGCTGGCGAGCTTCTTGTTCAAGCCAGATGGGCCCACGCTCAAGCTGGCAAGCTCGGGGTCTCGAACCTGGGTCTTCCGCATCCCAGTCCAACGCTCTATCCACTACGCCACTGCCTGGTCAGGCGCGTATTTGTATTTAACATGGTGATTTATCAAGGATCAGTGCCACGAAGTGAAAAGCGATTGAGACTCATGTGTTTTGCATGGGAGACCTTGAGAGAGTGCATGATACACATAGGGCGCAAATTGCCTTGTGCACTTCTTACTGAAACACGACATGGCACATATGATTATTTCTTTCTCAGTGAATATTCAATCATAGACAGGTAAGCAAAATTCAAATTTTATTAATTCATCATCTGTTTAATAATTTCCAAATACATATAATTTTATTTATAAATATTTTTCCGAAATTCGAGTTTTAAAGTGGAAATCTAACCTCAAACCATATCTATTACTAATGCATTTTTATTAAATAGTTGCATAAAACAGATGTTTTTTAAGTAGAAAATGATATACACCCAAATATCACTCCAAATTAGTGGTTTTGTTTGATATTTAGTTTTGTTAATTTAGCTTCCAGAAAATTTGCCTACCGTGATGTAATGGTTTCAGTTCCTAATGTGCATGCATCATTCGTGCAGCTCTCTTTTTTATTTTAAATTTCATTTAAGGGATGAAAAAATCAAAAAAAGAGAAAATGCCATTTCAATGATAAATTGAAAAAGGAATTTCCATTCCTCATATCAAAGAAAGATACCATTGCTTTCTGCAATATTTGCAGCGGAGAATTTTGTGTTGCAGTTGGGGGCAGAGCAGCGATAATGAAACACTTGACCACCAACAAACATAAGCAATCATTAGATGCATCAGCTTCCAGTTGTAAAGTAACAAGTTTTTTATAAAACTTCATATTATTCTGAAGATAAAAAACAGTTGCCTGCAATGTAGGTATCATTTTCATTTCATACCATAATTCACAATCAGTTTTTGTAGCAGGGATTGTACAACTAAATTATTGAAAAAGTTTCACAATGCAAAACTTTCATGTGCCAGGACAAAGTGTGAAGCTATTTTGAAATCAGTATTTAAAAGTTACTGTGACAAAATACTTACAGAGGACTTGGAAACTGCAGCATTTGTAATGATATTATCTGATGCATCAAATCATAATGAAATTAAATTCTATCCAATAATAGTAAGATATTTTAATGTTACCAAGGGCATTCAAGTAAAAAATTTAAATTTAGAATCCATTGAGGGCGAAACTTCTTAAATTTTGTCAAGCCATCTGTCGGGCAAATAAGATATATTTTGCTCACTTTGTTAAAGATGGCCAGAGCCCACATGGGGTGGCTGATTGACTTCTTGCTTGGAAAGGGGTTTGGTTATGCTAATGTGTATCGGGGAAGGGTGTTTGTGCAGAAAAATTTTTAAAGGAGGCACTAGGAGGCCATTTTGGAGAGATCACATTGTTCCAGGGGAGAAAGAGAGGCCACGTGGGAGAGAGGAGGCAGCCAAAAGGGAGGCCAAGAGGTGGGAGCCTTTGATTTTAGGAAAACTCAGATAAGTCAGTGTCTTTGGGAGCCCTGAATGCAAAGGGAAGTATTTCTCACTCTTTGTTTTTACTTGCTTACCGGGTGTGAGTCTAGAATAAAGGAAAAAGGACCACCAGTTTTAGGCTCTGCAATTCCATTACCATCTGTCTGGATCAAATGCGAACCTGCAAGAGCCAGGCAGCTGTGGTGGTGGCCACAGGTACTGGCTTTACACCATCTATACAGAGTACTAAATAAAAACAATTTGAAATCCAAAGTTGTTGCACCAACGACTGATAATGCAAATACAAATTTTGGTGGGTGAAAACGCAAAGGGGTGAATAATGTATATATAAAATTACAAGATTTACTCCAAAAGAAAATCCTAGGAATAGGTTGTAATGCACATATTTGGTCAAATGTAATCAACTCAGCATCATGTGCCATGCCAATTGATGTAAAAGTAATGATAACTGCAATTTATTTGCATTTTAGTCATTTTACCATTTGTGTTGCTACTTTAAAATAATATTGTGAAGGAGCAAATGTTGAATACAAAAAACTTTTAGGATATTCAAAAGTTAGATGGCTAGCTCTAACACTTGCTATATAGCATGTTCTACTATTATTTGAACCTCTGTGTTCATATTTCTTTTTTTTAATTTTTCTTTTTTTTAATTTTATTCATTTTAGAGAGGAGACACAGAGTGAGAGAGAGAGAGAAAGAGAGAAAGGGGAGAAGAGCTGGAAGCATCAACTCTCATATGTGCCTTGACCAGACCAGTGCAGGGTTTTGAACTGGCGACCTCAGTGTTCCCAGGTCGTCACTTTATCCACTGCGCCACCACAGGTCAGGCCATATTTCTTTTTAAGTTTAGACAAATGTCCTAGAATCCTGGAATCATTTTTCAATAATAAAATATCTGAGATATTAATGTATTTTGTATATAATCAAGCATCTACTTTTCACAAAATGATTCAAAAGGTGAAATGTGAACACATTTCAGCTACGGAAGTTAGTTTTATTTTGAATGACTTTATTCTTCTATATAAATCTCATTTTTAAGAAAAATTTCTTCCTTTAATTATAACAAGAAAGTTGTCAGACTTAGAGGAATCAAATCCAGGCATAACAGAAAAGTTTATCAAAGAAGTGCAGAATTTTTACCAAACATGTTATCAATATATTGAAGAATGGTCTAAAACAAACACCACAGGCAGTAACAGTTTTCAATGGTGTTTTTTTACTTCACTGCAAGTATATTGGACAGATATTGAATCTTGTCTTGAGTATTTATCTAAAGAAATGCCAGACATCAAAATAAATGACAATTGTCTCTTTGAAGAAATTAGAAGACTGAATGTATATTTAAATTCTGATAAATTAATACAATGGGAAAATTAACACGTTGAAATAGATAAAGGTTGGGAGAAATATTCAGCCATTTCAAAAATGAACATATTCTATGTCAAAATTTATTTATTCTTGTTCAATTTGCATTGTGCTGCCCTGGAACTAATACAGCAGTTGAAAGAGTTTTTTCAATTGCTAATGATTTTTGGAAAAGTAAGAAATCAAGATTGAATGTTGATACTCTAGCTGCAGCACTTGCCTTAAAAGTCAATATGAAGGATATTTCTTGTTCAGATATTTCCAATATATTGTTACAAGATGATACATTGACAAAAAAAAATCCATTCAATGGAAATATTTTATAATTATTATTAATAATTAATAGGAATGTAAGCATAATTACAATATAAAATATTACAAATGTTTTTTATTATGCATTTATCATATTATAGTATATTATTGTTAGTGAATAAAATGTTTTTTTTTTAATTTATGATATTGTTTTCTTCAATTTATTTTTGTCCTTCTTTTCATTGTAAAAGAGTTGGTCATCTCACTATTTAGGGCCTCTAGACATGGTATAAGGGATTCTTGGAAAATAACTTGAAACTATACTAAAGAGAGCAGAATAAATTAAAATTGCGAGGAAAACCAACTAGAAAATAAGGTGTGGAGGAACCATTCACTGTGTTCTTTCATTGGGAGGTGAGGAGATATGTGATATGGAAAGAATTAGAAATGTTAAGAGTCAGTCAAAAGTGCCCTTTAGCTAACATTTATAGAACATTCTCCAAATATTGGCACAGTGATAGGGACTAAGACCACCACAAATGAAGGCATAGTCATTACCTTCAGAACCTTAGATGTAGACAGACAGCCTCAAAGCCATACATAAGTATTCAGAGTTGATATGCTTAGCTCATGGTTGGCTTTCCATAAATGTTAAACTGAAAATGAAATTTATGTGATTGACAATGGGAATTTTTCTTAGTTCTTGATGAGTAGAGTGGCTTGAAGGAAACTGTTTTGGGAAAAATTATTCTTTGTAGGTTAGTAAAATGATAACTACAAATGAGTGGTTGTTAATAATATCACATTAATCCCATAGTGTATGGCCAGCAGTCGCTGTTGTCATGGCCATTCATATGCCAGTTCTCATTGAATTGAGATAGACAGTAAAGAAACAGTGGAGCCAAAAAATGGTGGACTGTTCCTTTATTAAAGTCTCACACCAGCTGATGAGCAAACACACAAGGAAAACACTTCTCTTTCATTCAGAGCTCCCAAAGCCCTGACACATTATCTGGTTCCTCCTAGAATCAAAGGCCCCACCAGTCTCAGTGGGGCTGCCAAAGCTTCTCAGCTCAGTTCCTTATGTGCACACCTCCTTTTTCCCTGCCGGCATGGCTCCTTCCTCACCACTCTGCAAACATAGCTTCTTTCTCTCTTCTCCTTCTTCTCTACTCTTTTTAAAACTTCCTGGTATGAAAACCTCTCCTCCAGCAAACATTAGCAGAACAATGTCTCTTCTTAATAAGGAAAGTAATTTGCAGTTTCATAGACAACATATACCTGGCGCTGCCCAGCCCCTAATGCAAACTATAAGCAAGCAAACATAAAATCATATTTTATGAACTTATTTGGCCAACATATAGAAACTTTGCTAAATTGAATTATAGTGTGCATTCAGTTGTTCTTTTGCTTGTTTCCTTGTTTTGTTTTTATATACTCTGCTTAAGAAAATTCACAATTTGTACTCACTTATCACTTCTTTTATGTGCCCTGATCCACAGCCTTCCCCTGACCAAGGCATGCATGAACCATGCTTTATCCACTGAACCACCAGGTCATGGACAATACTTGATTTCTTGAACAACCTTGCCTATAAGTAGAATCTAGAGGCACTTTTAAATAAAGCTAAAAATGTGTAGTGAACTTCAGTCCTTCCCATTTCATATTCTTTTTATTCACCACAAATGAAATATTTTAAAATGTCCTGAACTGTGTGCGTGTGCATGTATGTGCATACGACTGTACTAATGATGGAATGCCACTAAGCTTGGATCAAGGACTTTTGCTTGATGAGAAGTTACTAAAGAGAGCTTTGTCAACGTAAAAAAAATTAACAAACCTGTAAGACTTTCTATGGATTTCTTTGAGCCAAACAGGTGACAGTTGCTGGGAAGCAAAGTCTCAACAACTGAGCAAGTGCTACAGACTATGGCACTTTCACTACTTGTTTTATTCATCAGAATCAAAGGGGGTTGCATGGAACTGATTGGTGATAGACTACAGAGGCAGGAGGAGACAAAGTGGGGAAATCTCTGGGATTGGGTAAAAGTAAAAGTGTATATGCGGAAACTACTTTACACAGGCAGGAACAGGACGGTTAACAGTTAATGGTTCAAGTAACTATAACAATGAGGGTGTACTGGCTTTTGCTCAGGCAGTATGTCTGGCCTGATTGAAAAAGGAAGACGACCCTTACATTCCAAAGGCATGCTGTCAGGTGCATTATCCTAGATGCAGAAGACAGCGGACAGGCTTGAGTAAAAGCAAACGTTGAGCTTTGTTAGAAAAAGTTCTTCCTTAGGACATGACTACCCACCATAAACTGCTTTTAGTTAGGAAGGTTTGATTTAGATCATCCTGTGTTTACTTTAGTTTCCTGAATCTGCAAGATCATTGTGTAGGCTTTCCCTAAGCTTGTCAGGTTCAGTTCATTGCCACATCTTGATTTATTAAAACAATTTTTCGTTCACAGCTTATAATTCCTGTATTAACCAAGTTAGGTTACTCTTATCAGGAAGCTCTGTGTAAAGCCAGTAGCCACGGCTGTGCTGCCATTACAGCTGCCTGGCCCTTGCAGTTTTGCATTTAATTCAGGCAGATGGTAATGAAGCAACAGAGCCAAGAACTTGTGACCCATTCTTTATTTCTGCTTGCAACGGTGGGTGAGAAAATACACAGAGCAGGAAAACATTTCCCTTTCCACTCAGGTCTCCCAAAGCCACTGACTTTCTCTGTTTTTTCCTAGAATCAAAGGTCTCACCAGCCTAACTCAGTCCCCTTTGCATGCCTCCATTTTGGCTGCCTCCTTTCCCCCACGTGGCCTCTCTACTCTGCTACAGCATGGTCTCCTCCCCTCTCTGCAAGAACTTGGTCTCTCTCCAAAGTGGCCCCCTAGCTCCTCCTTTTAAAACTTTTCAGCGAGAAAGTCACTCCTCAGCACACATTAGCATAAGCAAGCTCCTTCCCAACCATGAAAGGCAATTAGCTTCATCACATGAGAGCATCATCATTTGAGTAGTGGTCATTTTTAACAAGAAGAGTGAGCATAAAAATCACATTAAACCCATTTGCCCAACACTCTGTTATTTATGAGAAAAGAAGAAAGAGTTGCCTGGGACTTCCAAACTGGATAAACCTATAGGATCTAACTTACGCATGTTTTCCCCTCAAATCAGAAGAATTTAAGATTAAAAATCAGAAATATTTTTTATTCTGTATTTCGGCGGTCGAATACTTTATGACATATTGTTATTCCTATTATATAAAGTTTAAGGAAGATGAGAGATTTTGAAATAAGGGAGATAAATATAAAAGAGATGCAAAGAGAAATTGAACTATAGGAAAGAGGGGCAAAAGTAATTTCCTTATTTAAAAGCTTGTGAAATATAGCAGTATTACTTACCACAGTCCATAAATTTGAAATACTGAATAACCAATCTTGGTAAGAAGATATTGTAGGGCCAGTGGCTAATGCCGTCGTGGCCATACAGGTTCTCATTGGATTCAGGCAGATGGTAAAGAAGCAGTGGAGCCAAAAAATGGTGGGCTATTTTGTTTGTTAAAGTCTCTCACCAGGCCCTGGTTGGTTTGCTCAGTGGTAGAGCATCAGCCTGGCTTGTTCAAGTCCTGGGTTCAATTCCCAGTTAGGGAACACAGAAGAAGCGCCCATCTGCTTCTCCATCCTTCCCCCTCTTCTTCCTTTCTACCTCTCTCTTCACTTCCTGCAGCTAAAGCTTCATTGGAGCAAAGTTGTCCCAGCTGCTGAGGATGGCGCTAGAATGGCTCTGGCTGCAACACAATAACAACCCAAATGGGCAGAGATTGCTCCCTGGTGGGCATGCCAGGTGGATCCCAGTCAGGCACATGCAGGAGTCTGTCTGACTGCCACCCCTCTTCCAACTTCAGAAAAATACAAAAAAAAAAAAAAGAAAGAAAGAAAGAAAGAAAGAAAGAAAGAAAGAAAGAAAGAAAGAAAGAAAGAAAGAAAGAAAGAAAGAAATGAAAGAAATGAAAAAAAAAATCTTGTACCTGGGGGATGAGCTAACACACAGGGAAGACTGCTTCCCTCTCATTCAGGGCTGCAAAGCCCTGACACACTCTCTGGTTCCTCCTGGAATCAAAGGCCTCCAAAGCCTCAGTAGGGCTCCCAAAGCCCCCTCAGCTCTCTGCATCTGCACTACTTCTGTTCTCTGCAAAACTGGCTGGGGCAACCAAAACCTCCTCCTCCAGCAAACATTAGCAAAATAATGGCCCTTCCCAAGCAGAGAGGTAATTCGCAGTTTGCAATCTGCCACAGCCTTTCACAGAATACATACACATGGTGCTGCCCAATACAAACTCTAAGCAAGCAAACTTAAACATTGTTAAAATTTATTTGCTCAACAGATATAAAATAGGGAAAGATTGTCAGTGTCATAAAATGCTGTATAATAATATTAATTATTGCATGCTAGGGCCATGTGCTAGGTGCATTATATGCAATATCTCCAATTCTCAGAATAATTTAACCTATTAATAATGCTAATTTTAAAGTTAATACATTTATATTCTAAAAGTTATAGAAATTACCCAAGTTCACTCAACTATTCAATAGAAATACCTTTTAGTCCTACAGGTGCTCTTTCTATTATATATTTCTTTCTTTGGTTAGCCCTTTCTCCCAAAGAGATAATAAGTAACTTTGTGTCCAGTTATGTGTTTTATCTTTTATTATGCTTAGTAGTGCATGGTTCAAAGTAAGTATGCCATTTAGAATAGCTAAATTAGATTACAAATGTAAACATATGTACAAATTAGAGCAAGAGAGAAAAGTATTTGTGTATTTATGTATACATTTACCTTGAAATAAAACTCTGTTTAGCCTGACCAGGCAGTGGTGCAGTGGATAGAGTGTAGGACTGGAATGCAGAAGACCCAGGTTCGAGACCCCGAGCTCACCAGCTTGAGCGCGGGGGGCCCATCTGGCTTGAGCAAAAGCTCGTCAGCTTGGACCCAAGGTCGCTGGCCCCAGCAAGGGGTTGCTCGGTCTGCTGATGGCCCGCGGTCAAGGCACATGTGAGAAAGCAATCAATGAACAACTAAGGTGTTGTGATGGCAATGAAAAACTAATGATTGATACTTCTCACCTCTCTTTGTTCCTGTCTATCTGTCCCTGTCTATCCCTCTCTCTGACTCTCTCTCTGTCCCTGTAAAAAAACAATGAAACAAAAAACACTGTTTAAAAAATGTCTATTTAAACATTTTTGACCTTTAATAAAGAAAAAAGAAATTCAGTTGTTTTACAATAGAAAAGAACTGATAAAGTAACTGAAAAGCATTAAGTACAGAATAAATTCAGGAGCCAACTGTAAATTACCTAATACAGCTCCCAATTTAAATTGATCACCTCTGCTTTTTGATTTATGAACAGGAAATGGGCTTTGATTGTTAGGCACCTGGATGAAGAGCCCTGGGTTCAGTTTGTCAGAGTCCTGTGATCTTCAGAGTCCCTCTGCTTGCCCTAGAATCATTCAATTCAGGTAAGATGTAATTACTTTAATTAGAATGTAAGACTTTTACTTTCAAATGAACTTTTAATAAGGTGCCTTAGCATTACTCTATAATGTGCCAATAACTGCTAATTTTAAAAAAAAATGGAGAATGAAAGCATTATTCTTTTGCAAATGCTTATGTATTGCAAATTTTATTCATCTTTTATTTCATGGACTTGGGCCCATTTTTTTTGTAGAGTATTATCTAAATATTTTAATTTCCATGTGGTTGTTGTAGTTGGTCTAATTTTCTAACCTTTATGGTATCAATTTATTTTTACACAGTTGTAAATTTTATTATATGTAATCAAATTAATCTCACTTTTCAGTTTAAGTTGGTCCGGTGAATTTATTTAAAAATAGCAACAATAAATTCATGCTGGGATATATAGCATGGCTTTGCATTGCTTATTTATTCCACGTTAATACAGATTAACGTGGAATAAATAAGCTTTTGCAATATCTGTTTGTAATATCTGTTTGTAATAGGGCTCCACAAAAGCTGTGAAGTTTCACTTAGGCATTAGATTTTGGAGAAATGTTCTGAAAGAACATGTCGTCACTCCTTGGAGCACTCCAAATTGTGGGGTAGGGGACGGTGATGGCAGTGTATGATTAAACTATCGTTTTCTATGGTTTACCAGCTGCTCTTAATATTCAGATGCCGACTCAGGCTTATTATGTATAAAATTCTACATGGGAGGGATGATGCAAAGGCCCAGTGACAGCACAGAACCAAGAGCTGGGAGATCTGAGCAGACCCAGCAAGCCACCAATCCCCTCTAGGAACTTGGATGCACCCTTTCACCTTTGAGTATTTCCTTGCTTTGAGCTGAAGGTGTTAGATTTAATCAGGGAAGGGTGCCAAACGCATGTGCATGAAGATCAGGCTTACAGTGTAAATCTATGAAGACGGTGGGTGTCAGAGAGCAGGGAATGGTGGGCCCATGGGGAAAGAGTCTGCGCCCTTCCATACCTTTCAGGTTCAAGCACTTTAAACCTGGAAAAAAGAAGTAAATTATGTGGAGTGGGGGATTGAATTTAGCCATAGGATTAAATGAATTCTAAAGGTCATTTCCAATTCAATATATGGTTATAAAATTTTGTTCTGTGTAAAATACAAAATAGTTTCACATCTGTTGAGCTCATGTGTGTTTCATTTTATGTAATTAAAAAATAAGTAAAATAAAGACAGGTAGTTTTTGCTTTGCTTATCCCTTGGAATTATACAGTAGAATTAAGGGAAAAGTGATTTTTTTTTACCATAAATTACTTAAATGATTAATTGAATATTTTTGAGGTGTTTTATTTATTCTTTTATTAATTGACCTAGAATAACAACTTTGAATCTTAGTATTATAATCCAAGAATAAAACTTAGCCTGTAAAATACTGGTTGTTGGTTTATTTCTCAGTAGGTTTTTTCACTAAAATATCAGGGACTGATTTTTTTTTAAATTGGTTTTATGATTAAAAAATAATTATAAGTTTTAGATTTTTTATTATTTTTTTAAAAATAATATTTTATGCAAATGTTATTTTATATAGAAAAAAATGAAAGTGATAGTTTAATAAGTATATTTCTTAATGCTTTTTAGTTTGGTTCATTTTTGCTTTTTATTTTTTTTATAGTGATGACATATATTTCTTTCTTTCTATCACCTTTTACTGACTTTCAAACAGATATATTAGCTGAGAAAATTAGTGCATTTTTTTCAGATACTAATGGCAATTAGGCAACAAGCCTAGTGGAAGATGGGAAGTAGGCCAACTCAATATACTCTAGGGGTCTTATCTATTCTCTTTGGCTCAATTTAAATCAGAATTTATGTCTACTAGAAAATTGAACTCATGACTGTAGAGAGCCATGTGTGGTATCCCAGGGATAAAGGGAAAATTAAAAGAACCTAGAATTTTTATGCCTTTAGTTGGGCCCTTCCACTAGCTTCTTTCTTTATTACTTCTATAGCTGTTCACTTCATGATTACCAGTATGTGCATTTGTAGAGAGATTCAAGTTACTTCAGATATGATACATTTTGAGAATGGGTATATTATGTGAGGTATGCTTTATCTAAATATTTCAGGTAATTTTTCCTTGTGTTAGTAGAAACTGTTACTTCCTTTAGATATACACTTGGAAAATAATGTTTTAAAGCTTCTGCATTAGAATTTATAGCCCAGCCTTGTAGTAATGATTTTAAGTACTTGCTATCTACTTCTTTGTTAGCCAAGTTAAAACTGAAGTACGTGGATATTAATGCTTAAACTGACTAGACCTGGTTAGATCTGTTTTTATTATTCTTTTTAATTTGCCCACAATATCTAATATTAACATGTCTGGGCTCCTTTTCTTTCTTTTTTAACTGCAAAAAATGATACTGTTATCAGATAAAATTTAAGGTAAGCCATACAAGGAGTCTTAATAATGGTGCTATTTATGTTCTATTACTTTGTTATATAGAAGCATCTTATAAAAAAATGAAATTTGCTATTGTGACTAAGCATTTTCTTTAGATTCTAGTCATATCTGTATATCCTCAATACTTTGGTGACAGCTAGATAATATGGACAAGGTAGACATTTAAACAACAAACTCAATTATTTATCATTTTTTTAGGTTTAGATAATTAATGACAGGAATATCTAATTCATTGCTTAGCTCACATTCCCAACTGAAAATAAAGTAATGCAAGTTTCTAAATTGAGTTAGTTAAATGCTACCTTTTTTGAATGTATATCTAATCAGCTGTTCTGAAACTAAGAACCCTCAGGCTTAAATTCCTTTCATGCTACAAAGATGTTCTGATATTCACTTAACATAAGTTCACCTTTAGCATTTGACATTTATTAGTAATAGCTTTCAAATGAAGTGTTTAATTGAAATCAAAGTGCCATTGTTTTTAATAATCCAAAGTGCCATTGTTTTTAATAATCCAGAAAGAATGTGTATGAATTAAATTTTTTAATAAAATAAGGCAGTGGAATTTAGAATATTGTAGCTCCTATGTGAATACTGCAGTTGTTTGAAAAATTTTATAAAATATTCTTATTATCAAAATCTAATTTAAAGTTTAATGATGCAGTAAAGTTAAGATGTTCACAAAGAAACCAGAAAAATAACAGTCAAAATTTAGCCACAGCTTAGTACAATCTAACCAAAATTTTCTGGTCAATTAGATGTGACTGTGTTAAACAGACAAAATAGAAAAGTAATTAAAAATCACGTATTAGTAAGTGACTCGATGCTGGGGCCTGTTAAAGACATTTTGTGCTGCTTGAGATTTGTTCTACCTTCCTGGTCTCCTTAAACCAAAGTAGAAGTAATTATAATTTTTATTTTTTAAGAGGGTTTCGTTAAACTGTTTAATAAATTTGATTTGTCCCAGAATTTCTTCTCCACTATTTTATTTTCCTTAGAAAGCAGTCTTTGCTCTGGCTGAGTAGCTCAGTTGGTTAGAGCTTCGTTCTGATACACTGAGGTTGTGGGTTCAATCACTGGTCAGATCTCATATAAGAGTCAACCAATGATATATAAATAAGTTGACAAGAAATTGATGTTTTTGTCTCTCCTTTCCTCTCTCTCTCTAAAACTCAGTCAATAAATAACTTTTTAAAAAATAAGTAAATAATTTTTATTATAAAAAAGAAGAAGCAGCCTTTGCTTAAGGATATAAGACTTTTATTTTTAAGCAGTTAAATGATCTAACAGTAGCAATTCAATGGGAAAACAAAACCTGGTATCGTAAACTTCCTTATAGCGTTCAGGACCTTTACATTTCTTACCCAGTGGATTATAGCAGAATCTTGCTCAGTTAATAAATCCCTTACAAAGGAAAAATAGGGAAGAACACTGATGATAAACTTCTTGAGGTACTTTGTATTTGTCCTTAAGTACACTCTTCCTCAATGTAATTTCATCTAAACAATGATTTTTCTAGTTAATCTACTTGGAAAGATATTAGGTTTGTTAGAAAAAGACTCAGTCTGTAAGCACACTTTATTTTATTGTGCTTTGTACATATTGTGTGTTTTACAAATTGGGCGTTTGTGGCAGCCCTGTGTCAATCGTCTTTTGGAATTATTTTCCAACAACATTTGCTCTCTTCTTGTCTCTGTGGCACATTTTGCTAATTCTCTCACTATATCAAAGTATTCATTATTATTTTATTTGTTATAGTGATCTTTTCATTATAGGGCAAGATCCTCCACCATGCTCTGAGCTTTCTCTGAAGACAATGGCTAGTATTGGCCTTGGCCAGTTGGCTCAGTTGTAGAGTATCAGCCTGGCACGTGAATATCCCAGGTTTGATTCCCAGTCAGGGCACAGAGGAGAAGTACTCATCTGCTTCTCCCCCTCCTCCCCTCTCGTTTCTTACTCTCTCTCTATCCAACTCCTACAGCCATGGCTTGATTGAAGTGAGTTGGCCATGGTCGCTGAGGATAGCTCCATGGCCTCTGCTTCAGGTGTTAAGAAGACCTCAGTTGCTAAACAACTGAGCAACGCCCCAGATGGGCAGAACATCGCCCTCTAGTGGGCTTTCCAGGTAGATACTGGTCAAGCTACATTTGGGAGTTTGTCTCTGACCCCCTCTTCTTACTGAATAAGTAAAAAAATATGACTAGTACATTTTAGCAATAAAGTATGGACATTTTTTAGGCATAATGTTATTGTGCACTTTATAGATTACAATATACCTAACTTTGCATACATACATACATCCGTACAAACATACCAGACTACATAATTTTATATGCACTGGGAAACACAAAAATTTGTGTCTTCCTTTACTGTAATATTTGCTCTATTGCAGTGTTTTCGAATTGAACCCACAATATCTTCCAAAGTATTCCTATATCTTTTTAATAATACATTTTAGTAAAATTATTGACTTAATTTTGGTTTGTAATTTAAATATAATAAATATTTAAATTTTATTGTACTATTTCTGGAAGAAATGGTAATTTTTATATTATTAGAATCTATCTTTGAAACTGAAACTATTTAAATTACTTTTTATATATTTTTAAGAATATTATATTTTAGAAGACAAACTTGAAATAGTTTTCCTTTTAAGAAATAAAGGAAAATTATGTAGGAAATGAAATCAGTCATTAAGAGCTAAGTGATATTTTAAAAGGAAAGAACTTCAAGTCATCAATGTTTTAGCTTTATATAGATAAGTCAATTTTTCAGAGATCTCTTGCCTAATTTCATAATTTTTGAAGATTATTGCCTATAAGTTTTGATATAAATTTCAAAGATATCAACTTTAAACCATATTAATTGGCTTGGCCACAATTCATTTAAGATGTACTGTGGAAAATTATATTTATACAATTGGCTTTATTTTTTTATATAACTGAAATAAATCTGTAAGATTTCCTTGCAAATTTGACATATGGTCTCTTGTTAATGTGGTATGAATTTCATTTTTGTGTATATATGAAGTGCTTTCTTGTCTTTGAAACATCTTTTTTATTTTTGTCTTTTCAAGAGAACTATTTCTAAAATTGATTTTCTTCAAGCTGAAAGTTCACCTTTTAAAAAAATGGTTGCTGCAAAACTCATTTTCTTATTTTTCTTACTATTTCATATGTACAGTATTTCCACCATTATGTAATATGTTAATATTTTTAAAATACTCTTTAAGCCTCACCAGTCAATGATGCCGTATATAGAGTGTCAGACAGGAAGCAGAGGACCCAGGTTTGAAATCCTGAGATTGCTGGCTTGAGCGCGGGCTCATCCAGCTTGAGCGCAGGGTTGCTGGCTCAAGCGTGGGATCATAGACATGACCCCATGGTTGATAGCTTGAGTCCAAGGTCACTGTCTTGAGCAAGGGGTCACTTGTTCAGCTGTACTTCCCAGGTCAAGACACATATGAGAAAGCAATCAATAAACAAATAATTGAGACAAAGGAGCCGCAACCAAGAATTGATGCTTCTCATCTCTCTCCCTTACTGTCTGTCTGTCCCTCTCTCTGATTCTCTCTCTGTCTCTGTCAAAAAAAAATACTCCTTAAAGTTTTATAAAGACAAGTTTATACTGTCTATATTTCAGATTAGGTATTGGAGCCTATTAGGTACTGGAAAAAAATTAATTACGGTGTTTCTCTCAGGATGTTCAGTGTTTAGTGGAAATACAAATGATTACAGTACAGTATATTGTTCTGTTGTAGTGTGAGCATTTAAAAAAGTAGCACAAAGATGGATATAATTTTTTTTTAGACTTTCAAATGCTTACTTTCAGCATGGATTAATCTCTTTTACTTCAGATACAAATACTAGGATGATGAGTTTTTTAGAGAGCTAACCTAGAACACAGTCAAATGATGCCAATCCAAGAAAAAATTTAATATGACATAATATATAATTATGTATATGTGTTACTACTTTATACTAAAATATGGAAAATAGGTCAAACATTTATTTGAAATTTTGTATTTCTTTTTTATTTATTTTATTTTTATTTTATTCATTTTAGAGAGGAGACACAGAGTGAGAGAGAGAGAGAGAGAAAGAGAGAAAGGGGGGAGGAGCTGGAAGCATCAACTCCCATACGTGCCTTGACCGGACCAGTGCAGGGTTTTGAACTGGCAACCTCAGTGTTCCCAGGTCGATGCTTTATCCACTGCGCCACCACAGGTCAGGCTGAAATTTTGTATTTCTTGTGTATTTTTTTTTTTACAGGTACAGAGAGAGAGTCAGAGAGAGGGATAGATAGGGACAGACAGACAGGAACGGAGAGAGGTGAGAAGCATCAATCATTAGTTTTTCATTGCCGTTGCGACACCTTAGTTATTCATTGATTGCTTTCTCACATGTGCCTTGACCGTGGGCCATCAGCAAACCAAGCAACCCCTTGCTGGAGCCAGCAACCTTGGGTCCAAGCTGTCGAGCTCTTTGCTCAAGCCAGATGGGCTCGTGCTCAAGCTGGCGACCTCGGGGCCTCGAACCTGGGTCTTCTGCATCCCAGTCCGATGTTCTATCCACTGCGCCACCGCCAGGTCAGGCTCTTGTGTATTTTATGTTAAATAATTACTATCATTTATATAAAATAGAATAGTGATTACTATCATTTATATAAAATAGAATAGGTAATTAGTATCAATTAACAGGACAAATTAAACAAGTAGTGTGTATAAAAGTATATCTTTATAATGCTTTTTTGTTTTATCTCCTCTAATACACAACTTATTTTACCCATTGTTGAAGTTCTGTTGAATATCTAAATTTTATAGACTACAATATATTATTAGGAATTTCTAAGATAAATAAATTTGATATTATAGAGAATGTAAATTCAAAAGGACTAATTAAACAGATATTTACCTATATTTAATACAAAACAGCAATAGCATGTCTCTTCCTGCCCCGTGATACAGTAGGATATTTTTTCTCTTTCTGTTTCCTTTTTCAACAGCAGTTCTTTCAAACTGTATGCAGCATTTGGGTCATTCCTTTTATCTTTTAATTGTAAAACCAAATAGAGGCACATGTAAAATTTATTTGATTTGAAATTCTGCTCTTAGCAAGCCCCCATTACACTAATTTGTGGTATTATCCAATGTGATAACATCAAGCTAAGTCACCTCTCAACAATATTATCTAATGATTTATTTACTTCCTAGGAGTCACAGGTGTTTAAAAATCTTCGAATTAAATTTTATATACATTTATCCATTTCATATCTACAGCCTTGTTTTGGTAGACCAGCTGCTTGTCTACAGTGTCTTTTTTTTTTTATAAATTTACCATATAGGTTATTCCTGTCTCCTGTATCTATCATTTTTGAAAACTTCAGAGTACATGTATGACATAATTTAAACCTCTTCTTCCTAGAGGTAATGGTTTTTAAAGTATAGAGATTTGAACTTATAAAAACAAATTGGATTTCAACTACATTTTAGTCCTAGTAAAGAAACAGAGAAAGTCCTTTCAACTTGGCTACCCTTTTCTGCTGATATTTTTTGGAGCTTTGAAGTAGTCTGTATGAGTTTTTTCTAAACCTAAACATCAAACAACTCAGGTGCAGTGAGTCATTTTTTTCTAGATTCCTTAGGGCCACTCAGAGTTCATCAAACAGACTTAGAAAAGTAGCACATAACTCTATTTTACTTTAATTTTTTTATTCTCATCTTCAATGTATTTCAAAAGTTAGAGAAAAACATTATTCTTGCCCCATACTTTGAAAATCAAAACAAAAGCAAATTATCTTGTGGGCACTTCTCTAACATGAATATATTTTTTCATTTCTGTTAATTCAAAATCTAACCAAGTTCTTCTGCACTTTTTGAGAAAAATGAAGAATGACCAAAAGCTTTTATCATGAAATTCTCAATATAACTGGTGGCGAAACCATGCCCCCTTTGGCAATGTTATATGCAAGGTGTGCTGGGCATTTAGTGGTTAGTAACTTTGTGTTTTCTATGGTCACAGGTTTATAGGCTGATGGGGATTTGTCAAAATTTACAGTCACACTGTCTGCCAAATATGCAGGTAGATGAGTATGGAAGGCAGACCAATGGCCTCACAAAATGTTCAAGTCCTCATCCCTGGATTCTGTGAATATGTTATGTTACATGATAAAGTGGATTATGGTAGCAGATGAAATTAAGGTTGCTAATCAACTAACTGTAATATTGGAAAGATATTCTTGATTACTGAGGTGCCCCATGTGATGAAAAAGGCTCTTAAATGTGGAAGAAGGAGGAAGAGGAGTAAGTGTTAGAATGATATGATGTGTGAGAGTCATCCAGCCATTTGCTGCTTTAAGGATGAGGGTAGGCCATGAGACAAGGGTGGGAGATGCCTCCAGAAATGGAAAATAAAAACATTTTCCCCAGCGCCTCCAAAAATGAACTCAACCTTGCAAATACTCTGATTTAGCCTTGACAATTTGATTTTACCCATTACGATCCATTTCAGAATTCTGACCTTCAGAACAGCAAGATAGTAAATCTGTGGCAATTTGTTACAGTAGCAATAGGCAATTACAAGTGTCAAAGTCTAGTGTTTATTTGGACAAAATATCAGTGTTCTTTGTGTTATGTTTTCTGGGATTTCATAATATCCCCATAAAATCTATAAGATGATTTGAAACTCCATTTTTCAAGACAAAACACCGAAGAACTAGAAAGAACATTTTTTTATATTGTTGGCATGATTCAATGCATCATTTTATTTATTGCAAAAGCATGATTGTTAATAAGGTCTGATTAAATCTGGCCTTCACTGTAATAGGACATCAAATCTGTTATCAAATTTTCTCTATTTGTTTGCCTAAATGGTTGCAGCATTTGAATCAAGAAATATATCTTTAGGAAGCATGATAATTCTTGTGGTGTGTCAAAAATATAGTGACTATTTTTGACTAAGTATTTTTTTTTATTTTATAATAAAGAGATGAAAAAACATTCAACGAATTAAAAAGTACTTGCCTTTCTCATCTAGGACTTGTAAAATTTAGACCTCCTATGTGCTTTCACATTCCCTTTCCTTCCATGCCCAATTGAAAATTCCTTTCTGACTATTGTGTACAATGTTCTGTTTTGGTTAATTAGCTCCATAATCCAATTGTATGCATCCTGCTATCTGTCATTAAACTAATTCAGTTGTCTGGGTTATGCTGACATTGGTATTATAAGCATTCTCATTTCATTATCTGAACTCTTAGGAAACATGGTCACAATATTTCCAATGTTAAGGTTAAATTATTATTACCTCATTACAAAGCACACAGTTAAAGCACATGCAGAGTCAAAGGCAACTGTTAATGCTTCTGATCACAATGCACTTTGGTTGCACACGTCACATCACTATGGTGCAGCTGTGGATGTTTCATTATTACGAGCTACACACCATGCTTGCTAATCAGTGGTTGAGGGGGGGGGCAGTGATAGTTAACTACTGAAAGTACATAATCTATTACATATAATTTTGAAAATAAAGTGTTACATTTAGTCTCAATTTATTTTGGGGGGGAACGCTGCCATATAAGTTTTGTACTTTTCCCATAGCCTTCTGTACCTGTTGATGAAAATTGGTTCTACTCTTAGAATAAATTTCCCCAATCTTTGTGCTCCATGGATTTTGTTTGGCTTTACCCTCCAGAAGTTTCCTCCATTTCCATTATCCTCTTCAGTTATAACAAAAGCAATGAAAATTTGGAAGCTCAGAGGTCTCCTGCAGTGACAGTCTCTGCAAACATAACTTTCACAAAACCTTTTTCCCTTAGCACATCCCATCCTAGTCACTTGTGTATGCCAAAGCAAGGTCACTTCCTTGGGTCTTCTACACAGAACAATTAAATTTCTGTTGCTTGCAATTAGCAATAATTTCACCACTTTCTTTCCAACATATATATTTATAATTTAATTTTCTTATTTAATTATTTTGACTACTCTCTCCAGTTCAGTGTTAAACAGTACTAATGCTAGTGGGCTTTTGTCTTGTTTCTGATTTCGTTGATAATGCTCCTTATTAAATGAATTGTGAATTTGGGGCTAATCTATATAGATTATGATTGCTATATCATATAGCAAATTGCCACCTACTTTTATTGAGTATTTTAACCTAAAATGGCTATTGAATTTTGACAATGACTTTTTAGCATGTACAAAAAGAATATTTTTATGAGTTATATTACTATTATAAAAATACATTAATATATATTCTAATATTGACAATTTTTAAATTCTTGGAATAAACTTCACATTGTTATAATGTATGATTATTTTTGTGTACACCTAAGTTATATTTGATTTAAGATTTTTGTTCTGATATTTATAAATGAAACTTGAGGGTTTGTGTGTGTATATGTATGCATGCAATCTTTGTTGGACAAGGAAGTTTTCTTTTTTAATTTATACTTGAGATTTTAGAAGCATTAAAATGATCTGATCTATAAAGATTTTTTATAATTTCCCCATGAAACTATCAGAGACTGGTACTTTTGGAAATATTGGAAATATCTACTGATAAATTTCTCCATCTCATCTATGTAAATCAGTCTTTAGATTTTCTATTTCATCTGGGATCAGTGTTGTAAATAATATTTTCTTAGAAAATTATTATTGTTACCTAATTTTTAAATTTATTTGCACAGTGTTTAACATCATAGTCTATTATAGTTCATTTAAATTTATTCATACTGTGGTTATTTTTCTTTTGTCATTTATAATTATCTTTTCTTCTCACTTTATTCCTTTTAAAAAAAATCAAGGTGACCTGTAATTTTTATTTGCTTTCAACAAACCAGCTTTGAATTTACTTTTTACTTCTACCGTGTTTTTCATTTTCTTGTTTGCCGTTTTCTTTATTTATTTGCCCTGTATTGCTTCAGTGTAATTTATGGTACCTTTTATAATTGAAAGTAGATTCTTTATTTTTGTTGCTCTTTTAATGGATAAGCGTCTTAAGAACAATAATTCTCTCCTGACCAATGTGTTTAACTTTTAAGAAATACATTTTGCAGGAAGGGTAAGAGTTACATAGTTTATCCAAAAAATGTAGAGAGTCAGAAAAAAACAGCATGACATGATTTGCTGGAGCAAAATATTTGAATGGGATACAATTACAGGTTATACTAAGCCAGACCACATGAGACCTATTTCTAGATTTAATAGTGTATTGAATTTTCTTGAGTATGTTAGACTTGTGCTGATGTGTGATTAACATGTATGTGTGTATGTGTCTTGTGTATATATGTGCACCTCTAATTTGCCAACAAATTAACTTTCCTGTTGATCGCTTTATTTCCTTAGAATTTTATTCTAAAGTTAATTTAGAGGGTTAAATGATTATATGAGTTATTTAATTTCCCTTTTTTTATAGTCTTTAAATTTATTTTCAAGGTTTGCTTTTATAGTTTTAATTATTTTCATTTCTGGAGAAAAAGGCGGGTACAAGGGGTCCTCAAGTTACAACAGTTTGAACATGATATTTCGAGTTTACAATGCTCACTCCCATGAAAAGTAAAAAAAAAAATGAAATGTGAGTGTTTCAGCTTACGCCATTAGCATTGTACTTACAGACTACAAAGGGTGAACTATGTAGTTTGATTGCACGCGGCAGAAGAATTCGCAGTAACGTGGCATGTGAGTGAGGGAGTTGCCATCCCTCAGTACGCTAACCCACGCCATTTTGGACTATTAAAAGTGTAAGTGTTACCTTTGTGTTAGGCTAGGGTGTGTTGCGCCTTATGCCAAAATTAGGGTAACATCATTGCAATAGAAACGGAACTGTTTTGTAACCCGAGGACCCCTGTATTGTATCCTAAAATTATACTTTATATAGAAGGTTTAGAGTTGTTTACATCTCCTAGCCATTGGTTATCCTTTGTCTGTTCCAGCAAAGTGACTGCTATAGACTGAATTATGTTCTCCTAAAATGCATACCTTGAATCCTTTCCTTCCAATGTGAGGTTATTTGGAGATGGAGCTTTAGGAAGTTAACTAAGTTTAGATGAGGCCATGCGGGTGGGACTATCATGATGAAATTAGAAGAGACACCAGAAAGCTTGCTTCCTTTCTCTATACTCACACTCACCAAGGGACGGCTATGCGAGGCTGCAGGAACACTCTGGTCGTGAGCACACTGAGGAGAGCTCTAACCAAACACAAATCCTGATGTCCAGAACTGTGAGGAATAAATCCTTGTTTAAGCCACTCAGTTTATGGTATTTTATATGGCAGCCTCAGCTAAGAAAGTAGATTTTTTTTTCTTTTATGAAAACCTTTACTAACTATTGTCTTCTTATTCTTTTTATTAAATTTTGTATTATGTCTTTTTCAAATTAGAAGAAAATGGTTTTTACAATGATAGTATTTATAATGAGAGATTGGTAATATTTGAAAAATGGAATGTGTTTTTTTTTTGTATTTTCTTTAAAGATACATAAATGTTCTAAAATGCATGTCCAGAAGAATAGACAGGCATAAAAATGTGAGTGTGTAATATATAATAAAAATATTTTAAATTTTTAATTCAGAAAGTATTACTCAATGTGCTTAAGTGAATTCTTGGAAATTCGTGATTCCTGTGTGAATGAAGACTAACAAAATATGAAACGGGAAAATAACTCCACATACACAAAATTACAGAGCTACTTTTTTAGGATTAGAAATTAAGATGTGCTTCAGAATTAGTTCTGTTAGAATATGAATATCATTGAAAAGCTTGCTTTGGGATTGCCACCTCTAAGTGTAATTGTTAATCTTTCTTTCAATCCTGTCCCACTCAACAGACATTTTCATTAATGGTGGCTAAGGAAGCTCTTATGTATTTTATCACTTCGTTCTCACACCATTCCTTTTGAGAGGTTTTATTATTTACATTTTGCAACAAAGAAAGTAAGAGTTAGATAATTAAATTGTGGGAAATCTAAAGCTAAATTAATTCATGCCTTTAACCATTAAATTAAAACTTTTGAGAATGTAGCTAATGAGTGCCTCTATTAGATAAAAAACTAGTGGAATCAAAATCCAACAAAGTTTTATTTTTCTCCTGGTGATCACATTGAAACTGTTTTCTGTGAAATACCAAATATAATCTTCAGTAAAAATATTTTAGCTACCTCTACTTTGTTTGTGTACTAAGTACATATGTAGTCTGCCTCTGATTGATTCACTGTTGACAAACAGTTTAGGTGAGCAGGACACGTGGTAGGTTCTTGAATGAAACCAAGCATGCTTCCTATTTGCAATGACTATCAGAAATTGCTTTCTTATACTACTTATTTTATAAAACCATAAGTTGAATAGTTCATCCATGATTTTAATCATTCTTAAGAAATTTCTTCAGATATCAAACATTTATTTGATATAAAATTGTTAGAATTTCTAATCAAAATGCCGGCTTTTACATAGTTACTTTTAATGCCTACAATTCCACTTGCTGACATATCCCCAAATATGAATCTGTATGGCCAGCTCTCTGTTGGTACAATTTCCAGGCACTAACTTCGTTCATCGTTTCATTGTGTAGGCAGAGATTTTAAGCCTATAGCCTGCTGTGTTTATTGATCTATTTCTTAATAATTCCATATCAGGCAATCACACAATTCACAGAAGGTCTGAGAGGGAAGAAACACACATTACCTTCGGTGGGAGACTGAAGTAGCCTTCCATTTAGAGGCTCTACTAAGAATTTTAGCCTCGTTTGTGTTATACGAAATAATTGGAAAGCACTGCAGTGAGACTTTTAAACAAATCAAAATTACAGCTTTTTCATCCTAAAATGTAAATGCTTTTTATAAAGAATTGTTTTGATATTTGCCTTTGGTTGTTTTGCCCTTCCTTTTGAATGGGATGTGAAATTTTCTAAGTCCAAATAAGGTGATTAGCCAAGCAGTGTTCAGAAATGTTCAGTCTTCACTCTCAAATGAGTTCTTTTCATTTCATAGTTCTACTAAGTGTCTGGGCTTCCGCTGCATATTCAGGGCCAGGCTACGTTCAGCTCTCTCAACATCACCTCTGCTCCATCTACTGGAATAATGATTTTACAGGATATAATCTTTGGCAAAATCACTATTTTTATGATGGCTTCTAAAGAAAGTTTGTCAAAACATGGTGCCAGAGAGTGTTTGTGTTATTTAGTTAAACTGAGAAATCTCAGAGCAGAATTAATATAAAATTATTGAATTTACCCTATTCAGTTGTGCTCAAATACATGCATTCAGCATCGTCCTCTGTCCTGGAAAGAGAGAGAATAGCTTTGCATGGGGGAGAAGCTGGTGCAAGAGGGCAGAGAAGTAGGTGAAGTCTGAAATAAAGCTGTTGCCGCAGTGTTCGATTTGCTCTGATTCCTGATCTCACAACCACAGCTAGTTATTTGTTCTCAGACATGCCCTGACCTCTCTTTGTCTCTTTTTCTTTGTCCTTGTTCTTCTTTCTTCTCAAACTCCCCTTCTCAATGTTGCTTACTTGGAAAACTCCTACCTCCTAAAGTTCTTTTATGTGTTTCCTGATACCCCATATAGAAAATAAGAACTCTCACCTCTGTGCCCTATAGTACCTCCATATATTTCAACATTTTTTACAAAATAATTGTCCTGTACCTATGTGGTTTTTCTTTTTTTATTAGACTTGAAACTCCTTTAAGAAAACAGAATGTCATTTTTATTCTTATCTATGATCAATGGCTTTTGCTAAGGAAGAGAAGTCCCAACACTTGGAGATTACTTTCCTTGCAAAGTACTTAGATTTAAGTAATCAAGTCCAGGAAAGTTATGGCAAAGCACCTTTGTTCTGCATAAAAATACCTTCAGGATTTTGGGTGGGTTTTGCAGCGAGGCCAAGTGCAGGGATACCATGGTTAAGACAACTAATGGGCAAGGCTGGGGTGGGATTGGTGGGGGATCACAGAGAAGAGGACTCTGCTAGATGCTTAGACAGAGACTTGGGGACATGCACATGCCTTAGACACACTGTGGAAGAGGGAATCTGTAACATGTGACATGTTTACATTCTCCTCTCAGTGTTCTACAAATATTCAGTCTCTGTTGTTCACCAGGTTTTGCTGTTACAGGATATTTTTGGGAGACAAAAAGTGACACTATGGCTTTCCTCAAGGTTGGCCTTGGGAGAAAGCAGAGATAACATGTCTTGGGATAGACATGTCAGTCTGAAAGTAGTGAAACCCTTAAGAGTAGCAATATTTCTGGGACATGATGATTCTCAATAAATGAATTAATAAAAGGATAAAGGATGAATTCTCAACAAAATGTAGGAGAAGCCAGTAAGGTAATTGATTTTAACTGTTTTTTCAGAGATGGAAACTTCTTTAAAATTAGCAAAAGAGGGGAAAGGCACATAACATAATAGCTTGAGAAGTTACTACCATTATTCTTTGAAGAAAGCAGAGGTCTTCCTACAGGTCAGAACTGCGGGTGCCAACCACTTGCCTTAAGATCTCAACAACGCACAGTAGGAACCAGCAAGGAATCCCTGTCCTGACTCCTTTCAGTTCTCAAAAAGAGGAAACCACAGTGCCTCACATCCACATTTTAGAATCTATTCTTTCCCTCTCGATGAAATTCAAATCTCCCTAGAGTGTATATAATGTATTTTATCTTCTCATGGAAGCAACTTGATTTAGTGAGAGACAGTGGAGGTCATATGTTTGAATTCTTGTGCCAAAAGTTTCTCATCTTCATTTATTACTTTCAGAGTAATTATGGAACAATAACATGCACCTGAAATAGAGCCAGGCATATAGTAGGTATTCAACGGCATTTCTCTCTCCTCCCCCAACTGTCATCCACACCCATGAAATAAGAAGTCATCAGCAATATTCCAAGGGTAAACATTGATAGAGTACATGAAATACATGTATTGGGAGTGCTTGAGGGAGCACCCTGGACACAGAATGTGTGCCCAAAAGCAGGAAGCTTGGGCTCAGAGGACAAACATTCCCCCTTGCCAACTTTTGTGTAAAGCTTGTCTTTGGTGTAGACTTTTGCCTTGTAATCAGCTGCTTGATAGTAGAAGAAAGCCTATCCAGAAACACAGTTTTATGATCATCCAGTCCCTACTTAACCTATGGAGATTCCTATATAAATTTAATGTGCATTTCCACCTAAAAGTCATGCATGGAAATTCTAACCCACAAGCTGATGATTTTAGGAGGTGGGGCCTATGGGTGGTGACTAGGTCAGGAGGGTGAAACCCTCCTTATTGGGACTAGTGCCCTTAAGAAAACTCTAGAGGGTTAGATCACCCTTTCTACCATGTGAAAACACAGAGAAAAGTGCTGTCTGAATGAGAAAACAGGTCCTCATTAGACATTGAATCTGCCAGCACCTTGATCTTGCAGTTCCCAACCTCCAGAACTGTGAGAAATTTCTGTTGCTTATAAGCCACCCAGTTTGTGGTATTTTATTATAGCAAACTGAATGGCCTAAGACAGAGATGTTTCCAGATTGTAGAATGGCTTAATGGTCTTGTAATGTAGATGAATATTCAGTCTGTTTAGGATGGGCTTAACAACTTATTTTCATTTGGATCATGAAAAAGTGGAGACAGTTTTTCATACTGCTGGATCATTTAGTTTAGAAAGAGAAATTTGAAAAGCATTCTACAATGAGATTAATTGCTTGTTTCCTGCTGGGTCTTATACAGACTTTTTCTTTAGCTATAAAATGCTTATGTTTATCATTCATACCAGGTTTTAGAAAAGTATGTGTGAAAATAATTATGCCAACAAACATTCTATCTAGTTTTGATGGAAGTGGTTTCATCCATATTTTTTTTTCTTCAGACAGTAGAAAACATAAGATTTGTTTCTCAAAAAGTTCAGAAATAGTTAGAAAATCTGTTTTTCATTTATGCTACTGAAATTATTTGTGTATATGACAGCTGGCATTAGTCTACTATTTGTATTATTTTATAATGGCTGCACTCGATGTTCTCTTGTTAATTTGTATTCAGTCACTTTATCTGGATTGATTCAGATGGTTTATATGTCTGTTTTTAGATAAGGGGAAAATATCACTTTTCCTTTTAACAATCTACATTGAAAGATCCAAATGCAAATTTATTTGCCTGCACAGTCTACCCATGCTTTTAAGAGATGCAATTCTCGTTTTCCACCCAGATTGATTGGAACATGGTGTATTGCATTATTAATTGCTAAAGATACAGTTATAAGGATGCTCATGTTTTCTGCTTGCAGTTTTTCTGTTAGCTTTTGGAAAAGAAGAATATAAAAAAGATAAAAGCAGGAATTTTATGTATTAGACACTTCAGTAGCTTAGAGGTTCATTGAGGATTACTTTTCAATTAATGTAAATTTTTATCATTGATGAACAGACCTGTCAGTAGAAGTATAAAAGTAGGGTCAGACCAAATCTAGTAACATTTCTTTTCTAATATAATAAAGAACAATAATAATGACTTCTATTTGACTAATGTTTTATGGTCTATAAAACATTTCAAGTGCATCTTACTTAAATCTCCAATCCCCTGTAAAGCAGATAGAGTAGGTACTAATTTTCTTGCAATTTCACACTCACAAGGAACCTGATTTTCTAAAGGGAGAAGCTGCAGAAAACAGTGCAAAGGCGGCAGTTGGTTCCTTCTCTTCCTGGTGCCTCACAGCATCTCAGTGATGATGAAGCCCACGCACGGCACCACTGCCAGTGTGTTTGCAAAGAACCCTTCCCACCCAGGAACCGAACTCATGATTCTGCAGTAAAATATAGAAAGACAGTCGAACCTTCTAACCTAATGGAAAATGCATTGGCTAGGTTCACTCTCACAGAGAAATCATTCACTCATTCAATGTGGAACTGTGATAAGGGACGGTGGGCAATTCAGACGAGTGAGCCCACATTTAGTGGGATCCTTGCTTCATTTTATTTTATTAGTGATGGAGAATTTTACTACTCAGTCGCATATAACATCACCAAGACAGGCCACAGGGCTTTGTCAGGAGGCAACTATGCGTTGAACATGTGAGCACTGGATGACCTCTGCCAGGTTCTTGCTGTCATTGTCCCTGCTTTCTAGGTGTATAGGTTAAGTTTATAATGCAGCCATCTAGAATGGATTTTTGGCTACCACTTGGAATTGGCAATATTTTAAACAAGGGCTCTCATTCCTGGTGAGAAAAAATTTTCCTATGTAGTAGATAGTTAAATTATACATACTTATTTTGAATACTATTCAACTGTTTTAGTTATTATTTTTTAAATTTACAATCAATTTTTTTTTTGTGATTGCTTAACTCCAATAAACAGAGGGAAAATATTAAGGAAATTATTTCTTTTGGGGCAAAAATAATGTGTCATCTCTTAATTCCTAATAATCCCCATAAATTGACACAGTACTCAAGGGTTCTTCATGGACCCTTGAAATATAACCTTCCTTTTCTAATTGTAGATTCTGAATCCTTCCCACAATAGTGCACACTGCAGTTCGTCACCCAATGTCACATGTCAGGTTATCTTAAATCTCTCTATTTCTTTTAAGAAAATAATTATTCGAAGACAATAATGCTGTATATCGCAATCCATTTTCAGGAGGTTAGCATTACCTACCTTATAATGATAATTGAATTTGATTATTCTGATTTCAAAAATTTATTAAGGTTCCTGTTTATTAATTTTCTTATTAAAGCTTTTTAATTTTTTATTTTACATTGGTGATAGTTGAAAAACTAACACACCTGCAAGGTTTTTGTTGTCGTTTGTTTGTTTGTTTGTTTTTGTATTTTTGAAAGAAAAAGACAGAGACAGACAGGAAGAGAGAGATGAGAAGCATCAGTTCATAGTTGTAGCACTTTTAGTTGTTCATTGATAGCTTTTCATGTAAGTTTAATTGGAACCAGAAAGCTTCCTATATGTGGAGTAAGAGATATACTTAATTTCTTGTAGTAGGAAAATAACAAATGAAAACTTAATACATGATAAATAAAATGTGTTATTTACAATGTTCTAGAGGTAGCAATTCAATGGAAAAATAGATTGTTTGTAAATGGTTCTCTTTTCTGTGTACTTTTTCAGGTAAACATTATGTTTCATATCTTAGAAAGTTGTACATATCTGAGTCAATATTTTCAATATTGTACATTCCAAATGTATAGGTACATATATGTACTTTTAAACCATACTGAATTTTCCTATTTTTTAAATAAAAGTAAATAATGTATGTGGGGAAAATAATCTTTTTTTTTCTTTTTTTATTCAGTGAGAGGAGGGGAGGCAGAGAAAGACTCCCGCATGTGCCCTGACAGGATTCACCCAGCAAGCACACTAAGTGGTGATGCTCTGCCCATCTGGGACATTGATCCATTGCTCAATAACCAAACCCTTTCTAGCACCTGAGGCAGAGTCCATGGAGCCATCCTCAGTGCCCAGGACCAGCTCGCTCCAATTGAGTCATGTGTGCAGGAGAAGAAGAGAGAAAGAGCTGTGAGATGGGGAGTGGTGGAGAAGGAGATGGTGCTTATCCTGTGTGCCCTGACAGAGAATTAAACCCAGGACATCCACACACTTAGCTGATGTTCTACCACTGAGCTAACTGGCCAGGTCTGGAAATAATCTTTCTATACACATATCTTCTCATTTATTTGGGACCTCTTTATATATAACTGTTGAATAATTTTAATGACTTTGATGTTTTTATTTTACATGAAAAGCATTTTTTTTAAATTTAAAAGTCTTAGATTTAACATGTAGTTGCATGTAAATAAATTTTCTGTAATGATATCAAGAAAGAGAAACTGCCTGACTAGGTGGTGGCACAGTATATAGAGCATTAGACTAGGACACAGAGGACCCAGGTTTGAAACTCTGAGGTCCTGGCTTGAGCACAGGGTCACTGGCTTGAGTGTAGGATCATAGACATGACCCATGGCCATTGGCTTGAAGCCCAAGGTCGCTGGCTTGAGCAAGGAGTCACTCACTCTTCTAAAGCCACCCCCACATCAAGGCACATATGAGAAAGCAATCAATGAACAACTAAGGAGCTGCAACAAAGAACTGATGCTTCTCATTTTTCTCCCTTCCTGTCTGTCTCTAGTTGTCCCTCTCTCTGTTCCTCACTCTCTGTCTCTATCACAAAGAGAGAGAGAGAGACAAAGAGAGAGAGAAACTACTGGGGCGTATTTCAAAGAAAAGAATTTGTACTTATGTATTGTGAAGACACATCCTCATGCCTTTTCTGCCCTTGTTTTGTGGGACATGGTAAATGAAAGAGAGGTTCATAAATTGGGAAGAGAGTGGATAAGAATGACTACTTGAAACAATTCTTAAATTCACCATTTCATCCATTTGTATTTAAATGTCCTGCTAAAAAAAAAGTTAGGAGTTAAGTCATATTTCCTTCTCTTTTTTCATTTGCCTAGTATTTAGGTGCTGAAGGAGGTTATTATTATGTGATTGTAGTAATATTGCGAGGTTAGTCATATTTCTTTCATTTAAATCTTGAAATGATTATTCAGGCTTCCATAATTTCATGGAAAGATTATTGTCACTTGTCTTGGTTAAATGACCTGAAAAAGTATAGTTTAAGCTTTTACTAGTTGGCAACAAGAGACATTTGGCTTTTGTTGTTCTTTTTTATAAATACCTAGTGAGTGCAATCTAAAGATCTTTTTAGATTTTACATAACTTCAAATAGCATATCACAGTCATTAATTTATTTATGTGCTATTTATTTGTGCTTGTAAACAAGACATGATATGGCTCTGATTGCGTTTGTCTTTCTGACCTTTTGAGCCAAATTTCTAAAGCTTGGCATGAAGTGCTCTTGAAATAATCATCACTTATATGTGCAAATTGGGTAATTGCTCACACAGCTACCTACCAATTAGTCACTTAATTAGTGCAATTAGCTGGATTACAGCTAATTTGGGGTAAAGATTAAAAAAGCATGTCAGTTCAAAATGAGGATTATTGAAAATCTGGTTTAGTGGTTAGTTTTACTTAGGATTAGAAATTCTCATTCTCAGGCAAATATTAGAGTTTTCAGCATAATTTTAAGTATTGAGGGTAGTACACAAAAATGTGGTCATTTGTTTTGGTTGCATAGAGCCGTATTCCTGCCTCATTTCTTGGAAAGAACGCTTGCTTTGAGGACATATGGGTCATTTCTATGCTGCCCCCCCACAATTAAATTATTCAAATATCTGTTTGTGTATTTGTTTATTACTTCAGCTTTATTGAGGTGTAATTTCATATAAAATTGTAAAATGTTTAAAATGTACATAGATGATTTGTTTTACGTTGTGAAAAGATCAATCTTGTTTAGTTAATTAATATATCATTACTTTATTTATTCTGGTGAAAAAATATAAGCTCTCCTCTCAACTATATAATACAGTGTTAGCACCCAAACTCACCATGCTTTACAGTGGATCCTCAGAACGTATTCATATTGTAGCTGAAAATTTGCCCTTGCACCATCCTCACACTATGTACCCCAACCCCCAGCAACCACTCTTCTACTCTCTGTTTCTGCAAACTGGACTCTTTTTTTATATTCCACATGTAACTGATACCATGCAGTCTATATGCCTTGCTGTGTTTAGCTTATTGTACTTATAATAATGCCCTTGAGTTTCATCTCTGTTGTCTAAAATGAAAGAATTTTCTTTCTCGTGGCTTCATAATGTTTCATTGTGAAAGTATATGTATTTCACATATTTATCCATTCACCTGTAGGACACTTAGGTTGCTTCCATATCTGGAATTTTTAAATAAGGCTGGAAGAAACATGTGGGAGTACAGTTAATTCTTCAACAGATCCCTCTGGATGGATATATACGCAGAAGTGGAATTGCTGGAGCATACTGCTTTCCATAGTGGCCACAGTACATTCCCATCAACAGGGCACAAAGGTTCCCTTTTCTCCACAGCCTCACCAAGACTTGTTATTTGTTGTCTTTCTTATGATAGCAATTTTAGCAGGTGGGATATAATAGCTCATTGTGATTTTGATTCAAATTTTCATGACTATTAGTGACATTGAGCATCATTTCATGTTCCTGTTGACCATTTGAATATATTCTTAGGGAATATGTCTATTCAGTTTCTTGAACTTTTAAATTGATTGATTTTGCAATTGAGTTGTATGATCCCTTTATATATATTGGATAGGATTTATAATTATTTTACCTGATTCTGTAAGTTGCCCTTTTATTTTGCTGTTTCTTTAGCTGTGCAAGAGTTTCTTAGTTTTATCTAATCTCATTTGTTTTTGTTTTTGCTTTTATTAATTTTATTTTTTGTATCAAATCCCCAAAACTAAAAATTATTGCTAAGGCCAATTTCAAGAAGATGACCTTTACCTATAACCCCATGTTTTCAAATAGGGATTATAGGAATTAAGGTAAATTGGTATTAATAATTATGTATTTAAAGGTTTGATAGAATTTACCAGTGAAAAAGATTTGGTCTTAGACTTCTTATGGGAGAAGATTTTTGATCACTGATTCAATCAGTCAATCAGTTGATCCTCCTTAGTAATAACTGGTCTTTTCAGGTTGTATGTTTTTAGGAGTTGATCTCTTTTTCTAGGTTGTGGCATATTTTGGAGCAATTGCTCATAGTAGTCTACTGTGATCCTTGGTATTTGTATGGTATAAGTTGTAATAGCTTTCTTATCATTTCTAATTTTATTTATTTATGCCACTTTTTTTGTCTTTTTCTGATCTTTTTTATTCTTGATGAATCTAGCTAAAGATTTGTTTATTTATCTTATATTCTCATGAAACAGCTTTTAGATGTATTAATCATTTTGTCTTTTTAGTGTCTATTTCATTTATTACTGTTGTGATCTTTGTTACTTCCTTCCCTGTACTAATTTGGGACCTTATTGTCTTTTTGTCCCACTTTCTTGAAGTATGATGTTTGGTTGTTTACTTGAATTATTTCTTTGTTCTCAAAGTAGGTATATTTCTATGACCTTTTCTTTTAGAACTGCTTTTGCTGCACACGGGAAGTTTTGTTATGTTGTATTCCCATGTTCATTTACCTTGAGGTATATTTAAAAAAATTTTTTTAGTTCCTCTTTTACCCATTGGTTGTTTAGAAGCATGTCATTTAAGCACTACATGTATTTGAATTTTCTATTTTTATTATAATTAACTTTTAGTTTCATGTCATTGAGGTTAACAAAGATGCTTGATATTATTTTAGTCTTCTTAAATTTATTGACTTGATTTATCATAACATGATTTATCCTGGAAAATGTTTCATGTATACTTGTGAAGTATATGAATTATCCTGTTTTTGCATGGAATGCTCTATGTCAGTGTTTTTTAACTACCAGTCCACCAGAAATTTCATGCCCTTCTGTGAAAGCATTACCCAGCCTGACAATATTAGGGTAGTTAACCCATTGCAGCTGGCAGGAAATTTCTGATGAACCCACAGTTAAAAAACACTACTCTCTGTATATCTGTTAATTCCACTGCCCAACCATGTTATTTAAATACTATGTTTTCTTATCGATTTTCTGTTTGGATGATTTAGTCAATGTTGAAAGTGGGGTGCTGAAATTTCTTACTAGTTTTGTTTCGCTATCTATTTCTCCTTCCATGTTTATTAATACTTGCTTTACATATTGGGTCCTCCTATAATGAATGCATAAATATTTACAAATATTAAATCCCTTTGTTAGATTGACCCTTTATCATTATATATTACCTTCTTTTCCTCTTACTACAGTGTGTGGTTTACTGTCTATTTTGTCTGATATAAGAATAGCTGTACTAGCTTTCTTTTGGTTTCCATTTGCATGGAATATATTTTTCCATCCCTTCACTTTCATTCTATATTGATCTTTACATCTACAGTGAGTGTTTTATAGATAGCATATAGTTTGATGTTATTTTTTAATCCATTAGCCACATTGTCTTTTAATTGGAGAATGTAGTCCATTTACAAAGTAACAATTGTTAGGTATTGACTCACTATTGCCATTTTAGTAATTAATTTTTGTTGTTTTATAATTCCTTTGTCCCTTTCTTCTCTTACTCTCTCCTTTAGTGATTTGCTGATTTTCTGTAGTGATAGCCTTAGACTCCTTCATCTTTTCTTCTGTGATCTATTATAGGTTTTTGCTTTGTAGTTATTATGAGGTTTACATAACATATATTATTTTATAACAGTCTATTTTAAACTAATAACTGCTTAAATGCAAATGAATATTAAAGATTTACTTTTTACTCTCTTCACCGCTATATTCAATGTTTTTGATGTTACAGTTTATAACTTTTTCATTGTGTATATATTAACAAATTATTGTAGTTATGGCTTTTTATTACTTCTGTTTTTTAAACATCATACTAGATTTATAAATGATTAATCGACCACCATTACAACATTAGAGTATTCTGAATTCCACTTTATATTTACTTTTACTAGTGACATTTATACTTTCATGTTTTCCTGTTACTGATTAGTATTCTTCTATTCCTTTGAAGAAATTCCTTTAACTTTTCTGGTAAAGACATTTTAGTGGTGATGATTTTCTTTAGCTTTTGCTTATCTGAAAAATATTGTATCTCTTTTTCAATTCTGGGCATCTTTTCTGGGTAAAATATTATTGTTTGGTAGTTTTTTTCTTTAAACACTTTGAATATTTCATGCCACTGTCTTCTAAACTGCAAGTTTGTGCTAAAATGTCTGCTTATAGTGTTCTAGGGATTCCCTTGTAAGTAACAAGTTATATTTTCTTTTTATTTGCTATTTTAAGAGTCTCTTTTTTGTCTTTAACTACTGATAACTTATTTTGTGTGTGTGACAGAGACAGATAAAGACAGAGAGAGGGACGGATAGGGACAGACAGATGGTAAAGGAGAGAGATGAGAAGCATTAATTCTTTGTTATGGCATCTTAGTTTTTCATTGATTGCTTTCCCATATGTGCCTTGACCGGGGGGCTACAGCAGACCAAGTGACCCCTTGCTCAAGCCAATGACCTTGGGTTCAAGCTGGTAAGCCTTGCTGAAATCAAATGAGCTGCACTCAAGTCGGTGACCTCAGAGCTTCAAACCTAGGTCCTCCACATCCCAGGACGACACTATCCACTGTGCCATGCCTGGTCATGCCTGACAATTTCATTATAATATTTCTTGGTGAGTTATTTTTATTTGGTAACCTGTAAGCTTCCTAAATCTATATGTCTGTTTCTTCTCCCAGGTTAGGGAAGTTTTTAATCATTATTTCTTTGTATAAGTTCCATAAGCTATCTTTACTATTTTCTTCCTTTTTTCTTTTTGTTCCTTTGATTGGATGAATTCCATTGCTCTGTCTTTGACTCTTTTGCTTCTTTCTTCTACTTGATCTAGTCTATTGTTAAACCCATTTTGTATATTTTTTTTAGTTCAATTTTTGTGTTCTTTCAGCTCTATGCTGTTGGTTTGAAACTTTCTCCTATTTTCTATCTCTTTTGAAATTCTCACTTTGTTCAATTATTGTTCTTCCGACCTACATGAGCCTTTTATGACCATTACTTAGAACTCTTTATCAAGTATATTACTATCTCCATTTCATTAAGTTCTGCTTCTAGATTTTTAATATTTTTTTTAACAGGGACAGAGAGAGAGTCAGAGAGAGGGATAGATAGGGACAGACAGACAGGAAAGGAGAGAGATTAGAAGCATCAATCATCAGTTTCTTGTTGTGACACCTTAGTTGTTCATTGATTGCTTTCTCATATGTGCCTTGACTGCGGGCCTTCAACAGACTGAACAACCCCTTGCTCGAGCCAGCGACCTTGGGTCCAAGCTTGTGAGCTTTTGCTCAAGCCTGATGGGCCCGCGTTCAAGCTGGTGACCTCGGGGTCTCGAACCTGGGTCTTCCGCATCCCTTTCCCACACTTTATCCACTACGCCACCGCCTGGTCAGGCAAGTTCTGCTTCTAGATTTTTAACTTGTGCTTTTGTTTGAAATATATTTCATTTATTTTTCTTGACTGTCTGTGCTGGTTTCTGTGCATTAGATAAAGCAGCCACCTTTCCTAGTCTCAATGAAGTAGTCTTGGCAGGATAATGGGTGTTATTGTTAATACCAGGCCTAGCTCTTGATTGTTCCTCAAACCTTTGTGATTATATAAGAAACCTTCTTTATTCTTAGTGGCTCTCTGTAGCTGAGTGTTTGTCAGGACCTATTTTGATGTGGGCTTTTTCTTATTTGTCTAATGTGTAAAAGTCAGTCAGTTTGTTTTTGAACTTTTTTTAGATGGAATTTCTTCATGTATAGATGTAGATTAGGTGTGTCAATGGGTGGAGATAAATTCTCTGTTGCTCTTTTGGACCAGAATTATACACTTTGCCTTTGTAGTTCTCAATAGTTCATAGCCACTTTCTAGCAACATAACTTGCAATAGATAAAACAACAAGTTCTAGCAGGTTCCAGTGACCCAACTCTGGTTTTATGCTGTCTCCTGGGTTTTAACAAAAATCACATAAACCTTTTTACCTTCTTTTTTGTTTGTTAAATGAAGACTCACAGGGTAATTATTAAGAAATAACTGATCGATTAAAGCATATAGTTATAATAACTATCATTCACTCACCTGACTACTGAGTGCTAGGTACTTCACAAAGTAATTAAAGTATGTTAGTTCATTTCTGTTCTCTCTACCACCCTTTGAAAATATACTGCTTTGTTTCCAGTTCATAGGTTAGGAGACAGAAGCTTATAGTTTACCTAATTTGCCTAAGATCATACCGTGGTCACACAACTCCTGAGCTCAGCATTCTGAACAGACACCCTCTACTATGTCACCATCTGGACCAGAAATGGACAGTACTAAGATGACTTTATTAAATTAGTTCTCTTCTCCTTTCCGTGGGTCAGGACTTATTCAGCCTCAGTTGTTAAGTGAAAAAAAAGGAGGAACAAAAATATTAACAGTAATTTTTTAATTTTACATTGTTCTCAGTGAGAATTGGGGCCACATGTTTGCTAGATGTTGCCATGAAAGTTACTCTGTGGCAGTTCTACAGCGTCACTTTGTAACATACCATGCTTATTTAGAAAAGCAGATAGATGTGTGCTGTTCATTAGATACCAAATAGCAACTGTCACGTTTGCAGTAGCAGTACCATTAATAACCTTGATGTTATAGCTTTAGAAAAACAATAGTTTTTAAAAAGTATTTTCTTAATTATTGAGGTGAATTATGATGTATAATTTATAATAAATGTTTCATTTACAATATAATATTTGAAAATCCTTGATGCAAGGGAGAGGTTACAAATAATGACTGTGTTTAAAGAGACATAGCTCTGCAATTTCAGTAAAGTTACCTTGTCCCTAAATGTGTTTCTAATTATTAAAGTACCATATTTCATCCTGTATCAAATATATAGAAACAGCATAGTAAAACATTAGATTGACCTCATTTTATTATATTAAATGTTCTACATTAATCTATAGATTTGACTATATCTTGAAAATATACTATGAATTTAAAATCCTATTCAGAGGAATATATGAATATAATAATTAATATAATAAAATTTTAGGATTATATGCACTGAAGCAGATTATTAAGAAAGGAAAATGTTGAAGTAACATTTATCACAAACTCATTCGCTGACTATAGCAGAGAAAGTTCAATGAATTTTCAGTGTATCTAGTGTTAATGAGGTAGAAAATGAAAAATACCTATGAAAATGATCAAGTTATTGAAAATTATAGTGTGAAAATAATTTGAAATTTGATTTTTAAAAGATCTATGTATCAGTGTTCTTGTTTTCTCTTCTGACTGGAAAACTAAAAAAATAAATAAATAAACGATTCAAGTCCCAAACTGTTTTAGGGCCATAACATTTTAGAGATGTTTGCAACTAAAGTTAACTCATCAACTTGCCGTCACCCCTGGTTTTAAATTAGAGGCTTAAAAGGAGAAAATAGAATAGTAGAGTTTTTAAAGAAAAAGAGACCTTAAAAACCATATAATTCAACCTGCTCCTCAATGTCCAGAGAGATTGAAATATTTTCCAGTAGCACATGAATTATTATTGCTAAAGCTATATATATCCACTTGCTCTCATTTTTCTATTAATCTACTATTTTTTATTAAAGTTATTATTAAACATCATTTATTTACTTACAAGCTGACTTCTAAGTAGAATTACCAAATGGCAATTATTGTGACTGCATATACCATAATTTATAACCTTTGCTTTAATCCACAATTTTAATCTAGGCAACTCTTGTGTACCATGTGTGTAATCTCTTTCTTGAGACTTAGAATAAAAAACAAATAAAAACACATAATGCTTTCAGGTCAGTCTTTAGAGTTAGTTCTTAAGGATGAATTTGTAGAAAGTTTGATCATTAATAAAATTAGTCAGCAGTGTCGTCCCATAGAGATAAGGGTAAGCACATGTGCTCTGCCAGGAAGTGGGGAAGTGAAGAGGAAGAGAGAAACGACCAGTGGAAGGACATCTAGAAGTAGATGGGGTAGTCTCTTTATAGTGTCAGTCTTACGACTAGGCAAAATCAAGGGAGACTTATTTGTATGCTGAAAGATAATTGAAAACAAATAGAGACCAAAATTATTATGGGAAATTTAGAAGTTGTACATGTAAAATTACTTTCTACCCATCTTTGTTTCTTTTCTGTTTCTGTGACAGCATGTATATAACACAAAAAGGCATTGAATGGCCTGAAAAATAAAAGTCAATCCAGTGATTTAATTTGGATAGGGTCACACACATACAGAGCTTAGCTATGAAAAATTCATTATTGGAACCCACTTAAATATATAAATATTATACTAAAGGAATATTTTAATATTATACAAAGTTTTGTGAATACCTAGACTTATAGTGGCACCTAAAGAACAGGTTTCACTTACAACATGGAGAGTATGGAGGTTTATCTCCGACAGTTAAATAATAGATTTTTTTCTTCCTATCACACCCTCTCCCTCCCTGTACTTGACCTTATATTAAAAGGTGGGCAGTTTCCTATTATTCTGAAATTTTTTACAACTTACCATCTTTTACTGTAGGACCTGAAGGGTAGCACAGTGCAGTGAGTAACAGTCATACTTATCTTTTCTCTAGGTAAATGGCAACAGTGTTGTTTAAGGTAAAATTTTTGAGGGTGAATTCTTATTTATTTTTGAATGTAGCATATACGGCAGCTTTGAAGATGACATAGATATTTTTATATTATTCAGAAGAATGCCCTTTTATTGGCAAAATGATCAGAAAAAGTGTTTTTATTATTTTCTCTCACTTGAGTTTTCACACCATACAAGACCTGTCTGCCAAAATGAATGTGATATCCTCACCTAACAGTGTGACAGTCAAGATGAAATCAGAGTTGAGAGAAAGCCTTCCTGGTACTCTGCACCAAATGAAATGAGTAAATTACTGTTGCCACTTTGAATGACACTCACACAAAAGACCTTTGGGAGCAGCGACCTTGCTTCCACTGCAAGGTCTACTTCAGGATCATTTTCAGATAAATACACTTCAATAGATTTAACGGTTCAGGCGGTAGGCCCTCAAACTGTTTGTTATACTACTGCTATTATTTCTACTGTTATTTCAGAGTTAGCGTCAGAGAAAAGAGACTTCTGATCTCTCCAGAGAACGCCTCTCTATACCACCCTCTTCTTTCTGACCTTATTTAGCTGTTTCTATGTTATGTGTACATTCAGTATTGATATCATGGTATCTTTCTTGGGTCAGGTTTGTTTTCTAAAAGTTAGTTACTATTCCTAAGATGTAGCTATTGGCCCAGGAGGGCTGGGATTTTGAAGAGGCCATGTTGAAACTATCATTTTAATGTATGTTATAATTGCTGATAGCGTTGATCATCACCTAATTTCTCACTGAATCCCTGAGGGCCAATGCTTTCTTTAATTTATTCAATTTATTCAGGTTCTCATGAGGTCAGAAAGAAATAAACATAAGCGATAGATAAGGGTCTATGGTGTGGACATGTCAATAACAAAGCTGTGAGCTTCAACAGTTTCTCTTTCAAGCAAAATGAAAAGGTACCCTCTTCAAAGAGCCTTGGCAGATGTCTCTCCTACTGCTGCCACTGTCCTGACCCATTTAGTATTATGATTTCTTTCTATCATTATCATTATTTAGACCAGTGGTTCTTAACCTTTTTTGAGGTACCATACCCACCAGTTTCATATGTGCATTCACCGAACCCTTCTTTAGTGATAAATAAAATATGATTTTTTTCCCCAAATTCAAGACATAGGTATATGTTTTTTTACTGGTGCACAAAATGAGCCGTGCATGAACATCACCTTGCTTAAAGAACAAAACCAAAAAAGTGCATGAACTCACAACAAATTACGGTATTACTTTATTCTGGCCTCCACGGCAGAGGCTTCTCCGAACCCCTGAGACCGACTCATCGAACCCCTAGGGTTTGTTAGAACCCAGGTTAAGAACCACTGATTTAGACACTAGCTGGATCTTTTTACTTTCTCAAGATTTGGACTCCTTCTTTGGTTCAATCAATTAACAAATATTATTGCGTGTCTACATTCAAATAAGCACTGTTCTAGGCACTTGGCATATATCAGGGAACAAAAGGATAAAAGTCCCTGACACCTGGGAACCTACATTCTGGCAGGAGTTAGAGAACATAAAGTACTACATTAAGGACTGAGACGGTTAAAATGACCTATCTGTGGGTCTCGGGAAGCCAGCGCATATGGCTTCACATGGACCCACAGGTGTCGTTCACCTAACTGTCCATGTGAACGGTGCGCTGATGAGCTGGAGAGTCCACATCCTCTGCTTCCTTGGTGGCAGCCCTGCTCTGGGGCCAGGTCTAGTCAGAGGCAGCAGCTTTCGGTTCTCTCCCACACGGTCTCTTGAAAGTAGATAGACCTGAGCTTTCTGAAGAAGTAGTTTTAAAGCTTGGTGAAGTTAAGCACAAGTGAGCATTTAATGGTAGCAACTAATAAAAATCAAAACTGACTGCAATTAAACAGAAAGAATGTATATGATATCAAAGCGTATCAGAGAATATCAGAGTTTTCAAATCTTCCCATACCCTGGTGAGAGACATGGTCAAGTGTTTGGCCAGGGTAACTTTCCTGTCTAGTATGAGATCTTTCTAGTTATGCACTAAGCACGTCACTTGAAACTTTAGCATAATTACCTTAAATTGCAAAAACTGCCTTTTGCAGGCTATGTTATGTGGATCTAACAACATTCAAGTTCTGAGTGCAATTTCTCATTGCTTGTCAAGTGCCATCATGCTACATTGCTCCAAAGTTACATGATGTCAACGATATTGACGCATGCCAGTTGCTGTCCCCTTTTGGTATAATGCTGAGTGGCAGATCGTGCCCTGGCTTTCCCATGCCAGAAGGGCCGGCGTGGCTACCTTTGCCAGATCTTACCCCATTCACTTTCCAGAGACAGTCCCTGACTTCAGTACATTTTATGTCAGTATCCAGGGTAGGCTTTTTCTTGGAGCTTTTATTTTCTGTTTTTATTTCCTTAATCCTCCAAAAATAGATTATCAGGAGCATATAAACTAACTTAATTTTCTTATTTTTTTTTACATATGCATATTTTATTTTTCTTGTAAAGTTCCTGATGTAGAGCTGAGTCAATAAGCAAAGAATGAATTGGCAGCGAATTACAGAGGTTATGGCTATGATCAAATTGAAAAGTTTGTGGCTTTAATATGGGCCAGAAAATAAAATATCTGCCAATAGAACAGAAATGTAGAGGTAAAGAAACCTATTAGAAACCATTACCTTAGGCCCTGGCCAGTTGGCTCAGTGATAGAGCATTGGCCTGGTTTGTAGATGTCCCTAGTTTGATTCCTGCTCAGGGCACACAGTAGAAGTGTTCATCTGCTTCTCTACCTCTCTTCCCTCTCACTTTCTCTTTCTGTCCCCCTCCTGAAGCCATCTCTCAACTGGAGCAAACTGGCCCTAGGCTCTGAGGATGGCTGCATGGCCCCAGATGGGCAGAGCATTGCCCCCTAATGGGCTTGCCAGGTGGATCCTGGTTGGGGCACATGTGGGAGTCTGTCTCTGCCTCTTTTCCTCTCACTGAATTGAGAAAAAGAAAGAAAGAAAAAAACCATTACCTCAACTCTAGCCTGGGATATTTTGACATAGGTTATGTAATAGTGCTAGGAGAAGCAAATCACCTGAAGCTGAACAAATTTGTGGAAGTGGGTGAAAGAAAAGTCTCAGAGTAAACAGAGCCTTTCGGGCAAGTTACTATTTATTTACTTTAGTCGTAGCAATTTTATTTTGCTTTTTTTTTGAGTCAGCAGATGATAAATTTGTGTTTGGAGAGGCAGTGTTTATTCTGACAACACACTCAGTGAGAAAATCATTAATTCTTTAATAAGTAAGCATAATTAGATAATATAATGAGAACATAATGTCTTTAGCTGGGAGGTAGTATAATTTAGTGGTTAAAAAAATGATCTTTTGAGTGATGTAGAACTAAGATTATGTTAGTTCTGCCAGTTACTACTGATGACCTTAGACATGTAATGTTAACTCTGAGCTCAGTGTCTTCATTAAAGTGAAAATTATAATACCAAATATGGGGATGTTGTTACATGGGTTAAATTAAATAATGTAATACACCTTTTGTGGTGCTTGGTTCACATGAAGTACTTAACTAATTGTTGCTATTACCATTATTTAATTATTTGGCAATATATCTAATACATTATTTAAAATAATCTTTGTTTTCTTATAGGACAAATTATGGAGATTGCTATATTTTTGTCAATGACATGAGCAGATTATGGAATATGGTTAAAATTTTTTTAAATTTGCTGATCAGTCCAAAAAGTCATGCTTTCTATACTGAAAAGAATTAATAGTTATCATAATTACTGAATTATGCAATGGTCAAAAATCATAAATTTGATTAAAGTTTTTTACCTTATTATTATATAATTAAACTTTTTAAATATTTTGATTATTAAATTCCCATATTTATTTTTAATTTTGCTATTATATATTTTCAGAAAAACTTTATCATTTGCAATTTAATGCTACTATCTTTTTAATACATTAATATAGTATGCCTTTAATTTTATTATTTTGTCCCTGTGTGTTCTTTGGTTTTGTTTATTGAAATTAGGGTTGATTAAAATATATTTATTTTATGTTTATTTTAAAGTAAAAGCAACAGAAGATAAGAAATAACATCTAACCATTATTTTGGTTTCTTGGATAAGTTTTTGGAAGATAGTGTTTTAATAATCTTTTTTTCCCTAAATAATCTATATTTTTCCTCAGTGACTTTTTGAGGGGGTTATGGTTTTATTGATATTTTGTTATTTTAATAAATTATAAACTCTAGTTGTATTATACTGTTTTTGGAAAATGTTGCTTATGACATTGTTCAGAACCATATATCTAATCTATATCTATATCTATCTATATCTATACCTATATCATCTATATATCTATATCTATATATCTATATATATCCTTGCTGTAACTAAGGATAAATCTTAGAAATGGTTTAACACACTGATAAAAGAATTTTCTGCCACTATTGTGTAAATGAAATAATGTATTAGTCAAGGTTCCCCAGAGAAACAAAACCAGTTGGATATATAGAAATATAGGAAGGGATTCATTAGGAGGGATTGGCTCACAGAATTATGGAGGCTGATAAATCCAACAGTCTGTTTGTAAGCTGGAGGCACAGGAAAGCCACTGTTGTAGTTCCAGTCCAAACCCAGAGGCCTGAGAACCAGTGGTCCCAATGATGAAAATCCCAATCTGAGTCTGGAGGCCTGAATACCAAGGGGCCAATGGTGTAAGTCCTGGTTGAATTCCAAAGATCAGAGAACATAGAAAACTCATGTTCAAGGACAAAAGTGTCTCAACTCATCTCTCCTCTGCCTTAGTGTTCCATTTGGGTTTTAAATGATGCTTATTGGTGCTCAGTGATGCTTACTGAGGGGGATTCTTTACTCAATCTTCCATTCAAATACTAATCTCAAGAAACATCCTCTCAGATACCCCAGAAAAATGTTTTTCAGAGTGTCTGGGCATCCCTTAACCCAGTCAAGTTGACACATAAAATTAATCATCACATAGACCTGAAAGTAAAATAATGTTATATGTCAACTCTAATTGAAAAAATTTACAGAAATAAAAGAAAAAATTGGCCTTGGCCAGTTAGCTCAGTCAGTTAAGAGTGTCATCCCAAAATGACAAGTCTGCGTGTTCAATTCCTGGTGAGGGGCACACATAGAAAGCAACCAATGAATGCGTGACTGAGTAGAACAACAAATGAATGCTTCCCTTTCTCCTCACCTCTCTCTTCCTTCCTCTTTCTATCTCTAAAGAAAAAAAATAAGCCCTGGCCATATAGCTTGGTTGGTTGGAGCATCATCCAGGAGCACAGAGGTTGCCAGTTTGATTCCCCAGTCAGGGCACAGGAAGGAAGGAAGGAAGGAAAGAAGGAAGGAAGGAAGAAAAAAAGGAAAGAAGGAGGGAAAGGGCAAAAGAGGGAAGAAGGAAAGAGAAAGAAAGATACCATCACAGGCCATTAGTCCTATTACATATATAAACTTTTTATTAAAAAAAGTAAAATAAGTGTTTAAGTGTATTATTAGTATATAGAATTTTCATTAATATTCCAAATATTTTGAAGTGGGACCAAATTAGCATATTCCAAATTATTTTTATTTTATTGTTATTATACCTTTAATATTTACATTTTGCAAGATATACACACAACCATGAAGACGTAGCAAAGAACAACACAGAAAGTGAAACTTGGATGAACTTGGATGTTTCTCTATTCTCAGTTTCTATAGCCATTTATTTTTTTCTTCCTATGGTAAGCTTTATTTTACCCTTTTAAATACAAGTGTAATTTTTCTCTGATATATTATTTAACAAATTTTATTCATTTATTTTCTTAAAAATTTATTTAGAAATAGCTAAAATTTTTATAACAGCTCTGAATCGTATTATCTATTGTCTCTTACAATTAAAATATAAAATATTTTGCTTTTCCAGTAACCAAAATTTAGGGTATTGATGTCTCCATATTTATTTTCATAGGACAGAAAGTATCTATACCTTTTTGTAAATATACCAATAAAATATTAGATATCCATCTTTAGAAACCGCATGTCAATGATAACATTTTGTATGAATTCACACATGGAACAGGAAGTAATCTGTTTTACCTTAAATCTGGACATTCAGCAAAATCACAAGTATATGTATCACACACTCATGCATGCAGATAACACATAAGCTTGCTTGTGACGAATTTTATCACTTAGTTCAAAGGAAAAGAAGCTTGATGTTAGACTTTATCTATAATCATTGTGCCTGCCAGTGTGCAATATGGTCCAATATGTGATGAAAGAATGATGTGTAATCATGAGTTGTGATCAGAGTCAATAAATGTTAATATGTTAAGCTGTTAAAACAGCACTGCATTGGAGGTCTGAAGTCCTATATTTGCATTTTATGTAAATTGGGGTGATTCCATTATTTCTCTCTGTGAAGAAGAGGAGTTGTTAATACTTTATAGTATGATGGAGTGCATGTATTATTGAAAAATCACTTCAAGATACTAGTTAATATAATACCATAGGTTATTTGTATTAAGATATATAAGTAACAATAGGTAATAATTTTTATCTTAATTGTTTGTTTTTGTTTTGTTTTAATAGTGAGAGAGAGAAGAAAGGGATAGACAGAGACAGACAGGAAGGGAGAGAGATGGAGAAGCATCAGTTTTTTGTTGCAGCACCTTAGTTGTTCATTGATTGCATTCTCATTTGTGCCTTGACTGGTGGGATCCAGCTGAGCCAATAACCCCTTGCTCAAGCTAGCAACCTTGAGCTCAAGCCAGCAACCTTGGCCTTCAAGTCAGTGACCTTTGGGCTCAAGCCAGTGGCCCTGTGCTCAAGCAAATTTCTACTGAGTGCAATAAAAGGTTCTAACTAACTCCCAGTGCAGTCAGTACTAAGGACATAATTGTTACTGAATGAGGAAAAGATGGGTGGGTACAAAAGCATACAACAGCATACTTGCTTAGTGTTTAGGGAGACACTGAATATTGCTAATACATTGGTGCATGTGATATGGTGATGGAATGACCAGAAAAAAAAAAACATTAGGCCTTTAGGTGTTTTGCTAAGATGTTCATATTATATCTTACACACAAACCAGAGCCATTTGGGGTTCAGCATTAGGAGAGTGGTATCTATGACCTGTGACATAGAAAGATCCTTGTAATGATACTACAAGATAAGAACCTACTGGAAAAATTGTTGTGAGAATAGAAGTGAGAAAAATATTTATCATATAATTTTGGAGGGATTTTTAATAGAAGTAGAAAATTACAGAGCTATTTCTAGAATAAAAGTGACATTTCATGACTGACTGAGTTTAGAGAGCAATGTAGAAATAAGGACAAGATTTGTCTCTCCATAAACACAATCAACCTTTCATCTCCACCGTTATTAAACCTGCATGGTTAGACATTGGCTTAAGTTTAGGGACATGGACACATATTGGACACAGTTTTTGCCTTTATAAAGTTCATTATTTGGTGTTTCTGCTAGTGATATTTAGTTTTGATGCTCATGATAATAATTTATGAGTGCTCTTTTGATATATAGGATAAGACTAAACTTTCCCAAAATATGAAAGTTAATCAGTGGGTTAAGTCTGATTGTTTTCTTAAAATCTTTAATCTTTTGTCTTCAATATTTTAATGTCACTGAGCCAGTATGCCACACTTGGATTCTTCCTAATGACTTAGAGAATAAAATGAAAGTACAAATGCAGGGTTTTTCAAGAGTAAGTTATCACTGCATTAGAGACAAGTAGAAATCTATTACCCCCCAGATTTTCATCAGTTTGCTTTTGAATATTTGCAGATTCAAATTGAGTAGAGAGGATGTTAATTAGTGTGCAGATATTTTAAATTGTCTGTAATAGGTAGCTAATTGGTGTTTTCCTTAAAGAATGAATTTAAGGAAATGTGATTTGAAAAATATAGTGTTGTTAATCGCACTGATCCAGATAGTAGAGACTATTGATTGAACAAAATAAGCAGTTTTGATTGTTAAACTACAGGCTTCATTCTGGCAAACCAGAATTAAATGTTGGTAATAATTACAAAACTTAGTACATAATAACTGTGACCTAACTCTGGGTGTACTTTTATAAAGATTAACTCATTAATATAAATGACCTGAATTATGCATACTGCCCTTCATCACCCGCGACTGCACCCTTTCCACTCTGCTACCTGCTCTGCTCCCAACACTTTTTCTAAACCACAGCTGCTTGCAGTTGGAATCCCTTTTCTCTGCATGCTGCCCTCTTATACAGAATGCAACAAATAGGTACCATTCTAGCTACCTTCTCTGGCATTCATGTGGTCCACCAGAAACTCATATGTCCTTGCCATGCCAAATGGTGGAAATGCAGGCTGACCCACTGGTTTGCTCAGTCTTAGCTCTTCTCCCTCTCTTCAATGTTTTTTCCTTGCTGCTTAGGCAGGCTCTGAGACAGATCTACTTGTTAGCTGCCCAGACAGACATCTATTCAGGAAATGTAATGCCTGAATCCCTTTTGTGAAGGCACCCCATATAGCATCTCAGGACTGCCTCCACATCCTATTCTTGGCTGCAAGAAGAGACAGAAACCTCTCATTACAAACATGGATTCATCACAGAACTTTGTTACAGCCCTGTTCTTTCACAGTTTCTACTGAGGAGATAAAGTGATGGTTGATGATAGCAGGGCCAGTTTTGCCTCCTTATAGTGAGCTCATGCCTCATCCCTACTCTAGACAACTCATAGACCGTTCTCTTTTAAAAGGGTAGTACTTGGCATATTTCACAATTCTTCACCAAAAGGAAAGTTCTCACATAACAGCCTGTTGCAGGTACCTACTTGTATGCACACCTACATACAAGTAGATTTTGGATACTCTTTGCTATCTGAATCACAAAGGTAATAGAAAAGTAAACTTCTAAATAATGAGAGAGCACTCTTTCAGAGAACCTTGACTTTCACTTTGTCCAAGCTTAGGTTAAAACCTTTAAATTGGCCCTGGCTCAGCGGTCGAGTGTCAACCTAGTGTCTGGATATCTCAGGTTCTATCCCAGTGACAGCACACAGGAGAAGCGTCCATCTGCTTCTCCACCCCTTCCCCCTTTCTCTTCTCCCTCTCTGTCTCTCTCTCTCTCTCTCTCTTCCCCTCCTGTAGCCATGGCTTGATTGAAACAAGTTGGTCCTGGTGCTGATGGCTCCACGGCCTAAGCCTCAGGCGCTAAGAACTTGGTTGCTGAGCAATGGAGCAACACCTGAGATGGTCAGAGCCTCACCCCCTAGTGTGCTTGCTGAGTGGATCCCAGTCAGGGTGCATGTGGGAGTCTGTCTCTGCCTCCCTTCCTCTCACTGAATTAAAAAAAAAGAATAGAAAACAAAAGCCTTTATATTATATGCATATTTAGTTTAATAGTTTTACAAATTGGTTGTTTGATTTTCATTTCACTTTTTCCAAGTGAAAGACTGAGGCCACTCTAAGTTTATCCATTGGGAAATGACAGCTGTTGATAAAGAATGGGCCCCTCACAGTTCCCAGGTGCCACTGTTATGATTATAACCTTCTCAGGAAAACAGAATAGTATATACAAATTTTAATACATAAAATATTTTAATAGCTTTATTGAGATAATTCACATACATAAAATTTACTTACCTAAAGTGTAGCTATAGTTCAATCGCTTTTATTATATTCAAAGCTGTACAGCCATTACCGTACTCAATTCCAGGACAAAGAACCCATACCCATTTGCAATCTCTTCTCATCTCCTCATCCTCCCAGCTCCTGCATTACGAATCTGCCATCTGCCTCAGCAGATTTGCCTATTTTGGACATCTCATAGAAATAGAATCATATAGTATATGCTCTTTTGTGACTGACGTGCTTCATTTAGCATAATGTTTTCAAGGTTCATGCATGTTGTAGCATGTGTATCTCATTCACTTTTATTCCAGAATACAATGATAAATACATTGTAAAAACTCTCTGCTGCAAGTTGGCTTTTCCAGTAAGAACGTTAGAGATGGAATTAGGCATTCAAATGGCTCATTGGTGAGTAACACCCATGAAAGGAAAAGAGCAGAAGCAAGATTGTATGGGAGTGGGGGAGGAGCTGTCGGGCTATGATGCAGATCTCCCAACAGAGTCCCCCAGAAACAAAAGTTTGCCCATTGGAGGAAATGGCCAGGCTCTTGTACTCCTGCCTTGCTTGGCCAGGGGCTGTCTGAGAATAAGCTGGATTGCTGACACAAAGCCAGAGCCTCTTGCTGTTGGCTAGCCACCCTACTTACAAATGGGCATCATGTCCTTTTCTAAAGGGCAATCTGAGCGTCACATCTCTGTAGCTAACATGGTTGAAACAAGCATCTGTTAAAAAAATAAAGTGCTTCAGTTATCTGGATGTGAATTCTGAGAATGATGAATTCAAAAGAATATGTCTCCAATGTATATTCCTTTATTGTCTTCCAGCAACTGGAAGGCAGAGACTCTTACCTTCTTTCTTTTTGAGCAGATTCCTTCAGGAAAGAATGCTTACACACATTAGGAGCTCAATTAATGCTGTTGATTGACAGATCTACACGAACAAGACAAATATTTTTTATTTGGCTCTAAAGTTTTCCTTTTGTTAACACAGCAGCTATACAGCTCTGGAGCTGCTTCCTGTTGAATTTGCTTATGAATAACATTAAACCATATGCTCTATCCGATCTCTTGGTGCCTGGGACCTTCCCAAATCCCACATACCTCATTGTGAGCCAGCAAACTAATCTTTATGCCGTCAGCTATGACATTTGCCACTCAGAAAACTATATATTCATAATTTGAGAACCTATAATGATGCATTGTAACTGACAGATGATCTAACCTCTAGGTACATATTGCTTTTGATTTTACATATTGAAGATGGAAGAGATGTTTCTCATTTCTATGATGGAGTTTTATATACCTTTTCTGAATCATGGTGGCAGTGTCATAAAGTTAAGAGATTCCATTGATTCAGTTAAAAAGGGCCTTATTGCTTACCATGCACGATAAACCTGCATTATTGTTTGCACATAATATTCATATTTAAGGACATAATCCATCTCGGAGTACTCAGCACACTGTGGGACCATTGAAAAAGCCTTTTTTAAAATTTCTTTAAAATTTATTTTATTTTATTCATTTTAGAGAGGAGACACAGAGTGAGAGAGAGAGAAAGAGAGAGAGAGAGAGAGAAAGAGAGAAACGGGGGAGGAGCTGGAAGCTCAACTCCCATATGTGCCTTGACCAGACCAGTGCAGGGTTTTGAACTGGCGACCTCAGTGTTCCAAGGTCGACGCTTTATCCACTGCGCCACCACAGGTCAGGCAAAATTTCTTTCCTTAAATTCCTTTGGGGCAAAAGTAATGGAAACAGTTTTGGAAAATAGTGCAAAACTATATACATCATGAGGAATTAATTAACTAAATTTTATTACTTTATACACTTTAATTTCAATCACAATAATAATGAATAAAGTGATTTTGTGCCTTTGTCAACAACCACTATTCTCTCAAGAGACAGAATACTATAGCCTCTTTGATACATTGGTTACCAGCAGAGAAATCACTGTCCTACCACTTTGTAATGAACCACTCTCTTTCTATGAAATATACATTGAATTAAAGGAATATTTTGATGACAACATACATGTATTTCATAGTTTATTTTAGCTGAAATATAGGTAGTATATAAAAAATCATGATTTAATCCTTTGCCACCAACTGTCTTACCTGCTTTGTTCTGACGCAGGATGTGGTGGAAATTAATAAATAAAACTTGAATTAGTACCTCAAATGAGTAAAGAGTTTGAAATAATTGAAAAAATAAATTTATACTTTAAAGATTGTCAAATGTTAGAGGTGTAAAAACAAAAGTACATCTCCTGAAGATGATGAAAATCAAATGTACCTAATAATATCAAATGTCGGCCTGAGCAACACTGTCTCCTGTGAGAAAACAATAACTTAGCTGTTACACTGCATTATTATTTCTGTCTTGATGAGAGATTTGATTTTCTGAAAGATGGAAAGTTAAAGAAATGAAAAATATGCTCAGTATGTCTCAACTCTGAGCTTGTTCTGTTCCATGTGGAGCTTGGTCCATCTACAGGTGCTCCAATTTGAACCTCTCCTGTCCACACATGCATAAACACATGCAGCATTCTTCATATTCCTTTCATGGTTTCACAGTTTTATTGTCAATTTTCTTGTGAAATGTTGGCAATGATTATAAGGAAAATTACGTGCTCATTTGAATGCCAGAAAGTGATCTCAAAAAATGCACATAGACTACGGTCTTGTTAGGAATGAATATATATATATATCTTTTCAGGATGATGTGTTACTAGCTCCACAAGGCCATGCCTATTACACAAACACATTTACAACCTGTGGTTAGTGAATATTTGGCCTTTGCATATTGGTACTCTGCTGGGTATTACAGTATGTCGCAGGTGGAGAGACATTCCATACTCTCTAGGGATTCAGAAGAATATTGACCCTGTTTTGAACACCATAGACAAAGTTTTAAATGGCCCTAACAAGAGAGGATCAGGAAATGATCTTAGATGATGAAAGGGATTGTCATGAGTTGAAATGACATTTCAGCTAAGTGTGAGAGAGATCTATCAATAGGACAAAGTTAGAGTTGTTCAACTTCAAAATCAAGGATTTTTATTCACTAAACAGACATTTAGTGGGGTGACACTGCACTGTATTCTCTTCAGTGTATTTATATTAGTGAGAATGTGTGTACTGCCCATCCTTGGAAACAAGAGTGGAGTGGGGAGCTAAGTAACCCAGGTCAGTATCTGTCAGCGGTGTGGTGAAGGGCTTCCTGCATTGGTTAGGCTGTGGATCAGATGTCCCCTGTAGTCCCTCCTAGTGTTGAGTTCCAGTGACCCCATATTATATAGACCCTAGTTAGCAAGGTGTAATATGATAAGTGTCCATACATGAGGTATAAAAATAAGTTTTATAGGGGTTAAAAGAGAAGGAAATGCTTCATCTTTAGAATAGTCTTAGCCTGACCAGGTGGTGGCGCAGTGGATAGAGCATTGGACTGGGATGCAGAAGACCCAGGTTTGAGACCCCGAGCTTGCCAGCTTGAGCGCGAGCCCATCTGGCTTGAGCAAAGAGCTCAAGGGGTTTGCTCGGTCTGCTGAAGGTCCGCGGTCAAGGCACCTGTGAGAAAGCAATCAATGAACTACTAAGGTGTCGCAACGGCAATGAAAAACTAAGGATTGATGCTTCTCACCTCTTTATGTTCCTGTCTGTCTGTCCCTATCTGTCCCTCTCTCTGAATCTCTCTCTGTCCCTGTAAAAAAAATAAAATAAAATAAATAAATAAATAAAATAAAAAAGAATAGAATAGTCTTAGAAGGCTGTGTAGTGATAAACATAGATACTAAGTGAATCTTAATGGGTGGATAAGACTTTCTATAAAAGGAAATAAGCAGTCTAGAAAGAGAAACAAAATAAGTTAAGAGTTGGAAACCAGTGCTCAGTGTGCTCAGGAGGGATAGTATACGGACCATAATCATGATTTTGTAGAGGACTTACAGGTTTTAAAGCTAGAGAAATGGGAGGGGGGTCTTTACATGGTGGGGAGTGTATGCTTCTCCTCTTTTTTACCGATGGAATAACAAAAGAATACTACATGATTTCATTTGATACCTAATGGAGGATTGTAATGCTCCAAGAGACAGATCAGGGCCACTATTTTCTTTTACCAACACCATTAAAACATGAGGTTTATCTGAGTTTTTTTTCCTTGCAGAGGAGTGTAAGAGTAGATACCTTGACTGTCAGCTGCTGTTTTTGGTTCTCAGTTGAGGTAACAGTTCATTCTTATTCAAACTCTGAACTACTAGATTGGACATAGGGTTTATAACAAATAGATGATCCAGAGAACAACATTGTTCCTGAGTACAAAGTTACACTTCAATCACAGGTATTCTCTAACTGAAACACAATTCAAACAGAAGATAAAGAAGAAACCAGTGCAAAAGTATTGAGTGAGTGTGTGTGTGTATGTGTGTGTGTGTGTGTGTGTGATAGATGAGTTCTCTTAAATTTCAGTGGTACTTTTATGGCTACACTAGCTTTTACACAGTTTTTTTTTTTGTTGTTGTTGTTGTTTTTACAGGGACAGAGAGAGAGTCAGAGAGAGGGATAGATAGATAGGGACAGACAGAAAGAAGCAGAGAGAGGTGAGAAGCATCAAACATTAGTTTTTTGTTGCCCTCTAAGACCTTAGTTGTTCATTGATTGCTTTCTCACATGTGCCTTGACCGCGGGCCTTCAGCAGACCGAGGGCCTTCAGCAGACCGAGCCACTTCTTGCTGGAGCCAGCGACCTTGGGTTCAAGCTGGCGAGCTCTTTGCTCAAGCCAGATGGGCCCGCGCTCAAGCTGGTGAGCTCGGAGTCTCAAACCTGGGTTTTCCGCATCCCAGTCTGACGCTTTATCCACTGAGCACCGCCTGGTCAGGCCTACACAGTTTTCTAATGTGCAAAAATAATTTCAATATATAAAATGATAAAAGAGGATAAAAAATTTAGAAATCTTTGTGTTTATAGGTACATGTGTTAAATGCATATGTGGTAATTTTTGTGAGCTACTCACCCAATTGAGCAATAATGAAGCTACATTAAGCAGTGATATAAATGCATTTTATTATATTTAAAGTAAAGGTGCTGGTGTCTCTTGGCTGTGTTACCTTTATTTCTGAGATTCCGTCCTTATGTGGTTTCATGTAAAGATAAACTGAACACACATATGACCAAAACCTTTTGTAAGGCTGAATAATGCAGTCAACATTTTGATTTCTGTCCATATTTTCAAAAGCATTATTTTAAACCTGTGTGTCTTTTGAAACTTTCATATTTAAGTATAAAATGGAAAATACAGGTTTTGTATCTTCTTACTTGAGGGTTTCAGCTGCATGGAGATATTTACGAGCATTTAACAAATGACTGTAGTCTCGTTTTCTTTCCTGGCTTGTCCACTTTCGGCTTACCTGAATTTCTGCTACACTTATATGAGAATTACTTCTTGGCGTGAATAGTCCAGTAGACACTGCCCCCAAGTTGAGGGGTATTGTCCTGTGCACTCGAAAATATGGCCAAAGCCTGGCCAGGGCTGGCCTCTTGCAGAGCCTCCCCACTGGGATCGGAACCCTTCGTATTTGGTGCAATCAGATAGTGTGCATTTTGCAGCCATGGCAAACTGCCAATCTTATTATTTTTTTTTTAGATTTTATTTATTCATTTTAGAGAGGAGATAGAGAGAAAGTGGGGAGGAACAGGAAGCATCAACCCTATGTGTGCCTTGACCAGGCAAGCCCAGGGTTTTAAAACCAGCAACCTCAGAGTTCCAGGTCGACACTTTTATTCACTGCGCCACCAAGGCCAGGCCAAACTACCTATTTTTAGATCAATTTCAGCCTGAAGATCTCTTCTCTTTCTTTAAATCTCCATAAGGATTTCATATATATATATATATATATATATATATATATATATATATATATTCTATTTTGAATACCTTAGTGAATGCCGTACCACCAGTGTATGTTTCTTAAGCTGCCTTATTTGGGGCATCAACTTTATGTGTCTTGTACTGAAATCATTGGTGTTTGAGTTTCCTGAAGTGGCTAGCGAAAGCTTCAGGACTGACAACAGTTCTCAGTCCTAACCTCAAATTCTTCTCAGAAATTTCAGGGACTTTTTAGTCTTTGTATTTGTAAAAATACTCTCTGGTGATTATGACGTACAGGCAGTGGCAAAAACCATTGCAGTAGTACTTCTTAAAAGAAGTTTGCCTCACTAGATATGTTAACTAGACAAATGTATATTAATTCAAGGCTTAGATTGTTGCCATAGTTTATTAAGGGGGAAAAACCCTTCAGTAAATAAACAAACCCACAAAAACTACATAAATGATTACATGTGCTGAGTGTGCCATTCATGTCTTGCTATCGAGTCTTCACACTACTTGAACATTTCCTTTTCCTCCCTTTTTGGTTTCTCGACCTTGATCTTTATGTTATGAACCTCTCCCAATGGGCACACACCATGGCCCTCACTGTTTGTCTCCTGGCCCTTGTGTTACTGTAGGTTTTATCACCCAACCTGGCTTATCCTGGTATATGAGGTTGATTTAAGTATAACAGGCATGATAAAATTTCTTCCTTTTTTTAAAAACTTCAATCATATTTACCTAATGATGGCTTTACATACCTCACAGAGGTGTTGTTATGATTAATGTCTGTTTAGTAATTTCAAAATAGTAATGCACCCTAAACCTCTAAGGGGAAAACAGTTCTATAATGCACATAATTAGTATTTTAATTTTCTCCTTTGTGGACCATAAAGAGAAAATATGTATTCACATTCATAAGGGTATTATTAGGATTAACTAATTAATGTTTGCAAAGCAGCCAGAATGTAGAGGAAAACACATTTTCTTTGTTATTTAAAGTGTATTTTACAGATGAAGAGGCAAATTGTGTCAGCACGTTAGTTAGAGTTATTTACTTATTTATCTTGAATGTGCATATGAACTGCTGTTTTTGCACTGGTCCTTCTTCTGTCACATATAAGATCCTGTTACCCTTTTCACTTCTATACTTGGGCAGACACTATAGCCCTTTATTTTGTTTCTATAATGTGAAAGTAAATGGTCAGTGCATAATGTATTATTTCTTCTTTCCAAAACTAGCTCATTCTGAAAAGCATAAAGGGTATTTAAGTCCTGTTTTATTTTTCCTTTGTCAACATGGTATATTTTATTTTGTCCTTTGAATATGATTTTATGGAAATCTTCTGATTCTTGACATTTTCTATCCAGACAGGTATAGATTTTATGCTATTGTTCTGGTCCTCTTTTTGACTATTACCCATGACTTCATATTACTGTATTTCAGTTGAGTGTCTGTTAAGATTCCTTGTTCTAGGGAACTAGACACAAAATTACAGTCATGTTCTCTTCCTGCTATATTACTTATTTATTTTGTCTTGTGCTGTTTGAAGTCTTTGAACTTAAAACTAAGTGTTCATGATTTTTTAAATGGGTTCCAAATGTGAATTTTGCTTCTAAAACTTATCAGAGTATTCTACTTTCCTATTCAGGTTTGCCTCCTCATTACCTCCTTTGCAGCAATGCTTTCAGTGGATTATAGTGGGCTCTTCTCAGTGGATATTGCTCCCTTTCCCCTAACTTAGTGCATAGTACACAGCTAGGGATTGTGTAAAGGCACACAAATTGCACGATTAGATGTACTATCATTATACCAATTTCTACTTAGTTAACTGGAACCAAAAGGCTAGGGCACATGCAGGAGCTCTAGTGAAATTAGCATCAAATTGTCATCTGATTATGTTTGTGTGATTTGTTACTTGGCAAAAGGCTTTACAGTAAAAGTAAAATTGTGATGTTATTCTTGTGCAGAAGAATGATTAGTCTATTCTGCATTTCCCTTTCAGATCTGTACTTATCTTCTGTCTAATGACAAGTAGCCCTAAAATCTGTTGTTGATTTTCTCTTGTTTGAGAACATTTGGTTGGTAATAGAGCATAGCAAGTTTAAGAAAAGATAGGACATGTGATAAGGAGAGATGAGGTGTAAAACTAAATTGTAAAGTTATGTAAATGGCATTAGTCCTTGGTGGTTTGCACAAACATAGGATTTGTTCAAAGGTTAATAAAGGTTATGCCCTGCTATAGTAATAAAGAGACCATAAGCTTCAGCTTCTCTCCTTCCACCCTCAAGATTCAACAACTAAATAAGCTTCTTTTTTTTTTTTTTTACAAGGACAGAGAGAGAGTCAGAGAGAGGGATAGGTAGGGACAGACAGACAGGAACAGAGAGAGGTGAGAAGCATCAATCATTAGTTTTTTGTGGCCGTTGCGACACCATAATTGTTCATTGATTGCTTTCTCACATGTGCCTTGACTGCAGGCCTTCAGCAGACCGAGGGCCTTTAGCAGACCGAGCAATCCCTTGCTGGAGCCAGCAACCTTGGGTCCAAGCTGGCGAGCTCTTTGCTCAAGCCAGATAGGCCCGCGCTCAAGCTGGCGAGCTCGGAATCTCGAACCTGGGTCTTCCGCATCCCAGTCTGACGCTCTTTCCACTGCGCCACTGCCTGGTCAGGCTAAATAAGCTTCTTGTCTCTCCTCTAGAACATTATCAAATTAATATAGACATTCTGATATGAAGTTGGGACATCTGACTAACCATCTCTCACTATACATTGTATAAATATAATTTTAGAAATTAGAAAAAATAAAGTTAAACTTTAGTTGAAATAGTTTGCTTAACTATTCTCTAAAGACTCATGAAAGAGATGAGATGATGTCTTTAAAGTTGGATTTGAATTCTTTAGAGGTGATGCATTTTTTAGACTTTTTATTTTTCTCTTCAAACTGACAAAATATTTCACAAGCTAAGTGTAATGAAAACATCATGTCCAAGACTGAATAAATAAATGTTGTTTTATTTACATTTCTGAATTTTACAAAGCTAAATCATTGGATTTTATTTCAATTGTTGCATTGACAAAGTCATGCTAAACTAACTTATTCTCTTACGGTGCTTTTTAACTAGAGCTGGAGCTATGAAGCCTATAGGGCTAGTAATATGCCTCGTTTAACTCAGGGTTTGTCAGGAATATGCTCTGCTCTCTTGACCTCAACAAATATTGTTAAATATTAGTTAATTTGTTATTTTTCACCTATAAAAGAGTTTATTAGAAGATGGAAATTATCACCACATATATTTATGTTTCTTAATTTTTTTTTTCTTAACTGAGAAATGAAGAGACAGATAGATAGACTCCCAAATGCAGCCAGACTGGGATCTACCCAGCAAGCCCACCAGCCGATGATCTGCCCATCTGGAGCTGTTGCTCCATTGCAACTGAGCTATTTTAGCATCTGAGGCATGGCCATGGAGCCTTCCTAGACGCCCGAGGCCAACTTGCTTGAACCAAACAATGGCTCTGGGAGGAGAAGAGAGAAACAGAAAGAGAAGGGAAAGTTGAGGATGGAGAATCAGATGATGACTTCTCCTGTGTGCCCTGACTGGGAATAGAATTTGTGACTTCCACATGCCAGGCCAACACTCTATCTCTGAGCCAACTGGCCAGGGCCACCATATACATTTAGATAAATGTTGACATCCTCACAAATAAATAAATCATTTTACAACTAACTATTGTTTTGTTCTGTGGCATATACAGTTATTTACTTGGATAGTTTGACCTATTAACTGATATTCATGTAAAATAATATCACTTGCTTCTACTGTTCTATAATAGAAAGCACTCTGCCTTGAATCAAATGTTTATTTTAAAAAATGTAGGATGATAAAAAGTATGCACATGAATATGCAACTATGAAGACTCTATCAGAGGTGTATTTGTCTGAAAACTTCCAGTCACATTATATGAATATGAGTCTTTGCAATACAACTTAGCTTTTGGTTTAATAGCCTGTGTCTACTTTTACTGTTTGTGTCACAAACCATACGAACTTACAGTCACCTATGATCTGACTATTATAGACTTGTGTCCCAATAGTTAGCATAGTGTTGGATGGAAGGAAGTAATTTTTGTTGAATGAGTGGGTTAAAGATGTGACAGTAAACTTAGAAGTCATATTGGTAGTTTGTTGTGAGGGGAAGAATGCTTCAAAAGTGAAGTCATTGAGAAATTTAGCAAATGTTTGGTGGTTCAGTGTATCAAATGTTTCATAGTAGAGAATCACAGGTTTCTCTGAACTTCCTTTATCAACTGGACAAAATGTGACCAATTCTTTATGCCCAGACAGAATTTCTCTATTCAGCTTGGAAATTAATCCTTTAACTCAGAATTCTTAAGTGATTAGTCTTTTCTTTGCCCTGAACTTTACTGTCTATATCTCTTGTTCAAGCAATTAATCATGCACTACCTTCAATGTTCCTTCTTGGGTTGTTGCCTCATGTAGTACTTAACTCTATTATTGTTTATGTCCCCACATACAGAATATCTACAAGTAAATTATGGAGGCAGGACACAAGTGTTTGGATGTGTGTACGTATCTGTGACAGTGTGCTCTGGACTAGTTAAATATTAGAAAATGTTGCAGGTTTGATAGTATTTTAAAGAATTCCAGAAGACTGGGACTATGAATTAAAGTAAGACTATATAATGTCCTCTAAAACAGTGACTATTGTGTAATTATGAGAAAGGTTATAGCAGATAAGAGTTGATACCCATGCCTTCACTTCCCCAGAAAAGAATTGAAAACGTGAAGGGAGCCTATGGATTTGGAGTTAACTGAGAGTTAGTAAATATTGACCAGGACTGGGGGAAGGAGCTAGTTCAGTAATTCACAGGACATAATGACAGCACATTGTATTATAAGTCCCTAAAATGTTCAAAGCCTTAGAGTATATTATTATATGAAAGAAATCTGCTTTTTTATCTGTGATCAATCTGATTTCCTTCAACTGCTGAATTGATTTGGAGAAATAAGTATTATTTCTAGTGAAAAATGAAAAATGGGTAAAATAAACAGCACAACACAGGCATATTGCATTTGTATATTTAAGAATCATTAAATTTAGACAATATCATAGAAAAAGGTGACATCATAGATTTCCATGAGCAAAAGTGTCTTGGAAGATAGCTTTCTTGAAAAACAGAAAGGTAGTCATTATACACAGTAATAGGGGAAAAGAACTGTGATGGCACCTCATATTGTGCATAAAAGGGTGATCCCTGTACATGAATAGGTAAGTTAGTTATATTAGAAAAACAGAAGACTAAACAATTTAAAATGTTTGCCCCTTCTCAGTTCATGTAATTCAAAAGTAGCCCACTGAACAATATTACAGACTAAAAATTGTTGGACAGTGTTAATTTTAACAATATTAACATCCATTTTTCTTTGAAATAGAACTTAAATCTATATTTAAACCTGGCTGGGACAGAGATGCATTAATGATAAATATGAAATGAAGTAAATAGAAAATAACAGAATCATACAGGCTACTGCAAAAATACAGACAACAGAGTAGTCAATATTTATATTTCATTCTAACAATACTTATTGAACACCTCCTTTGTGCCAGGTATTGAGCTGGCACAAGATACTTCAGTGAGCAGAACAAAGATTCTTGCCTTTGTGGAGCTTGCAAAACTGTCTTTAAAACCAAGCTTGATGTTCAACTGTTTCTTAAAAGATCCATACTTAATATTATATTTTCCAAAAACTTCTAACGGGTATCTTTTATACACAGAAGAGAACATCAGTCTGTCCATAGAAAAGAATGTCTTGCTATTGCCTGACCTTCTGATATACATACAAAGTAAATACTGATGAAACTAAGAAAAGATTATTTTACAAGCAAACAGCTGAAACAATTATTAGACATCATATTGCCACATCAAATAAACACCTTGACAACTGGAAAATTTACTTAAAATATATTTTTCTTATTGTAATTATTGTTTCTTTTTCAAATATTTAAACCTGATTGATCTGGAAAAATAAGTCTTTACTTCTACCCCTCAATTCACTACTACATAGTCTTTCTGCTTCCATTACTCAGGATCTGGTTCTAAGTTCCAATAACCCAGCTCCATCTTCTTGTCCTGTTAGACTTAATTGTAGTTAACGACTTCGTACTGCTGCTAATTCTGAGATGTTTCACCAACACTTCTTGATTCCCATAGCTATGCCCATATTTACATTAATTAAACTGCCAATTAACTGTTTTGCCTTTACTGTCTGTCTGCTAGGACTCCAAATGATAGAAAGGTAAATAGTAGTGATGAAGAAAATCTCAGGCAGAAATCTCTAGGTGGGTTCGGATTGACCTCTCAACTTTTACTCTATTTAAGGAATGGGAGAATGTGTCCTTCATGAAGATTTTGACACTGAGATGTCTTGGAAGAGACTATGAAGAGAGATCTACTTTAGAAAAGCTGACAGAATCTGCATACCTTAACTTCATGAATTGGAAAACTCCTAAGCCCACAGACAGTGTTAGAGCCACCTTTCCAAATGTTTCTTCTTTGTAACATTTAAAAATATCCTCCCCAAAATTTTGTTCTATTGACACCGTGTTCCCAGGACCAAATACTACATGAGAGCATAGGGCTAAAAAATATTTCTTCACCTGTTTCTGTTGCTTAGATTTATGGTGAATGACCCATCCTGTGTGACAATTTTCTTGTAATTTATTTAATGCATTTTTATCCAAACTGGTGTGATGGAGACAGTATAGCCCCGCTCGACACTGTCCTCTGGCCTTGTTTGAAACATCCATCTAAAATAAAGGTAGCTGTTTAACATGGCAAGTGACCTGTGCTTGGTTTGACTCTTACCACTTTTTAATACTCTTTTTTGGTCCCTTATCTTTTTATCTTCCATCATCCCTCATACAATTTTAAATTTCCCCCAAATTTTAGGATCTTTTATAATATAGACATTGTAGTATGGTATAGCTTTATTTAACGCCTTATTTTTATATGCAATTTATTCCTTTGGGGGGAAAAGGCTAAATTTTTAAAGTTAAAAATAAAATCTGACTATTAAGAGTCAGATTTTATCAACGCTGGGTTTATTTACAAAAGATAGAATAATCATTTTGAGTTGTCCTCTGTAAAATAAGTTCCCTCTGTCTAAAGTATAAATATTGTCCATTGCCGGTTTTAAGGGTTATGCCGGTTTGGCATAACCGATAGCCAAAGTTAGGGTACTTCAGATTATTTAAAATGTTTTTACATTATATTTTATTGATTACTTCATTCATTTTGATTCAGAAAACAGTTATTTACTGGACAACAATATAGGGTGTGCATCTTGACAGATGCTTGGGAAATTTTGTAAATAAGGTACAAATTGGCCTTGGCTAGTTGGCTCAGCGGTAGAGCATTAGCCTAGCAAGTGGAGGTCGCAGGGGTTTGATTACCGGCCTGGGCACACAGGAGAAGCACCTATCTGCTTCTTCACACTTCCCCTTCTCCTTTCTCTCTATCCCTTCCCTTCCTGCAGCCACAGCTCCATTAAAGCAAAGTTGGCCAGGCCACTGACGATGGCTCTCAGGCACTGGAGTGGCTCTGGTTGTAATGGAGCAAGACCCCAGATGGGCAGAGCATCGCCCCCTAGTGGTCATGCTGGGTGGATCCCAGTTGGGTGCATGCAGGAGTCTGTCTCTCTGCCTACCCGCTTCTCCAGAAAAAAAAAAAAAAAAAAAGATACAAATTATGACCAAAGCTATGGTCAAATTACTTAACCATTGGTAGTCCAGAGTAGTAGTAAGTCATATGGTGCTTAGGGATGAAGTCATCCAGAATCATTGGCTGTTTTGTACAATAGTTTGCCAATATGTGTAACAAAACAAAAATAAATATGCAAAATCTAATTATTATTGAAAACTGGTTGTTTTATAATTTATTTCTATGACTAGTTTTCTCATAAAGAGAGCATAATTTAAATAATTGTATCAACTAAGACTGTTTGGTTGTTTTGGAAAAGCATTTACAGTATATTAGTGCTGAGTTTTTTTCAGATCTTAGCACATAAGGCACAACAATATATAATCTAACTGGGTGCTTTTATATCTGCACAGAACTGATTTGAATTGTGCCGGTTCAAAGATACACTTGAACCCATTCAGATTCAAAACACTGCTGCCTTTATCCTCAAAGAAATTATTTGGTTTAACAATAACTTTTTATGTAAAAAAGAATAATAAACCTTGGAAGTATCTAATGTCTAACATAAGTGATCTAACACAATTACAGTTGCTGAGCAACTAGAGAGAATGTGAGAAGTCCAAGTTTCAGAGAAGCTAAAAGCCTGGTTTTTAGTTGTGCATTCATTTTCATCATTTTCAAAGTGAAGTATGTGAAATAACTTTTTTTTGTGAGACTTTTAAATATATTTACCGTATTTCCCCATAAATAAGAAACACCATTTTTAAAAAAATTTGGGGTCTAAAAACTGGGTGTGTCTTATACAGTGGTTGTAGATTTTTTTACTTGCATTTCCTGCTTTTTCTCATGGATGAAGAGTTGTATGAATTTTATGATGAGTAAAACTTGAGTTCAATAACTTTATGTAATACTATTTTTTCATATTTGGGTCCCCAAATAAAGGTGTGTCTTATACATGGGGAAATATGGTAATAATTGATGAGAAACAGGTTAGAAACAAAGGGTGACAACCTTCCACCATATGTGAGTGCTCTAGTATTTACTCAATAAATTATGTCAAATAACATTAACTATTTTACTTTATTTCTTTTGTTTTAAAATTACTGGATTAACTTTTGCTTTAAAAAACAGAATTATTGATTATATAAAATCAATATATGATTATAATCTTCTGTCATATTTATTCTTTATATTCTGGCCTTTTAAAGAAGGATGAGGACTGGAACAAAATAGTGAAAATATAAGAATGAAATAAAAAAAAGAAATGGTTTTCTATATCCACTGATATTTAATTGCTGGATGCTGCTAACCATTCTCTTTCATAGTCATTGATTGGTTGCCAACCAAGGTATTTTTTCTGTAGTGTTTAAGTTTAACCATCACAAAAAAATATCTTTTTCACAAATAGCCAACAGATTTATGAGAAGATGCTCATCTTCACTTGCTATTAGAGAAATGTGAATCAAAATTACAATGAAATACTACCTCACATCTCTTAGATTGGCTATTATCAATAAAACAGATAATAACAAGTGTTGGAGAGGCTGTGGAGAAAAGGCAACCCTCATTCACTACTGGTGGAAATGCAAACTAGTACAACCATTATGAAAGAAAGTATGATGGTCCTTCAGAAAATTAAAAATAGAACTACCATATGACCCAGCAATCCCTCTACTGGGTATATACCCCTAAAACTCAAAAACATTGGTACGTAAAGACACATGTACCCCCATGTTCATTGTAGCATCATTCACAGTGGCCAAGACATTGAAACATTAAAGTACCCTTCAATAGAGGATTGGATAAAGAAGATATGGTAAATATATACAGTAGAATACTACTCAGCCATAAAAAAAAGGACATAGTATTATTTATGACAACGTGGATGGACCTTGATAACATTATACTGAATGAAATAAGTTAATCAAAAGAAAGCTAGGCCTGACCTGTGGTGGCGCAGTGGATAAAGCGTCAACCTGGGAACACTGAGGTCGCCAGTTCAAAACCCTGCACTGGTCTGGTCAAGGCACATATGGGAGTTGATGCTTCCAGCTCCACCCCCCTTTCTCTCTCTGTGTGTTTCTCCTCTCTAAAATAAATAAAATAAAAAGAAACTAAATGCAAAGTAGCTACTTTAAAAAAAAAAAAGCTAAAAACTATGATTCCACACATAGGTGGGTTACAAAATTTAGACTCATGGCATAAGAGTGCAGTGATTACCAGGGGGAGATGGATGGGGGAAGAAGGAGGAAAAGAGGCTTAGGGGAAGCATATAAAGAGGAAAAAATATCAGTTGATGGAGGATGATTTGACTTTAGGTTTTGGGTATACAACATAATTCACTGTCCAAATGATGTGGAGGTGTTTGCCTAAAATTTATGTACTTTTGTTGACCAATGTCACCCTGATACATTTAAGTTTCTAAATAAAAAAAGAGAGAAGAAATAAATAAATAAAGAAAGAAAGAAAGGAAGGAATATTTTTCACAGATGCAATCAAATGTAGAGTATACCATTTAAAATGTTGATTTTAAATGATTTTTATTTTCTATTATTTTTATTAATATATTTTAATGCATATTTCAGTTGTTGAAAAATAAGGTGCTGTGAATATCTAATAGTCTCAGAATTGTAATTAAGATATGGCTGATTCTTTATTATTTCTTTACTCTTATATGGGCATTTATACTTATTTTAAAACCAAAATTATGACCCTGGCTGTGTTTCTCAGTTGGTTAGAGCATCACCTTGACATGCCAAGGTTCTGGATTTGAATCCCAGTCAGGGTACACATAAGAATCAACCAAAGAATGCATGAATAATTGGAACAACAAATTGGTGTTTCTCTCTCTTCCTTTTTCTCTAAAATTAATAAATTTAAAAAATTATGATTTATAAAACAGCACTATTCTTATGAGAAAATTTACATCATGGAAAAGTTAAACAATGAATTTACAAAAGAATAAATAATATATTTTCTTCTAGCACTGGGGAAGAAACTAAATCTTATTATTAACTATAAGTTGAAATTACTAACCTTACATTTGTGAATATGATTATTCAAATGTGCAATAATAATATGGCTAATTGAGTAAATGTATATGGTTTCATATATATATATATATATAGTGATAGAGACAGAGAGAGGGACAGACATACAGAAAGGGAGATGAGAAGCATCAATTCTTCATTGCGGCACCTTAGTTGTTCATTGATTGCTTTCTAATATGTGCCTTGACCAGGGGGCTATAGCACACTGAGTGACCTCTTGCTCAAGCCAGCGACCTTGGGCTTGAGCTGGTGACCCTTTCTCAAAGCAGATGTGCCTGTACTCAAGCCAGCGACCTCAGGGTTTTGAACCTGGGTTCTCTGTGTCCCAGACCGATGCTCTATCCACTGTGCCACCGCCTCGTCAGGCCTTAGTATTTTTATATGTTTAGAATCGTCCAGTGCTAAAATTGGCATTGCTCTATCTAATGGAGAAAAAAGAGCTATGCATGAGATACCTACCTATAAGATGATATTACTACTCTCTGTCATTCTTTTACATTCTCTGGGGATCTTTTCAGAAAAGTAGTGGCGAAATGATTATAAAATATGGAATTAAGTGAAAGTGTCAGACATCTAGGTGAAACTGGCATTTCTAGATCTCAATTCTTTTCTAGACATAGTTCTTTAAACAATTATTCTATTAATTTAATATTATGAGTTCAGTTGGGGAAGCTGGCAATGACTTGCAGAAATCCATTCAATTATTAGACTTTGTGAAATGTCTTTGAACTAAAATTGTTTGCAGAAAAGAGACCAAAATTTACAGTATCTTTTTTTACTATTAATATCATTCATGGTTACTTAACAGTTAGAAAACAAGAAGTTGACTTTGCTTTAGGAAATCGGAGGTTCGTCTAAGTTAAAATTTGAAAACAAAATAAAAACAAATGGCTCTCCAAATATTCTACAATGCTAATATGAAAATGGACTATCTTAAAATAATTAAAGAGTTGTTGAGTGATTAAACCTTCAAATAAAATTTAAATAGCTTAGAATTAACATTAAATTGGAGATACCCACTTAACATTTGAAAAGCAACTAAATTACCTGAGCTGAAGAAATGTTGTTATTCTCTCTCTGAGATACAATTCACATATCAGACATTTCACCATATAAAGTATATAATTTAAATTTTTTTAGTATGTTCACAAAATTCATCTTCCCCTAAAGAAATCCACAACTGTTATTATTTGCTCCCCATACTACACTTCTCTCCATGTCCTGCACCCAGACCTAGTCTTACCACTAATCTACTCTTTTTTCTATAGATGTGCCAATTCTGGACATTTCAAATAACTGTTATCAAATAATGTGTGTTTTTATTGTGACTTTTTTTAACTTAGAATAATGTTTGCAAAGTTTATTCACATTGTAGCATATATCAGTAATTTATTATTTTTTATTTCTAATAGTATGAATTTACCACATTTTATTTATCCATTCATCAGAAGACAGCTATTTAGAAGGTTTCCTCCTTTTTTGCTATTATGAACATTTATGTACAGATTTTTCTGTGGACATATGGATATTTGTATACAGATTTTTGAGCAGATATATTTTATTTCTCTTAAGTATATCTCTAGGAGTAGAATATATTGTCATAGAATAATTCGATTTTTAATGTCTCAAAGAGCTGCCAAATTGTTTTCAAAAGTGATTATATTATTTTATATTCTCATTAGCAATATATGAGTCTCATTTCCACATCCTCACTGACACTTTTTATTGTATATCTTTATTATAGTATCCTAGTGAGTATAAAGTGAACACATCTCATAGTGGTTTTGATTTGCATTTTCCCACTAAAGATTAGAGCTTTATCTTTTGTGTGTTTATTGATCATTTATATATATTCTTTATTTCTTTTTTATAGATTTTATTTATTCATTTTTATTAGAGATAGAGAGAACAGGGGGAGGAGCAGGAAGTATCAAATCCCATTTGTGCCTTGATCAGGCAAGCCCATGGTTTCGAACTGGCGACCTCAGTGTTCCAGGTTGATGCTTTATCCACTGCGCCACCACAGGTCATGCCTATATATTCTTTAGATTGATCCTATTTAAATCTTTTGCCTATTTTTATAATTTGGTTTAATTTTTATTATTGAGTCTTAAGAATTCTTTATATTTTTGCCTATACACTCTTTGTTAGAGACTGAATTGTGTCCCCCTCCAAAATTCGTATGTTGAAATCATAACCCCCAGCATATCTCAAATAAGGTGTTTAAAGAGGTGGTTAAGTTTAAATGAGGTCATATGGGTGGGCCCTAATCCTATGACTAGTGTCCTTGAAGAGAAAAGGTGGTGTCACCTGCCATGCTTGCTTCCTTTTTCTCTCCGTATCTCTTCACTCTCACACACCTTGGATAGGCCGTATGAGGGCACAGAAAGAAGGTGGGAAGGCCAAGATAGAGACTTAGGGAAAAAACAACCCTATTAGCACCTTCAACTTGGACCGCTAGCCTCCAAAACTGTGAGAAATAAATTTCTGTTTTGAAGCCACCCAATCTCTGGTATCAGATATATACTTTAAAAATTTTACCCCACTTTATGAATTGTCTTTTTACTTGCTTCATGCTATTATTTGTAACACAGAGAGCTTTTAATTTTGAAATAATAACTATTTTTTGTCACTTGTGCTTTAGTATTATAGCTAAAAAATTTGCCTAATTTAAGGATATAAAAATTTACTCACATGTTTTTTTCTAACAGTTTTATAGCTTATCTCCTACAGTTAGGTCTGTAATCCATAACACACTAATTTTTGCATATTGTGTGAAGTAGGGGAGCAACTTCATTCTTTTGCATGTGAATATCCAGTTGTCACAGCACGATTTGTTGGAATGACTATTTTTTCCTTATTGAATTATCTTGGCATCCTTAAATAGTCATGGGGATGTGGGTTGCAGTGTAGGGATTATAGTCAACAGTGTTTTAGTAGCTATGTGTGCTACTGGGTGAATACAGTACATAAGATATCAGAGGGACCACTTTGTCAGGTGTATGATTGTCTTACAACTGTGCTGTATACCTGAAACTACAAAATAAGATTGAGTGTAAATTATAATTGAAAAAATTTTATAAATCAATTGAACTGAAATGAATGAATTTATTTCTAGACTTTCAATTCTCTTTCATTGATCCATAGTCCTTAGGCCAGTATCAGTCAGTCTTGATTGTTGCAGCTTTGTAGTAAGTTTCGGAATTGAGAAGTGTAAGTTGTACAGTCTTTTTCTTCCTGCTCAAAATAGTTTTGACTATTCTGTATCTATTAAATTTTCATAGAAATTTTAGGATCATATCATTGACTTCTGCAAAAATGACAGCTGGGATTTAGCTGGGTATAACTTTTGAGTCTAGATTACTTTGGGGAACTAGTTATCTTAACAATATTTAGATTTGTGATCAAAGAACGTGAGAAATATTTCTATTTCATCATAGCTCCTTAGAGTTATTTTAACAAGGTTTTGAGGTTTTTATTATATAAAACTTTCACATCTTTTGTTAAATTTATTTCTAAGTATTTTATATTTTTAATACTATTTTAGATGGAATAATTTTCTTAATTTTAATTTCACAAAGTTAATGTACAAATATATAAATGATTTTTTTACATTTTATCTTGTATTCTGCCATCTTGCTGAGATTATTTATTAATTCTAATAAATGTCTAATGGATTCTTTAGGATTTTATGCAAGGAGAATTGGTTTTACTTCTTTCTTTCCTTGGTGGACACATTTTTTCCCCTTATTTAATTGCTGTGGCTAGAACTTCTATTAGAATGTTGACTAAAAGTAGAAAGAGTAGACATCTTGTCTTGTTCTAGGTTTTATGGGAAAGTGTTAAGTTTATTCACCATTAATTATTGTATTAATTGTGTTTTATTCAGAGATGCCCTTTAATAGGTTGAAGAAATTCCTCTGCATTCATTCCTGGTACTTTGAGCATTTTTCCCTGAAAGGGTGTTTTATTCTGTCAAATACTTTTTCTGTGTCTATTTAAATGATCATAATTTTGATTTTCTATTCTATTTATATGGGATAGGACATGAATTATTTTTATAATTATAATTAATTTTGAAGTATATTTTTAATAAGTGTCTTATCAAGATGACTTAAGTGGCCAGCTAAAGAGCTGAACCTACTCCTTGGAATTTCTATTTTGGCTAAAGGATTATTATTGGCATTTCAGAAATTAATGCTGAAATTAATCTTAAAGTCTTGTCTATGCTACCAATTAACAATTTTATCTCAGAATAATTTTATACACATTTAAAATTATTTCAACTGTCATTATCAAAGACAGGATCATAGTTTTGTTAAAATTTTATCTATAAGTTGTTAATATTAAAGTCTATATTCTTTTAAATTACATCATAATTATATTGATCTTTATCATATTTAAAGTGACTTCTCAGTTATTTAGGAATAAATTTTAACTGGCTTATGATGCAAACACCCTCCATTTAGACTTTGACTTGTACATGAAACAGTAATTATTGTTCCTCTATTGCACAGGCCATGTCAAATGATAAGGATACACTGTAAACAAAACCAGCAGGATTTGTGCTACTATGAGGTTTACAGTATTGTGTGGAAGCAAACAAACGAATGGCACAAAACTGAATGTAAAATTACTGATTGTGATAAATGATATAAAATACAAGATAGGAAACATTGAAATTAAATTTTATTGAATATGGGAAAGGAGTGAATATTGCTTATTATCCATGATAACCTCTGAAAATCTCTTAGTGGCCTGTAAATTATGATATACATAAATTTTGTATATAAGGCTCTATAGAAATTTATAATATATCCAAAATTGTATGTCGATATTAGAATAATTTAAAGAAATAACTCTGATTCATAGGATATAATGAGTATAGATGAATTCTCAAATATCCTGCCATTGTGAAGGATTTATTCTTTTTTAATTTGATTTTAATACTAAATTATAATATATGTAATATATTTATAGATTGGGAAGTTTGTTTTTGTTTTTTGTTTTTTGTTTTTTTTTACAGGGACAGAGAGAGTCAGAGAGAGGGATAGATAGGAATAGATAGACAGGAACGGAGGAGAGATGAGAAGCATCAATCATTAGTTTTTCGTTACCGTTGCGACACCTTAGTTGTTCATTGATTGCTTTCTCACATGTGCCTTGACCGTGGGCCTGCAGCAGGCTGAGCAACCCCTTGCTGGAGCCAGCGACCTTGGGTCCAAGCTGACGAGCTTTTGCTCAAACCAGATGGGCCCGTGCTCAAGCTGGCGAGTTCGGGGTCTCGAACCTGTGTATTCCGTATCCCAGTTCGACGCTCTATCCACTGGGCCACCGCCTGGTCAGGCAGATTGGGAAGATTATTTTTATTATTTTACAGGGACAGAAAGAGAGAGTCAGAGAGAGGGATAGATAGGGACAGACAGGAACAGAGAGAAATGAGAAGCATCAATCATTATTTTTTCATTGCCGTCGCAACACCTTAGTTGTTCATTGATTGCTTTCTCACATGTGCCTTGACCGCGGGCCTTCAGCAGACCAAGCAACCCCTTGCTGAAGTCAGGGACCTTGGATCCAAGCCAGCGAGTTTTTTGCTCAAGCCAGATGGGCCCACGCTCAAGCTGGTGAGCTTGGAGTCTCGGAGTCTCGAACCTGGGTCTTCCGCATCCCAGTCTGATGCTCTATCCACGGCACCACCGTCTGGTCAGGCCAGATTGGGAAGATTAAACAAGATGCTATGCCCATCTAATTTGGTTAAGTTTCTAATTATATATAAGAGAGGTTCAAATTCTAGCAGTGTCCTTTGTTTAATAAATTAATCTATTTTTTTTCTTAAAAAGTCAGTAATCAAGTCTCTTTCTAATAATGTATTTGTTAGCATTAAAATTAGATAATCCAAACAAGCGCAATATTTAGTATAGCATCTGACAAATATTAGCACTCAATAAATGTTAACTACTCCTACTACTAATTTGTGAGATTGTTTTGGCTTAGAAAGGTAGAAACAAGAGGAGTTATTTTCTACTGCATTAATGAATCTAGGGTCAGACAAATGAGATTTGAGGAATCTTATGTATTTTATCGATTAGCATTTTTGGGGGGTTTGTATTTTGTGTAATGGAAAGAAAATGAATATATCTCAAAGGATTACTTAGTGCTCTAAAATGATAGTGATGAACTGTTTTTCTGTTTGTTTTTTGTTTGCTAGTTGGTGTTGAAGACATCTAAGTACTTCTTGTTGCTTACTGTCCAGCATTGGCTGGAACAACTAAACTAACCACTATTTATGTTTTTATTAACAGATGATACCTATTGAGTCTTTTCTTGCTTTGTTAATAAGATGTTATGTTAACATTTCAGGAATTATTATGCCTCAATTTGAGTCTGTTTTGTCAATTCTCCATCATGTAATTTGTTAAATTTTTATTCATTGCCTGACCAGGTTGTGGCACAGTGGATAGAGCTTCAGCCTGGGATGCTGAGGGCCCAGGTTCAAAACCCCAAGGTTGTCGACTTGAGTGCAGGCTCACCAGCTTGAGTGTGGGCTCACCAGCTTGAGTGCAGGGTCTCTGACTTGAGCGCGGGATCATAGACATGACGGCATGGTCCCTGGCTTGAGCCCAAAGGTCACTGGCCTGAAGACCTAGGTTGTTGGCTTGAGTCCAAGGTCGCTGGCTTGAGACAAAGGTTACTGACTTGAGCAAGGAGTCAGCATAAAAGATGTCTTTTACAAGTGCCCTTATGATTAATATAGATGTAAGGGAGGAAAGGAAGTAGGAATGGCTCAAAAGAAACATTTACTGCTCCACAGTCCCAATGAAACACTTAGCCAAAACCAGCAAGATCTGGAGCTATAATCACCCTTTAAAGTTGTCCTGAGTTTGGCCTTGAGGGACACAACTGTTTATTTTCATTTAAGTCAGTCATTTCTTGTGAAGCATCCTAGATTCTATCTTGAGCTAGGTGGTTCTCTGCCTGAGTATAATCTTGAAGGGACTTACAGCTAAAGGCTGACTTCTAACAGCACTCACAGGGGTGGAAGCAATAAGTTCTCTCTTGAAATATGGATCACAGATTTAACAAGAGGTCAATACTGAATTGAAAATACTATTATCCCTATTTCACAGTGAGAAAAAATGAGATTTTTTTTTCAGCTGTACATATAATAATAATAGTAGGATAAAATGAATTATTAAAATAATTCATTTCTTTCTCAGATTTTTGTGTGGAGATAGAATTTTCAGAAAGACACTGTTTTTTTTTCAGGCTTATGTATACCTAAATATTTTCCTACCAATTTGACTCTAGCTGATTTACATAGCCCTTTTATTCTGAATTACATTTTACAGTTCACTTTCTCACATATAATATGATCAGATAAGTTTATGGGTCCTTATAACCATTTGGTAAATAGGACAGGATAAGCATCATTATTTCCAATTATAGATTATGGAGTAGACACAAAATGATTGCATGATTTTATACAGTCACAGGAAAATAAGAGAACTTGAAATAGAACCTGAATGTTTAAGTCCAAAGTATGGGTACAGTACTCTTTCTTAAGATTTCATTGAGGATGTAATTGTATACTTTAGTGTTTCAGCCTTTAGAGGATTTGAAATGTTATTAGCTAAGGCACTAGGTCTTTATAAAGTCCTACATTGGTTAAACAAGAATACATCTTTTAAATCAACATTTTTACTACTCTACTTTTTGTTTTTCTCATGAATATCATAATACTCATTTTTTTGGCATATACAATTTTAACAAAATGTATACAGAAATTGCAGAGTGAAGTGAAAAAACAGTGATAACTCTGTTGGATAGGACTTATATTTCTTCCTAGTAGGTTCTGATGCTTGCCCATACAATGCACTCAACTGTGTCCGAATTGAAACAGAAGGACAATAGCCACCCCATTTTCTCAGTTATGACATTCACAAGATGCAGATTTAATTTGTGCTAAAATATTCTTTTCTGTTTTGCTTTTTCTATGTACATATTTTTCTCTTGTAATATGCTTATTTGACATGTGGCCATGCTGATAGCTTTGCTAAGTCTTGTTTGCATGAGTTTTTAATTTTTAAATATATATAAGTAGCCCAAACACTCAGAGTAGAAATGTGCAGTACAGACATTAACAGTAAAGAAATCATTATATTTTTTCTTTATTTTGCTTTGTATATTATTTTTAATATTTGGCCTTACATTTTGTTTCCTTTTTAGCTAGATTATAGGTAATTACTGAGATTTGAGACATTCTCATAAAATACCTTTAATTTAAAATATATGTAAGAAGAAAGGAGAGTTAAATTTCTATATAACCTTAAACTTAAAAAATAATCTTCTCTTATCACTTCAATTGTTATTGTTTTAATATTTTCCAAATTAGTTACTATGTGGTCTTCTTTTTCATTTTTTTTTTTTTTTTTTTTTTGCATTTTGTGACAGAAACAGAAGGACAGATAGAGACAGACAGACAAGAAGGGAGAGAGATGAGAAGCATCAATTCTTCATTGCAGCACCTTAGTTGTTTATTGATTGTTTCTCATATGTGCCTTGACTGGGGGGCTATAGCAGAGTGAGAAGCCCCTTGCTTGAGCTTCAAGCCAGTGACCTTTGGGCTCAAGCCAGTGACCATGGGATCATGTCTATGATCCCACGCTCACGCCAGCAACCCTGTGCTCAAGCTGGTGATCCCGCACTCAAGCCGAATGAACCCATGCTTTACAATGACCTTAGGGTTTTGAACCTGTATCCTCAACATCCCTGTCCAGCACTCTATCCACTGCTCCATTGCTTGGTCAGGCTATGTTGTCTTCTCTAAGAATGTTATATTTTGTCCACTAACAATAACTGGCTTTTGAATTTTTATATTGGTCATTATCTTTTAACAAATAAGATTTACTTGAAATTGCAGGGTTTTTTTTTTTTTAAAGAGCTCATCTTTTTTTTTTTTAATTTTTATTTTATTCATTTTAGAGAGGAGACACAGAGTGAGAGAGAGAGAGAGAAAGAGAGAGAAAGGGGGGAGGAGCTGGAAGCTCAACTCCCATATGTGCCTTGACCAGACCAGTGCAGGGTTTTGAACTGGCGACCTCAGTGTTCCCAGGTCGACGCTTTATCCACTGCGCTACCACAGGTCAGGCGCAGGGTTTTTTTTTTATAATTTTAGAAACATTATTAATGGGAAATGATATTGGTATTTTGAATCTTTTGATTATTAAAAGCATTAAAATATTTTTCATACGAGTATCATTTTGATATAACAAATTATTATGAAGACTTAACACTTATGACATATCAAAATAGAATATGAATTTATTCTTATATTAAATACAATATGTATATTAAAGTTTTTAAAACATCATTAAAGAAGTCCTCACTATATCTTTTTAATGCTTTCTCACATAGTGTTATATGGCTACTCAGTTCTACTAATGCAATATGCCCAGATGCAAATAGTCAAATAAAACAAAGCAGAAAAAGAAGGTAAAAACCGGGGAGTCTACTTTCTAATGGACCTTAAAGAATTCTAGAATATTCCCATTTATGCAAATATGTGAGCTAGACATTGTGTTTGCTATATATTGCATCATAGAATTGAGAAAGTGGTGCAAAAGAAATTCAGCAGAGGAACAGCCCTTATTAAGCAGGCATAACAAATTAGGTGAGCTTGCTGGAACTGCCACCCTTCCAAGAACCTGGCCATCACTTGAGTATCTTTATCATTACACATTTATACTCGGGAAATTATTTTCTCCTAGAAAGGAAGTTCCTCTGGTTATTTAACGGAAGATGATCAAAAAACAAGATAGGATATTTTTTTAGAGAAAGCTTTATAATATACTTAATGGCACAATTAAAGGCCATTTTATGAAGTGACATCAAAAGGTGCTAGAGTTTTCTATTGATTTCAGAATTCCCAAGACTGTGCAAGTTCATGTCAAGTTCCATTAGAAGGCATTAGAGGCACTCCAATTGAAAACTGAATCTTGTTCCTCCTTTGGGTTTGATTTAGTTTGGGGGACAATTCCAGCAAGTTCATATTGGCATTCAAAACGAATACCATTAAGAGTATTTTCATTTGTTATAAATCAGTGAAGGGTATGTGTTCTTCTTTACTCTGAAATAATTTTTTAAAATTGACTACTTTGAAACAATAGTTATTTTTGACAGATATCTTCCAAAATGTAGCAGGCCAACTCTTTCTATTATTTAGAAGTATATTTTGCAGTTAATTCATTCTGAAACTTTGCAGTTATTTCTCATAAAGGGGTGATCTCTGGCTACATTATTCAAACATCTTTAAGCCTTAGAGAACTGTCTGATAGATCCAGCTTGATAATTATCCAATGTCATGCTTGTCCTATAAAATTTTGTAACATGTATTTCTATCACATGTTGGGTATGTTTTATATAATTTGTCATTAATAGAGTTATTTAAAAAAATATGAAATTGAGTTTTCCTTGGCTTGTGCTGTAGGGGAACCAAACAATTTTAAGACTCCTGGCCCTCATTTTACAACACTGTTGGGCTCATTTCGTTATAGAAGTGGTCATCCATGCAGCAAACAGGTCAGTTTAGACAATGTATTGATTTGCTAGGACCTGCTATAACAAAATACAACAGATTGGGTGGCTTAAACAACAGAACATTATTTTCTCAAGTTCTGGAGCCTGGGAAGTTCAAGGTCAAGATATTGTCAGGGTTCATTTCTTCTGAGGGCTATGAAGGGAAGAACTGATCCAGCCTCTGGCTTGCACGCTGTCTTCATCCTGTGTCTTAACATTAGTCATCCGTCTTTCCTCTTTTTATTAAGAATACCACTCATATTGGATTAGAGCCCACCCTAGTAATCCCAGCTTAAACTGGTCATAAGTTGAGTAGGCTATATGTACAGTACTGTGAAATGATGTTATAAAAATCTTTAAGTCATTTTTTATCAGAACTTTCTTCCATTATTGTTATATATCATAATTTTCTTTGTTCATTTTATGCCATTTGTATCATCTCTACACCATTTTGTTTCTTATTTTTACATTCATCAGGTTTAAGTAAAACACTGCATTACCAGTACAACTGGTTTAATATTTGAAAAACATAAAAATTTACAAAATACAGGTGCATACAAAAACTGCTCCAGACGTGGAGCTGCCCTGGCTAGCAATTGTGGTCGTAAAGTCGAATGGCCGTAAATTGCATAGGTTGTAAGTCGATCAATACCTGTATAGAAGTTCCTAAGTTTCTAAAAGTGGTTTTGAAACACAATTGTTTCATCAAAGTCAGCACTAAAGCTAAGGGAAGAATAAGTGATTGATTTTGTCCTGGCTCAGCCATTAACCATTGAATTTGCCCTGGGCATGGTATTTAAATAATCTGCACAATTCTTCATCTAGGAAGGGAGTCTGTGTCCAAATTTACTCTCTTTATAAGGACATCAGTTATATTAGATTAGGGCCCACATTAATGATCTTATTTTAATTTAATTACCTCTTTAAAAACTCCATCTCAAATGCAGTCACATTCTTAGGTACTGAGTGGTAGAACTTTAATATATTAATTTGGGGGAAGATATAATTGAGCATTTAGCCCATTAGAGAAACTTAGACCTCTAAGTTATTTTTAAAATAAAACAAAATTTGGACCTATTAATTACCTAATGCATTGTCAAAATATATGACCATAGGTTTTGATTATATTTGCCTTTATTTATTTATTCATTCATTTCTTTCTTATTGTTTATTTATTTATTTATTTATGACAGAGAGAGAGAGAGAGAGAGAGAGAGAGAGAGAGAGAGAGAGAGAGATAGGGACAGACAGACAGGAAGGGAGAGAGATGAGAAGCATCAGTTCTTGACTGACCAGGCGGTGGCGCAGTAGATAGAGTGTCGGACTGGGATGCAGAAGACCCAGGTTCGAAACCCCGAGCTCGCCAGCTTGAGCGCGGGCCTATCTGGCTTGAACAAAAGCTCATCAGCTTGGACCCAAGGTCGCTGGCTCCAGCAAGGGGTTGCTCGGTCTGCTGAAGGCCTGTGGTCAAGGCACATGTGAGAAAGCAATCAATGAACAACTAAGGTGTTAGACGCAACGAAAAACTAATGATTGATGCTTCTCACCTCTCTCCATTCCTGTCTGTCTGTCTTATCTATCCCTCTCTCTGACTCTCTCTCAGTCCCTGTAAAAAAAAAAAGAAAAAAGAAAGAAAAAAAGAAGAAGCATCAGTTCTTTGTTGCAGCAACTTAATTGTTAATTGATTGCTTTCTCATATGTGCCTTGACCTGGGGGGGCTACAGTAGACCGAGTGACCCCTTGGTCAAGCCAGAAGTGAGCTTTGCTCAAACCAGATTAGCCTGCACTCAAACTGGTGACCTGAGGGTTTCAAACCTGGGTCCTCCGCGTCCCAGTCTGATGCTCTATCCACTGCGCCACCGCCTGGTCAGGCTATATTTGCCTTTAGATAGTATATCATACGACATGTACCTCAGTGATACATAGAGAAATAAAGTATAAAGATAAATATATTATCATTCTTTTCCTTCCCCCCACACACACTCAATCATTCCTTTAATAATCTGAGATATGGCATTATCAAAAAGGAAACTAACACTTTAGTTTGAGTAATCAGCCCAAGATTGCCCTTGTAGTAACCCTGGAAGTAGAATTTGATTTCTAATCCAGATATGTGGTATGACTAGGCTCTTACTTTTAACCACTATTTTTAAGGATCTTCTTGATTTTCTCTTACGCAAGCTGCTTTTCTCCTAGTTTTGACAGTTCTTTGCTTACGTTTTATAGTATTAATTACTGCAGGCAAGTGCTAGAATTTCTGAAGCCGGTAATGATTAGCAGTACATGGGTGTTCCTATGCCACAGGGTTTGGGATATTAACTGACCTGGTAGTGAACTATACAATGGAATATACCAAGGCCTCTCATATACTTGAGAAGAAAATCATCATGGATATTGAAAATCTGGTTAGGTTATGTTAGTTCCTGCCTTAATCACTGGTTCTACAAGAAGCGCAAACTTAAAGCTGAGACTTTAAGTCTTTTATTTGTTTTGATGGCAGTGTTAGAGAGAGCAAAGGGATATCCAGAAGAAAGGTAAACAGATTGAGTGACTAGATGAGCCACAGGAATCAAATACAATTACAAAATCACCTACAGTCTTAATAATCAGTCTTAGAATTACTGAAATGTTTATTTTGTTATAGGGTACTCAATAAATTATCCTGGCGGACCAACCCCTTATATGAAAATATTAGAATGTGATACTTATCAAAAGTTTTGGAAGTAAAATTTTATATGAATACGTAGTAACAAAATTAAAAGCAAATACTTTTCAAAGAGGATTAGAGATATTTTATCACTCTCCTTAGAATAAGGCATTTAGGATTTTAATTTTATAAGCATAGTTTTTATCTTCTTATAAACCCTCAGTTTACCTTCATTGTTAATCCGCACTTTGGAATTATTTTCTAGCTTTCATTCAGTTTGTCTTTTTAAAGTAGTCTTATCAGGAAACTTGTACTCTTCAGATTGTGGACAAGCTATATGTTCACTGTCTGTAATAAAGGAATTCTATGTATTGCTATAATAACTTTATTCCACAGAAAATATGTGATTGCATTTTGCGCTTCAAAACGCAACTCCTGGGCTTTCTTTATCTGATAACCATTTTGGATTAGTCATTGATTTGTCTATGTTCTGAGTATCAGGTTGCAGGCTCTTAAAGGACACAGACTGTGTACTCTGTTATACATTTTTACCCCATAGTGTCCTTTGAAATGCCAAGAACTCTGAAGTCATTTAATAAAAATCATTTCAATTGATTTTTATCTTTGCAGCAAAGTAGGGGAGACAGGTCCCATTTCCTCTAACTTTAAGAAGGTCATACATTCCTGGAGCAGAGATTAGGAGCCATATCTTCAACTTCCAAGTCCAATTCTGAACCTATTAGCTTAATGCAGGGCTTCTTGAAATACTCCTAACTGCAGACATCAATGAAGCATATACATCTGTGCAGGGTAACAAACTTTGTCTGTGGCCAGATGGAATTTTCTTTGAATTTATGTATTTGATCTTTAAAAAAATTTTATATATTACATTGCATTTGTTGTTTTATTTATTTGAATATAACAGCAACAATGTATGTACCTAAAATAAAGTAAAACAGATAGATGTACCAGGAAGCCATATTGCCTTTGTCTTGCAGGTCTTCTTAATTAATCTCTTTCCATTTTACCTGTCACACCTGGAATATTTAAGTCCGGTTTCTGAACCCCTGATTAGATATTTCACAAAAGTCTCTTTGCTTAAAGGTTTACTACAAAATGTTTCAGATTCAGTAATTCGCATGGATAGCAACAATCTATGAGAAGGCTCTTGTTCTATGGGATAGAACATAAAACATTTAATTTCATGAGCCTCTAAATTCTGTTGACCTGTTTGTGGATCACTGGAGGGGAGAAGGCGTGGAGCAAAGCCAAGCTTTGGTCTCCTATCCCTTGCTTCAGACTGATCAGTTCCATTCCCATCTGCTTTTAAGATCTTGTTTTGTAAAGTTTGTTTTCTTATTTTTTTTAAAAAAGAAACTGAATTAAATGAAAGAATACAATTCAACTTAGAATTTTTAATGTCTTTGAATAACTTCAATTCTTTATTGGACAATTATTCTTGGTCTTGACTTTCTTTTGTTTTTTTCAACCAGTATTCTTATAAGCAACGAACAAAAATGAACAAATGTGTCAAAACTAAGCATCACAGTAACTTTGAGCTATTAGATCATGTATGTATTTTAGGCCTGACTTACTTATACATAATCCTATCCTTTCTAGATGTCATGGAACATTTCTGTTTAACTACTTTCAGTAGTGAAACGAAGTTCACAACTCTTTTATGCAGCCTATTATATTGTTGGACAGTTCTCCTTGTTAATAAGTTCTTTATAAAACTGAGCAAGAAAATTCTTTCCTATAATTTTTGACCCAAGCTATATAGTCTCCCCATCTAAAAAAAAATCACAGACCACAGGTATCCCTTATCTCACAAATAACCCTTTAACAGAGATGGATTAAATGAGAAATGAATAAACCTTAAGTTCCCAGCTCCTCGTGTACATTAAACACTTCCAACTACGTTGAAGGGCCTCAGCAATAGTTCTGAAGGACATATATGTCTTTATACATTAGCAAAATATATTTTAACAAAATCAGTTGAGAACAACTCTCCCCACTCCAGCTTTTCCTCCATTACATTTTCCCTGGTGTTAGGTGGGGTTGGAGAGACTGGGAGCAGTGTTATGATCTGGTTATGATAGGGGAAACTTAAGAGCTTAAAATTTTAGCTTGAGTAATGGTGGCTTTGGTTGTAGTCATGGGGCTTAATGGTTAATGCAAGTAAAAGCCTTTGTTCCAGGAACTGGGATACTTGAACAGGCCTACATGACTTAAGGAGATCTGCAAGTGATACACTTTTGTTTCCAAGGACATTTGTGAGTGATCCACCTTTGTGCCCATAAGAGGACTGCCAGCAAAGCCTTTGTGCTCCAAGGACTGAACCTGCCTGCTAGTATTCAGTTAACATTAACTATGATCTGATTTACTCTCCCTTAAACTTCCAAACCCTTACCTACCCTTTTCTGGGACAGAGGGCTGAGTCTTCTCAGACAACAAAGCGTCCATAAAAGATTCAACCCCTGCCTCTATGTATTTGGCAGAAATGGTGACAGGCTGCCGTGAACTCCTCTGTTTCCGGACTCAGTTATGGGGAACTTCTATTGGGAAAGCATTTAGTTTGACTTTAGTGGAGTATGTTTGTATGGCTTGCAGCGATTGTCATGTATATTGAAGTTGTTGCTATTCATTCTAATGTAGAGGAATGACTTCCAGAAAATTGCTACTGCTAATTATTGTGGAACACAAAGATGTGTGACCAGAGGTTATTCCAAAATATGAACACCTTCTAAGATGTGGGTGGTGGTGGTTTGTAGTATGGAGTCAGAAGCTAGTTGATGGAAATTTGTTTAAAATTGTTAAGTGGAAGTTTCTCTAGCCAAGGTTTTTTATTTTTTCTCGTAATATATTCTGTAATTTAGCATATGTAATTAGAAGTGCACACCATGTATATTCTTTTGTTTTTGATGGGTATTGCACAAAATATAATTCTTTAGAATGTCAATGTTTATAATGAGTGTAGTATATAGCAGTACTATAAGCACTTAATATATCTGTGACAGGTCACAAATTAAAAAGACCTGACAGAGATTTTTCCCTAATTTGCTAACAAATCTAAAAATTTATATGATATTTTCAATAATTATTGTGAAACTGAAAGAAATATTTCTAAAATATAATTAATAAAAAAATTTCAATAAATTGTCTCAAAAAATTCTCTATTCTCTCTGTAGAAAATATTACAAAATCATTGCTATTCGGTGGTTAAAGAAACAAGAATATACAGCCAAAAATGTAGAGAAAAGACTGCTATAAAGGTGTGCCAGGCAGTTAATTAAAAAAATATATTATATAATCTTTCTAGATTTTTAGGATAAATGTTAATTATGTTGACATTTAGATTTTTTGGCATTTTTAAATTCTAAGTATACATTCACTTTAATAAATATTTTTTTCATTTGTAATTTCCTGTTAGTTTTTATAAAAAGCTCCTCTTGCATGAACTGTAAACCATCAAACAACCTATCTATCCTCCAAATATTCAGAAACAGCCATTAGGACTTTTGTCTTCTCTGTCCCAGGTAAACATTCTAAGGTGCTTTCCAGTGTAATTATGATTTGCAGACTTATCATTAACCACTTATTCACAACACATTTGCTCATTAACTAAGGCCCACATTTCCAAGGAGATTAGTAATGAGTAGACTTGAATGCTTGGAAGAAGGTGCTGCATAGCTTAGTATATAAAATAAGTACATGCTTGTCATTAAACTTACATGGGTTTACAGCTCAGAATTTCAAGTTACTAATTCTATCATATTAAGAAATATAACTCACCTTTACTTTACAATTCAGCTCCCTCATCTATAAAAATGGATGACAACACCTAGCTCAAGTTTGAGCAGGATGATGACAAATGTATAAGTCACCTACCTTAATTCTTGGCATATAACAGATGATCAGACGATGTTTGCTCTTCTTTTTGTTCTTTTTTAAACAGAAGCACGTGCTCTTTTCTGTACCTTTCACAGAGACTGGACAAGTCTGATTATATTTTTAGGAAGCGTGTTTCTCACTTTACAATCGATGAAAAGCCTGTTTTCTCCTGGTGAGGTTCAGACAGACTGAACAGATGAACTACTCACCAGTCACTGAAATCAAGCCCAGGGGAGTTTTAGGCAATTATCCCAAATTCTGGCTTCCTTAAGGACCCTTTGGTTTTCAGCTGATTCCAGAGGCTTGTGGCAGAACTTCTGATAGTCTCTGGCCTTCTATGTCCAATGCTGGGCAATGAAAGGAAAGTAAGAACATGGGACATTGTTGAAGCTAATTTCTTTATATATGGATCGCTTTTTTAGATTGAGAATCATCATTAGCTTTACCTTCTGACACCCTTTTTTATAGTCATTACATGCTTAACACATTCAATTAAAAAAAGAAAAGAAAAGAAAAAAGATATTTGGGAAGTGGGATGGTATGGATAAATAAGAACTTTTTACTAGCATTGAAAATAAATTTGACCCTGACCAGGCAGTGGCACAGTGGATAGATCATTGGTCTGGGACACTGAAGACCCAGGTTCAAAGCCCTGAGGTCACCGGCTTGAGCACTGGCTCATCTGGCTTGAGTATAGGCTCACCAACTTGAGTACGGGGTCGCTGGCTGGCTCCCAAAGGTTGCTGGCTTGAGCAGAGGGTCACTGGCTCAGCTGGAACCTCCCCTCCCTGGTTAAGGCACATATGAGAAAGCAATCAATGGACAAGTAAGGTGCTGCAATGAAGAATTGATGCTTCTCATCTCTCTCCCTGTCTGTCTGTCCCTATCTGTTCCTCTCTCTGAATCTCTCTCTCTCTCTCTAAAAGAAAAATAAATTAGTTTGAAGTAAGGGCATCAAGAAGCTTTGGGTAGTTGGCTGAAATAATGAAGATAATAGTAGTAATAAATGATGTATTGTTTTCAGATTATTTGTGATGCCCATCTTTCCACAGCCTAGGGGTGTCAAGAGTCACATGATGTGAGTGAAATGAAATGATTGGGCTAAGTACAAAGAAATTGCTCTATGTGATAAAAATACACGTATGCGTGCGCGCGCGCGCGCGTACACACACACACACACACACACACACACACACACACACACACACACACACACACACACACTGCAATAGAATACTAATGGAATACTATATAAGAGCTGATGCAACCAGAATGGGGAGATGAGGGAGTGCTTTGAACCTGACAACTCCTGCCTATGCACGAGAGCTGCCATGATCCAAAAATTTTTTCCCATGTAAAAATGTGGCAGATTTTTTTTCTCCAGCAATGTTGGAAATCTGAACTTTTATGGTAAATCATATTTATGAAAACATTGGACTGGTTTAAAATGAAAGTAATAACTTGTGGGCCAAATACAAAGTTAAGAAGGTCTGATCTAACTCCTGCATAGATATACTTGTAACTTCTGTCTACAAATGAGCTGCATATCTGTATAGGAACACATAACCCCACACAGAGCTGGGATCAGGGGAAGGGAGAATACTAAAGAAAGGCAGCTCAGAAGAGTGACCTATGGACTGAAATGGGTCTTGAATGATATGTGGTATATTATGTATCTGAGAATATATTTATCTGTGGTATGTGTAGGTGCATCTTTAGTACAGGAAAATGTATGTACAAAGGCAGGGAAGTTTGAAAGCTGTGTATTGTTCTCAGATGCTCAACCAAGATGTCATGGGCTCTGTGAGGGTCTGAGGAGGGAACTGAGGACCTGCTCGATTGGAGATTGGACAGCACGGACTCTTGTTTTGTTTTGCCTTCCACTGGAATTCAGTTTTAGTCTCTGTCTCTGTATCAAATGACTTAATTATTTCTTGCTATATTTACAGAAAATTTCCTCAATAAATAAAAGACAAAAAAAGAAGTGAAAAACACACATAATACCTGTGTCCCTATCTTTCCACAAACTATAACATTTAGATATACTTTATAAAAGCAATTTCTGCTCAGGCTATGAAGATGGTATACAAGATGGAAATAGCTTATATCTTTATAATTGTATGCATTTGGAAAAATGTACTGCCATCAAAGTGAGTATAATATAAGACAATATTTGCACTTTTTCCCAAGTGTCTGAAATATATATATATAATAAAGATAGAGAAAATATAACCTTTTTCCTTAAAGATAAGAATCTTGTTGTTTTTCTCATTGAGAGACCCTAATTAAAATGTTCCATTTGAAGGATTTTTTTGCCAACACAAATTCTCATTAAGCAAATGCTTTATATTTCTTGCTGGAGTATTGGGCTGCAGTATTCCTAGAGGGCAAATTTGCAGCAACCCAAATATATAGCATCATATATTATTCCAATATCTTAAAACATAGACTGTACCAGAAATTTTTAATAAGAATGTATTGGTCAACAGGTTTTATGCTTACCATTTTGGAGAAGGGAAATAGTTCTTTAACATCTATTTATTTATTGCTATAGTTCTCACGGTTTAATCTTATGTAACTAAACTTTTGCTTCAACACATTGGGCTTCCTTCAATTGACAGAAAGGACCAAATTTGTATCTACTTCTAGGTTTTTTCTCATGCTGCCCAGTATGCACTTTTCATTAATACTTGAATATTCCTTTGATTGGCTACTTAAAATTTATCTCTATGTTTTAAATGTTGCTTCCCTAGAAATGTTTTGACATCTTGTTTCTCCAACTGCATTGTAATATCCATTAGCACAGAGACTGTAGTTGTCTATCAGTACCTAGAACAAACAGCAATAGAGATGCATGGCTAAAAAAAAAAAGAGATGCATGGTTAAATGTCACCGAGAACCACATTACCTGCTTCTGTCATTGCAAGACCTCAAGCAAGTTTCTTATGCATTTTGGCTGTCATCAGTAAAGGAGGAAATAATACAACAAGGATTACATGAATTAATGTATGTCAATCACTTGGCATATAATGAGGCCATGTTAAATGTCAGGCGGCTAGATATTCCAATGTCTGGTACATAGAAATAATTAGTAAACATATACTAAATGAATTGATGTAATAGAGCTTTCATGTCAGAAAGATCAGGGTTTAATGCAAGTTCCATATGACCTTGACAAAGTTATTAATTTTTTGAACCTCAGTTTCTTGGTATATAATACAGTATAGTGTTAACTTTCTTGAGCTTTTTGTAAGATTTAAATAAAGTGCTCTTTATAGTGTGTTTTATTGTTTCCACTTTAGAACTAGAGCATTCAACAGCCCTGCCTGAGGCCATTTGTACCTGTTGGTAGGATAATTATCCCTAACACTTCTAGTCATTAAAATTTTTGATTAAAAGTAACAAAAACAATTCAAGCTAACTTTAGTCTAAATGAATTAAGAAATTAATGAAAACACATCTATTATAACAGATTGAACAAGAATCATTCATGATGTTCACAACCTAAATTTACTATTTTTCATTGCTTTTCTAAACTTTATGTATTAAATCTTCCTCTTTTCTGGATTAAATACATGGCAAAGCCATGGTTTTATTTTCATTCCCATGGAATAGAGAAGTCCTATAATCACTTTAAGTCACAAACATAATTTTAATTCATTAATTAAAGCATACTGGTTTATTAGTTTTATATTTCGCTGTGACAAATTATACAAACATGATAGCTTAAACAAAACAAAGTCATTGTCTTATAGTTCTATAGATCAACAGTCCAGCAATCCAGTAAGATCAAAGGATCTACAAGACTGTACCTTTCTAGAAGCCTGGAGAAGAATCTACCTTTTCCAGCATCTAAAGCCTACCTACATTCATTGGGTTGTTCCCCGTCCTCCATCTCAAAAATAAACAGTAGCAGATCAAGTCTTTTTCAAATCACATCTCCCTGGCACTCCTATCTATTTCTCTTCTACTTTTAAGGACTCATGCTATTATACTGGGCATGTCAAACCAATTAAAGGTTATCTCTCTATCTCAGGGTCACTTGATTAGTAACTTTATTGCATTTGCAACTTTGAAACTAGAAAATATATCTGAGTTTGTGTTGCCTGTCACCAATTAAGAGACAGAGATTGAATCTTTATGGGTGCTTTATTCATATGGCCAGCTATAAGGAGAGACTGGGGTTTGATTCCCAAATCATCTCAACCTCCTATCCCCAGCCAACTGTTTAATAAGGGAAAGGAGAGGGATAGGTGGTTTATTGGATCATAGTCAAAGTTAGTTGGATCATAGTCAGAGGACATTCCATCCTTGGAATTAAAGTCCGTTTTTAGTCCCTTAAGGCACAAAGAGGGTCACTCACAGATCTCATTAGGTCAAGGGTGCCCACACATTTTCAGCTTGCGAGCTACTTATAAGATGACCAAGTCAAAATGATCTACCTACAATAAAAATGCAAAACATAAAAATTTATTTCTTCTATATTATCATTATTTAAGTTACTATTATTACTATTTAATATTGTGTATTCTTCTTTCACCTTTTTCCTTCTCAGCTCTCTTTTCAGAGGAAAGTCAATGTCATAGTTTTTATGAACAGTCCGAAAAAGCCTCTCCACATTTTCCTTCTTTGGAATAGCAATGGCACACAGACAGATGAGGCAAACACACTTAGAAAATGACAGTGACAAAAATCCCCTCCCATTCTGTATGAAAGTGGTGGGTTTTAGACTTCTTACTCGGACCAGCTATGGCACTCATTTTTATACCCTTCGTTGTATTTAGTTTAAATAAATTGAAGGCTAACTACGCAGCAATGTAACTGAACAAGTTAGCGCGGTTTAATGCGCATGCGTAGGGTGTCAAAAGTTCAGACGTCAGATTGGCTACCCTGTATGCCAATCAAAAGACAAATGTCTTTTTAATGTCATGCGATCTACTCACATTTCCTTCGTGATCGACGTATTGAGCACCCCTGCATTAGGTCATGTAGGCCTGTTCATGTGTCCCAGTTTCTGGAATAAAGCTTTTACATGCATTAACCATTAAAGCTCACTTACTGTAACCAAAGTCATTATTATTCAAGCTAAAATTTTAACTCTTGTGGCCCCCCTATCAGTAGGAAACACATTTTACATTCCAAAACTTTCATGTTTTCCCCCTACTTTACCCTAAAGTCCCTCTACTCTGGCTAATTACTTCTAATTTCTTGCCCCACCCTCCAAAAAATAAAAACAACAACAATGGATTAGTCTCACAGGACAAAGATTGCTTTTATACAAAGATGTTCATCAGTTTCTTCATCAAATGTTCTCTTATACTTTTTTCTTATCAGTATCAATATCATTATTCAGAAGAAGGTAATAGAGAACCTTCTGAGGGTAAGAGAACAAGTTCTCGAAATAATTTCTTTATGAATTCAGTTGGTATAGGGTCACATTCACTAAAGCTAGAAGAGTTCAGGTATTCTGGTCCATAAAGTTGAATGACTATACCATGAAATCCAAAGGCCAAACTTTAGGAAAGACAGGAACTAATGAAAAAGCCAAGAGTAATTCAAACTAATCTCTCTTTATCTCTTATCTCTGTTTCTTAATTCAAATAAGCTTTCTTAATCTTTCTTCTGTAAAAAGCTGTTGTATATTTCTTCCTCTCACAGTAAATATGGCTATGCATGTAACTTCTGACTTCACATGTTACAAGCCCAACTTTCATAGTCTTTTACTCCCAAGTTAAAATTTTAGAGGGCAAAATCTCTAATCTCCCTGATTGGAATTTTATGTACATACTGATTCAATCAACTCTAACCTCTGGAAAGAGCTATATAGTACATGGAACAAAATGCTACAGAGCATTTTGTAGTTTGGGGAAATAGATAAGAGAGAAGCATTGTGACTGGGCCAGAATTCTAAAAACTATATAACATAGTAGTTGTAAATTTTGTAATAACAATTAAACAGAAATAATAATCATTCTTATTGTTAATTTTGTTGGAAGCCTATTATGATCAGGCCTTGAATTATTATATGAAACTATCACCTCAACCCCTCATGAAGGTTCAGATAAAATAATAAAATAATTTATTATTTAATAAATAATTTTATTAATAAAATAAAAATTGAGGCACAGAGAACGGAAATAATTTGCTTAAGGTCATATTGGAAGTAAGTAATAGCCATGACCTAAATCCACATTTCTCTGACTCAAAAGTCCATCAAAAAGATGGCAATAGAATGATATCTACTATATAATTTAACCAAAAAAAAAAAAAAAGGGCTTGTTTCAAAATGTTTTGTTAGAATGTCTATCTCTACTCAGGCCCACAATTATGACAATATGGTTAGATCTCTCTACATCTATATCATACCTAGATCTATGTACCCACACCACACCCCCTTCCCGTCTTTAAAAGTTAATATTGGCTACTTCTAGGAATGGAATCTTTTATTTAAATTCTATTTTTTTCTATTTATATTTTTGTTAATGTTCATATATTGTTAGTGATCCTAAGAAGATAATTTTGTTTGCTTGTTTTATAAAGAACAAGAAATGTCGAGCTCATATTTTTATTTTGTTAGGTTTCTGGAGAGTGAAAGATTTCCTAAAGTGGTTTCTTGTCTGCTTTCTTCTAGAGCTCAAATAATTGTCCTGCTCTTTCTTTTTTAACTGAAATTTTCCCAAACAACATGGTTGCTAAGACACTTGCATTATTCTTTGTAAAAGTATAGGTTTGTAAGAAACAAGCTGTGGAATATCTGTTGATACACATTTTTCTTCTCCTGCTCCCCAAATAGTGTTATAGCTTTTTAATTATACCACAGGTTTTTCTCCTAGGTCCCTTTAAAGATTTCTTGTTAAAGTTTACAAAAATAGCTTTCCTTATCAATTAAATTCATCAAATACTTACTAAATACCTATATACACACATACAAATATGTTTCTTTCTATTAGCTATTTAATAACACTAACAAGCTTAAGATTCCAATTAGAAACTGAGACATAAATTATAGATTGTGTGGGTATCCTTAGCTTATATATTGACAGAGACAGGCAGAGAGAGGGACAAATAGGGACAGACAGACAGGAAGGAGCCAAGGATAAAATATTTGGAGAGAGATGAGAAGTATCAATTCTTTGTTGCGGCACCTTAGTTGTTCATTATTGCTTTCTCATATGTGCCTTGACTGGGGGCCTAAAGCAGACCAAGAGACCCTTTGCTCAAGCCAGCGACCTTGGGTTCAAGCTGGTGAGCCTTGCTCAAACCAGATGAGCCCAGGCTCGAACTGGCTACATCGGGGTTTTGAACCTGGGTCCTCTGCTTCCCAGTTTGACACTCTCCACTGCACCACTGCCTGGTCAGGCTGCTTTTATATTTTTAACATGTCATATATGTTAACAAAGACATAAACAACAATATGTGGGACATTTTGTAAGTCAATAAATGGTTCTTCCTTAATAACTACCCATTATTTTATTAAACTATTGTATAAGAATTAATTTTTAAAATCTTACTTTTAGCACTAATTTTTTATTTTTTCATACTGTGAATAAGACTGAAATAATGTTATATAACTTCATCTGCAAACTTCTGATTATTGTCTTGGAAAATTTTCTAGGAGTGAAATTTCAAATGGTATGACTTCTACTTAGTATTTTAAATATGTTTGCTAAATTGTCCTCCAGAAAGGTTACATCATTTCTGCTCCGGCTGTGAAGGAATAAATTCTGTTTAACTTGTCTCCTTACATAAAACACTTCCTAGTGCACAGGACGAAATTTCTAAAACAATTATTTTCAGACATATGAATAGGAAGCTGGTACAGTGATCCCTGAGAAAGGGCAATTAATTAAGGTGAGCTGTAGAATTGCCCTGGCCTTCTCCCCAGAGGCAATTTCCAGAATATGATGAAGGGAGAAAAAACCAAAATATGTCTTGAATTGAAGAGAGGATGATTAAACTATGGGGAGAATGATCCACCAGTACTGTGCATGTGAATATATATTGGAAAAGAGAACTACACAAAGAAATAGTTTTAAACATCTGCAAGGAACTCTCTGAGTCTTAATACCAATTTGTGCAGACTATGAAAGTTCATGATGTTGAACACAGAACAGCTTCTCAGCTGTTGTGAAAGGACAATCTCCAGAGAGCTCCAAATTGGACAATTCTGGGACTCACACTGGACTAGACATTATTCATTTTTCCACCAACAAGGGAGGAGAGACCTGTTGACTGTATAGGTCAGTGATGGGCAATCATTAGAGCTTGGTGTGTCAAAATTCACCAAAAATCCGAACATAACTCGGGCGATGTGTCACTTCGAGTAAAACAGCCTAACCGGAAGTCCCAGAACTAGACGCTCTGTGCCAGAGTTCTGTTGTTTTGGCCTACAGACCTCCGGCACAGAGTGTCTACACTACAGCAAATGTTTTATCCTCGGCTACTGCACCTGGCCGTGCAGGAGCAGAGGATGAAACGTCCTCCTCGGCATGCGGCCCCATACTTCTCCGGTATGTGGCACGTGTCATCGAAAATGGCTATGCATGTCAGTGCTGACACGCGTGTCATAGGTTCGCCATCATGGATATAGAGTATTCAATAGGTTTCCAAAAGTGTAACACATCTTAGTGGTAAAGCCTACTCTAAGGTTTCCCTAAAAAACTACAAAACTATTCTTAAAATGATCAGGCTGCTCTACAAATAACATCCTACCCAAACAAAGTCTAATATCTTTAAAGGGATATAATAAAATTCATCACTCAACAACACAAATCACGGTGTAAAGATGTTATCCATCCAATCAAAAATTACAGACATGCAATGAAGCAGAAAATTAAAATTCATAATCAGGAAAAAATTAATTAATAAAAATAGATCCAGAATGATTAAATTAGCCCACAACTTTAAAGTTGCTATTATAAATATGTGCAATGATGTAAAAACAAACATGAACCTAATTAGGAAGAAAATAGGAGATACAAAAAACTTGAAATCTTAAAAATGTTGCAAGTTTCAAATAGAACTTCTAGAAATGAAAAATAAAATGTTACAAATGAAGATTTTATTGGGTGAGATTTACATTAAAACAGATACTTTAGAAGAAATCACTGGTCAACTGAAAGACCTAGAAAGAGAAGCTATACAAACATAAATATAAAAGAAAAGAGATTGAAAACATTAACAGCTTTGATGATCTGCTGCATATCTATATATCTCTATCTCTATTTATAGCTATATCTGTGTCTATCTCTATATCTATCACTGTATGTATTTATGAAATGTGTAATTAGAGTACTAGAAAGAAAGAAGTGTGAAAGGAGAGACAAAATATTTGAAGATAACAATTAATGGCAGAATATTTTTTTTAGAATTTGGCGAATGTTATAAACTAACAGGTCCAAGAAACTCAAGAAACTCCAAGTATAATAACCACAAGTAAAATCACACTGTGTCACATGATTATTAAATTGACTGAAAATGAGTGACAAAGAGAATAAATAAAAATAACATGAGTCAAAAGACACATGGCATATAGAACATCAAGAATAAAAAAAAACTGTAGACTTCTTGCCAGACACTATCTAAGCCAAGTGAAAAGGGAAAACATATTTAAAATGATGAAAGAAAAAATATTGACCTAAAATTCTATTTATAAAAATATATATATTAAAAATTTATTCTCTGATTCATTCATTAAATCATTTACTGAATCAATATATATATATTTTAAGAATGCACACTAAATAAAGACTTTTTCAAACAGAAACTGAGAGAGTTTACTGTTAGGGGACACCTTGTTAGGAGACAAATTCAGGGGTACTTTTTAGGCACTAGAAAAATTAAACATGAATCTACACAAAGGAACAAAGAACAAAAAGTGGTAAATGTGTAGGTTACTATAAGAACATATTTTTCTCATTTTTAATATATTATAAATGATACATGGTATAAAGCAAAAATAATAACATTGTATTGTATGATTTATAACGTGTAGTAATAAATATATGGATTTCAACATCACAAAGGACAGGAAAGAGAAAAGGTAGTATGCTGGTGTAAGATTTTTCTTTGGTAAGATTGTACATCATTTGAAAGTGTAGAGGAGGAAGAAACTTTTTTTTTTCTTGACTCTCCTGGTTTCAGTGGCTGAGGACTCTGTGAATTAAACTGTCAAAAGGCAGAATAACAAGAGAAAAATATATAGTTGGATATATATATATATATATATATATATATATATATACCTAAATACATATGTTAATACAAAAGAATGTGATTCTAGAAGGAAATCAGAATTTGAGACTTCTATACCATCTTAGGGTACACTGAAGAAAAGGGCTTTGAGACCTCGAAGGCTGAGGAGGTAAATTGTGGGAAGATGAGGAGAAGCATTGTATTATAAATTAAGGGTTACTTAGCCTGTTTTTTTATTCCAATATGTTCTTTCAGTTACTAAGAGTTGTCTTCAGAGTAGTTCTTTTCCCAGTAAGGAAGTAGACACAAGTACAAATGTAAGCATATGTCTTATTTATAAGCAGAAAGTGGAAAGACAGAGCTTTCAGCTCAAAACATTCTTTATGGTAAGGTGGTGTATTCTGGGGCAGCAGAACCTGGCCTCTTCTGAAGGAAGCAGGAATACCAGAAACATTCTGAATTAATGTTGTTCCTAATGCTCTTTATTAATTTTATTTCAAAGGCTTTCAGACAAAGTTAAAATATGAGTGTATTTATTAAATGCTTATGAATCTGGCAAATCTAAAAACAACACATGCTCTAAATGTGTACCTTGAGAGTTAGAGGACAGGGCCATGTTTGCCCAGCATATTTTTAAAAATATTAGTAGAATAAAAATTAATTGATATGGTAAGATATAAGAAAACTAAAGGTATTTGAAGAGAGGGTAGGGACAAAATGAAATAAGTATTTAAAGCTAATTTTAACAATGGCATGTTTATTTCAATTTCTTTTTTTGTTAATTCATTTTGAAAATTTCTCACACATTGTGAACACTTCATTGCTCAGTGATCAGACGCCGAGTGTCATCCTGGGATTTGTGTTCCTCACTTCATTTGTTCTCTCATTTTTTTCCCTCATTTTGTACATCTGGTTACCATAGAAAGGGAACAGCCATTAACTTTGGAGAAAGTCTGTTATAAGTACTAGCTGCTTGTGAGGAGAAGTTGGGAGACTTTCGTCTCCATATCTATAACCATGCTCATGGGCAGGTCAGTGTGGAAGAGGAGCTTTCAGAAAGAAAGCTTTCTCGCTATTAAGTAGTGGCCCATTATGATGTTGAACAAAATTAGTTCTCCTGGAATAATTGTTTTAGGAAAGCTTGTCATGTTGACTTTATTTAAAAAAAGGAGTAGGAGGAAGATAAGAAAGAGGAACAAGAAGAATTAAAGGAGAAGGAGGATAAAAGAAAAAAGGAAACAAGAGAAAAATAAAAAATATAAAATTAAAGAAGACAATGTGATATACTTGATGAGTTGAAGCCAAAACACTCATTGTTAATTGTAATCAGTGATTGTTACAGTTGCTGTGTTTATTTAGGACATGTTCATCTGTTACTAATGTTTTAAGATAAGTGAGAAAAATGGAATGTTTCTAAATACAATGAGAAGCCTCACCTTTTACCTTAGCTTCACCTGAGAAGGAAAAGCTGTTAATCGTTTTTATTCAGTGTTTTTCTTAATTGATTTTTTGAGAGAGAGGAAGGCAGAAAGAGAGAGAGAGGAACATTAATTTGGTGTTCCACTCACGCATTCACTGGTTGAGTTTTGTATGTACCCTGTCCAGGGATTAAACTCACAACCTGGAGTATTGAGACAATGTTCTAACCAACTGTGTTACTCTGCCAGGGCCTTATGTAGTTAGAGTTTGTCAAGTACCTTCATCACATTTGGCATTATTATTATTTTTTAACTCTATAATGAAGAGGCTGAAGACTGGAAGATATTCTACCTCAGCAGGAGTGATTGGGTTGTACTTGCAAAATATTATCACCACTGTTTTTAGATCATTTGTTGTCATACAGATGAAACTTCTGTTTCCAGGATTGGTCATTTGGGAGTGTTTTGAGGAAATTAATTTATCTGTAAGCTCATAATATCATTTAAGCATTTTATTGCATTTTAAAAATATGACATTTTATTATCTTGTTTTTATTAAACCTTTTTGTTCTAGATTTTTAACTGAAGATTATTTCCAGCTTTATTGTAGATTTTGAACATGTCCTAAAATTCCCAAATTGATGAGTTCAGCATTCTATGCTATAATAGGCTATTAGCATGCACATTTCTTTCTTTTAATGATTTTCTTAGGGTTTCTCTTGAGGGAGTTTTGCCAGTTTGTTGAACAATGGATTATTATATGTAAATTAGTCAGGTATGTGTGTGTGTGAGAGAGAGAGAGTGTGTGTGCATATGTATGTGTGTATGTGCATGCATCTGCTCTTTATTTTATAGTTTTATGATAATACTATCAAATATATATTTAAACTTTAACTATTTTCCCATTTTTCAAATAGTATTTAGATAAATATCATAAATAGTCTTCCCACTATTAGTAGTCTCACATTGACAAGGCTGAGTTTGCTAACAAGAGTTTATTACTTTAAAACATTTGGCAATTAAGCCAAGATTTTATGGGATCCTCATAAAAGTGCATACATCACTATACACTATGATTATAAGCTTGTATTTAATGTTTTGTTACACAGTCCTTCCACAATCTTGAATAGTGTTGTTCCCAGCAGCAAATTAGAATGCTTTGTAGTACAGTGCAAGAAAACTTTTTTCTTCTTTCCTTCTAGGTTCTTCTCATTTTTAAAGAATTAAATTGACACAAGACATATTAACAGGAGAAATGAATTTAATTACAAGACCCCCATAAGAATATAAGGCCTGAAGGGCAGCCAGGTAATTGAGGCTTATATAGCATGCCCCGCTAAGAAAGGAGGTAAGGCGTTTGGTGAAGCAGAAGGGAAAGAGACCATTTACAGAAACGCTAAGGAGAGGTACAGAAAACAAAGGTTGCCCTGTTATACAGACAAGTTTCTTAGGTTAAAAGGTGTCTCTGGTAAGGGAGTAAATGAATAGTTTTTTTTTCTGAATCTCCTGGGTTTGTATTGCATTTAGGCCAAAATAATCCTCAAGCCAAAGTGGCACATTTTGGAGTAGCCTGCTTGTTGGACAAATGAGTTTGTAAAATTTATGTTTTTTGAGTTTGCTCACTTTTATTGTTAAAAATGGCACTGGGCAGCGCCAGGTATATGATCTGTGAAATTGCAATTTACCTTCCTGCTTGGGAAGGACCATAGTTATGCTAATGTTCACTGAAGGAGAGACTTTCATGCCAAAAAAGTTTTAAAAAGAAAGGAGAAGAAGGAGGAGAGGTAAAAAGAAGCCAAGATGGCAGAGTGCTGAGGAAGAAGCCATTTTGTGCAGAGAAGAGAGAAGGTTTGCAGGTGGGGAACCAGAACACCTGAGGGGCTTTTGCTAGATCCGCTGAGACTGGTGGGGCCTTTGATTCTAGAGAAAACCAGAGAAGATTCACCTGGTTGTGGAACCAGAGAATGTGTCAGTGGCTTTGGGAGCTCTTTGTGTTTGCTCATCAGCCGGTAGAAGTCTTGAATAAATAAATAGCCCACTATTTTATGACTCCATTATTTCTTTACCATCTTCCCGAATCTAATGAGAACCTGCATGTGAATGGCCATGATGGCTGTGGCTATTGGTTGTACACTGCTCTAAACCCTATCAATACTATCACTCCTACCTGACTTCCAACTTGGCACCTCTGTGTCTGTTATTTTTTGATGAATCATTGTGTGTCTTAATTATGTGTAATAACCTACAAAGCATCAGTAATTATTAAGCAACTCTGGGGTGTGTGTGTGTGTGTGTGTGTGTGTGTGTGTTAACATGTAATTAGTATAGTTTCTTGGCTTCTTTATTTAATAAAACTATAGTGGAAAGATCATTAAAATGACAATACTCTTCCTGTCATTAATTATGACATCTTTTTTCCTCATTAATGGATACTTATTACTAATGAAAGAAAGTTATTTTCTTTGTTCTTCATCAATATAGTTTTTCTTAAGATGCTGTACGCAATTTTGTGGGGAAAAGAATGATAGAGAATTAAAAAGTTTAATTAGTGGTAGCAAAAGGATATTACTGCCTACCAGTGAATCCTAATACAAAGCACTGAGTAGGCCTTAATTTTGTTTTTGACCAATGTTTTCTTTTATAACCACATATATAAAGAATAAATATGATTATGTACATATTACTGTATTCAACTATTTAGAGCTATAATACCGAGTGTGCTTGGGGATCTCAGTGAAGCTTGTTATTGGAGGGTAAGAGTCACTGGGATGGAAAATTGTGGTGATCAAGTGGTACCATTATGAGTAGGCTGTAGAACAAGGAACAGGTGAGCATGCAAATAGTAAGACTGTTTTAAAGAATTTTTTTAATTTATTTTATTTTTATTTTATTCATTTTAGAGAGGAGACACAGAGAGAGTGAGAGAAAGAAAGAGAGAAAGTGGGGAGGAGCTGGAAGCATCAACTCCCATATGTGTCTTGACCAGATCAGTGCAGGGTTTTGAACTGGCGACCTCAGTGTTCCCAGGTCAACGCTTTATCCACTGCGCCACCACAGGTCAGGCAGTAAGACTGTTTTAGAAAGGTCACTCTGGCAGATAAAGAGAGGATGTGTGGGGAAAGGAGCAAGTCATTTAGAGAATTACTGTCTTGGCCACAGATAATAATTGCCTCACCAAGAGAAAATAGAAATTAAGGAGGTGGATTTAAATGATATTGATAGGATCTAGTAACTGTTTGAAGAATGTGGGAGGGTAGATCCAAGAATAAATCCTAAATTTCTGTTTAGGGCAACTGAGTGAATAATAATTCTCAGATCCAGAAGAGAGGAAATAGGATATTTTGGACCAGTATTCCCAAGCATGAGAAAATCTTATTTAATTGACCTTTATCCATTTTTCTTGTACAGTGTGCATCTTCCCCTCTTTTCAACTAACCTAGCTATCTTATTTTTGGTAGGACTCAAAAGTATTTAGCAACCTTGAGGATCAGAATATTCTAGCCTAGAAATTTTTTGCTGTAGTCAATCAACAATGTATGATAATTAAGGGTTATCTTTCATCAGGTGATTGTCTCAGGTGATAAGAGTGCCTCCAGAGGTGATATCTTTTTGCTAATAAGGGACTTTTACAGTGAAAATTTCCTTTATTAATATGTTTCCTCTACAAAGGGGGATGTTTATAGTCTACTTTTAGGCAGTTAAGAGAGGGAAAAACAACCAGTCTGCTGGTTCTCAATTGCTCAAATAATCCACATGCTAAAAAAAATCTTTTAGGGGAGGATATTCTGGTACCCTTCAAGCCTATCCGCCTAGTTCTTGGAACTGTGATCTCAAAGATTCATCCTGGTGCTGAGCATGGTATTTCCTTCCAGTAAGGAAGATTTCTAATCCCTTTCTCTCTGTGGGTATCTACAGTTTTGACCAAATTGTATTTCTCCTGTGTTATATTTTTTCTTATATATTTTATATTTTTCATAGAGAATATGTAAAGCCAGTGGCCAAGGCCACCATCACAGCCGCCTGGCTCATGCCGGTTAGCATTTGATTCAGACAGTCGGTAATGAAACAACGGAGCCAAGAACTGGTGAGCCATCAGCTTTAATTCTAGCTTGCAGCCAGCAGGCAAGTAAAAACACACACTGGGCTCCAAAACCCACTCATTCATTGCTCACAAAGCTATTAACTTTTCCGAGTTTCCTACCATCAAAGGTTTCTAGCTCACCAGACTTATTCACCTCTGTTCCCCATCTCCCTTTCTCTGCACTAACTCTGCCCAAACTGCCTTCTCCCTCGACACTCAACCATCTTGGCTGCTTTTCCTGGCCTCCTCCACATGGCCTTACTCTTCTCTCCTCTCTAATGCTAATCTCAGGAACTGAGAGAGTACAAGCTCCTGGTCTGCCACACTTTATAGTGTAGAAACCCAAACCTTTAATCCAATCTACAAACAAGGAAGTCTCTGATACAAAGTCACTTATCTGAGGCATAATGGGAGGATTCCTCATGAGAGTGCACCACACCACATCATCCAATCAGTCAAGGGTGTGGGGAAAAGCTTACTCTTAAAACTAAGCCTTAGGCTATTCTGACCCAGCCTGCCCACAGCCTGTCCCCCAACACACATTAAAATCAACGAACTTGCACATGGGCAGTGCCATCTTTAACAAAGTGAGCATAATGTATTTTATCTGCCCAACGGAATACAAAGTACCAGGTTTGTATAATTATTAGATGTTTTGTGACATATTACATACCATGTTCTATAACATACCATATGAACGTTCAGAACTTTAAATAAACACTTCATTTTCTTTTCCAAATTTTCACATATATCTTTCCTTGAAAATCACAACTAAACATTTGAGTAACTACCCACAATCTCAACGATAGCATTAGTTCCCTCCTCGTATGTAGTTTAGCTAGAACCCTTGAACTGAGAGATTGAAAGAGCAGTTCTAACATTCTCCTTGACTACTCTCCCCCTAGAGTTTGCTGTAGAAATAGAATGTTAGAAACACAAATGGGTGATGTGGTTAAACATTTTCTGTTGGGAATGTTTTCTGTTGTGTCATCTAAGTTGTTTTCAAAAACATGCTCAGTAATTTTATAGAAAAGTTCAGAATGCATTAGAAGACATTCAATCTCATAGAATTCCTGTCCGGCATTCAGAAAATTTTGATAATTTTAATAAAGTTACTTTCCTTTTCACCATTCAGTGAAGCTATTCTGCCTAATGCAGTGTGTGTATGTGTGTGTGTGTGTGTGTGTGTGTGTGTGTGTGTGTGTCTTGCTAAAAAATAAAATTCAACCAAGTAAATCTGAAGATCTAATTAGCTTTATTAAGCTATTTATGAATTGAGCAATATCTCATCTAGCAACTAGAAGGGTTCTCAGAGGGGTTGCAGGAAATGAAAAGTTTTTGTAGGAAGCAGGATTGAGCAAGGGAACTATTAACAAAGAAAAGAAAGTATGTTTATGCCAGGGCATCTTTTTTAAGGGATAGAAACCCTCAAAGCAGAGCAGAAGTGTTGGGCAGATAAAATATAATATGCTCACTTTGTTAAAGATGGCCCTGCCCACATGGAAGCCCGTCACCCAGGTGATATTATTTGCCCTTATGCTTGGGATGGGTGCGGGGGAAAGGCTGTAATGTAAGCAGGCCAGGTCGTTATAGCCTAAGGCTTAGTTTAAGAGTAAGCTCTTCCCCACACCCTTGACTGATTGGATGATGTAGGGTGGTGCACTCTCCTGAGGAATCTAATTATACAGAGACTTCCTTGTTTGTATAATTGGATTAAAGGTTTTGATTCTATGGTATAAAGTGGGGAGACCAGTAGCTTGATCTCTCTCTTGGTTCCTGAGGTATTAGAGAGGAGAGCAGATTAAGGCCACGTGGAGGAGAGAAGCAGCCAAGATGGCAAAGTGCTGATGAAGAAGCCAGTTTGTTAAGAGTTTGTGCTGGAGTAGATGGGGAACAGAGGTGAATAAGTCTGGTGAGCTAGAAACCTTTGATTCTAGGAAACCCGGATAAGTCAGTAGCTTTGTTAGCACTGAATGTGTGGGTTTTGGAGCCCAGTGTGTGTTTTTGCTTGCCTGCCGGGTGCAAGCTAAAATTAAAGCTGATGGCTCACCAGTTTTTGGCTCCATTGTTTCATTACCGACTGTTCGAATCTAATGGGAACCTGCATTGGCCAGGCGGCTGTGATAGTGGCCGCAACCACTGGCTTTACAAGAAGCAAAGGTTTTATCATGCAGATTGCTTTTTTCTATGGGGGATTAAGTGGGCACAGGGACAGATTACCGCATTGCTTTGGTGTTGACCAGAGAACTCCAGACTGAAGGTTCAAGTTTATGTATCTGGGAAAGCCTGAAAGATCAATTAGGTCAAATATCAAAAATTTATTTTTTGTTAACAATTTTCCTTTAGCCCTAGTGACTCCAATTTAGACCTATGGTTTTGTCTTTATCAGTGTATTTTAAACTAATTCATTAACTATTTTTTTCTCTTTCATTTATTTTTATCTTTGAGTCTTTTTGAAAATTTTTGTAAGTATTCTCACTCCTTTATCCTTATAGCTTAATTATTTGCTCTTGCAGATAAACTTGTAAACAATAATTTGTAATTTTTTCCCTCTTGGAATATTTTCCCTGTTAATCCATGTGCACCCTCCCCCATTTTTTTGAGATTCTTTAATTCACCATTTCTGATGATGAAGTCCTCATCATTTTATTCAACAAAATTTGTTGAAGGCATAGTAACTGTGCTAGGAGCTAGAGATGTACAGATACGGTCTCTGACATAACAGATTGCAAGGACAGAAATAACTCAGCAGCACATACAAGACCATGTGATAAGAATCATGGTGAAAGGACAAGTTCTGAGGTGCTAAGGGGCAGCTGGAAAATGCATAGAAGAGACTGTGGGGGAAGGAACAAAATATTCCCTTCCTTTAAGATTTTACTGGCTGGTCTAATAATCAAATAGACATGAGACAGATTAGCAAGAGAATATAACCCAATGTGATACACACATATGCATGGCAACCCCACATAGAGGAGCGAGTCAGAGACCCCATATGCAGGAAAAGTTCAGAGACAGAAAGGAAGATTGAGGTAAATAAGACATTCTGAGCTAGGGATGAGGTATTATACCTTACAGTCATTTCAGGACAATAAGAAGAGCAGATGTTTAGTAAATAAAAGTTTGCCTTATGATGTAGGTGGGTCAAAAAGGTTATCATTGAATAGCTTATGGGCAAGGCCTCTAATTCAGATTCTTCTAGGCAGTTAAGAGTGGGAGGCAGACATTTCTCCTGATCTTGCTGCTAAAGTTGCCTTTAGCTCAAAACAATCTGTATACCACAAGAGCACATCTTGGGGTACTGGTTTTGGACCTTGTTGGGCAGATAAAATATATTATGCTCACTTTGTTAAAGATGGCGCTGCCCACGTGGAAGTTCGTTGATATTAATGTGTGTTCTGGAACAGGCTGTGGGCAGGCTGGGTCGTTATAGCCTAAGGCTTAGTTTAAGAGTAAGCTCTTCCCCACACCCTTGACTGATTGGATGATGTAGGGTGGTGCACTCTCCTGAGGAATCCCATTATACAGAGACTTCCTTGTTTGTATAATTGGATTAAAGGTTTTGATTCTACGGTATAAAGTGGGAGAGACCAGTAGCTTGATCTCTTTCTTGGTTCTTAAGGTATTAGAGAGTAGAGCAGAGGAAGGCTACATGAAGGAGAGGAAGTAGCCAAGATGGCAGAGTGCTGAGGAAGAGTTTGTGCAGGAGGAGATGGGAAACAGAGGTAAATAAGTCTGGTGAGTTAGAAAGCTTTGATGCTAGGAAACTTGGATAAGTAAGTAGCTTTGTGAGCACTGAATGTGTGGGTTTTGGAGCCCAATGTGTGTTTTTGCTTGCCCGCCGGGTGCAAGCTAGAATTAAAGCTGATAGCTCACCAGTTGGTGGCTCCTGTGTTTCATTACCGATTGTTCGAATCAAATGCGAACCTGCATGGGTCAGGCGGCTGTGATCCTGACCACGGCTACTGGCTTTACATTTGGCGAAGTCTGTGGCAGGATTCAATACAGATCAGTATGGAGCCACCACCACCTTTGAGCGGTGTGGTAGAGGACTGGTTGCTGTTTTGGTTTCCCATAGCTTTCTTCTGGGGAACTGTAGGATGGCTGACTTTTACAGCCATATGTGAGGAAACTGAGAGCTCTATAAAAGAGGCTACCCAGGACCTGCAAACCGAGCAGTGGAAGGAGCTGGAGGAAACGTGGGAGAAAGAAATGCCGACCCTGGAGTTGGAGGAAGCACCGGAGGAGGCTGACCAGGTTCGTGAGATTCCCCTGGAAATGGAGCAGATGCTGGAGAAGGAATCACAGGTTCGTGAGTTGGAGATTGCTCTGGATGTTGTGGAGAGCCACCAGTGGCATGAGGCCGGGTCTGAGGCCGGGGCTGGAGCTGCAAGACCTGTTGAGCAGAAGGCGATGGCAGCCCGGGACTCGAGCCCAGCAGCAGGAGCTGATGTTTTCAGTTCCTCTTTGGAGGATGAGGAGAATTGGTCTGAAATTGTGATCCACAGCCTCTGGAAGATGAGAGCCCAGCTGAAACAGCAGGGAGTGCCTGCCAAGCTGCTGGTAGGTCTGCGATTTTGGGACATAGGGGTGGATGCCATCATGCTCCCCAGAGCAGAGATGGAAATGCTGACTGCCATTGTCACATGCTTTTTCTTGGGACAGTGTAAAACCTGCCAAGATGGCAGGAATGTGGGGGGAGGCTGGCACCCTATATGTGTGGACTGATTTCCTGGACTACGACCTGAGTGAGCAATGGCTCATTTGCTGAATGGACTTATGGTTTTTGGACAATGTGAAATACCCTGATGGGGGTGAGGGGTGGCCTTGATGGAGGCTGTCCCCCTGCCCCGGGAAGCCTTTCAAATGGCAAGAGAGAAGGCCGAGGACATTTTGCGCTTTTGGCAAAGTGCTCAGATACTGGTGAAATGTATCTTTGTAATTGTTGAAATTGTATGATCTGTGCTATTTCTGTAACTTGTGTAATGTACTTAATTTCCTTGTATAAAAATGCCGGTGGTATAGATTGTGGGTAGTAAAGTGAGCATAAGGGTGGATTGTTGGGCAGATAAAATATATTATGCTCACTTTGTTAAAGATGGCGCTGCCCACATGGAAGTTCATTGACATTAATGTGTTTTCTGGAACAAGCTGTGGGCAGGCTGGGTCGTTATAGCTTAAGGCTTAGTTTAAGAGTAAGCTCTTCCCCACACCCTTGACTGATTGGATGATGTAGGGTGGTGCACTCTCCTGAGGAATCCCTTTATACAGAGACTTCCTTGTTTGTATAATTGGATTAAAGGTTTTGATTCTACGGTATAAAGTGGGAGAGACCAGTAGCTTGATCTCTCTCTTGGTTCTTGAGGTGTTAAGAGAGTAGAGCAGAGGAAGGCCACATGAAAAAGATGAAGCAGCTAAGATGGCAGAGTGCTGAGGAAGAGTTTGTGCAGGAGGAGATGGGATACAGAGTTAAATAAGTCTGGTGAGTTAGAAAGCTTTGATGCTAGGAAACTTGGATAAGTAAGTAGCTTTGTGAGCACTGAATGTGTGGGTTTTGGAGCCCAGTGTGTGTTTTTGCTTGCCCGCCAGGTGCAAGCTAGAATTAAAGCTGATAGCTCACCAGTTGGTGGCTCCTGTGTTTCATTACCGATTGTTCGAATCAAATGCGAACCTGCATGGGTCAGGCGGCTGTAATCCTGTCCTCGGCTACTGGTTTTACAGACCTCCAAAAGACCTCAACAAAGATTAAATTAAAGAAGAATCCCTGCATATGAATTAGACAAAGGGCATACATGAAGGCTGAAGGGAGAGAAGAGAGAGAAGAGAAGAGAAGAGAAGAGAAGAGAAGAGAAGAGAAGAGAAGAGAAGAGAAGAAGTGGGGAGGAGAGGGGAAGAGAGGGGAGGAGAGGGGAAGTGAGGAGTGTAGAAGGGAGAAGATGGGAGGGGAGGGGTGTAGAAGGGAGGAGAGTAGAGGGGAAAGAAAGGGAGGGTCAAAAGAGAGAGAAGAAGGGGGAGAGAATGTGTGTCCATATTACTTTATTAGTATTAAAACTGCTTTAACTGTTTTATTATAACTGAATGTATGTTCTGTGCAAGAACAAAAACTTTTGAGGTTCTAGGTGTTTATATTTTTACATTTTTCTTTGGTTCAGAAATAGGACCCACAATTCTATTTTCATAATGACTTCCTACATGCCATAATTCAGCTGTTAGGTAATGGAAGCTTTATTCATGTTATTGACTAATTTTAGGTGCCTAGGGCAGATATTTAAATACATTTCCAAGATTGTCATAATGAGTGAGGACTGATATGTGTATTTCTCTTCTTATGGGAAGTCAGAATGTGATGATTATAGTGTGTTATTGGCAAACATTCAATTTCAAATTAATTTTGGTAAAGTTTGTAACACGGTATATACAGTATATTACATTATGCAATTGTACTAGACAAAGGAATATTCTATTTTGAAATGAACCGTAGCCTGGATTTTAAATCACAGATTTGTGGCATTAAAATGATAGAATGAACCTTAGGTTAAAAATGGTCCAGCTTCCTCATTCTACAAATAGGGAAACTGAGACACAGAGAGGTAATAAGAGAGAACTTTAACTGTGGTGAGAATGTTTTTTAAAGATTTTATTTATTGATTTTTCAGTGGGGTACAGGGGGATGAGAAGTAGTTGCTTCATTCTAGATGTTCCTTGGTTGTTTGTTTTATGTGCCTTGACGAAGCAAGCCCAAGAGTTTGAACCAGTGACCTCAGCATTCTAAATCAATGCTTTATCCACCACACCACCACAGGTCAGGTGAAAAATTTTTAAATGTCATGTTTGTTTTTATTTCTAATACTTTTGGAGAAAACTGTCTCATTGTTTGCCATTTCTATTGTGTACATTACTTATATAATCAATTGTTTATTACTAAGATTGAAAATATGGTATGCAGCTCCTTTTCAAAAATTTAAAATGAAAGAACTATTAAAGGAGGAGATATTTGAACCTGTTTTTGTTTAAGTATTTTGACCAAAGCTAAAAGTTAAGGAATTTTAGAGGGAGAAAGTAAAGATTTTTTAAAATTTATTATTTTACATGTCTAATGGGAGACGGAGATGAACTAAATTGACTTATTTTGTGATCTACTTCTGTCTCACAAATCAATAAGTATAAATCTTCAGTTTATCACTCTTCTTTGCTAGAGATTATTTGTCTTTTGGGCACAATGGTTTAAGTTATACTCCCTATATACTTGTTAAAAAAGCAATGTAAGTACTGGTATCCTTTTACAAATGAGTACTTGTGGCACACCAAGATTGCACCGAGTTCTTTCATTCAGGTCTCTCGAGTAGGAAGTAACACAAGGATATCAGAACATTGTGACATCAGAGCTCCATTTTGGAATTCTTTCCACTGGTCAGAAGGAGGAGAAGCACAAGGGGAGGGAGGCAAGGAGGAGGAGGGAGACTTTTTGCTTGTTTATTATTTGCCATTCATCATGGTTAGCACATTCTCTCAGAAATTGCTCTCAATTTACATAATAATCCTCTGACATAGGTATTTTCTCCATTTTACAGCTGAGGAAGCTGAGTCATGCCTTCTTACAGTTAGGCAGCTAGTATTGTAGATCCTCAGAGCTTTCTTTCCACCACTGCACAAAATGAAATCTTATGACCTTCCTCATCTCCCTGTATTTAAAGAAAAAAAAGACGTTGCAAAATTCAGTTTAAATTGTATTTTATTTTTATAAGAGAAACAGATCAGAAACACTAAAGAACAAACAAAACTCTGGCTGGGCACCATGGTTTGTTGGTAGTATGGACATTCTTTCAGGGAAAAATGCAAGTCCCTTTCGGGACTGAAGTGAAAGTAGGGAATTAAAAGTTAATATTAAAACTGAAACAAAGCCACGTTTTGTGAAGCACACATTAACAGCAGGACATTGGATCAAAGGATGTGATCTCACTTCATAGTAAAACAGGTCCTGCAAGCCCAGGTAACTCAGGAAGCAGAATGGTAATTATTCACAGAAGAAAGCAGGTAGTATACTGTTACAGTACTATAGTAGAAAGTCAGAAGGTCACAGGGCTAGCAGAGTAACCGAAAGAACTTGAAACTGTTTGACCCCTTTTAAAAAGAAATAATAAAATGGGAGAGAATGAAGCAAGTTTACCTAACACATCCTTGCAAGGTAAGTGCCAACCGATAGCTCGGAAATGCCTGCATGCAGAAGTTTAAGTAGTGTCCATTACCGTGTGTGTGTGTGTGTGTGTGTGTGTGTGTGTGTGTGTGTGTGTGTGTGTACGCGCGCACGCACCCCCCGCGGAGTTGCAAGGTGTGTTTAGAGGGTGGGCGGAAAAGGTGGGGATTGTTTCAGAAGAAGCTGGCTGTCTTTATTGTGCTCAGCAACTTGACCAAGAGAGACAGACACACACATCTGTGGATCACAGGGGAGCCGTATGCTTACTCCCCAGTGTAGTGGTGAAGAAATGGTGCAATCAGCTCCTGGTGGATTTTTATGTCACACCTTTTCCAACATTGACAGAATATTGATTTTTGCCTCTCCCTGTGTAGTTTTTATTTGTAATCAAGCTTTTTCATCTCTGAAGGTTATCAGCTAAGTGTCCTTGTAATGAATATAACTATTTTTTAAAGGTGGAAAACAGGATTTCAGAAGAGAGCATATCACTTGGGGAGAGTGGTTTAGTTTACATGTCTTACTTAATCAGATACCTTTGTCCATTGAAAGGATTGGTTTTGTTGACATTGGCTTGATTAGCCTTCTAAGGTTAGGCTTGTTGATAGAAACAAGTACAAGTTTGGTCACACTTTTCCCTTTATTGAATGAAAAAAGTTCTTTCTTAAAAAAAATAAAAATAAAAAATGGCCCTAATACTTAATGAATTATTTACCACTTTTACAAGTAACATTTTAGTCAAGATTTTTAAAACATCTAGTCATAATACAATTTTTATTTAATTATGTTCTTGTCATTCTACCACCAAGAAAATTTTCAAACCACCCAGTTTTCCATAAAGTATATATAATCAAATATATAAAACTACATCTATGAAATATGTCACCTCCAAGAATTATAATGAGATGATCATACACATGCCTAGTCATAAATATATAGCATCTAATTTATAGAGTTAAATTATGTTCCAGGTTGCCTATGCTTTTTTTTAAATTTTCTTTAGTAATTTCTCCACTTAACCTGCTGAAGAATCTCAGAATCTTATTATTTCAACATGTTTCCAAAAACGTTTTTTGAAATACTGCATAAAATGCTATTATAAGTCATTTTTAATTTAAAGATTACTAAAAATGTCATTTAGTGCATTTCACTGAAGAAAAACAACAAAGGCAAAAGCCTCATATAGCATAATTTTATGAAATAATTTATTTTTATGTGTTTTTTAGACAAAATAATATTATGCATGATTATTATTTGTACCTTACTAAATTGTATCTGTAATAGCTTTCCTTGAAAAGGTATATGTTGTTAGAGTTGTTCATATTGCAATGATTTTGTATAAAATATGTATAGCTGTTTGGCCACCACTTGCATGGGTGCACCACCTTTGTCTGCACTCGGAAAGGGGACAAAACTGAGCAATAACCAGACCTCCCACCTCTCCCCTTATCGTCCCTTTCTGTATTTGAATCATGGGTAATATTTATTTCTTATTTTGGAGTCTTAGGATATATACAGATTTTTTTGTTTCTATCTATTTATTTTTTTTAGTTGAATTTATTAGGGTGACACTGGTTGACAAAATGATACAGGTCTCAAGTTCTACAACATATTATTTTTCTTCTCTGACACTTCTATGAATGTTATGTTTATGGTTATGCCCCACTGTAAAAAGATAATATATATACATATAGTTACTTTTAGTATTAATAATCAGTATATATTTTAAAAATGCGAAATGTTTAAAACAAAAGCTATAGCAAGTAATTTGAATATCATGGTTTCATTTAGAAAGTGATGTGCTTAGATCAATAAACCTTCTGTAGTTGGGGAATGCTTGTGAGATCATTTCTATCCGAGGGTACTTTTCTTTGTACATTCTATATAAACTTTTCAACAAGGAATGTGTTCTCTTCTGATCTTATCTGAGTTACATATATTCTTAGATCTACAAAGAGTTTAGATATATTTTCTTGGAATATTGAAATGCTTCCATTCTAGTTGTATTTGCCTTTAGATTATTTAGTGAACCTATTAATCAGGTGAGAGAAACAAAACTAGTTTGGTTGTTGGTTTTAAATTATTACTGAATTTATTTTAAGTTATAAAGAAAAGCAGTATAAGGATATTTGCAGTTTTATTTGTATGTATGAAATTAAGAGGTTTTGATTAGTGTGTTTAGTACTTTATTAAACAAATCAAGAATATTCTGGAATGTTTATGTTATGTCATGCTTTAACAATATTCTGTTTTCTGATCAATACCCTGTCCTATAACTGAGCTTGAGTTTAAAAAGTATCAAAGTAGCCTGACCAGGTGGTGGCACAGTGGATAGACCATTGTGCTGGGACACGGAGGACCCAGGTTCAAAGCCACAAGGTCACTGTCTTGTGCGCAGGCTTGCTGACCTGAGCATGAGATCATAGACTTGACCCCATGGTTACTTGCTTTAGCCCAAAAGTCTCTGTTTTGAAGCTCAAGGTCAATGGCTTGAGCCCAAAGTTGCTGGCTTGAGCAAGAGGTCACTCACTCTGCTGTAGCCCCCCCCCCCCCTCAAGGCACATATGAGAAAGAAATCAATGAACAACTAAGGTGCCACAAGGAAGAATTGATGTTTCTTATGTCTATCCCTTCCTCTCTGTCTTCCCTGTCTCTCTCTCTGCCTCCCTTTCTGTCTCTGTCAAAAATAATAAAAAATAGTATCAAATAAAGGCATTTTGAAATACTTAATGCTACCTCAACTTAACAGCATTTATAAAATGAGTATCTAGTTCTCTGAAATAATACTAGTTATTATCAGCTCTTTTTATACATGAGTGTTCTCTAATAAAAATGACTATGTTCAAATACTATATTTTGTACAATAAACAAATGGATGATTTAAGTGTTTTGGCTATGAAGATAAAAAAAAATGACAGTAGATTATTATTAGACTTACATCATGTGCTTTGAGTAAAGGTTTTCCAAGGCCATATCTAGATTGTCTGGATTCAATGGACCATCTTTAATCAGAATTTGGAGGGTTGGCCATAGACATCATCAAATATTATTACTTTTAGTGCTTTTTCCTGTTGGTCTCTGATCTGTTTTTCACACCCCAGAAGCTGGTTGAGTGTGCCCTGAATAGTGAAGCTCATAAACTGTCACCACTTAATATTTTCAATAGTATTGAGAACCATTTTTTTTACAAATGAAAGTGAAGGTTATCTTCAGCTTACTGTGTACAGATCTCAATGATCTTCTCAAACATAAAAAACAATCTCACCCTTTCAGTTCCAGTGAAAAGTAACCCCACAGAGGATTATGTCAGGATTTCATACATGAAGGTTTATACTATTCTCAGGATTCACAAAATAGAACTAGCTACAGTAGGATACAATGCCAGAAGTTTCTTTCTAATTTTTGAAAATATAAGTAAAACATATAAAATGTGGCAAAAAATTAAAGTAGGGGCAAGTGATTTTGAGCATTTTTTAAAGATTTTATTCATTTTAGAGAGTAGAGCAGGGGTCCCCAAACTATGGCCCGTGGGCTGCATGTGGCCCCCTTAGGCTGTTTATCTGGCCCCTGCCGCTCTTCCAGAAGGGGCACCTCTTTCATTGGTGGTCAGTGAGAGGAGCACAGGATGCATCCGCACCCATAGTTCCCATTGAAATACTGGTCAGTTTATTGATTTAAATTTAATTGTTCTTTATTTTAAATATTGTATTTGTTCCTGTTTTGTTTTGTTTTTACTTTAAAATAAGATATGTGCAGTGCGCATAAGGATTTGTTCATAGTTTTTTTTTATAGTCCGGCCCTCCAATGATCTGAGGGACAGTGAACAGGCCGCCTGTATAAAATGTTTGGGGACCCCTGGAGTAGAAAAATGGAGAGAGAGGTGGGGGAGGAGCAGGGAATATCAACTCTCATATGTACCTTGATCAGGGAAGCCCAGGGTTTTGAACCAGTGACCTCAGCCTTCTAGGTCAACACTTTATCCGCTGCACCACCACAGGTCAGACAAGCATTGTTATTTGTTGAGATAAGGAAGCATCCTTTCCTTGCATAACATCTGCAAACTCACAGGTACCACTGAGTGGCCCTTGGTCAGTCTGTGGCAGTAGTTAAAGGCCATGACTTGAATGAGAAGATGGTGGCAACTTCCTTCTTGGAAAGCAACCATTTGGAAAATTCCTTAGGTTAAGATTTCTTCAGAGGCAACCCTTGGACAAGTAAGGGCCACTTACCATTTTTCTACTTCTTTCAGAATTTTTATTAACTGGTAGGGCAGATTCTAGTCAGAAATATATAAATAGGAAAGACTCCAGCATTATGCAGTTATATTACTCATTCCCCAGGTCCCTCCTAGCTCAGCAACTCAGCCAGTCCTCATAAGCTTTTTTCATTTTCTTTCTTTCCTCTTTGTTGTTCAAAGGATGTCCAAGGCCACTTGCTTCTTTGTAAAGGATAAATATACAGATTCATCCTTGGAATTATTTGAACAAAAAGTATCTTTGAGTTCAATGTTAGATCAACTTTGTGAGAGATTTCTTTGAGTGGGGGCTTCCTCTGTGCTGCTCAACCCAGCTTCGTCACTTCGGCTGCTTGCTATCAGCTGCTTGGATGTGTTTGAGTATATTCTAATTATAACCCTCTTCCTACCTCAGTTCTCTTAGTTCTCTAGATCTAGGAAACCACTAAAGTCTGCAGAAAACTAGTACCCAGAGAAAAATGTTTCTAGATACAGAAGAGTTAGCTACGCCTGTAGAACTCAAGGCCAGCTTTAGATAGCAATCAGAAGAGAGAGCTCTTTGCAAACATACTGAAGGAGAATGTGGTTATCAGAGTGAGAAAGAAAGGATCTGTAGATTATTAAAATTTTCAAGGTAGGAGAGATCTTAGAGGCCGTTGAGTTCAATATTTCTACTCTGTACAGTGGCAGAGTTTCCTATGAAGAAAAATGTTCTTGATTTCTCAGAAGCAGTTAGTTGCCAGGTCTCAACCCTCAGTATCCGCAGCCTATAATATTATGGAGGAATTTGGCTCATTGTTTCTTGGAGGCATTTACTTTTCTATTTCAAAAGGAGAAATCAGTCCCATAAGTGCTTTAAATATTGACATCTTAGATTATGTAGTTATGGTCTGGAAAGAATTGTCCAGTATTCAGTGAGGCTACTGAAACCCAGTCCATCCAGGTTTGGGTTTTCTTCTGACTCCATAAAAGTTTCATTGACTTTTAAGACATTTGCTTAACTTTCATTACAACCAGGAGAAGTCAGCGTGAGAATTCATAAGCACATTTACTAAATGTTTCTTACAATACAGCTGTTTTTTAGCAATACTTATTTTACCTGACCTGTGGTGGTGGTGCAGTGCATAAAGTATTGACCTGTAACGCTGAGGTTGCTGATTTGAAACCCTGAGCTTGCCCAGTCTAGACACATACGGGAGTTGATGCAACCTTTTTCTTCCCCCCTTCTCTCTCTCTCTCTTCTCTAAAATGAACAAATAAAGTTTTAAATAAAAAGAAATACTTATTTTATTTGGTTAGTAAAAGAGAAAAAAAATCTAGGCAGAAAGGTGCCTTAGTGTCTGTGCAGCCGGAGGGCAGTAATACTGTATCCCCAACCTGTTATACTGGTTTGGTGTCATGCTTACTTTCTCGGGTGGAAAAGTATCTCTGCCTTCATCATCTTAAACCATGTCTGTGAGTGCCTTGAAGTCTTTCTAAAACTCTGAAGAGGATGAACTAGTTTGTGTGTCCCTTCTCAGCCTGTAGACCTTTAACAGCATTTTTTTCAGGAGGAAGGCTTTCACTAGTGATGTTTAAACCTATATCATAGTGCTATAGGTTTGAACACTGGAAGAACTGAAACATTTTGTAAGGAAAAAATCAGGCACATTTGGAGCAAGTAAAATTGCAGAGAATGTTAAGTCATGAAATTCCAGGTGAGTCTGACCTAAAGGTAAAGGCGCTCCTGAGGATGGCGTGGGGACTTTCCCCAGGTGGAAGGCAGAATCCTTGGTGAGGTCAGTGAGGTTCAGAGATGAACTCAAACATAATTTACAAGAAATAGTAAATGAAAACAACATAACTGAGTTAAGGAGTTTTCTTTTCCTTGTCTTTCTAAATAGACATAGGATCTTTACCTTATTAGAAATAAAATAACAAGCAATACACTTGAAAGAAACATAAGATAAAGGTAGTTAAAAATAAGGTCGTTCATTGAAACCTGCTGTTGATGGAAAAGTCAATTCTCAAGCACTTTGAAATGTAGAGTTTGTTTCTATATTTTTTAACTGAAAGCACAATTTAGTCCCCTTTGATTTAAATGCTATTTTATGGGACTAAAATTGTTTTAAAGGGAAATGTTTTAAGTTTCAATTAAAGTCACTATAAAATCATCTTGAAGAAAAGGTGATGCATACCTCCAGGATGACTTGTTTATACATTATTATTAATAGTGCAATTAATTTTTTTTTCATATATTTAAAAGGTTGGGTCTGTCTTTGAATCTGCCTTCTTTTTCTTAAAGAAAAAAAACAAAGGGTGAAGTAATAATTTGATGATTATACATGTGTAAATACCATATAATTATTACATTGTATGCCCACTCTCAATCTTGGAAAAAGTTTAAACAGATATAGCTACCTCAGTGAGACAGTAAGTCAACCTTTGTATTAGTTTTTTTTTTTTTTTTTTTTTTTTTTTTTGTGTGTGTGTGTGTGTGTGTAGGGGGATGGGATTATTAACCAAGCACGTACTTATTATTGGAAGGTATTACACTTGATACATAAAAAGTGAAAGGAAATCGGCGACTGAGAAGATTGGAAAGAAAATGTGATTAGAATGAAAACACTTAAAAGGGCGTCGAGCTTCAGTTGATCCCTGAGCTTCTAATCTCTCCACAGGAAAAGTATGTGTAACTAGTTTTATTTCACAGGACTACTTTTAGGCTCTATTGATAGATGTTTAACAATCTCCACAGCTGACTACATTAGAAGGTGCATTCATGAATGCCATTTCAATTTATATTAAAATGCAATTCATCCATCCTCTTTAATGTCCTGAGTATTGTATTGCAAGTTGTGTATTGTATACTAAAAACTGAGTGTGAAGATAGGTACTAAATCTCACCTACTCAAAAAAGTCCCAAAGATAAATGTTTGGACAATTCAATTCCTACATATAATGTACTTCACATGAACATGCAGAAGATGTGCACATATTCCTGCTAAATAACAAAATTTGCAGTGTGACTTCAAACAGTTCTCATTTTGAGACCTCCTTAAACTCTTGAAAGCTTTCCATCTCTGTGATTCTATTACTTTTTCAAAATTAAGTTTCTTTGAAAAAAAGGCATGAGAAACAGAGAGGATTGAAGGCTCACTTTGCTTTATTTTCCTCGTTGATTATGTACCTTTAATGTAATCAATGTTATGTTCCCTTAAACTGTTGATAAATCTTGCAAAATTCTTCATTGCATCCATTTCATGGTAGTAGATTGAAATATATACTCTCTGATAAAAAAGGAGAAAGTTGCTTGCACTATTGCCAGTTCTTGGTTATATGTATTGTTATATTGTTCTTGGATATTATTACAAATACAAACAACTACTTAAGAAATTATAGAGAAACCTAGGAATTTATAGAGAATGTCATAGAGAATATGATGTAAACTGACTCTGGTGGGTTTGGTAAAGTGGAATGAGTGACCAGTATGAAAAAAGTCTTTCCTGGCAAAATTAACTGTAGAGAAAAGGTATAGAAATTGAATCTATCCAAGTATTTACTTGTTTTATGCTTCTCTCTTATAAAAAACTAAACAAATTTTTCAAGAATTCCTACTTTGAAATAGGCATAATTTAGTAAGCATAATAGAAAATAAGGTTAAAATAATATAACGGTTAAAATTTGTATACAAATATGTGCCACAATACTGTAACACCTACCAAAAAGGACACACATTTGTTTTCAAGCTTTATAGCAGCTAAAGGAAAGTAAGAAATTGGTTTTAAAATTTATGGTGCTCAAATGATATAAAAATGTATAAGTTATTAAAGAGATGCATAGATTTCTCTGTTAGACATGGTGATATTAATCAGAATAATATCTTTAGGTCACAGGAAATAAGCTTAACTAGAAAACAGTGTTTTTATTAGGTAACACTGAGAAATAAAGTTTGAAAAGATATAGCGGTAAAGAGAATAGTTATTATTTAACTCAAACTGGAATCTTGAAGTGGATAATTTTATTTTGAGCTTTGTAATACGCTGAATCATCCTACCAGACATTTGTCTGGAAAACAAAATTATACAGAAAAATATTTAAACATAAATCTGAGAATAAAAATAAAAAATAAAACAAAAGAATAATTAAGAAATATAGATAATACAATTTAAATATTTAAATAATTGAAATAGTCACACCATTAAAATTTTAGAACATAAAGTTGGATATTTTCAAAATTAGGCTGCTATATATTTTTTATAGGCATATGATATTATTCAATGATCTCTTCACTGGATTTAAGGTTCAGTACAGTCACTGTAGCAGACTTGGTTAGGGAAGGGGGAAATAGGAGGGGCAGGTCAAAGAGTAAGAATAAAGAAAAGCACATTGGTATTGATGATATTCATATAATATTATAAGCCTACTTTAGGGACTTTATAAACTTCAGGAACAGTGAGGTAATGATGCTGACTTAAGTTTTTACTTTGAACAAAGGTATATAGGAATTTGGAGGGAATATGAAAAATTTAGTAAGAAAATAGTAATGTTTTTATTCTTGTGTTTGAGTTCTCATCAGTTTTAGATTCCTATTTTATATATTTTTTTTCAGTTTAGCATTTGAGTTAGATTAGAAAACATTGTCTATATTTCTAGGAAAAATAATTACTAAATGATATTCACCCAAAACACTCTTATGTGACTGACTTAAGAACAACTCATAATAACATTGGTATTTACTTAATAGAAACTTCTGGACAGGTAGCCTTTACATGAAATTTGCTCTTACCTACATTGATTAGTTAGTAAAATAATTTATCTTTATAATAACATAAATAGAAAGGAAAAATAACATTTGTTGGATACTAATTCAAGGTAGAAATTTACTGAGCTTGTATGAATATCACAAGAATCTTGACTTTCTCTTTTCCTCCAACAAATGCACAAAATGATCCCCTACTAAGACCTCTACGTCCTGGTAGTTTCTGCTAAACTTCCTATGGTTTGTTTCTTTCTCTAATTCAGTTATCAGATCAAACATCGTCTCAGTGATACTTGCTCTAGCTTCTCACACTAAAGCAGCCAGTCTCTATCTTAAAGCCTGGTTTTAATTCTTTTACTATCTCATTATGAGTCATCTTTATTGGTATATTTGTTTATTGCCTATCTCTTTGCAGTAAAATATTCTCTCCCCAAGATAAAAGAATCATAGCTGACTTGTTTATTGCTATATTTCTAGTGCATAGAACCATAGCTAACACACAGTATATTTTCTAGCATAATTGTAATATACTCAGAAAAAAACAAACATAAAATGCAACTGACATTTCTCCCAACATGGAAATTGGTTAAACATAAAGTAGTAGTCATTTCACATAGTAACTACAAAACAAAATCAAACAAGATGTCTTAACTAAAAAAAACAGTGTAAATAAAAATGTCTTAAAATTGAAAGAGACCTTTTTCTAGAAGAAGAAAAATTGACATTAGGAGATTGGGAACAATGCATTGTCATTTCAGAAGAAGAGAATTTGTCCTCCTCATTTCCTCTAGTTCTGTGTTGTAGTGACTTTGGTTGGGATTATCTATATAGTTCTCAGGGATTCTAAGTATGAAATAATGATGATGGTGGTGGTGGTGGTGATAAATAATTATTTATTAAGTGTATACTTGGTGCCAGGGACTATTCTAAGTGTTTAATATATATTCATGTAATCTTCACAAACACCTGGTGAGGTGTATATGTTCAGTAAGTACAAATATAAATAATTATACAACTATATTCTCCTTATAGAAGGCTGCCTTCCTGGTCTATTTGAAACTCATCTTATTCTATTCATCATTTATCATCACATAGTTATGGAAAGCTTAGTTCATGTGACAAAAAAGAAATAAATTCAAGAGCTACTTGAGGCTAAATTGATGTTTGTATCTATTAAGTGTGGAAGTAGAAGGGGTTGTGAAAACTAGGTTTCAGGCTCAAGTGACTGAGAGAGTGGTATTTTTAACTGATTTAGGGAATGTGGGATGGAGAATAGTTTATAGATGAGAAATATAATGAGACTGCTTTAAGCAAAATGAATTTCTTTTCATTTTTCTATTGGTTTGAGAGGTAGGAAGGAGGGAAGGAGAGAAAGAAAGAGAGAAACATTGGAAATTATTAAAACAAGTCATAGATGACATTGTGGATAGGTGATATTATAAATGTTAAAATCAGAAGATAAGACTGGTGACAGTCTAGAAAACACTAACATCTAAAGTTTGAACAGAAATGGAGGAAACTGAGGTGGGCTTGTGGCCGAGAGAGAAGATAGAGATGACAGTTTGTGGGGAAATCTGTTCTAGGGATTTCTGTATAAAAAGGGTGAAGAATATGACAGAATAATGAAGTAGCTAGGATTTGGTGATTTAAACCTAGAATGAAGGTAAGACATAAGAGAGAAATAATTTAAGAATTATCAGGAATTCAGGGAAAGGAGGAACACAAGTATATGGTTAAGCTGTAAGAAGCCTGAAGTCACAGAAGTTCCATAATTGTGCAATGGGCGATTACCACAGTCAGGGAGTGGGAGAAAAAGAGTGAACCAAGGAGGTAGTTACAGTCCCACGGTGCCTTGAGGCCTGTATAATTTTCAGTTTTCACAAATAGAGAAACTGTCAGTGAGGGAGAGGATGAAGATACTAAAATAAACGGAGTGTCTGATGAAGGTAAGGACTTGGAACACTAGTAGTTTTAAGGAGCAGGACAGCAATTTCCTTTCTATGAGGAAGAATAAAGAGTGTGAGTATAATGACACACTCAGTTCCAGAGAAGAGTGGGTGAGGGGTACATGCCAAATGGCCTGAGTATTCACGATAAAAGATTATTTCATCCAGCCAAGAGTTAGGGTGGGGCACTGTGTGGGATAGTGAGTCCATGAAAGATTAAAAAGAAAAAAGAAAAAAAAAAGGATTGTCCAGAAGCAGCCCCAGTGAAGTCAGGAAATTTTCAGAGAAGGTGGGGAAAGCAACCGGAAAAAATATGTCGGCTGATTATTAAGACAGCTTTCATAGACACATGAATAAGTTTGTGTGTGAGTGAGCAAGTATGTGTCAGGGTGTGTGTGTGTGTGGTGTGTGTGTGTGTGTGTGTGTGTGTGATTGGCGTATCTGCAGATTTAGCTAGAAATAGTGATTCTGGAATATTTAAGCTTTAACATGTAACACCACTCAGTAAGTCTGTTCCAGCTAGTTATCTTCAGATTGCATGCCACTGGACTATAGCTAAACCGGAAGACAGAGTTCATTATTACTCAGTGGCTTCACACTGCCAGTAAGCATTTATAGTGCTACCTTCTCATCTATGTATCAGTAGCAAAAGAGTTCATGTATACCACTGGCCATACAGCATGAATGAGACAGACCTATGAGACTGGGAATAAGTAGGCTTGCACTTTAATTTGACTCTGAAAAGAGTAAAATAAGATTGGGATCAATGTTCATCCACTCAAAAAATTTTAAACTTTTGGCTAATTGGTGATTTGTATGATTATGTATTTAATATTATTAACAATGAAAAGGACGACTAGTACGATTGGTATTTAGTAGACATTAAGAAGGGGTAAAGCTAGGATTTAAATCTAGAATATACCTGACTTGTTTATTAACCTCTACATTTTCCCATGTGTAGCATTTTTAAAAAGCTACATTAAAGAAAAAGACTCTTCAAAGAGTATTTCAAATAGTTACCATTTATATCCATGTGCAGAAATTAGTGACTGTTAATTTTTATTATGGGAAACAGTAATATTTCATTCACAGTCCATTCTGTAGTTGATATATCTGCTTTTCTATAGATTTTGTGTTTTATAAAAATTGACAAAACTTGATGTATGCACATACTGTTTTCTGTTTGGGTACATCATGAATTCTCTTGTCCTACCTACCCTCACATTCTTATGATGCTTTCATAATACCTACATTCCTGGCAATTTTATTTAAAGTGGTAAAGCTCTGAAAGAATAGTTTGAAGTAAATGGGTTCTACTAAATTCAAGAATGTTTTCCCAATTAACCTGCAGTTTGAGGGTTAGGTGACCATAAACTGATATAAAGGAATATACATTTACCTCTACAAAAACACGTTAAGGAGGTTTTGAAACAATATATGTTTTGCTGATGCAGAGGATATTTCTTCTCCAGTGTTTATAATTTAACAAATAACATGTATAAGTCATAAAGTCCTTTATGTCATCCATAAACAAAGTAAAAAATGTTAGACCACAGAACTTTGACTCAGTCAATAATTCCAGGTTTAGCCTTAGGGTTTGAAGAGAAAATTATTCCTGTTACACATTTAATTATACTATAAACTGGGAAATAGCTATTGATCTTCAGCATCTGGCATCAGAAAGGTGTTGCTTTCTTGTTTTGTAGCCAGTGAAAACATGTCATATGGACTAAACATAGGGAATATCAGAGGAATTAAAGGAAAAGTAGTAGCTATACATACAGTAAAGTACATTTTTTGGTTGAACTCTAGTAACTTAAAAGTTAGGAGACTTATAGATTATCTCCTATATGCAACTTTCTGCTGGAAACTAGGAACACACATTTTAGATAAGAAGTATATTACCATATTACTTTATTTTAAGAAAAATCTATTATCTTATGTTATTTTGCTTATCTCTAATATTTTAATCCAAAAATAGGAGGGCCTGATTTGGAATCCTTTTTAACTTACATAGTTAATGTTCTCCAAAACATACAAAGAGTGATGAACATTGTGATTATTATTTTAGAAGTATTTTATAAAATTTTACCTTTGAATCAGCAGAATAGATTAAAAACCTCTCGTCTGTTAAATACGTCTACCATCTATGATGATGATGATGATGATAGTGATAAAGATTAAAAAGATAATACTGCAGTTACTGTCATCAATGTGATGCCAAAAGGAACCCCCAATTTGGGGGTGTGGTGAAGAAGGAAACTTTATTCAGTCTGAAACAGCTCAGTTGTGATACAGCCTGTGAAAACAGGTGGGCTGTGCTGTGGCCCTGCGCCTGGCCCCTCTCTTCCTAGACAGCTCTGCACTACTCCTTGCAGATCTGCTTTGCTCTGTGTGGATCAGCTCCACTGTGCTGTAGTCTGCTCCATTCTGTACCAGTCTGACGAGTCTGCTCCGGACTGTGCAGGTCTGCTTTGCTGTGCTCCAGCCAGACTTCAGCAGCTCCAGCCAGGACACTGTAGTCTGCAGTGGAAAGAGGAAGTGCACTCTGAGGGTCAGAGCCTAGCTGACTTATATAAACAAAACTCCCTGCCACTGGTTCCATTCTCATGCAAATGAACGTACAAATCTTGCAGTATGATTGCTTTCAAAGTACTGTCCTGATTGGAGCTGTTCTAATTGGTTGGTGAAAAAGCTAATGGGGATATAGCTGTGCAGCTCCAATTGGATGAGGCTTTAAGCCTCAGTCTTATTGGGTGAAATAGAATTCCAGAAACTCCTCTATAGGAGCTGGCTCAGATGGCAGGAACACAATGCAGTCAGTCCAGCACTGACTTCTTGAAGTGCAGTTTTGAGGGAGAGCCCTCTGTACAGAGAGGCCTTGGCCAGATGACTCAGTGGATAAAGTACTATCCCAATGCACCAAGATCACTGGTTCTCTAGTTTCATCCCTGCTCAGGGCACCTACAAGAAGCAATTAATGAGTGTAAAACTAAATGGAACAACTAAGTGGAACAGTTAGTTGGTGCTTCTCTTTCTCTCTCAGATCAATAGAAAAATTAAAAACAAATAAATGGTTGCTAGGCTCTCTCTGTTTTTCTTAAAAATTTGAGCTCAGTTACCACCAGGAGCCTTTCTTTCTAGGTGTTATTTTCTTTACCCCTTAGTATTCAAAATATATATCTTGTGGAGTTTAAAATTCTATGATTAAACATTCTATAATCCTTCTTGAATTTCAGAATCTAATTAAAAGCATGGTCATTTAACTTTGATACTGCATTGCTTTGTTTGGACAATTGGAGGTCTTAATATCATTATGACCTCAGCCATTAATGATGCTACATATATTGAACACATCAGCTAGGAGTCGGGATTCACTTTTCTCGCCACAAGACACCCCTGCCTCCTCACAGTGGAGCTAATGAGTAGTAGTTATCGCCCATTTGCCTTTTCTTTTTAGCCTACAATATAATTAAATCTATTGCTTAAAGAATTTGTTAAATGCAGTTTATGTATGTCATGGCCTTAACAGTGGCTAGATGCAGTGGTTTGCACTAATCGGTTTAATTTAATTTTATGTAAAAACTGAAACTCAAAATACAATTTTTGAAACAAAATGTACAAATCTGTATTTCTTTCCAAAGAAAAGCTCAGTGTTCTTCAATCGTGCTTTAACTTTGGAGCTGCTGTCTCTTTTCTTTGTAGCGTTTGCGTATGTCCTGGACTTAAGCAGGTAAGGATATGGTACAGGTAGTCAGTTGTTCGACATGTCAGTTATAAACAAAGTTTTCAATCCCAATTTAATTTTAGTTTAATCTCAAACATTGAAAGAGAAGCTATTGAGAGGTACAGATTGTCTCTCATCTACATTATAACTTTCTTCAAGGATATATATTAAGATTTATGTAAAATAAGGTGCTTTAGTCAGTTTAGTGCCTCTGAGCTAACATTAGTCATGAGATTTAGGCATTTTATAAAAGTTTCTGTTTATGAAAGGAGGTATAGGAAGGCTACTATATGCATGGTACTAATCCTGGGAATTATGTTTGTCACCTCATTTCATTTTCACAACAATTATAGCTATTACCAGCTTTCAAGGTAACCTCCATGTGAAAATCATCTTGCTAGGAAGCAAATGAATGGAAAGAGGAAAGTGTAAGCAGAGGTGATATTTCATTTCTCCCGAAAGAATGGAAAGTTCTTAAATTCAATAAATGGAAAAGCTATGTTGGAGATAAGAAACCAATTGAACAAAGGCATGATGGCATGACTAGTATGTTTGGAAAATTTCAAACATTAGTTTTTACTATGAAACCAGTAAACATTAGTTACTCGAGTTCCGACCTAATTTTACTGGACTATTATAAAACATACTTCAAGCTCACTGATTACAGCTGAATTTTAAGGCTAGTTAAATATTAAACCCAATGGATGATAGCATCCTGTTTTCTCTTCATCCCAACACGTATAACTATATAGTCAAGGCATTCTAGAAATGGAGAGTTTGATACTTTGAGCCAGAGGTAGTCAACCTGGTCCCTACTGCCCACTAGGGGGCATTCCAGCTTTCATGGTGGGCAGTAGCAGAGCAACCAAAGTATAAATAAAAAGATAGTTTTAACTATAGTGAGTTGTTTTATAAAGATTTATTCTGCCAAACTTAGCGAAAAGTATCTGACATAAAGTAATTGGTAAGTAATTATTATTATATGCTATAACTCTGCTTTATAAATTTTATAAAGTAAAGCTACTTCCCTACTTTATAAATCACCATTACTGTGGAACTGGTGGGCAGTTAGAAAATTTTACTACTAACAAATAAAAAGATGGGTGGTAGGTATAAAAAGGTTGACTACCTCTGCTGTGAGCTAAATGTGTTCTTAAAATGAATTGAATGACATTTGATTTTTTTTTCCAATCATGAATTTAACAAACCAGGTTCTCTGTCCTCCTGGCGGCTGAATAAGTTGTACAGAGGTAAAAAAATCACAGCACTCAAGACAGATGCTTATTGCATCTATGCATTTAAATAGGACATTTGTAGAATATTTAAGTAGCAAAAAATATACTTTGCGTTGCAATGCACTTCATTTATGTAGACTCCAGTCAAGGTTATTTTTCCTTGAGTGCTCACCTTCTCAATGATGCTTTTATATCCACATATATTATCCTTACACCCCAGAACCCCAGGTAAAAATCTCTTGAGTCCAATACTTGCCATGACATGTCATTCACATAAAATGCCTGCAGTCATATCACCATGTTTTCTCAACCTGTACATTCTTAATCTCTTTGCTGTGCACCTGCTGCAATGCAACCTGTCTATTTGGCAGGAAACAGGAACAGAAAATCCCAATGATCTCTTATTGTCCACTATGAAAGTATTTTAACGTGGCACATTAAGTATCAATGGGAGAAACTGGAGTCAAGAGGCATTGATAGTCTTTTCTCATATAAGAGCAAATTCTTTTTCTTTTTTACAGGGACAAAGAGAGAGTCAGAGAGAGGGATAGATAGGGACAGACAGACAGGAACAGAGAGAGAAGAGAAGCATCAATCATTAGTTTTTCATTGCCGTCACAACACCTTAGTTGTTCATTGATTGCTTTCTCACATGTGCCTTGACTGCAGGCCCTCAGCAAACCGAGCAACCCCTTGCTGGAGCCAGCGACCCTGGGTCCAAGCTGACAAGCTTTTCCTCAAGCCAGAGGGGCCCACACTCAAGCTGGCGAGCTTGGGGTCTTGAACCTGGGTCCTCCGCATCCCAGTCCGCTGCTCTATCCACTGCACCACCGCCTGGTCAGGCTATAAGAGCAAGTTCTTGAAGAAAATTTAGTTCTTTCCACAAAAGCAGCTCAACTAAACTGTGGCTACCATCACTGAAATATGCATGTGTGCTCATGTGCGATCTTGTACAAACCTCTCCACTTCTAGGATCCTGACTCCTTTAATATGTAACAAAATAAACAACATGTGTCATTGCCTTGATGACTATTTTCTAGAAATAATCAAAAGCAAGAGTGAAAAAGTAGATTTTAGTTGATAAATAAAATAATTGTTCACCATGTACACACATGCTTGACTCCAAATGTTTTGTTTTTCTGTACAGTTTTAAAATTTTTATTAATTAATTTCAGCAAGAGAGGAAAGGAGAGAGAAAGAGTGATAGAGAGAGGAACATAGATCTGTTCTTGTATGTGCCCTGAATGGGGATCAAACTGGCAACCTCAACGCTTTGGGATGATGCTCTAATCAATTAAGCTATCAGGCCAGGGCTTTATGTACACTTTTTAAGAGACAGGGTAATTAGATTTAATCAGATTTTTGAAAGGAATTCATAATGCAAACAGCACTAAGATGATTTCTAAAATTTTTTTCTAATCAAAGACTGTATAATTCATTTGGTATTTTAATATGTCCCTTTTGAAACTTTAATTTTTCTCCAGAGAGACAAAAATATGTATTATTTTTTAAAAATAAAAATTCTGGCTTCCATAATTTATGACTAAAGTAACTATAATTTGCAGTATAAAAATTAGAATAGCAAAAAATTTTCTGTACTTTTGGTCAGCATTTCAAAAAAATTTCAAATTAAAGTAATATATTGCCAGTGAGGATTAAGGTGGAGTGTTGTCTATTTTTCATTTTGAATAGATCATTAAAACTAAATGTGAAGCCTGACCAGGAGGTGGCGCAGTGGATAGATCGTTGGACTGGGATGCGGAAGACCCAGGTTCGAGACCCTGAAGTCGCCAGCTTGAGCGTGGGCCCATCTGGCTTGAGCAAAAGCTCGCCAGCTTGGACCCAAGATTGCTGCCTCCACCAAGGGGTGGCTCAGTCTGCTAAAGGCCTGCGGTCAAGGCACATGTGAGAAAGCAATCAATGAACAACTATGGTGTCACAACGGCAACAAAAAACTAATGATTGATGCTTCTCATTTATCTCGGTTCCTGTCTGTCTGTCCCTATCTGTACATTTTAATATAATCGTATATTAATCAACAGAGCAAATAATCTTGGAATTTAGCAGAATGAAACATTCTACACATACAAAGAATATTTTTTTATTATTGTATTTGCAAAGGTAGTGAAGAATACTGATTATTGTTGGGTTCTTACTCTAAGACTATCACAATGGGAAAGGCAGGATCCATTGAAAACAATTTTGGAGTAATTGAAGTTTGTTTTTGTTTTTACTCAGCTTGTTAGCTCCATTTTCTTAGTAACATGACTAAGGACTCTAGCCCTTCTCTCCTCTGTTCCTCCCATCATATAATATTATAATACTTCAGCTTAAAATGTTCTAATAAAATTTTTCTCTGTAAATTATTATATTTGTAATAATGGAGTTTCAAAAATAAGTGGAGATACGTTTTTGTGTGATAACACCTTTTATGTCCTTCAAAAATATCACACAAATGAGATCTGTTGAGATTTTAAGGTTGATGAGGTCTTATTTCATTCACCTTCTTCCTTAATTTTGCCTCATTAGCTGGATCATATCTGAAATTCCACAGCATGAAAATCTATATAGCTAAATGATCCTGTTGACTGTGGTAATGATTTATTATCTTCCTCCGTATTATTGGAGTTAACAGCCTTCAGTTACAGGACTGAAGGAGAGGTATTTTGGACTAAGGTCTTCTTATAAGAACATTAATCTCATCATGGGGTCCTACCTTCATGCCCTCATCTACACCTGATTACCTCTCAGAGACTCCACCTCCATATACCATCATATTGAGAATTCGAGCTTCAATTGAGTAATTTTGAGAGGACACAATTATTTAGCAGATATCATGTGCCATTTCAATAAATGACTTAAACTCCATCTTACAGGCCCATTTTCATATATTTTGCATCTATGTAGATACTCCTTTTTTCCACCAAACCTTGCCTTGTATCTTGGTAATTCAGTATAACAGCTCAATTTACAATTTTCTCTCTTTCTTTCTTCTTTCTCTTTCTTTCTTTCTTTCTTTCTTTCTTTCTTTCTTTCTTTCTTTCTTTCTTTCTTTCTTCTTTCTCTCTCTCTCTCTCTCTCTCTCTCTCTCTTTCCTTCTTTCTTTCCTTCCTTCCTTCCTTTTCTTTCTTTCTTTTTTTTTTTTTTTTGCATGAGAGAGACAGGAAGGGAGAAAGAGAGACAGGAGCATTGAACTGCTCCTCTGTGTGCTGTGACTGGGGAATCAAACAGGCAACTTCTGCGCTCCAACCAACTGCTATCTAGCCAGGGCTTAATTTTTACTTTTTTTAGAAAGACAGAGAGAGGGACAGAGAGAGGGTGGGAGTGGAGGAAGGGAAGTACCTGTTGTTCCACTCATTCATGCATTTTTCTTTTGGTTGCTTGCCATATGTGCCCTGACCAGGGATTGAACCCGCAACCTTGTTGTTTCAGGTTGACACTCTTAACTGACTGAGCTAACTGGTCACAACCAATCAATGAACACGAAGAGCTAAATTAAATTTAGGCCTTCTTTCACAAATCAGTATGCGGAGTAAATAGAAGTTTCTTCAGTCTCTGCTCACTTCTCAACTCTTCCTGTATTAGGCATCCAGAAAAGCCTCCTCAGCCTCCAACCAAAGGCAGTACTGGTACCAAAAGTAAATATCAATCTGAATACAACCAATAGCTCCAGGACTTTTTATTACCTTTCAACTTTAGTCATTACGGTTCATTTTATTATAAATATATTATTCGTAAATTAAAGAACCATAAATATTTGTGTCTGCAGCTATAGTGCTTGAAGATATGTAATGCAGAATATAAATTAGAATTGTTATGTAGAATTGCAAGGAGGAACTACTAAAACCAATAGATAGTAGCTTCAAGGCAAGAGAGTTTGACTAAATGTAAGGAAGGCCTTTTAATGATGGCGTAATTTTTTTTACTCATAAGAAAAAAATTAAACCTGACCAGGTGATGGCACAGTGGATAGAGCATCAGACTGGGATGTGGAGGACCCAGGTTAGAAACCTGGAGGTCACCAGCTTGAACTCCGGCTTATCTGGCTTGAGTTCAGTGTTGCTGGCTTGAGCAAGGAGTCACTCACTCTGCTATAAGTCCCCCCCACCCCCTGCAAGACACATAGGAGAAGGCAATAAATGAACAACTAAGGAGCTACAACAAGGAATTGATGCTTTGCATCTCTCTCCCTTTTTGTCTGTCCCTATCTGTCCCTCTCTCTGTCTCTCTCTCTCTCTGTTTCTGACACACACACACACACACACACACACACACACACACACACACACACACAAATTTAATATTATAAAATAGTAAATTCCTTATAAACAGATTTTTCCAGCATAAGCTGAATTACCCCTAGTTAGGGATAATAAAAAGGAGACTAATGGGGTTATATATGATGATATTTTAAGGTTCTTCTAAAACAAGAGAGAGTTCTCTTCAAATGTTAGCTTTTATGAATAGATTTGATGTAAAATGAACTTTAAAAAGAACCCAAAGTGATATACTAGAATTATCATCTGATTTTGAAACATCTTTACATTGAACTCTGGCTATAATAAAGTGGTAATTGTGTAGACACAATTTAATAAGGTCTTCAAAAATAAATTTCATAAGGTACTTTGAGGAAAAGCAGTGTTTAAATGATTAAGGAACACTTGTATTGAGCATATAGTGAATTACTGACTGGCAAATTGATGAAAAGTTCTATATACTAGTATATATTAATTAATGCAAGTATTTATTTCAAGTAATTCTTTTGTTTTGTTTAGTTTTTGCCAGAATGAAATTTGGTCAAACTTTGAAATTATTATCTTCCGGGAATATTTATGACCTAACCAGTTAAAACTGCATAAGAGAAAGTGTTCCTGTGAAAAAACTAGAATATTGCACAATCTACATGCTCTGGATAAGGGTTTTAAAAGCAGCTTAATTTATAGATTTTGCTTCCTGGGATTGTTTCATGTGATTCTACCTCTAGTGTCTGTGATAATTGTGTTTCTCCACTTATGAAAAGGAAATGATTCCAGTCTCCTCAAAATTTTTCTTTCTGGCAGAAAGCTCAATACCTGTTCTACTATTCATTTTCTTTTACCCTGTACACCTACGCCCCCAATCTCCTGCTATTATTTATCTTTTCTCCTGCTATTTATTAAAGAGAGCATAACTGGTGTCTGACTTTCTCATAATTAGTGTGTCTTAAAAGACACATAAAATAAAAAATTGCCAGTTAGATGAAAGAGGAGCTATGTGTCTATAGTTCTTTTTATTAAAGAACACATAAAAAAGAAAACTCAATGTACCAAAGTCATGCTTTCCTGTAGGCCTTCTGTGGCTTTTATTGTTTACCTAAAAATCTGTATTACTGTCTTTCTTCAATCTCAATAAACATATTTAGCTAAAGTTATGCAGCTATGTATAAGAAAGATTATGTAGCTTTTTCAGCACAGGACAAGCCAAAATAGCAAGTAAAAATTTATTTTTTATTTTATGGAAGCATAAATAGCTTTCTTGCACATAGTAGAGCTTTCAAGTTATTTTATATATGGCCTTCTATATTTACTTTATCTTTGTCAATGTGGCAAGCATAATTATTAAGATAAGTCTTTTATTAAGCAACACCTTCACTACATATATAGTTTTAATTGCAGGTAAAGAAGAAACCTGGTTTTGCACCTTAATCTTGTCAAAGCCATATTTTCTAGGTAATCTTTACTGTAGACTAGCACAATACTCTCCAATTTAAAGGCAAAATCAGTTTCTTATTTTTAATAACTTTGTCTTTAACATATACTTCAATGGCTTTTAGTTACAGACTAATGATTTCTTAAATTTTTAATATTTATTTTTTTCTTGAGGTAAACAGTCACAATTTTTGAGATATATATTATTTTTCTCTCCACATGATTTTTACAGTTTTATGTATTAAATTTTTATAAATCTATCAATCTATTAAGTTTGGTGACTTTCATTAAAAGATTTTAACAATCTATATTTATATATATTGAGGGAATTAGAGATTAACCATAATTTTTTATGCTTTCTTATTCCACTGGCTATAGCCCCATTTTCCTTACTTCTCTCACATAACTTTTTAAAACAACTGTCCCTGCTTTCTGCTTCCTATTTCTTTCCTGTTATTTTTTCTGAAGCCCATGTTCCTCAGGCATTTGCTATATACCACAAGTCTATCTATTACCTTTGTTTCTAAATCTGTTAGTAAATTCTTAATCCTCATCCTACTTTATCTGTGAGCACTATTTGACATTATTAATCATTATTCTCTGGCTGTAGGGTACCACACTTTCTTGTTTTTTTCTACTTTACTAAGTTTCTCCCTGTCAGTCTTCTTTGTCAGTTCACCCACCATACTTTCTCTCTTTATGTTGGAGTGCTGCAGGAGTCAGTTTTGATCCTTCAGTCTATCTTTATTTCCTCTTCAGTGATCATATATCAACTTCCTATTAAGGATTCTGAGCCATCCATTTTTACTCCTGACCATTTTCCTGAATCCTAGACTTGTACAGTCAATTATGTATTCAAAATCTCTACCTGGATATTTAATATATATCTCAAATTATGTTACACTCTCCCAAAACCTGCTTTTGTGTCCTACATCTCAGTAGGAAGTAACTCCGTTATTCTTATTGCTCACCTAAATAACAAGAAGCATAACCATTGAATTGTTTATTGTTGGAATTTTCTATTTAATATTTTCTGATCGCAGACCACGACTGTGGAAAGCAAAAACCGTGAAATAAGGGGCGATTACTGTAATGTCATATTAGTTTTCTGCTTCTGTTCTCGACCCCCTTGCAAGTTATCCTCAGCACTTCCACGGAGCAATCTTGGTGTGTGCCTGACACATTCCTATGTTGGGCTTTATACTAACTTTCCCTTCTGCTTGAATTGATCTTCTCATAGACATTTACTTGGCTCGACTGCCTCACCTGCTTTAAGTCTTTGATTGACTGTTACTTTATTAGTTAAGTGTATTAGTTTTTTAGGGCTTCCATAGCAAATTAGTATAAACTAAGATGCTGAAAACAACTGAAATTTATTGTCCTTTAGTTCTGGGAGTCAGAAGTCTAAAAATCAATATGTTAATAGGCGTCTCAGTCCATTCTGGCTTTTATAACAAAATGTCATGGACTAGCTGGTTGATAAACAATAAATATTTATTGCTTACTATTCTGAAGGCAGGGAAGTCCAAGATCAAGAGTTGATAGATTGCTTGTCTGTTGAGGGCCTGTGTCCCTGTACATAGACAACTGTCAATGTTGTCTGTGTACCAGGAAGCTGTGTACTCACGTAGCAGAATGTGCAAGAAATTTCTCTGGGGTCTTCTTTATAACTGAATGAATTTCATTAATGAAAGCTCCACCCTTATGACCTAATTACCACCTAAATTCCCCATATTGCATTATCATAACATTGGGGGCTTGGTTTCAAAATACAAATTTTGAGTGTACACAGACATTCAGACTATAGCTGTATGGTTGATTCCTTCTGAAGGCTCTGATAGAACCCATTCAATGCCTCTCTATCAGATTCTGGTGTCTACTGGCATTCTTTGGCTTATAGCTGCATAACCCAAATATTTGCCATCTTTCCATGACTTTCCCCTCTTTCTGTATAATTGTCTCACATCTCATTCTGCCTTCCTCTTAATAGATCATCTCTCATTGAAGTAAGGGCTCTCCCTAAATCCAGGATGATCTCATTCCAACATCCTTAATTACTTCTTCAAAGACCCTATTTTAAATAAAGTCACAAACATAGGTTCCCGGTGGACATATGTTTGGGGGAGGAGAGACACCATTCAGCCTACTTTATTTGGCCTACCTTGACATCTGTTTAAAATTGCAGTCTCCAGCCATTGTGGTGGTGCTTTGACCTGGAATCTGAGGTCACCATTTCAAAACCTCAGGCTTGCCTGGTTAAGGCACATGCAAGAAGCAACTAGTATGAGTATGCTTCCTGCTCTTCCCCTACCCTTTCACTCGCTTTCTTCTCTCTCCATAAAATTTAAAAAGAAGAAAGAGAGAAAAAGAGAAAAAGAAAGAAAGAAAGAAAGAATGAATGAACAATGAAAAGAAAGAAAAACTTTGCAATCTTTATTCCCCACTATACTTTTTACATTAAGTTCACAACCCCTTGTATAAAACCTTAGGGGCTAAATATGTTTTGAAATTTAGAACTGGCCCTGACCAGTGGCTCAATAGATAGAGTGTTGGCCCGGCATATGAACCTCTCATGTTTGATTCCCGGTCAGGGCACACAGGAAAAGAAACCATCTGCTTCTTTCCCCTCCCTCTCCTCCTTCTCTCCCACTTCTTCTGCTGCAGCCAGTGGTTCAGTTGGTTTGAGCATGGCCACATGTGCAGAGAAGGGCTCCTTTGGAGCATATCAACCTCAGGAACTAAAAGTATCTTGGTATCCCAGCATTGGCCCTAGATGGGGTTGTTGGGTGGATCCTGGTTGAGGCACATGCAGAAGTCTGCTTTACTATTACCCCTCCTCTCAACTAAAAATAAATAAACAAACAAACAAATTCATTCATTAATTAATAGATAAATAGCTAGCTAAATAAATAAATAAATAGGAAGAAAAGAAATTTAGAATGTTTGCATTTTAGGAAAATTGTTGGCACACAGCCTATGTTATTCATTAGTTTCGGTGGGGTTGCGAGCATCACAGCATTATCAAACATTAATCATTGGGCGGTAACACATAAGGGTATTAATATAATGAGATAAATAAAAACACATAAATAACTTTATATCAGTTTAAGTCAGGTTTTGTTCTCAATCATTTTTTTGCCAAACTTACAGAAAAACTTTTGAGATTATTTTGTCTAAATTGCATTTATTGGGGTGACACTGGTTGACAAAATTATGCAGGTTCAGGTGCCCAATTCTATAGCACATCCCTGTACATGGTATCGTGTTCATGCTCCAAGTCAACTCTTCATCCATCCCCATTTATCCCTCCTTTATTTTCTTCACCTCCCCCCAGCAGTCACCACATTGTTGTCCATGTCCATGAGTTTAATTCTCCGTTTTTGATCCTCTTTCCTCAATCCCTCCACCCCTCTCAACTACTCCCCCAACAGCTATCAGCCTGCTCTCTATCTATGAGTCTGTCTCTATTTTGCTTGTTCATTTTGTTCATTATATTCTCCATGAAATATAGAAATCATAGGGTACTTTTCTTTCTCTAACTGGCTTATTACACTGAGCGTAATGCCCTCCAGGTCCATCCATGCTGTCACAAAATAAGATTTCCTTCCTTTTTATGGCTAGGTAGTTTGTTTATTACTTGTATACTCTGTTGTCTGTTTTATTTATTTATTAATTCTTTATGGTTTGTTGCATTGATCCAACTTGCACTTCATGAGGAGTGAGTCTTTGTTTTATTCCTGATGTATCTTAACCTCTTAGAAAAATCACTGAGTTTTTGAAACTATTAATTTGCCACTGACTTTTGTAATCAACAAATTTCTTTCTTTGTGTCTTTGTGGATGGTTCTTTATAAAGATGGAAAACTGTGAAAAAACTTCTATAGAGAACTGAATAATAGCTTTTGGTCACCAAGTATATGAAGGTTAGAGATTTTTTTTTGAGTAATAATATTTCTATGAAACAATTATTAAACCTACAGACACACGCACAATAATTAACTTGTTATAGGTGTCTTTATATACTATACATATTTGATAATAACCTAGGAGACCAATTTATAATAACTACTTTTTATCAATATTTTTATTGGAATAGCCATATTATACTTGTGCCAGACTCTATCTTAATGATTTAAAGTACAAATTATTGAATCTGCAAGAGTGGAAAGATAAAAGCTTCTAGATGGTGTTGATATTAGTCAAATGAGTGGTACAGATTTAACCCTGTATTTTAAACATATCAACTTGGCAATGTCTTTAAAGTACCCCACTTCCTCTCCCTTGCCTTCACAGGCAAGTAAACAATTAAATTCACCAAACAAGTAACAACGGACAAACACACAAACATTTTCACTGAATTTCCACTCTAATTATCAGCTATCATTTTTCTTCAATTACTACTAAAACCCTGATTCTGTACTTAAATAAAGAGCTTTCTTTTCCACAACTGCTCTTTGAGCCCTCTGCAGTCTAATTTCTACTGCTTCTAGTATTTTGATGCTACCCCAGGTAAAGCTACTAACTCTTAAGACTAGAGGTTTGTTTCAAACATCTTTTTGTTTGGCTGCTCATAGAACTGAGCACTATAGATGTCTGATTTAGTAAACATGATTGTAGATGATCTTCGTTAATCTAGTGATCAGTGTCATCATCACTTAACTAAATACTAAAAGCATGCTGCCCAAGCATATATAATTACTCTTAAAAAAATTGGAAGGATTAATATCTTTATTAGTAGGCTACCATATACATTCCTCAAAAGTACCCTTGCCATTTATTTTCTGGGCTTAAGTTAAAAGAGCAGAATGCATCTAATCTAATATTTTTGAGCACCTTTCATTGTTCAAGGTGTAGATTTGGGCTGGGGGTTGAGCCGTACATATATCTCTCTCATGGAGCTTGCATTACAATCAAATGTAAGAGAAGGGAGTCAGACAGTTACTAATTAAGTGATAAAAATGAAACTACACAAGCATGTGGCTATATCAGCTGATGATCAGTATTAAGAAATAATATAATAGGGTGGTACAACAAAGGAAGAGTATGGGGGCCTGAATGCTTTAGGAACAATTGTCAGTGTGGATATCTTAAACTTAAGGATGTAACACCTGAGCTCTAAATGATGGAAATAACATAGCAATGTGAACACCAGAGGAAAGAGTGTCTCTAACATTGCAGAACCTAAGACTCTGAAACTTTTTGAGGAAGAATAAGAATTTCAGGGAGTCTGGAATGTTGTGCACAAGGACAAAAGAGCTATGAGACAATGAGGTGAAGGAGTAGACAGTGGCCAGGTAATAGAGGGCTTAGAAGCCTTGGTTGTTTGGACCGGATCCTGAGTATAATGGAAAATCATTGGAAAGTTTGAAAAGTGAGGCAGTGCCATGAGCTGCGTTACATTTTGAAAATATCACTCTGGCTTTGTGTGAAAAAAAAAAAAAAAAGAATAGGGCTATTTCTTTTTCAAAAAGGTTTCCCATGTTTGTAGTTTAAAATGTAGTATGTCTGAAAGCACAATGACCTGCTCTCTCAGGTTTCACTCATTGGGACTCAGCCCTTAGCACTCGGCGTATCACTTGGTGAGCATTAATAAATATAACTCATGGTCTATACATGCAATACAGAATTGACTTTAAAGAAAAGAATATATGCCCTACACAAATACATGACCCAATAGTTTTTAAATGAATTTAAATGTGATGTTACTCAGATTATAGACTCACCTTTGAATTTAAATGGTAATTATAATGGGTTTTAATTCCATCTCTCAAAAATTTGAGTGCTTACCATGTGCTACATACTTTCTGGAAAACAGCAAAAATAAATCTAATAAGAACATTTCTTTCAAGGGAATTGTATTCAATTTAAAGGCTCCAAAATAAGGTCTAAATATTTTTGTGACTCTGAAAATTTTATTTTCATCACATTAACAATTAAGTAGTGACAAATCTTAGCTTTGAATTATATTTAAAGATGTGAGGCATTTCATGTTTTCATGGTACCTCTTTGTTTCTTGTTTGCATTGCTGATTCTTTGACTGGTTTATTTCTGAGTGAGAACCGAGGCCAGTTCTACTCTCTTTTCCTCAATATATTTAATCTCGTTACTATGTTTTGTAACAAAATGTCATAATACTTATTTTTTCTTTTTATATTTCACTTCATTTTCAGTTATTTTTCTACATCCTGTTTATGTTTTAAATTACAAAAGACTGAAAATAACACTCTCAGCTGCCATTTTGCTGTTATGAGCATTGTCATTGTCTATTTTGATTGTGTTGGTTATCGCTTATCTATGTAAAAATTTTAGTTTCCTGTCCTTTCACTTCTTGTATTATATTTTGTTTTATTTATGTAGTCTTGATTGCTAGATCCACTGTATTGAATTATTTTAATATTCACATCTATTAAGACTTATTTTTGAGATTTGCATAGGATTTATATATAACAATAATTATTTGTATTTAAAATTTTTTTCCCCATTGATTTTGAGAGATGGAAAGGAAGAGAGAAAGTGTGAGAGAGAGAAAGGGGAAGAAAGAGAAGCCCTGACTTGTTTCACTTAGTTGTTCATTTAGTAGTTTACTCATTGATTGCTTCTCCTACTTGCTGAAGAGTTGAAACTGTGACTTCTGGTGCTCCAGATGGATGCTTTATCCACTGAGCCACCCAGTTGGGACCTATGTGCATTTTATGTCATTTCAATATCAATCAATTTATACTTTTGTGTAATGATGATAATTTTCTTAGTTTAATTATTTAATCTCCCAAGTAGCTAGATAATAGCTATAAATTATTTTGAATGAAAATGCGTTTAACATATTCTGCAGGTCTTAAAAACATACTCTGTTGCCTTCACACACAAATACTTTGTCTAGGTAATACTCTTTTTTCTCCAAAAATCTTGAAAGACAATGTTCACTTGCTTTGTGGTATTTACTAACAGAGACACAAAACTTGAGGTAACTCTGCTTTTTATTTCATATATAGATAATTGGAGAAATTTTTCTTTCATATTGAAATTTAAAAATTTCACTATGATAGGTCTAGGTATTACTTTTTATTGTTTTATTTGGGAAGGGGGACTTGACCATATAACTCTATACATTCAGATTATTCTTAAATTTAGAGAGGGTGGATTTCTTTGATTTTTCATTGATTTTCTGAAATTTCCATTAGAAGTAGATTTGATCTTTTTGGATACCTCTGGATCTCTTAACAATTTCTTACATCATAGTTTTTCATTGTTTATTTCCTGTGAGTTTTGGAAGAATATTTTGTTTGTTTTCTGAGTTATATATGTGATTTTCTATAGTATTCAATTAGCTATTCGCTGCCTGCATTCCAATTTTAAATTTGGAAAACATAGTTTTATCTCAAGCAATTAATTATCTAGTCATATATTATTCTGATCATTTCTATTACTGCCTGTTTTTAATTTTTGATGCAATAGTCTCTTAAATTTTATTTTAACAGTGAATAAAAGTTTTATTTTTTACCTTTGTTGATATAAATATTTCAGATGCATCCAGTAGCCCTGATACAGCAAACTGTTCCTTTGTAGTCTCTTACGTTTTTAGAATCTTCTCAAACATTTGACTTTTGTCAGTAGGTTTTCTCACAGATTGGAGTGTTACCAGCCTCACATTGCATGTTTTTAGTTCCAATGATGCTGTAAATGGGTGCAGAGTTAGCACTGTGTGCAGACTCAGAAATAGAAGTTTACCTTTTTAACTGTTCCTTTTGGCTTGGATAGATCTCCTGGGGTGTTCCTCTCTTAATGTTATAATTAATTTACAGTGCTGAGAAAAGATGCTGCAGTGTTAGGTTTTTTATCATACCGCCAGTGGCCCTTTGCTGCATTGTGGTGTGTTGCCAGCCCATGCCAGGTTTTGCTTGCTATAGACTCTGGCATTTGAAATGATCTTTGATACTTCCGTGAAGAGCTGAGTCCAAATGGATTCAATCAGCAATAGTCATGGTCTGACCTGTGGTTACACAGTGGATAAAGCGTCAAGTTGGAACATTGAGGTCACAGGTTCAAAGCCTGGGCTTACCTGGTCAAGGTACACAGGGAAGTTGATGCTTCCTGTTCCTCCCCCCTTCTCTCTCTCTCCATCTCTCTCCTCTCTCTAAAATTGAATAAATAAAATAAATATTTTTTTTAAAAAAGCAAGAAAGACAAATAGTCCTTTCGTGTGGTGTCTGGTTGGTTTAGGAACTGACTGGTCTCACCTCCAAGCTCTTTGAATGAAGGGATTTTTGAGGAAATCAGACTCAAAAATCTTTACTTATATTTAGGCAGACTAACTTTTATTCCAAAGGGGCTCAGAAGATTGACTCTCAATACATTATTTAGCCTAGTCTTACAGCTTTTGAAAAGCTTTGATATTTCTGGCTTGCGAATATCACCATTTTTTGGTTTTTGAGCTCACCTATAAGATTTTTTTTTTATATATAAATCAGCATTCATTTTTATTTGACATATGGGGCAGGGGAAAATAAACACCTGTGCACAAATTCAACATCTGGAGGTCTCAATTTGAATTAATTTTAGCAATATAAACACTCAATTTCAAATTAAAAATCTGGCAAGAGAAACAATAGTCTAACATCATATGTTTACATTAAAATTACCATAGAATATAATTAAAATATTAAAGTAGTATTATGGATTAAGTCTAAGAAATACTGTCTTTCTTTTTTGTTCAGAAATAGTTTTGTGAAACGTAACATTACACATTTTTTTCTCTGAATTGTCAGTGTGTTAATATTTAAGTGAGACCAAAAGTGAAGAAAATGATGATGTTTAAGAATGTACTGATTATCTGAGAATGTCTATTCTTCAAAGTGTAACTTCAGGCGAGAGTATCTGATGGTGTAGGCCCAGTGAGGGATGACTGCATATCCACAGAGACTAGTGGTGAGGGTAAAACATAAAAAATGAATCATTTAGGAACTTGGCTAGTTTCATTTAGTCTATCAAGACTATACTTTAGGCTGAATTAGTAACATTGTGTAAGAGTTATTTTTCCTTTTATGATTTATGATAATTATAAAGTATATTTTAACTCATTTCACATGGAACCAAGTTTGTTTTTGCTGATATATTATTGTCAAATCAGCTCACTGGATTTGAATTCAGATGCATGTATTACAATATAATACTAATCAGACTGATATTTGGAGGTCTAGTTGGGGCTGGATTGATGAAAATGATAGAGTCAAAGAGTCAAAAATAAAATAGAAAATTGCTAAAATTACTATAGTAGGGTGGCTACTGTTATTCAGTACTAGTTTTCAGTTCAAAGAGTAAACTTTCACTTCCCTCAAAGTTGATCAAATTTTTGTTTCTTCCAAAGTCACTTATCTTTTGTTTCTATGGTAGTCAATATTGTCAATTTAAGAGAAAATGGTGGGATTCTTTCCTTAGGACCAGATCCTAGAGAAAACCTTGCATTTTCTGCCTGTGTTCTATTGTCTAGCAGTAATTAGCATAACTGTGTAATTATATGGTTTGTTTTGTTGTAATAGATTTCAAAACACTCTATTATTATGGTACTATTTGGATTGCGTTTATTATATCTACATAAATAAATAAATTTAGTCAAATTATTTGCTTGGTTAACTGCAAACCACAAGTTATTACAGTGTAATCAGTTTCAAAATGTTGCATTACAATAAAACCATTTGATTCTCTTTGTTCAGGCTTGAACTTCAAAATCTTTGTAATTATTTCCTATAATATATTAGGTGCAGCTTTTAGAGAAGCAGTAAATCTATTCTATAACACCATGCATGGGTATCACATAACTATTTAAACATGCTTTATAATTCCTATCACAACTTGTGGCTTATTTGTAGTTGATAAATTTTGTTAAATTCCAAAGTATTTTTTCTTTTGTCAATCTTAAACTCTTCCAGCATACACCATACCAAATTTACTTAAGAATATTTCAGGTATTTCTATTAAGAAGTTACCATTCTGCATGATGTTTCTTTACTTTGAATTTTTAGTAGGCAACCTAATTATTCTTTAAACTACTGCTAGTCTATTAAGCAAAATTTGTTATAAACCTTGCTATCTTATAATCTCAGTAACTCTGCTTTTTTCTTCTTCTTCAGGATTTTAAGTAAAGACAGACAAAAAGATGTGGGAGTTACATCTACCTTCTCCTAGAAGTCTAATTCTACTACCTGCATTTGATTTCCTGCTTCCTCTCCACCTGGCTGCCACTGTTTGCCCTGTGTGTGTCCTTATTTCTCTAATTCTCCATCCTTGTCTCTTTGCTTCTAGTGAATGAAAAGGGAAAATCTAAAATCAGATTTTCAACGTTCAGGCCCAGAAGACACTAAATATTTATTTTATAATTCATCCGTTAAGAAAATTGTGTTACTAATCAGCAAAACATGACTTAATTGCCTGGCATTACTCTGAACGAAAAAAATAAAGGTCCTAGGAATTCAATTGATTCTTTAAAAACATTTTTTATATTATGATTGTTTTTCTTATATACCTTTATTTAATTAAGATCAACATTCAGGTGATTATATAACAAGTCTGTCAAATGTGTAAAAGAACATTCTTCTTAACGCTAAAAGCAGCTGTGAAAGAAGTTTCTTTTTCATATTTATTTCAAGTGCAAAAGTAAGTCTCTCTGGGTCTGGCAGCCCAGGTTAAGGGGCATGCTATTTTCCTTTAATGTTTCTGAAAAGAACTGAATACAGAGAAGTTCACTGTAGTATTATCCCTTTAAGACCAAGACATGGTTTCATTTTTCAAGAGAGGGAACTAGAAATGGTGACTATTCTTAAGTTGTTATTTGTATCATACTCTCTAGAACATTGTTTATAAAAACTAAGACAGTGACTCTGACATATTCTATTGTAGTAGAGTAATGAAATAGAAGACATATAGGCACAATGTTTTTCTTCTGTGTTAGACATTCTTTAGTTGAAGTTATAATCTATTTAGAAATATGAGTGGAGTATAGGATATGTAGAAAGAACATTCAGAATGTAGAACTGACATGGATAAAAACAAAGAAATGTGGCAGAGGACAGTGGTTAAGGGAACGATGAATTGCTCAGTGTGGCTGAAACTAATTTGCCTGGGAAGGCGTGGCTAAGAAAAAGAAAACAAAGTTGTGAAAACCTTTACATGCCACAGTATCCTTGCTAGAATGTAAGTAATATCAGATAATGTTTGTTTATACATCATTCAGCAGGTAATGTGTAGTTATATATTAACTAGCTTCTGCTCTATCTTAATTCTGTGAATAATTACTAAGGAAACATAAGATAAGAGAATCATGCAAAAATTAATATTTTTTATGTAAAAACCACTAGGGGAATTCAGATATTTAAAAGGTGGTTTCTTCCCATTACTTAACTGATACTATCTCTTGGAGATACTAAGACATAAAATTAAATATATATATATATATATATATATATATATATATATATATATATATATATATAATTAAAAGTGAATGTTTCTTCTAACTATAGATATTAAACTGCAGGGAAAATACTAGTAAATAGAAACTAGAAATACTGTAAATGAATTCCATGAATTTCATCAATCACTTACAGTAGTACCTAGAAATGCAAGGGCAACTTCAACATAAATAACTCTTGTAATATAATATTTATATTTTGTAAAGGAAAAATTACTAATGTTAATAACCATTCCCAATAAAATTGAGAATAGTAAAATAAGTTTTTGGTATATTAAGATACACACTAAAACCTCAGCCAGTATTAAATCTGTAAAGATATTACATAAAAAGAACAAAAATTAAAATAGTGTGCCCATTATCACCACTAATAATAAATATACATAGTTTTATATGTTTATTAAGGAAATAGGATATGAAAAATATGTATAATGTATATTGGAATAGAAGACATAAAAGTATGATTATTTGCACATAACATTTTTCTAGAAAGTTCAAAGGTATATTATTAATCAGAATAGAATAATATCCACAACATATAAATTCAAAATCATTTTTATTTCTGCAATTTTTATGTTAAGAAAGGCCAATTTAATAATAAAAACCAGAAAACTAATAATTTAGAAATAAATTTAGCAAGATGTGTATAGGTCCTTTAAATAAAAACTTAAAAACCAATTTTATATGTTTAAATTCAATCAAAATGTCAATAATTATTTAGAAGTTTGAAAAGAATAATAAAAACAGCACAAAACAAAAACAGCACATATAAATATTAAAGAAAATACTGAAAGGAAAGATAATACTGAGGACCGAATCAGTTTTATCAGATATTAAAGATTTTACAAAGCAGCAACAATTAAAATAGTATGTATCTGGCACAAAAACACTCAAACTAGTAGATTTTAATGAACCACACAGAATTATATGTATTATTGATAAAATGGACAGAAGGAGAATTATAAAATTGGTTGGCTATTTTGAAATTCCAATTTTCATTCATAGTTTCATGAAAGAATTAAGTATATTTTTAATCTGCCAAAAACAAAAACTCTAATATAAGTAAAATAGCATATTTTGTATGTGTGTGTGTGTGACAAAGAGAGAGAGAATGTCAGATAGGGACACACAGACAAGAAGGGAGTGAGATGAGAAGCATCAGTTCTTTGTTGCGACAGCTTTGTTGTTCATTGATTCCTTTCTCATATGTGCCTTGATGGGTGTGGGGGTGGCTACAGTAGAGCGAGTGACCTCTTGCTCAAGCTAGTGACTTGGTCTCAAGCCAGAGATCTATGGGCTCTAGCCAGCGACCATGGGGTTATGTCGCTCATGGAGTCATTATGATCCCCCATTGAAGTCAACAACCCTGTGCTCAAGCCAGGTGAACCCGAGCTAAAGCTGGCAACCTTGGAGTTTTGAACCTGGGTCCTCTGCATCCCAGTCCAATGCTCTATTCACTGTGCCACTGCCTGTTCAGCTAAATTAGCATATTTTTAATTAAATTACCAATTACATGCAATATAATACACCAGTGATAGTTATATTGCACACATTTCTAAAAGGAATATAAATTCATATGCATTTTACAAAAGTTATACAATGTATATAAAAAAAAACCTTAAATTTGTATATTAGTATTAACAGAAACTTCTGATAATCTAACAAAGGATTCCTAATACAGAAATATTTTTAAATATAGGACAGAATTATTTTTATACCATGGAATTATAACTAATATAATCTAAATATTATGTACTAAATGCTTTTAAATAAGTTAAAAATGTTGTGAATTAAGCTGAAAGTAATATGGATAAATTTTAACAGATTACATCTGTGGAGAATATTTGGCAATTTTTTAAATTGCATAATATTATTGTATATGTATAGATTAAAAATTGTATATTACTTTTTATGTCAATTAAAATTTTACTAAAATTGTAGAAAAATTAAAAAGAAATAGAAATATACTTTCTTTTTTATTTTAAGTCAAGTGAGAGACAGTGAAGTGGAGCAACAGACTCCTGCATTCACCCCGACCAGGATCCACCCAGCAACCCCCATTGGAGCTGATGTTCTGCCTATTTGGGGCTGCTGCTTTGTTGCTTGGCAACCAAACTATCTTAGTGCCAGAGGCGAGGGCATGGAGCCACCCTTAGCATTCGGGGCAGATGGTCGCTCCTCCTGTGTGCCCTGACTAGGAATTGAACCTGGGACTTCCATATACTGGGCTCAAGTTCTACCACTGAGCTAACCAGCCAGGACCATAGAAATGTACTTTCAGTTTAGGGAAGGGGTAGGGTGGCTGAAGAAATACCTGTTAAAACCAGATGTATTATAAAAAGTGATTAGCAAAAGAAAAACACACTAAAAATAAATTTTGAATACTGAAAATGTTAAGAGGTAGAAGATAACCAAATGACTAAAACGTTTAATGTATATTATGAAAGGTTTACTATATATAAAAAACTAACCGTATCTAAAAAATGTCAGTGAATAACTTGGCCAGTGCCCCAACTAATAAATAAAGTCCATGAAAAAATGATTCACAAAGAGGAAGATACAGGCAGGAAAATAAAAGTATATGAATCTCTTCAACTTGGTTTGCAATCAAAGAAATACAAATTACAACAGAAAGAATGTATCTTTTAAAATATCTAATAAATGAGCAAAAAATATAAAACTCAATATTGCAAGAATTTCTGGGCATACATTGCTGATGAAGTATAGCCAGGACAATCTTTCACTAGCATTTTGGAACCTACATTAATGTCCTAAATATCTGGTATATTGTGACTCAATATTCTCACTACTGAGAATCTTTTTTCTTCTATTGGAATAAGTGTTTTTTCTTTTATTTTATTTTTTAATATGAATTGTTTTTATTAATTTTAATGGGGTGACATTGATAAATCAGGGTATATATGTTCAGAGAAAACTACTGAGAATTTTGATCTTAATATCCCTAAGGTATTGTGAAACTTTGTGAATATATGGTATGGAAGAGAAAAAATTATTTTCCTTCAACTCTTCTAAATTCTTCTAGCTGGGTTAATAATCAAATCAATAGGAGACAGATTAACAGGAGAAAGAAAATAGCCAAATTTGTTATGAGTGTGCATGAGGGAGCCCCATGAGAATATGGCAAGTGGAGGACAGACGCAGGCAGTCAAGAATCGTATGCCAGCTTGAGCTAAGGAAATGGAGATGTCGTGGTTTGGGACTGAAAAATGAAGGAAGACAATTCTCATGGAGATGGAAAAGCAAACATTTGATAGTCTATTTTTAAAAACAGTACAGAGATGCCTGGGCTGCTGTGGTACAGTGGATAAAGAAAGCATCGATCTGCAATGCTGAGGTGTGTGGTTCAAATCCTTGGGCTGGCCTGGCCAAGACACATGCTAGAAACAATATCTGCCATTTTATCTCTTCCTCTTTCTCAAATCAATAAATAAAATATTTTTTTAAAATGGTACACAAAGAAAACTTCCATCAAATAAACCTTGCTGAGTTCCTCTCTGTCTGTCATACTCAGTTAACCCATAGTTACCTATGACGATATCTGCCTTCCTACCTCAGGTTCTCTATCTAAATTCATTTATGCAATAAGGGAAAAGATCAAAGGTTTTTCCTGAGTTTTTTTGTTTCTTAAAAATATGCAGCTTGGGTGAAAAAGGTGAAGGAATTAAGGGGGAAGAAAACTTATAGACACATGTAATAGTATGGGGGTGAGAATTGGTAAAGGGGGTGGGGAAGGTCGAAGAGGGGTGATGAATGGTGGTGGAAGGAGACTTGACTTGGGATGGTGACTACACAATACAATATACAGATAATGTATTATAGAATTATATGCCAGAAACCTATATAATTTTATTAACCAATGTTATCCCCAAAATTGAATAAAAAATTTAAAAATTAAAAATATTTTTAAAAGTTTCAGTAGATTGAATTATTCAATCAAAAGGCATAGAGTGGCTGAATGAATTTTAAAAAGACCCAGTTGTATGCTGCTTACAACAAACTTACAAAGTAAGGCTTAAAGTCAAAAGATGGGAAAAGATAAATCATGAAAATGCAAACCAAAAGTGAACGGAATGGATATACCTACAGCAGACATAATAGATGTTAAGTCAAAAACTGTAACAAGACACAAAGAAGGCCATTATGTGATGATAAAAGGGTTAATTCATCAAGAGAATATAGTAATCATAAGGATATATGCACCCAAAATTGGAGCAACTGCTACCTTAAGCAAATACTAATAGCCCTGGGGGGAAAATAGATGACAATACAATAATAGTAGAAGACTTTAATGCTCCACTTTCAACAATGGATAGGTCATCAAGACAGAAAATCAATAAGGAAACATTGGACTTGCAATATACTTTAGATAAAATAGATCTAGCCGATTTATACCAAGTGTTCCTTTTAACAGCCGAAGAATAAATATTCTCACGCACACATAGTACATTCTCCACGGTAGATCCTGTGATAGGCCACAAAACAAGTCATAGCAAATTTAATATTATTAAAATCATACAAGCATTCTTCCTGACCACATGGAATGAAACTAGTAGTAGGATAAAAGGGAAATTCAGAAAAATGTGAAACTTAACATATTCTTGATCAAACTTCTTTATATTGTTCCCAACAATGATTTTCTTTTATGACATCAAAGCACAAGCAACTGAAGCAAAACTAAACAAGTGTGACTACATCAAACTAAAATGGTCAGTACAGCAAACAAATCAGCAAAATGAAAAGACACAGAATGGGAGAAAATATTTGCAAATCATATACATGATAAGGAGTTGATATCCAAAATATATAACATTATATACAAACCGAATAATAATGATTAAATAATGGACCAATGGACAGTGTACTTGAATGAACACTTTCCCCCAAACAGGACACAAATGACCAACATGAAAAGGTGTTCAATTGACATATCATCAGGGAAATGCAAATAAAACCATAATGAGGTATCCCTTCACACCTGTTTGAATGGTTATTATAAAATAAATTTAAAAAATAAGAGAAACAGTGTTAGTAGGGATGTAAAGAAAAGAAAATCCTTGTATACTCTATGTATGAATGTGAATTGCTATAGCCACTATGGAAAACAGTATGGTATTCCTCATAAAAAAAAAAAACACCATATGATCCTCCCTTCTCAAAGAAAAGAGAGACAAAATAATATCCAGCTTAAAATAATCAATATCCCAATAACTCTGCTTCCCCTTAGTGTTCATTATTATGTTATATGTGAGAATGAGAACATGAAGATGGATAATTAGGTCAGAATTCATTCACTTTTTACTTGGTGGAATATTACATATGTAATCATTAAAGTAGCCAAGAAATAAACACTCACATGACTATACATATGTGTGTATATATATGTACATATACACACGTGCATATACAGAGGTTGGCAAAAGTAGATTTACAGTTGTGAGTATGTGAAACAATGTATTCTTGTATTATTATTTTTTGATTATTGTATTATTTTTATATGAACAACTGTACACCTATTTTACCCACTCTGTGTGTATGTATGTTATGCACATTCATATATATAAACATCTATATACATATATTTGATTATGTTAAGTGTTAACATCAGGATTCAAATTGTATATGTACTTATAAATATATTAAATATGTGAAGGCAAGACTAGAAGAAATTAAATTTGAAAATATTACTTATTATGTACACAAAATGTGTTCAGAGGAAATTTATTTATTTTTTATTTATTTATTCAATGAAAGGAGTGAAGGCAGAGAGACAGACTGCCTCATACACTCTGACTGGGATCCACCTGGCAAGCCCACTAGGGGGAGATGCTCTTCACATCTGGGGCATTGCTCTGTTGCTCAGCAACAAAGCTCTTCTTAGAACCTGAGGTAATGACCATGGAGTCATCCTCAAAGCCCAGGCCCAACTCAGTTCAATTGAGCCATGGATGCAGGAGGAGAAGAGAGAGAGAGAGAGAGAGAGAGAGAGAGAGAGAGGGAGAGAGAGAGAGGGAGAGAGAGAGAAATGAGAGGGGGAGGGGTGAATAAGCAGATGGTCATTTCTTCTGTGTGCCCTGACCAGGAATCAAACCCAGGACATTCACACGCCCAACCAATGTTCTACCACTGAGCCAACTGGCCAGGGTTGAAATTTCTAATTATTTTGTTTTTTCTGAAATTTTGTGGTCTGGTTATATGATAAATTCTAGATAAATTTAATAAAGAACAAAGAGAATAAATGAAAGAAGGAGAGAAGGGAAAAAAAGAAGGAAAGTAGGTTGGAAGGAAGAAAGGAAGAAAGGAAGAAGGAAGGAAGGAAGGAAGGAAGGAAGGAAGGAAGGAAGGAAAAAAAGAAGGAAGAAATGAAGGACAGGAGGGACTGAGGGAGGCAGGAATGGAGAGTTATAATGTTTTACTCTAGTAAACACAGCTTGTATTAGATTAAGTGAATTTATGATGCCACACTAATGAATAGCTTGGAAAAGGTAAAGAGGGATGTCTGATAGTTGATTATGCTCCAAAAAGCAACATTAAAATTACTTAAGTTTTCTTCCTGAAAAAATAAATTGGTTCCATGTTTTCCCCCCTTGTATTTATAATCAAGGTTGCTTGCTTCTATGGTATAGCAGCAGAGCTCTAAGATTAAAAATATACAGGCACCAGGGATATCAAAAAACTTTGAAAAAATTTAGTGACTTGTGTGTTATTCCAAATCTTTATTTTTTTTTTGTTTTCTGATAACTTCTAGAACTATAAGTCCAATAATCTTTCCTAACTTTTCATTTCTGAGCTAAACTTCCTAAATGAGTTAAGTTTTTGTGACATCTGCCCAAGTCTACGGTTCTTGAGCGAGCCTATATAAATTAGTTAGCACCCAAAGCTTGTTTATAATTTAGGGGCAAGTTAAGATTATATACTCAGAATTTAATAAAAGGTTTTTTGGTTACCACTGTCCCTCAGTTTTTAAAACACATCATAATTATAGGCTTTTGTATACAGAAGTGTATAACTCAAGACCATGTCTAAAAATTGTCTTGTGAATCTCTCAGGAATGGAGTATATTTTCATATCTAGAAAGTAAATATATCACACACAGGGTTAACATTTTTAAAAAGTTCAACAAGATTTTAAAAACAAATTGAAAAACATACTGATACATTTCAAAATATTATTGTTACTGGTCTAATAAACACAGTATATTTCTTGACTTATATAAATATATACCTTATGTATCTATAGTTTTAGATATAGGTATAAATATAAATATAGATCATGTCCTCTACTTATTAGTTTATAACTTTGAACAAAATTTTAAATTTCATGTTTCTCAGCTTTCTCATCTGCAAATTAAGAATGATAAAAGCATCTATATCTATATTAAAGTATTTTATGATATAGTGCATTAAAATTTATAAAAAGTTTCTAGTAGATAAAAGGGCTATGTAAGTATCAGCTATCATTATCATTATTACTCTTTTTTTGATTGCTAAGATATGTTGACTTTTCTTACTAAAACCTTACATTATGGAAGTGGGTTACATCATCATCTAAATCATTCTTTGGGATAGAATAATGCATTTAAATGAAAATAATAAATTATAGTTCAGTTGGAAAAACATATTATTTAGATATTAAATCAGAAAAATAAGTGTATTGTCCATGGTTACAGAGTTAGTAAATCGCATATCTGGGACTTATGTTCTAATTTAAGCATTTCTTCCCAGATACTCAATTGTGACTTATTAACCTAAATTTACTGTTTAATTAATTATTTAAAATATAATTTTACAAAAATAAAATTCTAAAACAATATTTAAAATAATTTATGAGTGGTACACATAAAGACACTTTGATACTTGAATATTTTAATTTAAAATTAGTATAACCAACTTTGGTGCAAAAGTCAAGCCAATTTGATAATAATTTTATTTATTTAAATCTATGATCTTATGCATGACACATGGCCAATGGCTATGTTCATTCTGAAAATATAAATTATTGAATTATGTTTTAGAGGGAATTGATCATGGTCAGACCTACCAATGAACTGGCAAGTAATTAATATGTATCAGAAAATGCAATTTTAGATAATAGGGAAAAATTTTCAACCACACTCAAAATATGCACGTGATGAATTATCTGAGATATAGTATTTCAGAAAGCTTCTGAGAAATACATGAGCTCTGTGTGTAGATCTAGTTAGGAGGCCTAGTGGCTCCTAACAAAATAACACAAAGGTCACCAGCCATCAAATGGGCTTTGGAATATGTTTTATAATGACTGGGTTCTTTGTCATCTTTCTTCAGATGTTAACATAAACTGCCTTCAGACAGACTGTCTTTGAGAACACTACTTTGATCTAAAACCAAATGGCATCACCTATCCCAAGTTTAATTTTAGGCCTTGAGATCTTCTGGAGAAAAATTTGAGTCTGTCAAGTAGACCCTGGCCAGCAGCAAAGTCCATGGCCTGCTTGGCACACACAGTTCCAGGAAGGTCAGACAGGCTGAATGCCAGAAGATACAGGTGGTAGTAAACATAATGTTTATATATTAGTATTGATTTAAAACTTAGTGACATTTTGACTGATTTATTTTCTAGAGTAAAGTGGAAGTCCTTTTATTTAATTATTTTAGGACTGGCACTTGTTGATTTATTGAAAGAGTCATTTTAAGTGAGAAACCTTAAAAAGGATGCATATATATTCAAATTTTATATCTATCTGTCAGTCTATCTATATGAATCAATACACCTTTATTCACTAATATTGTGGGTCCACTGATTAAATTTCCACACATCCCATCTTATTTGCATCAATCACATTCATATGATTTGCAGTTTTGTTAATTTCATACTAGAGCATACCTCAAGAAAATTATTAAACGATCTGAATAAAAAATGTTTTTGTTTCTCCTTTCCCTCCTCTCCAACCATACTGGGGTATCAGGAATGTTTTATACTGCATATAGCCAAAAGAATCCTTCTAATGTCTTACATAAATTCCTTTCTTTCCTTTGTCTTTCCCTCTCTCCATCTTTCCTGTCCTTCCTTCCCCCAACTCCCTCCCTCCCTCCTCTATTCTTCCCTCCCTTTCTTGCTCCCTTTTCCCCTTCTTCCCTTCATGCCTTCCTCCCTCCCTTTCTCTTTTCCTTCCTTCCTTCCTTCCTTCCTTCCTTCCTTCCTTCCTTCCTTCCTTCCTTCCTTCCTTCCTTCCCTCCCTCCCTCCCTCCCTCCCTCCCTCCCTCCCTCCCTTCCTTCCTTCCTTCATTGCTTCTTTCCTTCCTTTCTTCCTTTCTTTCTTCTTTCCTTCCTTCCTTCGTCTTAATAAACGAGATCTGGAGGTCTGACTGGTGCCATTACGGTAGAAACATTCTAAAATTCTTTTGGCCTTTTCGTTTATAGTCACAAATGGTTGCCACAAGTTCAAACATTGCAATTATGTTCTAAGGATATCTACCCTCTTAATGAGAATAGCAAAATTGCTTACTTTTCACCAATAAATGAATGTTGTGTGTCATTAGCCAAAACTGTGTCAGATGTTTATATCAATTTCCTAATATTTCAGCTGACCTCATCCCTATAGTGAAATTTTAGAAGGGTCTGGGAATGGGTGTGAATTAGCAAAGCAACACTATCTGCTATTGCTATTTTTTATTAATATGTTTTTACTGAGTCATCGAGTGAAGTCTCTTACTAATAGCTAGTGAGGAACTGAGGTCCTCAGTCCAACAGCTTGCAAAGTCCTGAATCTTGCTAGAAAGCATGTGAGTGGGCTTGGACACAGAACCACCCCCAGTCATGCTTCAGAGAAGATCACAGCCCCAAATACCAACCAGACTTGAATGTTCATAAGGGACCTTGAACCAGAAACCCCAGCTAAGCCATACTCTGATTCTTAGCACACAGAAAGTGTGCGATAATATGTTTGGTTTTCTAATTTGCTAAATTTTAGAGTAATTTGTTTTGTAATAACAGTAAACAATGCAGAATATGAGAACTTCATTAATCACTTATCTCAAATTCTAGTATCATGATTTTGTTACTTACTTTGTGATGTTTGGTCTTTTTTCTTAAATAAATTTGTTCTAGTTACTATTGGGGAGTTTTTATTTAAAATTGTTATGAATCCTTTTGTAAAAATGAGTGGTATTAAGAATAAAAATTTTACAGAAATATCTCGTAATTCTTCTTGCCTAGCAAGTATAGTCCTCATATAGACAATTTCTATCACTCAATCTGAATAATTGAAAACTTATTTACTATTTATTTGACAATTTATGATATTCTGTTTCAGTATAATTATCTTTCTAGTGCATAGGATGAAACCTTAGTATCACAGAACACTAGCACTGGAATAAATTATAAATGTTATGGACATCAGCACATTTGTTTCATAGATTAGTAATTTAAGCTCTTTAAAAATGAAACAAAACATAAACAATGAAGTGACTTACCTAAGAAGAAACTATTGGTTGTACTGAGATCTGATGACTTCTTTTCTAATGTACCTTTGATTATTTGACCCTATACTTATTGGATGGTAGAAAGAGATGCTGAGAAGCCTTTTGGGAAATGAGATATCTAATCTGTGACTTGAACCTTGTCACATGTAGCTTCCAAAATGGGCTAGCCCATTTGTACTAACATTTCAAAACTGTTTTCAAATTTCCCATAGTTCTGACTGCTATGGAGTTCCCCCCCTTTCTCTCGTTGTATATATATACACAGTTACCTAAGAATATTACTCATTGCTAAATATTTAACCAATTCTCTAGTGTCTGCCTTTCCTATGATGGCATCTATGAATATATTGTAGTATTGGTCTTCAAAAGCAAAACATTAATAGTGTTAATTAATAGCATAAATAAAATTGCAGTTTGGATCTATTGTATAGAATGTGCTTCAATTTATTCTTTGGTAAACAAAGTAAAAGGACGATTGATAGAGGGGCAGTATTCTAATAGAAAACTCTCTGTGTAAAGAGCCAAGTCTTTCACAGTTGACCAAGACTCTGAGAAAAGTATTTGACATCACAGTGTTACTATGAATGAAGGTTTAATGGTATAACATGTAAAAGAATGTTATAATAGTATTAACTGTTTTCTCAGCACTGAGTAATATATGTCTCATTTACATCAATTATCTCTTTTCAAAAGATAGAAGTAGGGTTTGGTTTGGTCTGAAACAAATGAATTTTCTCTATCATCCTTCCATTTTGCAGCCCTTGACCACTTCTCTTGCTAGTTTTATGTAAGTGCATGAAAGGTTCTGGAATATCTTTCTCGTTTCCCTGGAGGAGGAGTTAAAGTCATCATTTGCCATATCATGGTTCACTTATCGCAGTCTCACTGTATCGTGAATTTTAAAATTGTATGTATCTAATTTTGTATTGCTGATTTTTCACTATATGGTGGAATTTTGTGGCATAAGGTATTTTTATGTATTTATTATTCTAATTACTTTTGCAGTAAAATAAGCAAAATAAGTGTGGGAAAAGTTTATGCATGTGGGGAGGGTTTATAAACCCTTAAAATATATATAAATAATAAAATAAATGTAAGGTCACTACTTTGCTGATTTTCGCCTATTGCGGGAGTTCTGGAATCTGACCCCCATGATAGAGGAGGGACCACTGTATTACACAAATAAATGCCAGAAAGTCAGGGATTTGCTTACCGTCACCATGCACCATTAGAGGCATTACTCTCATTTCTTGTTTAAATAAACTTCTCCCAAGCCCCAAGGCCTAAATAAATCAAAGTAGTTTTAGAGCTCAAGGACAGAATAAGTCATTGCAGAAAAGTAGGACAAAAGAAATTAGGCACGCCAGTTGGAAAATTCAGACTAGCCCACCAGCCAGCCAGTATCTTTGAAATGTCAGTGCTGTGTAAAACACATTTTGGAAGCCGTCTATCAACCATGGCTCTAGAAACAGGAGGGAGGCTATAGAATGTCTTTTTTTCACTAAGCATTAGAATATTACTTTCAAAGGGAGCTGTATTTGAGGAAGCTTATGCAAGTAATATATCTAAGGATCAGAAAAAAATGAGAGAGATGGAGGAGGAATTTCTAATAAGATCTTAGTAGCTACCAGAAAAGTAAGCCCTTGTTTTCATAAATGGTGAGGTCTGTAGTTAACTTAAAATTCTCTATGTTTCTTTAACTTTTGTGTTATAAGTTGAACTATTTACTAAAACCAGAAAGATTTGAACCTGTTTTCTAATGTTTTTATTTAATAATGGACCAAAGTTAAAAATAGGTATGTCTCTTTTGATCATGACAATTAATTCATAATCTTATGGCAGTATCCATTTATTTAAAAATAAAAATGTAAAACAAAAACCTCTGGTTGTCAAGAATAGAGGAATCACAAAAAGAAATGGTTACAGCAACCAAATGCATATAGGAAAGCTTTGTAGAAAAGCCTACAAAAAAACAATTTCCTTAGAGTGGACGCTGTCCTTAGTTTACACTTACTCTTAAAAAAAAAGTCTTTGTCTTTAACTGCTTCAGCCTAACTAAATTAACAATAGCTAGCACATACAAGTAACAATATTACTATTATTTAGCATTTATAAAATACTCTATTTACCAGGCACTCATGCCAAGTCATGATCAGATATTTATTTAATTTTTAAAACAGTGCTTTGAGGCAGATACTTGTATTATTCTTCTGAGAAATATTACCCAACCTGAATAATGCACTTCGTCATCCCTGTCCACAGAGATTTTTAATATTGCGGAAGTATGAAAACTATTGATTAAATGGTAGCTCAGAGCACAGGTTATGAGGGTCACCTGGTTGGTTTCAAATACTATTCTATTACTTCCTAACTGAGAAATCTTAGGTAACTGATTTACCCTGACATTCGAGTTTCACAGTATATAAATGAAAATTGTGAAAAGATAATTCTGATGATTGAGAGAACATATAAAATGACCTAGAAAAAAACGTAACACAGAGTGTTAACTCAATAGATGTCAGCTATATTTATTAGTTGAATCTTCTTCAAGATTTACATCAAGAAATGCACAATTTTAAATCATTTGGTTAATTATTTTAACTGAGCAAGTTATTTAGAAGATTAAAAAAATGAAAACATTTTCTGCCTATAAATATGTAATTAGGTATAAATAATAATTACATATAGAATGTATCATAATATTAGCAATACATTTAATATCATACTTCAAATAAAGCAATAACATTTTATTTAATTGGGCTAATCAAAGAAGATTTTTATCAAGAGAACTTTTTAGAGAATTATTTTAAGGAAAACTTTAAGTATAAAACATGCTAATTGTCACAAATTAGTAAAATACAAAAAGTATGAAGATTAAAGTAAAAATTACACAAAAATTGCTAACACAGATTTTAAGAATGTGTATAGACCCTGGCCAGTCAGCTCAACGGTAGGGTGTCCACTTGGCATGTGGAAGTCCTAGGTTCAATTCTTGGTCAGGGCACAAAGAAGAGTAACCATTCGCTTCTCCACCTCTTCCCCTCCTCTGTTTCTCTCTTTCCCTCCTGCTCCCTCCGCCATGGCTCATTCAGGCAAGTTGTCCCTGGTTGCTGAGAATGACACTAAGGCTCTGCTTCAGGTGCTAAAATAGCTTGGTTGCCAAGCAACGGAGAAACAGCCCCAGATGAGCAGAGCATCACCCTATTAAGGGCTTGCTGGGTAGATCCTGGTCAGGGCACATTCAGGAGTCTTTCTCCCTGCATCCTGGCCTCTCACTTAATAAAAAAAAAATATTAATATTTTGGCATATTATCTCATGGTCTTTGTAGGTATGTACAGCATATATTTTAAAATAATATTTGCTCATTCTTATATAGAAATTTATTATTTTTCTCACTCAACGTTTTCATAAAATGTTTGACAGATTATTAAGTGTGGATCTTATGAGTGAACTAGTGATGAGAAAAAGGAATTTCTTGGCTTTGGGGTAGGAACTGAAGGATAAACAACAAAGATAATAAAATAACCAATAAGTTTTATTCACTGAGGAATGGGTAATATATTTGGTTTACAAAAATCAGGAAATAAAATTTCACATTCAAAGGTGAGAGTTAATATCTAGCGCTGCAATGTAGGCTGGACGGCACTCTTTGGGGCAGTGGAGAGTGTATGAGAACCTCAGTTCACACTACATTCATTATTCAACACCTCAGCAGCACCAGGTTTGCCAGTCAATTCACCTCTGATACGTGGTTTGACCCTCCCTTGCCTTGTTTTTTTTTTTAATATTTAAAATGAGATATCTGAAAGATAGGTCCAGAATCAATAATTCCATTCTAAGACAAATCTGCCCCAGAGCTATTGTGTAGAGCAGAGGAGACAGGGTCTTTGAATTCTTTTACAAGCCTGGAAAGCTTCAGGCAAAGGAAGCACTGTGGAATAGGAGCTGTCAGGGCTACCCCAGCACCCTGTTCACCTTAGTGTTTCCCATGGCAGCCAGCTCAGCTTACACACAGAATGTGCCTCAGAAGGGCAGGAGGCAAGAAACTGTGAATGAGACCAAAATGGAATTGCCACCCCCAAACGTCATTTTTAAAGATAAAAACATGTTTTCTGAAGTGGATTCTTATGGCTATTAGTCTTGTTCGTCTAGCAAATAGTTTTGCTTTTTTCCTGATACTGGCAAAAGAACAAATAGAACAAATGTCCTGAGGTTTGGATATGTGGCTAAGTTTTTTTTTCTAATTATGTTGTTTCCTTTGTTTAGACATAGTGCCTGTCCGTGAGAGACTAGAGCACAGGCAGGGACAATCAGTCACAGCTTTTTGTGGAGTGAAATGTTAGGGGAAAAGAAAAGACCTGTACTTCTGGTTAAGATAGAGTAACAAAGGCTGGACCTTACCCTCCTGCTTGACACAAATAAATACACAGCATATGAAGCAACAGCTCTCAACACATTGGGCATCAGGCAATGCAGGGGAGTTATTCAAGAGCGGTGGGAAACAAAAGAGGTGACTCATAAGGTTGCCCAGCTCACTGCTCTGGTAAAGATTCCAGACTGCTGTGCTGGGAAAGAGAACCCAGGCAGAACAGGGTTGTCTCCCAGCCGTGAAGGTGGAAATGAAGCTGGAAGTTCCGGGAAGCCAAGGTCATGAGGGTTTCTATTCCTTCTTACTGTTAAGTTACTTCAATTTGGGTTTGTCATTTTAAGAAAAAGATACCTAATGTACCTTGTTATATGTTATTTTCCTGTTCATTTTCTTATTCCTGAGTTCTTTTAAAGTCAATCGTACCTCAGGCAAGGCTGAAGAGCGGGGAAAAATCTGACAAGTGCCCTTTATTATGTAGCCTCAAGTATATAAGCTGCAAGAACGATAGCCTTTAGAGTGATTTTCGAATTAAATTGTTAAAAGGTGTTTTTTTTTTTTTTTAACTTGGTGCTTTCTGAAAAATCTATTCTTCTGAGGACAGGCTTGCAGCTATCTTCTATTAGGGCTGGAAATTGACTTTCTAGCCACTGACACTTGACAGGATGTTTATTTTCCTACTATAACAATCGGCAATTGTCCACCAATTTCTCTTCTCACAGAAATAACAAAGGTCAGCTGTGATGAACTACTTTCTCTGTAGCCTCTTTTTGACATTTTCTTTATATCCATTTTTGATATTGGTAATTCCCTCATTTGCCATAAAAGAAAAAAAAATAAACTAAGACAATCAATGCAAAATGCTGTCATTGAGTGTGGGGCAATGTGAAGACAAAGTGTTTGCAGGGTATTCTCTACCCGACCATGAAAACTGTCACCCAGTGAGGATGGAGTGTTAGCTCTGGTGCACTTCTTTCTCCCCACTAATTTCGAAAAAGCTCTGCAACTTCAAGATAAAATGTAACCTTGCAGTTGCTAAGTAACTGAACTTTTTTTCCCCTCCTTAGGAACAGCAGAACAAATTACGTTAAGAAAACTTCTGTAAATTGTCAGTACATGAATGCCTTAAGGCTCCAATAGCCAAATGGTTCATTGTAATCCTTGGTAACCCTATAAGGGCATCACCTAAAAGATGTAGGTATTTGCTGTTTGATTCATTTTTTGAACAATTTCATGCACATGAATAAAATCATGGTCACTCCTTCTCTAGTTCTCACAGCCTTTCTTCCCTTCTTAATTTTGTACAATTTAATGGCTATCAATGTTCGTATGAATGAGGCCCAGGATAGAAAATTTTTAGATACAATAAAATATGATAAGGTTAATTGTTGGCAACGGTATACTTCATAATCTGTACAAATTTAGAATTATGTATTTGTTTTTTCCTGTCACTGCTATTCCCTGGGGCTTCCTTGTAGTGTAGCATCATTAATCTCTGGTATCTAGTATCTCTCATCACTCTGTTGGAAGGATTGTTCATTAAAATATTTGGAATGATAGACTAATGGTTTGTACATAATAATCCAGTCATTGTATTTTCTTTCAAAGTATTTCAATGTATTTTGACATTAAAGCACATTAATAATATCTATGATACTTCAGGGTCTCTGTGATGCATATTTTTCTATATTTCAATATTCCTAAAGTTAGGATGCATCTTCCAATTGATGATACCTTAAATCTGCCATTGACCAATATGATAATCAATGATGTGATAGACTGGATGCAATATAATATGACTTATTGGTTTGAAGAACTTTGTAAAACCCCATAAAACTATTTTCAACTTGTTTTACTGATTAGCACTTCATAATGAATTTCTAGTCCCATTGTAAGCGAAACCAGTAGTGTTGTTGATATAAGTACCGTATTTTCGCTCCATAAGATGTACTTTTTCCCCAAAAAAGTGGAGGGGGAAATGCCCGTGTGTCTTATGGAGCAAAGAATATGGTATTTTATTAAATATTTTAACACACCATTTGGTTTAGAATGTCTTTTCTTATTTTCTTCCTTAAAACCCTGGTCAGGTGTGTCATATGGAGTAAAAAATATGATACTTTCATCTGCAAGTGTTCTGGTGGATTATTCAGATATCCCATATCATCTTTCTCAATTTTCCTATGCAAACAATGTTTCAAAACAAACCAGTAAATAAAAATGGATTCATTCTGAATATTCCAGGAAGGAAAAACTGTTTCCTAGTTAGTTGTGCTTCACTACTATTGTCTCCACCCTGTGCCTTGGCATCTCGTCGTTAACAAGTTGCACGTGTTTATAGGACACCTACCCAGAGGTACAAACTCTGCCTTGTGGTGGGCTTTCAAGACACCTGACTCCAAATCAAGTCATTCACAAGCTGTGCAACTTGGCTAGTCAGTTAAACTCTTTCACACTTAGATTCCCGGCTAAAAAAAGAGATAATTATTTTACTAATTTAGTTCTTGTTCAAAAATTAAACCAAATGAAATACTAAATTGCACCAATGATTAATACAATAATATATCAATATAACTGGTACTCAATAAATGGCCTTTTTTTTCTCTATATCTACCAATTCAGTTAATTTTTATTTTGTGGTAAATTAATGGAAAATACCAAGTTTTATGTGTCACGATTTTTAAGTTATTATTATAATACTAATATTTTTAGCGTTAAGTTATAACTAAGAAATGTTAGCCTTACTTAAGCTATAGATGGAAGAACTACACTGTTGACTCATGAAACCCAAGCTGAGGAAAGTAAAATTTTAGTATTAAATTTTCAAAATAATGTTATAATTTCTATAAATAAGATATTACATATTTCATATTCATAATACACTTTTTTTCAAGTTCTATATTTTATTGCATTAAAATATAACATTAGGCCCTGACCGGTTGGCTCAGTGGTAGAGCGTCGGCCCAGCATGTGAAAGTCCCTGGTTCAATTTCCGGCCAGGACACACAGGAGAAGCGCCCATCTGCTTCTCCACCTTTCCCCCTCTCCTCTCTCTCTCTCTTTCTCTCTCTCTCTCTTCCATACCTGCAAGCCAAGGCTCCATTGGAGCAGAGTTGGCCCGGGCGCTGAGGACGGCTCCATGGCCACTGCCTCAGGCGCTGAGGATGGCTCTGGCTGCAACAGAACAACATCCCAGATGGCAGATTATTGCCCCCTAGTGGGCATGCCAGGTAGATCCTGGTCAGTCGAATGCTGGAGTCTGTCTCTCTGCCTCTTTGCTTCTCACTTCAAAAAAATACAAAAATAAATAAATAAATAAAATCACATTAGATAATTATTAAACCTATTAATAATTCTGTAAGCATATTAATTATCTTCTGCAGGCTCACCTTGTAAAATTATTATATTGTCATAAATGAATGATCTATTTTGAATAACCACATGCTAAATATTATTCTGATTAGAGATAATTATTACACTTGATATGCTTTCATAATTATTCCGCATTTTTTTAACATGAAATTAAATATGCTATACTAATAACTATTAAGAATAAAAAGGATGATTTTATAATATGCCTCTTTTTATTTGTTTAAAAAGCATTTTTATATCAATAATATATATTAATTATTATATAATTAGTAATATAATTAGATAATTATAAAGTTGCACTTCATTTTCACTTTCATATACTTATCTATATTATTTATTATATGTGATATTTTTAGCATGATTTCTGACTATTTACCATTCCTGGTCCACCTGTGTTGGTAAGGTGTATCAGACAATCATTCTCATTTGAAACTTTGTTACATGCTGGGAGCTCTTTTAAAAGTAAGAATTTGATTTAATTTTGTTTCAGCTGTTACTTCCAATTTTTCAAATTTGCATTATTATTTTATATAGGGAGCAAAAAAGATTGAATTTTTATATGGCTTATTAGAAAAAGAACTTAAATATTCTTAATAATAAACATAGTGTTAAATATAGCTTTGGTAGTTTTAAGGTGTTCTTTAATTGTAGTAACATGTGAACCAGGAAGTGTCCCACTAGTTTCATTTCAGTCACTTCAAAATATTATTATTTAATTTATTTGAATACTTCAGCACAGTAGAATCTTAGTGAGAGACACTGTATATAACTGTCTTGACCATTATAAGATGTGTATTAAATAATTGAAAGTCTTATCTAAATAAAATGAGATTAACTCATTGCAACTTGTACTTTATGGTTTAATTAAAAGAAAGTTACACTTAAGTCTCACTTTCATTTATTTTAGATCTACTTATTACCCTGTATTTTTTGTTTGTTTGTTTGTTTTTGACCCATTAACTCTAGGGAATTAAAAATAAGGAAAACATCAAGTGCTATCTGGCTCTAAATATATTTATACATAATAGATTGTTGAAATAAAAATCCTACAGAGTTTTCATCAAAGTGTTTTCAGCTCAACTGATAATATACTTTGTATATTTTAAAACTAAAAGTAAAATTGTGTCAAATGTTTTAAAAAATGTTTATATAATTATAATTTTACTGTAAAATATATATTAAATACTTGATACAAAAATAAAATGCTTCTTAAATAAATAGAAAGAGGCATTTTGTAATCATCCATTTTCATACTTAATATTTATTACTATGTAACATTTGATTTCATGTTAAAATGTGAGATAATTATGAAAGCATTTCAAGTATAATAATTATCTCTTTAATCAGAGAAATATTTAGCATGTGGTTATTCACAATAGATCACTTATGACTGGATATAATAATTTAGCAAGGTGAGTCTACAGAAGATACTTAATATGCTTATAGAAGGTGAGTCTAGAGAAGATACTTAATATGCTTCCAGAAACAATGTAAATAAAAACACACTGAACAGATTTTGGAAGGAGCACTACACAATGGAAAACATATATTTTGAAGTCAGACAGATGTGGGGTTGTAACTCTGCCCTTTATCTTGGTGCATACTTGAATAATTAATTTAACTTTTCTGTGCCTTATTTTCCTTTTGTGCATACTGGAAAAAGATATAGTTCTTGAATCAGTTATCTGTTGCTGCATAAGTTCCCACTTCAAAACGTAGTGATTTGAAATTTTAAGGACTCATTATAGCTCTGCAGCCGACAACTCAATCAGGTTCACTTGTGCTTCTTCAGGTAAATGTGTGGACCAAGTAGCAGATTATGCTCACCTTGAGTCTGTGATTGACTGACGAAGTTTGGTCTAAGATGGCCTCAAGCTAAGACAAGGGGGCTCTCTTTCATGCGGTGGCACTTCCTCCAGCAGGTTAACTCTGGCTCATTCTCACAACGGAGAGAGAGACCCAAGAGAGTGAGAACCCCACACACAGTTTCTTGGAATTGGCATGCTGTCAGTTCCATTGTCTTCTTTTGGTCACAGCAAGGCACAAAAGCAGGCCAGATTCAAGGAACATGGAACGGACTGTTCTTCCTGATGGGAATAGCTTTACAAATAGCAAAGTGTGTGAATAAAGGAAGGAGTAAAGAATAATGGTCATTTTTGTAATATACTGTAATCCCTATCCAACAATTTAATACTATCTCTAAGAGTATTTGGCAAAAAACACATGCTTATTTTATTTATATTTTATTTTATTTATTATATTTTATTATATTTATGATATTTTATTATATTAATTTAATATAATTTTTAGAACTAAAACACTTAATTTTTTTATTTGTTCTTTTGTTTCAGTTTTTTTTTTCATTTAATTTTTTACAAGTTCTGAAACTGCTTAAAATATTTTGATCCAACTGTAAAAAAATCAAATATGGAAAAATTTTATTATAACTATTCATGAAAAATATTACTTTTAGAAATTATGTTTTCAGAATTTTCGGGATCAGAACATATGCTTGGTGGGAAAACAAATGTTTTTATTCAGAATGTTTAGGCATGGATTGGAATTTTCCAGTGTGCTATTCATTTATTAATAGATGTTCCATTCTTTTCTTTGTGGTGGAAAAAGTATCTAGTAAAATAAAGTTTCCCCTTACTAATAACATAAATTATCTTTGTTTACTTAATTTTTTATTTTGAAGTAAATACTTGATGATAAGTGCCAAAATATGACAAAGTTTTTATATACCTCCAAATCCCACTTTGTCTAAATATTTACAATGTATAAAGCCACAGTACAATTTTTGAAACTTAAAAGATAACATTTTTAAAACACAATTACCTAAGGTACAGCTCTTATTTATTTTCCCCCTAATGTTTTTTTTTTTTTTTCTGTTCCAAGATCTTATCTCAGGTTCCACATCGCATTTAGTTATTTCACCTTAACCTTTCTGGTGTGTAAAATTCCTTAGTATTTCCTTTTCCTTCACAAACTTAACACTTTTTGAAAAGTGCTTATCAGTTTTTGTTTGGTCGTTCGTTTGTTCATTTTTTGAGGGAGAAGCAGGGAGAGAGACAGGTACATGCAGCTGTTCCTGTATGTGCCTTGACTGGGGAATTGAACTGGCAACCTCCGTGCTCCAGGACAACTGGAGTTTTCCAGCCAGGACTTTTATTAATTATTTTGAATGAAGTCCTTTAGTTTGGATTTATTTGGTTTCTGTCATGATTGGAATGAAGTAGTACATTTTTTAAACAACAAATGATGCTGTATTCTCTGTGTACCATATAAAGGGGTTTTAATGTCAATACATCTTCCTGCTGGTGATATTAACCAGCTCACTTTGTAAAGCAGATGTGTGAGAGGATTCTGTATTGTAAAACTACTATCTTCCTTTTTAATTAATGAATATTTGCTTTGGCCAGTTGGCTCAGCGGCAGAGCATCGGCTCAGCATGTGGAAGTCCTGGGTGTGATTCCCAGTCAGGAAACACAGGAGAAGCGATCGTCTACTTACTTCTCCACCACTACCCTCTTTTCTCTCTCTCTTCCCCTGCCACAGCCAAGGCTTGAATGAGCAGGTTGGTTCTGGGTGCTAAGGATGGCTCCATGGCCTCTCCTCAGGCTCTAAATTAGCTCTGTTGCCAAGAAACGGAGCAACAGCCCCAGATGGACAGAGCATCAGCCCCAGACAGGAGTTACTGGATGATCCCAGTCCAAACACAGGCAGGAGTCTGTCTCTCTGACTCCCTGCCTCTCATATGATAAGAACAAAAGGAAAAGAAACAGAAAAAAACATATCTTCAGGATAATACTTTGAGACATGCTACCTTGATGTCTTAGTGTCTAAACATCATTCTGTGACATAAGGAACAATGACTCCTTGGACAGTTGGTTGGTTCCAGATGGAGTAATATAAATATAAGATGAACCCAAAACATCTTGTAGAGAGAAAATCTAAGAAAATGCTCAAAAAAGATGGCGGTTGAAAAAATTAAGAAAGAAAAACACATGAGCAGAGGAAGCTCCTAATGGCTGAAGCTAAAACAATTTAAATGACAAAACAATTAATATTGGATTTTATCCTATAGAATAATACACATCAATGAGTCCATACTGATATAAACATTTAATTGAATGAATAAATATTATTCAAGGTGATTATATTAGTTTAGACTACGATAATAAAACACTGTAGACTGAGTAACTTAAATAACAGACATTATTTCTCACAGTTTTAGAGTCTATAAATCCAAGTTCATGGTGCCAGCATTGTTGAGTATTGGTGAGAGCATGCTGCTTGACTTGCTGACAGCTACCTGCCTTCTTGCTATCTTCTCACATCAAGGATGGAGAGAGAGCTCTCAAGTCTCTTCTTCTTAATAAGGTTACTTATCCTCCCATTAGAGTGCCTCTCTGATGACCTCATCTAAACCTAATTACCTCCCCAAGTTCCTACTTCCACATACCATCACATTGCTGGTTAGGACTTCAAAAAATGAATTTTGGGGGATACAATTATTTTAACATTGGAGTAAGATACAGGTGTTCTTTACAGGAGAATTCTAATTAATACAACTAGAAAGATTGGGGGAAATACACAATCACACTAGGCAAACTATATAGTAATGATGTTTGTCCACTGATGGATCTTTAAACTAGTAAGCCAAATTTGAGGACAAATAAGATTTGCATAGTATCTTTCATTTTAAAATTTAATAATTATAATTTTTTGAAAGATACCAATGTTTCCTTCTCTAGTTATGTAGTTTTCTTATCACATACCCAGATGTCATCATTTTTCAGTGCCTTGTTCTCAAATAAAGAGAGAAAATTATTGAGTTTTTTAAAAATTGTAGTTTTTGATTTAGGCACCAATTTACAAAACAAACTAAAAGAACAAGTTCCTTGGTGATTCCAACTATATATTCTAAATTTTTATTAGCTTGGCATTACAGGTGTAAAATACAAAAAAATCTCAATTTGTGTTATCTTTTGGAAGTTCACCAGTTCAGAAAAGCTCCTGCCCTGTCCTGTGGCAGAGTGATTATTAGAAAAACCCAGCTAAAATGGTGTTCATAAATCTTACCAGCTGCACATGGGATTAAAGTGTGGGACTATATTTAAAAGCAGTATAAAATAGAGAAAAACACATAACTGTATTTTACTTGCTTTAGAATATTTTATGCTTTGTTGCATATTTTTTGTATAGAGGGGGTAAACATATCCTAAAAATTAAAAGGAGATAACCATCATCATTGTTTTTCTTATTTATTTTTATATAATTAACAGAATGTAAATGCAATACAAGAGGAATAATCAGATATGTATTCTACGTTAGAACTTTGAATTACGAAACATTAAGCTTGAGGGTTGCTAGAAGTCACTTAGTTCAAGATATTCATTTAACAGTTATACATATAATATGAAAATTATAGCACAGAGGTTAAGGAACTTCTAAGATTTACTATGGTCTTACCTTTTTTAAATTAACTTTACAGTGATCTGCTCATGATTGAAGAAGTTTAACTTGTTTAGAAAAGATGCACACTTTTATTTTTAGGATCAGTTATTAACAAACAGAATTTAACAAGAAAACTAATGATAATTTTATAACAGCCAATTTTAATATTTAGCTCATCAGATTATAAAGCATAGTTAAAATATTCATAGCTTACTATAAAACTATAATTATAACATAAAAGGTTATAAATAGTAGCTGTGGGGAAAATATATATTTCATTGATGAGTGTAATATTTTAGAATAATAATGTTTAAATCTAAGTATCATCCTGGCTCTGCCTTTGTTCACAAATGAGTCAGTTATTACCTCACAGGTACAATGGAAAATGAAACCTTTACGGTCCCTGTCATACAAAACTTACAGTCAAATAGAGGAAAATTAATAAGAAACAAATCATTAGTTTAGTTTTTTTAATTTTTTAAAGCTGTTATATGGTAGAAATATGCATTTCTTAATTGTCTTCAGAGCTGACAATTAAGTTAAGATTGACTGAAAAGATAAAAAAGCGAGTCATGGGAAAGTAGAGTCAGAACATCCCAAGGAGGGCAGCAGCTTGTTCTGGGCACTAAGGTTGAAAAGAGGGCAGAGTGAAGGCACATGGGGAGTAGAGAGAGTGGGGTTTTGGTAGGCAGAGTTAGAAGAGTTTGAATTAATATTTTAAATATAATTGGAAATTATTGAAGGATTTTGATGAGGGAAGTTTTATATGTGTGAATAAAAAATTATTCCCACTGCTATATCATCGGTAATGATGAATGACACTGCTAGTAAGAGTACTCTGATCTGATTTGTTCTTCACCTTTTTATTGATCCTATCTTTATTATCCTCCCTTTTCTTTAAAAATTAGAGACGTATGCTTATAGAATGATGATTGAAGAATTTTATAGCTTTAGATAATAATTTTAAGCATTATATATTTAAATATACATAAGTATGTTTGTGTGTATGTACACATACATGATACTATGGCTATATAAATATATGATATGTATCATATATATTATTCTGAAAATAAAGTGGTTATATTTTTGCTGTGATTTGATTGAGAAAATATCTTTGTGCATATGGATTTAAGGATCCCTTTCAATTATTCCTTCAGTTAACACCACTAAACTATATTTGGTTGTAAAATATTTATATATATGCAATAAGCAAGCCAATCTTCTCCCTATTTACTAACTTATTGTGTAACCCTGGTTAAGTTACTTAACATTTGTTTGAGATTTCTTAGCCATGTGTGTAAAATGATACCTACTTCAAGAGATTTTTAAAAATAATTTAATGAATGTAAAGAATTAAATATTGTGCCTGAGCTATAGTATATCCTCAGCAATGTCATTTTAAATTTATGTATAGTTTTATACAGTGAAACTTTCTATTTTAATCTTCCCTGCTCTATTTTTTCTTTTGAAGCCATCTTTGTTTCTTTCTTTCTTATCACTTTTCATAGACCTCTGTAAGTTTATCTTTCTTGCCCACATAGAGAAGTTGGCATATGCTTCTCTGCAAGGACATAGGAAGAAATGCTGATGTTAATTAGGAATGTGAAAATAAACCAACTAAATAACATTACCTGTGTTATCTAAATTTTAAGATAAGCAGAATTTGAAAGTTGAAGGGCAAGGTCAATTGGAACATTGTTTTTTTTTTTAATTAATTTATTTATTTATTCATTTTTAGAGAGGAAATACAGAGTGGGAGGGAGAGAGAGAGAGAGAGAGAGGGAGAGAGAGAAAGAGAGAAAGGGGGGAGGAGCTGGAAGCATCAACTCCCATATGTGCCTTGACCAGACCAGTGCTGGGTTTTGAACTGGCGACCTCAGTGTTCCCAGGTCGACGCTTTATCCACTGCGCCACCACAGGTCAGGCGTCAATTGGAACATTTAAAAAATATTGAAGAAAGTGGATATGGTGGGTTTATATATTGTTTTAGATTTTATTTTCTGTAATTAAGTGTATTTTTTATTTGTACAATATATACTTCATATAGCTTTATTGATGCTATATGCATGTAAGGATAGCTAACTTAGAATGATTTTGAGTAATTCTTTCCTGAAAAGGTAGGGGTAGCATTTATTCTTATTTCTATTGTTTTCATTACTTAAATATTAATAAGATCTCATTGTATGCCTTGGAGATAGCCTTAATCAAAGCTTTCTATAGACCTTTAACCAAGATAAAATTATCAAAATATGGTATGAATAGCTTTAAAAAGTACACTGCTTAGTTTACCTTGTTCATTAGCTAGAATAATTATTTGGTGTCTTTTTAAAGTAAGATGAATATTTTAAAAGCACTTTGCATATATTACATTTATGATTGAATTAAATAGGATTACTTTTAATCTAACAAAATATGTGACATGCTGTTGGGTTATTAATGAAAGATAGTTTCTTCCTTACACTTTGAAGAGGACATTAATCCACCCATATTAAGTATGCTACTTCCATTAAATAGTTTGGGAGCTAAACCAATCAAAATACATTTGTTGACTAAAAGGTCATGCCTGTATATCACCTAATGTCGTGTAATGCTCACCAATAATCAGCTCCCAATTCACATTTTGGGGAATAATATCTAGTTGGTAAAATTATAATTTTTGTAAAATAATACAGTGTGTCCGTAAAGTCATGGTGCACTTTTGACCGGTCACCATGACTTTACGGACACACTGTATACAATACAATGAAGAACAGAGGTTAAATCATGGGTTTTAGAACCAAACTAGCTGGAATTTTATTTCTGATTTAGGAGTTTGCTGACCCAGAAAAGTCACATAATATCTGCCTGTCTCACTTTTCTATACATAACATCGGAAGAATACTTAAAGTGCCTATATAATAAAGTTGGGATTAAATAAATTAAATTGGAAATAATAATTAGATTAGTGTCTGTTACTAAAGTAAATTTCCTGTAACATTTACTGTTATTACTATGGATGTACTTGCTTTTGGCAAATGGAGAGTGTAAAAAGTAGAATTTTATTGTGAGAATTCAAAGGAAAGAAACAAATACCCACGGGATATCCTCACAGCAATTCTAGGATGTTAACCATCTTTTTACTGGTAGGTATGATATAAGTTTGCTGGTTTATTAGAGAAAGATATGGAGATAGAAATATAAAAAGTACTTGGGACACAATGAGATTGTTCAACAGAATTGAGTGGAAGATTTCTTGTAAGTGTATAGTGGAAGAAAAGATATGAGAACCAGATTGACCTGATCCTAATTTGTGAGCAATAGAGGCTGAACCTGTTGCTTGCCTGTGAGATAAGGTGACTATCACTGCATAATTATTTATCTGCTTTCAAACTGAATTTTGTAATTCAAAAGTATAGACTTATTTTGTCATGTAGAAATGATAGATTAAACTCAAATAACTTCAACAAATTTTATGTGTTTTTAATAGATAAGATCAATCCAGTGGTAGCAGAGTTTTGTGTTGAGATGAGTTTTTCTGCTGGTTTTATATTAAACATGTTTGCCAATGTCAGAGTTTCATAATTTATTGTAAACTTTAAAGACATAACATCATTTTTGTAATTTCAACCCCTGGTGGAGGCAAGCAGTGCAGCTTACAGTGTCTTTTTCACCAGAAATGCAGAGTATAACATTTCATTGCTTTCTCCCCAGGAGCTGCTGCATTACTAGTTAGGATATATCTAACAGCATATCATTAACCAGGCACCATCAGATCATCAAAATAAGGAAACTGCTGAAGCTGAATTAGATGTTCTCACTCTAATAATGAGCATAGTTACAACAACAAAGCACACACAGGCTATTTTCTATATTTCTAGACATTAAATTTTTAACTGTATTTGCTCGACCTTGCTTAATTTTCTGTATCTTTCCAGGTATGGGAAATGGTAGCTAAGAAAGATATGAGCAAAGGTGATTGAAAGAAAAATTAGTTCTACTAAAGGCCCCGGCCAGTTGGCTCAGTGGTAGAGTGTCAGCCAAGCGTGTGAATGTCCTGGGTTCAATTTCTAGTCAGGGCATACAGGAGAAGCACCCATCTGCTTCCTCACTCTTCCCCTTTTTCTCGCTCTCTCTCTCCTCCCCTCCTGCAGCTATTGCTCTATTGGTTCGAGCAAAATGACCTTGGGCACTGAAGCTGGCTCCATGGCCTCTGCCTCAGGCACTAAAAATGGCTTTGTTGCTGAGCAATGGACCAATGGTCCCAGATGGGCAGAACATCGCCCCTTAGTGGGCTTGCTGGGTGGATCCTGGTCAGGGCATGTGTGAGGGTCTGTTTCTCTGCCTTTCCTCCAATCACTAAAATAAAAATAAAAAAGTCTACTGAAATGTAATAAGTCATTGGACATTAATTATTAATTTAGTACTGATTGGAGAATTGTTGGACTCTTCTTAACTTCCCACTTAATTACTCCTGCTGGATACTGCAGTGTTTTCAATGCTCTGTTAGCATGCTGTGTAAGCAACAAAACATTGTAGCATGCTCTATTTTTGGTGAATTTTATATAAACTTTAACTCTGCTTAAAATTCCCAAGACTTAATTTTGTCTCTATAACTTATAGTAATGTATTCAAGATTACTGTCAGTACAATGTGCTATTTAGAAAGCATTACTTTGAAATTTGTAATAGAAAATTATTATCTGCATGTTGGCTCTGCTAAATCTTGATGCCTTTTTGCTCCTCTAATTAACTACTTCTGAATAATAGAAGAGGAAATTATTTGGAACTTTTGTTTTCTAAAATCAGCTTTTTTCCTCCCATGATGTGGACAGGTTTCCTTTCAAATCCTCATAAGTGAGGATAATTTTTCTCTACTTTCAACTATTCTTTTGAGCTCTATTACAAATAGGCCTTACAGTTTCTTCTGGAAGTTTCTCTATGGTCATGTTAGTAATCAATTATTAAACTGCATCTGGTTTTGAAATCATGTCTTTAAGTTTTAGATTCTGACACAGTTAATTTTTGTAGGTTTTCAACCAACTATGATATTCTTTTTCAAAGCTTCATCATAAAGTTTCTCTCTTCAGGTGAAATGATCTAAATAATAAAGCAATGGCAAAAAACAATAGCCATTAGAATAGTAAGGTAAAATTTTGATTTTTTCTGTATATCTCCTCTAACCTCTTTACCCTATGAGTTAGAACAACGGATGTTATTTGAAGATATCTGTTGTAGGGTATGTAGATATTTATACTAGTGTATCTTTAATTTCTAAAGGGAGATGAACTAGTTATGCTATGTATAAGTTTTCTGTCAATGATAAATACATTGAATTGATATAATGCCTCTGTTTTGATCTAAACTATTGAACATCATTTGGGCTTGGGCTATATAGTGTGTCCGTAAAGTCATGGTGCACTTTTGTCTTGTGACTGGTCAAAAGTGCACCATGACTTTACGGACACACTGTAGGAAGAATTGGGTGTGACCATTTAAAAGGCTTTGTAGCCTTGGCCATAATTTAACCTCTTTACACTTCCATATGTGACCTTAAGCAAGTTCTTAACCATTTTGAATTTTGGCATCCTAAATCTTGATATTTTGATAAACACACATTACAGATGGAATATATCAAGATATCCTCTTAACTAAATGTATTGTAAAATGCTTAGCATTATGTCTCTGACACAAAAGCTTGTAACAGTCAACTATTCATCCACTCCATTTATTAAACAAGTATTTAGTTAGTTCTACTACCACTTCTATTTCAAGTTCTAGAACTAATGACAACAACAATAACTTACCTTCTATTTTTAGCACCTACAGTAGGACTTTTTATTCCTCACTAACCTTACTATACAACAATGTCTTGGGAATTGTTTTAGAGATTATATATAAATATTATCATATTATATTAATACTGTATATTATATTGTATTATGTTATATATAGATATATATATAAGTTGAAGTTCTCTCCTTAGCTTCCCACTTACTTAATCTTGCTGGATACTGAAATATTTTCAATAGTTTATTGGCACAGTTTGTAAACAACAAAACAAAATAGTGTTCTCTATTTTTGGTGAAATTTTGTGAACTTTAACACTGCTTAAAATTTCTTTACTTAATTTTGTGATATCTATCTATCTATCTATCTATTGATCTCGAGAGTTCAAACTCAATTATTCATATTGATTGTGTATAAAATAGATAAAAAATTGTTCATTTTTAACTATTAATCTATTAATATTAATCCAGATGGTTTTGTTTTGGTACCTCTCAAATCTCACTTTAAGAAACTGACTCTAAAGTAATAAGTGAAAACTTTCGCTTCAGTTTCTAATTTAATAACAATAACATTACAAAGCTTTAATTATTATTCTGTAGGTTTTATGATATAGTCAGTTTGGTCATTCAAAATATTCATTTAAATACCAACCATGTGACTAGCATTGTGGTAGGCACTAAGGAAGTCATGTACAACAAGAAAAACATCCTTGTTCCAAAAAACACAGAATATGATGTAAAAGCAAACTAAAAAGTAATAAAAATAAAGTATGAAGGATATCATAATAGGGAAGCACAGGATATTATTTTAGTAACTTAAGTATTTTGCCTGCCACCCTTTTTCGTAGAGCACTGATAGGGTTTATGAAAATGCTTGCCCACAGAAATTCATGTAATCCATGCACTGTGCAAGCACACTAATATATTTTCTTAAATGAGTACTGCAAATGCATTGTCCTGCCTAGCATGAAATTAAGGTCTTGAGTTTCCATTTCTGGGGTAAGCTTTTTCAACTTCAGACATTTCTAAAAATGAAAAGATTCACATATTCAAAGGGTTTTTTGTAAATTTAATTTGATCTGATTGTTCATATAATGGTTTGAAAGTCAATGGAAAATGACGTTCACTTTCATGTTTTCTATTGTTCTAACGTAATAAGCATTTGTCCAATGCTGTAGCTTCAAAACAATATTAATAAGGGACTCTTTATGTTAATTTTTTTTTGATAGAGACAGAGAGAGAGTCAGAGAGAGGGATAGATAGGGACAGACAGGAATGGAGAGAGATGAGAAACATTAAATTTTCGTTGTAGCACTTTAGTTGTTCATTGATTGCTTTCTCATATGTGCCTTGACCGCAGGCCTTCAGCAGACTGAGTAACCCCTTGCTGGAGCCAGTGACCTTGGGTCCAAGCTGGTGAGCTTTTGCTCAAATCAGATGAGCCCATACTCAAGCTGGAGACCTCGGGGTCTCGAACCTGGGTCCTCCACATCCCAGTCCGATGCTCTATCCACTGCACCACCACCTGGTCAGGAAATAAGGGACTCTCTTATAGTTTCCTGGGTGTTCATTGTAGATGTTGGGAGCCTGTTGCAGATGCATCCAACTTTCTTTCACTCATGTAGAATAATAATATAATTCATAATAGAAATTCTGGTTCATATGTCTTTGACATAAACTCTTACCAATTAAGAAGAAAAACAACATCACAGATATACTGACTATTTATATTATTTTCTGGAAAATACTTCAATATGTCTCTTCCCTTTTTAATTCCTTACTTCAAAATTTGCAGTTTATTGGTAGTGGTTAAGGTGATATGGGGCAATAGCCTGGGAAAAATTTAACTTTTGAAATAAAGCACACACAGATTCTCTCTCTCTCTCTCTCTTTCTTGCTTTTTCTCTTTCCATTTCTCTAACACACACAGTTACTTGAAAACCTTTGAGTAAGAATAAATATCAGATTTGTAATTGCACATCTGTCAATATGTTACTGTGTTTTTAAGCTTTCTTCTGTCATCACTACCTAATATATTTCTTCTGAGGTATATGAGAAATGGAAGTATGGGGATGGTTTACTAATTGAATCTCAAGTTTTATAATCACTTTGTCCAACATTTTTTTCTCAAAAGTGTAAAAGTAATAGAGATCCATGAGGTGTAACAAATCAAGCAAATGTTAGAAAATAGAGATCAGCGGAGATTTTGGATCATTGCCATGTTATTGCTGATTTTTCACTTTCTATATTCTTTTTCCTTATTAATGGTAGGATAATGACTATTCATTCTACAAAAATAATATACTGTATAGAAAAGCAATGCTGCATAACCTCTTGTTACAATAAATAAGTTATATTATGGGAAAAACTGTGCTCTGATGGTTGAAAATCTAATACTTTGCTAACTCAGATCTCCTTTAACCCTAAGGGTGAGTATTCCCTGTTCTCAATTTCAGAATATTTGGTGGAGGTGCTGGGGGAGGCATTCTTGGATATGTGCTTTCTATTTCCTTAGAGATAATATTTAGGGACTGAGTCTAGTTTTAAAATATGTTTTTTTTTCTGTTCTGGGAAATCAAGAGGATTATTTACTTTGTACTCTGCTTATACATCAGAGAAAATTAGTGTTTATCTAATGATCTTAAATCTGTATAGAGTCCAAAATACCTACCCTGGACTCTGAATATATATTATAACATGCCCATACTTATTTTCTCTATGTTAAGTCATATATTTAATGTACCTATTTTTTAAATGAAAGTAAAACATATATGAATTTGAGAATCAAGCAGCCATAACAGGAGCTACTTAAATGCTATATTACTAAAAATCACTTTGATAAAGTTAAATTCACACCAAAGTTCTGAAGTAAAGGCTCATTTCAAAGTAAAAGGTAAATTATTAGTACTATTGCTTTGGCAATAATTTAATCAGGTTCCTCATGGTTTTAGGACCAATATCAAATAGTTTTTGTTTGTAACTTTCTTAGTTTTTAATTTACCTAAACAGGAGGGGTTTTTTTGAGTGCTTATCTTATTGATTTTAGAGAGAGAAGAAGAGAGAGACAGAGACAGGAACATGGGGCTGCTCCTGCATGTGCAGTGACCAGGGATCAAACCGGCAGCCTCGGTGCTGCGGGATGAAGCTCCAGCCAACTGAACTATATGGCCAGGGCAAAAGTGGTTCTTTTGTTTGTTTGTTTGTTTTTAAGTCAGTATAATGACTCTTTAGATAAGTGATCAGTAAACTATATCTCAGAGGCCAAATCCACCCTGATGCCTGTCTTTGTAAATTAGTTTTTATTGGAACATAGTCGCACCTATTAGTTATTTATTGTCTGTGGAGCTGGAGAAAGTGCTGTAGTTTGCAGAGGGGCACAAGAAAACATGCGGAGTGATAGAAATATTTTTTTATGATTTCATGGGTTCATTCATTAAAAAATAACTGATCAAATTGTTTGTTTTAAATATGTGCAAGCTAGTGACCTTCACTTACATTCCTAATAAGTGAAATAAAGAAAAAGCAGTATAGAGATAGCAATCTTCCTAAGTAAACAAACACAGAGTGCACACCTCAATACTGTATCATTAACTTCAACATATTTGCTATTATTCAATCAAATTGCCATAAAAAATTAAATCTTAATATGTATATGTATTTCATTAGGGACTACTAACAAGCTTTTCACCAACAATTAGCATCTCACAGAACATTCTTTGAGCACCACAGCTCTAAGAAATATAAAAGAAAGCTGAGTAAGTTTCCCTAGTCCTCAGATATATGACAGTTTGTATAAAAGTGAAATATTCACATAACTGTAAGACAGGCTGTCGTGTGATTCCAGACAGTGATTTAGGGCTTGTCAGTAGACAATAGAAGGAAAAGCAGCAAGGTCTTTAGATTCAGGCTGGAATTCAAACTCAATTTCTTTCGTTTTTCTCCTCTTAGACTCAAGGCAAGTTAATAACTGCTCAGAGTCAGTTTTTTCATAAGAGGAAATGATATAAATAATATTCCTTCCATGAAACTGGTGTATCTCTACTGGGCAATGTGCATGTAGTAGATATTCACTAAATATTTGTTAGCTGAATAAAACCCCTAAAAAATATCAGTTCCAGAGTTGCTAAGCAACTTGCTAGAATATAGTCATTACTGACTACTGCTAACTTCCTGCTGGCTTGTGATTCCTGTCTGATGGCTGGATTTAAAACCTTTTTTAAAATATGAGTCATTTAATTGGAAAACGCTACACTACTATTATAAACAGCATTTGTAAGGTTCAGAATTTATGTGTATGTCAGAAGCAAACATTTGTTTTATACATATATTCTACTTTTTTGGAATAAAAAATATTTCTAAAAGTATATATATATAGCCTGACCAGGCGGTGGTGCAGTAGATAGAGTGATGGACTGGGATGCGGAAGACCCAGGTTCGAGACCCTGAAGTCGTCTGCTTGAGCACGGACTCATCTGGCTTGAGTAAAAAGCCCACCAGCTTGGACCCAAGGTCGCTGGCTCCAGCAAGGGGTTACTCGGTCTGCTGAAGGCCCACGGTCTAGGCACATATGAGAAAGCAATCAATGAACAACTAAGTTGTCACAATGAAAAACTGATGATTGATGCTTCTCATCTCTCTCTGTTCCTGTCTGTCTGTCCCTATCTATCCCTCTCTGACTCTCTCTCTGTCCCTGTAAAGAAAAAAATCATAATAAACAAATAAAAAATATATATATATATATGTGTGTATATATATATAAAAGTATATATATAATAAAAGTATATATATAATAAAAGTATATATAATATATATATTTATGTCTATTTCTTTAACAATTATTTGCTATAATACATTGATGGAATATGTATTAAATGTAATTTTCATGGTAATATATTGTGTAAAGTAAAAACATATCCTGTAGTTTTGGAGGGTTTTGTATTTCCATAAAACAGGGATCTGACAGAATCTCGCAGCACTTACCAATGTTAGGTGTACATGTCTCCATTTCTCCATTTGTAAAACAGCATTAATGACAATCTTGCATGTACTAGGATCGGGCTCAAGCAATTTTTCCATAATAATCTTATTTAATCCGCATAACTAACCTACAAGATTAATACTGGCATAACCACTGTACAGAATAAGAAATAGGCTAACAAAGGCCTTCCCACATGGGGAGTGGCAAATAGAGAAACTCACTCAAATCTATTTAACGCCTCATTTTCTGAGCTTTCTTCTGCACTGAATTGCTCATTATGTGAGGTTTTTTCCATATTTACAATTCTTTTAAGATTTTTATTATATTATTTATTTATTTATTAGATTTTATTTATTCATTTTTAGAGAAAGAGAGAAGTGGGGGAGGAACAGGAAGCATCAACTCCCATATGTGCCTATATCAGGCAGTCCCAGGGTTTCGAACCGGCGACCTCAGAGTTCCAGGTTGACACTTATCCACTGAGCCACCACAAATCAGCAATATTTACAATTCTAATCCTGACTTGCTGAGTCAAAGACTTGGCAGCAGAATGAGTTACAACACCTTTGTAAAGCAAAAGTCTGAGTTGCCCAAATTCCCCTAATTCAATGAGGTTTTCCAAAGATATTAATAGAATTTTCAAACATTTGGAGCACTCATATCTCTAGATATCTGAAACTCAATAAATTGGAGTTACCCATGGCTTGTTTCTATAAATCAGTGGTTCTTAACCTTTTTTGAGGTACCGAACCCACCAGTTTCATAGAAGCATTCACTGAACCCTTCTTTAGTGATAAATAAAATATGATTTTTTTTTTCCAAATTCAAGACATAGGTATATGTTTTTTTACTGGTGCACAAAATGGGCCGTGCATGAACATCACCTTGCTCAAAGAACAAAAGCAACAAAGTGCATGAACTCACACAAATTACGGTATTACTTTATTCTGGCCTCCGCGGCAGAGGCTTCTCCGAACCCCTGAGACTGACTCATCGAACTCCTAGGGTTCAATAGAACCCAGGTTAAGAACCACTACTATAAATGATGAAGAGACCTGTTCTTAATATTCTTGAAATTTATGGCCAGTAAGAATTTTTGATATTTATTATTTAGAAAAAATGTAAGTGGAATTGTCCCCTTGACCTCTCCCTCCTTACTCTCCAAATATTCTTGAGAATGAGTTAGAAAAAATGAGTAGCAATCCCATAAATACTCTGAATTCATTCTACATGAATTTCTTGAAATCTTTTCCAGGTTTCCAAAGCCTTACACAAATTTGAGCCCCTCAATATTTTCTTTTTCTTACTTTAATGTTTATCAATTAATGCTATTTTTATAAAACATTAGTTAAATACTGTGTATTTGGCCTGTGTAAACAAAATTATTGACAAAAATTTTATAATACAGCTAGTGATAAAGAGGGCAGGAGTCCTGTTTTCCTGATTGCTGGCTGTGTGACTCTGAGCAAACCTTTGTGTGCCACAGTTTTTTTATATGTTGAATAGGAATAATAATGGTACCTGTCTGATAACATCGTTTTGAGGTTTGAGGTAATATTTTTAAAAACACTTAGGCCATGCATACTTTAGTATATAGACAGCTCTGAATGTATTTACTTTTGTTAATCTGTTTCATTTGTATGGATTTGAAACATTTTTGTGAATCTGTTTTTTCACCTTTTTTGAACAAAAGAATAGAGAGTGAAAGAAAAAGTGTATTAGGAAAGGAGGTCGAGAGGAAAAGAGAGTGAAGAAGAGAGAAGAATGAAGGAAGGAAGGTGGGAAGGAGGTGTGAAACAAGAGGTTGGTTAGGAGCACACTTAAGTCTTTTCTAGTTCTAACATGCTATAACATATAATAAAAACTGTATACTCTTTCAATTTCATATTCATGCATGTTACATATATCTATATATCTTAGGCAGTTTAAATTGCTAGTGACTCTTATAGACTTAGTAAAACAATTTTCTACTTACAACCATGTACACTCCCTGATATATAACTGAGCTTAAATAGGATAATTGCCTTGGATGCAGTTAGAGTATCATAACTTATCTGCAGTACATTTATCTTCAGAAGGTCCAAATGTATACGTTTTCTACCACATGAAGCTTATTTTTCTATATTATATTTATTTTGGCCGGGTTGTAGTTTAAAAGCAACTGTGAACATTTTCTTCCTTCAAGTGCAACATGAATGTTTTCTTTGCACACGATTTCATGTTAAGGTAGCCTAACTAATGCAAGAGAAAATTGCTAAGGCTTTCTGGGAAAGTAGAGTTGAAGATTGCTTTTTTTATGGTTTCACTTAAATCAGAATTACAGGCATAATCTGAATATGAACTTTTTCTAAGATTAACAATTTTTTAAATGCTGATCATTATGCTAATGGTTCTCTACAATTTTAATGTATTACAAAATGTCTTAGTAAGAACTTGTGAATTTTATATTTTCCTTAGTCTTCTAGTTTCAGTTTTTTAAAGTATTATTGTAGATTAATAGTAATATCTGATATATATCTTTATAATGACTTAGAGAAAATGACAGCAGAATACAGGTATGTTTGGCTGGCTCTAAGTTGAATTCTGACCTGGGCTGTTGATTGGAAATTTTACCCATGGCCTTTTGCTGTGGGCTTCCTCAAAACATGCCAATGGTGTCCCAGAAGCAAGTGTTTTCAGAGAACCAGTGGGAAGCTTTTTTGCCTTTCATAACCTACCTTCAGAAGTCACATGATGTCGCTTCTGCCATGAATTTGAGCCTGCCCAGTTACAAATGGTGGGAAGGGTTCTCATAACACCACCTCTCAATAGAAAGAGTGACAAAGCCCCATTGTAATAAAAGCATACACAATGCCAGATACTGCTGCAGCCATCATTGGAAAATGCAGTCTTCTATATTGGTATAAAAAAGAATGAAGTCCATTGTCAGCCGTTATGGCTCTTCATACTGTATTTTTTACTACACTGACTTTAATTCTATCAATAATTTCAAAATTTCACCAGGACCAACATTATAAATGAACCATAGTGTCAACATATCATGCCATTGTACTTGTGCCTTTTACAATGGAAGTTAACATGATCTTATAATTCATTGTAGACAAATAATCAGTGTTCTGTCCTTTAGGTTTGGCCAAAGAAAACAAACAAAACCTCCCTTAGTTACAGTAGCTAAACAGCCAACAGAAGAATATGTCTTTATTGCTTTCCAGAGAAAGTGTGGAACAACAATACTAATCTGCATCAAATAATAGTATATCTCAGTAGCTGCCCCAAACTTCCTGGGCTCCCTCTTGTACACTGGCTTTGAGGGGTAATTCTCAAATTATTATCCATTACCTCCTGCATGAGAATCATTGAAGGCAGGATCAGCCAACTACAGCTAACAGGCTAAATCTGGCTGAAACCTATGTGGCTCAGTTTGCTAAGAATGACTTACATTTTTAAACACTTGCAAAAAGCAAAAGAACACATATAATAACAAAATTAATAACAAACAGACTAAATATGTGATAGAGACCACCAAAGCCTAAGTATTTGCTATCTGGCTTTAGACTGAGAACATTTGCCGACCTAGAATACTTGATATAAATGCAAATTCCTCAGTTTTACCACTGAGTTATTGTAAAGCCAGTAGCTGTGGCCACCATCACAGCCACCTGACTTTTACAGGTTCACATTTAATTTGGACATATGGTAATGAAACTACGGAGTCAAGAACTGGAGGGCCATTACCTTTATTCTTAGCTTGCAATCAGCAAGTGAGTAAACACAAACACACTCATTCAGTGCTCACAAAGCTACTGACACATCTGAGTTTTTCTAAAATCAAAGGCCCCCACCAGTCTTATCTCAACACCAGGCCATCTTGACTGTGTCCTCCCCTCCAACCACATGGCCTCTCTCCCCTGGAACAGCATGATCTCTCCCCTCTCTACAATCACGTGGCCTCTCTCCCCTGGAACAACATGGTCTCTCCCCTCTCTACAATCACGTGGCCTCTCTCCCCTGGAACAACGTGACCTCTCCCCTCTCTACAATGACATGGCCTCTCTCCCCTGGAACAACGTGATCTACTCCTTTTCAAAATAGCCTCCTAGCTCCTCCTTTTAAAGCTTTTCCGCAGGACAGCCCCTCCCCCAGCACTCATTAGCATAACCAAGGCCCTTCCCAAGCATGAAGGTAACCACTGCTCCATGTGGGCAACACCATTTTTAATTAAAAGTGAACAAAACCAAATAACACAGATTCTATAAACTTATTTGCCCAACATTTATCAAATATGAATTTTGTGGCAGGGTGGCAGTGGGTGGGATAGGGTTTGCAGTGGGTTTGGGGAAACCGTATCTCTGAGAAATTCCCTGAGACTTTTTTTTATATCTGGTAATTTTTTTAATTGATTTTAATTTATTGTTTACAAAGATTCTAGTGTTGCTATCTGGTAAATTTTTGGTTGCTCACAAGTGTTTGGAAACACGCTCAGTTTCAGTTTGGCTAGTTTTTCCAATTAGCTAATTTTCAGTATTATTTATTGCTGTGTAAATAAAGCATTGGCACGGTTCTGTTCAACACAGTAGATTTTGTTGTATCATAGCCAAGAAGTACTGAGTTGAAAGTGAGCTTTCTTTTCCTGAAAGCAAAGATCATTTCACGTTTGGGCCTTGACACTTTTGACATTTCCTGGAGCTATTTGCAGTATTCTCAAAGATGAAAAAGCCCCTTTCAAAGTTAATAGTAAATTCTAGGAGGCAGTATCCTAAAGTATTAAGGTTGTGAACAACTTTGTTTTTGTCAACAATTTTGAAATAACTTTAGTATACAAGTGTAAAAGATTAGTTAAATTATACTATATTCATACTATGGCATGTTTAGCAGTCATTAAATGGTGCTATAGAAAAATCATTAATAAAGTAGACGGAAGGTCATACTGAAAGTAATATTTAAGTAGGTTATATCAACAAGGTGTAACAATTCCATTTGTGTTAAAAAGCTATGTCTGTTTCTATGTCTCCATGTCTTTATCCACCTATGATCTGTCCATCTTCTTATATATCTAATTTACTTTCCACCTATCTGCTTAGAGAAAGGATGGAGGGACGGAGAAAAAGATATTAAGGGAAAGAATAGAGGAATATATACCAAAGCATTAATAACAAATCTGCTAACTTCTACTTTTGTAATAAAGAAAAGGAGTATTATATTAAAAAGAAAATAATACTTAAAATCTCAAATTACCGAGTTTTCTAAATTGAAAACCTATAATAAACCTCTACGTTGGGTAAAAAGTACTCAAAATGGTTAAAAAATATTTTCATGAGTAATGATTTACAGGAGACAGACAAGACTAAAACAAAAAGATTAAAGTAGTAATTATTATATTTTCCAATTAAAACAGCAAGCTTGGGACAGTTTTCTAGATGATATAGTAAGAATAAACCTCCAAGCTTATTATGAACCAAAATACTAACAGGTATGACACAACTAATTCCACTAAGATGACACCTCTCCCTCCCTACACCCCACCCTCTCAAATAAACAGCTTATTGGATTTATCACTTCCAAACGCTTAAAGGGAGGTTATACTTGAACAAATAATTATGTATTTGCACTACACAATAATTTGTCTGTGTTCTTTTTCGCTTCCCCTCTAAATCTTGTTTTTTAAATTGACAACTGGATAACAAGGCTACAGATCTTTAGATAAAATTAAAGAGTTCAGGTAGTAAAAAGCTGCTTTTTCTTTTTCCTTTTTGGTATGAAGATATCTTGAACATTAAATGCTGTAATAAAAATAAACTTACATTATATTATTCTTGCCTCAAAGTGTTTAGCAAAACGCTGCAAAATATTTTTTATAAATATTTGTTGGTAAATAGTTATCTTTCTGTTATCACATTTCCATTCTTGTTGCTATAGTATTTTCTTCCTCAAAACTATTATTAGTCCAGCCCTGGCTGGGTAGCTCTGTTGGTTAAAGTGTTGTCCCTATCTGCCAATATTACAGGTTTGTTCCCATGTCAGGGCACATACAAGAATCAACTAGTGAATGTATGGATAAGTGGAACAATGTTCAGAAGTGTCCCAGTGAAAGTGTTCAATAATACGTCACATTAGAGCCAATCCATTTCCTTACGGGACATTAATAAGCTCATAATGGCAGGGGGTATTCATTTGGGGCTGCTAAATATATTTTCAGATTTAATTCTCACAATAACCCTGTGGAGAGTTACCATTATTATAATAATGCTAGTTTTACAGACAAGAAACTGAGGCATTAAAAGTGTAGGGATGCGCTCAAGTTGTATGGCAATGGGTATAGGAAGCAGTATTCAAATTTGTTCTATTTTCAGAATTCACAATCTCAACTGTTATACTACATTCCCTTCTGGTTGAAATCATTTTTTTCAATTAGTTTAAGTATATGGAAACTGGATTATTAAGACTAGATTATTCATTCATTCATTCATCCCTTAATTCTGCCTTCATTTATTAAAAACATGTGTACTGACTCTTTGCTTTGCAGACACTGCCCTAGACACTAAGGACACACTGGCAAAGAAAGCAAAATATCTACTGTTATTGAGTTAACACACAAGTTTCAGGAGCTGGACATTTATTATGTGCTTTCATGGTGACATCTTGCAGATATTTTGATTGTACCTCCTATGTACAATTAAAACAAGCTTGCCTGGGTGAGTCGGAAGGGAAGATGAAGCCATGAATACACTACACATAGCTGATGAATAGTGACCATTTCTCTGGACCTTGGCACCAGGCAGTCATTTAATTCAGAACATATATCAAGTGTCCACCAGGTGCCAGGCTCTGTGGTGAGCTTTTCTTCGGAGCAGGCATACCACATTACTTTCAAAACAGCAAGAAGAGAGGGGCATCTCTACTTTCTATTTCTATTATTTATAAGTGAAATAAATCACATTTTTAATTACCTTTTTTCTTGATAAACACCAAATGCACTCAGAAACACACTCTGTCCCCAGTGGTTCGGCTTTGAGGAAATTAAGGTACTTAAAGCTAAATTATTAACAAGTCTTTTACTTTTGTCTATCATTGTGTTTAGAGGAAGACTCTTAGGTAGATTTTAATGTCACTGTTCCTTGGAGTCTATTTAGATATGGCCTTGGTATATTCTACCAGGGGTTTTGACTCTATTAGATGTGACCTATTTAGCAGACTTCTTCTTTGCAACATCCTACCTGCTCAGAAGGGGATCAAGCCCACTGTAGTAATCATTCAGTTTGAGTACTGACAAAACAAATAAGGACACTGGAGAATTTTATTAAGCCTGACATGCAATGTTTGGGGCATTTTAATCACCGAAAAAAAATGAGTTATCTTCCTCTCCTCCTTCTGTTAAAGCACTTGGGAAAAGTTATGGAGATGTAACTTGAATTCAACTGTTTGTAGCTCTATGAAAGGTTAAATTTGCATAAAATTAATTCATTAAATGAAAACTGTACTATATTGAGGCTACATCATATTGTGATTGACTAAAACTTCATGTCCTAGATTGACAGACTTAGTTGCATTTAGATAATGCTGGTAAATATCAGGAGACCCTATTAAAAAGATTCAAAAAGTTGAGGAGGTCACACCAACTGGGTACTAACTTTTTGGTTAAGTTCAGTTAAGGCAATATATTGTATGTGTCTACAGTGAAACATATTTTTTTGGCCCCATGAAATATAATTTAATATGCTCAATAGATAAATCTCTAACTTAAACTAAGAACCATGAAAATGAAGATCCAAGAACACAATAGAGAATGTTAAAATGATACGCACTAGCCTAGTAAAATGTGAATGGGAAAATTTGATGACCTGAGTGGTTTGCTGTGACTCTTCTGTCACAGGAATCTGCTGAGTTAAAAGACATTGTAAGAGACTTTCATAAAACATTTATATATGTAATTAAAGATTCTTTAAGTTAAGAGTTGGGATATGCATCTTCTAGATAATTTATTGATTTTGCAGATTTAATTGTGGTTAGTGTAGATTTCTGAAATCCCTATATCCATTAACAATAACATACTATTTATTTTTTATGGGCTCCTTATAAAAATTCTTCCAGAATCTAAATGTAATTCAAAGCATAAAATTCATTGCTTAACAAAATGTAATTGGAAACACTTTTTCTTGGTCCTAGAAAAGATTTAAATGGTTATTCAAGTAATGTAAATGGTACAGTAAAAAGTATGGCCTCAGACCATTAGTTATACCATTGTCTTCTATTTATATGTCACCTTTTCTTGAAATAAAACTATGAGGGGAAGCAGAGTTGACCACCCAAAAATATGCCTTTTGGGATATTGATTATTTTAAGCTGGATAGTTTTAAGAAAAGAAAGACTCTGGGAAAACTTTTGACCTTCCCTCAAATGGCTAAATGAATTTAGAGAGAAGAACTAATCCAAGAATGGAGATATCATCACAGCTAACTATAGTTTAATATAAACTAGTGTGTGATAGGGTAGAGTCTAGCAAGGTCATTTTGACCAAAGTTTTCTGTCTCATTGTTAAAGATAGCCTAGCAAACATTTATCTGTTTACCTAACGTTTGCTGTCCATCTTAATGTTAATTGCCTTCCTCCCCTTAATCCCAAACCATACCCCACCTTCCCTTTTTCTGAGATGGCACTTACACCTTAACTGCCCCATTTGTCCTCTGTCTTATATTCATATGGAACCATCATATGTATATTCATAACAATTCGGTCATTTTCTTCTGTTGTCTCATCTTAATTTGAGTATTATTCCACCCAAAATAACTTATAGAGGTAGAAGAAAAATTATTTTCCCTCCCCGACAGCTACAAATGCAATTCACTACAGATTTTAAAAGTTGTCAAGTGTACCATGTAAGGAGTTTCTACCAATTTCCACAGTTATTTTAAAAACAATCTCTTTTAGCCTGACCAGGCAGTGGCGCAAGGGATAGAGCATTGGCCTGGGAAGCGGAGGACGCAGGTTCGAAACTGGGGCTCATCAGCTTGAGTGCAGGCTCATCTGGTTTGAGCAAGGCACACCAGCTTGAGCCCAAGGTCGGTGGCTTGAGAAAAGTGTCACTCAATCTGCTGTAGTGACCCCACTCCCCACCCCTGTCAAGGCACATATGCGAAAACAATCAATGAACAACTAAAGTGCCCCAAGGAAGAATTGATGCTTCTCATCTCTTTCCCTTCTGGTCTGTCTGTCCCTATCTGTCCCTCTCTCTGCTCTCTGTCTCCGTCATACACACACACACACACACACACACACACACACACACAAACACACACACACACACACCAAAAAAAAAAAAACCAAAAAATAAAGCAAAATATATATGACTTTTACATTCAGTGCCAAATAAAATAAGTTCAGAAAAGGTGCCCAGCTGATTTTCTCATTGAAGACCTTAACAACACGTGCCTGCATGAATATTCTATTCAAGTTTCTCTTTAAATTTTGGAAGGCAGTGAAGGAGTTGGGAATGTAATGATTTGAATATATTAGGGATCAGCCAACACATCTGTTTCTTTTTCTTAAGTTTCTACAGAGAACTAATGATGACACCCCTTAGACACAGACAATGACTAAACAAAGCTTGTCTGGTTGGCTTATTCATACCTTTGCCCCAGAGGGTGGAGTGTAGACAAGAGTGTTAAATAAAGAAAAGGAAAGAAATCAGTGCATAAGGTACATGGATTCTGAGGCAGAATGCAGGAGGATAATAGCCAATTTGTTTGTTCAGTGTTTCTCTAACTAGCGAGGACCCTGTTCAGCTGAGTCCTTCCTGACATACCGTGGAATAAGAGGTTCATCTTCAGACAGCTTCCCAACAAAAATGGGATTCAAATGGAGATACTGAGGTGAAACAGTAATATTTGTAGATTCTCTGGAATTAAAGGGAATGATGAAGGGGAATTCACACTTTTCTGGACACGAACCATTCCTCCTCCTTTTCTAGGATTTCACTCTGTCGGTACTCACCACTTTCCTGTCTGTACCTTCACACACTCTCTGCTGTGGTTCTTTAAACTCTTTTCAATTATGTATAAAGAATGTTTAGCAAAAAAATCTTTTCTTACAGCACCACTTTAGCCAAAAAACTGGTAACAATAGATGTGACAAGCATCCTTTCCTCGTTCTAAAGATTGATGTTAGTCACTGCAACTGTCCTACTGATGGGGGTCTAGCAGCCCTGCAGCTCAGCCCAGGAGACAACTGCCTTGACAGCCAGGGGAGCACATACCAGCCTTTCTTTGTCTTTCTCTTCTCTTTGTGGTGAGAGCAACGGCCAGCAGGAGGCGTCTGAAGGAGGTGAGAAAGAGGCCAAGGAGAGTAAAAGGAGAGATCAAACCCCTCCTTGTCCCTGCTGGCAACTGGAAAAGCAAGAAGCTTGTTACTGTTTGCTGGACACATGTCTTGATTTTAATTAAACTGTACATTTTAATGATGAAAAAGAGATGATTATGCAATTCTAAAGCATCCCAAGCTATGACTAATATTCAAGATAATATCTAGAGGCTGAGGAGGAAGACCCAACAGAAAAAGTTTAAAACTGATTGAAGAAAAAAAGGTTATCACTTGAGTATAATTGTTGAGTGTGTCCTAAGAAATAGACCATTGGCCCGTGTGTTTTTTTGTATTGTTTTTTAAATTTATTTTTAGGGTGACTTTGGAATCTTTAAATGACTAGCTTATTAACTTTGAGAGGGAACAGAGTAATAGATTCATTCTCCTGGCTGTTTTCAAGATGGAAATATGAGTAAGGAAGTTCAATGAATTGAATAAAGGAGGCTTTGAGGATCAGTGTGTCTAAATTAGATTAATGGGAGAGAATGAGTAAGGTGGGGGGGGGGCAGAATTCCGTGTGTGTCTAATTAATTCATGACCCAACTTGTAACGTCTGAATGAACCTTGACAAACTAATTTCTTCCCTGTTGCCGATGTTTGCTAAATAATGGTTCCTTTCTCTGGACATCCTTTGTGTCCCTGACATGAAAAACACCTCCTCCTGTGCATTACAACTTCTATGCAACCTTTTACCACACCATAGTCAGCCTTCGCCCCTGGATGGAACTGACATTTTGTTTTGGAGTTGTTTTTTTCTTTGTTTTTTTCAACATTGAACAATATACAGACTTCTTTCATAGTCCCTTTACTGCTTTACTGCAACTCTTTATTTTTTAGTCTGTCTTTGTCTAATTAATGAGTGAGCTCTTTGAGGGCAGGGACCTTGCCATATTTCTATTCATATTCTTAAAATTTAATACCATGCCTAGAGTACACTAGATGCTCAATAACTGTTTATAGAATAAATGAAAGAGTACATTTAAAGAGTGACTTTTCCCTCAGAATGAGTGGAGACCTGATAGATGGTCCAAAGTGACAGAATACCAAGCAAAGGTAAAATTCAGGTATTATTACCAAGAAACTCCAACATTTGTTACATAATTAGCCTTTTCAGTCCTCCAGAGTTAAAGATTAGTTCATCAGTTATTGAAATGAAAACAGAGTGATTCAGTTACTAATTGCATATGCATTCCAATTTATTCATCTTTTAGTTTATTTTTCCTCAGTTACCTTTAATATGAAATAATACCTAGCACAAGTAGAGTTATGCAGTTGAAATTTTTTAAAAATACTACATTTATACATTTCTTTTGTTGTTTTCCTTTTTCTCCTCGCATTGCAAATAGGGTAATGTGTTTATTGAAACTGGAATAAATTTTAATTTTTGATGAGTTCCTTCAATATTTAGACTACTTATGTTCAATCAGTGTGAATTTGGTAAAGACCATCTTATACAATCATAGTAAATTTAATTATATTTGTTGTTGCTTGTAGATAATGTGATTGCTTATATTCACTTTCTTACATGAGGCATTTATAAGCACTTAGCTATGCAATCTATTGTTTGTAGTAACTATCTTTCAAAAATCAATTATTTCCATAGTCTTGGTGTGTTCTCTTGAAATGCAACCCACAATCTTATTCTATTTGTGTTTTGATAGTGGAGGAAAAAGTGTAATATAGGAAAATGGAAAATAAATTTGATAGACATCTGCCTTGAGAGTAACTGTGACAACATGTCCTTAAAATTGTTTCATGATAGTGTACTTGGTGATACTGTAATATAGCAGGTTTTAGTTTGCAGAAACCATGCCAATTTTCAGCTGCTATAGCAGTAGCATATGTGTTTGTTTGGGGCTCTTAGGGACTCAGCTGGCATGATGTTATTGGTGAACTACTTGAAAGCTATTCACAAGGCCATGTAGGAGTATTGACTACCAGAAAATTGACATTGTAAATGCCTTGAAATCACATATAAATAGGTTCTAATATTGGAGCTTATTATTTTGTAGATAAAGCAGATTCTGTTTGTGTCTTGTACTACACACAGGTCCTAGAAATAAACAACTGGCAACTGTTCTAAGAAATTATATCACAGAGACGCATTGCAGGGGTGATTCCCAAAACTTTAATAATATTGATGGGCATGGTACATTGGGGAATTACTCTGAAGAATGATTCATTGTGTCCCTCAGAAATATACCAAAGTGTACTGTGTGAATATGTTCATTAAATGGTGATCTGGAGAAAGCAAAGAATTGAAAAAGTTAGCAGGTTTTTCTGGAAGCTTGTCTGCTGCATGGCAAATGATAATTGGTTATGTCCAGGCAAAGTGAAATTGCGGAAGCATTAGGAATGGAGTCTCTTTATTTCAGTGATCATATACCCAAAGTAACATCTTTAGTACATGTGACTTAATTGAATATAGGCTGAATCACTCATCTCTTTAGATTATATCATTTAATTATTTTATTTTATTATTATTATTTTTAGATTATATCATTTAAAAAAAACAAACCAATCACATAGATTTGTTATAAGAACTTGTGCTACCTAATGTATTGACATTCATTGCTCTTGACAAGATTTGTCCTTATTTTTGCAGCAAATCCTTAAGGTTAATTGCTGCTTAAAGGGTCTGTTCATTCTGTTTCCTGGCCAGTCCATGATGGGTTTTAAGTTTGTTGATGTGCTGATGGAAATCTTGGGGGATGCGGGTGGCTACTAAAGTGATGTAGACTCTGTGGGGGACGATTGGACCTAGCTGGAGTTAACTTCCATGAGGTCTATTTTAAGATAAAATGAATTAGACATGCTATCAGGCAATAAGAGTTAAAATCTATATTCTACATTAACCATATTGTTTATTTTTCATAAGCTACTTAATTGTTTTATTCCTCAGGGTCCACTTTTATAAAATTGTGTGGTTGTAAAACTGTGAAGTCTTTTTTAGTTCTATTCATATGTGATTCAAAATTAGCATAGATACTACTGGAGTTAAATAACTTCAATTCCTTCTTTTCCTGGGAATATATCTAGACTACAGTTTCTAATTCTCCTTACAATGAATGGCTAAATCACTGAGCTCTAATAATGGAACGTGATCATAAGTGATGTGTGTAACCTCAGGACAGGGCAGTTAAGAAGCAGGTATACTGTTTGGCCTTCTTTCTACTTTTGCTAATGACCACAAGGCTTTGGAAGTGGCAGAATCACAAGATGGAAGTAACTTTGGGACCCTTAATCACCATCTGGGAGAAGAGTTACCCTTTGATCAAGAATATCCATTTTGAATTTAGTATCAATAAAAAGCATTTGAGACTTGAATGTTTATATTAAATTATTACTGTGACTAATAATACCCAAACTAATAATTTGGGACTCTCTAATTATAAGATAATGTGCCAATTAGAAGTCTTCTCCATTTTACACATAGAAAATCATACAGACTCTGCTACAAAAATGTCAGAACTAATGAATGAATTTGTTAAGTTGCATAATACAGAATTAGCTGTGTGTTTCTGTGTAAAACTATAACAACAAAACCTAGGAAAAAGATTAAAGAAAACCAATCAGGTATTAATAGCCTTTATGGGAAAGCATTCATTTCAGCTGTGAATAGACAGGAGTTTTGAAACATTTCTTTGATGATATTAAAGAAACAAATGCTATTATTTTTCAAAAGCTAACATCTCTAAGTTATTTAGATTTCCTGAAAACGACTTGTAGTACAGGGTGTTAGAAGTTCCTCTAAGTAGCCTAGGTGGCAGACTTGCCTTTTGAAAGGATAAAGTCAAATGCTATAGGTTACTACCATGGGCTTGTCTCATAAGTATACATTTTATATATATACTTGTAATATATAAATGTAATTATGCAATGCTAGTTTCAGCAAACTACAGAGCAAGATTCAATATGATTTAGTTGGAAATCTCACTTAATATATAGCAGAGTTACTCTAACTGATGTGAAGTAATATTTACAGGTACTGAATCCAGCAATATCTACAGTGAATATCAGAAGCGGCCAAAGATTATATACTACTTTACTAAGGGGAGAGGGCACCTGAAACAAACAAACAAGCAAACAAACAAAAAGTGTGTAAACAATGTTTGCAGATGATGCTCAAGATGAGCCTTATAGATGAGGATAAGTAGATATTCAGGAAGAGTAAGGACCTTATCATGGAAATTGTTTTCTATTGTGAAAAAAGGAAAACTCTCTTAGATGGAAATCCAATTTAAAATACATTTTTGTGTACAAAATTGGGAAAGGATGTAAGGATTCTTTGTAATGTTGCTTTAAGAGCAGGCTTAAAGGCAGGAATTTCATGAAAGCCCTGGAAATGATAAAAAAAAAAAATTAAATATTGAGTAAGTTGGAGAAAAAAATAGTTTTCTATTTTAATTAATTCTTAAAACAGTAGCCAGGATAAGAAAAATGGTGGGCTCATCAGACACTTGAACTAGAACAGACACTATAGATTCTGTTTAACTCTAGTAATCTATCTTCAAGGTAAAGATTGTATAACATGCTCACATCCCATAATTACTAGCAGTACAGGGATTATATTGAGCATTTGAAAGTATGAGTGGATATCTGGCAGGCTTTTCCCTCATTTTACAGTTAGAGCTTTATATCCAAACTTCCCCTCTGATGATTTGTATGATACATATGTAAAACATGCATAACATTTATTATGAACTAGATACAGTTTTACTTGGTTTACAGATATTAATTCATGTGGTTCTCCCCACAACCCTGGACCAACAGAGTTTGCATTTCAATATTCAGATTTATTGTTGTCTCCTCAGCACTGAGGAGGTCTTCGTGATGTGTGATAGTATGTCACTATTGATATTAGGTAATAGAAGACACTTGAGGCTTCTTTCTGTAAAAAAATTTAAGAATTTGACAACTGATATTTGACAAAGGAGGAAAGAACATACAATGGAGTAAAGACAGCCTCTTTAACAAATGGTGTTGGGAAAATTGGACATCTACCTGCAAAAAAATGAAACTAGACCATCAACTTACACCATTCACAAAAACAAATTCAAAATGGATAAAAGACTTAAATGTAAGCCGTGAAACCATAAACATCTTAGAAGAAAACATAGGCAGCAAGCTCTCCGACATCTGTAGCAGCGGTATATTTGCCGATTTATCTTCATGGGCAACTGAAATAAAAGGCAAGATAAACAAATGGGACTATATCAAACTAAAAAGTTTTTGCACAGCTAAAGACAATAGGAACAGAATAAAAAGACAAACCACACAATGGGAGAACATATTTGACAGCATATCTGATAAGGGGTTAATAACTAAAATTTATAAAGAACTTATAAAACGCAACACCAGGAAGACAAACAACCCAATCAAAAAATGGGCAAAAGAAATGAATAGAAATTTCTCCAAAGAGGACATACAGATGGCCAATAGGCATATGAAAAAATGCTCAACATCACTAATCATTAGAGAAATGCAAATTAAAACCACAATGAGATATCACCTCACACCAGTCAGAATGGCACTTATCAGCAAAACAACACAGAATAAGTGCTGGCGAGGATGTGGAGAAAAGGGAACCCTTCTGCACTGCTGGTGGGAATGCAGACTGGTGCAGCCACTGTGGAAAACAGTTTGGAGATTCCTCAGAAAATTAAAAATCGAACTGCCTTTTGACCCAGCTATTCCACTTTTAGGAATATACCCTAAGAACACCATAGCACTGTTCGAAAAGAAGAAATGCGCCCCCATGTTCGTGGCAGCATTGTTCACAATAGCGAAGATCTGGAACCAGCCCAAGTGTCCGTCAGAAGACGAGTGGATTAAAAAGCTATGGTACATATATACTATGGAATACTACTCAGCCATAAGAAACGATGACATCGGATCATTTATAACAAAATGGATGTACCTTGATAACATTATACGGAGTGAAATAAGTAAATCAGAAAAAAAGAAAAACTGAGAACAGCACGATTACATACATAGGTGGGACATGAAAGTGAGGGTATGAGACATGGACAAGAGAGTGGTGGTTATGGGATGGGGGGAGGGAGGGAAGAATGGGATAGGGAGGAGGGGAGGGACGCAGGGAAAACCAGATTGAAGGTGACAGAGGACAATTTGACTTTTGGTGATGGGTATGCAACACAATTGAATGATAAGATAACCTGGAGATGTTTTCATTGTACATATGTACCCTGATTTATTGATGTCACCCCATTAGAATTAATAATAATAAAATATATATAAAAAAAAAATTAAGAATTTATTTGAGCCAAACTGATAACAATTGCCAGGAAGTAAAATTTCAATGGATTAAAAAAAATGCTTCATAGAATGGCATTTTGGCAGTTTATCTTATACATTAGAATCAAAGAGGGAGGTGAATGAGGATTACATGAAATTCACTGGTGGCAAATTAGGGAAGCAGGAGAGAGCAAAGATAGTTTGACAGTAACATCATGAGTTATTATGAGCCAGAGCCACCTGGTTAAACAACTCAGAGATTCCTGCATTGTACATAGGCCACTCTTCTCAACCGTGTTACCACCAAATCATTATTTCTATTTTTAATGGCATTCATTGTTTCTAGTTACTAGTACACATGATTTTTAAAGGCTGCAGTTACCAGTCTGTCTCAGCTGTGGATAAAGGTTTTCTATTGCCTTTAATTTCAAAACAGAGAAGTCTCACAAGTAGACCAGAGAAAATATGAGGTAGAAGAGAGTTGTGGTGGAAGTCACTGATGCACAGAAGTTAGGGAAAGGTGAAGCTGTGGGATGCATTAGCTGAGGAGGTGCTGACGGTGGACCTTCTCAGACAGACAATTGTCTTCTGTCTGTTAAACTGGGAGTTGAAACCTGTTTCCTTGGTTACAGAGGACTTGATGCTCAATAGTCAAAACTAAAATGATTTCAAGTGTGTTTGTTTCTTAGCTGAGTGGGCTAAGAAAAAATATCAGCTTTCTTTGTCCTAATAAATTCTCTTTATATGACTCTGGTGATGTCAAGCTTAGCATATTATCTGGCTTGAATCAGTGGTACTCAACAATTGAATATATTGGAAAACATGGTGTGTTTCATGTGACCTAGATATAAAAATTTAAAACAAATGACTGAAGAATAATTCATGGAAAACAGTTATAAAATTAATATAAATACTTCAGTCACATTATGCCTGTAATGATTTGTAAAAGATATTTAAACATTTGTATCAAGGATATTGGCATGAAACAGATAAACTCTTTAGAGCTGAATTGAATATTTTAATTAAATAGAAAAAAGGGAGAAATTAGAAAAAAATATTATAAAATTATGAGAGATGCATTTTTAATTCTATAGTGGCAGATTTTAAAATAACTATACCCTGTGAAATATGCTATACATGTAGGAAGTCACTTCGGACCCACCTGACACAATTCATTGGCCAATCACCTTTACTTCCAGGTATATACTCTTAAACTTTTTTTGTGGCATTGTTATTATTGGTTCCATGTCTGTCTCTGATCCTATCTGTCGTGGTATTATTAGCTAGCCACAACTAAAATTATTTGTATTTCTTTTAAATATAGTTGACTGACAATATTATATTAGATTTAGGTGTGATTCAAAATGTATATAGCCATTTAAGTGATTGCCATAAATAAGTCCAGAAACCACCTGTTGCAGCATGAAGGTATCACAGTGTTATTGACTATATTCCCTGTGCTGTGCTTTGCATCCCCCTGACATCCGTTTTACACCTGGAAGTTCAAAGTTCTTAATCCCTGTAACCCTTTCCACCCATTCCACCCCCACCCCCGGATACCAGCAGTTGGTTCCCTGTATTTATGAGTGTTACTCTTTTGTTTTGTTCACCTTTGCTTTTTAAATTCTATATGCAAATGAAATTATATTGTATTTGTTTTGTTTCATCTGACTAATTTCATGCAGCCTAATACCCTCTGTGTCAATCCATGTTGTTGCAAATGGTAAGATTTCATTTTTTATGGCTGAGTAATATTTTATTATCTGTATACATACCACATTTTCTTTATCTATATAACTATTGGTAAACACCTAGGCTGCTTCCATATTTGGCTATTGTGAATAATGCTATAGTAAACAAATGGGTGTACATATATATATGTATTAAAAATATTTATCTATTAAATATATATTAATTATATATAATATTATATATTAATATATAGTAAATACATTAAATATATATTAAATATATACATATTAAATATATATATTTAAATTACTTTTTTTGTTCCCTAAAAGTGGAGTGCTGAATTGCATTGTCCATCTATTTCAATGTTTTGAGGGACCTCTGCACCGTTTTCTATAGGAGCCGTACCAAGCTGCAGCCCCACAACAGTGCTAGAGGCTCTCTTTGTTTTCAATCTTCGCCCGCATTTGATTTTGATTTACTTTTCCTGATGATTAGTGAAGTCGATCATCTTTTTATATGTCTGTCATTTGTATGTTTTCTTTTGAGAAATGTCTATTCAGGTCTTGCTATTTTGTAAAATTGAACTATTGGTTTATTTCTGATATTGAGTCACATGAGTTCTTTATATATTTTAGATGTTAGCCATTTTTAAGATATATCAATTGCAAATATTTCCTCTCATTTAGTAAGTTGCCTTTTTGTTTGTTGATACTTTCCTTTGCTGAGCAAAAGCTTTTTTTATCACACCATGTTTGCATTGATTGACACATGTTAAGACAACATATCAGACAATAAGAAATAAATTAGACAAAATATCTGACAATAAGAAATAAATTAGATAGCATTTATAAACAATAGTGATTAATTAATTTTTAAATAAATATCACTGATATTTAAGGCTAGAGTGTATGATAGAAATCTAAGATGGAAAGGAATAAATGCTTAATAATATATTTTAATGTTTAAATGAAGAAAGAAGACGATCATTTATTGCATTTTTAAAGACTTTATTTATTCATTTTAGAGAAGGGGCATAAAGAAAGAGAGAGAGAGAGAAAGAGAGAGAGAGAGAGAGAGTGAAGGGGAGGGAGGAACAAGAAGCATCAATTTCATATGTGCCTTGACCAGGCAAGCCTGGGGTTTCAAACCAGCAACCTAAGCATTCCATGTCAATGCTATATCCACTGCGCCACCACAGGTCAGGCAGCATATCTTAACAATACAAATAATTTTAAAGGTCAAAATTACAAGAATCTTAAACATGGAATACACCAAAATAATTTGATTCTACATATTGTTTTGCAAATCATGTAAATCTTTTGAAAAGTTTGATTTTTATGAGATTTCAAAATAGAATTCAAATTGTAAATTATTATTTTTAGTACGTTTTAAATTATTTAACTTATTCATTTTTCACATAAAGTGAAATATTTATTCATTTATCCAAATTTCTAGTGTGCCTGTTCCATGCCTTGCACCTTTCTAAGCACACAGTCTTCAGAACCTCGTGCCCGATGTGGAACACTTTCTATATTCACAGAGTTTATATTTTAATTTTAGGAGATATAAAATTAAAGTACATAGAAAAATCAAGAGTTCTTGTTTGATATACTACATCTAAAACACCTAACAGGTTTACATGAGAATGTTGAGAAGAAGAAACATAGAGATCGTAGGGGAGGCATCAGAGCTGGAGATAAAAACCTGGTATGTAGAAAAATATTGGTATAGAAAACCCTGGCACTGGATAAAGTCACCTATGGAGACTATGCCAATGAAGAAGGAGAAAAAGAGCGAACAGGACAGATACATGGAAACATCAGTACTTAGAGGTCTGGCAGAGCAGAAGCAGAATAATCCATGAAAAAGCTCACCAGGTAGGATGATACCGAGAAAGCCAAGGGGAATTTAGAAGCATTTAATCAGCTGCTTTTTCCTCAGGGAGAACTGCTACATAAAGTAGCAGTTAAGAAGTTTCCTGGGGCCCTAGCTGGATAGCTTGGTTGGTTAAAGCATCATCCCAATATGTAGAGGTTGCCAATTCGAGCCCTGGTTAGGGCACATACAGAAACAGATCAATGTTTCTGTGTGTCTGTTCTCTTTCTTTTCCTCTAAAATAAAATTAAAAAAAAAATGTTGTATGGGGCTGCAGTGGGTCTGAAAGATGTAAGATAGCTCAGTTGCAAGGCTGTTGGCAGGAGGGCATAGTTCCTTGCACTGAAGCCTTTCCTTGGGGTGGTGCCAACATGGCTGCAGGTTTTCTCACAGAGCAAGAGAACAAATGAGGAAAAACTACTATTACTTTTTTGTGTGTGTGTGACAGAGACAGAGAGAGACAGAGAGAGGGACAGGTAGGGACAGACAGATAGGAAGGGAGAGATATGAGAAGCATCAGTTTTTCGTTGCAGCTCCTTAATTATTCATTGATTGCTTTCTCATAAGTGCCTTGACCGGGGGGCTACAGCAGAGTGAGTGATCCCTTGCTCAAGCCAGCGACCTTGGGCTTCAAGGCAGTGACCTTTGGGTTCAAGCCAGTGACCTTGGGGTCATGTCTATAATCCCATGCTCAAGCCAGAGTCCCCGTGCTTAAGCTGCTGAGCCCCTGCTCTAGCCTGCTGAACCCGTGCTCAAGCGGTGACCTGGGGGTTTTGAACCTGGGTCCTCCACGTCCCAGTCCAACACTCTATCCACTGCACCACTGCCTGGTCAGGTTGCTGTTACTTTTTATGACATAATCTCAGAATATGCACAGTGTCACTTATGCTTTTCTTTTCACTGAAATTGTGTCAAAAAGAAAATTCCTAAGGAAATTTATGTTTCACCTTTCAAAGCAAATGTCAAAGAATTTCTTTTAAGTGAGAGGAGAGGAGATAGTGAGACAAACTCCTGCATGTGCCCCCACTGGGATTTACCCGGCAGCCCCATGTTGGGCCAATGCTTGAATCAACCCAGCTATTTTTAGCACCTGAAGCTAATGTGTAGAACCAACTGAGCTATCCTCAGTTCCTCCGGGACCCACACTTGAACCAATTGAGCTGCTGCCTGCAGGAGGGGAAGAGGGGGAGAAGAGGGAGAGGGAAGGCGAGAGAAGCAGACAGTTGCTTCTCTTGTGTGCCCTGACTAGGGTATCGAACCCAGGATGTCCACACACTGGGCTGTTGCTCTAGCCACTCTGCTGTCAGCTAGGACCAAATGTCAAAGAATTTGTGGACATACTTTAAACCACTGTTTCAATGATGGAGGAGTAAAGAGTGCAGTTGTAGAATTTTCTTTTAAGAAGTGTAGCTGAGAAATGATGTTAACTGAACTGAGATGTGGTATGAAAGGAATTTCTTTTTCATTTTAAGGACAATATTAAGACATATGTGTTTGTAGGAATGGGACGTCACAAGAAAGGTGAGAAAGAGGCTACTTCATGGAAGTCCTGAACAGGTTTGGTATAGAAAGGGGTCCACACAAAAGAAAAGAATGGGGACACTGCTTATGGAAATCAGACGGAAAGCAGACAGGGTGGGTATGGAGACAGGCAGAGTGGGATGTCTTAGGGGGAAAGTTGGAATAATTATTTATGATATAATCCATTTTTCTTGGGAAGTAAAAGATGTGAATAGCAGTGCGGAGTAAAGGATAAGGAGAAAGGGTCCAGGGATTTAAGAAACAAATGAGAAATAAAGGTTAAATCAAAGAGTAGGAAAATGAATTTATTACAAAAGGTATAGTAGGACTGACTGGCTTTTGTGAGTGCTCATTTAAGATTCATGATCGTAAATATGTGATTCCAGACAGGACATATGTGGGATTAGGGCTGTCGTAGGCTGAATTATTATTACCACATGTCTGAATTATCATAATAGTTACCCAACTGGTCTTTCTCTCCCCAGATTCCCCCTGCTACTGCCACATCAATCTTCTCAAAACACTTTTCTGCATAAATCAAGTTCTGGGCCAGAAACTTTAATTGCTTCATCTTGGTCTTGAGGCCAAATGGTTAGATTTTGATTGCTAGGCCTATTATGACATGTCCTTAGACTGTGTCTCCAACCACAGTAAACCATGGAATATTTTCCATTGGGAAGTAACGTGTTTGTATTTTAATAACAGCCAGAGGTGTAGTAGAAATAAGATATTAGTATTATAGAGGTAAGGAAAGAAGCCTTTTAAGTCCATTAATATTTATGTTTAAAAAGAATGGAAACAAGTTAGACATAGTGATTCTCAATCATGACTATTGGTTAGCATCATCTATGCACCTTCTGAAATAAAAAAACAATACCTGGTTTTATAACCTGATTGATAAAATCAGAACACCTAAAAAGTGGGAGGTCGGTATCGTTTTTTGAAGCTCCCTGATGTTTTTGATACAGATTAACTAAAAAGATCTAATGTGATAAAGTGATTTGACTGTCCACATGTTTCATAATTATACACAATAGGACAAGCATAAATGGAATAATATTAAGCATCATGTGGCAATTAGTTAGTACTGTTACAACAAGAAGGTAGGTGATATGAGCTAGTTCTGTGTGGCACATTGCAGACACATAAAATTCCTTTTAGAAATTTTTCTTAACTTTGTATGTACTCTCCTCTGTAATCTGTCTCTTCTGTTCTTCTCTCAAGACGTACAGTTTATTTCTCTATTTCAAACACATCAGCCACCCCAGGTAAGACCAGCAGAGGAAGCTCTCATCTTAGCACAGACCAAATAGCCAACCCAAAGAATTGTCAACAAATAAAATGGTGATTTCATACATAGGTGGGACATAAAAGTGAGACTATGAGACATGGACAAGAGAGTGGTGGTTATGGGGTGGGGGGAGGGAGGAGCGGGTGGGATAGGGAGGAGGGTAGGGGCACAGGGAAAACCAGATAGAAGGTGACAGAGGACAATTTAACTTTGGGTGATGGGTATGCAACATAATTGAATGACAAGATAACCTGGAGATGTTTTCTTTGAACATATGTACCCTGATTTATTGGTGTCACCCCATTAAAATTAAAAAAAAAGAGAGAGACAGGGGAAAATATATGTTAAGCATATTTTTAAATAAATAAAAATATGCACTATTAATTAATGTTAAAATTGCACATATAAAACCAAACTTGGTGTCATTAGAAAAAAAGTGTAAAGTTGGGTTTTTGCGGGGCCCTTCAGAAATTGGGGTTTAGGGTGCAAGCCCACCATTAAGTCTGCCTCTGGTCCCACCAGGAAGTCTGGTGCAGAGCTGTCATCCAATAACTATTCCGTGAATTACTTTATGAACTTTAATACTATGTGCAAGCCTAGTGAAATGACATTTGGGAATTTAAATTGAATATAACAGATGATCTCATAGGATAGTAAGAAAATCTTGATAATAAGAGCAGAATAAATACTGATGTGAGATTAGAAAACACTTCCAGGGCATAAAGGCCTTGCTAATGTGAAATTCTGTTTCATTAAAAGCTTGTCATGGACTCTGTAGAAACATTATCATTGACACATTTTTTGCATATTATGTTATCAAAATGCACATCTTAGGCCATTGCTCTCAAGGAATCTAACATTGACTACAAATCTGTTTCCATGGACACCTATCAGTAGCAGAAGATAGAAAATCCAGTAGAAAAAGTAAGGCATTAATATTATATTATACTCATAATAAAGGCAGAATTAAGAAGAATTGCATCACAGTAGCTCACCTATTCCAGTTAAGAAGACAAAGTCTGATATTGAGATGATTAAAATTAAGTTCTTTATCATTTATCTTATCACTTTAAATTTGTTTCTTTGTGAAATAACAATATTTAAATAAATAATTAAGATATATATATATATATATATATCTCTTCATGTCATAATTATTCATTCTGATCATTACTAAGATGAATAATTTCTCTTTTGGAAGAGATAACCTATAAACAGACGACTTGGAACCAGGTAGAGAAAAAAATATGGTGGTTTTATCATTCAGTTTCACATTGCAACATAATATTTCATAAAGCCGATTATAAGACATTTTAATACTCTCAGAAGTAATTATTTCAAATAAATACATAAATGTGAAAAATATAATCTATGTAAATGTATGTAAATGGGTAGTTATAGTGAATTAGTATATAACATTACTGAGTGGGTTGCTCAGGATTTCATTAAATAAAAAGACTAAAGACCCAGGTTATCAAGAAAAAGGTCTTTTGCTCTATTTCAGTTGCTTTAGGATGTTAATCTGGCCCAAGATGATCAACTTATCATTAATCATAATAATTAGGGGTAGATTTACTAAGCATTAGTGTAATTTTCAATCATGCTAATAGTTGTGCAATCCTCTCTTCATTAATATAAATGAGGTAAATTAGAACCATGACATTAGAAAGCAAAGGCAGAAGCTGCAGGAACCTTCATGGGTCCTCCCAAAGCCCCATTAATTTAATTGTAATATGTTGTTCCTAAATACTTATTTTCATTCTCTTTGTTTTCCATTTGCTAATAGTTTATTAGATTGGTTAACAGCATACTAATCTCTTCATGTAAGTAACTGATATGGTGTGGTCTAAATCATACATTTTTATCTTGTCTCATCACCTTTGCCCCTTTCTCACTTGTTCAGTCAACAAGGAAATATGGAGCAATCATTCATGCAATTTGAAATTTGATATACCAGCACAATACTAAAGAATTAAGAAACATCCCATCTTCCAGTTCACTATCCATAAGTCACTGTGGATTGAATTGACATTATTACCAAATATGTCAAAGCAATTTCAAAGTAAAAAAAAAATCTCTCTTGATGGTATTCTTAAATTTTAAGTTATATCTGAAAGTTGTCAAAATAGATTTCCTTTATCTCTTACATTTGTTGGGACATTCCAAGAGAGGCCTTTCCTAAAAACACTGTTTAAATTAAACCCTCCATTAATGGGCATTATCTCAGCTCTTGGTTATTTTGTTATTTTTTTATTCTCATAGCACTTAAATTTTAGAGTTCATATTTCTTTTTGTGATTATTTTTTTTACTTCCCTTCTGGATTGTAAGCAAATTGAGGGCATCAACCATGAATGTATCATATTGTTTGGTATATTATGATGCCCAATTAATATCAACTGGTGAATAAATGAGTAATCCACTGTATTTGTGGTGCTTAGTCAAAGAATAAAGTATGACATTTGCTTGATCTTAGAGTCTAGTGTATGACCACATAGTCCTTTTGTATAAAAGGAAGGCTTGGATTGAATCTTAAAAGGTATTTCATTTAGTTGAGAAATGTATTCCTTCTCATTACCAGAATTTATTTTTTTAAATATGTTTATTGGAGAGGAAATCTTACCTAATTGGAAAAAGAAATCTCTGGACCTGGGGACTACTTGCCTTGAATTTTATTAGATCTATGTATTTGCAGTGACTCATCTCATTTATTTAGTGAGTAAACTTTTACTACCTTTTTTGTACTGGGCACTAAGAATAATTTTGGGGCTGTCGTACATGGCAAAGTACTATTTTTAAAAGAATGTAGTCTAGTTGAAAAATGGTAATGTGGGGTATTCATGCAACTAGCAAATGAAAGAACTGAAATTTGAACTTGTTGCAAAGGTCTAAAGTCTGTGCTTTTTCCACTGAACACACAGCCATTTCAGAAGAATTTGTACTTTATTAAAAACAGCAATAGCAATAGCATTTATAGGTCTATTGAAGTGTCATATATTCAGCATTTTTGTTTGTTTTTTAATGTGGCAAGAAAATGGGGTATAAATTGGTAGAGGGGTTGTTGAGAGAGAGATAGAGATGATAGATAAATAGATAGATGATAGATAGAAAATTAGATAAATAGATAGATAGATAGATAGATAGATATAGATTAAAAATGAAGACCAGGAGATCACGTAGGAAGCCATTGCTTACCTTGACCAGAGATAAGACAGTAACAGTAAAAATGAAGGGGAAAAGGGAAGATTGGATTCCAGAGAATGAAAGGGAAAAGTTCAGTAGATCTCAGTGATGGACAGATGTAGGGGTGAGAAGAGACACATATGAAAATACGGGTGAAAGAAAAGGTGGGATTAAATAATATCTTTCTGTGGCTTGATTTACCTGGGTAGCTGATGTTGCTCTTCCCTGAAGCAAGCGGTATATGCTGAGAGACATGTGGAGAAAATTTTCAGATTTTTATTTCTTTTTAATGGTGTTGGGTAGATTGCAAAGGATCCTGTATTTTCCATGGTATGATAGGCATGTTCTGCTATCGTCGTAGTTGCTGTAGGTTGCTGCCACTCCCATTATTACTGATGCGCTGGTGCTGCTGGAGGTCCTCCCACTACTGAATATTTCTTCTCAACAATGTATTGAGATACATTACCCTATATGTATTCTCTTTGCAGTTTTCACAACAAACCTATGAGATAAATGTTCATCTTCTTTTTTTTTATGCTAGGTAAAGTAAAATTCCGTGAGGTTAATTATTGCTAAGTGACATTGCTAAATGTCATGAAACAAGTAAATGTCATGTTGGAATTCAACCAGACTTCAGTGCTGAGTCTCTTTACATTGCATTCCATGTAGTCAGTTTGAAACCATTTGTGTTTGGAGCACCTGGGAGACATCCTGATTCCTAAATGGTAAAATGTGAATAAAAATAACTACTGAAATACATCTGCAAGTTTAAAACTGAGGTATGCTTCCAAGTGTGTATCATTATTATTCAACAGCCCCTAATTTTTGCATGCAATTCAATTTTAATTAATTTCTAGAAAATAATTTGTTTAAACTATAGATCACTAAGTGATTTGCAATACTAATAAAATACAGGCTAAATTTTTTTGGAGAATGCTTAATTTGTCTTCTGTAATGCTGCCAATAGAGAAAAGATTGTTGACTTTTAAAAATTTGAAGCTAGAATTAATTTAAAAGATTACTTAATAAAATAGTTCATTTGAAGAAATTGAGATCTATGCAGAAGTTGCAACTGACAACCCTTATACTCTTGTCTCTAGAGAGACTGTTTACTCTCACCCGCATGTTAAAATTTAAGTGTCAGTATCTTTGTCCTATCCATGAACTCCCCAGTTGACTATAACCGCACCGTTTGCTAATTTATTAATCCCAGATATTTTTCACTCATCTGCCTAGTCTCATAACTCTTTTGTTTCTGACACATAATCTGTAACCATATTTAGTACAGTAAAGAAATTAATTCTACAGGGGAAAATAGGATCTGTGGTTCCAGATTTATTTTTTGGTCTAGTATATTACTCCAAGCTGAAGATGAAAGTGCCAGTAGGATTTGTTTCTCCTGATACCTCACTCCTTGGTTTACAGATTATTACTAATTGTGTCCTTCTTTGGCCTTTTCTCTATTCATGTGCATCCCTGGTGTCTCTTCTTATTTTTATTAGGACACCAATCATATTGGCTGAGGACTCACTTGTGTGACCTCTTGAAAGCTCAATTGCCCCTTTATAAGCCCTATCACCAAGTGTAGTTATATTCTAAAGTACTGGGAGTTAGGACCTCAACATATGAATTGTACTGGGGGTGGGAGGGTGGGAAACACTATTTTATCCATAACAAAGAGTTTTTGTTGAGTGAATAAAAAATATTATTTCCAACTGGTTGAACCTGCCCCTTACCTAGAAAGCACATTGTACTATTTTTTAACCTCCATTAGAGCATTGTTTTGTATTATAGCAATTTATATATTGGTTTTATCTTCATTACAAGATTGTAAATATCTTGAGGGCAAAGGTTATAACTCTATGTCCATTATGGAAATAAATTAAGTAATTATTTTATTTAAAATAACAACATTTTTCTGGTCAATTTTATTTGTTTTAAAATGAAAGAAGAATGAATTAAACGGTTGTTTTAGAAGAAATAATTATGATTATTTTAAATCTATATATTTATAATTTAAATATATAAATTTAAATTGTATTGATATAAAACTGACAATATGGCTTAGTCATTAAAATTGAGGATAATGTCTACAATAAAATGCATGTGTTTATATCACGTTTATTTTATATAGTAATGTTTATGTAATATTAAAATTTATATTATTATAAAGATATCAAATTATTAGCTCTAATTGATATGATTAAGATATCAATTAAAAAAATATTTTATTTTCATTAATTATTTTGTAGGAAAAACATGTTATGTTAATATGTATCTCTTTTACCTAATTAAAAAACAACACATTTCAGGAAAGGTATCACCCTGTATCCAAGTAAATTGCAGCACCCAGTGGATTTCTCTATAGTGACACATAGAAAAAAAATATTTAAATATGTGTGTATTAGGATACATTTAATTTTTCAATTACCTAACTTTGTCATAGAGACTTTTATAGGTCTTATCAAATTGAATTAATCACAAAAAGAAGATAAAATGTATGGAAGCATGACTTATTTTTTATTGTCTGGTTGCTGAACACTGCTTTAAGAGCATAGCAATGACTGTTGAATGTCATGTCAACCAAGTCCACACCTGTCCCTTGTTGGTTTTTGCATGTTTATCTATGAAATAACTTTATTGAAATAGTTGAAAATATCAGCTTTTTACAGTTCAAATAAATTTTCAGCATTTAAAGGATGTATTCTGAGTCTTTCAGCCTTTGACTCTGCATTGTTAGCTTATTTTTTGTTACTTTAGTCAACTGTTTAACAACCTTCTTCAAAAGCCAATCAGGTACAAGCAATGACCTTGTTAGTTGTGTGACTTGAGTAAATTACGGAACCCTTAATTGGCCTTGGTTTTGTCACCTGTTAAAAAGGGATGTTATAAAAAAAAGAAGGGATGTTATTATTTGTCAGAGCTCCTGAGGGTATTAAATGAGTCAGTGTTCTGAAAACCCATGGAACAGGGCTGGGCAAATAGCAGGGATTGCCCCATGTTATTTTCCTTTCCAACGTGGCTCCCTGAATCTACATTTTTTACTAGTGATTGTCTGAAATTTAAATTACAGCAGTAGAATTATAAAACTTTAAAGTTAGGAGATATTTTAGCAATATTTTTGTTCTTCCTCCTCCTGTTAGATAATATGAAAATAGAACCGGCCTACTCAAGCCAAAATATTGTTTAGTCAGAAAACATTAATTTTATCCATGTATTTTTCTTAACTATTACAGCAATAGATAGGATTCTGAGCAAGAAAGAGGAAAATAAAGAAGAGAGAGATAGTCAAAATGTTTAAAGACTATTGGCATATCTTTGTGACTTCTGTGGTGTGGCAAATGTCTAATTGTTCAGGCTTCAGGCACTCTCTCTCTTTCTCTCCCTCTTAAAAAGACACTTTAATTTTCAAAATAGACTTTATTTTTCCTATTTTGCAAATTTTTGAAATATAAAATCTAGCCTTACAATCAATTTGGTTTTAATTAATTATTTGTTCATCGATAGGAAGTCCTTGCCAGTTTCCTTCAGAACTGGTATACTAGCATCAGTTTGCCAGCTGCTTGTTCTTATTGTTTGAATTATGCCATAGTATACAGCTAAGGAGCAATTCACATGCCAGCATTCTGGGTTCTGTTCCCACGGCCTTTCCTGAGTGATGTAACAACTCTCGGAAGCTGGCTTGTTATCAGTTTTTCTGTGTCTGTTACTTCCTTTGCTAGAGGGGGTTAATAATGATTGTTCACTATTACAGTGATGCTATTAATAGTACTAATAATTTCTATAAAGTGTTCATAGAAAGAAGTTCTAAAGGGCATCCAGATAGGCCACATTATTCTCAATCTTTTCTAAATAAGATAGCATTATTGTAGTATAGCGAATTCTAAGATGGTCCCCAAGATTCTTGCCTCCTGGTGTACATACCTTGCATAATCCTCTCCTCGTGAGTGTGGGCAGAGCGTTTAAATGTGCGGAATAGTTATTCCATTGATTAGGTCACTTTTTTATAGCAAATCATGAGATAGTCATTAACATGATTACATTATGTTATCTGAAAGGAGAATAGTAGTCAGGCAGAGGCTTTCCTGCAACCCTGGAAGGAAGACAGCATCCATGTTGTGAGCGCCCTGTGGGAACTATATAGTAAGGGAATGTGGACAGCTTCTAGTTGCTGAGACCAATCCCTGGGCAGCAGCTAACAAGAAATTGGAGACCTCAGACATATAACCACAAGGAACTAAATTTGGCTGACAAGATGAATGAATTTGGAAGAAGACCCCTAACTTTATATGAGAAGTTTAGTATGTCTAAACACCTTGATTACATGTTTGTGAGGTTCTGAGGGGGAGGATCAAGAGAAGCAAAACTCAGATTTTTGATCCAAGGATATTTAGATAAAAAAGGTGTGTTGTTTAGCTGCGAAATTTATGATGTGCAAAGATAGAAAACCAATACAATTATGTAGTATAAATATGTTAGACATAAATAATTCTGTGGTTTTATACTTGACCCATGGGTTTATTTATTTATTTATTTGCAATTAGTGTCTATATAAAGTAAGAAAAGAGCTTTTAAAAAAGATTTGAAAGGAGTTTTGCAGATGATGAATTAGTGATTTTTTTAGTCATAATTTCTGAAAACTATCTTAAAGCATTTGATCATAATTTTTTGCAGAATATTCTTGTATTTTAGGAAGTACAAGAAGCAGTTGAGCCTATACATTGTATTTTAGTCATATCCACAGTAATTTGTTTTAGTACACGTCCAGTTTGTTTAGAATGTTTTCTTGTGTGTGTTGTCTTGTGTTCCTGGTAAAGAGCTATGAGCAAGTGGCATTTCTTATGTCTTTTCTTGATTCAGTGATTGAACTACTGTTGATTACAAAAGCAGCTGCTTAGGCTGAAAATGACCATCTTAACTTATTGGAATGTGATACTAATAAGGCCAAGCCTTTATGTGTGTATCAATTAGATTTGCTTTACTCTATAGAATAGAAGTCTTGGCTAACTACACTCAAGCTCCAGTCTCTGTCTTAGGGACATAGCCAACAGTGCAAAAACAGGTAGATATTAAAATCCAGCTTTTACATTTTCCATTTCAGGTGAACTCTAGGATGTGGCAAGGGTCCTTGGAGGTCTATCAGATATTCAGATATTGCTTTCATTTTGGGGGGGGGGATTTCTTCTAACACCAAGCTGTTAAAATTACCAAAATCTTGAGGCAGTGATTCTGAAAACATAGACATGGATGATATTGGAGGCAATGTTATACACTCACATTGGAATATCAGGTCAAATAGGCTGTAAAGAAATTGCAGTTTTAATCAGTCCTAGCATGACATTGTGAGTAGACAAGCAGTTTTGTTGGTCTTTTAGAGTTTTTATGTTTTTACCGAATTGTAGCCAAAAAGACAAAAGTAGAAACTAAATATCATGTGGTCAGGGACCATGCCAAGTGTTTTCATTTTTGTATTCTCAGGGTTCAGGACAGCTCAAGAATATATAGGTGGTTAACATATATTTGAACAAAAGAACTGAATTATAATACCAGCTCCTTTTAAATGAGATCGCTGATAGAACACAACATAAAGGTAATGACCAAATGGTTGTATTGTGACTATTCTGTATTGTAGCTTAAATTTATATAAGAGTGTTTACATCTGCCTAATTAAAAAACATTTTGGTTGATTTGACAGGGAATGAAATATTATGTAAATGAATCAAAATGTAAATATTGTCCTTTTCCCTTAAAAGCCAACCTCCCCTATTGCTCTCTGTTAATTCTTTCTATTCTTCCATGCTATCACTCCTGTAACTCAGGGGTGCCAACAGTTTTTCAGCTTGCGAGCTACTTATAAGATGACCAAGTCAAAATGATCTACCTACAATAAAAATGCAAAATATAAATTTATTTCTTCTATATTATCATTATTTAAGTTACTATTATTACTATTTAATATTGTGTATTCTTCTTTCACCTTTCTTCTTCTCAGCTATCTTTTTGGAGCAAAGTCAGTGTCATAGTTTTTATGAACAGTCCGAAAAACCGCTCCACATTTCCCTTCTTTGGAATAGCAATGGCACACAGACAGATGAGGCAAACACACTTAGAATATGACATAGTGAAAAAAATTCCCTCCCATTCTGTATGAAAGTGGTAGGTTTTAGGCTTCTTACTGGGACCAGCTACGGCACTCATTTTATACCCTTTGTTGTATTTAGTTTAAATAAATTGAAGGCTAACTACACAGCAATGTAACTGAACAAGTTAGCCCGGTTTAATGCGCATGCGTAGGGTGTCAAAAGTTCAGAAGTCAGATTGGCTACCCTGTATGCCAATCAAAAGACAAATGTCTTTTTAATGTCATGCGATCTACCAACACTTTCTTCCCGATCGACCAGTAGATCGTGATCGACGTATTGAGCACCCCTGCTCTAACTGGATGTTTCTTCTCCTCCACTGAACCCTATCTACTCCTTCATTTGTATTGTGAAGTATATAGAATAAGGTTGAGCATTAAATAACATAGGCTTTGCCAATAGCAGTTCTAGACATTTTAAGAGAGTTCTGTGTATTATTCCTACCAAAGAAACTAATTGTTAAAAAAGAATAATCTGTTACTTTTAAATTATAAAGTGAAAACTTAATTAAAAATAAATAAATTACTTTTCTATTTTAAAGGAATAATTGATTTTTTCTCTTTTCTCTGCTATTTAGCTAGTCGTGTTTTTTTTAATACCCAAATAAACAACTATATGAGTATTTATACTAACTAGAAAAAAACAGATTGTGTTAACACACATGATGACACAGGTTCAGTTTCTTTTAAATCCAATTGTAATTAAAAAATTTTAAATTCATATTCTTTGACAATTCTTGGTAGCATTAAAATCCAGGGAGGAAAGAATCTATATGCAACTATAGCTGCTACCTAATAAAATATGCAACTAAGTTATAAAGTTTAATTTATATAGTGATTTGCACATAACATTATTTGCCCATGAGATTTTACATCCAGTTTCTCTCTTTCTCTCTGTCTCCCTCTTTCCTTCTCTCTCTCTCCTTTCCTCCCTCCTTTTTTTCTTCTCTCCCTCTCCCATTAATTTAATCTACACTTCTCAGTTTTCCAAAGTGTTACTTTGCCCTGTGGTTATAATAGAAAAATAGCTGTGATTTAACATGTCAACTTCTCCATGAAAATCAGCTGCCTCAATAACACTCTAAATCACATTTAAAACAAATATGTTACCACTAGGATTGCATTGTTTGGTAAGAATTATATATTTTTAAAGAGAGTGATAAATTTTTTAGAGTTCTTAGTTTATATATGAACTTTGATATTATTTAATTTCAAAGTTGGAAATAGTAAGCTATTACAAAGGACAAAAAAGGCATAAAATAAAATAACTTTCCTCATTCTCTTTCTTATTTCTCTTGTTATTCTTCATTCCCTCCTGCCCCTCTGTTTTCACTCTTTTGTTTCTTCTCTCTAATAGAATAGGTTAGGAGAAATATTAATCAATAAAGTTGAGGTGAAGAAATGAGTTACTTCTCTCTTGCATTTACTCTCATTGCTTTTCTTTCTTTTTTTTGATTCTGTAAATATTAAATTGGAGTGTAGGAAAGCTGGTATTTTGGTGAACAGGAAATAAAAATGGATGAGAATAAGAAAGGGGAGGCCTTTGTAGGAAGGGAGAGTGAAAAAGACTTCTCTAAGGCGATGAAGATGAGTTCCAAAGTGTGACAGAGTATATGGATCCTTGATGGTGGGTCATAATAAATTTAATAATTATCTCTAAATATTCTAAAACCAGAATATTTATTTAGATTGATCATTTTTTAAGGCATAATTTGGCTGCATTTCAATATTTATTAAATTTTAGATCCCTTCAAATTACAAGTGTACATCTAGTATGGAATCTTTTTAAATATGTAAACATTTATACACCTAATAAGTCTAAATAAATTAATCTGTTCTCTAATGCTCAAATCAAGATAATGAGTTAATACAATCAATATATAATGAAAAATGTTATCTTATTTAATATAAAATTTAAACATCTTTAAAAAATTTATATATAGTACTGGAGAAAATTCATAAAAGACCAAAAGAGTAGGCTGAAAGATAATCACACATATTATAACTTTTTTTTCTAATTATAGAAGCAACATATGTTTATTAGAGTAGAATTGAAAATGTTAAACATAGAAGAAATAAATAATCCCATCACTTGTTGTAACCAGTATTAACATTTGTGTATTTTCATATATATGTTCTTAATTTTTCTTGGTATAGCTGTCAGACTGTCTCTTCAGTTATTTATATTTGTTTAATTTTATATTATCACACAATGTATACTGTTTCTGTCTGTGTGTCTGTGACTACTTTTGAGTATGATTTATGATAAGGCAGTAGTTGGAAGCAGGAGACATTAAGGAAAACACATGGCAATAAGCGCTCAATAGGGTATGTATCCCAGTTGAACCTTCTCTATCTGTGACCTTCAAGTCATTTAACCTTTTTGCTGCAATTTCTTTGTCTGAAAACCAGTGTGGTTGCAGAGCTGAAATGAAATGGTGAATTTAAGGATGCAGCTGACTTGGAGCATCTTATGAGTCATTTAACGCTACATATTGTTTTTACTGAGATCCATGGAATGATAAATACCAGTCAAACCATCCTCTTTTTAAAAGAAACAGGATGGTTTGACTGAAAACTTTGCATGAAAAGTTAAATGAGATGATTTAACAGAAATATCTTTTGTAACTATGCCTGTTACATGTGAAAAAAGATATAATAAGGCAAAAATAATTTATAAAAGTATGAATTTTATAAGCTAAAATATATTAGTTTTATTTCAAGATATAAGTTCTGAGCATTGGCAAATTTCTTCCTCAGTGGAGGATCGATAAGTTATGACTGTAGCTCATGAAAACTGGATATGCCCTTTCAGTGATCACTGTAGCCTTTCACTTGCCTTGTGTCTTTGGGAGTTTGCTGCATGCCTTTTCATCAAAGATGAAGTAGCACATGAAGAGCAGAGTGAGATTGCTGGCTTGAAATCCTAGTGATGTGCCCTTGGGATACTTATTCAACTTCTGAGCTAAAGCCTCACTCAGCTTCCCATGTAAAAAGAAATTAAATGCCCTAAAAGTTTATTAGGAAAAGTAAATGAAATAATGTAGTAAAAATAATATAGCTACCACTTAAGGAGCACTTAGCTACTAACCTGGGCATCCAAAGCATGCATGGATACTTGTCTGAATTTCTGTTCAGTTGACATAGTTTTTCATATATATATGAAGTTGTCATTTATGCAAAGGTTTAATATATATATTTATGAAGGAAAATCTGAGATCTGAGTTGAAGGAATATAAATTTGAACTCATCAGAACAGGAAGGCAATGGTAGTGTTGGTAACAAAACTGTGGCTGAGTGGTTGACAACTTTTATACAAAATGATTTTCAAAACAATCTTGTGAATTTTATGTTGGTTTAAGTCTGTGGGAATGAATTTTATGTTGGTTTAAGACTGTGGGACCCTGTTTTTAAGCAAAATCATTTATTTAATTCCAACATATAAAATAAAGGCCTCTGATCTGCCCTCAGCTTTCTTCTCACCCTACCCTCATCCTCTCGCAGGAGGGAGAGCCAGGGTCTCTCTAGAACTTGGGTGAGAAGTACTGGCCCAGGATAGTCCAGTCTTACTTGGAAGAGAGTTACCGACTATAATCAAGGATGATAGTCAAAATATTTAACCACTAATAGGGTGTGAGCACTGACTGCTCAGAATATGTGCTGGTGCTAAACGTCCTGTAAGGCTCTATTGGTACATAGGGGCTAACACTCAATGATTTCCTTATACGTGGTCAGAATGGTAGATTTGTGTGAAATAGCAAGAGACCAAGTAAAACTTACTTAACACTTACACAGTTTTAATATGTGCCAAACCCGGTTGTAAATGCTTTACCTGTGTTAATTGACATAATCTTTGCAACCTGCCTGTATAGGTACTGTTATGACACTTACTTTATAGATGAGGAAATTGAGGCAAAGAGAAATATGAAATGTAGAAAGGTGAATAAACCCACACAAGGACATACTAATAAGTGGTGGAGTCAGAACTCAAGTGAGGAAGTTTGCTTTAGAATGAGCTTAGGCTCCTGACACTATCCTGTGCTGCGTTTAGCATGAGACATGCCAGTGTAATTCACAAATATGCGGGAGTTGAATATTTTAAGTGAAAATTACTCTGTCTTTTCTATTTACATATAATTTAAAATAATTTAATCATTTTTGATGTCAGTTTTTAATTATTATTCTTGGTTAAAAATAACTTATTCAGAGCTTATTTTCTTTTTTTATGATATATTTTTTAAAAGGAATGTTTGGTGTTAGGGCTTCGCTGTTAACAAAATGTCTGTCTCTTGCAAAGTATAGGAAGTCATTTGCTGTTTGTTAGTCAGTGTATTTATTGGTATATGTGGCAATGGGCAAAAAAAATCTTTTAATTTTAATATATTATGCCCTATTAGTATTTATTATGATATATATTTTTACAATAATAGCAGAAAATTCACTGTCATGAATAACATTGGAAGGTGAACTTATTTTTCCTGATATGGCCAAGATAAAAGCCTTAAAAATTGACATCAGTATTTAAACATAATTAAACTTTTAATTATATAGTGTTCTATTATACTGTGCAACCTCATTATACCAATAATTCATTAAAGGAATCAATTACATTGTAGAAAACAAAAGGCTTAAGAAAACCAAAAATGATACAATTTGGAGGTTTCCGTATTTAATGTATTTTATGTAGACAAATGTTTGCTTTATTTTTAAAATAAATATTAACTAGAGACTATCTGATGATAAATAATTTTACTTTCTATCTCTGCAAGTCAGGAAAGAATTCCCATGGGTGACTAGAGTATTTTTCTAAATTGTTTTTGGGAGAAAGGAGACAGAAAAGGAAGGGCTGTAGTTTCTCAGATGAGATGTTGCTTATTTAATCCACTAAAGAAAAGGTGTATCTTAAGACAGTTTCTAAGACATTCTTCAGAATTTCTCAGTAAATTTGTTTCGGTTCTCTTGACCTTTTCTTGTAGCTATTATTGCTTTCAAGAATTTTTCTGCTCTCCTCTGTAAACCTTTGAATTTTTCTTATTTGTTCAAATCTGTATATACCTCAACTGATCATAGTATTGTAATAAAAGACTTACCAGGATGTACTATGATTTAATATTTTCTTATACAAGCATTTAAAAAATTATATAAATAGTATACAAAATACATGATAAAGCAATCTCTTTCCGCTAAGTTAAATACAGTGTGTCCGTAAAGTCACGGTGCACTTTTGATCGGTCACAGGAAAGCAACAAAAGATGATAGAAATGTGAAATCTGCACGAAATAAAGGGAAAACGCTCCCAGTTTCATACCTATTCAGTGCAGTTCGATGTGGGCTCCATTTGTTGTCACACATCCAAACGACAGTGAAGTAATTGCCACACATGGGTAAGGACGTCTGGTGTAACAGAGTGAATAACGTCTTGATTCTCTGTTTTAAGTGATTAAAATTCTTGATACGTTCAATGTACACATGTTGCTTCACATAACCCCAAAAGTAAAAGTCTAAGGTGTCAGATCCAGGAATTGTGGTGGCCATGGCTTGATAGACCCCTGCTTATCCACCGCCGGGGGAATATTCTATTCAGAAACTCACGAACAATGGTGGTGTAGTGTGGAGGAGCGTCGTCGTATTGAAAGATGACACCTTCTGGAAATAGTGGCACTGCATCCGATTCCAATATGTCAAGATAGGTGTTTGCCGTCACAGACTGCTCTGTGAAAAAAAATAAGCCTATCACCTTATCATGCATCAGGCCACACCACATGTTCACTTTAGGGGTGTTACGTTCGTATTCCACGTAGGTATGAGGATGTTCAGCTGCCCATATTCGGATGTTATGGCAATGAACATGTCCACAGATATAGAAGGTCGCCTCATTGCTAAACACAATCTTCTGCAAAAATCTTGCATCATTGTCAATCTCATGAAGCATATCTATAGCAAACACGCATTGTGCGGGTCTATCCGCTGGTTTGATAGCATGCAACAGCCACAATTTGTACCCCGTAAAACAGAGACATTTCTTTCCTGTTTTTTTTTTACAGGGACAGAGAGAGAGAGTCAGGGAGAGGGATTGATAGGGGCAGACAGACAGGAATGGAGAGAGGTGAGAAGCATCAATCATTAGTTTTTTATTGCCATTGCAACCCCCTTAGTTATTCATTGATTGCTTTCTCACATGTGCCTTGACCGTGGGTCTTCAGCAGACCGGGCAACCCCTTGCTGGGGCCAGCGACCTTGGGTCCAACCTGGTGAGCTTTTTGATCAAGCAAGATGGGCTCGTGCTCAAGCTGGCCACCTCGGGGTCTCAAACCTGGGTCTTCCGTATCCCAGTCCGATGCTCTATCCACTGTGCCACTGCCTGGTCAGGCCAGAGATGTTTCTTTAACACCTTATGAACTGTAGTCTTGCTTAGGTGTAATTGTCGAGCACACACATGCACAGATTTTTTAGGGCTCCTTAGGTAACTATCCTGTATAGCCTCTACACACTCGTCACTAACTGATGGCCTACAAGAACAGGGTTTCTCCACCAAACTGCCGGTTTCCTTCAACTGTATCCCACCGGGTAATGTTATTCCTATGTGGTGGCGCTTAGTTATAAACGCACCGATATTCACGTTGCACTTTGGTCACGGATTTGAATTTAGCAAGCCACAGAACACACTGAACTTTCCTCTGTACTGTCCACATTTCGACTGGCATGGCCATGGCATGGTATACACGATGTTACGTCATCATCACGCAAGCGCACATGCTGCCACATCATCCTAAAGAAACTGGGAGGGTTTTCCTTTCATTTGGTGCAGATTTCACGTATCTATCATCTTTTGTTGCTTTCCTGTGACTGGTCAAAAGTGTTCCATGACTTTACGGACACACTGTATATTTGTTTTACTTAAAAATACTCACAAAGAAAGGTGTTATAAACTTAATGGATAAGAATGATATACACCTGTTACATATATCATGTCATTGAAGAAGTACTTATATTACTATTTATTGATACATTTACAGGCTTTTGAGATTCTGCAAATCTTAATTAAGCAATGCTCTGTGTCTCACATTCAACAGTCTTTAAATGTTTCCCTATTATGTGACCCATTTGGCTTTATATCTGGTTAGTAGCCAATTTCTTGGGGTCAGGCTCACTCGCTCTGACCTCTGAGTCCACAGACTAGAATGGTCTTTCAACTCTAGTTTAGTTGTTGCTATCTTTTGGAAGTCTCTGATCTCCACAGGGCATCCTAGTATATTCAATCATAGCACATGTGATGCATATTATAATTCCTATTTGATTATATGATTCTTAATCATATCTTTAAGATTCTTGAGGGCAGTGATTATTTTATTTGTGATTGTATTCCAAGAACCTTACAATATGCCATAATGAAGGCATTTGTTGATCAGATCTGTGAGTTAAAAAATGATGATTACAATGACAACCTAAAACATTGAGGGAGAATAAAATATTTTCCAAATTAACAATGATTTTTTAAATTATTTTATTAGAATATTTGAGTGACAAAGAATAATTCTTTCTTTCTTCCTTCCTTTCTTTCTTTCTTTCTTTCTTTCTTTCTTTCTTTCTTTCTTTCTTTCTTTCTTTACTTTTTTTTCTAAGTGAGAGGCAGGGAAGCATAGAGACAGATGCCCACTTGTGCTCTGACCAGGATCCACCCTGCAAGCCTCCTACATGGTGATGCTCTGCCCCTTGGGCTGCTGCTCTGTTGCTTGGCAACCATGTTATTTTAGAGCCTAAGTGAGGCCATGGAGCCATTCATCCTCACTGCCTGAAGCCAATTCACTCTCTGGAACTATTAGTGCCATGGCCGTGGGAGGAAAATAGAGAGAGAAGGAGAGAAGGAGAGGAGGAGGTGTGGGGAAGCAGATGGTCACTTCTCTTGTGTGCCCTGACAGAGAATTGAACCCCAGACATCCACACTCTGGGCTGATGGTCTACCCCTGAACCAAATGGTCAGGGCAAGGATAATTTTCTAATTATGGTATTTAGTGTTAACAAAACTATGTTTATAGGGACCCATGCATATTAGGCTTGTTTTTATTGTATAAGTAATTTCTTCTCATTTGATTATGGACTTAATATATGTTATACGTCCTACAGTTTCATATTAATAAATTAGAGTTTTAATCACACCTATTATATTTTCAAAATTACATTTTTATAAAAGCTGCAGTTCTCAAAAATTAGTGCAAAATACACTGATATTAAATTGTATTAAATACTGAAAAATTATTTGAAATTTGTATTCATTAGTTCATAAAAGATAAAAATAAAGTTCTAGGTCAATTCTAGATTTTGTAAACAAGTCTTAAATTACAACAATAAAAACCTTACTTTTTGTCTTCAAAAATTTAAAATAGTAAATAGTAACAATGTTAATCTGGTTTTCCCTATGCTCATAGCAATACTGTATGGGAGGAGAAGCTTGTTCCCTTTATCCTTTTAGGTGCAATGGCTGCGCACTCAACTCAAAACAATAAAAGACAGGTTAATAAGAGGAAAAAAAATACAATTTAATTACACATATGTCCGAGTTTTACAATGAAATGAGAGCCCAGGAGGGAGCTGGAGGATTGAGGTTAATATGTCATTGTTAGATTAAACAAAGGCAAAGCTGTTTGGGCTCCTGAGGCAAGGTATGGGAAATAGATGATAGACCAGGTTCTCTTGGTATGCACATAAGAGTCTCTCAGGTTGTAAGAGTTATCTCTAGGAGTAGTTGTCTTTCTGGTTTGGACATATTTTAGAGTTTGGACAAATTATAGAATTTAAACTCTATAACAACTTGATTCATTATTTGGTCATTGTAAACATTTATGTGTGGTTGCAATTATAGCCTAATTTTTAAATATAATATAAACTTTCAGTTGTTATCTTAAGATAAAATTTTCTTCAAACTCTTTCCCTGGGTGTTTTATATGAATTTTGATAATTCACTCATGTGGTGACTCTTTATTACTAAATCACCCTAAATAATCCCATCATTTAATTTAGAATATAGATGAAAACAGATGGTTCTTAAAGAAACTAGGCAAGTAGGAAAAAGGGGAAGAAGCCAAGCGGACCTGCTCAGTGCACCCACCCTAATACTACAATCTTGAAACCTTTAGGTTTCTGCAGAGTATAGAAAACTGTAGGTTCAGGTCAGTGTTTCAAAAGATATATACAGAGTTTCATGATACGGGTATCACTGAGTTATGGAGCATTAATATATTTTTTAAAATGTAGATATTTTGGAACTATTAAAATGATACTATGCATTATGGATCACAAAGGACTAATATAGAATTTCCAAGAGAACACTTTTTCTTTTGAGCTTTGCTTAGGTCTACTGTGTTATTAAATATGTTTGGGAAAACATTGATCTGGAGAGCAGCATGGAAGGAAAGTCATGTGAAATCTTTCTTCTTAAGCTGCTTCATCTATCAAATTGAAAGAAAAAAAAAGGTCAATTCTCTTAGGTTGTTTTGCAGATTATGTTACATTGTTTTTGCAAATGTGTTTTCAAATTAGATTGCATTGTTATAACCTATATTATTGATATCATAGCACTTATCACTTTGTATTAAAGCTTTTTACTTATGTGTATAATTTCTCTACTAGGCTGTGAACCTACTAAGTGTAAGATTTGGTCTTCTTTATAATGTTCCTGGCATCAAATGTGATACCTTACCTCTCCCTCAGATATAATGAATGAAGAACTAATGGTGGGACCTAGCAATCTGTTTTAACAATCTAATTCTGATAAATATAAAAGTTTGAAAGCCACAGATATAAAGATGAATAAAAATTAGTGGCCCTGGTAGGTTGGCTCAGTGGTAGAGCATTGGCCTGGCATGTGGAAGTCCCAGGTTCAATTCCCAGTCAGGATGCACAGGAGAAGCAACCATCTGCTTCCCTACCCCTCTCCCTCCTGTCTTTATTGCTCTCTCTCTCTGCCCCTCTCCTGCAGCCATGGCTTAAATGGTTTGAGCAAGTTGGCCACCAGGCACTGAGGTTGGCCCCATGGCCTTACCTTAGGCACTAAAATAGCTTGGTTGCCAAGCAATAGAATAGTGGCCTCAGATGAGCAGAGCATCAGCCCCAGATGGGGGCTGCAAGGTGGATCCTGGTTAGGGCGCTTGAGGGAGTCTGTTTCTCTGCCTCCCTGCCTCTCACTTAATAAAAAAAAAATTAATATCCAGTCTTTTATAATGAGTCAATTTAAATGAGCTATAAGCTCCTGAACACCTGCCTATAAAGCATCTGAGAAATTTGAACATGGAAAAGTTGAATGCACTCACCATGCATCAAGCACTTACAACTGAAGGGAGAAAGATTTTTCAAGAACAGAGTGAAGACTGGTGTGCCCAGATTACATACATTGCTTCTCTGGGAGAGTTTATAAGATGCAATGATATAAAAGAAGAAATATTTTTAATTATACCTCTAGTCATCAACATTTGTTAAATATTTGAATATATTTGAAGATGTTATTTACTTTAACTCACCCATTTGGTGAGATATTTGAAACTTCCATAACACTTCTGAGTTCCTTCCTCAGATCACAAAATTTTGGGAATTACAAAGTGTTTTGCATGACATCTAAGCACTTACAGGAAAAGTAAAACAAACAAACAAAAAGAATAAGGACATTGGTATTCAGACACATACTGAAAATGCTAATTAAGCTTATGAGAATTATAGGTCACATTCATTGCTGAGCAGAACAGAATTCGACAGAATCATGGATTTTGAGGAATTATAGAACTATTTGGTGAAGATGGTATGACAATATAATGATTTCAAAATGATACACAAATGTTGGTGAGTATGAGTCATTTTGTCATTTTTTAATGGATCTGGTCACCTCTGAATAAAAATAATAGTATATTGGAACCACTCTCTATCAGTATGGCTCAGTTTCAAAAAAAGCTGTGACTGTCAAGTGTGTACAATCTCTTTAAAACCTTAGACACAAAATGTGATCTTAAAATTTCTATCTATATGGTTAAACTTTGCATAACATGGCTTCATGAAAGTAAGCTTTCCCTTTTTTTAATGCTGCTACAATAAAAGTAGAAGGCCACTGTTAGTGATATTATCTAAGATCAGATTTGAAGTGTGTATTTTCCAGAGTTCATGAGAATATATAGCATTTTAGACATTAGTAATCTTATTGCATTGCTGAAAATTGACCAATGACTATGACATCTATACATTTTTTCTCTATATAAAATTAAGTCCTTTTCAGATAATAAAAATCATATTTGAATATGTAGAAGGTTATATAGCAACATTATTAGTTATAAAAGTTGTACCTTTCTGCATATATAGAATTTCTGGCTGTTTAGATTATAATTAAAGAATATCTGGCATTCCTGTTGAACATGTAAATGAGTGTGTGTATATATATATGTGTGTGTGTGTGTGTGTGTGTGTGTGTGTATATATATATATATAGTTTACTTATTCTATTTTATACTTACCAAATAGGATTATTACTCTAATTGCACTTGTTTATAGCTGTAAAGTTCATGAACCTATATTCTTTCATTTGTTTCTCAGTGTTTATATAATCAGTATATTATCTTTACTTTTAAAAGGCAAAGATCAGCTTATAGTTAGAAGCTGAATAATCCTATACTCAGAGTAGTAGTTATTTGCTGAAGCAAGGTAGTATAGCTTAATTAATATGCACATTCAAAGTTTGAATATTATAGGTGGTTTTCTAAAGTTTAAAAAATAACTAAGAGTATTTTCTAATTGGTGATTAATTACCCAAACTACTTATTTTACAATGTTTCAACATGACTTGGAATTATAAATTTGTAATTATTGGGCTATAAATTACTTCTTAATCAAATAGATTCTAAATTTTGGAGTAGTTAGGGATAAAGATCAGTAAGGGGTACTTATTTTCCTTAGACAAATTCAGCGCTCAAAGCACACATAGAACAAAGTAAGGCTCTTAAAGAGAGTGAAGATGATGCATCTACTGTGTGTTTTCTGACTATAGGAGTTAGCAATGTTTTATCCCTTCAACTGGAAATAAAGAGCTTCTTTCACTATTTCAGACCAGTTTTCATCATTTCATAATACTCTAACCAGTTGTTAGCATATTATCATCAATACAAACTCATTTGTTAGTGGCCTGTCATTCCGACAATGTAAATGTAGATATGTAGGGTTTAATGGTTATTTCTTAACTATGATAAAATAAATATAATAAAAATAATATGTTCAGGCTTATATTAAAAAAGAATCAGTGGCAAACCTGCTTCTTTAGAATTAATTTAAAATAGCTGGGTTTCCTCCAACATAAGAATTAATAATCACCAGAGAACACTATTAGTATTTTATTCTAATATATATTTTATTATTATTAATTCTAATGGGGTGACATCAATAAATCAGGGTACATATGTACAATGAAAACATCTCCAGGTTATCTTATCATTCAATTGTGTTGCATACCCATCACCAAAAGTCAAATTGTCCTCTGTCACCTTCAATCTGGTTTTCCCTGCGTCCCTCCCCTCCTCCCTATCCCACTCTTCCCTCCCTACCCCCATCCCATAACCACCACTCTCTTGTCCATGTCTCGTACCCTCACTTTCATGTCCCACCTATGTATGTAATCGTGCTGTTTTCAGTTTTTCTTTTTTTCTGATTTACTTATTTCACTCCGTATAATGTTATCAAGGTACATCCATTTTGTTATAAATGCTCCGATGTCATCGTTTCTTATGGCTAAGTAGTATTCCATAGTATATATGTACCATAGCTTTTTAATCCACTCGTCTTCTGACGGACACTTGGGCTGGTTCCAGATCTTCGCTATTGTGAACAATGCTGCCACGAACATGGGGGCGCATTTCTTCTTTTCGAACAGTGCTATGGTGTTCTTAGGGTATATTCCTAAAAGTGGGATAGCTGGGTCAAAAGGCAGTTCGATTTTTAATTTTCTGAGGAATCTCCAAACTGTTTTCCACAGTGGCTGCACCAGTCTGCATTCCCACCAGCAGTGCAGAAGGGTTCCCTTTTCTCCACATCCTCGCCAGCACTTATTCTGTGTTGTTTTGCTGATAAGTGCCATTCTGACTGGTGTGAGGTGATATCTCATTGTGGTTTTAATTTGCATTTCTCTAATGATTAGTGATGTTGAGCATTTTTTCATATGCCTATTGGCCATCTGTATGTCCTCTTTGGAGAAATTTCTATTCATTTCTTTTGCCCATTTTTTGATTGGGTTGTTTGTCTTCCTGGTGTTGCGTTTTATAAGTTCTTTATAAATTTTAGTTATTAACCCCTTATCAGATGTGCTGCCGAATATGTTCTCCCATTGTGTGGTTTGTCTTTTTATTCTGTTCCTATTGTCTTTAGCTGTGCAAAAACTTTTTAGTTTGATATAGTCCCATTTGTTTATCTTGCCTTTTATTTCAGTTGCCCATGAAGATAAATCGGCAAATATACCGCTGCTACAGATGTCGGAGAGCTTGCTGCCTATGTTTTCTTCTAAGATGTTTATGGTTTCACGGCTTACATTTAAGTCTTTTATCCATTTTGAGTTTGTTTTTGTGAATGGTGTAAGTTGATGGTCTAGTTTCATTTTTTTGCAGGTAGATGTCCAATTTTCCCAACACCATTTGTTAAAGAGGCTGTCTTTACTCCATTGTATGTTCTTTCCTCCTTTGTCAAATATCAGTTGTCCATAAAGCTGTGGGTTTATTTCTGGGTTCTCTGTTCTGTTCCATTGATCTATGTGCCTGTTCTTATGCCAGTACCAGGCTGTCTTGAGTATAATGGCCTTGTAGTAAACCTTGATATCAGGAAGAGTGATACCTCCTGCTTTATTTTTTCTTTTTAAGATTGCTGAGGCTATTCGTGTTCTTTTTTGGTTCCATATAAATTTTTGGAATATGTGTTCTATATCTTTGAAGTATGTCATTGGTATTTTAATTGGTATTGCATTGAATTTATAAATTGCTTTGGGTAATATAGACATTTTAATGATGTTTATTCTTCCTAGCCATGAGCACGGTATGTGCTTCCACTTGTTTGTATCTTCCTTGATTTCTTTTATCAATGTTCTATAATTTTCCGAGTACAAGTCCTTAACCTCCTTGGTTAAATTTACTCCTAGGTACTTTATTTTTTTGGCTGCAATAGTGAAGGGGATTGTTTCCTTAATTTCTTTTGCTGATATTTCATTGTTGGTGTATAGAAATGCCTCTGATTTCTGAGTATTAATTTTATATCCTGCCACCTTGCTGAAATCATTTATAAGGTCCAGTAGTTTTTTGACTGAGACTTTAGGGTTTTCAATATACAATATCATATCATCTGCAAATAATGACAGTTTTACTTCTTCTTTTCCAATTTGTATGCCTTTTATTTCTTCTTCTTGTCTGATTGCTGTAGCTAGGACTTCCAGAACTATGTTGAATAAGAGTGGTGAAAGTGGGCAACCCAGCCTGGTTCCTGATCTTAAGGGGATTGCTTTTAATCTTTGTCCATTTAGTATGATGTTTGCTGTCGGTTTATCGTAGATGGCCTTTATCATGTTAAAGAATGATCCCTGTATTCCCACTTTACTGAGAGTTTTGAGCATGAATGGGTGCTGGATTTTATCAAATGCCTTTTCTGCATCTATTGAAATTATCATGTGATTTTTGTCCTTCCTTTTGTTTATGTGGTGAATCACATTGATTTATTTGCGAATATTGAACCAGCCTTGCCTCTCCAGAATAAATCCCACTTGATCGTTGTGTATGATTTTTTTCATATATTGCTGGATCTGGTTGGCTAATATTTTGTTGAGAATTTTAGCGTCTAAATTCATCAGGGATATAGGCCTATAATTTTCTTTCTTTGTGTTGTCTTTGCCCGGTTTTGGGATCAGAATTATACTCGCCTCATAAAAGGAGTTTGGAAGTCTTCCTTCCTCTTGAATTTTTTGAAATAGCTTGAGGAGAATAGGAGTTAGTTCTTCTTTGAATTTTTGATAGCATTCACTTGTGAAGCCATCAGGCCCAGGACTTTTCTTTTTTGGGAGTTTTTTGATAACTGTTTCGATCTCATTTGCTGTAATTGGTCTGTTTAGGTGTTCTGATTCTTCCAGATTGATTTTTGGAAGGTTATATGATTCAAGAAATTTGTCCATTTCACCAAGATTGTCTAATTTTTTGGCATATAGTTCTTCATAGTATTTTCTTACAATGCTTTGTATTTCTGTTGTGTCAGTTGTTATTTCTCCACTGTCCTTTCTAATTTTATTTATTTGAGTCCTCTCTCTTTTTTTCTTGGTGAGTCTAGTTAAAGGTTCATCAATCTTGTTTACCTTTTCAAAGAACCAGCTTCTTGTTTCATTGATCCTCTGTATTGTTTCCTTAGCCTTTATGTCATTTATTTCTGCTCTGACCTTTATTATTTCCTTCCTTCTACTTGTCTTGGGTTTTATTTGTTGTTGTTTTTCTAGTTCTTTTAGATGCAGGGTCAGGTTGCTTATTTGAGCTTTTTCTAGCTTCTTATGATATGCCTGTAGTGCAATAAACTTCCCTCTCAGAACTGCTTTTGCTGTGTCCCATAAATTTTGAGTTGATGTATGCTCATTATCATTTGTTTCTAGAAACTTTTTTATTTCTTCTTTGATCTCATTGTTAATCCATTCATTATTTAATAACATGCTATTTAGTTTCCAAGTGTTTGAGTATTTTTCATTTTTTCTTTTGTGGTTAATTTCTAGTTTCATAGCATTGTGGTCAGAGAAAATGCTTGATATGATTTCAATCTTCTTAAATTTATTGAGACCACTTTTGTGTCCTAACATGTGGTCTATCCTAGAAAACGTACCATGAGCGCTTGAGAAGAATGTATATTCTACTGCTTTAGGGTGAAAAGTTCTGAAGATATCTATTAAATCAAGTTGATCTAGTGTATCCTTTAAGTCTGCTGTTTCTTTATTAATTTTCTTTCTTGAGGATCTATCCAGTGTTGTTAGAGGGGTATTGAAATCCCCTACTATGATAGTATTGCTGTTAATCTCGCCCTTTATATACATCAAAGTCTGCTTTATGTATGTCGGGGCTCCTACATTTGGTGCGTAGATATTTACAATAGTTATATCTTCCTGTTGAATTGTTCCCTTTATCATTATGTAGTGTCCTCCTTTATCTCTTACTACAGCCTTTGTTTTAAAGTCCATTTTGTCTGATATAAGTATTGCTACCCCTGCTTTTTTTTCATTTGCATTTGCATGAAATATTTTTTTCCATCCTTTTACCTTCAGTCTATGAGCATCTTTTGTTTTAAGGTGTGTCTCTTGTAGACAGCATATGTATGGGTCCTGTTTCTTTATCCATGCAGCTACCCTATGTCTTTTGATTGGATCTTTTAATCCATTTACATTTAAGGTTATTATTGATATGTAGTTGTTTATTGCCATTTTATTCTTTAAAGCTGTATTCTTCTTTTGCTCTATTCATTCCTCCCTTTAAACTGTTCACAAGAGGCCCCTTAGTATCTCTTGCAGATTTGGTTTGGTTTTTATGAATTCCTTGAGGCTTTCTTTTTCTGGGAAGCTCTTTATTTCTCCTTCAATTTTAAATGTTAGCCTTGCTGGATAAAGTAGTCTTGGTTGTAGGTTCTTGTTCTGCATTACTTTGATTATTTCTTGCCATTCCCTTCTGGCCTCAAGTGTTTCTGTTGAGAAGTCCGATGTCATTCTTATGGGGGCTCCTTTGTAGGTGATAGTCTTTTTTTCTCTAGCAGCTTTTAAAATTTTTTCTTATCCATTAGCTTTGGTATTTTAACTATGATGTGTCTTGGTGTAGATTTTTTTGGGTTTCTCCTTAATGGAGTTCTGTGTGCTTCTTGAATGTGTGGAGTGTTTCCCAGCCTTAATTTAGGAAAGTTTTCTGCTATGATTTGATTGAACAAAGTTTCCATTTCCTGTCCTCTCCCCTCTTCTTCAGGCACCCCTATGATGCGAATGTTGTTTCTCTTCATGTTGTCACAAATCCCTTAGAGTTTCCTCACATTTTTTAAGTCTCTTTTCCTTTTTCTTCTCTGCTTCTGTGCCTTTGTTTATTGTGTCCTCTAACTCGCTTATTCGATCCTCAGCGTCATCCATCCTGCTTTTAATTCCTTCCATTGTGGTCTTCAGTTCTGATACTGTATTTGTCATTTCTGTCTGATTCTTTTTTATTATTTCAATTTCATTTTTTATACTTGTTATGTCTTTATTTAGGTGTTCATAATGACTATCCATTGTTGCTCTAATTTCTTTGAACATCCTAACTATCATTATTCTAAATTCTGCTTCTGGTAATTTGGTTATATCTGGTTCATTCAGGTCCTTCTCTGGGGATTTCTCTTGATTCATTTGGTTTGCATTCCTCTGCCTGCCCATTTTTTCTGTGTATAAGCGAGTTGTGCCCACTGGAGTCCAGTAGGTGTTGCCTTTGTGTTCTCTAGGTGTGGTCTATCTGCAGGCCCCCCACCTCCTCTGCCGATGCCTAGGGTGGTTGGGTATGAGCGTTGCCAGCGCCGGCCCACTGTGGCTTTTGCTATGATTTCTGCCTCTCCTCCGTGGGAGGGGCTGTGACTGAAGCCACAAGATTACCACCAAGGGTAGAGGTGAGCACCTTTGCTCAGCTGCGGACCCAGCCTATTTCCGGACTTCCGCCCAGAACCAGCAGTCGGAGCCTGCTCGCTACAGTTCCGCGGGTTAGGCGGGGCTTTTGACGTGCTCTCAGCTGTAAGCTTTTGCCCGTCCGGAGCTTTAGCCCCGCCCTCGAGGCCAAGGCCCTACTGCGCAGGGTCGGAAACCAAGGTTTATTGGGGCGGGCCTGTTTGCTGGCTTCCGCTTAGCTGCGTACTTCCGCTCGTCCCGGACTCTACCCCGCCTCCGCGTTCGGAGCCCGCTCGTGCACGTATGAATGGTATCCGGGGTTTCTCCGGCTGGGCGCGGATAGTAGCGTGGGCTCAGCTGCGAGCCTCCACTTGTCTCGGGGTCCACCCCGTTCCCGCGCTCGGAGCCCGCTCGCACACGTATACTGGCCAACCGCGGTTTCTCCGGCCCGGGGGGGTTGGGGTGGGGTAGTGGGGGACTGGTAACGTCAGCTCAGCCACAGCCCCTGCCCGTCCCTGGTCCTAGCCCGGTCCCCGCAGTCAGGGCCGGCTTGCGCAGGGCCTGCCCGTTCCTGGCCTCCCGCTTTGTCCCCGTAAGTGGGATTAAAGGCGGGCCCGCAGCTTCTGGACCGCTTTCGCGCTTCCCCTCCGACCCTCTGGGCTAGACCAATCTCCCACCGGCTTGGCCTCTGCCCACGCCGACAGAACCGCCTTTCAGCGTCCTGCCGCCCCAAAACCTTAAGCAGCCCTCAGCAGAGTAGGAAGGGACCTAACACTCCACACTGTAGGCCTGGGAGCTCCCTCACTTGTTTCACAGCTCAAAACTGTCCAAACGCCTTTCTAGGCTCTGAGACTACAGGCTGGGGCTTGGTTCCTGGGACCCAGGTCCCTCCCTCTCCGCCAAACTCTCCTCCCGCCACACGGGTCTCTCCGGGCTGCCGTTTGCTCCGGGGAGCTGGGTAGCCCTCTTCGCGTTTTTGCTATTCCTACCAGTCTCAATGTGGCTTCTTCTGTGTTCCTTGGTTGAAGAGTCCACTTAGTTTTGTTGAAAGTTGGTTTATCCAGGTGATGGTTCTTAAAATTGAGTTGTAATCCACTTTGGTTCTGGGAGTTGGAAGTTGGTACGTCCGCCTACTCCGTCGCCATTTTGCTCACTATTAGTATTTTTTAGATGATAAAGCCATATTTGCTAAATTGGAAAGCAATTTATTTCATAGAGTGGGATAAACAAAAACATGGTCATCATATACATTTTGGTTCCAATTGTGTCATCTATGAGGACCTGAAGAATAAACTCTTAGAGGAGATAAGCAGTTAAGACAAGTTCAGGGATATGAATTCTGATCATAAATCATACAACTTTTAGCTAGAAGGAACCACAAGAAACTCTGATATAGGTTGCTGTCAGGTGAAGTATTTTTTATTATTTTACAACTGATGCAACTAAGATCCAGGGAAGCCTTAATTTTCTGGTACCTCTAGTTCACATAAAGTAGCAGCAGCGAAGAAGGAAGAGGGAGGAGAATAACCCCTGTAGACAGGCCCTATATTACTTTATAATAGTGTCTCATAATCCTCAGGGCAGTCACGTGGTACCAATGTTATGCTCCCAATGTTTTTGAAATGAAATATGTTGAACCAAAAAAAAAAGTAAAATAATCACTCAGTCTTAGGAATGCTAGCAAAGTGTCACCAAATAAAGTGGCCTTAAGAACACAAATTTATTGTGTCATAGTTCTGGAGGCTAGAAGTCCAAGGTCAAGGTTTCTGTGGGGCCATGCTTCTACTGAAGGTAATAAGAAAGGATCTGATTGAGTCTTCTCCTTAGCATCTGGTTTTCCCTTTTTTCGTGGCAGCATAACCTCAATACCCACATGGCATTCTCCTTGAGTCTGTGTGTCCGGTCCAAATTTCCCCTTGTACACTAGTGTAACTCATCTTAACTAATTACATCTGCAATAGTCTTATTTCTAAATACGGTCACCTTCAGAGGTACTGGAAATGAGGATTTCAATAGGAGTTTTGGGGGGCTGAGCTCGTAAGTTGGTAGTGCAGTTAGCATTTAATTGCAATTGTTTTTCGGCTTCACATTTTACATTGTGTAATGACAGAAATAAATTACAACTTTATTCCATAAAAAGTAATATAATGTGGTATTTTTATTTTTAAAATCATGTGAAGTCTGTAATGTCTAATGATAGATTTTTGGCTTTTGTATTGTTGGTCAGTAGGAAAAGGTATTAGCATGATAAGGTGATAGCAGTGGGTTTTTAAAAATATTAATAGGCAAGTAATATGCAAGATAGAAGAAAAGAAAAACTAATTATAAGAAATGAGTTCAGAGGATCTAACTAAAATCCAGCTTGAAAAAATAAGGCTGCAAAAAGTTTGTGCAGTGAGGATATCAATGTGGGATAGGAAAAACTGTTGAAAGATACATTTCCTAAGACTTGGTTGTTCACTGAATATGGAAATAGAGAAATTAAGAATGATAGGGTTTCATACGTGGACACAAATGAAAATGGTAACCACCATAAACAGTCAGCATACATACAAATGATGAATCTTGAAGTACGTGTAGGAGGATTAAATAATTTCTATAAATATAACACTGTGTCCCTTTGATAAACACCCTCCATCAGAGGCTCATAACCACTGTAAACCTAAATTGAAACTATTGATTTAATGTCCCTTAAGTTATTGGCAACCCAGAATATTTTCCCGGGTGTTATTTGGTCATATAGGCACAACGGTCGGCTACTCTGCCGTCACATGAGCATGACTGAAACATCAGTTATGATATGCAGTGTACAGTTTACATGGTACCCACTACCAATCCTGACCAATGCAAAGGGATGAGAAAGTGAAACTTCATGTTTCCTAGGAAGTAAATATCATTTTTAAAATCAATTCAGTAGATTTCAGCTCCAAAAATATTAGATAAGAGTTAGAGGGCTTTTATAGACGTGATATAAAACAAATTAAAGTGAGGGATTGATTTTTGTAAGATAGTTTTAAATAAGGATAGCTTCTGAAATATGTGTATGGAAAGCTTAGAGTGACTTTTTAAAGTTGCTGAAGCAGGAAAGGTGGGTTGTACAAAGATAGGATAAAATTTAAAAGCTCAGGGTTGATACAAGGATAGTATTCTACATAGACAAGTGAGTTTTCACTCCTGTCCTGTTAAATCATTGGCTCTTAGCACTGTCTGCACATTTGAATCATTTTGGGAGCTGTAACCAACAATGCTGCTGGTTGCCCTATTTCCAGGAGATTCTGACTTGATTGGTCTGGAGCCTGAGGGACCCAGGCAGCCGTGTGTTTAAGTCTCTGCAAGCAATCCTGTTGGCTGTCAGGACTGAAAGGTACTGCCATAGAGCTTTGTCACCTTGGAAATTATGTTGCTGCACTTTGTTTGACAGTAAAATTAAAACAATATAATATTAAACAATAACATTACAAAATCCTTCTATCAACAATTAGCATATTAAAATGAATAGAAATGAGAGCTTTTATGTACATGCTATAAATATTCTGTACCTGTTCCTACAAGGACTTCCTTTGCCTGAGGTGAATATAAACTTTACTGGAGAGAAAAAAAACCTTGATATTTAGGGAATGGGTTTTTTAGAACAGAGAAGCATAAAACTAATTAATATTTTCAATTTACCTTCCAGTATATCTATTCTTTATTCAATATATTTTTATTGGGTAACAACTATGTGGAAGGTCCTGTTGTAAGTGCTTGGGAGTAGAGCAGTAAATCAAAGAGAAAAATTCTTGCCTTCATGGAACGTATAGTTTATCTGTAGGGATTTAAAATTCATGTGAAATTTAATATTACTATTTTATTTTCTTTTGTCTTTTTGAGGTTTTCTATAAATTTATATTTTGTAAGGCAAAGTGCTACAAACTTTTAAAAATAAATATTTGATATTTAAAATTGAGTCTAATTTTTTTTTAATTTATAAATGATTCAGGTAATGCTTTGATATGTCAAACTTATGAAAATATCAGATGAATGATGGATATTTGGCCACATTCCTGGAATTCATATATGAACCTGAAATCGCTTAATTGCTCAGTGATATAGGAGAAAATATAATTGAAAACTTTACTTAAACTAATGGAAATGTATTATTTTAAATCATTTTAATTCTATTCCTTCAGCATATGTTTTATTTAAGCTTTGTATAAGAACATTAGCTTCCATTTAGGACAATCAGATACGTCCTGCATGCTATTCTAAAACTCATCACTCTATATGCAAAATTACAAAAAGCTGGTAGACAGATGAAGGAGAAAGAAGCCAGAAAAGAATAGGCAGTTAAAATATGCTTCTGTATGGAGATAGCAGTGATAAAAGCCGTCCTTGAAAATACATTGATTTAAAACTGGAGCAGAAGCATTATTGTTCACTTGAGAGAATAGACACATAGTGATCTTCACTATGAGTTAGTATTATGTTTGAAAACATTAGCATTCAAATTAAATGCCATGTGTAAGATTACTGTGTGCTTTTGCACATGGCTAAATAAAACCTCCAGAAAAGGCGACATCTGTGTGAGTGCAGTGCTTCTCATGGTTTTTTTTTTTTGTATATATTTACTGACCAGTAGATCTGAGTTATTGAAAAGCAATTGAATATTAAATTTGACCTGAATAATTGCACATTATAAAATAAATGATAGTCACTAAGCAATACCTTTGGCTTAAACGGCTAAGTAAGTTTCCTAGAATGATGTGTTAGAACAATTAATTTTGATTTCTAGTGACCTATTAAAATTTAGTCCAAGGTTTAAACAAATACACCTGAGGATATGTCAATGAATATGATGCAACTTTATTTAAGAACAATTAGGATTTATGATTTTGTCTTTTCTATATGTAGTGCTCTGATAACCACCTTTAAACTTGCTGAATTTGACTTACAACTCTTTACAGACAAACTTGAAGACTGACTTTTCTGTTACTGTGGAAAAAGAGCTGCAAATAGTAGTGAGGATCGGTTGTGATAAGATCATGGTGATTTGAGGAAATGTAATTTCTTGGGTTTACTAACAACAAACTGTTTAGGAAAGTGTTCTTATCTGTTTCCAAGTCCAGTAAATATTTTAAACTTGCAAGGTAATGCATTACTTTTTTTGTGTGCAGATAATATCTAGTATTGGGCAAGGTGTTCTTCTAGTGCATTTTATTTACTGTACTTCCATTCATACTAACTCAATGCACTTTATTGTTAGTTTAACAAAAAAAAAAGAAATTCATTTTGGAGTCATGATTTTATCATTTCTACTTCATTTCTTTCAGATTATTCCTTAAATTTGTAAATAGGTGCTTAAGTTTTCTAATGGCTGACATAATAATCAACTTCTTAAAATTATTTTTTCTTAAGAAAGATGATATTCAAAGTATGGAAATTTATGATAATTTGCTTTGGAAACTGAATAAAACGTACTGATTGAAGAGCATATTAGATCACTTTGCAATGACACTAAAGAGGATTATAATAAAATCTAGTCACGCATGCCTCAAAGTATCACCTAACAGAAATATCACTTTGAACATAAAATTGTGGGAACTAGAATGTTTTATTTAGATGGACATACAGAAGATTAGTAAACAAAGCATTCTGCTTTGTGTTATTTGACAAAGAAGTTAAAAAGTGTTGGAGCTCTGTGGCTCTATACTAGGACTTGTGTGTTTTTCTAGTCCAGTCTCCCCTGTCAGAGGAAGAGAATGGGGCATATTAAGAATGTGCAAAAACTTTAAAAACAAACAAACAAAATACCACATCAATTTCTCTTCCCCAAGGAGAATCTAACTGTATTGGGAGAGGAAGATATCTGGCACATTTATTTTGACAAAAACAAACAAATCCTCCCTAACATTTTTCTTAAAATTTCCATGATGAGAAACCATATAAGTTGTAGAATGGAAATAAATAAATTAAGAGAACTCCTAAAAATAATGTTGTGATTCTTCAAAGGAAAAAATGAGAGTTTGTGATTGGAGATGTCAGAAAATGTTACCATTTATTCAGTGTTCACCATTTTTTCCCCATTACTATGAGCCAGGAAGTGTTAAATGCTGGAGATGGGGGTGGATGTTAGGGGCTCACATAGGAGTCTGTCTGATGGACTTGAAAAGAAGCTTCTATGAGAACAGATATTTGATCTCCTTCTGCTTGCCCCACCCCCAAGTCATATCACCAGCAAAATATAAAACTGCAATTGTAACAAATGTTATGGAGGAAGATATACATGACATGAGAAACTGAGTTAAGGGAATTGCTCAGAAAAGAAGGACAAAGGAGACTTCTCAGAGAAGGTGATTCAAGTGGCCTTCATGGAGAAAGCTCCATTTCTGCTGAGGTTTCCTTTTTCTTTTCCGGGAAAGAGAGAGAGAGAGAGGGTGATAGATAGGGACAGACAGACAAGAACGGAGAGAGGTGAGAAGCATCAATCATTAGATTTTCGTTGCCGTTGCGACACCATAGTTGTTCATTGATTGCTTTCTCACTTGTGACTTGACTGCGGGCCTTCAGCAGACTGAGCAACACTTTGCTGGAGCCAGCAACCTTGGGTCCAAGCTGTCGAGCTTTTACTCAAGCCAGATGGGCTCCGCGTTCAATCTGGTAAGCTCGGGGATCTTGAACGTGGGTCTTCCGCATCCCAGTCCAATGCTCTATCCACTGTGCCAGGATTCTTGTCTAAATAAATAAGTATTAGGATCTAGCCTGCATAGAATAATGTGTAAGTCATTGTTATTAAGAGCTAAGAAAAATAAGGAATTTAAAAAATAATGTGTTAAATTTCCCAGGGCTGCTGAAACAAAGTACCACAAACCAAGGCGTTTAAAACAAGAGAAACTTACTTTATTACAGTTCTGGAGGTTAGATTTCTAAAATCAAGGCTGTAGGGCCACACTCTCTCTTCTCTGAAGACTCTAGCTTGCTGGGACTCTGTTCCATCCATTTCTCTTAGTTTTTGATGTTGTCAGTAATCCTTGATCTTTCTTGGTTTGTAGACACATCATTCCAATATCTATCTCTGTCATTATATGGTGTTCTCCTAATATGTCTGTGTTCAATTTTCTCTCTTTTTATAGGACATCAGGTTTATTAGGGTATGGGCCCACCCTACTCTAGTATTTACCTTCTCTTAACTTGACTACATCTGCAAAGACTATTTCTAAACAAGATCATATTCACAGGCTCTGAGTGGACCTGAATTGGTGTGTGTATGTGTATTCAGAACACGTAAAATCCAGAAAATGGCTAAGAATAGCAGGTCCATGTCCAGATTATTTTTTAGGTGTCCTTTTACCTGGAAATAGCATTTGGTTTGCTATTGTAAGTACTTGATTTCAATCATGAATATATTAAAGGCTGGCCAAGTGCTAAGAAAGGCCTCAGAAGAAGAGTGGAAAATTACTGTGGGTACAAAATCAGGAGCAACAGTTCACTTAGTGGTTATCTCTCCATGACATTCCATATCTTGAAACATTCTTAACACTTTAAAATGTAACAACTGAAAAAATAAATATACCATCTTTTTATAAATAGCAATGATAATTTTTAGAGTAATTACTTCATATACACATACACATGTCAAATTTTGCTTGACATTTAAATTTCTGAATTTCATTAACATTATGTTTTAGTTCTACAAATTGTACCCCGCAATTGTTTTACTTATCTATCTATCTATCTATCAATCAATCATCTATCTATCCATTTATTTATTAAGTGAGAGGTGGGGGACTGAGGGACAGACTCCCACGTTCGCCTGGGCCAGGATCCACCTGGCAAGCCCCCTATGGGACAATGCTCTGCTGTCTGGGCTGCTGCTCCGTTGCTTGCCAACAGAGCTATTTTAGCATCTGAGGCAAGGTCATGGAGCCATCCTCAGTGCCTTGAACCAATCAAGCCATGGATGAGGGAGGAGAATTCAGAGAGAGAGAAGGGGGAGGGTGGAGAATCAGATGGCCACTTCTCCTGGGTGCCCTGACTGGAAATTAAACCCAGGACTTCCACATGCCTAGCTGATATTTTACCACTGAGCCAACAGGCCAGGGCTATCCTCCATTGACTTAGGGATCAACATAACATAATGTAATAAAATTCAAATGGCACAGACCAATATGTAAGAATATAGCAGAAATGGATGATAATAGAGACTAGTTAACTAAAATTTCTTCTATAAAGTGTTGGAAAAAACAACAAGATATAAATATGCTGAGGTAAAAATTACAGGATTTCACTAGCAGAGACATTATCTAGCTGTACTATGGTTAATAAAAAAAATACTGTACAATTTTATTAACCTGAAACTTTCTTAGTTAAGAAATCGTTAAAAATTTAATTTAATTTAAACAGAGGTCTTATTATTATTTTTTTTACAGGGATAGAGAGAGAGTCAGAGAGAGGGATAGATAGGGACAGACAGACAGGAACAGAGAGAGGTGAGAAGCATCAATCATTAGTTTTTCGTTGCTGTTGCAACACCATAGTTGTTCATTGATTGCTTCCTCACGTCGTGTGCCTTGACTGCGGGCCTTCAGTAGACTGAGCAACCCCTTGCTGGAGCCAGCGACCTTGGGTCCAAGCTGGCGAGCTATTGCCCAAGCCAGATGGGCCCGCGCTCAAGCTGGCGAGCTCAGAGTCTCGAACCTAGGTCTTCCGCATCCCAGTCCGATGCTCTATCCACTGCGCCACCTCCTGGTCAGGCCAGAGGTCTTATTTTTAATAGATCTTATTTTCTACTAATTATATTCTTAATTTATATAGTTTACAACGTATTTTTTAATTACCTGCTTAATCTACTCAGCTATTCTTTTCAGGGTTTCTTTATAACATTCATCACTTGTCAATGGCAAGCTCTATTTAAAAGTTTATTTTGTACCAAACCTATCAGAAGTGAAGAGCCAAAATGAATGGTGACTCTGCTTATTTATGCTCTGGGTTTGCACTGTCCTTTAACATTTAATAATTTTGGCAGTTTAGGGACAAAGTGAAAAGGCAGAGAGAAGAAAAATAACTAAAAAATAATGACAAAAAGCATTATGAGTTAATATATAAGATTGTTTAATTTTCTTTTTAGAGAATATTTCTCAGACAAGTCATTGTTTAATTTTTTAGGAAATTTAAATAATTTATTGATTGATTTTAGAGAGAGAAGAAGGTAGAGAGAGAGACAGAGAGGGGGAGAAAGATAGAGTTGATTTGTTGGTCCACTTATTTATGGATTCATTGGTTGACTCTTGTATGTGCCCTGACCAGGGATCAAACCCATAACCTTAGTGTATCAGAACAACACTCCAACCAACTGAGCTACATGGCTATGATTAGATAAGTCAGTTTAGATGAATTTACACAGCTAAGGCAATTGGTTAAAAGTAAAAACATTGGTCAGATTATTTCTCTCTCCTATGTTGTAGTGGAAATATTCTCCTGAATTTCATAAAGGAGTGTTTTTATTTTATTAGTTTAGAAAATTTAAAACTTATGGCTTATAACTTTAGAAAATATTCAGCTTTTGTTTCTCAAGATAGAAAACCTACCTCTAACCTGTTTATCCTATTAAAAATATACATCATTCACTTAGGGAAAATTGTTTGTGTTGGCTTTTCTGGTCTTTTTTGTTGATCAATTACAGGTTTTTCAGACTCCATACTTTCATCACGTAATTTCCTGACCTCAATTATACTTCTCAGAATACAACAGGTAATGAGTAATAAAATTGTTCATAGAGCTTTTAAAAGTTGCTCTTAAAGAATGAGATAAAAACATATTATAGAATTTTCTAAGACAGCGTGTATTCAGCAAGGTTGCCTATCAACTAGGATTTTTTAAATCTGTGTTTTAAATTTTAACCTTTAGATTGTTCATATGTTATGGCTCAAAAAATAGTGAAAATATAGAGATCTAGTAATTTATTTTAAAATCTAATAATAACCCTATCTGGATTGCGTGTGTAATCCAGAAAAGAGGCAGTATTACATGATTATTAGTAACACATAAAATATACATTGAACCAGAGACATTTTCAGTTTACTTTGTGTACAGAGACAAGGGGGGTCAAGAGAATTGAGAAGAAAGAGGGCACAAAATATACAGTTATCCATCCCACAGAGCAACCATTTTCAAGCTTTTTATCTCCTGGCACACATAAACTAATTACTAAACGCTGCAGCACATCAAAAAATATAGTCTTTGCTTATCTGAGAAAAAATAGGTATAATTTTAATTTATTCACACCAGACAACTATTGTTGTGCTGGCTGTTGTCGTTTCTTTGTTTGACAATCTAAAGGAAAAGAGGTCCGTGTCCCTGACGTAACAGTCAGGTGTTGCATGCTTTTTCAACACCCTAGTTGAACATCACTGCCCTAGAGTATAGCAGATAATTTTGTTTGTTTTAAGGCTTGCTGAATTTTAAGTTAACCAACCTTTCTTTAATTAAATATCTTGATTTACCAATACTTCCTATCTTCTTTATAAAGCATACTAAAATTCAGGTTGGGCACAAGGAATGCTTTCAGAGTAGCCTTTCTGGGCAGCGCTGCTCCCTCCTCTTGAGGTGTGTGTCTACCAATTACTCACCTCTTTGAAAGTCTGCACAGCCTTAATAATTAAGAAAGCTTATTCTAAAGCCTGTTTTTTCCCCCATTGGTTTTCATTTGTGCCCTTAATCAATTATTTGCAATAATGGCAGGGAGGTAATAGCACAACTTAATAGCAAAAAGCATGTTAAATAGAAAGAAGATAAAAGAGGTGTATATAAACAAAAATTTTTAAAAAAGAAGATAGGAATAAAGCAAAAAAAAAGTTGGTGAAAATGACAGAGCCATTGTGCTTAATTATATTTTCTTGCATTAAGATTATCTACATGCTTTATACTTTGGCATCACTAAAATTCTAATCATTCTGAGTGACATCATTTGAGAAGTCCCTTATTTTTACTTAATATTTTCAAAAACAAAGAGAGTTCTGGGTGTTGGACATTTTTACTTGTTTGTTTTCTGTAACAATAGTCACTAACATTTATGTTGCACTGACATATGCTTGTCTTTATGCTTTGTGAATTATACATACATTTATTTGATCTTGAAAGCAATCAGTGAACAACTAAGGTGTTGCGATAGCAATGAAATACTAATGATTGATGCTTCTCACCTCTCTTCGTTCCTGTCTGTCTGTCCCTATCTATCCTTCTCTCTGACTCTCTCTCTGTCCCTGTAAAAAAAAATAAAATAAAAAAGGAAGTTTAAACACAATTAATGTTAATAAATTTACTACTGGTTTTTTAGTGTTTAAGGAGCTTAGTCTCTTTTTATTTTTAAATTGAAGAAAAATAATATGGCTAATAATGCATCTATTCTATTTTGTGTTTAGAAATTCTTTATAAATGTAGTATATTTTTCTTCAGTCCACTTGTCTGATATTATGAAAGTTTCCAAACATAAGTTTACTTTATTAACATTAAAAAGCAGACCAATGGTGATAGCTAATAGAATGTTATGTTTAAAAGGTAAATATTTTACAATTACTTCTACAAAGATTTATTTATAAAATTGTCTTTTTATACTGCATGTGCTTTATTTAAGGAGTCTTGGCCTTGACATTCATTAGATTTAGTTGAAATGTTTTAGTTATCCGATTTTGTAGAAGGATGCAAAAATACTTTCAGTCCAAATGGAGAACTTCTTGCTTTAGACTTCCCTATTTTTCACTGGTATGCTGGATATGTATATTTAAAAAACATAAAAATAACAAATTAGCTGTTAGTTCAGAAGTCAGATTTCACCAGTATATTTAGTACCTATTAAAAGAAATATAAATTGTTTTCCAGTTCACTGACGACCCTACATCTAAAATATGCATATATAAACTTTAACTTGTAGCTTAGTTCAGTTCAAACTGCATTTATTGAACCCTTTTATGAGCCAGTTTTTTTGTTAGGTTCTGAAGACAGAAAGAGAAATTAGACATGATTCCTGGCTTTGAGGAGCATTCAGCTCATCAGGGGAAGACAGATATTGCACACACAATGTCAGAACAGTGTGGAATGACAATAGAGAATATTCGAGCCTGTGCTCAGCCTGGATGTGCCATGGGATCTTTCTGCAAGTCTTGCTAAGATTATATAGATCAGGGGTTGGCAAACTTTGTCTGTGGAGGTACAGATAGTACATATTTTCAACTTTGCCAAACATATAATCTCTGTCACAACTACTCAAACTCTCCCATTGACTCTCCAAAGCAGGCGTGCAAAATATAAAGGACTGAGAATGAGCTACCTCTAAATCTCCAGCATAAATAATCAGTAATCTTCAACCCATTTATCTTTACCATTACATACACTTCCTTTATTCTTTCTCCTCCACTCTCTCTGTGTTCTTCTCAGTCTTTTTCTTTCTTTTCTATGTTGAGTCGAAGCCAAAATCTGTAATTATGTCATGTGGCTAGCACAGAAAGGGAGATTTCATTCCCTTGTTTCAGGATAGAATTACGTGTAATAATAGCTAACATTTTAAAACTTTTTTTATATATATGCAGAGCGTGCTCAATTACAAATTAGTAAATTGTTAAAACTCCACTGTGAGGTGGATATCATTTTCATTTTATGTGTCAGGAAAGTAGGCCTTTAAAAGGGCCAGCAATTTGCTTAAGTTATGTAGCTGGCAGAAGACATGAAACAGTATGCTAATTGTGCTCTATCTTTACCTATGCATACTGTTGCTGGTGCCTGTGAGCCTTCCTGAATAGGGCCAAAGTTGTGCAACTCCTTTCACCAAACTGCCTTTTTTACCTTTTTGGAAGTCCAGATATCTCATATCTTACCCATTGACCAATTGGTCCATTCTTATTTTTCCAAATTCTCTGCAACTTTCTTGAACCCACTTATTTAAGCTCAAGATTGAGTGTTCATTTCTGTATCTATTATTCTACACAATAAAATTATTCAATTTGTAAATATCAGATGTTCAGCATGGAAAGAAATCTCAGAGTTATTTAATTTCAACTGTAAAACTGTCCAGCAGAATATTGTATATAAATGTGACCATTGAAGAAAGAGTAAGTCAGCCTGGGGGTTATAGGTAATCCTAAAACACTGCTACTCAGACATGCTGTGACTTTGGACGCTGGGTGGTCACTTTCAGAGCATCTATTAGTCAAACTTCCATCTGCAAAAATGATCAGCCACCATGTTAATAGTAAAATTAGAAAGAGCTTTCCAAGAAGCCATATATTTCTAAAAATAGCTTGGTTTATATATATTTCATTTTATTTTAAGTTTAAGGAATCAAAGTAGTTATTTTTGCTTTGGTTTTAAAGAATCATGAGGCTTATTTGGAAATAATATTGCTGCCATAAGGCATCTTCAGAACATTTAAAAATTCTGCCTCCTAAGTTAATTTAAGAGACATTCCAAGAACATTTGGCTAAGAGCAAGAAACTGAGTTTGCAATACAACTTGAAATATCTACTGTGATTAGGATGTTCAAGGTAATTGCCTTAAATATTTCTATTGCTCTGAAAATAAATCCTGTGCTTTTAGCTTATATGGCTCCCTGCTTATTATCACCTCCTTTCTTTGTAAGTATTATTCCCATCAGTAATACTTTCCCGTTTGTAAAAATTATGGTTTTTTAGCTTGCCAATTGCAGTTCACAGTCAATATTATTCTGTTTTAGTTTTAGCTATAAAACATACTGGTTATTTTGACCATTGTGTACTTTTCAGAGTGGTTCACCCCATATTTCAAGTACCTATCTGGTCCTATACATAGTAATTACAAGATTATTAACTATTTTCTCTGTGTGGTACTTCCCTGGGACTGTTTTGTAAATACCAATTTGTAGTTCTCAATCCCTTCACCCTTTCTACCCAGATCTCCAATTTCCCTTGCCTCTATCAACCATTGGTCTATTCTTTATATCTATGAGTCTGATTCTGTTTTGCTTGTTTATTTTGTTCTTTAGAGTCCACATATAAAAAATCATATTGTATTTATCTTTCCCTGTCTGACTTATTTCCCTTAGCATAATATCCTCTAGGTCCTTTCATGCTCTCATAAAAGGCAAGATTTTATTCTTTTTGATGGCCAAGTAGTATTCCATTGTGTAAATGTATCACAGCTTATTTTTATCCACCTGTCCATTGATGGGCATTTGAGTTACTTCCATATCTTGGCTATTGTAAATAGCACAGCAATGAATGTGGGAGTACATATATTCTTTTAATTGGTGTTTTGGGTTTCCTCAGATATATGTATTTCAAAAGTGGAATCACTGGGTCATAAAGCAATTTCATTTTTAATTTTTTAAGGGAACCTTACATGGTATTCCATAGTGGTTGCACCAATCTGTATTCTCACCAACAGTGCATTACATCTGATAAGTTAATATCCAAAATTTAAAAAGAACTCAGAAAACTCAACACCAGAAAGACAAAGAACCCAATTAAAAAGTAGGCAGAAGACCTGAATAGACACTTCTCTAAAGAGACATACAGAGAGATGACCAATAGACATACAAAAAGTTGCTCAAATTCACTAGTCATCAGAGAAATGCCAATCAAACCACACTGAGACTACTGAGATACCACCTCACACCCATAAGAATGGCTATCATTAATCAATCAATAACCAACAAGTGTTGGCCAGGATGTGAAGAAAACAGAAGGCTTTGTCTTTTGATTAGGGCTTTGAAGCTTTTTACTGCTTACCTCAAATCCCCCAGTGCTATGGAGCTTTTCAAGAGGATACCAGCCATCATGAAAACTGCTTACTCGCCATCTGGTATTTTCCTCTGCCACTGTCTCTATTGCCTCTTTTTGGAGCGTGAGTTGTCTTTTCCATCTCATTGTTTGTCATAAGTAATTCTTATCTCGCTAAATGAATCAGACTTTCTTGATTGCATGGAGTGTATCTTTGTATCTCTGAATCTTACCAAGCCCAGAACTAAATACACATTAGATGTGCAATGAATATATACATGTTGGATGATTCATTTGACTTGAATAATACTGTGTGTCCATAAAGTCATGGTGCACTTTTGACCAGTCACAGGAAAACAACAAAAGACGATAGAAATGTGAAATCTGCACCAAATAAAAGGAAAACCCTCCCAGTTTCTGTAGGATGATGTGGCAGCATGTGCACATGCGCAGATGATAATATAACACTGTGTATACAGCGGAGCAGCCCATGGCCATGCCAGTCGAGATGTGGACGGTACAGAGGAAAGTTCAGTGTGTTCTGTGGCTCGCTAAATTCGAATTCGTGACCAAAGTGCAACCTGAATATTGGCGCGTTTATAACGAAGCGCCACCACATAGGAATAACAATACTCGGTGGAATAAGCAGTTGAAGGAAACCAGCAGTTTGGTGGAGAAACCCCGTTCTGGTAGGCCATCAGTCAGTGATGAGTGTGTAGAGGCTATACGGGATAGCTACCTAAGGAGCCCTAAAAAACCTGTGCATGCGTGTACTCGACAATTACATCTAAGCAAGACTACAGTTCATAAGGTGTTAAAGAAACATCTCTGTTTTACGGGGTACAAATTGCAGCTTTTGCACGCTATTAAACCAGCGGATAGACCCACACGATGCACATTTGCTACAAATATGCTTCATGAGATCGACAATGATGTAAGATTTTTGCAGAAGATTGTGTTTAACAATGAGGCGACCTTCCATATCTGTGGACATGTTCATCGCCATAACGTTCGAATATGGGCTGCTGAACATCCTCATGCCTACATTGAGTATGAACGTAACACCCCTAAAGTGCACATGTGGTGTGGCCTCAAGCATGATAAGGTGATAGGCCCATTCTTTTCGCAGAGCAGTCTGTGACGGCAAACACCTATCTTGACATGTTGTAATTGTATGCAGTGCCACAATTTCCAGAAGGTGTTATTTTTCAAAGGATGACGCTCCTCCACACTACACCACCATTGTTCATGAGTTTCTGTATAGAACATTCCCCCGGCGGTGGATAGGCAGGGGTTTTGTCAAGCCATGGTCACCACAGTCCTCGGATCTGATGACCTTAGACTTTTACTTTTGGGGTCATGTGAAGCAACATGTGTACATTGAACGTATCAATGACATTAATCACTTAAAACAGAGAATCACAGATGTTATTCACTCTGTTACACCAGACATCCTTACCCACGTGTGGCAAGAACTTCACTATCGTTTGGATGTTTGTAGGGCAACAAATGGAGCCCACATCGAACTGCACTGAATAGGTATGAAACTGGGAGAGTTTTACTTTTATTTGGTGCAGATTTCACATTTCTATCATCTTTTATTGCTTTCCTGTGACCGGTCCAAAGTGCACCATGACTTTACGGACACACTGTATTTAAAGTCCCATATGTTATTTTTGTTATCATTATGTGGAATGTTGTTTAACCCTGGGCTTTTTAAAATTATTTAATCTTGCTTCTAAACCCAAATATAGCTGATGGAATGATTTTTGTTTTTCCTCATAAGACACAGTTCTTTGTGATTGGAAGTCTGAGGTAGAAGGAAAGCAGAGAGCAAAACCACTTCTTCTTGCTAAGTGTATAGCGCCCTTGGGACTTTTAACAGCCACCTCTAAATCATTTCAACAGATAGTTCACTGAAAGATGGGGTGTAGTTTCTGTAATGTTGAAAATTTCCTCTGTCAAGTTGTTATTTCTGTTTACATTTTACATTCAACAAAACACAAAACATATTTGGATATATTTTTAATAAGTCTTTACTTTTAGATGCTGTGCATATATAACTTATGCATTCTTATGCATGAATGGCTTTGTAAGGATGAGTATTCCAATTTCTTATAGGCATTTGCTTTTTATTTTTAGCACAATTAATTTCATCAGTGTAAGATTTTATTTTAATTAAATCATAATTACTAAACAGGAGTTTAATTTTATACACAATCCTTTATCTTAGACGAACATTAGAGTCTAAAGATAAATAATCTATGAATGCAAATTAAACATTCTATGATCCGTCTTCACTCTTTCAAGTCATACATGTGCCAAGCTGCTTTTCTACGGTAAGAGTCAAGAAAAAGGAGGAAACAATTTTTATTATTTTGTCATAGTTAGTTTATTTATTTGATTTGTGTGAGAATATTGCCCATAGAATAAAAACTCAACATATGATCATTATATACACAAACCTGTATTTAAAAAGTATTTTTCTATTGAGAAAAAAATAGACTTGCAACTAATTTATGAATGTATAACTTTTCTAAAACACTACATATTTGCCATCAAATTTAATGTTAAAATTTTTAATTTTGAAAAGTTTCCTGTTTTGTTTGTTTTGAATTATTACATTCACAGATAGATGAGAAATGAGATTATCCAAAAGTAGTTAAGTATTACACAACATATTTAAATTAGAAGTACTTTTAAAATTATATTCTTTTGAATCTGAATGAATGATTTGCTGGTGGGAGTGTACATTCTTGTCTTTTTCCTGATCTTAGAGAAAAAAGATTTCACCTTTTCAACACTGAGTATGAAAGCTCTGGGCTTGTCATATTTGGCCTTTATTATGTTAAGGTATGTTTCCTCTTTACTCACTTTGTTGAGAGTTATCACAAATGGATGTTGAATTTTTTCAAATGCTTTTTCTGCATTTATTGAGATTATCTTATGATTTTTATCCTTCATCATATTAATGTAGTGTATCACATTGATTTGTAAATGATGAACAACCCTAACATCCGTGGAATAAATCTCACTTGATTATAGTGTTTGATTTTTAAAAATGTAATGTTGAATTTGGTTTCCTAATATTTTGTTGAGGATATTTAGATCTATATTTATTTGAGGTATTGAATTGTAACTTTCTGTGGTGTTCTTGTCTGGTTTTGATGTCAGTGTTATAATGTTGACCTCATAAAATGAGGTTGGTAATGTTTCTGCCTCTTCTATTCTTTGGAAGAGTTTGAGAAGGAATTCTTATTGGAATGTTTGTTAGAATTTACCAGTGAATCCAGTTGATCCTGGACTTTTGTTTGTTGGTAGGTCCCATACTGGTAATTGGTCTATTCAGATTTTCTCTTCATGATTCAATAATTGAAGATTGTATGTTTCTAGGAATTTTTGCAGTTTGTTGGTCTATAATTGTTTAAACTAGTCCTTATGATGCTTTCTTTGTGTTTCTGGGGTAGCAGTTGTAATATTGCTTTCATTTCAGGTTTTATTTGGAAACTCTTTTTCTCTTGGTGAGTCTTCCTAACGTTTTCTGAATTTTGTTTATCTTCAAAGAACCATCTCTTAGTTTCACTGATCTTTTCATTATTTTTAATGAGAAGAGGGAAGATATTAAGACAGACTCCCATATGTCCCCTGATCAGGATTCACCCAGCAATCAAAATCTGAGATGATATTCTAATCAATTGAGCTATTTTTAGTGCCTGAGGCTAACATGCTCAGACCAACTGAGCTCAGTTCTCAAACCAACCAAGCAACTGGCTGCAGGAGAGGGAGAGGAAGAAAAGGGAGAGAGAAAGGAGGAGAAGAGCAAATGATCACTTTTTATGTGAACCCAGGATGTCTGCATACCAGGCCTATCTACGCTCTATCTACTGAGTCAACCAGCCAGGGCCATACTGATATTTTCTATTGTCTGTAGTTTTTATTTTATTTATCTGTGCTCTGTTTTTTAATTTTTTCCTTCTACCAACTTTGGGTTATATTTGCTCATTATCTAATTCCTTGAGGTATAATTTTAAGCTGTTTATTTGAGAATTTTCTTGTTTCTTGAAGTAGGCATTTACTATATGAACTTCCCTCTTCGATCTGCTTTTGTGACATCCCATGAATTTTGCTATATGTATTTTCATTATTTCAAAATGTTTTTGATTATTCTATTGGTTTCTTAAATGACCCATTCATTATCTGCTCAGTAGCGTGTTGTTTAATGTCCACACATTTGTGAATTTTCCAGGTTTCCTTTTGCAGTTGATGTCTAGTTGTATACCATTGTGGTCAGAGAAGACGCTTGATACGATTTTAATCTTAAATTTATTAGGACTTGATTTGGCTTAAGATATGATCTATCCCAGAGAATGTTTCACGTGCTCTTGAGAAGAATATACTCTACTTTTTGAGGGAATATTTTTTGTACGTTTTATAAACCCATTTGTTCTAATGTGTCCTTAATGTAATGTTTTCTTATTGATTTTCTCTCTGGATAACCTATCTATTAATGTAAGTAGGGTATTAGAGTCCCCTGCTGTGATTGTATTGCTATCTGTTTCTCTCTTTAGGTTTGCCAACATTTGTCTTATATATTTATGTACCCCTAATATTTGCTTTATATTATTTAAGTTCTCCTATGTTGGGTGCATAAACATTTATAAATGTTATATTATCTTGTTTGATTGACCTCTTTATTATTATGTAATGCCATTATTTATATCTTATTTTAGTCTGTGTTTTAAGGTCTTTTTTGTCTTATCCTGTATTTATATTGATAAAGTTTCCATAATGATAAACAAAAGCACTGGATTAACATCGGTAGTTTAAAAATACTTTTCTCATTAATTTATGCCAAGAATTCAATAGCAATATTTTTTAAACTTTTAAAAAAATATTTATTGATTATAGAGAGAGAATAAAGGGAGAAAAAAAAAATCAATCTGTTCCTTTATGTACCCTGACTGAGCCAGGTATCAAACCCACAACCTCTGTGCCTCTGGACAACACCCTAACCAACCAAGTTATCTGGTCAGGGCTCACTAAAAAGATCAATTACTTAATCTTTTCTTCTAAATACAAAATTCTAGATTTTTAAAAATATTTTGATTTGTTTTCTGAATTTTTATCTTTATTTATACCAAGTTTACTTACTGGTTTCATATCCAAATAGTGTATTTATAAAAATTTTGTATAATAGAAAGAAGCAAAATAAATTAAATGTTAATAAAGTAGTACTTAAGAAATTGATTTATTGGCTAAAATGTGTCTTAGCTGCATTTGAGTTTAATCACACAGGGTGAATATATTTAATGAACGGGAGTTTAAACCCTCTAAATGTAAAGGGCATTGATTAGAATTGATGCATTTACACTTAAGGGGAGGATATCAATTAACCCTTTTGCTGAATAATATTATAAATATTGTAATCCTACATAAGACATGGTTTTAAGGTAGCCAGTAATGTTGCTTTTTAAAATTTATTTATTGACTTTAAAGAAGTAAGGAAGAAACAGAGAGAAAGAGAGAGAAAAACATCAACTTGTTGTTTCACTTACATATGCATTCATTGGTTGACTCTTGTATGTGCCCCTACTGGAGATTGAGTCCACAACCTTAGTATTTCAAGATGACACTCCAAACAACTGAGTTACCTAGCCAAGGTCATTACTTTTAATTTTTATTTTCTACAGAAAAGTAAGGGAATGAGGGGGAGCTACTGTTGGCCATTTATAGTTCAAGTAAATAAATATTAGACAATAACCATATAGCCTAATACTTTTAGTTTTATTTTTATTTACTCAAAGTCAATTATGCCAATCTTCCAAAGGGGTAAGTGAACACTGGAATATATTTTGCTGAAATAAAATTACTTTCTAGGACTCCAAAAGCACTTGACCTTCTCTTGACATCTCTTCTCTTTTCCCATAACTTGTTTAGGCATCACACATTGTTTCCATATTATTGCTTCAAAACATTTATTTTGGCAGCAAATTTTTCTTAATATACCTTTTTAAAGTTGTGCCATTTACTATCTGAACTTATGAAATGCTTATTTCAAAGGATAAAAATGGAGAAGCTTTGTCTGCGCTTAACCTGCTTTTATCAAATAGTTTTTAGCCAGCTGATAGGAAAAGTGATACAAGTTTTGCTGATGAGCTTTTGCTGCACAGTGGCTTATAGCAGAATTATTTGGTGCTTCCTTAACAGGCTTTAGCCTAGCTGTTTATTCTAATCTTAGCATGACCTTGTCTACTGATAGTCTAGTATCATAAGGCAAGGATGTTTTTTTCAGTACAGAATAGTTCAGAGCTTTCATATGCCAATGGATTGTGCATCTTCCATTTGTTTCTCACATATGACCTACAGGTTCACTTACTTTAAAAATTACACATGCAAAATTATATTATACAATGTTAGGTATAAAGAAATAAAGAGATGCCTGACAAGACAGTGGTGCAGTGGATAGAGCATCAGACTGAGACTCAGAGGACCCCTGGGGTTGCTGGTGAGGGCATGGGCCTATGTGACTTGAGCATGGGCTCACCAGATTAAGCGCAGGGTCACTGGCCTGAGTGTGGAATCATAGACCTGACCCCATGGTTGCTGGCTTGAGCCCAGAGGTCATTCGCTGGAAGCTTAAGGTCTCTGGCTTGAGCCCAAGGCCACTGCCTTGAGCAAGGGGGGTCACTCACTCTGCTATAGCCCTCTGGTCAAATCACATATGAGAAAGCAATCAACGAATAACCAAGATGCTGCAACAAAGAATTGTTGCTTATCATCTCTCTCTTTTCCTGTCTGTCTGTTCCTGTCTTTTCCTCGTGCTGACTCTCTCTCTGTCTCTGTAAAAAAAAAAAAAAGAAAAAAAGAAAAGATTTCAATATTTTAAAAATATATAGGTACTATTTTCAGAATTACCAGACTTAACTTCCTACAAAAATATGTTGGCTTTTGAGATTTGTACTATGACTTGGTTTACTACATAATACTCTCATTTTTCCTGAAACTGACATTTCCCCTTTGATTAATAGAGCCTCCATAAGGAATGCTATGTGTATACATGGCTCTGTCCTCTTGGTGAGAGTTGGTGGAGCCAAAGGTAGACTTCTTATATATAACTTTACAGATTCAGCCACTAAAAAGAACCTAATTCTGATTATCCCCAGATAGACTGATAATTTCTCACTGGCACAGTTTATTGATCAGTAGGCATCTTCCCATATAAAAGCTCAGGCATTCTCTACAAGTCAGTTTTTCATTGAATGTAGAGAAATTTAATATGTAGATAAAGAGAAGAATGAAGTGAATATTAAGTTGAATTGAGGAGAGTTTGGAGAATCTTGATGGTGTTCATATTTGTAGCTCTAACTGTACCTGAAACCTTGATACATTTTGGTCTATATTTCAGCTTTGTTGTTCATTGAGATACTCCGGTATTCTTAAAGTTTTTGTTTTGTTTTATCAAGCCTAAGTTGTGTCGCTGCTAGTGATAAACAAGAAAGTCTTAACTAATCCAGGGGGACAATATGTGATACGTGGGCCAAGAGAAAGAGGTCTAACCCACTTGGAGCACAATGCTACACTGTGTTCCTCCACCAGCTTCTCAGAAGACTATACTATTTGGATATTTTAAGTGTAATATTTGTGAATAACTCAGTTTATTAAGAATTATTTTAATTAAATTTAGTAACATAACTAGAAATCATAAGTTAAATGCATGGAAAAATAGTAAAAAGCTATCACTTTTATAATCAATATGCAGGTTATCAGTTACATTATAAAAGACTACATCTTTTTAAAAAAGCCCTAGAACAAGAATGGACAGTGATGCCAGTGAGGTTAATGACTGTACCATGTCTGGAACATACAGAGTGTGTCCAACCACGTATCCTTACAAAAGAGACAATGGGAAGAGTGTGGCTAATATTCTTTGAAGCATTGTGAGTTAATTCACAAATAAAACATTTATCCCTGAATAATTATTTTACATGGTGACTATCTTCAGTAAACTTTTTTATTCATACTAATGTGTTATGGATGTTATATTTTTATCCTAGAAAAAGATTGGAAAACCTCAGGCTCTGAGCCAAATCTGGGCCCTGGATCAAAGCCATGGCCAGTCATTTACTATTGTCCACGGCTGTTTTCACACTATGATGGCAGAGTTGAGTAGTTGTGACAGAGGACAGAAGCCCTGGCAAGCCTCAAAATTGCACGTGGCTATTTACAGAAAAGTTTGCCAACCCCTATTCTAAAAACTATTTTTTTTCTTTCACGTGATAAAATTGGTTTTGATTTAAATATATTATACATTCAATGTTTTATGAACAAAATCACTGTATAAATTTAAAAACAAGTGTACACCTTTTATATTCCTTTTGTCCAATACGTCCTGTATGTACAAATTTATTTGATGTATCGATTAAGAAATTGTCTAATTCTTGTGACATGAACTCTCTTAATGAAGTCTTTCATTTGGAAACAGTTCTTAAAATCAGAATACATTCATCAATGCTTTTTAACTTTCAAGTTTCTTCAGAATAGCCCTTCTGCTATATAGCACTTCTGGTTGTGCGTAGTCTTCCAGGACTCCTGGAGGTTTTCCTAAATCCTTTCCTCTCTCCTATGATGACTTCTAATCCTTGTTTTGATCAGTCTTGAGAGCCAACATAAAATTAAGAATTTCTCACAAATTTGAGCCATAACACGGTTTAGGCCTTAATCCCAAAATACGAACGATTCATTCATCTCTGGATGGCACACTCTAAATCAGTGGTTCTTAACCTGGGTTCTATCAAACTCTAGGGGTTCGATGAGTCAGTCTCAGGGGTTCAGAGAAGCCTCTGCCACGGAGGCCAGATAAAGTAATACCGTAATTTGTTGTGAGTTCATGCACTTTGTTGATTTCGTTCTTTGAGCAAGGTGATGTTCATGCACGGCTCATTTTGTGCACAAGTAAAAGAACATATACCTATGTCTTAAATTTGGAAAAAAAATCATATTTTATTTATCACTAAAGAAGGGTTCGGTGAATGCGCATATGAAACTGGTGGGTTTGGTACCTCAAAAAAGATTAAGAACCACTGTCCTAAGAAAATTGTATCAGAAACTAAGTTAAGATCTTACCTCTGTCGTTTGCCAGAGTGCTGTTGGCTAAGCTATTAACTTTAACACCGGCACACTAAACTGTGCGGGATCAGAAGTGTACACATGCATGATAGTGGCACTGCTGCTGCCGACACATGGCAGATATACTCTCACATTTTGGATTTTGCACATGATGTCCTTTCTGTCAAGAATGCATTCTCTTCGGGATCTATGTCATTTATGCTCATATCCTTGAAGCCTTCCCTGGCAACTGTATTGAAAATTGTACAATTCCCTGCAATACACACCTACCCTATTTGATGTTCCTATTTATTTTTCTTTAGCACTTATCATCATCAGACATAAAATATATTTTACTGCTCCATTTTATTCTGTCTACTGAAATTTAGCATCTTTGACTTCAGACAATTTTGATTGCTTTTCTTTATGATGTTTTATTCCTAGTACTTAGAATGAAAGATTATAAAAATATAGGTCGAACAAATGAGTAAATGACATGAACCATTTGGAAATAGTACGAGTCATTCATTCATTTGGAAAGAAAGTAGATGATATAAATTAAATGGGTATAGATTATAAAATAGCAGATTTCTATACCAGTTTATTGCAAATATTTTAAAGTTACTGCTGTTTCCATGATTAGAAACATTTCTCCACTACCAAAGTAGCTCACTAGAATAAAGGTAGCCAACATCTCTTATTCCTCAGATCTAGGGTTTAAATCTTGACTTCAACAGTGTATATGCCGAGGGCACTGAAATCTTATTCAATTAGATTTAAAATCTACAATACTCATAATAGTGGAAATATAAAATTCATTTTATACATTTATTTTTTCCTCCCTCCCTCCAATAATTCCCTCCTGATTCTTTTTTACTTTCTCCATATAGTTTAGGAATGCTACCTTTATATTTCAAAGACTTATGTATTTATTCATACAACAGCAGTCATGTGCATATTAATAAACATGAATAAAGAAAGACTATGTATAATTATAAATAAATGGATTGTATATCATCTTATGGAAGCACAGTCTTATTAAAGTCATAATTTGGCCCAAAGAAAACCAAATTTAGAAATCCTACCATTGTATTCTGAGACTAGGCTTAAAAACAGAGCATCTGGGGAATTTAGCATTTGAGCTTCACTGTTTGCTTTGTGAAATGAAACCATGACAACAACATTTAAAGGCATTCTCCCAGACTTCCCTATTCATCAATGTATATGTGTGCATGCATTTTTGAAAAGCTCTTAAAAGACCATGTGAAGCATATTCCAAGTAAAACTACTTGAACATTAGGGAAAAGCCTCGCCTGCCATTAGAACAGTTCATTAACCAGTGGCTGCTTGAGTGGTCACTCCCACGACTCACTTAGTGCAGATTTTTGTTATCATTTTTGTCGGAAACTTGATAAAGCATAAAGATGCTTAATTCTAGGAAGCACTTATGGTGATAGCTATTCATGACAGATATGGTGCTAAAAAATGTTGTGCCTTTTTCTGCTTTACAGAAATCATAAAGTGCAATGTGTTTCAGTCAACAGGAGGAGGAAAATAATAAATAACTTTGTTGCACAGTGGCAGTTAAAAGTCAATTTAGACCTAAATTTTTAACTTTTTTGGTAGCATTTGCTAAACTTTAATTTTGCTCACTAAAAAGAATAGTCAACTTATTTTTGAAAAAAAGCTTAGTCATATTACTACAATAAAACTGATATATTACCAAATATTTTGGTGGTGAAAATTTATAAGAACAAGTTTTAAGAGGGTTAAAGTTTTTTAAAATTACTTCAATACCATATAATGATGCTAACATTTAAAAGATTTATCATAAATCATGCATTCATTTTGTTAGCGTATACACTGATAGTCTTCCAATAATTTTCCCTTCTTCTTCTTCTTCTTCTTCAATTTTTTTTGGCAAAAGAAGCTTTTCTTTACATTATAAGTTCCTCCTTAACAAGAATTTATATACACTTGGCAGGGGGACTGACTACTAGTATGAATAGTATACTATCAGTTGAGATTACTTTACGATTTCTCAAATAAGCATAGCAAAGAATAACATGTATTTTACATTTTAATAAATAAAAAGACCAAATTATAGTATTTTTTAGTCATTATTAGCTAAAGATATATTAGGTACCTTAAAATGGAAGTCATTTTAGGAATATATTTGTGTAGCATTTCAGGAACTTTTAGGAAAAAATAAATTTGTTTCTGCTTTTATTTTCCCACAAAATCTTATCAAGAAAACTTGAGAAATGTATGATTACTTCTGCTAAAATTAATTGAAATAAATAACAGAGGCCAGAAAGTTTTAAATATTAAGTTTATATTATGTTTTATAAACAATGTAGAAAAAAATTGAATTACATGTTTTCTGAAAAAATCAACTTTAAATTACATACATTAGGAAATAATTTTTTCAAAAAATACAAAGTATTAGAAGTTTATAAAATATGTATTTTTTAAATATAACAAGGGTTGTAAATTAAGGTGTGTTCCTCAAAAAGATACATTGAAATCCTGGAGCCCTGCCCGATTAGCTCAGTTGATTAGATCATCATCCTGATATACCAAGATTGTGGCTTCAATCTCTGGTCAGGGCACATATAAGAATCAACCAAGAAATACATAAGTAGAACATACTGATGCTTTTCTTCCCTTCTTTCTCTCTCCCACTTCCTCTCTTTCTAAGATAAATTTAAATAATAAAATTCAGGAAGAGAAAAAGAAAGAAATCTGAATATAAACTTATTTGAAAATGGTGACTTTACAGATGTAATCAAGTTAAAATAAAGGTATTCTGGATTAGGGTGACCCTAAATTCAATGACTGGCACCTTTATAAGAAATCTATGTGAAAACATGAACACACAGGGAGAATGTCATATTATGATGGAAACTAAATGTCAAACCAAATATGAATGTATTCTTTTGCTAATTCTTATAGCCATCCTGCAAGGTAGATGCAGGTAAGTTGCCTAAGGTTACTCACTAAGTGGTAGACCAGGGATTTGAATCTGTGCAGCCAATCCTGGCATGACTTGGATGTCAGGAGGTACAGGGGAAGGTCATGCAATTCTATACAATACACAAAATTCTCCTTCTGGAAATTTATTATATTGACAGTGTGCCCTAGTTTATCCTCCAGAGTGCTCAGGTGTCAGCAGACCTATTTTCATATGGCTGGTAATCTATATTTTCTGAAAACACTCTCACCTAAATAAAATGTGTTCAAGGCCTTGAATGAGGACTCAAACTAAGAATAAAAATACATTAGTCTTTTTTCAGAATACTTTTATCTTTTAATGTTCTTTACTTTCCCCATCTTGGTTTATGTCCAAGTATCACTAAATAATATTTCCAATTTCTCTTTTTTTGTTGGCACTAAAGTGGTTTTCTACTCAATTCTCTGCTGCAGAATAAAGACAAAATCAGTTTGGAGCATTTGCCATCCTCTTCTGTCTTCTCTGGGGAGTTTTTGAGACACATGCGCATTGCTTAGTTTTCATAGGCTTTGCTACCAAGCAGCGTTCCTGAAGTTCATTAGTGCAAGAAATCAGAGTGCCACGTACTTGAAATGTGGTCCTGCAACACCATCCCTCACTTGCTTAGGGTCTCATAAAACCTGTCAGAAATTATATCAGCATCCAGTGCAGTCATGCCACCTTTTGGATAAGAGGTCTCCATGTTTATATTCAAAAATATCAATCATTCTAAATACCAACTCAAGCTTGTCTTTTCATAGCAATATTTCCATTTGCAGTAAAGATATACAGGGAGGGCTCTTCCATGTTCATGGCTCTTATATCAATGTCAAAATTAGTATATAAAGCATCCATCAAATATACACACAAGGTGAGCTAAGCATTTCTTCTACATAGTCTTGTTTATCTGGGGTTTTACTGGGCTTTTACAAACACCCTTGAAAGTAGGCAAACTGACAGGTACCAGGACACTTTTTATAAACAAAATGCAAAATGTAACAGTATATGACCTAAGACCTCTATTAGAACATCTGTCCAGGGGTTTGAGTTCTTAATTTTTTAGTTATACTAGAAATTTTTATAAGTGCTAGAAAATACTTTTATTTTATTTTCAGATGTTAAACAGAACAAGCTGTTCATAAACAGATGTGAAAACTTATTGGTTGATGACTTACTGAAAATGGAGTGTTAAGTAAACTAAATTGTGGTTAACCCCAGCTCAATACACAAATAAATTAATGATTATAAAAGTAATTTATCAACTGATGTATATTTTACTACCATAGATTGCTTGGTATTTAACTTACTGAACATAACAGGTGCTACATGGTCTTTTTTATACATAATAAAACTGATTCTTCACATGTAAGAGCCATGATATTCCAAAAGAACATAGTAAATTTACACCATGTTTTATACCGATTGTACCAATGTTGCATACCTGTTGGTATAGTTAGTCTTACATAAGAAAATAATAACATAAATGCTGGCCCTTGAAACTTTAGAATCTTTGTAGAGGTATATTTCTTTTGACAAGTGTTCATATCAAAATATTTACGAATTTTTCTCTCGCCAATTTATCGTGTTGAAGGAGGCAGTTTCATGATATCTTCAGTATTTTGTGAACTATCATAGTTTGTTTAATGAACCGTCATACTCTCAATCATTGCTGATGATTACTATTACCATGTGACATACTATACTACTTCTGCTATCGTGGTTTATATCTTTAAAATAATGTTTACATAAATTAGGTAACCTACACTGCTACTTATTGAACTACACCACATGGCCTGTCAAGGGTATTCATGTAAAAGAGCCCTACAAGTTGTCTTTTTTTCATTTACAAATCTTAGAACAGCATCTGCCTTGCACGTGGTAGTTGTTCAATGTATTGAATGAATTAATCTCCTTTTTGGTTGTCAACCGCTCTGTATTCATCTAACTACTTATAGTAGAACTACAAATATATATAGTATTTCTTTTTTGTTTCATTGCTCATAAGCTTCTGTTAGACATGGCTTTGGCAGATTCTAATCAGTAATGTGACATAGAACATTGAGCATGCACTTATCCTTGTTCCCAGGAAACTAATTGAATCATTGTTATAGCTGTTAGAAAACTGACCAAATGGTATAAACCTAAGTTATGAGCTTACCAATGATCTAATTTCAATTCACTTACCATTTTCAGCTCCTTTTCTTCATTCCTTTCCCTATGGAACTATGTGAAGCAGTTGCAGAACATAACTACATCCTACTTAAGAATGACATTAATCTTGGTTTGCTTAATCTGATTGGAAATACATACTTAAGAGTCTGTTCTGCTGCATCAAATGTTATTCAGCATATTGATAAATGTCTTTTTCTTATGTGGCTCCAATTAGATGCCTCCAAAATTTATATACGCAAGTATCTTTACATCTTTAGTGTCAGACTGAGCTATCCATGGGTCAAAGCTTTGAACTAAGCCACTGGGAACCAGGAGCTTGTTTCTCAGGCCAGGAACATGTGACCTCCATCAGAGAAGGGAACAGAGCTCTGCTATATATATATATATATATATATATATATATATATATATATATATATATTAAGATTTTTAGTTTATTTTAGAGAGAGGAATAGAGAGAGAGATAAATGTGGGAAGTGGAGCCGGAAGCATCAACTCCTAGTACTTGATTCTTGTATGTGCCTTGGCCAAGCAAACCTGTGGGTTTGAACTAGTGACCTCAGTGTTCCATGTCGATGCTTTATCCATCATGCCAGTACAGGTTGGGCTAGAGCTCTCCAATATCTTGACTGAATCCCAGACCTCATCACAGCATATTACACATATTTAGCACTCAATTAACATAGATGAGTGGATAGTTGGGTGAACGAATGAATGAATGCATTTTAGAAATTCACAGGCTTTGTTAAGAGCATACATGGTATTTAGCTTTCAGAGATTGCTTTCTGCTATGAGGCCTGGCATTAGTATTACTAGATTCCCAAAGTTATGATTTACATTACTGTAGTAATACATAGAGGATTGGTATGTCTTCGTTCTTACTGGTTTAAAGGAAAATGCAGATATTAATTCTCAGTGTTCAGCACTAATGTTTTGTTTATAATAAGGTTTGTGAATAGCTTTCACTACATGAAAGGATACTTAATTCATTTTTTTTTGTGTGTGTGACAGAGACAGAGACAGAGAGATGAACAGATAGGGACAAACAAAAAGAAAGGGAGAGAGATGAGAAGCATCAATTTTTCATTGCAGCTCCTTAATTGTTCATTGATTGCTTTCTCATAAGTGCCTAGAGCGGTGTGCTACAGCAGAGCTAGTGACCCCTTACTCAAGCCAGCAGCCTTGGGCTCAAGCAAGCGATCTTTGGGTTCAAGCTAGTGACCATGGGGTCATGTCTATGATCCCATGCTCAAGCTAGTGACCCAGCGCTCAAGCTGGTGAGCTGGCACTCAGCCGGGTTAACCCCGTGCTTAAGCTGGGGTTTCGAACCTGGGTCCTCCGCATCCCAGTCTGATTCTCTATCCACTGCACCACTGCCTGGTTAGGCAAGGATTCTTAATCTTTATATCACATCAACCTATTGCATTTAATTACATGTGAAAGTATGTCATTCTCTAGATTCACTTGTTCTCTCCAATAAACCTTAATCTTTTCCCCTGATGACTTGACCCTCTCTGTGGTACTGCCATTCTACCCATCTTCAGGCTGAAATCGAGGATTATATTTCTAGTAATTCTGGTACCACCACTGTGTAGGCAATTATAAATTCATTCCTGAAGCAACCAATGAATGCACAACTGAGCAGAACAATAAATGAGTGCTTCCCTGTCCCCATCCCTTTTCTCTACCCCTCTCTCTCTCTGTCTCTCTAATAATAAGCCTATCAATAAAACTCTGGATGAATAGCTCAGTTGGTTCAAGAGTCATCCTGGTGCAGAGGTTCAATTCCCGGGCCAGAGCACATAGAGGAGCAGCTTGATGTTCCTGTCTCTTTCTCCCTGCCTCTCTCAAAAAAACAAAAAGAAAAAGTTCATCCCTGAACTATTGCATATTGCAGTGTATCTTAACTTGTCTTCCTTGTTTTCAGTTTATCTCTATAACCATATAAACTCTCTCTAACTACTAGACACTGTGTCAGAATATCACTTTGATTCTGCCACTTCCCAGTTCACAGGTCTCTAAATGCTCTTCAGTTCCTTAAGCTGAACAGCCAAACTATCTGCATTTAATTCATTATAATGAGCCTGCTTTCTCTTTCAATTCTGTCTCTCACACTTTCTCTCCACCTCTCCTCTGCTGCTGGAGTTCCTGACTAGGACTGTCAACCCCCAGCAAATATATTTGAACCTCCAGGCAGTGTGGTTTGCAAAAGCATATTCAGCATGTCTTCTTTGTTAAACACTGTATTCCCAGTGTCTGGTACAAAATATATGTGTTCCCTAAATACCTGAGTAAACAAACACTTCGTGAACTAACACAGTGCATGGTACTCTGCTACATCTTGTGTATACAGAGATATAAAGGATACAACATTGATCCTCAAATAGCTCACAAGGCATTAGGGACAACAAACATAGTAGGAATAATTAAAAATCAATGTAAGTGGTATAATAAAGATAGGTACCGAATTCAATGATCTCACAGCTTTTCTTGTCAAGGGTTTAATATTGAATTTGTGGGCAAATAAAAATGCCAAGTCTCTTCCGCATAATCTGACTTCCATTTGCATCTTCAGAGTCCAGCGCTTCTTACCTACACAACTGGCTCATGTGGCTTCCTGCATGTTGCATTACTCTTTAATGTGTGTGTGTGTGTGTGGGGGGGGATATATATATTTCTGTATGTACATCTTCCTTTTTATCTTAAGTTTTAAATTTCTTGAAAGTAACTACTTGTCATGATTTTTTTGTTTTTGTGTCTCTGGAGTCATGTTGAACAGACTCTTCATAATTGTTCATTGTTTGATCAGTGCTTTCCAATTAATTTATTAAATTCAGTAAAATCCATAGATTGCAAAATAGTAAGTGTTGCATTTAAAGAAGGTGGGTATTACAAGGGGACTGATGAGTTCCTTGTAGCTATGAATGCAATTATCCTATATTGATGGCTCCAAGTTCTAATAGAGAAATTTCAAGAACCTTAATAGTCTTACTTGATTTCAGAGAATAAATCATTGTATAGTTATCAGAAAAATGGGCTCTGATTTTGGCTCAGGTTACAAACCTGCAGTACAGCATATGCTATGCCACTAGTGTCTTCTCAAATGTGCCTCTCATGCACATCGTAATACTTGGACAGTTAAGAGAATGGCTCAATGAAAGGTTATACACATTGCTCTCTTCTATAGCCATGGATAGTTAACTCAGTTAGTTAAAGCATAGCATTAATAAGCCCAGCTCAAGAGTTTAACATTCCTGTGGTCCAGTTACCTAGTCTATTTCTGACCAGAAACTAAACACCAATTTCCAGCCTGCCAACTCTCAGAGGTATACTTTGGCTGAGGGAGACTGGCTGGAAATATATAGATGGTTCACTGGAAATCAGTCTTACTAGGGAAAAGCAGCTCAACACATGCATTCCACTAGCATCATCTTAAGTGATCCATTTATGCATTCATTCAAAATTTGTGGAGTGCCTACCTTGGATCCAGCTCTTTACTAGACTCCGGGGATATGAAGGTGAGTGTGACACTATATCTGTTCTGGAGGAGCTTTCAGATTTAAGAACATTGTTTTAGTTTTTTCCGATTTTTATAACAGAGTACAATAGTCTGGATAGTTGATAAACAACATAAATTTATTTCTCATGGTCCTGGATTCTAGAAGTCTGAGATCAGAGAGCCCGCATGGCTGGAGGAGATCTCTCCTCCCGGTTGCAGGCTTTTTATCGTAACCTCACATGGTGGAAGAAGCTAGGGAGCTCTGTGGGTATGTTTTGTAAAAACACTAATCCCATTCTTGATGGCTTCACTTTATGACTTTTTCAAAACCCCCTTCTGCTATTGCTAGCCATTGGACATTAGAGTCCAACATGTGAATTTTCGGTGGACAGACACTTTCAGACAAAGGCAGATTTCAAATTTCCTGGTTGTTTTGACTGATAGGAGGATTATGATTCTTTTTTTGTTTAGTTGATTAAAAGATATTTAAACATAAGCCACAATTTTTACCTGAAAGGTTTCCAATACAATCTTTTGACTTGCCAAAATGTTTTCCTAGACTGAAATGAATATTAAGTAAATACATATTTATTTATTAAATAAATATTCTATATGATCTTTGTAAATTTTCTGAAGCATTTGAGGTTGACAATAATAATGTAAATTTGCTGCTATCTAGAAACAAGTAGAGTATTATACTACTTGCTCACACATGAATATTCAATAAAAGAATAATAAAATAATTAACAGAAAAATTGTTTTGAATTCTGTTTATTTATAAGATATCAGTCTGGGTTCTAGAAAAATATCTGCTGCAAATATAGTTTCTCAAGTTCAAGACACATTCAAATCAGAACTCAAGTCATAAAGTTGTATCCATTTAGAATAAGTTATATGTATTCACAAAATATAAGAGAATTTAAAAATTTCAAAGATACAAGTTTGTCCATGATTCTAGTATAATATTTAAATTTATGCCTTATTGTTTATGAAAATTATTTTAGATATCTTATAAATTGCATTTACCCAGTAAGGGAAAAACTAGTAGAAAAGGAAGAAGAGAAACTATGTCTCATAAACTTCATCACATTTCTGTGATTGAGAAGCTAATTTATTTGGATCTTCTTGTTAGCTCATGAGAAAACATGAAACATCACTGGCTACAGAGCTTTCTATATCAGAAGGTTAAATATTTATCAATTTCTTTGTTATTTCTGGTGTAAAATGCTAGAAATACTTTGGGTCTTATCATGCAGAAATGCTGAATGACATACTAGGCATTATAAACTAAAATAAGTTTATAACAAATGTGTCTGTTTCTTGACATCAGTAATAAAAATGAAAAGTTTCATATTAGAATGCAAGGTAACAAATGTGATTCTACAGGAGAAAAGGCTACTGTGGCACCTTCTGCTATTGTACCTTTATTGAGAAACATAATTCCGATTTCTTAGATGTGTGTATTGGTCCGTGTTCCTTTCTATTTTTCCTGAATATAATTTATCTCAGCCAGTTCATTGATTGGGGTCGGTAATAACACATAGTTATGCAAAGTTTACCTTGTAAAGGTAACACAAAGTTAAGAAGCTATAAAATTCTGTGAGATTATGAGATGGCAATGGACAGATTCATTAATGACTTAAAATACTTGTTGCTACCATTTTTGGTCATATTTATATCAACTACTACTTTCTCTCCTTCAGTTTTCCCTACACAAACATGAGGGTGAGAATGTAAGCGTTCTCTGTCATGTGAAGTTTATGAAGTTGAAAATAAATAATAGATAAGTATGGGTTTTTAAAACCATACACTACTTTAAAATGTATAATACTCTCAGATTAAGGCCACGGGGAGGAGAGGAGGCAGACAAGATGGAGGAGTGCTGAGGAAGAAGCCAGTTTTGTGTAGAGAGAAGGAGATGGGAAACAGAGGCAGAGAGGAGACAGAAGAAGAATGTTGAGAAGAAAGTGCATTTGGAGAGGGAACAGCCTGCGAACCATGGAGCTGTGACAGTGACAACTGCAGCTTCCAGGTAACAAATGAAGCAAATCAACTCTAAGAAATCCAGCAACTGGCCTTGCTCTGCTCTGCCTTCCTACATTGATGACACTAGTATCCCTCCTGTGCCCAGAATAGCCACTCCTTTTCTTAGCAGAAAGTCTGGTCACCATTTGCTATCTCTGCTGCTCAAAAATAAAGCTGTTTTGGGTCCGCAGCTGAGCAAAGGTGCTCACCTCTACCCTTGGTGCTGAGGCTTGTGGCTTGAGTGACAGCCCCTCCCACGAAGGAGAGGCAGAAATCACAGCAAAAGCCACAGTGGGCCGGCGCTAGCAACGCCCATACCCAACCGCCCTAGGCAGCGGCAGATGGGGTGGCGGGCCTGCAGACAGACCACACCTAGAGAACACAAAGGCAACACCTACTGGACTCCACTGGCCACAACTTGCTTATACACAGACAAAATGGGCAGGCAGAGGAATGCAAACCAAATGAATCAAGAGAAATCCCCAGAGAAGGACCTGAATGAACCAGATATAACCAAATTACCAGAAGCAGAATTTAGAATAATGATAGTTCGGATGTTCAAAGAAATTAGAGCAACAATAGATAGTCATTATGAACACCTAAATAAAGAGATAACAAGTATAAAAAATGAAATTGAAATAATAAAAAAGAGTCAGACAGAAATGACAAATACAGTATCAGAACTGAAGACCACAATGGAAGGAATTAAAAGCAGGATGAATCACACTGAGGATCGAATAAGCGAGTTATAGGACACAATAAACAAAGGCACAGAAGCAGAGAAGAAAAAGGAGAAGAGACTCAAAAAATGTGAGGAAACTCTAAGAGAGCTCTGTGACAACATGAAGAGAAACAACATTCAATCATAGGGGTGCCTGAAGAAGAGGAGAGAGGACAGGAAATGGAAACTGTGTTCAATCAAATCATAGCAGAAAACTTTCCTAAATTAAGGCTGGGAAACACTCCACACATTCAAGAAGCACACAGAACTCCATTAAAGAGAAACCCAAAAAGATCTACACCAAGACACATCATAGTTAAAATACAAAAGCTAAGAAATAAAGAGAAAATTTATAGCTGCTAGGGAAAAAAGAATATCACCTACAAAGGAGCCCCCATTAGGATGACATCGGACTTCTAAACAGAAACACTTGAGGCCAGAAGGGAATGGCAAGATATAATCAAAGTAATGCAGAACAAGAACCTACAACCAAGACTACTCTATCTAGCAAGGCTAACGTTTAAAATTGAAGGAGAAATAAAGAGCTTCCTAGAAAAAGAAAGCCTCAAGGAATTCATTAAAACCAAACCAATTCTGCAAGAGATACTAAGGGGCCTCTTGTGAACAGTTTAAAGGGAGGAAAGAATATAGCTAAAGAAGAATACAGCTTTAAAGAATAAAATGGCAATAAACAACTACATATCAATAATAACCTTAAATGTAAATGGATAAAATGATCCAATCAAAAGACAGGGTAGCTGCATGGATAAAGAAACAGGACCCATACATATGCTGTCTACAAGAGACACACCTTAAAACAAAAGTTGCACATAGACTGAAGGTAAAAGGATGGAAAAAATATTTCATGCAAATGGAAATGAAAAAAAAGCCGGGGTAGCAGTACTTATATCTGACAAAATGGACTTTAAAACAAAGGCTTTAGCAAGAGATAAAGAAGGACACTACATAATGATAAAGGGAACAATTCAACAGGAAGAAATAACTATTATAAATATCTATGCACCAAATATAAGAGCCCCGACATACATAAAGCAGACTTTGATGTATATAAAGGGCGAGATAAACAGCAATACTATCATAGTAGGGGATTTCAATACCCCTCTAACAACACTGGATAGATCCTCAAGAAAGAAAATTAATAAAGAAACAGCAGACTTAAAGGACACACTAGATCAACTTGATTTAATAGATATCTTCAGAACTTTTCACCCTAAAGCAGTAGAATATAAATTTTTCTCAAGCGCTCATGGTACGTTTTCTAGTATAGACCACATGTTAGGACACAAAAATCCTCTCATTAAATTTAAGAAGATTGAAATCATAGTAAGCATTTTCTCTCATCACAATGCCATGAAACTAGAAATTAACCACAAAAGAAAAACTGAAAAATACTCAAACACTTGGAAACTAAATAGCATGATATTAAGTAATGAATGGATTAACAATGAGATCGAAGAAGAAATAAAAACGTTTCCAGAAACGAATGATAATGAGATACATCAAATCAAAATTTATGGGACACAGCAAAAGCAGTACTGAGAGGGAAGTTCATTGCACTACAGGCATATCATAGAAAGCTAGAAAAAGCTCAAATAAGCAACCTGACCCTGCATCTAAAAGAACTAGAAAAACAATAGCAAATAAAACACAGGACAAGTAGAAGGAAGGAAATAATAAAGATCAGAGCAGAAATAAATGACATAGAGACTAAGGAAACAATACAGAGGATCAATGAAACCAGGAGCTGGTTCTTTGAAAAGGTAAACAAGATTGATGAACCTTTAACTAGACTCACCAATAAAAAAAGAGAGAGAACTTAAATAAATAAAATTAGAAAGGACAGTGGAGAAATAACTACTGACACAGCAGAAATACAAAGCATTGTAAGAAAATACTATGAAGAACTATATGCCAAAAAATTAGACAATCTTGGTGAAATGGACAAATTTCTTGAATCATATAACCTTCCAAAAATCAATCTGGAAGAATCAGAACACCTAAACAGACCAATTACAACAAATAAGATCGAAACAGTTATCAAAAAACTCCCAAAAAAGAAAAGTCCTGGGCCTGATGGCTTCACAAGTGAATTCTATCAAAAATTCAAAGAAGAACTAACTCCTATCCTCTTCAAGCTTTTTCAAAATTTTAAGAGGAAGGAAGACTTCCAAACTCCTTTTATGAGGCGAGCATAATTCTGATCCCCAAACTGGGCAAAGACAACACAAAGAAAGAAAATTATAGGCCTATATCCCTGATGAATTTAGACGCTAAAATTCTCAACAAAATATTAGCCAACTGGATCCAGCAATATATGAAAAAAATCATACACTACGATCAAGTGGGATTTATTCTGGAGAGGCAAGGCTGGTTCAATATTCACAAATCAATTAATGTGATTCATCACATAAACAAAAGGAAGGACAAAAATCACATGATAATTTCAATAGATGCAGAAAAGGCATTTGATAAAATCCAGCACCCATTCATGCTCAAAACTCTCAGTAAAGTGGGAATACAGGGAACATTCCTTAACATGATAAAGGCCATCTACGACAAACCCACAGCAAACATCATACTAAATGGACAAAAATTAAAAACAATCCCCTTAAGATCAGGAACCAGGCAGGGATACCCCCTTTCACCACTCTTATTCAACATAGTTCTGGAAGTCCTAGCTACAGCAATCAGACAAGAAGAAGAAATAAAAGTCATCCAAATTGGAAAAGAACAAGTAAAACTGTCACTATTTGCAGATGATATGATATTGTATATTGAAAACCCTAAAGTCTCAGTCAAAAAACTACTGGACCTTATAAATGAATTCAGCAATGTGGCAGGATATAAAATTAATACTCAGAAATCAGAGGCATTTCTATATACCAACAATGAACTGTCAGCAAAAGAAATTAAGGAAACAATCTCCTTCATTATTGCAGCCAAAAAAATAAAGTACCTAAGAGTAAATTTAACCAAGGAGGTTAAGGACTTGTACTCGGAAAATTATAAAACATTGATAAAAGAAATCCAGGAAGATATGAACAAGTGGAAGCATATACTGTGCTCATGGCTAGGAAGAATAAACATCATTCAAATGTCTATATTACCCAAAGCAATTTATAAATTCAATACAATACCAATTAAAATACCAATGACATACTTCAAAGATATAGAACACATATTCCAAAAATTTATATGGAACCAAAAAAGAACACAAATAGCCTCAGCAATCTTAAAAAGAAAAAATGAAGCAGGAGGTATCACTCTTCTGAATATCAAGGTTTACTACAAGGCCATTATACTCAAGACATTCTGGTACTGGCATAAGAACAGGCACATAGATCAATGGAACAGAACAGAGGACCCAGAAATAAACACACAGCTTTATGGACAACTGATATTTGACAAAGGAGGAAAGAACATACAATGGAGTAAAGACAGCCTCTTTAACAAATGGTGTTGGGAAAATTGGACATCTACCTGCAAAAAAATGAAACTAGACCATCAATTTACACCATTCACAAAAACAAACTCAAAATGGATAAAAGACTTAAATGTAAGCCGTGAAACCATAAGCATCTTAGAAGAAAACATAGGCAGCAAGCTCTCCGACATCTGTAGCAGCAATATACATGCTGATTTATCTACACGGGCAAATGAATAAAAGGCAAGATAAACAAATGGGACTATAACAAACTATAAAGTTTTTGCACAGCTAAAGACTATAAGAACAGAATAAAAAGACAAACAACACAATGGGAGAACATATTCGACAGCACATCTGATAAGGGGTTATAACTAAAATTTATAAAGAACTTATAAAACTCAACACCAGGAAGACAAACAATCTAATCAAAAAATGGGCAAAAGAAATGAATAGAAATTTCTCCAAAGAGGACATACAGATGGCCAATAGGCATATGAAAAAATGCTCAACATCACTAATCATTAGAGAAATGCAAATTAAAACCACAATGAGATATCACCTCACACCAGTCAGAATGGCACTCATCAGCAAAACAACACAGAATAAGTGCTGGCAAGGATGTGAAGAAAAGGGAACCCTTTTGCACTGCTGGTGGGAATGCAGACTGGTGCAGCCACTGTGGAAAACAGTTTGGAGATTCCTCAAAAAATTAAAAATCGAACTGCCTTTTGACCCAGCTATCCCACTTACAGGAATATACCCTAAGAACACCATAGCTCTGTTCGAAAAGAAAAAATGCGCCCCCATGTTCGTGGCAGCATTGTTCACAATAGCAAAGATCTGGAAACAGCCCAAGTGTCCGTCAGAAGACGAGTGGATTAAAAAGCTATGGTACATATATACTATGGAATACTACTCAGCCATAATAAATGATGACATCGGATCATTGATAACAAAATGGATGGACCTTGATAACATTATACGGAGTGAAATAAGTAAATCAGAAAAATAGAAAAACTGAGAACAACATGATTTCATACATAGGTGGGACATAAAAGTGAGAATATGAGACATGAACAAGAGAGTGGTGGTTACGGAGTGGGGGGAGGGAGGGAAGGTTGGGATAGGGAGGATGGGAGGGACACAGGGAAAACCAGATAGAAGGTGACAGAGGACAATTTGACTTTGGGTGACGGGTATGCAACACAATTGAATGATAAGATAACCTGGAGATGTTTTCATTGTACACATGTACCCTGATTTATTGTTGTCACCCCATTAAAATTAATAATAATAAAATAAAAAATCTATATACTCATATTCATAATAAATACAATTTATTTTAAAAATAAATATAAATGCATGAATATATGTATGTAATAAAATATTGTCAAACTGCACTGATCTGTGTTAAAATTCTGACTGATCAAATACTCTAGGATGAGTGTCTATTTATAATTTTTAAAAATCACTTTAAGCTTTGTAGAAAGTCAAAAGCTCAAGCAATAGAAAAGAAAGTAGCAAAAAGAAAATAAAAGAAAAAAAGAAAAGGAGACAATAACTAAATAGAACCAAGTAGTGAGCTACTAAAATGCAAAGGCCGAATGGATACTTTTTGTATATTAATATAAAATAGTAAATAACTGATAGATGAGTTATGCCTTAAAGAGAAAATAAAAAGAATTGTTGTTTCTCTTTATAGGGACTTAATTTTATTAGAAATCATATGTAAAAGGGAAAAATTAAAAGGCTTATATGTAAAAATTTTTACTGTTCTCAGAATATTATTATATTGAAAATGGATTAAACTTTTTAAAAATCTAAGACATTTTCTCCAGCAATCTAAGAGAACAAGGTATTTGAGTGAAAAATAGCAGTAATCTTATTTCTTGCAGTTTTACTTTTTAATAAGCTGAACAAGTTGACAAAAGTGCATAGACTCTGGCAGAGGGTGGCAGCTTTCATTCATCAGAGCAACACATACATTTCAGAGAATTGAGTGATATAATTGAATCACTGGCATTCTAAGTGATACATAGCACCAAGGGATATGAGTCTGAGGGTGGTTTAGCCACCCACGCCAGGCATGCAAATAGCATTTTATGTATAAAAGTGTTTATTAGGTTTGAAAAATGAGGGAAAATGAGGATGTCTAAAAGCATCTGTTATCTTTTGAGATGATCTAAGTTGTATAACTAAAATGCTGCATTTCAAAAACTGAATTTGGATTATATTGTTACTTTCTCACTCTGGTTGGCAGTAATGTTTGCTTTTCATTCTAGAGATACAATATGCAAACTGGTTTACTTTTACAGTTATGTTACATATCTCCAATGGAAAGTAGCAAGCTGTGTGTGCAGAACCTAGGCTGTAGTGATGGTTTTAATGTCTACAGCAGAGAAGGCAAATGGAAAATGTTTTCGTGTGCATGTATTTGTGCTTGTCAGTGATGGGTAAGACTGACTAGCACTCCCCACTGTAAACCTATTAAGTGAGACAGGATAATGGGTGAGGAGGAGAATCACCTTTAATGTCACATCACACATGTACAAATCCTAGCTGTACTAGATCCTAACCATGTGATTTTCACCAAATTGCATGACTTCTCTCGTTCTATTTCCTGATTAGTCAGAAAGAGATGATGATAGTTACCCGATAGTGTCATAGTGTATATTAAATGAAGTATTCAAAATGCACAATTTTGGCAACTGCTGTTGTTCTTGTGGAAACTTTCTGAAAGATTTTTGTCTATGTATTTACAAATATTTATTGAAACATCCTCTCATACATAAAGGAAGGGTTCATAAATGTAGAGTGCATAAGCTTTCAAAAAGCATTTTAATAGAAAACATTATAAGTATTATTTTAGCAGAAGAAATAAAGAATCTAAATAGTTTGGGGAAAGATTTAAATTTATATTAATCCCCATCTTGATTTTATCTTTCTTTAGCCATTCTAATAAGTGAATTATTAAATTACCAATATGAGAAACACTTTCTCTACTGAAGAAAGACTTCATTCTGCACTTTGAATGGGCTTCTAAAGTTCCAGGAAATATTGATGAGAAAATACACATTTCTAGGTATATTCTGTTATATTCACAAGCACTTCTGAAAAATAAGCAAGGCATATAAATATTTGGGCATAAATGGGAAGGAAGGCAGGAAGTATATATCCAGAAAGTTCAAATTACTGACCCAGTGGGAAGCAGTATCTTCATGTGAAAGATGTAAAAGCATCTGTGGTTTGGAGTAAGGGGGAAAGACTTTATAGTCAGGGTACCAAACTTTAATGTCTCTATGCGCATGGCAGCTCAAGTGAGGAATGGGGCTGGGTATATGGCAGTAAGGAGTTAGGACAGCTATGGTGCACTGGGGAGCAAAGCACATTCAAAGAGATCCCAGTGTGTTATTTTGTAAATGTAAGAGCCTGTCTGACAAACTTATCTGCAGGTGAATTTGGCCTTCATTCTTTCCTCTTTGTCCCTAGTTTATGGGATCCTCTGCAAGTGGAAATAATCACGATAGGACCCTCAACCGTGAAGCATTATCTCTGCTATCTGAATGGGTGGATTTGAAGGGTTTGGATTTGTGTATTCTTTATTTCCTCAAGTGCTGCCTATTGTTGAAATGAATGTTAACATCTTGTCATACTATCATACATATACACATGAATGTGCTGTGCGCATACCCAGACACCCCACTCCTCCAGGAAACAAAACCTTCATTTGTTCATATAATGTGTTTTGCCTTTGAAAATGGCAGGTGCCAACATATCTAATTAATATTGTGCCAACAGCTGATAAATTAAATTACCAGTACTTTCTTAAGCATTTCTAGATTCAAAGCAGGAGCAGTAATTATACAGCATATAAAATGTAAAATTACATCCCAGTTATACCTGCAAATTAATCTCCCACAAACTTTTTTACCTAATCAAAACCCTTTAAAAATATATGGTTTAAAGCATTATAATCAGCTCAACTGAAAGTCGTATATGACCAGATGCTAAATAAAAATAAAATTTAGCTCTGATAATATTGAAACTCTATTAATTACAGTTTAGAAGAACTTGAGCATTCAGTTTGATCTCCACATATTTTGGCTTCAGATTTTCCTTCTTTATTTCACCAATTGAAGATGTATGCTGTTGCAAGTTATAGTCATAATACAATGTGTGTTCCAGGCGGAAAAAATCCAAGACAGTTATAAAACATGGTAGAGTAATTTGCTTGCCCTTATCTAAAATTTCATATTTTAGGCTGTGACCCAGCCTGATGTGCAATACCTTGAAATGGCAAATGGTTGATTTTTAACTTTCAGGGCAGAGTAAGCATTTATTTTGAACACCAAGCTAAAGAAAATTGGATTCTTTTTGTTTGTTTTTATATCCTCTATCTTGTATCTAGATAGAACTGACCTAATACTGTATCTAAAATTATTCACCTGTAAGAAGGCAACACAAGTCAATACAAACAAGGTCATTTTAGCTAGAAGCTGAAATTAATCTTCAGAAATTTTGCTACCCACATGTGAGCTGTGCCATATCAGCAAGGAAAGCAGCCATCACTTAACAGAATAAAAGTTCTCTTATGCCAATCAAAAGCAGGCGGGCGAGGTGGCCCTTATCCTCTTACTCGATTTGTCTGAGCCTCTGATTCCTTCCACTTCAACAAACCAAAACACTTTTAAAAGCATACTGTATTTTACTCTGAAAGGAAGTTGGTCTGAAAGATGTTTCACACAGTGGAAACAATTATACCAAAAATAGCGGATAATTTAATATTTAATAATTTCTATCTTTTTTGTTATATTTGTACTCACTTTAAAATATAAAATTTATAAATACATACACAAGGGTAATTGTCACACTTTTGATATAGAATCAAAATAAGCATTACAATTTCTAACATGTCATTGCCAGAACTGGATTTGGAAGCTAATTTTGCATTATTTTCTCATAGCCAGAAGTAATTGTGTGAGGTACATTAATTCAAGCCTACATTTCAGACATTTTGAATGAATAAATAAATATTATTAAAGATCTTCATGAAAATTCTACCTAAGAAATTCAGTGTTTTCCCTATGATCTAATAAAATGAATGCATTTTTAAAAATTAGAATGTCTTCTACGTGACTACAGGTATGCTAAGTGCTCCCTAAATAGTATTAAAATTTATAAGATAAATCATCAAAATCATGCATATTTAGACCTAGATCTAATAATTAAACTATTATATAATATACTTAGCTATTATATAAATTTAACTATTATATACTTAACTATTCAAACTTTCAAAATTTTTGTCAGAAAACAAAAAAACATTGAAAGTAAAAATCAGTACTTAAATCTGTTATTTGCAAATTAAATGAAAAGCTTTATTTGTGTCTAAAATGAGTCTCTTTAATGTGTTTCTCTGTTTTTTATTTACAAATGAATATAATTAAGAAAGAAGAAGTCCCATAGATTGTATATTTTAATGGTTTATATAGTGGAGTTATAGATTTCTTTAAGAAGTAGATGAACATTATACACTCTTCCCTGGAAAACAGGCATATGTATATAAAATCAATATTTGCATGTAATTACAAGCTGTCCTTATTTTGTGAAGCCTACCAATGGTCCACAAACACATGACTGAGAAGTTTTTTAATGAAAGATAACAAATTTTTAGTGGAAAAACTGCTAATACAAAGCTTTAAAACTCTTGTTTTAATAGTTCAGCCTTCCTGGAGCAGTGATCATGGCGGTCTTATTCTCCCATGTCTCTCTCCTTTGGCCAACTGTTTTCCTAACAATCTTCATTCAGTAAAGCTAAACTTCCCACTAGAACTTAGACATATTATTTTATGTTTAAATTTAAGATGATAAGCTCGATTCTGAGAGAGACTTCTGTTTCTGCTTTCTTGTCAAAGGTTGCACCATGCAAGATTTACTAAATACACATGCTGACATCTGAGTGGGTCTCTGTAGTTTATTAGGAGGCTCACAAGTGGAAGAAAAACCAGAAAGTGTAGCATGTCAGTTACAGATATATTCAGACTGATGTTTATCTACTGTGCCACCATGGCATTAAATATATTCAAACTGAAAGAGAGAAAAATGTCATCTTAGTAAAAAATAGGAAAAAAATAATTTGATGAAATAACACTCCCTTATATATGTATACATTTTTAATTTATAATCTTATTGAAAAATGAAATAAATTTAACTTGGAATACCTTGTGATAAAATGGCTATATACAAGGAGAATGAATTTCAAACCCATTAAACTGCTGTGAGGTTTTCTTATGGTACAAATGCCACAAACGTGATCCATATTATAAAATAAACCACATATTTGTTTTTCTCCTCAAGAGGAAAAGCACCCAAATATCTTTGTGTGAGCTTTCTAAAGATTTCTTTAGCATCTTGCAGTAGGTACCTTAAAAACTTTTATGAAGTACTTTTTGTCAGGCAATATATATGTTAGAAATTAGCAGTTCCTCAAGTTGTAAAACCTTGACATTGACTATAATTGAGGAGGTTAGTGTCGGCGCGTTCATAAGTAATACCTGTCATTTGAAATATGACAGTGCTGTAACTGTAAGACCTTGGGGACGCATGTGTTGACTCTGCCATCTGACTGCCTTAGAAACTGCCAGACAGTCTTCTTAATGCCTCTGACCCTGAGATCGTTAACATGGCCCTAGAGAGGCTCCTGCCTTTTGCATTTGCACACTTGTTAGTTAATAAAATGTTTGCTACTAGCTGTGCTTTCCTCTGATTTAAAAATGTATCTATAAAGAGAATGGTACTTCAGTTTATTAAGTATCTGTTTTAGGTATGATCTTTTGTGTGTAAGATGCTTATTATGCAAATTTTGTTGCTTTTCTCAAAATTAAAATAACTCCTAATACCATGTTTTTGACTTTAGATTTGATTCCTATAAATGTATTTCACAACAAGGCAACACCCTATCAGAAATACAGGCACTGACTTTGACAGTATGTATCCTATAGACTAGCGAATGATAAAAATAAAAACAAGTTTAAAGGCTTCAAGGCCGATTTGATGGGTTGTAGTTTCTACATTCCCAAGGGCAAAGACTTAAACAACCTATTTCCACTTCCTTTAAGACAAAAATTATTGACTTGCAATTAGCACTGCGTTAATTTGCAGTATTAGTTTTTAAATTCTGAATACTTCTTTGTTAATCAGGGTTAAGAAAATTAAAGGAAAAATTTAAATATTCTAGTAAAAATATTTAGTGTAAGAAAGCATAGAATTGCAGAATTTATTATTAGCAAGTTCTGTATTTGTTGAATGTGTTTAGTTATGTCAAAGAATTAAATAATTGTATGTGAATAGTTAATGGAATTGGGAATGTGTGTACATATATGTATACATGTACACATATCTATAAATGTACATATGTGTATATAGTGTTTTCCCCTAGTTATAGAAGTAATATAAATTTTTTATAGTAAATTTGAAAACTATTTAAATGTATGAAGAATATAAACAAAAATTTTCAAGGTTCCCAGACTCTAGAGTTAATGATTGCTAGTACTTTTTCCATTCCCTTTTCTTCATTAAGATATTTTCTGTCTTAATTTTTCAATAAATATATTATCGTATAAGTATGGTTCAAATATGTGATTTTTAATGACTTTAAAATACTCCATCAAATTATTACAATTTAGTTAAAATTAACATATATTGGACTATTAAATGCATTAGAACAACATTAATCAATTAAAATGTTAAACAAAATGACATTTTACATTGATAAATATTAATATCTCTATATTTCTTTGCTATATTTTGCAAATTTCTAATTTGTGTAATTTCTAATACACATACTAGGAATATGCATATGTGAACATTCTATTCAATTGAATAAATTTGGTGGTTTCTGATTTTTATATCAAAAATCTTATTGCTCATTGTTTATGAATGTCTACAATGTACTAAGTGTTCACTAAACAAACATCATTTCCACCTTATAGTATCAAGACAAAGGCAATACCCATATGGAATTAATATCTTAAACGCCCCCCCCTCCTTTCTCTCTCCTCTCTCTCTAACACTGGATAAATAAAATTTAAAAATCTAAAAAAGAAAAAAAAGGCCTGACCAGTGGTGACACAGTGGATATAGCCTTGACGGGGAATGCTGAGGTCACTGTTTGAAACCCTGAGCTTGCCTGGTCAAGTCACATATGGAAGTTGATGCTGCTCCTCCCCTTCCTTCTCTATCTCTCCTCTCTCTAAAAATGAATGAATGAATGAATAAATAAATCTAAAAAATATATTATAAACACAAATGCTATGTAATTCAATCAGTTAGACAACCAAAAGCCGGATTTCTTTTTTTTTTTTTTAATTCTGGACCGTCGCGATTTTTACCAGAAATGTTCTTTCCCAGATGTTTGCTGTGTTTTACTCCCTCACTCTGTTCACAGGCTTTTTCTCAAAGCTCTCTTCTTTCGAGCTTTTCCTCACTACAAAACTGAAAGTCAGTACCCCAGGTCTAGCTATTCTCTAACCTAATATTTTCATCATCGACTTTCACTACCAGAAGTGTTCTGGAAAATATATTCATTTAATTTTGCTACCAAGCTATTTAGAGAGTCTAAATTTCTTTCAACCGAATAATGTGTTAATTTTTTCTAATCCCTGCTTTTGATTCTCCTATTTCCTCTAATAGTCCCTTAAAAGTGATTCTATAACTCTTCTGTCACTTTAATTTGTTAGTGGAATCTCGGTGTTTATGACTTGCTCGTTTCTTCCCAATCAGCACAGGTAAGGCTGCAGCCCACAGCTTCTTTAGAGGAAGACATGGTGAGGCAATCGTACCTTATGTCTTCTAGGATTAAGGTCAGGGAGGGGGAGAGGGAAGGGAATAAAGAAGCTATGAGGAGGGGTCCACGATTCTGGCTCCACTGAATGACAATGTCTGTGATGATATAATGATTGCCACAACTGTGTTGGTAGTAGTTTTACCTTAGTTCCTTCATTTTATGAGGTACATATGGCTATCACTTAAAAATAATATATCAGCAGTGCCATATAATCTCTACATCTTAAATTGGTTGATTGTCCCTTAACTTGATCTAGCAGCCACCTGGACAGTCCCATGCTCTATCATGTGGAGCCACAGGAACCAATGTGAAACCCTTGGAAGGCCAAAGAAGTAGGATGTGGGTATTCTTGTCCTGGACCCCTTTAGTTTAGTTCTTTTAAGCCCTTAGAATCCCTGGACTAGAAATGGGTGCTAATGTCTAATTGGAATAATGACCTAATTTGTCATTATTCACCATATATCAGTAACTGTTCTTTTTGTCACCACAGTTGGGAGAAATAAACAAAAAGAAAGCGCACCATGTTTCTATGCTCTTGGATTGCTCTGAAACCATGCTCAACATGCTCTTCTTTGGTAGTAGGTTGGTGGGTGGGTTCCATATTTCATTAATCTTGATCACCAGCTAAGGACAAGATGTGCATATGCTTCTCATGCCAACACCACTAGGCTTCTTGAGTGAGTCTTTTGGGACACTCTTCAGTTTCCTTTGGAGAAAAGAAAGCAGAGAAAAGACAATTTTTCTCTTTAAAACTTTTCTTACAGTATTTCATTTCTCAACATTCCATGATCCTCTCTTTTCTCTCTCTAATCTCATACTCACTGAGGGAAAATGGGTGGTTGGGATGTTGGTAGTGTTAGGAATGGCTCTTCTATTCATAATATATAACTACCACTGTCAAGGGGTATTGAAAGTTTTCAGAAAAATTTAGAAAGCTCTTCTTAGCCCACCTATATAAACTACTTTGTCTTCTACCCTAACCTGCCCTTTTTTCATTTAATCTTTTGAGACCCATTCTACTTACAGTTTCTTTCTCCCATCACTCTACTCTTGATATTTTTTATTGTTTTTTTTCTCATAGACTGTCATTCCTATAGAAAAGCATACATTTCTTGAACACATCTAAGTCTTAGTATATATTATGAAAGCAACTTAAAAAAGTTCTTCCCAGTACCTGTCAGTGAAACTATACTTGTCAAGGTTATTAGTCATCTCCAGGTTGCCAAACAACATTGCTATGCTTCATTTTTCATTTAATGCAACCTATCTGCAGCATTTCACACAACTGATCTCTTCTACAATGGTACCTTAAGATATGAACAGACTAACATACAAATTTTTTTTTTTTAAGATACAAGTTGCGACTCGGTCCGTATTTTTGTTCGAGATCCAAGTGAAATTCCGAGCTATGAGCTGTGATTTGGGAAGCTGCCGCTAGTTGGCACATTGGCGCATGGGTCCAGTATCAGCAGTTTGATATACAAGTTGACTGACGAGCTCAGTTACAGAACGAATTAAATTTGTATATCAAGTAACCACTGTATTTTTCTTTACTTTCTTTGGCTAATAGCCTGGATACCACATTTTTGTTGGCTATTTGCTTTGTTTGTTTGCCTGTTTGTTTTTGTCTAACCTCAACACTGGAATATCACAGAGCTCACACCTTGGAGCTGTCTCTTCTCCCTCCACATTCACTCCTTATATGACTACGTCCAGCCCCATGGATTTATATAGCATCTATAGTTTATATGATCCCAACCCAGTCTTCTTTGCTGAATTTGAGACTCATACACAGAGATGCCCATTTGACATTACAATTTGGATGTAAATGTTCAAATGTTAATTGAACATTTCCAAACAAAGCTTATAAAATCTCACCGCACCCCTGCCTACAGCCATACCTGTTCCTTCTGTGGTTTTCTCCAGTATGGAATATCCCATTTTTCTTGCATCTCTTGTGAACATCTTTAATCAGTTTCTATAGAATATGCAATCCATAAGCAAGTCCCATTGGTTTTCTTTTCCAAATTTATTTAGGATCTGATTCCATCTTACCACCTCTGCTTTTACCACCCTCCATAAACTCTCTTTGATTATTGGAATAATGACCTAATTTGTCTCCTGCTTTTATTCATGCTTTTCTGTAGTCTAGTCTTCACACAGAAGTTGGGCTGTTCTTTTCAAAGCTGAAGTCAGATCACGTCATTCCTCTGCTACTTCTCAGACTGGGACTAGATCATCTACCACTCCACCCCTTCACACTTCTTACACAAGCCACATCAACCTTTAATTTTATAGCACCTGTGCATATTCGTTGTTATAGTCAGATAAAGTTACTGTAGTTCAGTCAAATGCAGCTCAGTTAGTTTCTATTAGAATTGAAATAAGACATATTTAGAAAAGTGTTCATAATGCTAAGCACAACCCCATTTCAGAAACTTTGCACTTGTTATTCTATTCAGGATCATTTGTCCCCATGGCTAGGTCTCTATTCAAATGTTATCTTATCAGAGAGGCCCTTCCTGACCAACATTTCTACATTACTCTCTATCTCACTTACTGCGCTTTATTTTCTTCATAGCACATATTTTCATTATTGCTTATAAGGCAGTGAGGAATAGGAGAGTAATTCTGGAGCCAGACTGCCTAGAAATAAATCTTTGGCTTCCACAGCTTGCTTCATGACTTTGGGCAAGTTTTTAGAACTTTTTGTGCCTTATTTTCTTATCTGTAAAATTAGAATAAAAATATTTATCTCATAATTTTTATAAGTTGACACAAAGCACATACAGCATTATCTGACATCAGTAAGCATTCAATAAGTGTTGGTTATAATAATATGCATTATAATTACTGATTTTATATATATATATATTTTAATATTTTTTTCTTCTTTTCCAAGTGATGGAGGAAAGATAGAAATATAGATTCCCACATGACCCTTGACCAGGTTCTACCTGGCAACCCTCGTCTAGGGCTGATGCTCTGCCTGTCTGGGTTGTGCTCACAACTGAACTATTTTTAGTGCCTGAGGTGGAGGATCCACTGAGCCATCTTCAGCTCCCAGGGTCGATGCACTTGATCCAATAGAGCCATGGATGCAGGAAGGGAAGACAGAGAGAGAGAAGAGGAAAGGAAAGGAAAGGAGAAACAGATGTTTACTTTTCCTGTGTGCCCTGACCAGGGATTGAATCTGGGATATCCACATGGCAGCTGATGATCTGTCCACTTAGCCAACTGGCCATGGCTGATATATTATTTTGTTTAATGTTTGTCTCTCATTAGAATATAATCTCCTTGGGTGTTTTATTTATTATTGTATTCCCGTAACTCAGAAACATTCCTAGCATATAGTAGGTGCTCAAGAGAGAATTGTTACATACTTGAATGAATAAATAATAAGTTACAATAAATGAATAAGTGGTATGAGGGATATATAATTTGCCCCATGACCAACCCTTTCCCACAACACCCAAGGTTCAGCTGGACCCATTGTTAACAATTTGATCAGATAGATTCTGCATGACCTTTGTATAGGACAAAAGTTGCTATTAAACTTAGTAGAGTTCAGATATAGGTAAAATTGGTTTGCATTGGTAAATAGCTATGTTTTATGAAAAAAAAGTAGACCTTAAAATAGCTTTATGTGTGTGGAGGGGTAAACTTTGATATGTGTGTAGTGAAGAGAAGGATGAAGCAAATTTAAAAGCAAAGAAGCAGTGGTCAAGGGTAAGGCCACTCCAGGGACAGTGGGTAAGTAGGTTAGGGCACTTTCAGTGGGACAGTGATTTAGACCAGAGTGAAGGACCTGGGTTAGGGGATAAGGAGGTCTGATTTTGTCAGAAAAAGGGTCCTTTTTTTCTCCTTGGTATTCCAGGAGGATACAGTACGCTCCTGTTTGTAAATGTTGCTTCATAAGCATCAATTCCTCCAGACTTATTTATTTCTCTTTGGCAAGAAAAAAATGTATAAACGGAGGTGTTCTAAGATGAATATAGCAATTACTTTACCAGAGCGTGAAGAAACTGGAAAGACACTGTTTAGAAGTATGTAACTTCAAAATATTCAGATATTTGGTTAAACAAAAGGTGATCATGTTGAGTTAGTTTTTTTTTTTTTTTTTCTGTTCATTTAAATCTTTCAAAGTCAGCTGTCTCTCTATATCTACAAAGAATTCATTCCAGGAACTGCTGTGGATACCCATATCTGTGGATAGAATTTCAGTTCCCTTAGTTGGCCCTCTGTGTCCAGGGATGCAGAACCCGTGTGTTCGGCAGATAAAATATAATATGCTCACTTTGTTAAAGATGGTGCTGCCCACATGGAAGCCTGTCACCCAGGTGATATTAGTTGCCCTTATGCTTGTGATGGCTGTGGGGGAAAAGTTATAATGTAAGCAGGCCGGGTCCTTATAGATTAAGGCTTCGTTTTAAGAGTAAGCTCTTCTCCACACCCTTGACTGATTGGATGATGTAGAGTGGTGATGTAGGGAGGAATCCCATTATGCCTCAGATGGGTGACTTTGTATCAGAGACTTCCTTGTTTGTATAATTGGATTAAAGGTTTTGAGTCTAAGCTATAAAGTGGGAGAGAGCAATAGCTTGATCTCTCTCTCTCGGTTCCTGAGATTAGTATTAGAGAGGAGAGCAGAGTAAGGCCACGTGAAGGCCAGGAGAAGCAGCTGAGATGGCAGAGTGCTGAGGAAGAAGCCAGTTTGTTAAGAGTTTGTGCAGGAGGAGATGGGAAACAGAGGTGAATAAGTCTGGTGAGCTGGAAAGCTTTGATGCTAGGAAACTCAGATAAGTCAGTAGCTTTGTGAGCACTGAATGAGTGGGTTTTGGAGCCCAGTGTGTGTTTTTGCTTGCCCGCCGGGTGCAAGCTAGAATTAAAGCTGATGGCTCACCAGTTTTTGGCTCCGTTGTTTTATTACCGACTGTTCGAATCCAATGCAAACCTGCGTGGGTCAGGCGGCTGTGATCCTGGCCTCGGCCACAGGCTTTACATTTGGCGTAGTCTGTGGCAGGATTCGATACAGATAGGCATGGAGCCACCACCACCTCTGAGCAGTGGAGTAGAGAACTGGCTGCTGTTATGGTTTCCCATAGCTGTTTTTTGGGGGACTATAGGCTGGCTGACTTTTACAGCCATGTGTGAGGAAACTGAGAGCTCTATGAAAGAGACTGCCCAGGACCTGCAGGCTGAGCAGTGGAAGGAGATGGAGGAAACGTGGGAGAAACAGATGCTGACCCTGGAGCTGAAGGAAGCACTGGAGGAGGAGGCTGACCAGGTTTGCGAGATTCACCTGGAAATGGAGCAGATGCTGGAGAAGGAATCACAGGTTCATGAGTTGGAGATTGCCCTGGATGTTGTGGAGAGCCAGCAGCGGCATGAGGCCGGGCCTGAGGCCGGGGCCAGAGCTCAGGCCGGGATTGGAGCTGCAAGGCCTGCTGAGCAGAAGGCAGCGGTGGCCCAGAGATCAAGCCCAGCAGCAGGAGCTGATGTTTTCAGTTCCTCTTTGGAGGATGAGGAGAATTTGTCTGGAATTGTGATCCACAGCTTCCAGAAGGTGAGAGCCCAGCAGCAAGGAGTAGCTACGATCCTGGTAGGTCTGCAATTTGGGGACATAGGGGAGGACACCATCATGCTCCACAGAGCAGAGATGGAAATTCTGACTGCCATGGCCACGTGCTCCTTTTTGGGACAGTGTACGAGCTGCCAGGATGGCAGAAATGAGGGGGGAGGCTAACATCCCATGTGTGTGGACTGATTTCCTGGACTACAACCCGAGTGAGCACTGTCTCATTTGTTGAATGGACTTATGGTTTTTGGGCAATGTTAAATACCTTGATGAGGGTTGGGGGCAGCTTTGATGGAGGTCCTTCCCCTGCCCCGGGAAGCCTTTCAAATGGCAAGAGAGAAGGCTGAGGACATTTTGCACTTTTGGCAAAGTGCTTACAGACTGGTGAAATGTGTGTACCTTTGTAATTTTTGAAATTGTATGATTTGTCATGCTGTTGTAACTTGTGTAATATGACTAATTTCCGTGTACAGGAATGCCAGTGGTGTAAATTGTGGGTAGTAAAGTGAGCATAGGGGTGGATTGTTCGGCAGATAAAATATAATATGCTCACTTTGTTAAAGATGGTGCTGCCCACATGGAAACCTCTCACCCAGGTGATATTATTTGCCCTTATGCTTGTGATGGCTGTGGGGGAAAAGTTGTAATGTAAGCAGGCCGGGTCTTTATAGCTTAAGGCTTTGTTTTAAGAGTAAGCTCTTCTCCACACCCTTGACTGATTGGATGATGTAGGGTGGTGATGTAGGGAGGAATCCCATTATGCCTCAGATGGGTGACTTTGTATCAGAGACTTCCTTGTTTGTATAATTGGATTAAAGGTTTTGAGTCTATGCTATAAAGTGGGAGAGAGCAATAGCTTGATCTCTCTCTCTCAGTTCCTGGGTTCCTGAGATTAGTATTAGAGAGGAGAGCAGAGTAAGGCCACGTGAAGGCCAGGAGAAGCAGCTGAGATGGCAGAGTGCTGAGGAAGAAGCCAGTTTGTTAAGAGTTTGAGCAGGAGGAGATGGGAAACAGAGGTGAATAAGTCTGGTGAGCTGGAAAGCTTTGATGCTAGGAAACTCGGATAAGTCAGTAGCTTTGTGAGCACTGAATGAGTGGGTTTTGGAGCCCAGTGTGTGTTTTTGCTTGCCCACCGGGTGCAAGCTAGAATTAAAGCTGATGGCTCACCAGTTTTTGGCTCCGTTGTTTTATTACCGACTGTTCGAATCCAATGCGAACCTGCGTGGGTCAGGTGGCTGTGATCCTGACCGCGACTACTGGCTTTACACCATGAATATGGAGGGCCAACTGTATGTTTTCCAGAATTCCAGGATCAGAATCATTTGAAATGCTTATTGAAAATGCAGGTCCCTAGGTTCAACCACAGACTGACCAAATCTGACTTTTTAAGATGCTGCTCAAGCATTTGCATTTTAAGAACCCCACCATCTCTTCTAGCATATCTTGCTTTAAAATTCAAGAATGTATGTCTTTTACTTGTTGAGATAGGACATATGAAGCAGGTAGCCCTATATAAAAGGGAAGTTAATTAAACGATGAAAGAGAATATTTAATAAATTTACTAGGTCATTAATTTGGAAAGTATATAAATTATTTTAATGAATTTTATTCTTTGTGTTAAAATGCACCAATGTAAGTAAATGTTAATCTTAATTAGAATGAACATACCACTAAGTTAGTTTTCAACATTTTGTTTGTCTAAGTTACCTTATTTATCTTTTTCTACTCCACTGTCTTCTCACCATTTTTGATATTTATTTATATTTATTCTTTTTATATTTATACATTGTATATCCTTTTTCTAATTATAAAGGTAATTATGGTTATTTTGGACAGTACAGAATATTTTTTAAAGAGTAAAGAGAATAATAACTTCTGACCTATGCTTTTGTTTATTTGCTTTGTTTTACAAGTTTGGGATTACACAGAACATGCTGTTTTGTAACCTACATTTTTTACATTTTATTACATTTTAAAATATTTCCTTTTGTTTCAGTAAAAAATTTTTTTAGTGTTCCTTCTGGCAAACATCATATTTTACATTAGTTTCTTTCTCAGCTTTTCTTTATTTGCTGTTCAACAACAACAACAATAACAACATAAACACACTCCATTAACTTCCCCTGTTCCCTAGCCCCAGGTCATGCTGTCTCCTTCTGTCTTTTCTGACTGGGATCTACTCCCAGTCACTCTGTACCCAGCTCTGTTTCATTGATCCAGAGCTGCTTTCTGTAAATACAGCTGCAGACAGCCCTTCCTGAGAGCTGACAGCAGGGACCCCCTGGCCTAGGACCCTGATCTGGCCTTCCCTGCCTCATTCCTGTCATGGACTCAATGAGGCTGAATATCTCCAGCAGTAAAGAAACAGTAAGCTCCCATTAGGGTCATACATCTGACTACTTACACAGAGAACAGAAGCAAGATGAACTATGGGCAAGCCCCTCACTTGCCTTGCCGCCGTCCCCCTCCCCCACCAGGAAGACACTGAAACCAAAGGGCTGGGAGATGTGATGACTCAGCAGGAGAGTTGTGGCACCTTGTTTGTTGCTATTATCTTGTTCTTTCCATACTGCAACTAAACCGTTGATAGCCTACAGCTGTAAAACTGGTGGAGAGGGGTGGTGAAGACAGAGAAAGCTTCCTGTATCAGTGGAACCCAGGAAATTATGAGGAATTTTCTCATGACAGGATCTCTGGAAGATGGAGATGGGAAAGAAATAACTTTTGTAGCATCTCCTCAGAAACCTCGTGCGCTTTTAAGTTGCCAGAGAATCACAGGGTGTTCACCCAAGACTTATGTCAGCTAGATGGAGTCAAGCCTCACCTGCTTTGCATATATAAAGATGTGCAAGAATACCTAAGTGTCATGGCCAAGTGATTCCTCTGCAGTTGGACCTACCTGAAACTTGTTTTCCTCTGGCAAGACAAAGCGTTATGGATAGTGAACCTGAACTTCCCTGTGCACATGGCTTTTATATCCTGTTGGAGCCTCTTTTCTCGGTCAAGCACTTTGAGGTAGACTGTGTTTTGGTATGATCCTAAGGGGCCACAAAGCAGTGGTGTTTGTGTGGGTCTGCAGAGAGCTTGGTTAAGCAGGCCAGGGTATCGGCATGCATGCCTGCAAGACCCCTGGTGTACTAGAGAGAGCCACCAAATCCAAATCAGATTGTAGGAATAAATGAAGCTTTGCTTCCTGGTAGGAAAATCCTAAGGATGGCAGGCAGAGACAATAAAAAGTCAAAACACAGCCTTTTTCGCCTGCCCAAGCGGTGGCGCAGTGGATAGAGCATCGGACTGTGACATGGAGAACCCCGGTTCAAGACCCCGAGGTCGCCAGCTTGAGCACGGGTCCATCTGGCTTGAGCAAAAGCTCACCAGCTTGGACCCAAGGTCGCTGGTTTGAGGGGTGGCTCTGTCTGCTGAAGACCTGCAGTCAAAGCACATGTAAGAAAGCAATCAATGAACAACTAAGTTGTTGCAACAAAAAACTAATGATTGATGCTTCTCATCTCTCTCCGTTCCTGTCTGTCCCTATTTATCCCTCTCTCTGACTCTCTCTCTCTGTCCCTGTAAAACAAACAAACAAAACAGAGCCTTTTTCAGTGCCCCCTTCTAACCCTACACCACCAGTTAACAGATGTATAAGTTTTCATTGTAGTAAAGAGGCAGCTCTCAGATGAGGAGAAAGGAGGAAAGGGGTTTGATTGGTCAAACAGTACAAAATCTTGAACCCAGATCTCTGTTTAGAACAAATGTCAATATTATAATAACATCTTTAAATAAAAACATGAAGTTAAATACTTAAGTTTTTTTTTTAGATTTAGTGAGGAAGATATTAAATAAAACTTACATATTTATATTCTTGCAAAACACAATCACTTCTATATTATTTTAATAATTTTATCTATAATGAGAAAATAAATAAGAAAAGTGAGTTTAATGATTAATTTTAGGTAAGAATAGACTTTTCTAAGATATATGTGTGTTGTCTGAACCACATTATTATGACCAACACACTACCTCCGTGGTCACACCGGGAGCAGTCCTCACAACTTTCAGCTTAAACATTTGATATCCCGTGTTTCCTCAAAGCACACACAAGGTCCCACAAAAATTATATTTTAGCCACCTAGTTGTCCTTGTGATTTCTGGCAATTTAATATTGAACACTTGACCCTATGTGCTTCTTTAAAATTCCTAGTAACTCTTGTTGAACTGTAGACTAGTGATTCTTAACTAGGGATACACATCAGAAGCACTTTTAAAATAAACAGATTATTGGTCCCAAATTGAATGATTGATGATTCAGAATATCTGGATTTGGAACTGATGACTTTTCTTTGTTTTAAAGTTTTCTCTAAATGGTGGCCAAATAACTTATAGGAAGGCTGGGACACTTTTGAAAATGAAAGTTTGTTATTAATGATTGTTTGCAGACAGTAGGTATAAGTTGGGATTGTTCAAACCAGAACATGAGCCATTCACACAAGTGATTGCAATAAGCCACCTAGTCAAAAACAAGTAAGTCTCAGTTAGTCTGTTTCATCACATTGTGAGATCTCATGCAATTATGGACTAGAAATAGTTTATTTTCCAGTCAAGGAAAATACGGAACATTTTAAAGAAAGAAAGAAAAACAACAACCCTGCTTTCCTTCACACAGATATCTTATAGTAGTATATTATTATGAATTTTGAAAGGAATTACATAGAGTTCTTAAATTTTTCCTTTTAAATGTGGCATATTTTTCATGTGGACTTTTTTCTGGTTGAATGTCATGAATCATAAAAAAATAAGTAACATACTGTTCTACTTTGTAGTCTTTGTGCTGGGGTATTCTTACAATTTATTATCATTTTGCTAGTTTTAAACTTACTGGAAAGCTGAAGCAGAAAAAGCAAAACAAAACAAAACAAAAAACAGTGCATGGTGCACTGTTTACCTTAGAGAATCACAGGGTGTTCAACCAAGCTCTCTGCAGACCCACACAAACACCACTGCTTTGTGGCCCCTTGGGATCATACCAAAACACAGTCTACCTCAAACTATAGACGTTCTATCCATAAAGAGAGCCAAAAAGCTGTAGTGCATTCTCCCATTTCACATTCATTTAAATATACCTGGCTTTGATATGTTTATATACCTTCTTGTTTGTTCATTTATCCATTTATATCTTTCATTTCTTTAGTTTTATAGTTTCATGAGTGCATGCAAGATTATACCTAAAACTTCCTACTAACAAACAGGACAGACTTTTTAGTTTTGCTTTAAAAAGCAATAGAGATGTCACACTTACAAAAATATGCGCACTTGTGAACACGCACATGCCTTTAATTCCAGCCTCCATCCCTCTTTATAAGCTCTAGATCTATATCCATCTGCTTATTTAACATCTTTATTTGGATGTTTCCAAGTCTCCTAAATCAACATGTTCAAGCCTCAATTTACAATCATTTATCACCATCCTGCTCCTTTTCAAGTGTACCATTTTTGGATAACCTGGCCCCATTGTCAATCCAAATACCCAACCCCAGAAACCTATTAATTACTGGAATAATTTCTGTTTCTCTCCCAACTAATCAGTAACCTTCATGAAAACAAAACCATGTGTTTTTTCTTCTCAATATATTTCCAGCATTAAGCAGAGCACTTGATATAAAGCAGGCACTCAGCATTTGTGTAATAAAGGACTAGACATGTCATTGCACCTATCCAAAATTCTTGTAGCTTATGGCAATATACTTTCAGGGTGCCATTTCCTCTGGTGTGAGTGCGCTGTCGAGGCAAATATGACGGATTCTAAGTTAGAAGACCTGCCTTGTTCTTCTCTATGCCCCATCTCAACCCCCTCTTCTTACCTTGGTAGCATTTTCTCTATCATTTTACACCTCTTAAATCATAATAAATTCTCTTCCATCTTTCATAGTATATTATTTCAAGGATAAAATGCGATCATAAATTTAGAACTGTTTTGTAAACTGTAAAATAAAACCACTTGTTTATAAAATCCTTTAACGTACTTTTATAGGCAAGTCTACAACACAATATTCGGTCTCTGACAAGGGAGTTCTTCTTCTGTTTTTCTCAATTTATACAGTATTAGTTCTGCACTGAGATATACAGAACTCCATATTAAAAAACAGGCATCAGCTCAGGGCCAGGAAATGTTCCTGCCTGGGCACACACCTGTAGATACAGTGCCTGCATGCCACTGCATATTTACTATACATTTTTATTCATTCTCTCTTTCCTGCCTTAATTTTTCTGTCAGCCTGAAAACTTGCTTTTTATTCATGTCATGGCTTTATTTTTTGCAATTGCCTCTTGGAATACATTATTATTGGTATTTTGCATATTGTGGATATAGCACTTTCAATCTGAAAATTCACTTTTCATGCTGATGCTATGTTTTCTAAGTCTGATGTCAGGAATACAGTATTATTAACAACATTGTAGAGTCTACTGTTTTTTTATTTAGTACTTCTTATCCTCAAGATTCTTTAAAACATAACCAGTATAATTAACACTTTTGGCATCTCTAAGGTGTTGGCGTGTAAGAAAATTTTGTATCTAGAGGTTGAGGGAACCATGTTCAACTGTTCAGGAATTATATTTGTAAAGTGACAAAGTTTTGAACAGAATAGTCTTTCTATTCTTCTCTAACCCCTCCCTAGATAGTCATAAATTACATGAAACTTTGAGGTCTTTGAAATTTTGTTAAGATCCTTGGAAGGCAATAATCAGAGCCTGAGTAGTGACTCTTTTATTTAGTGAGTTTAAATAATCCTTTGGTCATGTATGACACTCAGCAGCATCCTTTTAAAATACTGTACAAAGAGATGTGCATCCTGAGATGTTGCTTTCTGTGCGTTTTCTTGAAATGTTTACCCAGGGACATTGTAGCTTTGCTTAGATGCTCCCTTCATTTCTCCTCAGCTTGTGTTCACGTGTAGGCTATAGACATATCTATGAAATGATGGCAAGGAATGGACTCTCTTTTTATAGTTGCTTCAAAAAGAGGTTTTAAAGATTTATTATAGGTTTAACATGAGATCCTGAACAGGAGTCAATGTTTAACAACGAGAAAATGAGCAGAATGCAACCTGTCTCTCCCTCACCTTCAATCTGAGACCCTACTATCGTGTGCATTGCCTCTGTTGTCATCTCATATGTGTTCAAATATTGAAACCATAAGTGTACTTCTTAGCTATCTCATTGTCTGGTGTTTTGTGAGGAGACACTACAACTGTTATATTCATGGTAATTCATTAAACCATGAGAGTTTTGAGCTACCACTAAAAACCTCACAACATTAGTCAATATCCATGTGATACTTAAGCCTAGAAAATGAGCTGCATAAGTTTGTCACTGGTACCTTTTAGAACATAAAATCTGACATTTTTGGGCTTTTATGAGGAGTGAAATTTTGGGTTCCCTTGATGGTGTTTTAAATGAAATATATTCTTGACAATTTTAAAGGGATTTAACTGCTATAAGATAGCTTTAGATATTTGGGGTTTCTAAGAATGCCCTAATGTACAATTAGAGGTCATGCTGTAATTTTAGACTTTATAATAGGTAAAACGAGTAGTCTGCATATTCAATTATTAAAAATTAATTTAATAAGAGACTTTACAGTACTATTTATATAATTTTAGGACTGTGTTTCTAAGACTTAAATGTAGGACCAGGTATGTTGATTATTAGACCCATATAAAATGTTGATAGAGAATCTTAAATGTATCAAACTTGAAGTATCAAAATTTCTTTATAGCCTCTTTCACTCTGAGCCTTGCTCAGTTGTTAACTGCTTCTGATAGTCCTCATCAGTGATACTGAACCTTTCTCATCTCACGGCACACATACACTAATTACTAAAATTACATTCCACACCAAAGAATATATTCTACAGGGTGGGATAAAAGTAGCTATACAGTTGTAAGTACACAAAACACAGTTTGTTATTATAGTATTATTTATTAATCATTGTATTATTTTCCATATGAATAACCGTAAACCTACTATTACTCCACCTTATATTTTTTGCTGATTTGGCAAAAAAATAGATATAATTTGAATTCATTCACACTGGATGGCTATTGTTGTGTTGGCTATTATCATTTTTTAATTTCACAATCTAAGGAAAAAGAGATCAGTGGCCCTGACTAAATAGTCAGGTATCACATGTTCTAAAACACTTGTGGCCCGCCAGTGTGCCTCTTGTTCTCTTTGTTAGTTATTTGTATGTTGGTAGAGTTTCTCCTGGAGGGGTCCGGGTCACATAAAATGAAGGGGTGCATTTTAAAAAGACTTTTTAAAGTTTGAAGATTATTTTTCTTTATAATAGGGTGACGTTTTACATTTTTATAGAATTTTCAGTTTATTATTTTATGTCTCTCATTGAATGCCAATCCTGAAGACGTTATCCTCCAATATTAAACTTTACTAAGACCTCCAAAAGTTGTTTGGTTGTTGTTTCTTTGTAGGAATATCTCTTTTCCTATAAAAGTCTATAGAATTTTCTCTTTTTCTTTGAACTTATGAGTCTCAATTTCCCACTGCCTACTTCTCTCTGTAGATACTCTATTTGAAGACACAAATTTCCTTTCCAAGAAAATTTCTTACTGTTAGTTCATGCTTTCTTCTCTCCTCCATTGTCCTTGTTATCTCTTAGTATTGCTTTCATATCTTTGGAGCTTTTTAGCTTTATTTTATATAGTTTTCCAATTATGATTTTTTCTTACATATGGAGAAATCTCCTTGATGATTTTTTTTTAGGTTACTATTTTATTATTGTCAAAAACTGATAAAAGTCTGTTTTTAACTTCCTTGCAGGCAAGTTAGCCTGCCACAGTTTCATGGATATGGCAGAATATGTGAGACTTTTGTATTAGCAACAAAGAAATGCATTACTCGTAGCATAGCAGGTAGCAGGGCCATCTTTATTTTTTTATTTATTTTTTATTATTATTAATTTTAATGGGGTGACACCAATAAATCAGGGTACATATGTACAATGAAAACATCTCCAGGTTATCTTATCATTCAATTGTGTTGCATACCCGTCACCCAAAGTCAAATTGTCCTCTGTCACCTTCTATCTGGTTTTCCCTGTGCCCCTCCTTTCCTCCCTATCACACCCTTCCCTCCCTCACCCCACCCCATAACCACCACTCTCTTGTCCATGTCTCATATTCTCACTTTTATGTCCCACCTATGTATGAAATCATGCTGTTCTCAGTTTTTTTTTTCTGATTTACTTATTTCACTCTGTATAATGTTATCAAGGTCCATCCATTTTGTTGTAAATGATCCGATGTCATCATTTCTTATGGCTGAGTAGTATTCCATAGTATATATGTACCATAGCTTTTTAATCCACTCGTCTTCTGATGGACACTTGGGCTGTTTCCAGATCTTCGCTATTGTGAACAATGCTGCCACGAACATGGGGGCGCATTTCTTCTTTTCGAACAGAGCTATGGTGTTCTTAGGGTATATTCCTATAAGTGGGATAGCTGGGTCAAAAGGCAGTTCGATTTTTAATTTTCTGAGGAATCTCCAAACTGTTTTCCACAGTGGCTGCACCAGTCTACAGGGCCATCTTTATTTTGGGCCAGTTTTCTTGCTTCTGAATCCCCTGGGGTGACTGCTGCAAATTTATAAGAGAGGATGCCTGAGCTTAAAGCCCTGGAATTTTTAAAGCAGGCATGATGCATGCCTGTCTTCTATTTCACAGGTAAACACCATCTCTCTCTTCCAAGGCTATGAGCACACTGCCCTTTGCTCTGGAAAGAAGTACTATAATTATTTTTCAAGGTTTCTTATAATTTAAATGTCCTTGAAGATAGTTCAAACAAAAGGCATTCAGTGCCATGCCTTACAAAATGTGCAGAAATATGACAAATTCTAGTTTGTCATATCCATTATTTCATTTATATTATTTTTTCAGTTTGAATATTTTATTTATTTATTTATTTTTTTATTTGTTTTCAGTTTTCAGAATCAGAAGTTTATGCTCTGCAGGTTTATTTATATAATCTTGCTCTTATATAATCTTGAGTGGTGGAGGAATCCAATATGTTTTAAAACACTTAAAAGTAATTTTTAAGAGCTATCTTCTGTTCTTTACGTCAGTGCTTTTTTAAAACTCTTGTAAATATGTTACCTAGGGAATCTGTTTAAACGCAGACTCTGATAGAGTAAGTTTGAGCTGGAGTTTGAGATTCTATCTTCCTAAAATGCTGGTACGCCATACATGCCCTCGGTCATTGAGCAGCGGTGGGTCTGTTATCCTAGTTTTCTTGACTGTCAGTAGGTTCTGTTAGTTTATTATTATTTAGCTTTTCATACATTTTAGTTCTCTTCATATGATGAAGCGTGTTTGATCTAAGATCTTTTCCTTACAGCCTTCCCCACTGGGGAGCTGACTCTGGGTTTTTTTTCAAACAAGAAAAGCCTCTTGGAGCAGAACAGTGGTTTCAAGACCTCCAAAAATTAGTTTCTCCGTAAGAATGATAAGAACAATATCAAAAGTGTCAAAATCAACTTTTTCAGAACTCGGAAAATATCGAAATGCTTGGAATAATCCAAGGAACATTTATTTAAAAAACAAAAAAACAACTGAATTTTTGTAACAATATCAATTCTTGTGGCATTTTGGTTTGACCTTTTTTCATCCCCTTTATCCTAGCCTTGTGTTATCTTTGGAAAGCATCATCCCTGCAAACACAGTGAAAGCCAGCAGCCTAGCTGTCACCAGAGGGAAAATAACTTGTTTTGCAGCCTCCAAAAGCAACATTCTCTGAGAACTGTCATTATTTGAGTTTTATGCCCATCCTTGGAAACCTGCACTGTCAGGGCATGCCTTTATTTAACTGTACTCAGAGCTTGCTCAGTGCAAACTACCTTTAATTTAGAATATTTTCCAAAAGCAATCAGTGCCAAGAAAGTGTTAAGAGTAGGGGGAAATAAGAGCCTGATTAAAAGAATTGAAAAAACAGATGGAAAATAAAACTGGTGATTTTTGAGAAGCTCTGACCTATTTCTGGGCATTTAGAAATTGATGCACATTTGAAGGACTGTGTGCATGCCATGAAAAGACCCGAGAAAGACCAAACTTATACCTCTGGGTCATTTCCTGTAGAAATAGGAAGTGAAGGTAAGGGTAACCTTGCAAACTCCCTTCTTGAGTGTTAAAGGCGTACCTGATTTGTCCACAGAGTCCCTTGGTTGCTATTTCTGGGGTACTTCTTAACTCCAGGCATTTAAGCAAATCTCTTTTTTTAACCATTAGATGATCACTAAACTAACTAAGCAGAAACTGCAGTGACTACACATGACAAGAAACGTAGATTTTATATTTAGGAATAAACAGCAACAGCAAAACTTAGTTTTACAAAGTTGCCACATTATACAATTTAAACTATTACAACACATTCAGGAAAAAAAAAAGTATTTAAATCATTCTAAGGTATTAGGTATTGGGATAAAATCATACAGCCTAAACCCTGACATTTACAACAGAACATGCTTTTCTAACATATCATTATCTCAAGATTTTTCTTTGCCCATATTTTTGTAGTTTTATTGTACTGTGCATGATAAATAAATTTATGAAAACAAAAAAATGAGTTGAAATTTAAAAAAAACAAAATTGTATGTTTTTTTTTTTGTTTTTTTTTTTGCAGTGTGACAGCTGTTTAGTTACAAACTTTAATAAGTAAAGTATCTCTTTTTCATTCTCTGGTTGTTGATAGGTCTATAATAATTTAATTCTTTAAATATTTATTGAGAGTTTACTTGAATAAATGATATCACATGGGGGACTTTTTGATACTTAGAACAAACTTTTCTGTAAATACTATGTCTTATAAAATTTGTGATATATATTCAACTCTGCCCTGAAAAACTACACTAAAACAAAAATTAAATAAACTACACATGAAACAGGTAGACTACTGTCAGAGAGGAGGTGAGTGAAGGGACTGGATAAAAAAAAGGTGAAGGTATTAGCCAAAAAACATTCATAACACAGAGACATAGACAACAGGACAGCAATAAGTAGAGGGAAAGGGGGGTAGAGGCAGTAGGAGGGGCAAAGAGGGAAAATGGGGATGGGAAGAGACTTTGCTTGGGGTGGAGGGGGTGCACAATGTGGTGTATAGATGGTTTTATATTGAGTTTTACACTTGAAACATGCATGATTTGGTGAACCATATCACCCCAATTAATGAAAAATAAATTTTAAAACATTAAATAAATTTTGTCAATTTAACCAAATTCATTTTCAAATTTGAGTACATCAGAGGTTTTTGAAAAAATCTTATTAGAATCTTCAGCATAATTTTTCCCTTAATATTTTGATAAAATAATGTAGATCAAAGAATAATGAACACATTTTATATGATAAAAACATAGGTGAAAAGCTCTGGCATTTTATAGTCTATTCCAATTCCTGTATCTGATATTCACCTTTAGTATATTCACAACTGGTAAATGCCTAGTTTTAAATAACACATTTGTGTATGACCTTTTAAGAAAATTACCAATGTCTTTGTTTAGAGTGTAGAGGGCATGGATTTCACAAAGCATTTCCCACTAAATGGAGTATATTACTCCAATATCATGGCCATGTTGTCAAGGAGTGGCACTTCATTAAGATAATGTGACCTTTAGAATATTCTTCCAACCTTTTAGTATGTCTTTGGTGGTAGGATTTGTTCTTTGATTTCTGTGGCTTTTTGATATATTGAAAATAAAATTTAATTAAAGGCTATATTCTTTATTTTCCTTCACCTATACATTGTATGTATGTGTGTGTTTTCTAAAATGGCAAAACATATCAGGTAAAGGATATTTGTTCAAACAGAGATTATCTGCCAGGACAATGGCTCTTAAAGCTAAAATCAGATTGATGGGTTCTTTATCTATTGTGGGAAAGAAGAAAAGGAGAAAATGGATATGTGAAAGAAAGCAAAAAATGTTTATTTTGCTATTGCATTTTCAAAAAAGTTGAGAATTTTTTCTTGTTTTTTGACAATAGTGAGATAATATTTTTTTAGTGTGCTTGCAGCAATAAATTAAAATTGCTTGTTCATTCAAAGCTATTATCGAAAGTAAAAATTTAATTTCTTAAACCACTTTTATGGAGGAGTCAAAATAGGCAATTTTATGAAAAAGAAAAAAATGTTACTTCTGAGTAGACCAGAAATGGCATTTCTTAGAAATCGTTTATGTGTCACTTGATTTATATATAGAATTGAATTTTATGTTTATAAAAGAATCTTTTACTTAACACTTGAGTATTTTAAAATGTATCTATGGCTTAGTATTGTTCCTGTTTTAATTTATAAACAGTTAGGTGCCAGAGCATGTATTTCTTAATCACATTTTTGACAGTTGTAACTGAGATTATCTTTGTGATATATTTAAAATGGAGCTTTCATATTGCATCCTGACAATGGCAGCATTGTATAAAGTATCAGAACCATATGGTGGCAAGAAAGGTAAATGGAGATTTTTTTTTTACTAGAGATGTGGCCTTTGACAAACAATTTGGCTTTCCAAGATTTAGTTTCTGTATTAGAAAAATAAGGGTGTAAGGTGGGAATGCATTCAGTTGCAAGTATCAGAAAACCTAGCTATAGTAGTTTTAAAAATAAATGTTGGTGTTTCTCAAATAACTAAAACACAGGAAGGAGGTAGTCCAAGGCTGAAATCTCTGCTTAATGCTGTCATCAGGAACATCCTTATTTCTGTATATTTTGTTTGTATTTGTGGCCTCATTGTCACAAGATAGCTGCTAAACTTCCATGTCTTCTGTCTGCCTTCCAGGCACGAAGAAAGGAAAGACAACAATTTTCTCCTAATGAGGTTTGCTCTTTTTACTGAGTAAGGAGATTCATCCCTAGCAGTCTTCTTAGTATGCCTCATTAACCAGAATTATGTTAATGTCTCCTAATTGCAATAAAAGGCAGAGAAATCAAACATTTACTATTTTGGACTATAATAGAGGTAAAAAGAGAAAGCTGCTGAACATGGGTGTTGATTAAGCCAATCTATAAAATGTGCTACCATTAAATACTATATATCACTAACATGCTGAGGCTCTAGAAATAATATTAATTCAGTTGAAAGGAGCTAATGTTGCCATTATATTTTACGATGGCTACATCTAATTGAAAATGTTATTTTTATTTCTGAGTATATATGAATTAATAAGGTACTTTCATAATAGGGGAGGATGTGAGATGTGTTGAATTTATGTCTTGTAAGGAAGAGTGGAAAGAAGTAGGGTTGTTTAACTAGGAGAATATAAGATTTAATAGAGCCCTAAGAGTTACTCAGTATTGAAAAGGGAAAATATATGTATTTACCATAGGTTAAAACACTAGCACCAGTGAGGAAGACAGGTTTTGGATCAATATAAAAAATCTTCCAAGGATATGGCTGTAAAAGTAAGGTCTTGTTGAACTAGAAATGACAACCATCTATTGAATCCTGCAGATTGAGCATGGGAAAGTCTAATAAATGGTGTTTACTTTCCACCTTCAACCCTAACATTTGATTATTCTTTTATTTATGATTGTGGCCTGTATTAGTCAGTATTCTCAAAAACAAAACAAAGTTAAACAAAACAAACAAATAAACAGAACAAATTGTGTGTGTGTGTGAGTGTGTTTGTGTGTGTGTGTGTGTGGAATTGGCTCACGTGATATGGAGGCTGTAAATTCTCATGATTTATAGGGTTAGTTGGCAATCAAGAGGCTCAGGAGAATCAGTGAATGGTTTCTATCCAAAGACTGTGAGACTTCAGATCCACAAGAATCATTGTGGTTTTAGTTCAAGTCCAAAGGCAAAATAAAGTCAGTGTCTCACTCTGAAGGCCATCAAGCAGGAGTAATTATTTCTTGGGGGAAGGTCAACCTTTTCATTCTATTTAGGTTTTCAACTGATTGTATGAGTCTAACTCATATTAGGGAGGGCAATCTGCTTTACTTAGTCTACCAATTCAAATGTTGGTTTGTTTGTTTGTTTTTTACAGAAACAGAGAGAGTCAGAGAGAGGGATAGATAGAGACAAACAGACAGGAATGGAGAGAGATGGGAAGCATTAATCATCAGTTTTTAGTTGTGGCACTTTAGTTGTTCATCGATTGCTTTCTCATATGTGCCTTGGCCATGGGGCTATAGCAGACCGAGTCACCCCTTGCTCAAGCCAGTGACCTTGGGTTCAAGTTGGTGAGCTTTGCTCAAGCCAAATGAGCCCGTGCTCAAGCTGGCGACTTTGGGGTCTTGAACCTGGGTCCTCCACATCCCAGTTCGACGCTTTATCCACTGCACCACCGCCTGGTCAGGCTCTACCAATTCAAATTTTAATTTCATTCAAAATCATCTACAACAAATATTTAGAAGAAGGTTTGACCAAATATCTGGGCACCATGTGGTTCAGTCAAGTTGACACATAAAATTAATCTTCATATGTCCAAAAATGAATAATTTTTCAATGGTGTATTAGTTTTATATTTCTGCAAAGCAAGTTACTACAATCTTGTTGACTTAAAACTATAAAAATTTATCTGTTTTTATGGTCAGGACTTTGGGCATAGCTTAGCAAATTCCACTGCTCTTGGTTTCATAGGCTGCAATCAAGATTAGCCACACTGAATTCCTTTCTGTAACTTGTGGTCCTCTAGAGGTGTTTATTGGAAGAACCCATTTCTTTGTGGTTTTAGAACTGAAACCGTCAGTTTCTAGATGTCCCTCTAGTTCCCTGCCTGTTCCCTCTCCATAGACAGTGAGTATCATAACAGCTTGCTTCTTATAGTCAGCAGGAGAGACTGTTACTAAGGCAGAGTCATACATAACATAACTTATTCATGAGAGTGATATCTTTTGTCATAGTCTATCATTTAGAAGCAAGTCATACCAGTGGAAGTGAGATTGCTCAAAGGTATGGACACTAGATGAAGATTATTGGGGTCTGTCTACCACCAGTGGTTTATAGAATTGAATTTTGAAGTAAACTGAAGGTTAAAATTGACTGTGGATTTCAAAGTTTAAGAATTAACTAAATAATTAAAGAAGAAGCTTAACAAAAACAGAAGGGGTGTTTTCATTCCTAATTATAGGCAAAATAAGTTGTTTTGACAATGAATACTTTTGGAAATTGTTTCCCATCTAGATATTACTCATTCAAAAGTAACCTAATAAGAGCTTTCATGCTTCAGATTTTATCCATTAGGAAAAATAAAAAGTCAGAGAATAATAAATACAAACTACAAATATAGTAGGACTTTAATGATGTCATTTTTTTAATAGTAAGGTGACCAACTTTTTACAATGAAAAGGAGAAAAATAAATGGAAGAAAACAATATTGTAAATAAAAGAAACATTTTATTCATTGCAACAATAATACACTATAATATGATAAATGTATAATAAAAACATTTGTAATATTTTATATGGTAATTATGCTTACATGCCTATTAATTTTTAATAATAATTGTAAGAAAAAGTATTCATTTAGGTAACATTATCTAAATGAATACTTTTCCATTGAAAATATATTTTGTCAATGCATCATCTTGTTCAGAAATATCTGAATAAGAAATAGCCTTCATATTGAATTTTACAGCAAGTGCTGCAGCTAGAGTAGCAACATTCAATCTCGATTTCTCACTTATCCAAAAATCATTAGCAATTGAAAAAACTCTTTCAACTGCTGCATTATTTCCAGGGCAGCACAATGTAAATTGAACAAGAATAAATAAATTTTGACATGGAATATGGTTATTTTTGAAATGGCTGAATATTTCCACCCATCTTTTATCAATTTTGATGTGTTCATTTTCCAATTGTATTAATTTATCAGAATTTAAATATACATTCAGTTTTCTAATTTCTTCAAAGAGACAATTGTCATCTATTTTGATATCTGGCATTTCTTTAGATAAGAACTCAAGACAAGATTCAATATCTGTCCAATATTCTTGCGATTAAGTAAAAAAACACCATTGAAAACTATTATTTTCCATGATGTTTATTTCAAACCATTCTTTGATATATTGAAAACATATCTGGTAAAAATTCTGCAATTCTTTGATAAACTTTTCTGTTATGCCTGATTTGATTTCTCTAATTCTGACAATTTTCTTTTTATAATTAAAGGAAGAAATTTTTCTTCAAAATGAGATTTATATTGAAGGATGAAGTCACTTAAAATAAGACAAACTTCCATAGCTGAAAGGTGTTCACCCCAATCTTTGAATTGTTTTCTGAAAAATAGATGCTTGATTTTGTACAAAATACATTAACATCTCATATATTATTATTGAGAAATGATTCCAGGATTTTAGGTCATTTTTCTAAACTTACAAAATATGAACAGAGAGTGAAATCTGATAAATGGTGCCATGAGTGGTGCTCCCAATACCTCCCCTTGAAATTTCAGCAAATTCAATAACTATAGACAGAGAATAAATTTCATGAGTATATGAAATATACACACATCAGACAAAGGTATGATGGGGCAAAAAGGTGGCTGAATATATAATCCACTGTGAAGGGAATAAGACAGAGAACAGAGTATTCGTTTTCCTCATTGATATGAGGAAGGGCTGCTTTTGTCTGGAACCTAGAGAAATGGAGGATTTGGGGCAGAGGAAAGAAGTTGGGGTAAGGTATATGATCAAGCAGAAGAGAGAGTGCCGGCTTGGCCAGAGATTGTGGATGCAGGGTGAGTGCAGGCAGCAGGCTCCAATGGAGGTTGCCAATGCCGGTTACCTGCAGAGGCTGGTGCTGGAGCGGCTCTGCGTGCTCGTGGGTCCATGATTGCGGGCAGTGTGCTAGTGGCTCCACCTGGCGCCTCTGCCATGGGTACACATGCTCACAGGCAGGAGGGCTAGGTCCAGGATTGTCAGTGGTGGACTTCTGCGTGGGCTATAGCCAGCGTTTTTGTGTGGTCCTGGCTCCCCAACCCACAACAGCATGGGAAGTGCACAAGAGCCATGATCCCTAGGCCTGGACCTGTCTGGGTGGGGCACATCCGTGAGCCTATACAGGTCTCAAAGCACATTCCTGCATTTCCAGCACTGATTGAAATCACAGGTGTTGTGCACCTAAGTGTGCAGGAGCAGACCTTTGTGTGCACTGCAAAAGTTGTGGAGGCTGTGCATGCACGTGGCTTGTTGTGGGCTATCAAACAGCACACAAGGAAAAAGCCTGTGGAGATTAGACCCACAGAGTGCTGAGGCATACTAGAAATGCCCTGGGAGCCCATAGAAGGGTGCCAGATCTACAAGCGGCTCCCAGCCCTGGCTGCTCTTGTTGGCGGCTCTGGTTGGTACAACCTTACCCAGAACTATGCTCTGAGCAGTACTGGAGGAAAGACCTGGCAACTCTTAGAGCCTCTTGCTCTGCAAGCAGTGGCTGGGGCAACCTCACAGCTAAGTGCCTAGGATGCTAGCTCAGGCAGGAGAGACATGGGGAGAGGCACCTGGAAAACTAACTGAGTATCTCATTGTTGGAGCCTCCAAACCCTAACAAACCCCATCTACCAATGGGCCTGAGGACCAGTCTACATCATTGCCATAGCAAAACAATAGCAAATCTCTGTTCAAGAGCCCCACAGGGGCAAAACCTGTAGTACAGTGCCACCTCCTGGAAAAAAAAAATAAGATGCTACCTCTCAAAACCAGGAAAAAGATTACATGTTTTATAACTTCTATAATATTTTAAGTTTGGTTATTTTATCATCTTTCTTTTTTATTCATTTCATTTTGAACTTCATTATGCATAGTTGTTACATTTTTTCTTATTGTTTTTTTCAAAAACCTTAAACATTGTTTTCTCTTTTTCTTTCTCTCTGATTTGATCATTATTTATCAACAAATTATTTTATTTTGGATTCATATAATTCTTTGTGTCATTTTGCATGTTTTCTACTTCATTTTTTTTATCTCTTTGTCATTTTCCCCCAGTTCTGGCTCCCTGTACTCTGTTCCACTTATCATAATAGAATTTTCATATTTTCACTGTATCTTTTAAATTTTTATTTTATTTATTAATACTCTCTTATTAATGTTATTAACAATATCACTCTAAAATGCCATTAAGAAAACAGAAATAAAAATATCATGGATACAAAACACAGAGATGTAGCTCAGACTGATGAAAAATGTCTAGGAAAAAATTTCAATTGCTTGGAAACCTTGGAGTTAAATGGCAGAGAATTAAAAATTGAAGTCCTAAAAATACTCAAGGAAATACAAGAAAGCATGGAAAGGCAATTTAGACAGCTCAAAAAACAATACAATGAACAAAAAGAATACATCACCAAGGAAATTGAAACTATAAAAAAGAACCAAACAGAGATGAAAAACTAAATATGTGAACTGAAAAACGAGGTAACAAGCTTAGCTAATAGAACAGACCAGATAGAGGAGAGAAGTTGTGACATAGAAGACCAGCAACTAGAGACACTACAGAGAGAAGAGTAGAGAGACTCATGAATTTTAAAAAATGAGAAAGCCCTACAGTAATTGTCTGACTCCATCAGAAAGAGCAACATAAAAATAATGGGTATATCAGGAGGAGAAGAGAGAGAAAATAGAATGGAGAACATATTTAAACAAATAATGAGAACTTCCCAAGCCTGTGGAAAGAATTAGAACCTCAAATTCAAGAAGCAAACAGAACACCAAGTTATCTTAACCCAAACAGACCTACTTCAAGACACATCATAATGAAATTATCACAAACCAATGACAAAGAAAAAAATCTTCAATACAGCCAGGGTAAAGAAGAATACAACATATAAAGGAAGACCCATTAGGCTATCATCAGATTTCTCAGCAGAATCTCTACAAGTAGAAGAGAGTGGACCCCAATATTTAAAGTACTGAAAGAGAGGAACTTCCAGCCAAGAATACTATATCCATCAAAGCTATTTCTCAAATATAAAGGGGAAATAAAAACATTCACAGATATTGAAAAGATGAGGGAATTTATCACCAGAAAACCACCACTTCAGGAAATACTTAAGGTGGTTATTCGACCAGATACAAAGAACAAAACAAAACAAAACTACAAGTAAAAAGCTCCAACAAGATCACAATAAAACAAGATTAATCTGTGACAACAAAAACAAAAAAGGGAGAAGACAGAGATTAGCAGTAGCAAAGGAGGATGGATTGCAGAAGCACTCATGAGATAATGTACTACAATGAATATCATATATATCCTCTTTATTATCTTATGGAAACCACCCCTGAAAAAACCACTACAGAAATACATGGCTTAAAAAAAGAAGATACAGAGAAAAGAAGTATGGAATACAACCAAATGAAAACAAATGTCAGAAAAACAAAAGTGAAGAACCAAACAAGATAAAGAGCTGTCAGAAAGCAATATATAAAATGACAATAGGAAACCCTAAAGTGTCAATAATTACATTAAATGTAAATGGATTGAGCTCACCAATAAAAAGACACAGAGTAGCAGAGTGAATCTAAAAAGAAAATTCAAAAGTATGCTGCCTTCAATAAACACATCTAAGCTAAAAGAATAAAAACAAATTTAAAGTGAAAGGTTGGAAAGCGATTCTCCAAGCAAATAAAATCCAAAGAAAACCAGGTGTAGCCATACTCATATCTAAAATGCTGACTACAAGACAGCAAAGGCAATCAGAGACAGAGATGGTCATTTCATAATGATGAAAGGGACTTTGAATCAAAAAGACAACACTTCTTAATATATATACACCAAACCAAAGAGCACCAAAGTATGTAAGAAATCTACTAACTGATCTAAAATTGAAAACCGACAAAAATACAATCATACTTTAAGACCTCAATACACTGCTGATGGCTCTAGATCATTCATCCAAACAGAAAATCAATAACAAAATATGGCCTTAAATGAGACACTAGAACAATTTGATAAGATTGACATCTACAGGACATTTTATCTCATAACACCAGAGAATGCATTTTTCTCCAATGTACATGGAACATTCTCAAGAATTGACTGTATGTTGGGACACAAAACTAACATCAACAAATTTAGAAAGATTGAATTTATTCCAAGCATATTCTCTGACCACAAAGCTTTGAAACTAGAACTCAACTGCAAAAAAGAAGTAAACTAACCCACAAAATGTGGAAATTAAACAACATACTTCTAAAAAATGAGTGAGTCACAGAAGAAATAAAAGCAGAGATCAAAAGATAATACAGATAAACGAAAATGACAATACAACATATCAGAATCTCTGGGATGCAGCAAAAGCAGTAATAAGAGGGAAGTTCATATCACTCCAGGCCTATATGAACAAACAAGAGAAAGCCCAAGTAAACCACTTAACATCACATATTAAGGAACTAGAAAAAGAAGAACAAAGGCAACTCAACCCAGCTGAAGAAAGGAAATAATAAAAAATCAGAGCAGAAATAAATAAAATAGAGAACAGAAAAATTATAGAAAAAATCAATAAAACAAGAAGCTGGTTCTTTGAAAAGATCAACAAAATTGACAAATTCTTGTCAAGACTCACTAAGGAAAAAAGAGGAAGGACTCATATAAACAAAATCCAAAATGAAAGAGGAGAAATCACCACAGATATCATAGATTACAAAGAATTATTGTAGAATACTATGAAAAACTATATGCAACAAATTTAACAATCTAGAAGAAATGGAAAAATTTCTTGAAAAATATAATCGTTCTAGACTGAATCACAAAGCAGTAGAAAGCCTAAACAGACCCATAAGCAGGGAGGAAATAGAAACAAATATTAAAAACCTCCCCCCAAAATAAAAGTCCAGGGCCAAATGGCTATGCTAATGAATTCTATCAAGCATTCAAAGAAGACTTGGTTCCTATTCTACTCAAAATCTTCCAAAACATTGAAGAAGAAGCAATAGTTCCAAACATTTTATGAGGCCAACATAACTCTCATACCAAAACCTGGTAAGGACAACACAAAGAAAATTACAGACCAATATCTTTAATGAATACAGATGCTAAAATTAAAATCCTAAACAAAATACAAGCTAATCAAATACAACAACACATTAAAAAAATGATTCATCATGATCAAGTAGGATTCATCCCTGAATCACAAGGATGGTTAAACAAATGTAAAACAGTAAATGTAATACACCATATCAACAAAACAAAGAGCAAAAATCATATGATCTTATCAATAGATACAGGAAAGGCATTTGATAAAATACAACATTTTATGTTTAAAAAACTCAACAAAATGAATATCGAAGGAAAATATATCAATATATAAAGGACATTTATGACAAACCATCAGTTAACATCATATTAAATGGCAAAAAACTGAAAACATTTTCTCTAAAATCAGGAATAAGACAAGGCTCATTCTCTCCATTCTTATTAAACATAGGCTGGAAGTTCTAGCCAGAGCAGTAAGACAATAGAAAGAAATAAAAGGATTCATATTGGGAAAAAAGAAGTAAAGGTTTCACTTTTTGCAGATAAATTTTTACTGTACATTAAAAACCACAAAGACTCTACAAAAAGACTATTAGAAACAATAAACCAATGCAGTAAGGTCACAGGATACAAAATTAATACACAGAAGTCTATGGCCTTTCTAAATACCAACAATGAAACATCAGAAAATGAACTCAAAGAAATAATCCCTTTTATGGTTGCAACAACAAAAATACCTAGGAATAAACAAACAAAAAAAGATGTAAAGGACCTATATAATGAAAATTACAAAGCTTTGTTAAGGGAAATCAAAAAAGATATAATAAAAAGGAAAAATATTTCTTGTTCTTGGACTGGAAGAATAAATATAGTCAAAATGACCATATTACCCAAATAATGTAAAATTTGATTCAATTCCCATCAAAATTCTAATGTCATTTTTTTAAAGAAATGGGACAAAAAGTCATCAGGTTTAAATAGAACTATAAAAAACCTTGAATAGCCAAAGTAATTTTAAGGAAAAAGAACGAGGCTGAGGGTATTACAATACCTGACTTTTAAATTATAGAGACATGGTAACCAAAACAGCATGGCATTTGCAGAATACCATGGACACATAAACCAATGGAACAGAATAGACAGCCCAGAAATAAAACCACATATATAGGGTCAAATCATCTTTGATAAAGGAACCAAAAACATAAAATTGAAAAAAGAAAGCCTCTTCAATAAATGGTGCTGGGAAAACTGAAGAGCCACGTGCAAAAGAATGAAACTCGACTACAGTTTGTCCCTTTGTAACAAAATTAATTCAAAATGGATCATAGACCTAAATATAAGACCTGAAACAATAAATTACATAGAAGAAAATATAGGTACTAAACTTATGCACCTTGGCCATAATGAACATTTTATGAATTCGACTCCAAAGGCAAGGGAAGTGAAGGCAAAGATAAGTGAATGGGACTACATCAGACTAAGAGACTTTGCCCAGAAAACAAAAACAAAACAAAAACAACAACAACAACAACAAAAAACTGACAACAAAACATACAGCCAACTAAATGGAAGATGATATTTTCAAACAACAGCTCAGATAAGGGCTTAATATCCTAAATATACAAAGAACTCACAAAGCTTAACAACAAACAAGCAAATAGTTCAATAAAAAATTGAGAAGAGGACATGGGCAGACACTTCTCTCAGGAAGAAATACAAATGGCCAACAGATATATGAAAAGATGCTCATCTTCATTAGCTATTAGAGAAATGCAAATCAAAACCACAATGAGATCCCACTTCACACCTGTTAGATTAGCTATTATCAACAAAATAGGTAACAACAAGCATTGGAGAGGCTATGGAGAAAAAGGAACCTTCATTCACTGTTGGTGGGAATGTAAAGTGGTACAACCAATATGGAAGAAAATATGGTGGTTCCCCCCCAAAAATTAAGACTAGAACTACCATATGACCCAGCAATCCCTCTACTGGGAATATACCCCCATCACTCAAAAACATTGGTATGTAAAGACACATGCAGCCCCATGTTCATCGCAGCATTGTTCACAGTGGCCAAGACATGGAAACAACATGGAAAAAGCCCTTTAAAAGATGACTAGATAAAGAAGATGTGGTACATATATACTATGGAATATTACTCAGCCATAAGAAATGATGACATCGAATCATTTACAACAACATGGATGGACCTTGATAACATTATACTGAGTGAAATAAGTAAATCAGAAAAAACTAAGAACTGTATGATTCCATACATAGGTGGGGCACAAAATTGAGACTCGTGGATATGAACAAGCCTGGGCTGGTTACCAGGGGGAGTGGGAGGGAATGGGTAAGGGGAGGGGCATAAAGAAAACCAAATAAAAGGTGATGGAGGACAATTTGACTTTGGGTGATGGGTATGCAACATAATGAAATGTCAAAATGATCTGGAGATGTTTTCTCTGAATCTATGTACTCTAATAAATCAATGTCTCCTCATTAAAATTAATTGTCTAAATAAATTTTTTTTAAAAATGAATGGAGAGGCTCAAATAATTGTAGAACATGCTCTATAGCAGATGTTAGAGAAAGCCATCTAACTTTTGAATATCCTAAATTTTTTGTATTCAAATTTGCTTTTTCACAAAATTGTTTTAAAGTAGCAACATGAATGGTAAAATTACTAAAATGCAAATAGATTGTAGTTATTATTACTTCTTCATCAATTGGCATGGTACATGACACTGTGTTGAGTGCTTTGGACAAAATATGTGCATTACAACCTATTCCTAGTATATTTTTGGAGTAACTCTTGTAATTTTTAATACACATTTTTTATCCCTTTGTGTCTTCACACACCAAAATTTGTATTTGTGTTATCAGCTGTTAGTACAACAACTTTGGATTTCAAATTGTTTTCATTTATTACTCTGTATAGATGGTTGGACAAAATTTCAGAAATTTTGCCCTCAATGGATTTTAAATTTAAAATTTTTACTCAAATGCCCTTGGTAACATTAAAATATCTTACTATTATTGGATAGAATTTAGTTTCATTATGATTTGATGCTTCTTTTAAAATTGTTTCGAATGCTGCAGTTTCCAAGTTCTCTGTAAGTATTTTTTCACAGTAATTTTTAAATATTGATTTCAAAATAGCCTCGCATTTTGTCCTGCCACATGAAAATTTGCATTGTGAAACTTTTTCAATAATTCAGTTGTACAATCCCTACTACGAAAACTTTGTGAATTATGGTATGAAATGCAAGTGTTCCCTCCATTGTAGCCAACTGTTTTTCACCTTCAGAATAATTTGAAGTTTTAAAAAAACTTGTTACTTTACAACTGGAAGCTGATGCATCTAGTGATTGCTTATGTTTGTTGGTGATCAAGTGTTTTGTTATTGCTGCTCTGCCCCCAACTGCAACACAAAATTTTCCGCTGCAAATATTGCAGAAAGCAATGGTATCTTTCTTTGATATGAGGAATGAAAATTTATTTTTCATTTTATCATTGAAATGGCATTTTCTCTATTTTATTTTTCCATTCCTAAATGATATTTAAAATTAAAAATAAAAAAATAGAACTACACGAATGATTCAAGCACATTAGGACTGAAAACATTCCATCATGGTAGGTGAATTTTCTGGAAGCTAAATTAACAAAACTAAATATCAAACAAAACCACTAATTTGGAGTGATATTTGGGTGTATATCATTTTCTGCTTAAAAAACATCTGTTTTATGCAACTATTTAATCAAAATTTGTTAGTAATAGATATGGTTAGGTGTTAGATTTCCACTTTCAAACTCGAATTTCAGGGAAATACTTGTAAATAAAATTATACATATTTGGAAATTACTAAACAGATAATGAATTAATAAAACATGAATTTTGCTTACCTGTCTATGATTGAATATTCACTGAGAAAGAAATAATTGTGAGTCTACAATGTCGTATGTGCCCTATCGTGTTTCAGTAAGAAGTACATAAAGCCATTTATGTGCTTGGTATATCGTGTGCTCTCTCAAGGTCTCCTGTATGGAGCGCATGTGTCTCATAGTCGCATCTCACTTCACTGTACTTATCCTTGACAAATTGTCATGTCAAATACAAATTGGTCACATCACATGCAATGGATCAACTCTGCATTGATCGAATACGGACATTTACAGATTCTTCCAATATCAAAAAAGACGACATTTCAAGGGAGGATGGAACTTACAGAAGAAGTACTGTCTTCCCTAAAGGAGGACAATTGGCCACCTTATTAATAGTCATTATCAATATGACTAAAGTACCTGAAATAACTTGACTAGGCAGTGGTGCAGTGGATAGAGCATCAGACTGGGATTCTGAGGACCCAAGTTTAAAATACCAAGGTCACTGTCTTGAGGATGGGCTCATCCAGCTTGAGCACAGGGGCAGTAGCTTGAGCGTGGGATTATAGACAAAACCCCATAAATGCTGGCTTGAGCCCATAGATCACTGGTTTGAGCAAGGAGTCACTCACTCTTCTGTAGCCTCCCACCCCCCTGTCAAAGCACATATTAGAAAGCAATCAATGAACAACTAAGGTGCAGCAACAAAGAATTGATGCTTCTCATCTTTCTCCCTTCCTGTCTGTTTGTCCCTAACTATTCCCCTCTCTCTTTCTTTCTGTCTCTCTCTCATGCTAATAAAAGAAAAAAGAAAAAATATTCTGAAATAGCCATCCCATCATTCAGTTTACATTGATAGAGTGGTGTCCGTTTGAAAAAAACAAAGTGACTCTAGATATATTTCTATAGCTCAAAGTAAATATATTTGCTACTATACTTTTTGTATCAATGCCCTGGTTGCCAAGGTTTTTGGTTATTTTTTTGTTTTTGTTTTTATGGTGAAGATAGTATCTCAGAAATTTCCAGTATATAGTAATCTTTCTGTGCTTTCCCTGATTTCCTTCTCTACTCTTACCCTATTGACAATTTATAACCCTTGCACCATCTGGGGAACAGACTGTTGGCTGCCAAGTAGACTCATTAACATTCCCCTCCAGGAACTCTTGCTGTTTAATTAGGCTGTCTGCTAGATTCAGGCAGTGAGAGCCTTAGGTGGCTATGTAACAAATCCATAAGTCCATGCATTTTAGATGTCAAGGTCACTACGGTTCCTACTTATACTCAATAAAAAAGGGGGAATCCAGATTGTTGACTGCCAAATTCAAATTATCAATGACTTAATCTTAAAGAGAACTTTCCTTAGCTAATTGATACACTAAATTATCTTGCACTAAATTCCCAGCTGTCACTATCTGCTGTCTGACAACATTGTAACCCTTAGGTCACCAGGTCTGGCCTTCAGGCCAGCCTTCTTGTCAAAACTAGTCAATAGTGTTTGTAGAGTACAATACAAACCCAATACTGAGATTACTATTTGTGCGATAATTAAATAAATCCAATCAACTGAATTCTCTGAGGACAGATTGTTGAAGGTATTAGAATTCCAGACATATTTGATTGAAATAGAAAAAATGGTATCCTTTCAAATGCCAAATTGGTGAAATTCTGTTTTAAGAAAAATGCCTCTCAATTGAATGGTTTGGTTAACGTTGAATAAACATTTTCTGACCATCACCAGTTTAAAAAAAAAGTGAAAACATTTTTTTGTGCAAAATGTGTTAAGTCAGGGTTTTCCAAATTTAGGAAAGCAACCATCACAAGTATATGTCAACCAACTCTAGTAGTTTTTGGCTGAGATAAGGTTCACTGATCTACTGACTCATTCATTTGTCAAAAATTTATTACCTTTGGCTAGGTCCTGGGCTAGGTTCTAGTAGAAGAGGCAGGTATTTATCAAATAATCATGACTAAAATAGTCACAATGATAAGTAGGCATATTTACTTCCATGAGATCTCATAATTCAGAGGGTTGACTTAATGTGGAGAACAAGGAAGTATTTTGAACTGATGTTTTAACTGATGGGATGGACCTGATTAATTGGGAAGAAGGTGGATCCTCTGAAAAGAGAGTGAGCCTATGCTGATGCCCTGTAGTAGGAGAGCAGGCACATTAGTAATAAGTTCATTAGAGGTGGTTGTCAGAGATGAAGAAAAATTGCAAAGTGTGAGGTCTAAGGAAAGGCTTCCTGAGTCTACCTAGCTTGTTAATCTGAAACTGTTCTATCTATTGCAGCTAGAGAATGACCTTCTAGGAGTTTCCTCAACATTAGAACCTATGCTATTTTCCTCAGGCTCTCTCAACCTAACCCTACTGCTCACTAAAAGAAAAAGAAGTGACTAGATTACTTGTTCAGTTTTACATTTTCCCCATCCCTACCTGACTAATAAAGATGTGATGAATTTTTTCTAAACTTTATAGTGAAGTTAGAGTTGTCTATGTCATCTCTTTACTTTTATTATTTTTATTTTTTTAATTTAGAGTAGAGGAGATAGTGAGACTCCTTCATACATCCCAACCAGGATCCACCTGGCAACACCTGTCTTGGGCCAATGCTTAAATCTACTGAGCTATTTTTAGTGCCTAAGGCTAACTGCTGGGACCAACTGAGCCATCCTCAGCACCTGGGCTGACACTTGAACCCATCAAACCACTGGCTGTGGGAGAAAATAGAGGGAAAGGAGGCAGAAAGGGGTGGAGGAAGCTAATGGTTGCTTCTCTTGTTTCCCCTGACTGGGGATCAGACCCAGGACGTCCATACTGGGCTGATGCTCTATTGTTGGGCAGATAAAATATATTATGCTCACTTTGTTAAAGATGGCGCTGCCCACATGGAAGTTCGCTGATACTAATGTCTGTTTGGGGACAGGCTGTGGGCAGGCTGGGTCATTATAGCCTAAGGCTTGGTTTTAAGAGTAAGCTTTTCCCCATACCCTTGACTGATTGGATGATGTGGGGTGGTGCGCTCTCCTGAGGAATCCCATTATGCCTCAGATGGGTGGCTTTGTATCAGAGACTTTCTTGTTTGTATAATTGGATTAAAGGTTTTAAATCTATGCTATAAAGTGGGGCAGACCAGGAGCTTGCCCTCTTGGTTCCTGAGGTATTAGAGAGGAGAGCAGATTAAGGCCACGTGGAGGCCAGTAGAAGCAGCCAAGATGGCAGAGTGCTGAGGGAGAAGCCAGTTTATGCAGAGTTTGTGCTGGAGAAGGGCATGGGGAACAGAGGTAAATAAGTCTGGTGAGCTACAAACCTTTGATTTTAGGACTGTCCAAATCCAATGCGAACCTGCATGGGTCAGGCTGCTGTGATGGTGGCCACGACTACTGGCTTTACATCTATCCACTAAGCCAATAGGCCAAGGTCAGTGGCAATGCTTTTAAATAGGTCTTTTCTGTTAGTGTATCAAAATGCTTGGGCCTAGAAATATTTTTTAGTATTAACCTTTAAACAAAATAACAATACCTTGTGTAAAGACAAAGCTTTCAAAGCTATTATACCTGCTTCTCTATTTACTTTTTTTCTTCAATCATCTTTTAGTAAGATTTTCTTTATTTCTCACATCTATAGAGGAAATTAGATATTGTTTTCTGTGTATAATTATTATTTTTGGTGATTATGCACATAAGTGGTAGACTATGAGCTGTATTTAATGCTTCAGTTTGTATAAAGAAGAAAATACCCCTCACTCCCCACTACATTAATCAAATACTCATTGGTGTTCCTTCAAGAGAGAGATGGAAGCTCACTGACTGCAAGTAAGTTCATACTCGGGGTCCAATACATTAACCTCCCCTTTATTCTCATTATTTAGTTATAATGATATATGTGGGGAAAAAGAAGAAAACTTTTTAAGTGAAAATAGAATTTTATCTACTTATTCTAAAAATTCTGTGATATAATACCTGTTTTGTAGGCTTCACTTAGCAAACAGGTTTCAAAGTATGAACAATCTGTCAAATACCCTACAAGTGGGAGATGCTAGGTATAACACATAGCATTGTTTTAAAGAGTTTCAATTAATCCTTATTTTCTAGATATTTTTAAGATTTAGTCAACTGTGCCATAAATACTCTGTTTAACAATATTTAATATTACTAATATATTTATCTAGGTAATATAACTGAAAAGCATGACATATATGTAATGAGCATTATAGGTAACAGCTTTATTATACAGTGCATCTGTAAAGTCATGGTTCACTTTTGACTGTGTGACTGGTCAAAAGTGCACCATGACCTTATGGACACACTGTACAAGCTATTATGTTAGATACAAGATATATGTAGTAGAATAAGATCTGGGAGCCACGGTAGGCCACTTCTGACTGGTCACAGGGTCAAAAGTGTACCCTGACTTTATGGACACACAATATTTCTGAAAAGCTATAAATAGCCATACAGTCACCATCCATTTTTTTTTCTTTTATTTTTTAATTTAGGAATATGAGCAATTTTGAGAAAAGAGCAACACAGGGCAATAGCACTCATTAAATGGCAGAAAATATTACCAGTGGGAAAAGCCTAAATGAATTGGAATTAGTTCACGTGCAGTTGAAAAAGCTAATGGTCTTTTCATAAGTCAATAATAATTTTTTACAGCAGGCAAAGTTTTTATGAGTGAAAGATTGCCGGGTGCCACCGATGAACGAATGAAGAGCCGAAACAGCCAAATGAGCAAATGTCAGGCTTTACTGGGAGGACTCCGGGCGAGTTCACTGACCCTGGGATGTGAGTCTGTGAAGGCGCGCCCGTGGAGGGTTTTTGGGTTTTTTATATCTGCAGAGGGGAAGGATGGTAACAGTCAACCGGTTTGGTGGGGCGTGCAGTTCATGGAACAGCCTTGGGGACAGACAGTTTCGAGAATTTGGGTGTGTGTGGTTTGAGCAAGATTAACAACTGTCAGAAAGCTCAGGGCCAGGGAGGGTTTCACTACCCAACCCAGAGGCAACTACCGGACATTCCTGGCTCTTTGGTATAGGGAGTGGGGTGACGTGGTCTTTCTGGCTGCTTCCTGCTGTATGGGGGCGTCGTTAGGGGAGGGGTAGGAAAGAGCCAGAGCAGTCCGTATCCGCTATGGTGAGCAGGGGTTGGTAATGTTGCAGCATCATCTGGTTGACCGCTATCCTGGTGATTTCCTGAAATTGGGTCTGCAGGAAGCGAAAAAGACAAGGGGTAATCAGTAAGATTAGTCCAATTATGAAAATGGGTCCTATGAGTGGAGCTAATAAAGAATACATGGAGGAGTTCCACCAAGATGAGGCTTCTGATGAGAATTTTTGCTTCTGGAGATCAGAGCCGAGTTTGTGGAGGGCTTCTACCCTGGTCTCTAGAAGGCCGGATTCGTTGATGTAGTAGCAACATTCTTCCCGCAGGAAGACACAGGTGCCCCCGTGCTTGGCCGTAAGCAGGTCCAGGGCTTGCCGGTTCTGTAATGAGACTTGGGCGAGAGAAGTTATTTGTCTCTGTAGGGAGGCTACAGTGGGGGTATCCATATCCCAGACCTTAGGGTCGACTCCAGGTAGAAGCTGGACTCTGGGGTCCGAGTCAGGCCCGAGGTCGGGATCTGGCACTAATGCTAGTAAAAAGACCTGCTTAGGGGAAAAAGAAATACTTGCCCGGAGTTTGGACAAAATGTTTCTCCCCAGGAGGGGAACTGGGCAGGAGGGTATAACTAGGAAGGAGTGTGAGAATGGGTGACCCTCAAATAGGCAATTAAGGAGGGTCGTCCGCCGTGGGGTCGAGGGTGATCCGTCAATTCCCATGACCGAGACCTGGGAAGGAACTGTAAGGCCCAAATGAGAGGGAAGGACAGAGTAGATAGCCCCCGTGTCTATTAAAAAGGAAACAGACTTACCCTGCTACCTGGAGCGTAGCCCTGGGCTCGGTGAGGGTAACTGGTGAGGGTAACTGGAGTCGAAGAGCCAGGGCCCCCTCAGTCGTCCATCAAGCCCAGCAGTTCTGAGACTGGAAATGCCTGGTCTCAGTTCCCCGGCATTGAGGTGCCGTAGGCTGAGCCAGGGTCGGGCAGTCCAACTTCCAGTGGCCCATTAGTTTGCACTGTGGGCAAGGCTGGGTGGGGAGCCTTGGTTGCGGACAAGCCTTGGCCCAGTGGCCCTCTTTGCCGCATTTGAAGCAAGTGCCCGGTGGCGTGCGCTGTCCTCCCTTGGAGGCTGGTTTCTTTATCAGTTCCCCTACCGGGAGGGCCGCTATCAGGGCTTGGGTCCGCTCCTGGCGGGCGGCTTCAGCCGTTTCCTCTCGGGCGTTAAACACTTAAAAAGCCATTTTTACCAGGTCTTGGATGGGAGTCTCAGGGCCCTCCTCAGCCTTTTTAAGTTTCTTTCTAATATCCGGGGCTGACTGAGAGATAATGTGAGAGGCTAAGACTGTGGCCCCATTGTGGGACCGCGGGTTTAGGTGGGTATAATGAACAAGGAAGGGCCTCTTGAAGGCAGTTCAGGAAAAGGGCTGGTTTTTTTTCGGGGAGTTGGGTAATTTCCCTCAGTTTTTCATAAGTTACAACCTTGTTGGAAACTGCATCCATGCCTCTGATTAAGTATCGGAGCATAAGGTTTCGACGAGGGATGTTGGACCCTTGGCCGGGTTGATAACTCCAATTGGGGTCCTCCCCGGGGGACCGCCTCTGTGCCAAGGGGGATTTGGTCATCCACTAGATGGTCCCTGTCTGCCTGCTGTCTGGCGGCAGTGAGGATACGTTCATGTTCCTCAGGGGTGAGAGTGGAGGTACAAATTACTTTAATGTCATGCCAGGTCAGGTCATATGTCTGAGTCAAGTACCGGAATTCCTTAATGTAGGTTGAGGGGTCGGCCGAGAAAGATCCTAGCCGTTTCTCAATCTGTGAAAGGTCTTGGAGGGAAAAGGGGACATGTACCTGAACTAGGCCCTCTGCCCCAGCTACTTCGCGGAGAGGGGCGAGGACAACGGATGACGATTGGGGGCTGTGCGACCTGGTATGAGCTGCAATGGGAAAGGGGAGAGGGTTGGCGGGAGGTGGGGCAGATGGAACCAGAGGAGCGGAAGGAGCCGGAGGGGTGGAAAGAGCCGGAACCTGGCCCGGATCTGGGTGGTTCTCCCGGGGGAGAGCCGGAGGAGGAGATAGGTAGTCGGGAAGGTCATCGGGTTGAGAGTAAGGAGGGGGTTCCTGGGAGGAAGCCTTGGGAGGAGAGGAGGTCTGGGCTAGAAGAATTTGGAGAGTGGAGCAGTAGGAGCAGAGATAGGGCGGGAACGGAGATCCCAGAAAGCCTGAATATATGGGGCCTCAGAGTCTTTTCCAGTGCGCCGGCAAAAAATTGTCTAGGTCCCAGAGGATGTTAAAAGTCAAAAGTACCCATAGGCGGCCAGTGAGACCGGTTATCTAGGGTGTATTGAGGCCAGGCGACCTGTGACAGGAAGACGAGTTTCTTCCTGCGAAGTGTCTGAGTGTATCCCAATTTGGAAAAATTTTTAAGAAGACATCCTAGAGGAGTTTTGGGTCTATTTTGGATTTGGAGTTCCCCATAATTTGACCGGCTTTTTGGTCCTAGGCGTCGGAGGAGAGAGAGAGTATAAGGGAGGCGTCCCTTCCAGATACCCGTCTCCCGACAGGAGACCTAAATGATAGGTCTCAGGACAGAGATAGGAGAGCAGCCGAAAGGCGTCCCTTCCGATTGAACCCCTATAAAGACTCCAGGAGTCGGCGGATGGAGGGTTCTCGGCTCGGCCGAGTCTAGGACGAGAAACCCCGGTGGAGACGCAGGACCAGAGAAAGCGGAAGAGAAACCAGGTTACTCACAATTGGCGATTGAGGTCGTAGGGAACCCAGAGTCCAAAACGACGGGCGGCACAAGGCAAGGGGGAAAGAGAAGGGGGACTCTCGCTCCGGCCTCTGGGGGTCGGGGCGGGTCACAAAGCCCTTCTCCCAGGTTTCAGCACCAAATGAAAGATTGCCGGGTGCCACCGATGAACGAATGAAGAGCCGAAACGGCCAAATGAGCAAAAGTCAGGCTTTACTGGGAGGACTCCGGGCGAGTTCACTGACCCTGGGATGTGAGTCTGTGAAGGCGCGCCCGTGGAGGGTTTTTGGGTTTTTTATATCTGCAGAGGGGAAGGATGGTAACAGTCAACCGGTTTGGTGGGGCGTGCAGTTCATGGAACAGCCTTGGGGACAGACAGTTTCGAGAATTTGGGTGTGTGTGGTTTGAGCAAGATTAACAACTGTCAGAAAGCTCAGGGCCAGGGAGGGTTTCACTACCCAACCCAGAGGCAACTACCGGACAATGAGCAGAACTGTGGTCAGTTGGTTTTATTATTTGGTGAATATAAAGTATGAGAAGATAAATCTAATGTGGAATTTATAAAGGAATATTCTCTTAAAGATGTATATTGCTGTTATATATATTTTCCCATTTAAAGTCTTCATTTACAAATCTCTCAAATGCTAGCTGTAAAGCCAGTAGCTGTGGCCACTATCACAGCCACCTGACCCATGCAGGTTTGCATTGGATTTGGACAGACAGTAATGAAATAATAGATCCAAGAACTAGTGGGCCATTACCTTTAATCCTAGCTTGCACCTGGCGTGCAAGCAAAAACACACACTGGGCTCCAAAACTAACTCATTCAGTGCTCACAAAGCTACTGACTTATCCAAGTTTTCTAGAATCAAAGGTTTCTAGCTCACTAGCCTTATTTACCTCTGTTCCCCATCTCCTTCTCTGTGCTCAAACTCAGCACAAACTGACTTCTCCTTCAGCATTCTGCCATCTTGGCTGCTTCTCCTGACCTCCTCTACGTGGCCTTTCTCTGTTCTTTATTCAAATGCTAATCTCAGGAACCCAGATAGAGCAAGCTCCCTTTCTGCACCACTTTATAGTATAAAAACCAAAACCTTTAATCCAATATACAAATAAGGAAGTCTCTGATACAAAGTCACTTATCTGAGGCATAATGGGATTCCTCATGAGAATGCACCACCCTACATCAAAAAGAATGAGAAAGGCTTAGTCCTAAAACCAAGCCCCAGGCTATAAGATTCTGCCTGCCCACAGCCTGTCCCCCCACATCCAATATAATCACACCCATCCCAAACAAGAAGGGCAACTAATATCATCACCCGGGAGACGGGATTTCACGTGGGCAACACCATCTTTAACAAAGTGAGCATAATATATTTTATCTGCCTTACATTCTTTTTCAAAAAGAATTAGTTTCTCGACTGTTCCATATATGGGAAAATAGAATATAAGAAAACGAAGGGTATTAACAGTGCTCACATTTTAATCAAGAGATGTCTAAACTTTAGATCTCTATTTCAGCTTCAAGAAATTTAGATGATTTCCTTTGTCTTCCATTCATTTCCCATAAGAATGAAGTAAATCAGTAATGTAGTTTAATCTGGCCAATTGTGAACAAAAAATATTTTTTAAACACAAAATTATATATGGTAGTAAATCCATGTAATTTTGCCTGTTTCTGCCATTCCTAAGTTCTAATGAAAGCCTGGCATTAAAGGAGATATGTAGATGCACTTTGGATAAATATAGAAGACTCCAACTGGATTCAAACAGATGGGCTTTGCTCACAACTTGCACTCATATATCACAATAGCAGAAGAGCTGCAGCACAGGTGTGAGAGACACCGAAGTTTCTTGGTGAGTTTAAGAAAGAAAGGTGGATAAAGAGCCTTTATTTATTTAAAATCTTACTATTTTAATTATTGTCAGAGCAGTAGAAGGAGATAGTATTGTGGTAACTTTTAATGAAAAGAGGACCAAAGTCTACTGCTTTAGGTCTATTCTAATTTGGCCTAACTTTTTGATGAGGTAATAAAAATAACAATTTCATCCCAAAGGAAAAGGGCAGGAGCTTATTTTGGTTACAAAATGTGCTTTTGCCATCTTAAAAGGATTATGGATAGAGAAAGAAACTCAAGGTCATAGGCCTTGATGTTTTGCTCATTCTATGGTAATCTTATTTCTGGAGATTGTTGGCTCAGCTAGTTCTTAGCTAGATGCTGGGAAGATAAAATTTGAACTTGGGCTTGTGACACTGCTTAACTTGTAATAATGATTGTTATCAGTGTCTCTCCATTCTGTTTGGAGGGCAGGATATTTGGTTGTGTGTGTGTGTTCCTAACTGTGAATGGCATTTGAAATGCCTAGCTATTTCTCTCAAACTGGTGGCTAGGAATTAGTAATACCGTAGAACTATAAATGCCTTTCTATTACTTAGAGTAAGAGAATGCTATCAAACCAACTATAATGGCACTAGTTTTAAATTTTCATAGGCCTAATTTTAACTAGTCATTTGGCAAACTTGTTGGGCAGATAAAATATATTATGCTCACTTTGTTAAAGATGGCGCTGCCCCCGTGGAAGCCCATCGTCCAGGTAATATTAGTTGCCTTTAAGCTTGGGATGGGAGTAATTATATTATTGTGGGCAGGGGGGGGGGCAGGCTGTAAGCAGGCAGGGTCATTGTAGCCTAAGGCTTAGTTTTAAGACTAAGCTTTTCCCCACACCCTTGACTGATTGGATGATGTGGGATGGTGTACTCTCATGAGGAATCCTCCCATTATGCCTCAGATAAGTGACTTTGTATCAGAGACTTCCTTGTTTGTAGATTGGATTAAAGGTTTGGATTTCTACACTATAAAGTGGGGCAGACCGGGAGCTTGCTCTCTCGGTTTCTGAGATTAGTATTAGAGAGGAAAGCAGACTAAGGCCATGTGGAGGAGAGGAGAAGCAGCCAAGATGGCGAAGTACTGAGTAAAAAGCCAGTTTGTGCAGTTTGTGCTAGAGAAGGAGATGGGGAATAGAGTTGAATAAGTCTGGTTAGCTAGAAACCTTTGATTCTAAGAAACTTGAATAAGTCAGTAGCTTTGTAAGCACTGAATGAGTGGGTTTTGGATCCCAGTGTCTGTTTTTGCTTGCGCGCCAGGTGTAAGCTAGAATTAAAGCTGATGGCTCACCAGTTCTTGGCTCCGTTGTTTCATTACCTACTGTCTGAATCTAATGCGAACCTGCACTGGCCAGGCGGCTGTGATGGTGGCCTTGGCCACTGGCTTTACACAAACTCTACTTAGCTGTTCTTTTCTTCTTTTTTTTTTAGGAAAAAAAAAAGGGCACCTAGGAAACTCATTTTATTTACTGAAGAAATTTTTTTACTTTGTGACTAAATATACATACATATTATATATATGTTTAATTATATATATTTAATATAATATATATATGTTTAATTTTGTTCTGTGTGTTTTTTTATGAAATGGAAATGGGAATGGCTACAGTTTTTGTTTGATTAATCAGTATAATTATTTGTTATTGAAAAAGTCAAGCTAATAGGTGAGAATTCAGAGAGAGGAGATAATGAAGTAATGAAAGTTAAGGTAAACTGTTTTAGAGGAGTTTTTTCCTCACACTTTCAGCAGTTTAAAACAAATAACTACACAATAATTTAAGTTAAGCCACTAGAATCACATTTATTAAAATCAGTAAATTTTATGACACCATGTTATAAACTTTTTTTAACTAATGAGTGATTCAAATATTTTCATAATCTTCAGTCCTCAGTCCTGTGATATCTGAACAGCTCAGCTGTCATTTAATAGTCAGAGTTTGTTGGCTGTTTAAGCAGCATGAAGGTCAGAAAACTTCTAGACAGAGGAACTACCATCACCCAGGAATTTACTTTGAGTCTCTTCATCCTGAAGTTGTCTAAATCTTACATGGACTTTCTGTAGAGACAGAAATCAACAACAAATCAGATTATGGATTTGTGTTGTTAATATGGCATTGTTGTTGGATTTGCCATGAGGGAAGTATACTGCTGACAAAAATTAGGGGATATTTCAAAGGAATATAAAGCTGCAAAGTATCCCCTAATTTTTGTGAACAGTATAGTTAAACTTGGGAAAAATAAAATATAAAAATATAAAAACCAAACTCAACAAGGTACTTTTTATTCCACTAATTTAAGAAATTAAATGATGATGCTAGTCACTTTTATTTCTCTGAGTCTCAAGTCCAGAATATGTTATTTATTTTCAAGTATATCAATCAGGAAACGGGTAAAGATCTAGGCAAGTTCAGGAAAAGTGTCACAGGGCTAGAAACAGGAGAGCCCTCAGTACCCTCTGCCTGGAGGACAAGGGAAAGACAAAACAGTCATCAGGAAAGACAGTGCTGTGAGAGGACATACCAGAAGAAACTGTGGCCTTCAGCCAAGGGACAGGGCCAGCCTGCTGGAACCTAGCAGGTAAAAAGCTGAGGAATGATCACTGTGATCTCATTCCCTTCCTAGCCAGTGATCTACTGCTGCCTTCCATTGGCTAAATGCAACTAAAAGCCAGAGGGCAAGGGCATTGTAGCCACTCAGGTCAGGTTCTCTGGGCACAGAGTGCGATATACAAGGGTAGATTGTCAAGCTTGTGGCCCAATGAAAATCTTGCAAGCAAAACTTTCATGGTGTAGTTGTGTCTGTAAAATTCAAACTAAACTGGCTCAGCTCTAAGTGTACCAAAAGCCTTTGTTAATTCATGAATATGATTTATTACACATAGTATAAAAAAGTACTTCAGCTAATCACTGATTGATTTAAAGATTCCTGTTCAACAGTTAAAATATATGTTAATATTGCATACTGGAGTAAAAAGTGAGAATAAAATTATAAATCTGCTAACCAGCATTAACAAGAAGGGGAGTCATTAGGAAGGCTGCTAGGATACTTGAAAAATAAAGGGCTTTTGATGTCAGAGCTGAGTGTGAATCCTGACTGAGGCGTTACTACTGAAACCTTACATAACTTACTTAATCAAGGGGTGCTGTCCAGCTCGAGGGGTTCACATGCTATAGGTGTCAAACACACATTCATGTTTGAAACAAGGAATGTAAGAGCAGGTGTCACAATATGGTTTTCAACATATGGGGAGCTCTTCCAGTGCAGCTGGCTGTTATCCTTGTCATAGAGACAAAAAGACATAAAGTCAGAAGTGGTTAGGTGCTTCAAAAGCACATTTAAGAAATCACACCATTATAAGCCATATTCCCTGAAGGAGAGAAAAATCATCTCTTTTATAAATGTAGTGATTTGAAAGCTAAATCTAAATTTAGTCATGTAAGTTGCTCTGTATCAAAGAACAACAGAAAAGTAGAGAGATGCATGAAGGAAGTCAGAAAGGTATAGGCTGTACAAAGAGAACCGTGCTCTGAGATGCAACCACAGTTAGCTCCTTGAGCTTCTGATTCACTGCACCCCACAGAGCACGTGGAATTTGGAAATGTGGCCTCGCTTTTGTGGCTGAAACACCGTGGCTCTTCTGCCACTCTCTAGCACCTGGCTTACGGGAGGAGAGGTAGATTAGAGGATATCCACATTATAAGAAAAGAATTTTCAAAAAGAAAAAGTGATGTTGCAGCCACCACGAGGAGAGAAGCAGTTTGATTTAACTTTTACCTACACTGAGGAGTCTTTCTTGACTCTCAAAAGTGGATTGCACTACTCTCCTGAGTACTCTCACACCTCTCCACACTATTATATTACCATCACACTGTGCTTTGTGGACTTATTTATCTAAGTTTTGCACCAGATTGGAAGTTCCATGAGGGCAGGACTGTCTGTCTCTTCTGTGTTCTTCCTAGTGCCTTACACGGAGCAAAATAAATGTTCAGTACATGATGTTGAGCAGTAGGAACAACCAAAAGTGCTTGTAACTGAAAAAGAGAGAAAACCAATCCCTGCTGGGGAATATTGCGATTTATAATGAGAAATATCTATTCGGCCTTAATTCATTGTACCTGGCACGGTGCTTCTGAAACTCTTGAAACTTCCTAAACTAGAAAGGTGTCTTTTGTTATGTTAATAAGATGACTTTTAAATCTCACCTAAGGATGGGAGCTGGTTGCCTAAAGATCCAGGTGTATTTAGAGGGTGGCAACCTTCAGTGCCACCTCCCTGAATCCTGGGAGAGAAGAAGGGCTGGAGGTTGAATTCAGTCCAACAATAGCCAGTAATTTAATCAATCTTGCCCATGTAATGAGGCCTTCATAAAGAGAAAAGGATGGAGAGCTTCCAGTAGGTGAACACATGGAGATTTACAGTGAGTGGCACACTCTGGAGACACCTTGGAAGCTCCAAGTCCCCCACCCCCATATCTGTCCTATATGTCTCCTCCAGCTGGCTGGTCCTAACTTAGAGCCTTTAAAACCAGTATTCTAGTACCTAAAATGTTTTTCTGACTTCTGTGAGCTTCTCTGAAATAAAAGCATTCAATGAAGTGGGTGTATTTAAACCTTCAGTCCATAGTCAGTCTGTCAGAATCGAGGTGACAACCTGGATTGTAATTTAAGTCGGAAGGGAGGGGACAGTCTTATAAGACTGAGCCCTTCCTCTGTGGGATCTGATACTATCTCCAGGTACAGTATCAGAATTGAATTGAATTGTAGGACACCCAGCCCATTTTTGTGTACTATTTGATGGTGAAGGGAAGAACTCATACACTGGAATTGGTGGCCAGAATTGTAGGCTGATACAAGATCGTGCTTTTTACTCTGATTGGATTTTGGTGAGGCAGAGTCGGTCATTGGTGGACATGCTTCTTGGAAACATGACCCTGGTAAAGACCTAGTCAGGCTTTTCAGTACCTAGCCGCCATCTTTTAAGAACAAGTGAGAGATCTCACAGGAGCACGTCTGTAGGCAACCAACTACGGACCCAAAACAGGGCCAAATGTGCTCCTGAAATCTATGTTGCAATTTACCTAAGAGTCAAAAATCCAAAGCAACTTGACTAAGATTCTGTAAGTTTTTGTGAATATCAAAGCCCATCTCTTCGATTTTGTAAAATCTGATAACCTAAGCAACATTCAACCCTGATTCTGTACTTTGCTAAAATGTTGCTGCGTGGTATGAAGTTAGGGGCAAGCTTGTAGGGCTGTTCTAACAGAAATGTGCTGACAGAGCTTGATAAAAATGTGTTGACATTTTTACCTTTTGAAATGCATGCATTCACTCCTAACTCCTTAAAGCAACCGATGATAAAAGGAAATTTTTGGATGAACACTGTTTGAAATATGTAAAAATGTACAGAAATAGAAGAGTGAGTGATACCATAAAAAATAAACTGTAGAACTTACTCTTAAATAAGTAGTATTCAAAACTGTAATGAAAGTATAGACAAAGCACTGAAGTGAGTGGCAGGACATCTTAAATTGCAGACATTTGTGACCATTGTGAGAGACTAAGATTCTTCCTGTCACCTCTGTCAGAACTTGGAGGGCTCTCAAGAGTTCTCTGTGCCCAAAGGCAGACTCAAAGTTTAATTCAGTTTTTATCAAGTCTACTAGGAAATGAAGTGAAAAAATTAGCATTAAAGAAAGAGCACTCTAGTACTTGAATGGAAAGGGAAAACTGATGTAAAACAATAGTTCTGGAGATAGAGTTATGATGCATTGGGTAGTAAACATTGGCTCAATTATACTTTAGTACGATAAATAACCATCCAGTGAATATAGAAAAATTGCCATCAAAATGCCTTTAGAAATGTATGCACTTGGTATCATCTATGTAAAACTCCACTGGAAGCATGGATTCCTCTAAAATATAACTGCAATTAAGAAAATTGTTAGCCAATTTTTGTTAGCTAAATTTGCCTTATGCCACATATGTTTTAATTATTTGGAGAGAATGAGAGCTATAGAAATTTTGATTAAAAAAGTCTTAAATCTATAAGTTTTCAAAATATCTTAAATAATTTCTACAGTGTGTCCGTAAAGTCATGGTGCACTTTTGACAAAAGTGAATGCATTAACATTAGGACTTGAACATAAAATTATTAGACCTCTGTGATGATTAGGTGTAATGGGGAATTTTAAAATACTATTAGGTTAGCTTTTATTACACATCATGAGAATCTCCCAGATGGTGTAGAAATCATTAAAAATTAATTTTATAGTCACTGGACTTGTCTTAAAGTGTCTTCAGTTCATTGATGAAGTAAAGTGGCTAGCTTTTAAAAATTGATAATCTTATTATAATTATAAAGTATAATGTATTCATTTTGCCTGAAGTGCTTAAATTGAGTCCCCACCCCCAAAGAAAATTATGCTTTAGTACAGTAAATTTTAAATATTTCAAGAATGAAAAGACTTTTCAATATAAAGTATTTGTTATACACCTACATTATTATAGTTGGCCTTTTAATATTTGTTGATTGAGCCAGTGCATGATAAAAACTACTATAAATTTAGTATTGGTTTTAAGTAAATATGTAATTTATTAATTCAAATGTCACTTACACTATTTAAAAAGTAAATTTATACCATATACACTAATAGTGTAATATATATTATAAGTAGGATTAAGTAATTTTTGCTGTAGCTCTACTACCCTGTTGGGATTTTGTGATTTATGCTGAACCATTGCTTTAGACCTGATTAAAAAGAGGTACAGTGTCACTGTCATGAAATAAAGAGCATAAAAGAAGACTGCTCTATCAGTGAATCAAAGTTGTGTCTAAAACCTGAAACGTGCCTGTGCTGAGGACTTAGCTGACTTCTTGTGATGTTACAATAGTTCCAGAAAGGAGACTCCTATTGGGTCCCTATGGTGTTATTTATGCAATGCGGTGACAAAAACACAAATTATAGCCTCTCATGTTCTAAATAAGTATAAGTGTCTCCTAAAGCTCCAAATTAATACCACAGACCAGTGATTTTCAAGCGGTGTGCTGCAAGAATTTTTAGAACATGCAATATCTGACTAATTAGACAGGAGCACTGACCTCTTTTCACTTAGATTGTTGAATAAGGAAATGACAGCAGCCTACACAACAATAACTGTCTGGTATGAATGAATCAAAATTATAACTACTTCTTTTTTGTCAGATTGGCAAAAAATATGTTATAATTTTTGGTGTGCCAAAGAATTTTAGTAATTAGTTTATGTGTGCCACGAGATGAAAAAGGTTGAAAATTACTGTCACATTCTAATTCTACAGAGCAAGTCTGACATGTGTTCATGCTAATAATGTTTCTAACTCTATTTTTAATTCTGCAAATTTGTTAAACCCTTATAAACACATAACATTATATATCATAACTTTTTAAATTTACTTTTAGAAATAAAATCTTATGATTTTCTTTTTAAAGACTACTTAATGTTGTCTCCATCTGTATCTGTCTAATAACCAATTAATAAGTAATCTTTTCTCTTTTTATATCTGTCATTTGTGTGCATATAGCTTTTCTTATGAAATAAAAGTTTATATTTACACATATTACATATACATGTGCATATATGTTTCATATTTATAAATATTTATACATATTACACACTATATCTCTAGGGAAAATTAACACCCTTATCATGCTCCTGTATAAAAGGATTAAAATATTTAAACTGTATTTCATGCCAGACAAGCTTGTCAGATCTGCTGTGTGTGTATACAAATTCGCTAATTAATCGGTTGTGCCTCATGACTACAGAGTGTCATTAAGCCAACTGTGCACAGCCACAGTTTCTTATAGCAACATTTTGGTAAGGGGACATATTTGAAGAAAAGAGATTTGTAAAATGGTTGGGAGAAAAAAAAGATAAACAGAAACAAAAGAGTGATGAAAGGGATAGGAATATTTCAGCAATGCAAAATATGAAGAAAAGATGAAATAACTAGTTATTCAAGTCCCAGGTAATTTCTTGAAACTGATCCTCACAATGTCTCAGCAAAAATTTGCTGATATTTTTCATATCAGCTGCTATGTTTTCAACTATATGATTTAATAGTTGTATATTCTTTCTTTTTCAGACTATTTTCACTTCATATATTCCATATTTGTGTATCTGTAAGAATACTTGAACCTGCCCTGGCCCGGTAGCTCAGTTGACAGGGGTAGTCAACCTTTTATACCTACCACCCACTTTTGTATCTCTGTTAGTAGTAAAATTTTCTAACCACTCACCGGCTTCACAGTAATGGTGATTTATAAAGTAGGGAAGTAACTTTACTTTATAAAATTTATAACACAGAGTTACAGCAAGTTAAAGCATATAATAATAATTACTTACCAAGTACTTTATGTCGGATTTTCGCTAAGTTTGGCAGAATAAATCTTTATAAAACAACTTACTATAGTTAAATCTATCTTTTTATTTATACTTAGGTTGCTCTGCTACCGCCAACCATGAAAGCTGAAACACCCACTAGTGGGTGGTAGGGGCCAGGTTGACTACCACTGGTTAGAGCATCAGCCCAAAGCACAGAGGTTGCCAGTTTGATACCTTGTCAGAGCACATACAGGAACAAATCAATGTTCTTCTCTCTCTCTTTCTCTTTCTTTCTATCGCTTTCTCCCTTTCCTCTCTAAAATCAATAAAATAAACACTAAAAAAGAATAATTGAATATATCAGACCATGTAGGCATGTTCTGTGATTCTAAAAAATATAGCAACAATGAACAAGCCGCAATATCAATATAAGCTTTAGAGTTTGCTATGGAGAATTTACTACAACTGCCATGTAAGAATAGTGAAAGAGTTCTAGGGCTTTTATACCAGTGATGATAGTGTAGCATAGAGTTTAAGATTGGAGAATCACATCAATTTGCGTTCTCATCCAGCCATTAATAACTGTGGCCATAAACAAGTGACCTAACCTTTTAAAATCTTGGTTTTCCTCATCTGAGAATAAAGATCAGTGAAGAACAAATTTCAAAGGTCTTTCTTTCTTTTTTGTGACTGAGACAGAGAGAGAGAGACAGAGAGAGAGAGAGACGGATAAGGACAGACAGATAGAAAAGGAGAGAGATGAGAAGCATCAATTCTTCATTTTGGTACCTTAGTTGTTCATTGACTTTCTCATATGTGCCTTGACCAGGTGGCTACAGCATAGCAAGTGACCCCCTGGCTCAAGCCAGCGACCTTAGGCTCAAGCCAGCAACCCTGGGGTTATACCTATGATCCCATACTCAAGCCAGTGACCCTGCCCATGCTCTAGCTGTTGAGCCTGTGCTCAAGCCAGCAACCTCAGGTTTTGAACCTGGTTCCTCTGCATCCCAGTCTGACACTCTATCCAGTGTGCCACTGCCTGGTCAAACTCAAAGAGTTTTAATGAGACTAAAAGCATGGTGTGAACTTTTCAATAAATACTACATGTTATTATATTTATACTTAATTTTATTAGAGAAAACATAATTGGATATCAACATTTTAGGCTGTATTAAATTATCTTGTCACGTCTGAAACAAAAATGGTCATGTTAAAGATGTTTGGAAAGATTTCTATTCCTTCTTTTTTAAAAAAAAAAAATTAATTCTTTTTATTTATTCATTTTAGAGAGGAGACACAGAGTGAGAGAGGGAGAGAGAAAGAGAGAAAGGGGGGAGGAGCTGGAAGCATCAACTCCCATATGTGCCTTGACCAGACCAGTGCAGGGTTTTGAACTGGCGACCTCAGTGTTCCCAGGTCGACGCTTTATCCACTGCGCCACCACAGGTCAGGCCCTATTCCTTCTTTTGATTCTGTATTATTCTCTGAGTTATCTCTGCAATTTAAAAAGGAAGATGATCTATCCAGCTTGGACAAATGCCAGTACTACAACACTTATTGTCACATGTATCTGGTCTATCCAGCTTGGACAAACCCCCTGTGTAAAAAGTGTGGGGACCCCTGTAGAGGTTTAAAAAACCAACAAAACAAGTCATTGTAGTCCTTTATAATAATTGCAATGGCAGATTTTATGCATGTACATATATGTACATATTTTGTTCCATTTTCTTTTAACTCTTCTGGTTGGATGATAAGAAGTAGACTATGGATGGAAACATTTTAAGACCATTGACACAGATATTTGAATAGTCTTCTGGAAGTGCTGTATTTATTCATATTCCTAACATCAATGTTTTGAGTCAGCCAACCTCATGACAGTCTTGTTGGCACTCAGTGATTATTTTTTTAAATAACAATACTTTTAAGGACAACATGGTAAATTGAATAAAGAGCACAGTTGCCTTCAGTACTCAGTTACTAATGATGAGACACTATTTGTTCATTCATTTTTTTAGCTAAAAATAGTTCTGCATGTCTTATATTTGAAAGATTTAAACAAGATTAAAGTTTATCATACTTATTAATAGAGTTGCCTTGAAAAGACTTCTTTGCTCCTGCAGAAACTGATCCTGCAGAAACTGGTATGCGTGGATTGCATGACTGGTGATCTTCCAGCTTTGAGATTAATTAGTCATGGGAATACAGAACATTTCTACATTTCTCTTCAAAATCATCATCCTAAGTCACATTCAAAGTAGTTATGCAGTCACTGTAATTCTATAGCTCTAAAGAGAGGTTACCATGGTTACCTAGCGTGTATCAGACAAGAGACTTCTTCCTAGGCTTATTGTACTAATGCAATTATTAGTCTGAATTGAAATAAAAATGTTTGAGTGCTATTGTTTTTTCTTACTTTGTTAGTGGCATAAATTGCATTTTTATTTCTTCTAAAATATTGTGAAAGATATATTTGGAGTCAATGCTGTGATTTTATTTCAAATAAACCCTGGTTGGCCTAATTGACCTACAGCTAACTTGCAGTGTTCATGTTCACTGTTACTCAAGAGGAGAATTGAATAAAAACCAATGGTAATTATTTCATTGAATACTCATTCTTTAATAAACATCTTTCTCATATAAGATGGGGATAACAATGGAATGATTGCTATGAAAAGCAAAAGAGTTAAGACTTTGACCACCTATTTAAAACTGCAAACCCTCTTCTCTTCATTTATACCCCCACTTCCTATCTCTGTTTAGGGTTTTTTCTCCTCTATGCACCATCTCACATACTAGATACTTTTTTTTTATTGTTTCTTGGTTTTCTCATTTCACGAGAAGCATGTTTTATAAAGGCAGGATTTGAGCTATTCTTTCCACTGCCCCACCCCGTTTCTAGCAGAATACCTAGCAACCCATAGTAGATGTTCAACAACCATTTTTAAAGTTAATTAATAAACTTATCAAAATTATAGTTTTAGAAAATACAATGAAAAACAAAATAAAATAAATATGACTAGGTTTTAGGAGAAAAAGAACTAAATTGTTTTTAACTTTTGACTCACATCTGTCAAAGATATAACAATGTAACAACATAATGTTAATCAAAGCTTTTAAAAAACAAGAGCATATCTGGTGAAGTGTAAGGTGTACCTAGGCCAGATTTTCTTTATTTAACATAAATATTCCCAAAGCTAGATTTACAGTATTAGATACCACCAATTAACATCCACTGAATTTGGAGAAATCTGGCATTTGGGGTAATGCTATCTTTTCCTCTTTTCACTCAATAATTTCAGTCTTTGTTATTGAAATTGTTTTTATAAACGAAAGGCATTGACTTGTCAGCCTTTGTAATGGGAGTACCGGTGCATCAAATAAAATTTATGCAATATCATTTGTGGTTTGAACACTCCTTAGAGAGTTGATAATATTTTGGAATTAATGTTACTTATTTTAGGTGGACACTGGTATTTTATTTATGTTAAAATTAGTCTGTGTGTAGAACTACATGAAAAAAATAATCACATAAAATAATATGTTTGAATTTTTATTTTGTTTTTGGAATAATATGAATGAGAATCAATGGAAATGTGGGTGAGGGTAGTTTTATAGTCAGTGGAGCTGGGTTGCCATATTTTTCTCCATAATAGAAGAAACACAAGATGAAAAAGAATAGCAGGAGGATAAAGTGCAAAAGGAAGGGAGAGTGTGAGAAGACAAAAGTATTTACGAATGAATATAGAAATATAAGCAACTATTTATAAAATAATTGGTAAGACAGAGGAAAATAACATAGAGCACTTATATGTCAATCACTGTCCTGAATCCTTTAATCCTCATAATAACCACATTACCTGTGTTCTATTATAATTATCTGTTTTCTGATGAGGAAATTGAAATTTAGTGTGATTAAAAAACTCATCCAAAACATCAATGATGCCTGACAAGGTGGTGGTGCAGTGGACAGAGCGTCGGACTGGGATGTGTAAGACCCAGGTTCGAGACCCCCAGATCACCAGCTTGAGCACGGGCTCATCTGGTTTGAGCAAAGCTCACCAGCTTGGACCCAAGGTCATTGGCTTGAACAAGGGGTTACTCGGTCTGCTGAAGGACTGTGATCAAGGCACATATGAGAAAGCAATCAATGAACAACTAAGGTGTCGAAACAAAAATGTGGTGATTTATGCTTCTCATCTCTCTCTGTTCCTGTCTGTCTGTCCCTATCTATCCCACTCTCTCTGAATCTCTCTGTCTCTGTAAATATATATATATATATAAATGGTGACGATATAAAACTTTTATGTCACTAATTTATTGTAAGGTACATTATTATTTCACATATTTCTAAAAAAAAATTAGAATTTTTATTTTAAACCTATTGAAAAAAATAGGCTTCTTTTTTGTGATAGAGACAGAGAGAGACAGAGAGAGGGATGGATAGGGACAGACAGGAAGGGAAAGAGATGAGAAGCATCAATTCTTCGTTGCGGCACATTAGCTGTTCATTGATTGCTTTCTTGTATGTGCATTGAAGGGGGGGGGGCTACAGCAGGCTGAGTGACCCCTTGCTCAAGCTAGCGACCTTGAGCTCAAGCTGCTGAGCGTGCTCAAACCAGATGAGCCTGCAATCAAGCTGGCAACCTCAGGGTTTTGAACCTAGGTCCTCTGTGTCCCAGTCTGGCGGTCTATCCACTGAGCAACACCTACCTGGTCAGGTCATTTAGGCTTCTTAAATTTTTCTTTTTATTTTATTTTATTCATTTTAGAGTGGAGACACAGAGTGAGAGAGAGAGAGAAAGAGAGAAAGGGGGGAGGAGCTGGAAGCATCAACTCCCATATGTGCCTTGACCAGACCAGTGCAGGGATTTGAACTGGCGACCTCAGTGTTCCCAGGTCGACGCTTTATCCACTGCGCCACCACAGGTCAGGCTCATTTAGGCTTCTTTACACACTTTTTATTTTAATTACGTATCATTCTTTATACCTCAAAATGAAAATACAAACAAAATAAATGACTTTTTAAAAGACATTTTACATTCAAATCTCTTTTGACTCACAGTTCTCAATGCCTGTGTGCCTGTGTTTTGTGTCATGAAATATCACCCTCTGTGACATCAAAGGAAGTAGTGATATAATAGTCATTAAAAGAACACTCCAGTATTGTCTCTGGAGCTTTATTCCAAGCCAGTGGCACCCATTCTTCAACTTTTGTTGCTGCCATATTACAGAACGTAACTAGAGGTACTTATGAAGGGTTTTCAGGAATGAGCAGGATTTTAATTTTTTTCTAAAATGATCCTTAAGAGGCTTAATAAATTGAAACCTAGAGGGACTGCAATTGTTTAGTAGGCTCAGAATAATAATCAAGTTAGCACATACACAAACAGGTAAGAAGATGTAACAAGTGCCATCCTAGACTAAGATGATTATAAAGACTAACCATGAAGATAAAAATATTAAAATGTGTGAGGAGGAGCAATATTTCATAATAAATAAGGTAGGTTTATTAGTTGGGTAATGTGTGCTCAGGTGCTCATTCTATCTATAGAAAACATCTGTTGGAGGAGGTCATTGAGAGGACATGATTGCCAGTTGTCCCCCTATCTGGACCCGGGCACTTGGAAGCTCCCCACCCCTCCCTTGTCCTTGGAATGCACACATCATACCCACAGTGGGACCCGTTTTCAGGGGTACTACCTTGAGAGAGCCTTATGTTGCTGAGACCTGTAACCATCTGCATGGCGTATGTGACTGAACCAAGTAAAGCCTCTAAATCAGGGTGCCCACACTATTTCAGCTTGTGAGCTACTTATAAGATGACCAAGTCAAAATGATCTACCTACAATAAAAATGCAAAACATAAATTTATCTCTTCTATATTATCATTATTTAAGTTACTATTATTACTATTTAATATTGTGTATTCTTCTTTCACCTTTCTCCTTCTTAGATCTCTTTTCAGAGGAAAGTCAATGTCATAGTTTTTATGAACAGTCCGAAAAACCGCTCCACATTTCCCTTCTTTGGAATAGCAATGGTACACAGACAGATGAGGCAAACACACTTATAATAAGACATAGTGAAAAAAATCCCCTCCCATTCTGTATGAAAGTGGTAGGTTTTAGGCTTCTTACTCAGACCAGCTACGGCACTCATTTTTATACCCTTTGTTGTATTTAGTTTAAATAAATTGAAGGCTAACTACGCAGCAATGTAACTGAAAAGTTAGCGCGTTTTTACGCGCATGTGTAGGGTGTCAAAAGATCAGACGTCAGATTGGCTACCCTGTATGCCAATCAAAAGAAAAATGTCTTTTTAATGTCATGCGATCTACCAACACTTCCTTCGCAATCGACCAGTAGATCGCGATCGACGTATTGAGACCCCCTGATCTAAATAGACATAAGGTTCTAGAAGGTGAGTATGAAGGTCTACTCGTCCTGCAGTAGCCAAAGCAAACCTCTATGTATGTCAGTTCTCTTGCTTGTGAAACTTGTCACCTCCCGATATGGAGCGGTCTTTCTTTTTTTTTTTTTTTTTTTATTTATTCTTTTTAGAGAGGAGACACAGAGTGTGTGTGTGTGTGTGAGAGAGAGAGAGAGAGAGAGAGAGGGGGAAGCTAGAAGCATCAACTCCCATATGTGCCTTGACCAGACCAGTGCAGGGTTTTGAACTGGCGACCAGGTCGACGCTTTATCCACTGCGCCACCACAGGTCAGGCTCGGTCTTTCTTTTTTTGTTGTTTCTGGCCTTCCATGTACTGGGGCCAATTTACAAACCAAAAATGTTATAACAAAAGGTTAAGTGATATAGGAAAGGTAAATTGGGACTTAAATATGCTGAATGTTGTATTTCATGATGAAGATATACTATATATATATATTAACCAAAAGGAGTTCTTAAGAAGGACAGAGAAGAAATAAAATATGCTTAATTTCATAAGACAACTCTGATAGAAATGTAAAATAGAGGCTAATTCTGGCTGGGAGCAGCATTAAAGGGACTAAGAAAATTGCAGTGGACAGAGCTCAGGTGAATCTGGGTTACTGCCAAAAGTGGGACAGGGAGCTGGTGAATGACAAAACTCCTCTCAAGTTTCACTAGTAAATATTAGGCATATGCTAACTTCTTTACCTCATCTTTGTGAAAATCAAATATTAAAATAAATAGTAAAGAAGTACAATATTAAAATATTTTACTTTAGACTCTAGATGTGATTTGATATCTAAATGCATTAAGTTTGTTTTATTTGGAGGTTTTAGTTATAAGTTTGTATCTAGACATATCTAGAGAAAAATTGACACCATTTTACTTAATACAATGTTTAATTTTGAAACCCATAAAGTCAGTGTCTTCAATGCAAATAATTTTTTAAATTACTGTTTATTTTCAAAGATAATATTCAAATGTAGCTCTAAAGTACAAGGGATATGTGTCTGGTAATTATTCAGTATCTATTAAAGTCCCATGATAATTGGCATATGGTGTTATGTAATGGTACGTAATAATATATGATGACTGTAATTAAGTGCATTGATGCATTGACTTATGACTTTGTCTTTTAACTACCCACAGTGGAGACTGAAATTTAAGGTTCATTAAGTTGTGTTCAGAAGAAAAAGAAATATTTTCAAATGGTAGATGTACTGTGAAGTTCAGTGGATGTAAGATCTGTTCTTCAATGTTTTCTCAAGTGACAAGTCCACACTAAACTCTTTGAAGTGTTTAAGAAATTAAAAAGGCCATTTATTTTCATAGTTTATTTAACATTTTGAACTTTAAATGTGTAAAACAATTGGGGAGAACATTGGAAATTGGGCTATTTCTACATCAAAGTGACCTTTAGTGTTTTTTCTTTCTTTTTTTTTTTTGTCTAATGTTCTGTGTCTGAAAGGAAAAGCACAGAAGAAAGGAAAACTATAATGTATGCTGTGAGAGTAGACAAAACAGCTGCAGCACCCAATGGTTTCCCATTCATATTAGTCAGAATTTACATTTCCAAAATAAAAGAATTGTACTTTAAAGCTTGAATGGGAAGTCACAGAAAGTTACAGACAGGAGAATAATTTTGACTGACTCATTTCTAAAGGTGTCAAGAAGGCATTTAAAATACTAAAAAATGTAATGCACTTGAGTTTTTCCAAATATTTATCATTCTAATAGCATAAATAAGCATATTGTTAAGGATTGCCATTTATTTAGTAGTGAGTGTAGTTTCAGCATTCTAATTCTCTGGCATAACAATATTTACTAATATTTGCTGTTAAAAATTGCTTCTGATTCTAACTTCTTATAGATCGGAAGAGGCTTTAGTTTTCACAGCAAAAAGATACAGTATAGGTATGCGTGTTACTTTTATGAACAGATGTGAGTATATGGATAGGGAAGAGAAGAATCATTAACCTTACCAATGGACAACAGATCATGAAGGCAAAACTTTTCCTTACCTCAAAGTTTCCCTGGTGTAAGTCTGGAATATATGAGTTTACTTCTGTATAAATTTTGGCAACATTTCTGCCTCTAGCCTGTATAGACTACTTGCACTCTTACTGGGAACAATTATAAGATGAAGGAAGTTTGGCTGGGGTGTAGTAAAGAAAGTTGTAGCAAGGAAGAATGATAGGAGTTTGCAATAAAATTTTCTTTTAAAAAATAGTTCAATTGAAGTAAAAATTGTATATCACAAAAAATATCTATAAGAAGTGTGCAATTTAATAGTCATTAATACCTTCAGAGTCATACAATTATCACTATTAAATCAGTTTTAGAATATTTTCTTCACTTCAAAAATAAAGATCCCATTCATTTTCAGTCATACAATTACTGCCCATTTCCTCCAATCCCCCTGCCACAGTCTGTGCAATCATTAATCTACTTTCTGTATTTATAGATTTACCTATCTGGACATTTTCTATAAATAGTACCATATAATATGTGACCTTATGTGACTGACTTTATTCACTTAGTATAATGTTTTCAAGAATCATTCATGTTGCAGTATGTAACAGTATATTATTTTCACTGCTGAATAATATTCTGTTGCATAGATATAAATTTTATTTGTTCTTTTATCATTTGTTGGATATTTGGATTGCTTTTCCATTCTGATTATTATGACTAATACGGCTCTGAAATGTTTATGTACCAATCTTTGTGTAGATATATTTTCATTTCTCTTGATTATTTAACTAAAAATGGAAATGCTAGATACATAGTAACTTAATGCTTAACCTTTTGAGGAACTGAAAGACTACTTTCCCAAGCAGCTGCACCATTTTACATTGCCACTAGTAATGTATAAGTGTTTCGAGTTTTTACATCCTCATCAACAATCTGTACCTTTCTTTTATTATATAGCTATGCTAGGAAGTGTGAAGGGGCCTTTCATTGTGATTTTGATGTGCATCTTCCTAATAGAGTTCAACATTTTCCCCATTTCTTAGGAAATGTAAATTTATATTCTTTGTCCATATTTTAAATTTGGGTCTCTTGTTATAATCAAGTTGTGTTCTTTATATGTTTATGCTCAATAAAGTTTCTATCACATATGATTTGCAAATACTTCCTCCCATTCTGTGGTTTGACTTTTCACTCTTTGTATTGTGTCCTTAGAAATACAATGGTGATTTTGATGAAGCACCATCTATCATTCGTTTTTCAGTTGTGCTTTTTGCAGTAAAGTAATGAGACACAGAAAAGTTGAGAAAACAAAATATAGGGGCCTTACATATATTTTAAAAAGAAAGTTTTCTAAAGTGTTTTTGCATGTAAGCATCAAGATTATGCTAAATGTCTGAAGTGGGAGATGGGATGTTGAAGTCAACAATTCCAAATCAAAGAATGTTTTTTTAAACTTTGCAATAAGAAATAAGCTAGAGGGACTGACTTTTTATATACATCTTTTCTGGAAAGTAAAATTTGTATGCAGGCATCTTTCTCAAACCCTAGCTGAGGGAGCCCTAAAGGAAAGGGTGCAAAGGAGCCAACACAAAGACACTATCATTATTCCTCTAAATTGTGTAGGATACTTTCCTAAATTGATGTTTTCCTAATTTAGCTTGCAGTCTCTAATGCTTTGTTTTTAGTGAATCTAAGAATTGTTATACTTTGAAGGCAGTGTTTTGTATATCCCAGAAATATACAGACTCTTTTAGAATAACTATTGAGAAGTTATTTCTGTGGGCTGTATGCTTAATACAACCGTGATTTTTCTTAAAGGTCTTTAATTCTTAACCTGGAAATTATGCTATCAAATACTTTCAGTTTTCTATATTGTCCTTAATTTAACCCTAAATCTCCAAGTTGGTGTGGGTTTGCTGTACCAGAAAGATGACTAGAGGATTTCTTTATAAAGTGTCTACTTTCTCAATGTTAGCATTTGATTAGACAGTGGACTCTTGAACAATATGAATCAGAACTGCACACATCCACTTACACGTGGATTATTTTCAATAAATACATTCAGTACCATAATATATTTCTCTTCTTTATGATTTTCTTAGTAACATTTCCTTTTCCCTAGCTTACTATATTGTTAGTATATAGTATATAATATACAAAATATGTGTTAATTGACTATTTGTTATTGATAGAGTTTTCAGTCAACAACAGGCTATTAGTAGTTAAGTTATGAGGAGTCAAAATTTATACTTTGAGTTCTTTACAGGTCTGGGCACCCCTAATCCATGCATTGTTCTAGGTTCAACTGGCTATCATAATATACACTTATTCAGACATTATGATGGCTGCCTGGTAACATGGTTTTTGTAGACTAGGCATTGAAATCTGAGGTATGACTGATTTCAAGAAACTAGAAAGTTTGTTTTCTTAAACAGGATTTCATTTTTATATGGAGACATTTGAATTACTGTTCACCAGGGTGGAAAGTAGTTAAAATGGGATTCAACACCTTGAGAATCATGTTTCTATGTTTATAACCAAGCCTTGACTTGGTCCAATGCCTAATAAATCTCCTCCAAGCATTAATTAAGCTCTGCTATTTTTGTCATTAAAACTTAAATAAAACCTGTGAAGATTCTCACTTAATCCTGGAGTGAAGTTTTCTAAAGGAGAAAATATCAGATCGAATTCTACTTTTAGAATGATCTCTTCTTTGTTGGAGTTAGTGTCAGTAGTTCTTACCACTCGACATGGGCTGTGATGCATAAAGACAATGGACGTATCTTGAATACAGTTCATGTCATTCTGCTCCTCCTCCAAGGTCACTGCTATAGGTGATTAGTAGGACATAAACTAACAGTAAATGGTTGCCATAGCTGTTGGAGTAATGCCAACACCTAATGTCTGTTCTTTCCAACTATTTTGCCAATAGAAGTTTGATAACAGATGAATGATTGAGGATATAAGTGTAGAGGATACACTGCTGTCATTATCACTGTACATAAAGTAAAGTTCATATATACATATCAATAAGTGGGATTATAGTTTTTAAACAATTAAAGTAAAAGTTTATTAGTTATATAGAATATTTATTTAGTATAAATAAGTATGCATTATATCTAACATATTGCAAACTATAACTTTAATATGGTATTATAGTTATCAATGATCATAAAATTAATAGACCAAGTACATACCCTTTCAGTAGTAAATAACTGAAATTTGGTAAAAGTGGATCATTATTTAGTGTAAATGGTTTCAATCTTCGCTTTAATCTCTCGGTCTATCTATCTGGGTTATCTTGTTATCCTCCTTCACTGTAATAATGTTATTGATGCTAGCTTTTCTTACTCTATATCATCATTCTGTGGAACACAATTCTCTTGTGGTCTTTATACTGGAAGACCTGCAGTAGTAATTACCTTTCATTCACGTTTATATATATTTCTACCTATATCATCAGTCTAAATGTATTTTCTACCAGGCCCTGGTATGTACCTTTTTCTTCATTAAGAGAGTCTCTGCTGACTCCTACCTGCAGATACTCATTTCTATCTTCCTGCTCCAGTTCATTTGCTTTATTTCTGTGAGTGACTTCTTCATTTCTAAGCCTTTTCCAAATTTTCTAGGCACATCTTTAGTTTTCAATGAAACTCTCTTTAAAATGTTAACATTTTATTTATTTATTTATTTATTTTACAGAGACAGAGTGGGATAGATAGGAACAGACAGGAACAGAGAGAAATGAGAAGCATCAATCATCAGTTGTTTTTTTTTTTATTGCCGTTGCAACACCTTAGTTATTCATTGATTGCTTTCTCACATGTGTCTTGACCGTGGGGCTTCAGCAGACTGAGCCACGCCTTGCTAGAGCCAGTGACCTTGGGTCCAAGCTGGTGAGCTTTTGCTCAAACCATATGTGCCTGCGCTCAAGCTGGCAACCTCGGGGTCTCGAACCTGGGTCCTCCATGTCCCAGTCCGACGCTCTATCCACTGTGCCACTGCCTGGTCAGGCTGAATCTCTCTTTAATTTCACCACTCCTAAATTCTTATTTTACATTCCACACTTTACTTCTTCATTAGACTTTAACTATTTATATAAGTTTTATCTTTGCTGATAGATTGTAATTTACTTGAAGCAGTTTCTTATATGTTTTGGTTTACATTTTTATAGTTCCAACACTGACAGATATACTTGTTGCTTAATCTTAAAGATGATGATTGGCAGCCATTTATAGATGCTTACTTTGTCTTTAGAACTGTGCTAGTGCTTAAAATTAACCATTGAAGTCTTACAGTGACACTATAACTATATTCTGTGTTGTGTGAGTCTGTATCTATAGTTTAGGAAATAGAATCTTAGGAAATATATCTTGCCCTGGTCAGTTGGCTCAGTGGTAAAGTTTTGGCCTGGCGTGTGGAAGTCCTGGGTTTGATTTCTGGTCAGGGCACTCAGGAGAAATGACCATCTGTTTCTCCACCCCTCCACGCCTCTATCTCTCTCTTCCCCTCCTTTATCCATGGCTTGAATGGTTTGAGCAAAGTTGACCCTGAAAGCAAAGGATGGCTCCATGGCCTGGATTTTAGGCACTAAAATAGCTTAGTTGCCAAGCAACAAAGTTGTGGCCCAGCTGAGCGGACCATTGCCTGGTAGGGACTTACCGGTTGGATGGGTGGATTCTGGTTGGGGTGCATGCGGGAGTCTGTCTCTGTCCCCCTCCCTCTCACTTAATAAAAAAATAAAAGAAAAAGAAAAAAGAAAAATGTTGTATGGCAGTAAGTGGCAGTATTGTTTATGCCCACTTCTATTTCTAAGGCAAGTGAATGATTTTTTTTTTACTCTATTATGTTACAAAATTGTTATAGTTTTCTACTTTTGCAACATCTTTAATTCGTATATCACAGATTTTTTTAAAATACCTTCTTCCTGGCTTTAACTAGAATGGAAGACTTTGTTTTTGATTATTAGCATCTGCATGTTAGATATATAGTTTTATTATTTCTATTTGTTGAGTTCTAATGTGCATTATGTAACTTAGTTTGAATATTATAAAAGTTAGTTCTATTACAAGATATCTCATTGTAACTTTATAAAAACATATTTTATTTTAGCTTGAACTTACTTCTCATAGATGAAATATGAAACTGAAGAACATCAATATTATTTATGCATTTATTTTTTTAGACACACACACACACACACAGGGATAGACAAACTGAAAGGGAGAGAGATGAGAAGCATCAGTTCTTCATTATGGCATCTCTGTTGTTCATTGATTTCTTTCTCATATGTGCCTTGACCAGGGGGCTCCAGCAGAGTCAGCTACATTTGGGCTCAAGTCATCGACCATAGGGTCATATCTATGATCCCACACTCAAGCCAGCGACCCCATGCTCAAGCTGATGAGTCTGCACTCAAGCCTGTGACTTCAGGGTTTTGAACCTGGGTCCTCAGCATCCCAGTCCAACACTCTATCCACTGCACCACTGCTGGTCAGGCAATTTTGGCAATTTTTAGTGCAATTTAGAAGGAAGACAGAAAAGGAGAGCACTTTGTTTTAAGAACAGATGATTTAATAAGCCCTAATTTTGTTGCATTAAAAAAGTCAAACTTGATATAGTTTCTTTTTCCCCTCCCTATTTTTAAAGAATAAATAAAAATATTTTCTTTGGAACAATTTGTTCATGCTTTAGGAGCCACTTAATTAAATTATTACCTGCTGGAGTACCATCTGTTTTTGTCCGACAAATAAGAAGCACGGCTTTCTTTCACATAGGCTCGGTAAATATGTAGAAAGTGCCAAGATGCAATAAATATTATCAGCAGATGGACTGAGGCACTTCAATCTCTACACAGTCAGTCTTGATTGTTCAGGGCATAGCTAAATGAATTTTTCTGGATAGGTTCCTTTCAAAATGTATTATGTGCAGGAGGGGAGTTGGATTAATCTCCAATAGATCTCTTTACTTTCATCCCATCAAGACTCAGGGCCGGATTTTGTTTTCAACTGTTTGTATATTCATGTTATACGCATTGGTTGTAACAATATGTATAAATCACTTTATAATGTGTGTAGGGACTTGAAGGTGGTAATTCTGGGACGGATTTTGTGGAGGACACCACTCCAGAGGCTGCTTTCTTCCTCCTCCTGCTCCTGTGTGCCCTATTTCCCTGGCACAATCTTTATAACTGACATACAGCCCAGGTGTTCCTGCGCACCCTTTCATTCCAGGTTCTGTGTGCTGTTCAGGAATAAAAGTCAACCGCTTGTGGTGCAGGTTCACTGGTGTTTTCCCTTTTCTACATCAAGAATATTCAGAAATTTGGATGGCTGGGTGAGGGTGGTATACATGTGAATGATTAATTTAATATTAATAAATTTTATTTACCATTAATCTTTCATTAATGACATAATACTGACAAATAGTACTTAAAACATAGATTAATGAAGGATCTTTTTTTTTTTTTAACAGAGTCAGAGAGAGGGATAGATAGGGACAGACAGACATGAACAGAGAGAGATGAAAAGCATCAATCATCAGTTTCTCATTGCGACACTTTAGTTGTTCATTGATTGATTTCTCATATTTGCCTTGACCATGGGCCTTCAGCAGACCAAGCAACCCCTTGCTCTAGCCAGCAACCTTGGGTCCAAGCTGGCAAGCTTTTGCTCAAGTCAGATGGGTCCACGCTCAAGCTGGAAACCTCAGGAACCTGGGTCCTCCGTGTTCCAGTCCGATGCTCTATCCACTGCACCACCACCTGGTCAGGCAGATTCATGAATGATTATATTTGTTTATATTTTTTTCTATGAAGAAATGTGATTTGCCTTGGGTGTCATAGCTAATAATCGGGGATCCAGAAATTAAGCCTACTTCTCTTGATTCCTAACAGTTAATAATTTGAAAACAATGGCAGTTGTATTGGGTTTTACAATTTATTAACTGCCTTTAATTACAACATTTAACTTCATTCATCAGTTAACTCTTAGAAGTACATAGAAGAGCTATTACATATTCTTTTAAAGGCTGAACGAGCTGAAGTAACTGTTATTAAGACACACTGCTGGTAAAATTGTAATTATTTTACCCTAAATTCTATACTCTTTTCTAGATGCCATATGTATTTGTAATCTGTTATTTTTTTAGCATCTACAAGGTCCCAGATACTATGCTAGGCAACAAAGATTTAAAATAACTAGTTTAATGAACTACAACCAAGAGTGTGAACCTGAGGATAAACCAGGCAGAAGAAGAACATGTGCAGTGTGTGCCTGACAGCGGGGAGCAGGGCCAAGGAAGGAACATCGGGGTCCTCTGGATAGCCTTAGGGAGTGTGCACTGTCATGTTAGGGCAGAACAAACACCTCATGGGCTTTCTATCTGTCAAGTGACAGTGGTGAGATTTGTATCTTCAAAAAACAGCTTTACTGGTATTTTTGTTATTTATTGCTGATTAACAAAGTACCCCCAAATTTTGTGGCTTTGAGCACAACAACCATTTTATTATGTCTTATTACCTAGTCAGGAAAACGGGCGGGTGTCAGCTGGCCAATTCTTCTGTTGCACAAGCTTGCTACTCATAGGAAATCAGCTGGTGTCGGTCAGGGCTCAGAGGATCAGTGGTCCAGTTTAGCTGCCTGCGCTCTGCTTCTCCTCCATGTGGTCTCAGGGCCTCTCCACAGGGTCTCTCCAACAGGGTAGGTGGGCTCTCTGTGCTTAGGGCTCCAAGGGTTTCCTCTTTGTAAAAGTTATTCCTACCTTAACTACAGTTCTCATAAAACACTTTAGGAAATAAATATTACACTATCATTCAATCTGTTACTTTAAAAGCTGCCATATTTAAGTAAAATGATTGCTTCTAAGATATATGCTTATACCTGAAAGAGCATAGATAAAAAAGTGAAGAAATTGCTAACTATTTAGGGGTTGTCATAATTTTAAATTTAGTACAACAAACATTTGCAGGTCAAAGAATTATTATAAAGACTTTCGGCAATAAAATTATAAATAATGATTCTTGGTGGCAGAACCAGAGATGAAAAATTAAAAATTAAAAATTGATTGAAATTTTACGTGCAAGCGGCCCGTAGCTATCAGGATGGGTGAAAAGTGTATTCGGGAAGCCACAAGTAAATTTAGGGAGGCCAGAGAGTGGCGGCTTCCCTCTACATAGGGATGCGTGAAAATATTCACTCTCCACTTTTTCCTCTAAAAGACTGTAAGGAAGCTAAAGAGCAATGGAGATTATGGGAAAATGTGAAACTACAAAATATTTTGTTAGGACTTTTTTTGTGGGAAAATTGAGTGGTGTTCTTATGTATATATTTTTTTGGAGGAATTCAAAATACACCTGCATGTGATAGTTCTATGTCATTATAGTAGCTGGGTAACAATGCAGATTCTGGAACCATACGGCCTGGATTTAATCTTGTGTTCTCTAGAGCAAGTGACATCAACTCTCTTTTTCTGTGCCCTTACCTGTAAAATGAGGATGATAAAAGGGTAACTTGATGGTGGTGTCCTGGTGATTAAATGAATTGATATAAGTAGAGGATAGAGAGTTGTCCATAAATGCACTGTTTTTTTCTAATACTATATACACTTTAGCACGGTTAAACTAGTCAGGGACATCCACTATTTACAACTTGTGTTGCAATGTATGTTCCTATTTCCAATATTTAATTTTGATTTTCCATATCCTTAAAGATTATGTGTCTTTTCAGGTGAAAACTATATTCCTATTATATTGGGATCTCCAATGTTTTACATTTCTCAGTGAACCATTAAAGAATCCAACTCTTTACATGTTAGAAAAAAACATAAAGAAAAGAAAAAGAATGCTTTGGTTCTTAAGATATGGTTGATGTACAGAGATTTTACTTGGGGACTGCCTACAGGTTATAGTTATGGAGAACGACAGAGAAGTCCCTCCAGTCACAGCAGCTGAAGGGATTCTGCATAGACACATCAGAGGGAGAGGTCTTTGGTTCTTCCTGTAGATCGCCAGAGGGTAGACATCACAAGCATCAGGGTAAAAATAAATAGAATTTTACAATTTTTTAAAGACTCAAGATTTGTTGTATTTGGAAGGGTAGAGCAAAACATAATCTTAAATTGTGTCGTTAAGTCATCACTGCAAATAATAAAAGAAAAAGCTGCTGACTCTTTATAGCTCAAGATATAACATTCTCAATATATAGATAAAATTAAATGGTGAACTCTTTTGGGTCAGTTATTTTATTACTTTCCAATAGATTTCTGAGACATCAAAAATGAAATAAGTAAGAATAGAAGAGTAAAAATTAAATAATGGAAAAGCCTAAAGGGAGGCAAAAATATAAAAAAAAGATGAAGGATATATCATGGGGAAGGGGATAAAAGAGAAAAGAACCTAAAATTCATGTTGGTAAAATAATACTATTTGACATTAAAATTTGAAGTGCTGGGTGAATTTAAAAATTTTGTATGTATTATTGTAAACTCCCATTCAATGGTATCAATGATATAAAAGTCATGTTAAATGTTTTACATTAAATTTCTTTGTGCATATTGCATTATCATGACTTTTGCCTGACATTTTATTTCATATCAGCATGACTTTTATGTGCCATTGGAGGTCTTTCATTTTTTATAATATTTCTGTTCATAAATAAAATATAAATGACATCAGCAGTGCCCAGTATAGGTTTTGGTAAATTGTTCAGTTGCTCTAAAGTACCAAAACTATTAGCATGCATTTATGTAAAGTTGTAATAAAAATTAATGTCAAACTGTCATACAGATGAAATATATGTTTTTTCTTAATACATTCTCTTTAATTGGAAAGGTTAACAGTTTCTAGTATTATACTTAAAAAAGTTTACTTATAGAAAGAACTTGAATTTTCTACTTATAAATAATATTTTGTCACCATTTTTATTTCAGACAAAATTTTATATTTATATTAGTGGGGAGCCTAGAAGAAAATAATGTATAAATATATTCTTGTTGAGATTCAAATATACATATATTTATGACAATGGCATTTTAGAAGTAAGAAAAAATAACAAAATCTTGGGCAATTTGTTTCTCTCTTTTTGTTGCTTGAGATAATTCTTGAAAGGCATTTTAATCTTGATTTCTAAAATCAGTTATCAATTGAAAGCTTCACAATTTTTAGTTTTCTTATCATTAATTATTCCTGCTATTAGGAAAACATAATAGTTCACTTGAACTAATTTTTAGCTCAAAGATTAAGTGAATTAATATATATTTTCTTTGTCTTATAAGGAGTATATACCATGCTGTTAACTATATAATGAATTCTTATCATTGTATTTTGGGTTAAGTTACCTTTTTTTTTTTTTACAAGGACAGAGAGAGAGAGAGTCAGAGAGAGGGATAGATAGGGACAGGCAGACAGGAACAGAGAGAGATGAGAAGCATCAATCATTAGTTTTTTGTTGCCATTGCGACACCATAGTTGTTCATTGATTGCTTTCTCACATGTGCCTTGACTGCGGGCCTTCAGCAGACGGAGCAACCCCTTGCTGGAGCCAGCGACCTTGGGTCCAAGGTGACGAGCTTTTGCTCAAGCCAGATGGGCCCACGCTCAAGCTGGCGAGCTCAGGGTCCGGAACCTGGGTCTTTCACATCCCAGTCCGATGCTCTATTCACTGCGCCACCGCCTGGTCAGGCTAAGTTACCAATTTTAATTTTCTTTAGCTTGTGGTTTAACCTTTTGAATGGTAACATATTTACATTATATCTTACCTTGGATCTTTAGCTAAATTATAGATTACCAGAGTTTACCCAGTATAAATTTTTGGTCATTTATAGGATGCATATTTTCTTACTAACTTAATTTTGAATGTACACTAACATTGTGTTTTTCCGGACTACTTTCTTTTCTACAAGTCAATCACAGTATCATGATATATGAACACTTTTTCCTAATAACACCCTAAAGTAGCAAGTTTGGAAAGTGATTTCAGTAATTGAAAAACGGCAATTCTGGGTACATTCATTGGATTACTACCGCTTGGGGCCTCAAACAGTCTTTCTGTGTTATATGATTTTAGGAAACACTGCATTGTGAATATTAGAATAAAGCACTTACAGGTTTTAGAAACCTGTTGATGCCATTTGACGAATAAAGATATTTAAAAAGTAAACCAAAAATGTACCTTTCAAAAATGTGAAAAATAGAGTGCTTAGTGGTATCGTGTAGATAAAACTTCATCTGTTCCTGGAAATCCAAAAGCCGTAGTCATAAAGCAGCAATTTTAGATCATTCACGCTGGCTGAAAGGATAGAAAAATTGCAGTGTATCTACCAAGCTAAGAGGCTCCTCCTGGCTGACAGCTCTCGAAGGGCCAAGTGGGATTGTACTGACACATTACGTCTAGACACCCTCAAAGCCCTCTCAGGCCAGTGTGAACTACCGTAGTAGGGAGTAGGGCAGGATGCGCAGAGGGCTGTAATAGCTGAAAACAGGTCAGAAGCAGGTTGAATGTGAATGGAAGCTTTCAAGTTTTAAGCAGAGTTGTTTTGCTTTTGTCCCTTAGCATCAGGAGAAAAGAGAAATGTTGAAAGTGTTACTAAGAAGAGATCTAAAGTAGAGGTTGTGGTCTTTTCCTCAGAGCAATGGATTTGTAAGCAATTCACCCTTATTCAACACCACAGTGCTGGGAAACATTGATGCCTGCCAGGGCTCTGTGGAGAGCAAACAACAGAGGTCTGTTAGGTCCTCGAGTCAGAGCGGCCCCTGGACATCTGAGGATCAAGGCAGGACCATGCAGGTTGAATGTCAGAGACTCCTGATGCTTGTGGTCACATTTGTGACATACCAGAAATAAATAAACCAGTAAGATCTCTGAATTTGTTAACATCTTGCCAGCTTGGGGGACTTTTAGAAAGTCTGAATGTTGTAATTTCCAAAAGAATAGGTTTTGGAATATGACAGATTGGTTGTGACACTCCAACCGCTTCACTTACTAGCCATGAGAATTTGGGGAAATAATTTAGCCTGAAAGCCTCAGGTTCCTCATCCTTAAAATAGGAGTAATAATAATACCTAATATATAGGATAATTTGATTATATGCCACAACTTAGGTAAAGCTCAAAACTTATCATAGATCCTGGCTCATTTTAAGGGGTCAATAAATTATCTATTAGCATATAATTTTTAATAATACAAAGTGGGAATGTTGCTACTTTTATCTATCAAAATCTAAGTATAAGAGATAATAAGAGGACTCATAGATTTCCCTGACTATATGAGAAAAGTATCTTTCCAGTATGGAAAGTGGCAACTATGAAAAAGAAATAAGTTAGAAACAAAAACAAGCTCTTCAGCTAAGACTGACAGCCTCAAATATTGTCCAGGGAGACAGGTGAAGGCTGACGGCTTGTGAGCGGACCATGCTCCGCCCGCCTGCAGGGAAGCTCAGAACAATATTAAAACTCAATGATACTTGCTTTTTGTAGCTGAACTATCAGATTTTTTTCTCCTTCACTCTTTTGCATTTTGTATTTTTAGGTTTCCTTTATTTTATGCATGTGCATTTCTAACATAAGCCACTTCAAATACACTGAAGGTGGAAAGCATGTAAATACTGCAGAAGTAAATTAGCACAGTATTTCTAGAGACCTTACTATAAATGGAAATGATGACCAGCCCTCCCATCCCACTTCTCCAAAAAAGAAAAGATAAAAAAAGATATTCTAGAATCTAGGTAGAATCAGAATACCAAAAAGACTAGGAAAAGAGTGCATGAAAGAACAGGAACTGTTTATGCAGCCCGAAGTGGAAAGATTGGTGTGATGTTGGTGAGACTTAAACTGAAATGATACATGTTCTAAATAATGCTAAGTGGTCAAACTACCTGCCCAGGAAACACAGAGTATACTCTATTGCTTTAGTTCATTTCAATTCATTCTTTTCTTTGCTAAATCTTAAATTAAAATGTATTCTAATATTGAAAAACATTACCATAAATACAGGAACACAGGTGGGCCCAACTAAACATTCAGTAAGTGTGTTACATGCAGTGATTACAATGGCATACAGGTACCTAAGGAAAGGTGGCCCACTCAGGGAACTGACCAGGTGGTCATACTTGTGCAAGAAATAAAAAACTAATTTACACAAACCTGCTGGATTTTATCATATAATTTTCCCTCAAATGGTTTTTACTGCATTTTGCAATTTATGCCCACTAATCTGGCACCCAATAAGGATACATTTTATATATCATTTAGCAATCAAGGTAACTTGGGCCCCAGAGTAAAGTGAGTGTAATACTACTCCCCAGCTTCTTTATCTGCTAAATTCAATGTACTCTCACTCATGTGTGTGTAGACTTTGACCAATATTTTCTTCTAAAATTAAAGCACAGATAATAGTTTCCCTTACTTCATATACTCTTTATTCAATTAGTGAAGCATGGAAAACAAATAATTTACAACGTAATCAACAGTTCAAAGGCTATCGAAATGTTCACCTGAAACCTGTGTACTCTTATTGATCAATGTCACCCTGTTAAATTTAATTTTCAAAATAAAATTAAAAAAATAATTATTGTCATTTCTTGTAGGCATTTGGCACACAGCATTGCAATTAAATAAGAAGTTTTTAATGCATTTACGGACACTATAGCAATTACCAGGACCATTTCAAAAAAAAAAAAAACAGAATGGAAAAAATATTTTATTATACTGGAAAATTAAACCAGAGAATAGAGTCTTCTAAATTACTGTTTTTTACAGTTTTATTTTTCCCCTTCCTTTCAAACTGAGGCCATTAAAACCTTCAACAACAGGAATTCCACAAATACAGACTTTATTTGTTCAAACTAGGTTCATACTGAAAATTTTATGTCAACTGTTTTTAACCTGTAAGGAATATTCTTAAACTGAAATTTAAAAATTTCTTTGGACTTTCATATAGTTCGTTAGTACAGGATCTAGAGTATACTGCATGAAGGTGTGTAATGAATACCTTTCAATGAAAAACTGACATTTCTAAGAAATGCCTTTGCCCCAAATCAGTCTGCTCAAACCAGCAAATGAGTTGACATTCAAAGCTTTAGGAAATGCTATGTGAATATTTTTCCCACCATACAATAAAGATTCAATCACAGAGCTGTCATAGGAAATTGAGAATCTGCCTTATGTTTTAAAGTTAATCTACTATATTCATTTATTTATTTTACTTGTACAAGTAGGAAAACCTTTAGATGAATATTATTTTTTGTGATAAAGACAGAAAGAGAGACAGAGAGAGGGACAGATAGGGACAGGCAGACAGGAAGGGAAATGAGAAGCATCAATTATTCATTGCAGCACCTTAGTTGTTCATTGATTGCTTTCCCATATGTGCTTTGACCAGGAGGCTCCAGTAGAGCAAGTGGCCCCTTGCTCAAGCCAGCGGCCATGAACTCAAGCAGCAACCTTGGGTTTCAAGCCAGTGAACTTTGGGCTCAAGCCAGCAACCATGGGGTCATGCCTATGATTCTATCCTCAAGCTGAATGAGCCCGTGCTTAAACCAGCAACCTCAGGGTTTTGAACCTGGGTCCTCCACGTCCCAGTCTGATGCTCTATCCACTGCTCCACTGCCTGGTCAGGCTAGATGCATTTCTAATTCTAATAAGATCTATGTTGTTTGAGTTAAAATACTGTTGATATCAATATAGTCAGTGAATCAAATCAACCACCTCTGACAAAACATGTTTTTCTTCAACAAACATATATTAACTCTTGTTCATGATTAATTATCACTAGTTCCTAAAACTATTAAACTGAACTCTTGAGCATTATAGAAAAGCCTTTGTTATTGTTATTATTGTTTTATAAATAGACTATCAAAAAATTCAATTCTGCAATAACAAGGTATATAACAAGGAGGTAGTAAGTCAAATGCAATAACTTTTCATGTCACATGAGGGACACTTCCCTCTTATTGATGGGAATCTTAACTAATAAGTAACAGATGCTTCCCACTCTCAAAAGTGCTTAAGCATACCACTGCATTTCCCATTACCTCCAGGTTCTTGTTATTGAAACTTAAGCTTCCTGGTCATAATTTAATCTAATCAAGGCTGTACTTTAAAGTTGTATGATCCAAATATTTCTAATTTCTTAAACTCTTTAGAATTTCTAGAGTGATCCTTTATTAGTGACTTACTTATACTGTGTTAGATGTTGTTATAAGCATCTTCATTAATTTATCTTATTGATTTTCATTTAAAATGTAGAATGTAAGCCTGAGGATATTAAATAACAGGTTTGAACTACATAGCAGAAGCTAGAATTTGAAGCAGGTAGTCTGACTATAGAATCTACTAATTTAGAGATTGATAAGGTCAGGTCATAATGTAATTAATTTCTTCATTATGATTATTGAGCAAGAATGTAATAGTATTGTGATCATATTTCTAAGTGACATTAGTAATATATAACTTATTAATTGAAACTTCTGCTTAGCATATTTTTATCATCTAAAACACTTTCCATTCATTCTGTTAGGCTTGCTCTGCAGCAACCAGAGATTGCATGTTACATATTAAAATTTTAACCTTTTTCAGTATTCATCTTTTATTTCTGTGTAATTTACTTTGTTTCAGCCAGTAAAAATGTGTGGAAAAAAAGCATTCAGAAATATCAATTGACTTCTAAACTAATCTTATGCTCACTAAGAATACAAATTCAATTTTTATTGATCTAAACCTGTCATAGCCTAGAAAAAAATATACCTGATAGTTCAACTTGTATTTGCTTTTTGCCCTTATGAAGGGATAGGTGCAATCTTTCCTTACCCGTGGTTTTTCTTCCCATGGTTTCAGTTACTTCCCAACAACTGTGGTCTAAAAATAGTGACATTTAAGAAATAAACAATTCATTAATTTTAAATTGTGTACTTTTCTGAGTACAGTGAGGAAACCTCCTGCTATCAGTTTTGTCCTGCTCAAGAATGAATCTTTCCTTTGTCCAGCATCTCCCAGCTGAAGATGCTCCCTGCCCATTGGTCGCTTAGTGCCTCTCTTGCCTATTGAATCTACTGTCATTGTATTATAATGATGATGCTCAAATAACCCTTATTTTTCTTAATAATGACCTGAAGTGCAAGAGTAGTGATGCTGGCAATTCGGATATGCCAAAGAGCTTCTTTTAAGTGAAAACGTGAAAGTTCTTTACCTAATAAGAAAGAAAAAGTAAATTGTAACTGCCGAGGTTTCTAAGAACTATGGTAAGAATGAATTTTCTATTCATGAGGTTGTGAACAAGAAAAAGAAACCCATACTAGTTTTTCTGTTGCACCTCAAAATTGCAAAATTTACTACAACAGTGCATTATAAGTAATTTGTTAAGATGGAAAAGGCATTAAATTTGTGTGTGGAATGTTTTTGGAAAGTTTTCATAATTACATTTTTGAGGTACAGACTGTATTCACATATTTTTTATTAAAGTATATTGTTATTGCCTGACCTGTGGTGGCGCAGTGGATAAAGCGTCGACCTGGGAACACTGAGGTCGCCAGTTCAAAACCCTGCACTGGTCTGGTCAAGGCACATATGGGAGTTGATGCTTCCAGCTCCTCCCCCCTTTCTCTCTTTCCCTCTTTCTCACTCTGTGTCTCCTCTCTAAAATTAATAAAATAAAATAAAAAGTTTTAAAGTATATTGTTATACTTATTCTATTTTATTATTATTGTTAATCTTTTGCTATGCCTAATTTATAGGTTATACTTTATCATAGGTATGTATGTATGCGAAAAATCAGTATATACTGGATAATATACTGTCTGCATTTTCAGGTATCCATTTGGGATCTTGGAACCATTCCCTACTAATAAGGGAGGGCTATTCTATATAAAAAGTCGACATTTTAGTATACTAGATTTTAAAAACAATTCAGCCTTTGGTGAGGGTCTGGGTGGGATGGATCAAACCTAAATAAATGAGGTATGTTGGAAACATGTAGAATATATTCAACATTTTCTAAAAATTGCTCTTTATAAAAAAGACCAATGGCACAATATAGATTGTGAGGATGTTATAGATATTTCTATTTAAAGAAATGCCACATGTTTCAATGACCTGGCCTACACCAAAGTGCATATTTTTTAGAAAAAGATTCACGAGGTTGGTTTAAAAATCCTTTTTTTAAAATTACTCATGTGGAGTGGTTGTAAAGTAATGTGACAGTATAAATTAAATGAATTTTGTGTATCAGTAATGAAAAATGCATGAAAGTTGAGTAGCATAAATATATGATATCTAGGATATGGTGATTTTGCTAATGATTTCTCTTTATACTATAATATTTTTAGTATACTTTGGAACTGAAACATTCTGGTAAAAATAATGTGATATGTCCTTTACTAGTTTCACAGGGAATAGATACTTTAAAGAAAACTATATTTTTTGTGAGACTGATGGAAGATTTGTTCTTACTCAAAACTGACTATATCATCAAAGTTTTATCTACTTAGTAGTTTCACTCAGTTTTATTTTTGAAAAGCTCATACTTGATAGATTGATTAAATGAAACAAAACTGAGAGGGCAGAGATTTATGTTATATTTTTGCAAAAGCTATCTTATTTTCCTTAAAGCAAGATAATTGTAAAGAAATTGATATATCTGTGTGTGTTTAAATTAACATGCTGTTTAAATTGTTCATTGTACATGTTACCACATACGTATCTCCTTGGTAGTCTTCCTGAAATACTTTGGATTTTGTTACATCAAATAGTTCCATTTAACTTTGACCCAGATACTAATCTCCTTGGAGATAGAATTTAGTAAAAATTTATAAATGTCTAATGACTCCAAAGTGGTAGTAAAGAATGTCAGACAGATATCCATCATAATGAAAAGTTAATATCTGTATCTGCATTATATTCTAATTGATGGCTTTGATATTTGAAAAGTGTTAAATTGCTGGTGTACATGTGATGGAATGTCCATTTTTAGTTTAGAAATTAAAACTCTGCTTCATCACTGCAGTTAGTTTTCAAGTAATTTGTAGAGAAATGACTTTGAATGTTTCTATTAGAGTCAGAGTTAGTGATCTCATATTTTAGTAGTAACTCCTATGTGTTCAGTCTTCCTTCAACATAAACTGTTTTCTATAATTCAATTTTTGAAAAAACCTATAGAGAAAGAGACTTTGATTCATTAAATGCAAAGAAAAAATCTAGAAAAACACATTAGGACAGTGTTTAAGTAAATTAAGCAGTAATGTATTAAGTGAACAGGTGAAGAAGTAAATATCATAATATCCTGTCCTAAGATAGTAAGAACAGGAAAAATCTTACTAGTGCTAAGAAATCACAGTATTTTTAAATGTATGTTAAAATAAGTTGAATTGTGTAGTATTTAAACTATTTAAAAGTTTACCACCAACTTTTCAGTCTCATATTTTTATAAAACCACAGTTACCTTAAGATGTGTGTTAACAAAATATCACTTTCTCAGTCTTAACATAATCACTGGATTTTGGAACTCAGCTTCCACTTCTAGAATATGACAGGGTTAGAAGCATGAATTTTAGAGATTCTTTACTTCTACTTCCTTTTGGTTTTCTCTGTCCTCCAGTTTCTTCTACATTTTCTCTCCCCTCTTCTTAACCTAGTCTGATTTGGATTCTTCCTCCTCCCGTAATTCCGTCTTATGCTAACCAATTGGAATAATTATCACGAACTCCATATGTCATTCCATTTCTCTACTTGTCTTGACATGATCAAAGACAGAATTCAAATCTGCAATTACTTAAATCACATTGTAATCCAAGCCAAGCAGAATGGAAGCAGAACAGGAAAAGAGGAGGGATGAAGAAAGGGTCTGCAGAATCATTTCTGAGCCTCTTCTGTCGTCCATAGTACAAATAAGTACCTGCATGATAACAGTTGACTTGTCATGTGATGTTTTTAAAAAGTATTTTAGCCTGACCTGCAGTGGCACAGTGGATAAAGCATCGACCTGGAATGCTGAGGCTGCCAGTTCAAAACCTTGGGCTTGCCTGGTCAAGGCACATACCGGAGTTGATGCTGCCTGCTCCTTCCCCTCTTCTCTCTCTCTCTTTCTCTCTACTATCTCTCTCTAAAAATGAATAAATAAAATCTAAAAAAAATATTTCAGTCTCTACATATAGACTTAGTGTTTTAAAAATTAAATAAGTCAGTAACTATTATATATGTATGTGTGTAGGTATATATGGGTATTATGCAACCTCCTCCTTTTCTCCACAATGTCTTAAAATATTTTTTTTTAATTTTTTTTTTTAATTTTATTCATTTTTAGAGAGGAGACACAAAGTGAGAGAGAGAGAGAGAGAGAGAGAAAGGGGGGAGGAGCTGGAAGCATCAACTCCCATATGTGCCTTGACCAAACCAGTGCAGGGTTTTGAACTGGCGACCTCAGTGTTCCCAGGTCGACGCTTTATCCACTGCGCCACCACAGGTCAGGCCACAATGTCTTAAAATATTATAAAATTGCTCCTGCACTATTGAAGTCATTTTATTTCTTACAACAGTCTATAACAGTCCTTTTTCTCATACTATAAATGTCCCTTCTGGCCCATGTAGCATTCAATGGATGGGTTAGATTTACTGTCTCAGTTAATCCTAATGACAATTATATGAGGATTATATTTTTATCATGCAATTTTACAGATAAATACTCTGGGTTGTGGAGAAGTTAAATCTTTTGTTCCAAATCACCTTCCCTAGTTTTTCTCTGGATCTCCTGCCCTTGTGCTGCATTGTTAGTCACAGGATAGTACTTGGGGTTTTTCAGAGGATCCACATACCAGGCATGCTTATTCTTCTGCATGCTTATAGTGTTTCCCCTGCCAGGTTGCTCCCTTCTCACACTCTGGTCTGCCCTGGGTAACCCCTTCTCCTTTGTAAAAAACATCATAGAGGTTACTTGGGAAATCCTTTCCCATTGTCTCGGTAGAATCAGTCACCCTGAGTCTCCTGTACATTTTGCATGTTTTGACTTGTTTGTTTATGTATTTGTTGCTCTGATTGTAAGGAATAAGGACTTATCCAAGTACTTGACATGCTTTAGATTCTCATCTTTATTGACTCAATTCTAGGTAAGCGCAAATCCTAGTTTATTGGGTAGTAGGTAAGAATCCAGTTAGAATTACAATTTTTGTTTTGCAAAGTTTAATTATAGTTTACCTTTTTTAAACATTCTGCATATTTTAATTCATATGAGCCCCTGCCAGAGAGGACTGGAGCCGTGTACAGCCATAATTTTGTGTATAATGCCATTCCCTTGTGGGAAGTCTTTTTTTTTTTTTTTTTTTTTTTACAGGGATAGAGAGAGATTCAGGGAGAGGGACAGACAGACAGGAACAGAGAGAGATGAGAAGCATCAATCATTAGTTTTTCGTTGCCATCATGACACCTTAGTTGTTCATTGATTGCTTTCTCACATGTGCCTTGACCGCGGGTTTTCAGCAGATTGAGCAACCCCTTGCTGGAGCCAGCAAGCTTGGGTCCAAGCTGACGATCTTTTGCTCAAGCCAGATGGGCTCGTGCTCAAGCTGGCGAGCTCGGGGTCTCGAACTTGGGTCTTCCGCATCCCAGTCCAACGCTCTATCCACTGCGCCACTGCCTGGTCAGGCCCTTGTGGGAAGTCTTTGTATCTTTTTCATTAGAGTTCATTTGTCAGCCATTTACTGTTAGACAATTCACTAATCAGTTGTCAGGTGAGCTCTGTTCTTTACCCACAGTGGGGCACATAGAAAAATCATAAAACATAGTGAGAGACCTTAGATTTCAGCTGGGGTGACATATATAATACACAGAAAATTTAGTTATAAATACTTTTAATCTGCAACCGTAACACATCAGTGGGTTACTGAAGACAGACTAAAGACCACTTGTAGTTAATTAGCCTAGTTATCCTAATACCACTCTGCAGGTTACTACAAACTGTCATCCAAAACTGTGCAGGGGAGAAAAATTCCATCTGCCATTCCTGTAGCAATGTTATAAAACCAAACTTTCCTGACATGGCAGAGGCTTCCTTTTTTTGGATGAATGCCATCCCTGACTTTTATTTGAAGTTCAGTAAGTAAGGTCAATGCATGTTGCTAATTCCATGGAATATCTTGGTCTCCTGTGGTAGCCTTAATTTTTTCCAATCCTTTTGATTACTCATAACATACGTAAGGTACCATATCTTGCTTCTTGTATTTCTATAGAGTTGCTACTTGCTTAGTTGGCCAACCCATTCTTATCCTGAATTTGTATTTTTGAAATTAGCTCTGGCAATGCAAATCATCGCAGGACCTTATATTTTATTCTCCTTAACCTGCCAAATAGCAATTTGCTTGCTTCTGTTCCTTTCTTTTTCTTTAAGTGATTTTGAAAAGAAGTAAACTTAAGTTTTTCCTTTATTGTAGTACATTCTTCTCAGTGAAACTGTGCATTTGTGCCCTATTCTCCTGAGCTTTAAAGTTTAATAGTGTGTGTATACTGTTTCTCATAAACTTTTTCACCAAGTAAGTACTTTCTATTTTTTAGTCCATTTTTATTTCATGGTAAAAACAGTAACAAAACTAATAATTAACTTTTATGTAATTTTTATATAAGGGTAATGCAATTCTGCTGATTATAATCACTAAAATTTTATGGCCATATAATATGGTTTATTGTTTTGTTTCATCATGGAGCTTTTCTTTATTGTTTATTTTCAGAAACTATGCTTCTCTTATATTCACAGGTAAAAGGATGGCCTATCAAAAGGTCAATGCAGATCAAAGAGCTCCAGGGCATTCACAGTACTTAGATAATGATGAACTTCAAGCCACTGCACTGGACTTAGAATGGGACATGGAAAAGGAACTGGAGGAACCTGATTTTGACCAGTTACAGATGGATAGTGCTGAGAATCAGAACCTGGAGAATTCAGAGACTGTAGACCTCAATCTTGATTCCATTCAACCAGCAACTTCCCCTAAAGGCAGGTTTCAGCGACTTCAAGAAGAATCTGACTATGCTCCCCGTTATACAAGATCCATACCCAAAAGCAACCACTGCAACTTCAACCGCCTTTTAAAAATACTTTGTACAGCCATCATTTTATTTATTTTTGGAATTTTGATAGGCTATTATGCACATAAAAATTGCCCTTTAAATGCTACATCTTCAGGAACAATTGATCATCAGTTATATCAAGAGATTCTGAAGACAATTCAAGCAGAAGAAATTAAGATGACTTTCAGGTAAGTACAGAAGAAATGGATGTTTGTGGGGGCATTTCCTGGGAAGGAAGTATCAGGGAGTGTTGAGCAGGTGCTTTTGCCATGCTTTAAGGTTAATCTTGCAAGCTGAGAGACCTAATTTATCAGCATATTCTTCCCAGAGGGGTTGCATATTTTCAGATTGATGATATTGTAATACAAATTTATGATACTGTTTTATTAATTGATAATAAGAACTATAACTAATCTGAAGACTAAAAGACATGAGATAGTTTATTTTCTCCATCTTGGGAAGTCCAGTAGGCCAAACTGAGATGCACAGACTGCTGGATGTACATGTAATAAAAACATAGGCATTAATCATATAATTGAAATTTTAATTACCTCAGAATAAAATAAACCTGCTTTATGTGCAGAAGTAACTGCTTCTTATGGTCATGAACTAAGACAAGCACTGGTAATATTTAGTCTCCTGCATCCATGAGCTTCCCAATGAGCATATTTGTAACAAAACACATTGAATTTTATATATCAGACTACTCTAAAAATTCATCTGTATCTTTAAGGTAAGTTGGTATATGACTTATCTCACCATAATATGTTGATTTTTAAGTTAAAAAATAGTAATAAAATATTTTTTATCAGGCCTTAATGTGAATTCTCGGACAAAGCTTCATTGATGTCACACAACCAGTGTATAATTTGAAAATTTTGTTCTTTGTTTTATTATTATTCTATATGTTGTTTTAAAAGTTCTGTAGTTTACATATTAGGTAAAGTAAGGAACTGTTAGTGGAAGATTAGATACTGACTTACACATAGATTTTCATACTTGCTAATAAATGACAGTCCTGGGTGAATCATGAGGGTGTTGTTTGTAGGTGGATGAAGAAGAGGCTTACTGCTTTCTCGGGGTATTCTTCCTGGGTTCCACTGACTTATTGCAAGCAAGATGTCGGCATGTGTACATTTCTAGGGATCATCTAGAGAGTATGTCCAATGAAAACATATTGTTTATGTTCTGAAATACCATAGGGATTGATGTTGGTGGATTGTAATTCTTTTCCTGAAGATTACATCTGAATGACTAACGGAATTTGTTTTCTGCACTCTTCTGTATCTTCCAATCACTGTTGTATATGAATCTTTTAACATGTTATGTGCAGATAGTAACACTTTCCATGGTATTTCCTAATGTAAAATTGTTTATAGTGAATTAAGCTAAAAGGTAACCATTGCTTTATAACTAGTGATTGTATCAGTCAGGATCCATCTGGGACAGCAGAAAAATCACTGAATAGTTAAAGCAGAGGGAATTTAGAATATAGAAATTATTCTTTTGGTGATGGAAAATTGACATGCCAAGCTGGGTACACTGACGTAGCCCAGAGATTAACAACAAAGTGAAGCTGTTACTAAACCAAGGCAGGAGGGATAAAGGGATTTGAATAACTAGGTGGAAGTTGGAACATTCCACTCACTAGTTGGAACTAGTGAGCTAGTTTAAAAAAAAAAACAAAAAACAAAAAAAAGAATGAATGTCTATAACTTCTTTCTGGACATGCATTATACTACAAAAGTATCTTCTATAAAAAGATCCATGGGTTTAATTTCTTCTTAATATTAAGAATAATTATATTTTTCCTGAGCAACTGCTTAGTTTTTAATTTATACATACATTAACTCTCAGAGCCTAACCTGCTTCCCTTATACTTTGACTTTTAGCAAGTTCAGAGTCAAAGTTGTATTGAAATGGTAAGGCATTTACTGACATACTTTCTGTGTGCTAACTAGGGTACACATTTATTTTCTTTCCTTATATTCCATGACTTTTTTCTTTATTTGTCTTGTTTTTTTCCCCACATTGTGGGCATCTTTAAAAATTTACTTATGTCCTCTTTTTAAATAGGCAGCTAGTTTTAAATTTTTGAATGCATAATTAAATGAAGGCTTCATTATTTTCCTCGGAATAGGCATTGCATGACAGTAAGACTTATGTTCTCCTCTTAAACTCAAATATCAACAAAATATGTATTTCAAAGCTAGCTTCAAAAATATACTACAAACTATTATTAATCTAGTCAATATTCAGTTCCTTGGCAGAATCACAATTATACTCTATCAAATAGCCACAGTTTTTTTCTTATTGGGACAATAGATTTTTCTTTAGAAAAGAGTATTTTTAGTACAAATATGTTTACAGTAACATCTCCACAATATCTCATCTCTCACAGTCATGACCACATGACTTATAGGTTCCTGCATGAACTAAGTCATCATACCATTAACTCTGTACATCACAGTTTTCTGTTGTGTTTTCCATCAATTTATGATCAGTTTTGGCCTCTCACTGGCCCACTGTTTTGTTCATCAATTGCTATCTCTCTTTTTAATTGGACCTCCATTTCTGACCATGCTCTAAAAGTATTTTAGTTCTTGCCAAACATACTAACAGTATAAAATTTAATAGATATTATTTATAATAGATTAAACTATAGATTCCATTGGAAATAGATCAAATTGGCTTTACTCACCATTAGACTTATATAGTCTAGCAGACATTAAATAAACATTTTTCTAAGGGAAGAAATAAATGCATAAATAAGCGAGAAGCAGATCTGTGTTTAATTGATCAATTATATTATATATTTGAAAATGTTTTTGCTTAGCATTTAAATGTTTCATATAATTATATTCAAAATAGTTTGAATGTAATTTTTATTTGTAATATAATTATAAAATACTATTTCCTATTATATAATTACATTATAATTAATCAGAAGTTATACTATGCTGTGCTTTTAAATAAGTGAAAACTCATAAAACCAGATAATGTAAAAAGGTTAAAGTACCACTTTTGATATCTCAATTTCATCCAAGACTTGGAAACAATTGATACTAATTTCATACTAGGTTCAGAATACAGAACTTAAATTAAAAACAAAAAAGTATATGGCCATGGCTGTTTGGCTCAGTGGTAGAGCATCGGCTCAGTGTGTGGAAGTCCTGGGTTTGATTCCCAGTCAGGGCACACAGGAGAAGCGCCCATCTGCTTCCACACCCCTCCTCTTTCTCTTCTGTCTCTCTTTCTTTTCCCTTCCCTCAGTCATGGCTCTGTTGGAGCAAGTTGACACTGGGTGCAGAGGATGGCTCCATAGCCTCGCCTCAGCTGTTAAAATAGCTCAGTTGCCAAGCAATGGAGCACTGGTCTCAGGTGAGCAGTGGTCACCCCTAGCGGGCTTGATGTGTGGATCTCGGTCTGGGTGCATGTGGCATTCTGTCGCTCTGCCTCTGCACTTCTCACTTAACAACAACAACAAAAATTTTAATAAGAAAAGTATAAAACCTTGTGATGACCACCCAGCTGTAGCTTATGAGAAATTGGAAACAGTAAGAAAAAAGGACTTCTGGCAATATCTTCTAGTAGTGTTGTATCAATCACTTCTCAAGGAGGAAGCCTAAAGTCCTGTAAAAAAATGGTTTAATAGAACTACTTGGAAGAACTTGATATAATGCACACACTGAGTATTTGATTCCTGTCTGAGCAATATGAGCAATAAGACTTCGACTGGCTAGTTAATGATAAAAGTGTAAAAGGAAAGGGTGGTAGTATTAATAGACCTATGGCAATATTTACTTCTGGGACTCTACCCAGGTTGGGGTTGGAGAAGGAGGGACCTAAGTACCTACAAAGCAGGCACAAGAGGAAAATTCAGCTAACAGTCCTGCTAGAGTCAGAGACCATAATGCTAACTCATGGTAGAAAATTCAGCTAACAGTAATGCTAGAGTCAGAGAGCATAATGCTAACTCATGGTAGTGTCATATGAGAACATTTTGCTCTCACTATTCCCTAGCTTCTGTTTTAACCCTGTTAGGGTCAGGAGCTCTGAGGAAGCAGGTATAGAAACACAAAGCAAAGGAAAAGCTGATAAAACTCTCCCTTCTTTGACTTCAGCGCCCCCTATCTCCAGATAGTCAAAAAGTAGGGGATAGTTCAAAACTCTGACTATTCAATGACTGATCACTATAATTACTCACTGGAGAAACTCAAGGTACTTAACAGTGACCAGGGTTACCAGTTTGTTATCTAGGAGCAGGGAAAAAACTAGCTAGAACAAATAAATGTGAATTGGAAAAAAAATGTTTTATGTTTACATCCCCTGTCATGCCTGCTCAATGTAGAGGCTCCTCATGTATTATTTTCATGTGTAGTAGTTTAGAAAATAACATATTTTAATAATGAGTTAATTCATAGAGAATTATTGGTAGATATATTGATGGCATATCCCAGTTTAAAAGCCTACTTACTCGATAATAAAGTTCACATAAGTTAAAGTGAGCCAAGAACTTGGTATCATGTTGAACAAATAAAAGAAAATAAATCACAAGTTTAGTTACACTTGATAGTGTTTATAGGCATGGTCAAAATTAACATAGGAATATGAAGACAATATAATGTATGTTTAAATGTGTGTGTATTAGTCAATCTAATAAGACTCTCTTGATCACTTCTATGTTAACTTGTTGCTATTTGGAAAATCTATTTACTCTATTACATCATTATTGGTTTATTTCTTCCATGTGTTTTCTGTATAAGTAGATAGGGTATCAGTATCCAGGTATATATCAAATATATCCATGTAAATCAGATTCAAAATAAACTCTATTTAAAGTGTGCTTTTGGCACCTTGGGACAGTAACAAGTATATTCTAAGCTTCAAAATAGGAAGTTAGACTTACACAATAATCTGCGAATAACAATTATTCATTGGATTGGGTCTTAAGATACGGAATCTGGATCCAGTCAGCTCCCGGACCTCAGGAGCCATAGTCCTCTGATGTTCACTTAAGTTTTGATCCACCCAGCTGACTTATCTCCCTTTCCATCTACACTATGTTTTGTCTGCCTTATTTTTTCCTCAATGCCAACTGCTGTATGTATGACCCAACACATAGTCTTCCCATTCCTATTCTCAAGAATGAAAGGATTATTATCTTTGGGGAGCTAGGGACATTTGTGATTCTATCAAGGGTTTATCCTTAGTCTAATCAGCTTTTGCCAGTTGGAATGCTGGTCACCTGGTAGAAAACAGGCCTAACTAAGGCTATAGAGAGAGCTCCTTAACTTAGAAGAAACTAAATGTGGCAGTTACAATGTTTTCTTTCTATTATATAATAAAATCACCAAAAAATTTTCATACTTACTATTAAATGAATGATATTGATGTGTGTGTATGCATATACATACTAAAAACTATAAGTAAGTACAATCCTGAACAGAGTAAAATATGTTGAAAACTTCAGAATTTGTATGCAAATGTAACATTATAATGATAAAATATTTGAAATGGATGAACCAGTGAGGTTAAGTATATTTTTTAATGCAGGAACAAGTTGCCTTTTGGCAGGTATATATATATGCTATGAAATAATGAGAAGAAAAGGAGAAAACACATTATACTGTAATTATGATTAATATGGTATCTTCTTTTTAAAGAAAGGGGTATTATTGTCTTTCTTACTTAAAAGTCCAATATATAAAGAAAGTTATAAAGATTAAAGAAAAAAACACCCATAATTCAACCCCATCTTTTATCATTTTCTTAATATTTTACTGTCAATCAGCAAAATCATATTATGCCATGTTTATTCTTTGGATACCTACTTTATAATTATTTTCACTTACAATACAGTTAGAACCATTTTTTTCAATCCAGTAAATATATAGCTAAATCATTACAGTAGCATACTGCTGGTATTCTGTTATGTCTATGTCATAAATTTATTTAAAATGGACATTTGGGTTATTCCTACAAATATTGTTATACATAAGTCTTTGTGTGCTTATTTAATTATTCTCTTCTGATAAATTCCTGGAAGCTAATCACAGATTCAGGGAGTTTAAATTTGTGTAATTGTTTGATTTGTATTACCAAGTGCCTTGCAGAGCTGCTAGCTTTTCAGGTTCTTATTATTTTTTACTTGTTTTGATAGGCCAAAAATAATGTTGACTGACCTTTATATCTTCATTGACCATTTGTATTTCTTTTTGCATGTATGAACTACTTTTTATAGTATGTTCCTCATGAATTTTTTTATGTTTTTTCCCATGGCTTTTACAGGTTTAGAAACAAAAAAACATTGCAATCTACTATTTTATATATGATATCCTATCTTTCTGGATTCAATTTAGCAAACACATTTTCATTTTTAACAAATAAAATGAATTGGAAAGGGACAATATTTATTTTTAACATTATCTGGTTTGGTATGTAATTAAGCATGCGTTAAGTCATACTGTGAAATGATCTTTACAAACATAAGTAAAACACCATATTTTCTTAGCTAGTAATTGACTCTTTAAAAAGTTTAGGAAATATTATAAACAATCTTCAACAGGACCTTGATGAATGAGACCTTATCTGGACACTTAAGCAATATGCAATATTGTTTTAGATATCAGTGCATGTTAGAAATTACTTAAAAATAAACTAGAACCCCAAATAAAATTTCTTTTCTCTTCTTATGAAATACAGTTTTAAAGATGGTTCTTTTCTCCCTCTCTTCTTTCTGTGTTTTCTTCTTTTTCCTCTTCCCCCTCCTTCATTTCCTTTTGTCAACAAGAGATATTTAGTAATCAGATGAATAACTTGAGCAGTACATATTGCAATCCCAATCAAACCTTGCCATTAGCACTATTTAGTTAGGTTACCTGGCTTTAATGACATGAAGCTAAAGGAATGACAAATTTGCTGCATTTATCATGCCACTTCCTGTTTTATGCCTCATTCATTTCTATGATAGTCTTAGCTCTTTTTTTTTCTTTTTTCTTTTTTTTTTCCCAGGGACAGAGAGAGAGTCAGTGAGAGGGATAGATAAGGACAGACAGACAGGAACAGAGAGAGATGAGAAGCATCAATCATTAGTTTTTCCTTGCCATTGTGACACCTTAGTTGTTCATTGATTGCTTTCTCACATGTGCCTTGACCGCGGGCCTTCAGCAGACAGAGCCAGCCCTTGCTGGAGCCACCGACCTTGGGTCCAAGCTGGTGAGTCTTGCTCAAACCAGATGAGCCTGCGCTCAAGCTGGCGACAGGGCCTCGAACCTGAGTCCTCCACGTCCCAGTCCAACGCTCTATCCACTGCACCATCACTTGTTCAGACCATAGCTCTTTTTTTTTTTTTACTGAACTCAGAACTTGCCACAGGATCTTTCTCAATCCAATACTTAGGCAGTACTTCTTAATTCATCAGCTGTGCACCAAAGTGTACAAAAATTTGTCCTATGTTATCCCTATACTGGATCACATTCTTGTCCAGTTATTCCCATACTGGATCAAGTCATAAGAGTTAGTTTCATTTAAATTATAGTGATGGATTTCTCCTATTTGTAAAGGGGAAACCCTTCTATCAGACCACCTAACTACAGCAAGAACCTTAGACCAATGGCTACCATCTCCTGCCAAGGAGTCCAAAATCTTAGAACTCTACTTGTTAGCATCTACTGTATTTTATGAACCTTCTTAAACTATGATGGTCACCTGAAAGAAGGAAGTTTCTGTTTAAGTTATCTAGAAATAAAACATACAATTTTCTCTAATATTAATTAACACTTTACTCACCTGCCCTACAGTACCATCTCTTGCCATAAGAAAGTAAACAGTTGTGTTGCTTCTTTGCCTGGTTCTTTTAACCCAGACACTAGATTTGTTTTTTACGATGGTGCAAAAGCAACATACATAAAGTAGAAACCATAATTCAACTTTTGAAATATTAATCTTTTCCCAGGCTAGGGATGTGTGTTGTAGGATTCTCTCGTGGCGCCGGGCAGCAGCAGCGGGATGATTTTGCTCAACTGTAGGCTAATGTAAGTGTTCTCAGTGTATTTAAGCTAGACTAAGATATGATACCCTGAGGTTAGTGTATTAAATGAATTTTCTTCTTATAATATTTTAAATACTTATAATAAAATATTTTATGTACATTTTTATATCTACTCATAATATTTTAAATATTTAACTTATAAAATAAACATGTTTATCTATCCTCTCTTGGCATATACTAAAAAGTTGATTTTGAAGGTAGAGGCTTTTCTTTTCCCTGCATAAACATAGGCTGAATGTCTACCATATTCCCATTTTTAATGGTGTTCTGTTTAACCTATATGGCATTGCATTTCTGTAAAGAAAAAAGTCAAAGTAAAAAGTTTAAAATAGGAATTTTCCTGATCACAGATTATTGGAGGTACAAAGTAGATCCCTTCCCAGGTCTTTTATGCCCTGCCATTCCAGGTAGGTGTAGCTCTGCCGAAAGGCTTGCTTTCTTCCTTTCAGTGGTCAAATAAATCAAGAACGTGCTCTCTCTCTTTCTCTCTCATTCTCTCCCTCCATCCCTACCCATTAAGCCCCCATGTTCATACACATACAAATGTTTTTTTTTTTTAGGAAGTTTACATATGATGATGAGGTTACCTACTTTCTTAGTGAGCCCATTTCTTTTTCTTAATCACTTTCACATACTGTCTGATATAAAACATCAGGTCTAAGTTGTTAAGGACCAAAATGCAGGAACACCTAGTATTTCAGATTTGGTTGGTTTTTGTTGAATACTCAGAGGAAGGAATATATTTTGCATAATTAGATGACATTTTTGCAGTGACTATATTCTATGGTCAATGAAATATTTCCATCAGGTATACCAAGGTTATTTGTGCTTACTGGCTGCCTTTCCTAAAAATTGTTCAACCTTAAGGCTTGTCACATTTTTCTTATTTCTTTTGCTGCATTGACTAGAATACACTTTTTCATCTATTCAGTTCTTGATCTTATTCATTCCAAAAAAGAAACAAGATCAGGTAGATGTAGTACAAGGGAAAAATAAACCTTTTCCCTTGAGGATCAAGTATGTCAGTTTCCTGTGGATTCACTTGATTTCTCAAAACTCTTCTTATAGAAAAATTGGTAATGATTTCATTTAGCAAAGTATACCTTAAATGTGGAAAGTTTGGGAACTGATTAAACACTTGTCTCTTTCATGTTCCTTTCAATATCAATGAAAACAAGACTTAAATGACCCCCATGATCTTTTGAGATTTGCAGTATGAAAACCTCAACCCATATCTTAGATATTAAGCAAGATATTTAAGTATTACAACTTAAAGTATTAATTTCATAATTTCATAGGGTCATGTCTAGGGGAAATATATGTGAAAATTGATTATTTATGCAATATTTATCAAATCTAATTAAATACTTTATTACAGTCACTGGAAATGGATGTTTCTAGTTGATGTGAGTGAAAGTAAAATTAGTTGGTAATTCAGATACCTGAGAATGAATGGTGAACACCCTTCTCCCTACTGCCCTCATCTTGGGAAACTATCACAGAATATAGAGATAATTGTGTTTTCCAAATTTTAGATGCTAATACATATATAACTACAGTTATAATGGTAAATTTAAGTATTAGTTTGGCTAGGTCACAATGCACACATGTTCAGTCAGACATTATTCTAGATGTTTCTGTGAAAGTATTTTTAAAATAAAATTAACATTTAAACCAGCAGATTTTAATAAAGCAAATTACTTTCCATAATGTGGGTAGGTTTAATGTAGTCAGGTGAAGATTTTATAAAAAAAAGACTAATCTTTCAGTAAGCAGAGGGACTTCTACCAGGAGACTCCTTTGAACTTGAACTGCAGTCCTTTTCTGGGCCTTTACCCGACTGGGCTAGCTTGCAGAGTTTGAACTTGCTAAGACTCCACAATTGTGTGAGCCAATGCCTTCAAATAAATTTTTCTCTCTCTCTACTTCCAGGTAGTTTTGTTTCTCTGGTGAACTCTAACTAAAAATACATTCAAATTTAGGGAACTTAAATAAACCAACATAAATTGGCTGTTGTATTTGTTTTTATTTATTTTACTAGAGAATAATTGATTTCGATGTTAGGATTAAACTGAATATCACACATTGATGCTGAAATTTTTAAAATGCTAATGCTCATCTTTAAGTTTATTTTATTAATAAATAAATTTCAGCTCTTATCCTCATGTAATAATATTAAATTTATGGAGGATATATTTTGAAATTATATTCTATGTGTCCAACAAGTATTCAAATAATTTCTTAAAGATGTTTAATATTTTCTTTAATTTACTAGATTATGGCATCAAAATGTAGTCAGCTCACCACACAAAAATGTACTTTCCAAATTTTACAAAGTGTCATTCTTATGGGGAAAAAATGTTATTGACGTTTCCCTTTCTTTCATTATAACTGGAGCAAATATATTAAATTTTATATGCCTGATTTGGGAAATCAGTTTCTGTCTTCAATAACTGATTGTGTGTTATAGTTAGGTCCTTTACAAATGAAGTGCACTCCTATTGCTTAAAAATAGCTTTCCTGTGCAACATGATGTAGTAAGGAATTAAATTCAAATGAACATTATATTCACAATGTCATAATATATAACTTGTCCCCTGTGGAACTTTTTTATTATCTACTTCAAGGTAAGCTAATGTCCTCTCCTGGCTCACTTCTCAGAAGGGTAGGCAGCTTTCAATTTTAGAAATAAAAAAACTATGATTTGAGATCAAATTACCTTTTTTTTAGAAACTCTCTAAATCACAGGGAGCACCTTAACATGTCCCAAAATATGCTAATGAAATTCTACTAGAACAAGAAACAAAAGAAGTAGTTTCATTTCTATGGCATACATTTCTATCTGTGAGAGAAAAATGAAACTATTTTTTTTTGTTTGAACAGAAATGCATGCAGGTGGTTTTTACTTCCAATAAAAATAAAATAAGTGTGGGTGTTTTCTCTCTATTTCTCTACTTGGCTTCATCATATTAACTCTGTTCTGTAGAGAACAACTTGAAAGATCAGCTTGTACCAATATTGTAGTTTAAGCTTCTACATAGATTTTAAAACTCTAATTTATTAACCTGATAATTTCTGTGATTCAACGAAACATGTCAGATGTTCCCTTATTATAGCTGCCTTAGTTGTATCTGGGTGGCATCTTCAAACTTAACTATTTCAAAATACTTTTGCTATTTTATGTGGGCAAAGAGCAAAGGGAGAAAATGTTTATTTTATCCCAGTGGGACAGCCAAGATAAATGTGTCAGGTTTTCACAGACTGCTGCTACCTGTAGCTTCCTTTGTGCTTTTCTCTCGGCCAAGGCCCTTGCAGATTTTTTCTGCATCTCTATCTTGCACACCACAGCTGGATCTGAATGAGTTGCTGCTTGGCATAACATGGCATCCAGATCTAAGTCTTTATTCCATTTTATCTTATTTGAAGTAGAGAATATAATTTCCTATAAGATCTGTCTCTCCTGATTAAAATTTTTTAATTATATTTTTAATCAATAAAATATAAGCACATTATTTATCTATACATAAAAGAAGGACTAGGGAGTTAGAGGGGATGCCAAAGGTATATAATGTTGTAGGGAACAGAGACACCTCAACTTTCCAATATAAAGTTCATATTATTTTTAATTAAATGTATCTTCCCATTTAAAAATAACACTGATAGCTTACCATCACAAGCCTTATTTAAGGTGCCTTTTAAAACCAGTGAATTTATTCATGTGTGTATTTATTTAATGAACATTTATTAAATAAATATTGAACAGGAGAGAACACAGTAAATAAGACATGCAAGATAGTTATACTTATGGTGTTTATGTCCCCACTGGTCAGACAGAGACAAAAAGAACATACCTATTTATGTAAACTAAGTGTAATGACACAAAATTACACATTGCGGTAAGTAGAAATAAAGGAAGAAAGAAAAAAGGAAGAGAGAGATCTCAAGAGAGAGTGACAAGGAGAGAGGAAGAAAGAGGAACTGGGAGAGAGAGGGAAAATGAGAGATTAAACTTCAAAAGTCTCCAGGGGTTAATTATGGATGAAGAAATCAGTTCGATTTCAAATGGACCCTTAACTATTTTCCTGAAGAATAGACCAGTTCATCTGTATCCCTAACATGGCTATCTGTGGAAATCAGCAGCTGTTTGGCAAAGCATACCCTCTCCTTGCTCTAGGGATTGCCATAGAGTACTTTCTCTACTAATTTATTTGCTTTTTGCTACTACCTTTGAAAACAAGCAAACAAACAAACAAAACAAGCAAACAAATCACACACATAAAAAAACACAAACTCAGCCTGACCAGGCGGTGGCACAGTGGATAGAGCATCGGACTGGGATGTGGAAGACCCAGGTTCCAGACCCAGAGTTCTCCAGCTTGAGCACGGGCCCATCTGACTTGAGCAAAAGCTCATCAGCTTGGACCCAAGGTCGCTGGCTCCAGCAAGGGGTTGCTCGGTCTGCTGAAGGCCTGCGGTCAAGGCACATGTGAGAAAGCAATGAACAACTAAGGTGTTGCGACGGCAACAAAAAACAAATGATTGATGCTTCTCACCTCTCTCCGTTCCTGTCTGTCCCTATCCATCTCTCTCTCTCTCTCTCTCTCTCTCTCTCTCTGTCTCTGTAAAAAAAAAAACAAAAAAAACACAAACTCATTTTTAAAGAATGAGTTCACCAGGAAGTGGCAGTGAGACCTGACCACTCTCCAATGTCTATTCATTTGCAATATTCAACATGGACTTTAAGTCTTCCAAATAAAAAACACTGTGCCCCATTGATACCTCTCTTTAAAATCGTTGAAGCTAGGATAACTTAGTTCTGATTTTTCTTCTCAAAATAACCTCATTTCCAAGAATTGCATCATCATTCCCAGTTGTTTTACTATTGTTTTCATAAATTTCCCATTACATACAAAACTAGTATGGTCCAAGTAATAAGAAAAAAATATTTTTTATAGCGCAGTGTTATTCTGAAATAGCCATTCTGAGAATGATATGTTAATCCTGGATTCCTGAGTTCTTATTTCTTGTTTAATCATTTGCAATCTTCTGAGAGTTGCAGTTTGCTAATTATATGCAACCTTGGTGAGACACCCAGTGGTGTATGTTAACTTTTAAGACTGCAGGCAGTATCAGCAAGGAGAGTTGCTTTACAGACATGATAACTAAACAAAAAATTTACACGAATTTTCTTAACTTGTACTGCAGTTCCAGTCCTTCAAATGAATAGGGACTGAGCATCGGAAGAGGTCCTTGCTTTAGCCTTTTTAAATTATTTTTTGGCAAGAATATTCCAAAGAGAGAAGAAGTTTGGCACCAGAGGATTTACTAAGATTCAAGGTAGGAGTGGGTTCTCAGAACTAAGAAAGTAGCATCTCTGTGGAGTCATGAAGGTAGAGACCATAGTGACTGCTGCTACCAATTACTCATTCCAGAAATAAAATTTTTTCCCTCTGCTGGGAATAGGGACAAACCAAATAACAGTATTTCTCTGAAGTATTAGTACAATAATTTTTAAGCACAAAAAATAAAATTAAGTATTGTGAGAAAAGTCACTTGGAAACACAATTTACTGATTGATTGGAGAAGAAATCTGTAAAATGATACAGGATGACAAAAAAAATTAGCAAAGCTAGACAATAATTTGGGGTGAGAGAGACAAGATGACAAGGATCAACAAAATAAATTGTTTCCTTCTGCCTGGTGACTCAAGAAAGGGTTTCTGGATTAGAAACCTGGGTTGGAATGCATTTGAGAAAGACAGTGCTATTGTGAGAATCTAGTCTAGAAAATTCTTAAAATGAAGAAAAGAGGCTCCAACATAAGCTATAGGAGAGTCAACAATAGAGCACTGGAGAAACAACTCAGTTGTTCAGATCTGAAAGGTCCCATCCCATATCTTGTGTGGGCTGTATAGAAGTACTGGGGAGAATGTGATGATTCGCCCAAGGGGATATTTATCCAATCTGAGTCTGAGAAGTGAAATAATCATCTGAAGAGGAATCCAGAGAAAGCTGTAATACGTAGCAGAAAAGCAAACGCATGTCTGGGTTTCATTTAACCTTGGAAAATTGCCCAGGACTTTCCAGAATTTATATCGAAGTTGCATACTTGATGTTTGATAGAGGTCACACAACATTTTTCTGTGCAGTAAACTGCTTAATGCAACAATTACAGGAGCATTTAGGTCTAGTGTTTCTGATTTCCCCTAGTTCTGGGAAATAGGAATATGTAACTAGAGCTACTATTGAAGTTAAATACCAACTCAGGTGCTACAATAGTAATCTAGGTATCAACCTGATATTTTGTAGAGTTACTAAATCCGTTAGGGAAAATAAAATTATTGAAATAACGAGTTTTCATTTGCCCCTGAGTTAGTTTTATCCTATATTGCTCACAACTCAGCCGTCATCCATAGACATCTTGAACACAGGGCATTTCCTGGAGCTTTTAGACTCATGTCTCTCATGGCTGAGTGGTCCACCTCTCTAATCAGGAAGTTGGTAAAGGGCAAATTAAGTTCAATCCCCTCGTATCATTATTGCTGGCAGTGCCAGTGCTATATTTCTGTCTGGACATATTGTGTTCTTTTGAAGATTTGAAGTCAGATGTATTTAAATCACAGAAACACAAACAATTTAAAAATATACTTAACAATTGGTCTGCCCGGTATCAAATCCCAACTCCACTCTGTTCAGCTGTGTGATCCTGAGCAATTTCTTAAGTGTATGATGGCACAGTTTCCTCCTTATAAACCAGTATTTCTGCCTTCCCGTACCTATGCAAATAAATAAAAGAAGTACTTAGACAAAGGCCTAGCATTAGGAAACAATCAATATTATATTCTATTTGTTTGTATTGTTTTTGTTAGTAAAAGGTCTTTAGCCATTCTCCATTGGCAATTTTTATTTTTATTTTATTTTATTTTATTTTTAGTGATAGGAGGGGACATAGAGAGACAGATTCCTGCACGTGCCCCAACCGGGATCCACCTGGCAGCGCCATCTAGGGCCAATGCTAAAATCAATTGAGCTATCCTCAGTGCCCAGGGCCAATGCTTGAACCAAACAAGCAAATGGCTGCAAGAGGAAAAGAAAGAGAGAAAGGTGAGAGGGAGGGGAAGAGAAGCCGGTGGTTGCTCCTCGTGTGTACTTTGAATGGGATCAAACCTGGGACTTCCTCATGTCAGGCTGATGTTCTATTCACTGAACCAACCAGCCAGAGGCCATTGGCAATTTCTTATTGGCCATCATCTCTCATAGGCTGGCTTCTTGGAAGTTGTTCTGACTCATGTCTCTTCTTTGTCTCTTCTCTCTCCTCTCAACTTAACTCTCCTCTTCCCACATTTTTTCTTGTCATTTTTCAAGTCATGCTATTTGAATCTCATCTTCTATATTAAAACAGATTTACTTCTCTGAGAATTTTGACGTCCACCAAAATAACACTTTTTTAGTACCAATTACATTTATATTTGAACTTTACAAATAAAATACCATACCTCGGGTGTTAATACATGCTGAGGCAAAATTCAGCTTCCCTACTGAAAGTCACAATCTTCTCTCATCACACATTATAGCAGTAGGTAGATAAGAAGCAGAGTCCATTTTTCTTAAATCATTCCGTAAAGGCACATTGTTTATAAGTTATGTAGAGATGGTAAATTCTGGTTATGGAATTAGAAACAACTTGGTTTAATTAAAAAGATATTGAGTACCTAGTCTAGACATGACATTCTGTTAAATGTAAAGAATAGATGGTAAGAGGTGAACAGATGGTCTAGGAACATACTCTCTTATAACAGATATTTATATGTACATGTGTATATATATATATATATAATGTACAGTCATCCCTCGTCATACCGCAGTTCACTTTTCATGGTCTCACTGTATCACAAATTTTTAAATTGTATATATCTAATTTTGTATCGCAGATTCTTTGCTGTATTGAGGGGTTTTGTGGCACATAAGCATTTTTATATATTTATTATTTTTGCAGTAAAATAAGCAAAATAAGTCTGAGAAAGGTTAATTACAGTGTGGGAAAGGTTTATAAGAGTGTGGTCAGGGTTTATAAAGCCTTAAATTATATATAAATGATCAAATAAATACAAGGTCACTACTTTGCAGATTTTTACCTATCGTGAGGGGTTCTGGAACCTAACCCCTGTGATAAACAAGGGACCGCTGTAAGTTTAAGACACAACAAAATCAGTGTAAAGGCTGCAAAGGCTGTGGGAGAAGAGGAAATAAATTTTGGAGCGATAGCATATTAGGTCTTTACAGAAAAATAGACACTGGAGGCTGGTGAGGGCTTAGATAAATTAATATATGGGTACAAAATGTGACTTCCAGAAAGACTAAACAATATATGGAGGTGAGTAAACACAAAGAGAAAGGTTGGGATGGCTAGTGAGTGAGTACTGTTGACAAAATTTACTTTGTAAAAGATAAGGCTTGAGACATAAGTTAGGATAATTTTATGGAAGGCTTTGGAACAAAGTTAATGGAAGTGTTTTCTGATATGAGAAATCGTCGAAAAGTTCTAAATAGGAGAACTATAGACTATATGTGCATTCTCTGTACTTCTCTCTCTCTTAAGGATCGATTAGAGACAGAGAGGGGTGAAGACAGAAGGGCAGTGCACAGATTGGTACAGTTGCCACTTTTTAATTTATTTTTTTAATTTTATTCATTTTAGAGAGGAGACACAGAGTGAGAGAGAGAGAGAGAGAGAGAGAGAGAGAGAGAGAGAGAAAGAGGGGAGGAGCTGGAAGCATCAACTCCCATACGTGCCTTGACCGGACCAGTGCAGGGTTTTGAACTGGCAACCTCAATGTTTCCAGGTCGACGCTTTATCCACTGCGCCACCACAGGTCAGGCTGCCACTTTTGTAACAGCCACTCAGTAAATGTCTGTCAAATTTATAGCAAGTGAGGTAGGTGTTAGTGGGCCATCAGTGAAGTGATGGGCAAGGACAAAGGCTAATGTGAAAGGCATAACACACAGAATTGATTTTATATCACTTGCCGAATTTTGATTAAAACTAAAATTCTCTTTGGGATTACAGTATTTATGTCAGTTGTTCTTGCCAAAAATCTGCTATTATCTTTATAAGTGCAAAAATTTACTGAGTTACCAATGAAGCAAGTAAGCCTGTTGTAGTGTCATAGAAACTTGCAGAAGACAGGAGGCGTCTGGGTCAAAGGTGAAAGAGAGCTTCTATAAGACAGCAGGCAGCATAGGCATCACTTCTGCATGAGCCCCTTGAGCCCCACTTCCCACAGGGAGATGAAAGAAGGCTAGCTGATCCCTGAGCCTGCAGTAGTTGTGTTACAGAAGACAGACCTTGAACCTAGATGTCCAGAATTTTTTATACTGGACAGTAAGCATGCCAAGGTATTGCTCCTGAAGAAATAGATATTGTGTTCATCTTTTTAAAGCTGTAACCACACCTTACATTTTACTGGAGGCAAGCAACAATATCTCTAACTTCCAAGGCTGTTTGCTATACAAATGCTTGGAAAATCATCCTGAGCAAAAACTTATCTGTGCCCTTGCTCACCAGATGTGCAGAAATGTAAGAGAGAGTCCCAGGAAGAAACAAGCTTCTTCTTTGGCTCAGATTTGTTGAGTCTTAGCAAATCACATAAGTACAGTCAACTTTTCTTCATGTAGTCAGTAAGCAGTAGGAATGGAGTCCTCACAGGATCCTTTGTATTATATAAGAATACCTATTTAAATGGTGAAAAGCATAAAGCCTTTGTGAAAAACAGAGAGAAAAAATTGACTAATAGAACTTGATGTCATATTCATAGTAATACAAACATCGACAAAGTATCATCCGTAGAGAGAAGGATTTCCATTAGAGGAATATTAAATCATGTGGGTATAGTAGTAGTGCTTTCCACATTTGGATTTGTTTTTACATAAAAAAAAATATATGTCTAATTGCAGCTAAGTAAAACCCTGGAACAGTCTGGAAAGAATGTGAATACTAATACTTGGAAATAGGATTTAGACACAGACCACCCTTTTTAATTTATGGGCTACATAATAGTATTAGGCACAAATGAAACTAATTTACCTTTCATTGTCCTGAATATATACATATTTCCTAAATGTATACTAAGCATATACATGTTAATGCTCTTCCTTGTCTTATAGTTACGTTGGGCATTGAAAAACTAACTAGCTATGCTTTATGATACTCCTATGAGCCATTACTAATCACCATGTGGCAATTAAAAACAGGGAGGCAGAGTGTTCGAAATAAACAGAAATTCTAGGATATGCTCTAAATCCTAAACCTTTTAGCCATGGTTGGAATGTCACAATAATGTATTGGGATTTAAAATTTTTTAGAATGAAAAATTATGCCTAAATTTTGAAAAGATTGAGATGTTAATTACTATGAAGTGTTTCTTTTGTGCAATGGGAGGCTTAGACCAATTACAATACATAAGCAACGAGAACATTTCTAAGGCAAAATGTGTTGGCCATAATTCATTTCAGCTTATTGAAGTCAAAGAAAATTTTCAGAGCTGTGCTTTCTTTTTTAACACTTAGTGTACAGGTTTAACTGATCTGTTTTTTTTGTTTGTTTGTTTCCCTAAGATGTTTTTAAGTGTTAAGCGTTCTTTCTTATAATTGATTGATTTTAGAGTTACATAGAGAGGAAAGGGGGAGAGAGAGAGAGAGAGAGATTCTTTTGTTGTTCCACTTAATTGTGCATTCATTGGTTGCTTCCCATATGTGCCTTGAACAGGAATGGAACCTGTAACCTTGGCATTTTGGGATTATACTCTAACCAACTGAGCTAACTGGCCAGTGCCTCCTAAATTTTTATTTTAAATTAATAAATTTTTTAAACTAAAGCATATATAAACTTGGTTTTAAATGAAAAATAAAAATGTTATTTACTTAATAATAAAATACTTCTATTTCTGTTCATTTACTTGGCCTGTCATCATATCTTACACATTAGAATTATATTTCAGAAAGGTATACCGATTTCTCTATTAGCTATCAAAATTAACTCTTGGCCTCGCCCAGTTAGTTCAGTGGATAGAGTGTTGGCCCTGTATATGGACACCATAGGTTTGATTCTCAGCCAGGGCACACATGAGAAGTGACCACCTGCTTCTCTCCCTTTTCCCCTCCAAAAGCCAATGGCTACATTGGTTTGACCATTGCCCTGGGCACTGAGGATAACTGGGTTTCTCCTAGCATTTTAGTCTCAGGTGCTAATAATAGCTCAATTGATTAGACCATTGGCCTAAGAAGGGGGTTGCCAGGTGGACCGCAGTTAAGTAGCATGTGGGAACATGTCTCACTAACTCCCCTCCTCTTAAAAACAAACAAAAATTAATTCTGATTCCTAAATACAGATTTTAAGTTCTTGATAGAAACCCTTGCCTGATCTCTCATAGCCCCAGCAACCAACCAACCAACACTTGTTTATTTATTTTGTATCCCAATTGCTATAATTGATTTTTCTCTTTAGTTTTCTTTTTTCTGTCAAGATTAGGTGTAGCTTCTTGACATATTAGTACCAAAACCCCTTCAATGTACATATTGATTAGTATATACCCTTGGCTTTATTTTTTATTTGTACAAATACAAGATACTAATAAAAATATTTTATAAGTTATCTGTAAAACCTTGAACATCTGCAAATTACAGTCAATATGCTTGTCCTAACAATACTTTCATAACAAATCTACAAGTATAATGTTAACAAAAAAGAGAATACTTTAAGTGGCAAGTGTAAGTTTCTTCTATATTTAATAGACTAAAAAATAATGTACTTAGTATTTGCTAGGCATATGTGTTTGAGAATCTCAAGGTCTTAAGTGAGGAATAGATAATAGATGATATTACTGCTTCAGTAAGATACCTGCTTATTTTGCTTCTTTTAACTGCTATTTGAGAATTTTAACATTTTGGATAGGTCAAAGGTCATCCTGAATTTCAGTGTCAGCTGTAGAGAAATTGGAGAACTAACATGAATGCCTTACTGTTTTGTGTATCAATAATGAGTGTCTCAGTGGAGCTTGGATCATCAAATACATAACTTAATAAACATAAAAAATAATAAAATATAGGTAACCGTGGGAAACACAAAGAATTATCACTTGGTAATCACCAAATGAAATGCTTTAACAACAACAGCAAGTGACAAGTGTTAAAAACAGTCCGCACAGGGCAGAATGGTTCCACACACAAGAGAACCATGACTTACTTGGTTGTCTCTTTTATTCAATTCTCTATAATGTCTAACTCAAAGTTCTAATGAATTTTTAAAATTGCAAGTTATAAAAATCTGCACTAGGGTTCTGGATCAGTGAGCACTGTGAGGATAGATACAGTCCTGCACAATCTCTGCTACAATAATATCATGATGAATGGAGAATGACACCAGTTGCCCATTTATCTCCTAAGATTATTGCTTTGACGATATTGAGTCTTCTTGTGGCTTCTTAAACTGAAGATTATAGCTCAGGGCCAGTGATATAATCAGTTTTTAAAGTATGTTCTCAATATGGTTCAATTTTTATCTTGACTAAGATGTACTGATCAATAGCAAGCAAGAAATGAAATCATTGCTTATTATAACATTTAAATATTTTAATAATTTACAATAGATTCCTTTTGAGTCAAATAATAAACCCAAATTTCTTTTTTTTGTTGTTCTTTTTTTGTTTGTTTTACTTTTGGGTTTTGTGACAGAGACAGACAGATAGAGGGACAGATAGCAACAGACAGACAGGAAGGGAGAGAGATGAAAAACATCAATTTTTTGTTGTAGCACTTTGGTTTCTCATTGATTGCTTTCTCACATGTGCCTTGACCCGGGGGATAGGGGGAGTACAGTAGATCAAGTGACCCTGTGCTCGAGCCAGCGACCTTGGGCTCAAGCTGTTGAGCCTTGCTCAAACCAGATGAGCCTGCACTTAAGCTGGCGACCTCAGGGTTTCAAAACTGGCTCCTCCGCATCCCAGTCCAACACTCTATCCACTGCACCACAGCCTGGTCAGGCAATAAACCCAAATTCTTAAAGTGCATTCACATATTTATTTAGTGGACATTATTAAGCATATTTTTCACAGTGCAGGACATATTGGGACAAGACAATTTTAAAGTACAGATTAAGTTATGATCCCTGATTTAAAAGAGCTTGGAGATTATTAGGAGTTAGGAGATGAAAATGTTTGATGAAATGATATAATGTGAGTTAAGTGTGATATAACAAAGCATTATGGAAATACTTAGGTCAGGACTAATAACAAGCTTTTGAATAATAGGGATAGCTTCACAGAGGGGTGCTAGAAAATGGAATTAGTTTCTAAAGGAGTTTCCAGGCAGAGAAAGGGACAAAGTGTATTCCTGGTATAAGACAGAAAGTTGGAGTTTGGCAGAGTATTTGGAAATGGCCTGTTTTTCTACGTGGTTAGAGTGTAGGGCATGTGAAGGTAAGATGATATGAGGAAGAGAGGGAGTGAAGAAGTTGGGGAAAGAAGGAAGCAGAGGGGGAGGAGGAGAACGAAAGGGACAGGTGCATACATACATAGATACACAGGTCGATCCAGGGTGCAGTCAGATTATGAAGGGCCTTGGTCTGCCTTCTTAAAATGATTTTAGTTTGTTTTGCTTTTTTTTTTTTTTAACCTGACAGCTGAGGAGTCACATAATGGGATGCATATTTTAAAACAAGAACAGGAAACAATTTTGAGGATGGAGATTATATAGAAATCATTAAACCATGGTGAAGAGCATAGGAGGTTGTTGCAATAATTTAAATTATTGCTTGCATTGGTATAGAAAGTTGAATCAAAGAAACATGCATGGGAATTGAGAAATAGAGAATACATTGAGATGGTACTGTAGAGGTAGCATCAAAATGATTTGCTGCTTCAGAGGTTGACAAAGAAGTAAGGAGCTTGGTTCTTCCAGATTGTACTTTTCTGACTGAGGGAAAGATGATTTTTAGGTTAGTTAATTCTCGTTTTCTTACTTTTCCATGCAATAATTTAACAATCATTTTCTGGGTGCCTACTTTAAACAAAGCCCAGTGCAATGTACTAGAATGTAATTACATCCCCTCTTATATACTGTGCAAAATTTTGTGACATTTAAAACAAAATATTATGAAAACAATTTCTCGAAAAGATACAGATTTTTAAACAGTGTTAATAGAAGCATCTTGTCTTTTGTTTTTAGCAGTTTATTCATTTGGGATGTCTTATTAAAGCAGGGAGTTTAATGTCATAAAAAACAACTTCATGTTGTTCCATTATGCTAGTGTTCATGCAGTTCTAACTGAAATGACAAGAGTGAAAGCCATTAAAAAGTAATGCTTGACATTGATCAGAGATAATGAATTGCATTGGCCCAAGTATTAATCAATTTTAATAATCGTGTGTTACAATAATCTTGCGATAAAAAGGCTATTTTCAATTCAGTTCATTTAAGCTATGTCTACATAATTGTAACACCACTGGTTGAAAAGTGTAGCCATTTTTAACACCTGTGCTATAAGCGGACCATTTACACTTTTTTTTCTCTTGCAAATTCCACACCAAAACTGAGTTAGCTATTAGTTGATGTGACTGCTCAAACCAACAGTTGTTTTGTTGTCATATAGATACAACCTTGAAAAGGTAGTCCTCAAACAGAACAAGACTGATCTGGGCTAATAAAAAAATCAATAGTCCCACAAATGGTTTCTTGATTCATAAGTCTCTCAGAAATCTATAAATTAATTAATTTTAAACATCATTGACAGAGTGTGGATATCCCTTCTGGTTTCTCTAAGTCACCTTGTTAGAGTCAACATTTTATGTGGTGTCTAGCGTTCTTGCGAATGGTTATTGAAAATTAATCCCTTCCAGTTTAAGTTAATATTTTCTCTAATCCCAACTAAAGACAAGTAATAAGGTTGAACGCATTCACATAGCACAAGGAAGAGAGATTTACTAAGGCCAATTTTAAGGATCTGGCTAAATGCTCACACAAATATCCAAGGGTGTTGGAGTACTAGATCATCCCTCTGGTTACTTGGCACCAGACTTGTCTTAGGTTTCTTGCCCCTGGACATTAAAGAATAAGCATATATGCAACTTTCTGAATAAACATCAAGTAGGCTTTACTGTTGCCCCTGGTTTCCTTGTGGCCTACAAAGTGAGTGGTACAAAGGTTCCTAGCCAGATATTGGGTAGAACAGTGAGTAGGAACTTATCTTGGCTACCTCTTCTGGACAGGGAAAAGACAACACTTTTCATTAGTGGACTCCAGTTCTTATATCTGTACCTATAGACTGTCCCTTCCAATTCAGAAAACTGAAGCTTTTTTTTTGTTTGTTTGGCTGAGACTTTTTTTTTTTTACAGGGACAAAGAGAGAGTCAGAGAGAGGGACAGATAGGGACAGACAGACAGGAACGGAGAGAGATGAGAAGCATCAATCATCAGTTTTTTGTTGCAAAACCTTAGTTGTCTCATATGTGCCTTGACCGCAGGCCTTCAGCTAACTGTGTAACTCCTTGCTCGAGCCAGCGACCTTGGGTAAAAGCTGGTGAGCTTTTTTATTTTATTTTATTTTATTTTTGCTCAAGGCAAATGAGACTGCCAAATGAGCCCGCGTTCAAGCTGGCGACCTCGGGGTCTCTCCTCCGCATCTCCATCCGACGCTCTATCCACTGTGCTACCGCCTGGTCAGGCAGAAAGCTGAGGCTTTTATGAGACTACTTGGATATAGTTGTTGCTCTTTGGGTGGAGTCCAGATGGTTCTAACACCCAGTTAAAAATCAAACCTAGATTTCTAACAACAGTACAGTTTTGTTTATAGTTCAGGGGTGACAAGCTTTTACTGTTTTAGTTAGCAACCTGTGTACCCACTCTATGCAGGGCTTCATACCACATAGTGTGGAGCTAGAACAAGACTATATTCAAATGGGTTTATCTGAACTTTTCTGCAGATCACAGGTTGGTTTGACTTTTCAACCTAAGTAGAAAGTACTCTTTTCCTTACTCTTCTTCAGAATAGAGGCCAATATTTGGGAAAAGCTCTTAAGGTTCATAAAAGACAGACAGGACTAGTCCCTGCTACTTTTCACTGGCTTTATTCCCTTGTCTGTGATCTCTGCTTTATTTTCTTTCTTGATGATCACAATGGTGATACATTGCAATTATTGAAAGAAAATAAGAATAAAAAATAATTATGTTTCCCTGAATTGATGGTTGATTAAATTCAGCTTTCTATTGTTAGGAGGGTTAGACAGTGAATACATGAAAACACCTAGTGAATACACTTATATAAAGCATTTTAAAAATCATGTATGAGCTCTCAACTACAGTGATATAAACTTGTATTCATGATTGTCTCAAACAGAAACTTATGCCCATTCTGCACCCTATTCGATTGCTGCTTGGCCACTGCAATCAATAATGATAAGTTTATGTGATCGGTGATTTAAACCGTGGAAAAATTTGATTGCCTGGATTCTACTTGACTGGGAACCAAGCATTGATTTTTTTTTTTGCCAGTGTTTATTTTTATTTAAGTACTTCTGAAAGGTGTGATGAGATTCAAAATGGTAAGTATTTCCTTCTAAATGATTACAAATAGATGTGGTAAGATATCAATCAAACATTAAATGCCTCTAAAGGCTGGCTTTAAGAAGAGAACTGGCTGGCATATCATTTGACAAAAAGAAGGAAACTTGAGCATCACTACTGAGAACTGTAATAATGCAGATTATAAACTGTATGTTCTCTGTGGTGATAGAAATGTTCTGTCTGCCGTTCAGTATGGTAACTACTAGTCACATATGGCTCTTAAAATATCCTATGTGACTGAAGAACAGGATTTTAAATTTACTCAATTTCAATTTAAGTTTAAATAGCCACATGTGTCTGTTATTTATATACTGGAGAGTACTGGTTAGAGCATTGTGTGCCATTATAAGTGGAATTTGGGTTTTCCTCTGAGAAAATGGAGAAACCATTGATGGGAATCGAGGAAATGAGTAGACATGATCCAGACTATATTTTGACAGGATCACTCTACTACTCTGTTGAAATAGCATGAAGTAGGCAAGGGTAGAAATGCTACTATATTAGCACAGGTGGTAGATGGCAGTGGCTTGAACTAGTATGTCATAAGTGGAAGTGATTTCAAGAGGCTGTATTCTGCAAAACTAATTAAGCAGACTTTCTGATGGGTTAGATATGGGACGTGAGAGAAAAAAATAATAGAAAATAATTTTACATTTTTTTTTACCTAAGTAACCACAAGAATGCAAGTTGTATTAATTATGATGAGTAAGACCAAAGAAAGTATGACTTTTGTAGAAATGCAGAATCTTGAATCTGGAACCTGACAAGTTTGAGATGCTTGCTAGAAATCCAAGAACATATGTTGAATGTACAACTCAGTAGACTCTAGTATGGAGATAATTTTTTTTAGAGTTGTCTACATGTTAGTAGTATTTAAAGTCATAAGATTAGTTGAGATCTCTAAAGGAGTGAGTGTAGATTGAAGAGAGATTATATGCTCTCACTGCATCTTGAGCAGTCCATGACATTTGAGGAGGCAGAACTTGCAAAGAGACTTGGAAGAAAATGCTAGGGGGGTTAGAGAAAAACCAGAACAGTGAGAGTTTTATAGGACAAGGAGAGTGACATGTTCAACTATGTCGGAATGTCTTTGCTATTCATAAAAACTGAAGTCTGATGACTAAATATTGGATTTAGCAATGAGGGTGTGTTTTTGGGGTGTTATTGGTGATTGCACCAAGCATAGTTTCTGAGGAATAGGGAAGCAAAGCCTAACTGATATGGAGTCAAGAGGAACTGGAAGCAAAGGATAGTGACAAGATAGATGAAAGAAGGTGATTGATTTAGAAAGAAAATTGTGAGTCCTAATAAATTGTGCAGGATATAGGCTCAATTTGGTAGAGGTAAAAGGGAAAAAAGTATATTTTAAAGCAAACATATTTCTTTCTGTTGGTTCTTGGATCAGCTGAACTGTGTCACTTATTACACCCAATATTGACAATAATGCTGATTTAGAGCCATCCTGTTAGTTTATCAACCTATCAAATGGTATTTAAAAGTAACTAAATAATTCCATATTTTAAATTTAGTATCAATTTAGACATGTTAAAAGAAACTATTTTCATTTCAAATCAAGACTTGAAGCTTATTTTCTGGGAAAAAATAAATAACTATCGCAATTAAGCGAAAACCAATTTTCCCTCAGGTGTTAAGCAGAGAAATTTATCAAGGAAAATATATTTAATGCATAAATTAATGAAGTTGCCAGAATTTTACAGTTAAAACATATATGTTTGAAGTTAATACCTCACACATAATCAAGGCTTTTGAAAACTCAGAATTAAATAATTTGCACAAAGACATTCAACTTGTTCAAAAATCACTAATTTTTTTTCCCTTAGTGAACATCCTAAATTTGAGTTGCTGGTCTTGTTAAAATGTCATTGATAATGTTGTAAATATATAAGTACAATAATCTTCTGTTAATACTAGTCTAAGGAAAGAAGAAAGAGCATAATTAGGAGAATCAGCTGAAATCAAGATGAGTCCTACAGCTATCACTTTGATATTGGCCTCTTTTTTATTATTATTAATTTTAATGGGGTGACATTGATAAATCAGGGGACATATGTTTAGAGAAAACATCTCCAGGTTATTTTGACATTTAATTATGTTGCATACCCATCACCCAAAGTCAAATTGTCTCTGTCACCTTCTATTTGGTTTTTTTTGTGCCCCTCCTCTCCCCCAGTAACCACCACACTCTTGTCCATGTCTCTGAGTCTCATTTTTATGTCCCACCTATGTATGGATTCATATAGTTGTTACTTTTTACTGATTTACTTATTTCACTCAATATAATGTTATTAAGGTCCACCCATGTTGTAAATTATTTGATGTCATCATTTCGTATGGCTGAGTAGTATTCCATAGTATATATGTACCACATCTTCTTTATCCAGTAATCTATTGAAGGGATTTTTGGTTGTTTCCATGTTTTAGCCACTGTGAACAATTCAGCAATGAACATGGGGCTGCATGTGTCTTTACGTACCAATGTTTTTGAGTTTGGGGGTATATACCCAGTAGAGTTTGGGTCATATGGTAGTTCTATTTTTAATTTTTTGAGGTACCACTATGCAATTCCCATCAAAATTCCAATGGCATTTTTAAAATAAATAGAACAAAAAATCATCAGATTTATATGGAACTATAAAAAACCCTGAAGAGCCAAAGCAATCCTAAGACAAAAGAACCAAGCTGGGGGCATTACAATACCTGACTTAAAATTATATTATAGAACCACAACAATCAAAGCAGCATGGTATTGGCAGAAAAATAGACACTCAGGCCAATGGAACAGAATAGAAAGCCCAGAAATAAAACCACATATATATGGTCAAATAATTTTCGATAAAGAGGCCAACAACACACAATGAAGAAAAGAAAGAGTCTTCAACAAATGGTGCTGGGAAAATCTCATGCATAAGAATGAAACTCAACTACAGTTTGTTCCCTTTTACTAAAATAAATTCAAAATGTATCAAAGACTGGTCAAAAGTCAAAAGTGCACCATGACTTTATGGACACACTGTATAAGACCTGAAACAATAAAGTACATAGAAAAAAATACAGGTACTAAATTCATGGACCTTGGTTATAAAGAGCGCTTTATGAATTTTACTCTAAAGGCAAGGGAAGTGAAGGCAAAGATAAATGAATGGGACCACATCAGACTAAGAAGCTTCTGCACTGCAAGAGAAACTGACAGTAAAACAAACAGACAGCCAACTAAGTGGAAGATGATATTTTCAAACAACAGCACATTAAGGGCCTAATATCCAAAATACAGAAATAACTCATAAAACTCAACAACAAACAAATGAACAATCCAATTAAAAAAATGGGAAGAGGACATGAACAGACACTTCTCCCAGGAAGAAATACAAATGGCCAAAAGATATTTGAAAAGATGCTCCTCTTCATTAGCTATTAGAGAAATGCAAATCAAAACTACAATGAGATACTACCTCACACCTGTTAGTTAGATTGACTATTATCAACGAGACAGGTAATAACAAGTGTTGGAGAGGCTGTGGAGAAAAAGAACCCTCATCCACTGTGGGTGGGAATGTAAAGTAGGACATTGGCCTCTTGACGTGAATCTCCAGAAACATTGCTCTTTTGACCACTGTTGAGGAGTACCTTGTGTTCATAGGTGTTCTCACTTTGTGCACACATTCCTGGATGTCATGGACTCTCATGCAGGAAAGGTAAATGTGATCATTTTTTTTCACTTTATTATTCTCCACCCCAAAAAGCTCTTGGATTGAAGTCATAGATTTTATCCCAACTATTGTTATCAAAAATTAGTTAGAACTGCTTTGGGTGCTTGTTCTCTTATAAAGTATCACAGTAGTGATTGCAAAATATACATGAAGTTTACATAGTAAGTTCATAATTGGAAAGATTTACTTTCAGGACAGATATTCTATTATGTTGCTGACCATAGTATTAATTGGTTGTGAAGAGGAATAAATGTAATTTACATATCTTTCAGGTAGACTGTATTCTGAATGGAACTTTTCAGTGATTCTTAATCTGGAAATATCACTATTAAGCTCCATTAATGTTGTTATGTTTATGCTTATTACACTCACTTAAATTAAGTAATTTGAGTTTTCCTCATGTAAAACTTTTTATATTATGTTTACAATATGAAATAAATATTATGAAAGATACACTACATAAAAAGATGAATAAAAACAAAATATTAATAATAGAAGTGTTATGGCATAATTATAGGTAATCAGTTTAATTTTTATACTTTTATGTGCTTTTCCTTTTTATGCAGTAAGTTTGTATTTATAATCAAAAACTGCATGAACAGCAATAGATTCTGTGTGGGGTACATGTATCTATGATTATAATCATCCTTTTGCTAGGTAATATGATGGTTGTCAGGATTACTCTTTTGAAAAATGATCTTACATTATTATGAAGAACAAAGCATAAACACAGGAATGTCTTGGAGAATAGATTATAAAATTACTCTATTAACTGTATTTTCTTTAAAATATATTTTAATTGGAAAGGAAGTGCTTGCTAGTAAAATTAATTTCAATCTTTCTTTAAACAGAAATGTATAGGATTAACTTAAAGATTCTCAGGTTCTTAGCTATATTAAGAGAACAGTTGTCTAATTTTTCAACCTTTGGAATAAGTTAAATAACCGTCAGTAGATAAACATCAGCTACTCTAAAGCATCATAGGATCGTTCGATTAGTATCATTTCCCCAATTTACCATTCTTTCCTCTCTTGTGTTTTTAGTAGGCAGTTCTAAAGCCTGCCAAGATTTTATTTCTTAGATTTTATTCTGTATTCTCTTCATTGCACAGGAGATTGGAAAAATGTCCTATTTTATTGTTTCAGTTCATCTGGAAATTGAACAGCAGATATAAAGGAATACAAGGAGAAATGCAGTTTTAATATCAAAATTTAGAGATGTATGAATCTCACAAAAAGAAATGTGACAAGATTGACTTTTTTCTCTTGGCTTATTATTCTGATTGGTTAATTTCTTTTTTGGTACTTCTGAGGAGTTTTCTCTCATTTGTACAGTAAGTGTTCTAAAAATTTATTAAATGTCATTGCGAGAATACCTTTTATTTTCAGCTGACCACTAGCTATAAAGCTGCAGCATATTCTTTTCTCTGCGGATACTTTATGATTTCTATAGATTCATTTGTTTATTGAAAGTTAGAGCTAGAAAAGACCTAAAATGTCATTAAATTTAATGTTTTACTTTTAGAGGACAGAACCAGAAGTAAGAAAGTTTAAATTTGCTCAAGACCAAACAATTACTTATCATCATTTTAGGCACATAACGCAAGTTGTTAATTCCTCACATAATAACCCAATTGGCATCTGCCTATGGTTTTCTGGGTGTTTCTGTAGAGTTATATAAAGAAGTTTAGATGTGTGTGCATACATATTTACAATGACTGTGTCTTGTCATGTTTGTTACAGTTACAGTTGTTTATTTTTATAATTTGTTTTATTTCCCTTAGTATGTTATATCTTATATGTGCTCAAGTGTTATGTGACATATCAATAAAGAAAAATGAGTTCCCTTGGAGAATTTTCTTAGACAGATAGCCTCAGGGTTACTTATAGTCAAAGTTTAACTTGCATTTGCCACTTCTTTTTCCAGCTGCAGAGCTACCTGTACACGTGTTTACATTGTATCTCCTGGAAGTAATTACACAATTTTATCTAAGCCACACATTCACTTAATTTACTGTTTATGTCATTGACTTCCAGCTCATTTGCATCCCTTTCATGGCTATTTTGTAGTTCAAAACTTACAGCTCTCATTCACTAATCCTGTATATCTGGCATTTTAAGTACAGGTACATTATCTTTAATCCTTAAATAACCCTGACACCTAGATATTATTTTCTTCAATTTATAGTGTTAGAAGAGAAGTTGGGTAAAAATTATAATAAAGTACAAATGTAGTATCCATTTTATTAATTTAAATAAAGTTGTCCTAAAGGCTTGGGGTATGTGCAGAGTGTTAAATAGGAGAGGAGAAGCACAATACTACATTGCTGAGTAAGGAATAACTGCTATTTTATGTTACACATAACTGCTCTTAAATACCTAACCACCTCTATCCTAAGTAACACCATGAATACCTCTCTATACTCTTGGTCGTGGCCTGTTGTCATAGTCTTTGCGTTTTTACACATTGTTTAAATTTAAGTTTAACAATGTGTATATATGATGGAATACTACTCAGCCGTAAGAAAAGGTAAAACCCTGCCATTTGCAACAACGTGGATGGACCTTGAAAATTCTGTACTAAGAAAAATAAGTCAGACAAAAAAGTTAAGAAACATATAATTTCACTCATATGTGAGATATAAAACTGAAAATAACAAATGAATAAGCAAAAGATAAAAAAGAAAAAAACAACACAAAACTCATAGACACAGACAACAGTAGAGTGATGACCAGAGGGAAAGAGGTGAGAGGGATTGAAGGCTAACGGGGGTCAAACATATGATGATGGAAGATGACCTGACTTTGGTTGGTGGGCACACAATGCACTATACAGATGATGTATCATAGAAATATACACTTGAAACCTATATAATCTTATTAACTAATGTCACCCAAATGCATTTAATATAAAGAAAGAAATAAGTTCAATATTATGTGTACTTTAGAAAAGGCAGTCTTAATCTAAATGCCATTCCTAGAGGTGGCTTATAACCCTAGGAAATTTCAGTTAGAAATTGCCTTCAAAAGAAGCAAAAACTGAACTCTTTCAGTATGCTTCTTGTTACTGACCCATGTCTTTTTCTAATCTGGCATGCTTGCTTTTCTTTTTTCTTACTAGGCTGATCTCAATGTAATTGACAAGAAAATAAAGAGCATATAAATTTTATCAGAATAATACAACAGAAATCAATTTAACAAAAGTAATGATTATATAGAGTTCAAATCCTAAGATATAAAAATATAAGTACATGGAGTTAAAATCAGATATTCTACATTAACCCATGATTATTTTGACCTTTTCTATTTTTATTTTCTTTTCATATCAGTGATAAATAGTGTCACTGTTTCTTTAAGTTGTCTGTAGCTCTTTAGTTAACAAAATATGGCTCCCATCCTACTACTAGTGCAAATAATCAGTTTTGCTCAACAAATAATATCCTTTAACAGTTTATGGTTACAATTCTCATAAATGTTTTAGGGAGCAGACTTCCCCATTGGGAGGAATGAGTTAATTCTCAGTTAATGAGGTGAATTCTAACAGAATGACATCATTACCTATGAGAGGTTTGTTCCCAAATCATTTAACACAGTTGCCAAGAAAGTTAATAATTCATTATGTTGGAAAGATGAATGAGGGTATAGATACTTTTTATATGGGAAAATCCTTGAATTTCCTTTGTTAATGTCGCTAAGCTCTTCTCAAAGTAAGATAGGTATATTAGCATATATAAACACAGATAAGTCTAGTAAGCATAAGTAAATAACCCACACTATAAACTTATATTATGATTTTTGCAAGCATATGATAACTTACAGTAAACATCCAACATTTTAGCTAAAAAGAGTAATTGGTGTAAAAATTAGTAAAAACAGAAATAAAGGAAGGTGTATCTCTCAAAATCCAATTCAGCTGGTAAAAGAGACCTATAGCAGTAATGTCCAGAACTGCAAGATGATAATATCTCTCAGAGCAGAGCAGTGAAGTCTTAGAAGCTCCTGGCGAATAGAGAGAGCTCATGCCAGGGAAAGATGGAAGCCTTAATAAAAAATGGGATTAACAAAATAAGTACATATTTAAATTATTAATAAATTACCAGAAAAAAAAATTGGTCTGAGAGCACAGTTTTAGGAACCAGACTGAAATTCAGTTTTAGAGAAATATATTAAGTCCTGAGAAACTCATTGTAGCAGTGTATTAAATATAGGAAACAGCACTAACAAAGAAGAGTCTGAAAACTCTACCATATTTGGCCACGTATAAGATGATCCCATGTATAAGATAAGATACACCTTAATTTTGGGGCCCAAAATTTGAAAAAACATGTATGACATAAAGTTATTGAACTAAAGTTTTATTCATCATAAAATTCATGCAGCTCCTTATCCTCATGAAAAAACAGAAAATGCAAGTAAAGAAAAAACTATAACCACTCTATAAGAAGCACCCAGTTTTAGACCCCAAATTTTTCCAAAAGGGTGTGTCTTATACATGGAAAAATAAGGTATTTGCAGACCCTAAGTTCTATTGTTATGGGAGATGGATTGGGGGTACTAAGCAAAAGCAAGGTGTCTGAAAGCTCAGCTCTTCTGTTAGGTTGGTAACCAATGTGAACCAACTCATGGTGAGCACATGAAAGATAAGGTGAGGTTCAGAGAGTAGCTGAGGGGGCAAAGCTTCTGGATTTTGAAGGACCCAAAGTAAGTTAAATACGTACAAAAGGAAAGGAAGCCTAAACATACACACACACACACACACACACACACACACACACACACACACACACACACGCCCTGAGGCAGATTGTAAGTCAGAGTGTAGAGCCAAGTGTTTAGGTATGACTTGAGGGGAGGCAGGCAGCTCTGAGGTTTTTTGTTTTTTGTTTTTACAGAGACAGAGAGAGAGTCAGATAGGGACAGACAGGAATGAAGAAAGATGAGAAGCGTCAATCATTAGTTTCTCATTGCAATTGCGACACCTTAGTTGTTCATTGATTGCTTTCTCACATGTGCCTTGACCATGGACCTTCAGCAGACCTAGCCACCTCTTGCTGGAGCCACTCCTTGCTGGGTCCAAGCTGGCGAGCTTTTGCTCAAGCCAGATGGGCCCCGTGGTCAAGCTGGCTAGCTCGGGGTCTCGAACCTGGGTCCTCCACATCCCAGTCCAACGCTCTTAGTCACCGCCTGGTCAGGCAGCTCTGAAGTTTTTATTACAACCTTGAGGGTATTTAGTGTGTGACTGTCTAGCCCAGATGGTCATCGGACATTCTTCAGCAATGTGAATTAAATTCACCCACCCCAATGCTTTAAACTTCCCCAAGAAGGATGGGTGAAGGTGGCACTGTGGCTGCAGATGGCAGTTAAGTGGCTCCATATGTAGACTGAAGAACTGATTAGGGGCCCTAAAGCTCAGCAGCAGTGCAGGAGGAGGGTAAGAGAGAACTTCACTTTTCTATCTGTTTGCCCCTCTTTAAGCTGCCTATTACAGTTATGCACATTTTTTGTAAGCATGCTTGAAGAGAAATATCAAAATCCAGCTTTGTTTTTTGTCTGGAGATGAGAAATGAGATTTCACAATAATGAAGCAGGTCTTCAAAAATGACCTCATACTTTAAATTCTGCTACCAATTAAAGGCTTGATTGATAAAGGGCAACACTATTTAGCAGATTTCTACTTTCTGAAGAGTCTGGTATGAATACCAAATTTGGCAGTTAAGAGGTCACAGTGACTTGTGTCTGCATAAATCAGTAAAAAGCATGATGCTTACTTGAAATGATTCATCAAATAGATTTTGGTTTTAAAAATAACTTCTTGTAAGCTAGTATTATTTCCTTTAAAGGTAACTACATCATTAATAGGCAAAGGTAAATATTTATAACCCCCCAGTAAAGCTTGTGTTCTGGGAACATAACCATATTATTTACCAAATTTGTCCTTTACAAGATGATAGACAGTATAAAGATTGGCATGATAAAATTTATTCTTCTTAAGCATGTCTCTTTCTTTTTATAAAAGAAAAATATTTCTCATTACACAAAATATTCTTCCATTATTAAAAAACTGGGAATGTATAAATATAGAGCATAAAAGATATCTTAACTAGTTCTACAATTACCATATTGATGATTCTTTTGCACCATTGTGCATATTTTAAGAAAAAATGTTCCACCCTTTTATATATTATTTTTCCCAGTCTATTTAACCTAACTTTGCATCATTAGATTGTTATAACACACTCTTACTAATTATGTTTTTATTTATTCTTGATAATTATTATTTATAATGATTGCATTCTCTATTTTAAAGTGACATGTCAAAATTTATTTAACTCCTTTTAATTGTACTATGTGCAAACCATCTCCAATTTAACTCTATAAATAATGCTTCCAGAAATAACTTTGTAGTGTCGCAATGGCAACGAAAAACTGATGATTGAAGCTTCTCATCTCTCTCCGTTCCTGTCTGTCTGTCCCTATCTATCCATCTATCTGACTCTCTCTCTGTCCCTGTAAAAAAGTAAAAAGAAATAACTTTGTACATAAAATATATTCTATATTTAGATTTTTTTCCTTTAGACAAGATTCCCACAAGTGGGATTAACATGATAAAAGGTTGACCCAGTTTTAAAATCTCTTGATAAAAATGTCATCTTTCCAAAAAGAAAGTATCTTACTACTTTACTAATTTTGCTCAATTAGAAATTTTCTTTTTTCTCCAAATGTCTGTTTCTGGGTTTAAGGAATCATACATGCCTAGAGGATTAGATTGGCTGGAGATAGTGAAAGGAGTTTCAAGGCAGAGGATGGAGGAAGAAGCAAAATGCAAAAATAAAAAGTAAATCTGAGAGAAAACTGGGGCACTGATGTTCAGGAAGTCAAAGGACATTCCAGCACAGTGTCACAGTATCTGTTCTAGGTGACTGGATACAGAGACATGGAGACTGAGAGTCTCCCAAACAGTGAGTCAATGCTGAGAAGGACTAAGTCAGATAATGGGCAGTTACCCAGAGGTATGGATTCCCAATTTCCTGTCAGAAAACCTTTGGGCCAGATATGATTTGAACTCAGAGGTTTTTTGAACTTTTAGACATTGTTTTTAATTTACATTTATAATAATATAGTACATAACACACCCACAGGGTTTAGGGTAACAAATTTAATAAAACACGTTAATATTTTTACAGTCAAACATTTAACTCTTGGTGGATACCTTAAGATTCCACATAGCCTAATGTCAGTAAAGATGAGGTTATTCCACTAAATCTGTTTTCTGCAAAGCTACACAATAATGGCTTTGGTTTTCAGAGCATTATGGATTTAAGAAACATATAAATATTGTGCATGTGTGTTGCCATTGGTAATTTGATTTTAAAGCTTGTGCCTAAGTAGGTGAATTATGCCATAGATAAGATTTTAAGCTTATTTTTTTAAAAGAAATAATGGAGGTTTTAGTTTTGTTTTTATTTTTTCACAAATATATTTTCAAAGTCATATAACTTATTTTAAGTGTGTTTTGTAAGAATTGAAACGTATTTTCCCTCAATTTTTCTATGCAATGAGATATTAAAAAATAATAGAAAATTTTATCATTTGTCAATCCGGGATATTTTCTCTGCACTATTTTCTGGTGGAAATGAGATTTTCTAAGCAAATATTTTAGTTATTTATGTGGATGATGTGAATTATCAAAATTGGAAAAAAGTTAGATTTATCCTTGGAGTTATTCATTTCCTTGACAATTCCTGCTTTTCTCCTGTTTAAAATGTATCCTTGTTCTGATAATCATAGAATGTAACAGGTGGCATTGGGTATTTGTGTAATACCTAAATAAGAGACTCAGTGAGAGAAAGAAGTTTGGATTCATTTCTACTTTGTCATTTACATTGTGGAAATGTACTTTTTTTTCCTTTTTTAGACATAAAACTTGATCTTCCTTAGAAATACAAGTAAGTCATCATTATCCGACAAGAAAAATGGGAGCATATAACCATAGCTTAGAATTTATTACTTATGTGTCTGCTGTCCAAATAGATAGTTTTCTTTCTATATTATTTCAGATGCTACATAGTTGTAATTCATATATCTCCTCTTGGTATTCTTATATCATTGTTCATATTCAGAGGATTTTGTTTCACTTCTAACCTAAATCATTCTTACTGTAATTTAAATTCTAATCCTATTTTCATTTGAAACAAAGAATATATGCTTATCACCAAATTAAGTCTGTTCTCATGTTTGAAGATTGTATTAGTTTTTTTTATTTTTATTCTCCACTATAAAAAATTATTTAAAACTCTATGCATTGAAAATTATCTTTATGCCCCTTATAGTTGGGTTAAAAGCAAATAAAAAATCCAATAAAAAAGTAACAAAAATAACAAAAATTTACCATTTAGTCAACTAGTATTAATCTAGAACTTTTTGGGTGATAAGGCATAGTAGTGATGAATGAACAATTTAATACATTAAATAGCATAAATTGACATGAACCTGTCCCCTAATGGCTGACAGTCTACTAGAGGAGATAATATGGACAAACAAAGGGATTTCATTTCAAACAAACATGGGTTTAGATTTTAGCTCCATCTTTTATGTATCTGCATTAAACATGTTTGGCACAGTACTGAAGCTCTCAGTGCCTCACTTCTGAATGATAATTATAAAAATCTAGTAGGAGCCTTGTGAAGGTTAAATGAAATAATGCATTACAGGTGGTTAACTCAGTGCTGGTTCTCACTATCCAAGCACAAGTGATATAAATATTCATATTTTGAAAGAGATGTTGCGTATTTATTAGGTACCAGGTGTTCATGTGATACAGGAGGAAGAAATATGGATAAAATCATTCCCTGACCTCAGAGAGTCTATAGTGTTTTTGGAACCTCAGTTCTGCAACATACTGTAACAAGGGCTTTAGGTGCAGATGAAAGAGATGCCTAATGCCATCCTGAGGGGACAGACTTAGCTGTGTGACAGATTGAGATCCAAAGAATAATTGGGAATTAATGAAGCAAAGAAAGCAGATGAGTATTTAGCACAGAGGAAAAAATATATGTCAAAGAGAGATGTTAAAAAGCACAGTCATTTCTGAGAATGGAAGCATAAGCCTGACTGGAGCATAGGAATTGAAAAGAAAAGAGTGCTGTAAGGAAGGATGGCAGGTTAGATGGATGTGGGGGAAGGGTGGCAGATATGAGAAGAAATTTGGCTTTTATGTGAAACTCAATGGACAGTTGTTGAAGTAATATACAAAGAAAATAAAAAGGAAGAAATGAGATCAGATAAGTACACGAATGTGCAGACACAAATTAAGAAAATTTCCGTCTGATCTTTTACATGATCTCTTGTAGTAAATTATTTGTTGAAGACGGGGCAGAAAGGGGGCAAAGAGTCACGGAGCAGGTAGTTTTCAGGACAATGGAGAATTTCTCTCAACAATACCAATGAGTTTGAATTGACTATGAGATTCTTGAAGGATTTCAAGTGACCATGGAGGATAAAGTTGAAATTGGAGTCCATAAATATGTGGTGTGGTGGTTAGGGAGGTGTGCTTACCCTGAATCCCCTTCAAGGAAAGATTACTTTCCAGCCAAAGGGAGTGAGTTCAGCACCTGGACTCCAGCATCATCTTTGTCAGAATCTGCTTCACAGAGTCTGCTGTGAAAGCCATCTTCCAAACAAAAATCTTGATTCTCCTTGCTTCTGATAAGGAAGTACAGACAGAACTGCTATGGTGGTTAAAGAGATGGGTGCTCAGGTTGGGTAACAGATGTGATTATAAAAACTGATCTGATGCTGCAGTATTGGTAATCTTCTTCCTCTTTTACCTCCACTAAAAATTGTCAGAGCCTCGCCAGACTGGAACTAATTTTGAGCTAAGCATTTAATGGTTTTCTGTGCTCTGCTTTCAAAGAGTGTTTATCTTATAACATGGAACTTAATCTTTTTTTTTTTCTTTCTTTACTTTTCTCTCTCTCTCTTTATTTCTCCAATTTAGGAAATACATTTAATTATCAAGCTAATAAAGAGCAATTGAGTCTTTTTCATATAAACAGAAATTAAAATTGGTTTTCTCTAATTGGTAAGAAAGAAATTTTCTTTTAACTGAATTTATTTATTTAAAGGATCAAGACATGTTAAATAATCTTCTTCATACAAAATAGACTCAGTTCCATTAAAATTTGTTTGATATAGTTATTAGATAATGAAGAAACTCTCTGGTCTACCCAGAGAGTAGAGAATGAGAATGAAAAACAATGCAAAACATTCTAAAATGTACCTTCCCCAACATTGACAGAAAAATTAATAAATATCAGTATTGTGTTTATTTGAGCTTTTACTCTGAGCTTTTCCCTGTCTGCCCTCTGGTGGGACTACTAATAAAATAACTGACAAGCTAAAATAATTAGTTGTTAGAGAATTCAGAGAAAACTATGCACATGACAGAGATGAGGTGAGATTCAGAGTTTTAGTTATCTTAATTTGCAAAACAGAGAATACCGCATGTACTCCTAATAACATGGTGGATGAAGTAGATTTTGAAGCATGAATGGCTTTCATCACATGAACTGAATAGAACAAATAATAAAAAAGAATCAAAGTTACTATTTTTCTTTATTATATATGTGTGTTTCTTTGACTTGATGACAAAATAGTAGTAAGAAAACCAATTACAGTACTTAACTAGTTTGCCTTTTGTATGCAAAGTAATGGCTTGATTTTTTCTCTTTTTTCTAATTTTTTTTCTCATTTAACTAACTTAAATGGTGATTTACTTCTAGTAGACACATACTCTTCTTCCATGATCCAAAATGGATCACTTATTTAATCACCAAAAAAATGAACATAAAGTAGCTTCATTTTAATATAGTACCCAAATTGTCAGCATTTGAGTAGATCTTATTAGTTAGAAGCACTAATTTTGATTGTGACCTTCTTTTACGCAAAGGTCAATTAATATTTTCTGTAGTAAATTTGGAGTTAAGGAAAAGAAATTTGTCTTTATATCTTAATAAATATTTTTTACAAATAATATTTAAATATCTTAAGATTATCAACTTTTAATTTACTCAGGTAAAGATAAAAAAATGAAACTATGATCTAATATCATTATTTCATAAACTAAAGTTTTTTATTTTAACTAAAACAGAAAGGATAATGTTAAATTTAATAATTGCATTTAATTTTATGAAATTCTATATTAAAATTTACTGTATCTCCCAATTAACAGTTTAATGTCTTCCTAACACTGACTGCATTATAGAACTAGCTTTTCACTTTTGGCCTACATACTACATTAACTTTGCATCTTATTCTAAAAATATTTTTTTCCTATTTTTACTAAGTCATTTGATTATTTACCATGATAGCAGGATATCATTTATCTGGGAAAAGTGGTGGCATATTTTGGTTTATAATTATTTTTTATATTTTTATTAGGGATATTAAATGTTTGAATTTTTATTCCTCTGTTTAAAAAAATAAAAAAAAAACCCATAGAACTTCTCTAGTAGTACCAAAGTAGTGACTTGAACCTGAATAGATTTTAATTCATCATCATAGAATATTATGTCTTCCTTATGGAACTGGATTAGTATGGGATGGTCCTTAAAATCTCAGACTCCAGAAAGCCAGCTGTTTCTGCTGAGGTATTCAAAGACTCATGGAATCTGGCCAGGTTTGTGTAATGCTCAAACACATTGCTTATATGTTTGACAGTAACATCTGGTAGCACAGATGCTGAATTCTAGAGAGCAATAATTATGTCTAGAGAAGGGAGAAGTTGTCTTACACAGTTATTATCATGCTTCTACCACAGGTATTAGAAAGAAGCAGTCATTTTGTACTTACCCTCCAGCACGTTTCCTCCATTTTGGAGATGAAATTTCTAGGTCATGTACAATATTGAGATTAAGAATCACGATGTGTTGTTAAACAGTAGAAAGGTTTCAAAAGAGCATAAAGGATGTGATGAAAATGTTTTGTCTCTAAGTGCCTGTTCAAAAGCCGTTGAGCTCAGTGCCAACAATTCACTGGCCAGCCTACTCAAAGAAAAGTTGATGACAGTAACCTCTCTTGGTTTCACACTCTTTCCTGGAGCACTCATGAATAAGGCTGTCAGGTTTTATACCAGTGAAAACAGTTCGTTTTAGCTTTGTTTAGCTCAGCCGTTAAGAATTTCCTTTTCACATTTTTCTCTCTCAGACAGATAGATTATTATTAAAAAGGATATGACAGGTACCAGGACATTATATGTTGTTCGTCTTTAGAAGCAATGTCTTATATGCTAAGTGCACCCAAGAAAATAACGGTCTGGAATCTCTTCACAACTTTCACTTCCAGGACTCAGAACCTTAGATTTGTAAATTGGTAGCACAGTAACCTGTTTAGATAGCTTGACTTAATCTACACCTGTGTGCTGGAGTTAACGGGAACAAGCAACAGTCCTTTTTTTAAAGCATATAGAGATGATGACAGTGGGCATGTACAAGTTTTATTTCTCTGCTGCTCTTTTTGAAAAGCTGAATACAAGGCTATCATTCATTAATATATATAGTCTTTGCTTCATCAAATATTAATGATAATCTATATTGTGTAAGGCATTTTGGTACGTGCCAAATACACAGTAGTGCATGAAACTGACATAATCCTTGCCCTTCTGTAGTTTACAGGTTAGTCACAAGAGTTACAAATGCAAGTGCCGTCAGGGACAAGCAGATAAAGAAAATTAGTGGAGGCTGTTGCCAAAGAAGAGGGACCATTCTACCCAGAATTAAAATTTGAAATTCAGTTCAACAATGAGTCTTTCCTTAGGGGGAAAATGGTGCATGATTACCCTGAGCACTTTATGTGGCTCTCTGCCTATGAAGGTGAGCTTCTGGTAGTGACTCAAAGGAGAGGTGTCCCAGCAGCCTTGAGAAGTGTGACTGCTTTTGTGTCTTCCATGTCTCACTTATCATGAAGTCTGCTGTCTGCAGTCAGGGCCTGGAAGAAATTGGCTACAGGGGCCTGGATGCGTTTTCAAGTTACTGTTCACAGAGCACCTGCATTTTACCTGGCTGAGCAGGCAGCTGCCTTATGCAGACTACTGCTGATTGGTGCCCACGTGGGTCCGGCCCCATTCATCTCTGCACTGGTCAGAGTCAGCAGCTCTGGTCCATATCCTGATTTGCTTTACCAGCATTGGCTTTTCTTCTATCAAAATCCTATCTGTCATCCTCTAAACTGGGAATAATCTTGCCATTTGTAGCAAATAACTTTTTTGTTTTCTAAAGGGCGAACTATCCTGAGATTAATGTGAGTGTAGGTCTGACTATCTCAAGGCCAGAAATTACCATATTTTTTAATTGCTCATCATAGAAATAAAAAGTGCAAAATAAAAAGAGCAGTGACACAGGTAATGATTTGACTGTACACCCTATATATACATCTATCACTATCATATTTTATGTGACTAACAAATATCTATAAAAAACATAATATTTTAAAAGGATGAAATGTCTTAATATTTAATTTGCATACTTTAAAATATGGTTCTCCATAACCACACATTAAAGGCTAAAAATTAAATAATAATATTAATAACAATAAAACAGTGTTAACATTATTATCTTCTAGATATAGTTAACATTAGAGAAATGGAGTAATTATCAAATATATTTTAACTTTAGCATAAAACTAAATTGTTAGTCTGCTCTGTTTTTGTTGTTCTTTTTTATTGTTTAATAGACTGAAAATAATGCCCTTTTTGAGAAATTAAACTTCTTCATGCCTCTTTTCTCATCTGTTAAGTAAAACAATGTGTATTATTATTCGGTTATTATTAAGATTAAAGGAATATATGCAAAATATTGAGAACAGTCTTGGAGCCAGTAGCATGTGTGCATGTATCTTTGCTTTCATTACGATTATTATAGAATAAAAAATAAAGCCATTTGCATCTGAATAGTTGAAAAAAAGGGAAAGAGGATGTGAAATTTGTCATCATGTTTATTATATTTTTCTCACTTCTGAAGGACAATGTAAGACATCTTTGACACCTAAAATGTAAATAGAATGAAGATAAATTAAATAAAATATGAGCGAAGGATCAAAGTGTATAGCATTGCTCTGATGAAAGCTACTCTGTGAGTTAGAGAATTTATAGCAAGTGAGAGTACTGTGCTAACTTTAAATCTCTGTTTTTTAAAAAAGTTAAAATAAGTTTAAAATTAATCAGAGCAAACTTTGAATAACTATAAAGAGGGAGGGGATGGATGTCAGAAAGGGGAGTTGAAAGTGTATGAGGAAGAGAAAGGAGTTCTTTAGATATTTATTTCATGGTGATATTATAAATTGGCCACATTCATATGACCTTCACCTTTTTCACACTCATTTGTGTCAATGGTTCTCCACTCTGGCTCCATTCAGCAAACCCTTGGATAGGTTTGAAAACGTAAGATACTGGAGCCCCAACTCACATCTCTGGGCAGTGAGGCCTGAGGGTCAGCGGTTTTCTAAGCTCCCAGAAGAATATAGAGTGCAACCAAGAAGACAATCACTAAGATGTTCTACACATTTCTTGGCTAGTGCGTGTCTGTGTTTTGCAACAGCAGCAACTGTCGTCCCTTTTACACTTGTTGCTTCCCCAGGTATCAATCTGCCTCTCTGCAATTCAGCATTTTATAATCTAGAGCTCAAAGTGATTGAAAAAAATCTGGCTAGCTATAGACACAAGCTACATAGCCTTGACTACAGCAAACGTAGTTCAGGAAGCTTCTGATAATAGAGGAAGAGGAGAGTGAGATTAATGATAACATTTATATTGGGAATGATATATGGTACTTAAGTGTATAGCAGGTTTTTGGTTTTTCTTTCTTGTTTTAATGTCTTTTTATATTTTGTGCTGGGTCTTGGATATAGCTATGTCATGCGTGATTATAACTCAGACTGGTGTCTTAATGAATAATTTATTTCTCTAGGCATTTATACATATTTCACTTAGAAGGCGTAGGCAGTGTTTTCCAATGGCTGTGCATTGGAATCATATGAAGAGCTTTTAAGAAATACCAATCTCAGAGTCTCATCTGAGATCAGCTGAATCAGAATTTTTGGGGAGGTGGGGCACAGACATTAAAATTGCTTTCAAAAGTTCCTCAAATAACAATGTGACTTAAGTTTAAGAATCATTTATTTAGGAGATGTAGATTAAACAATAATTGAGAAAAATAAAAGTATGTATGCTAAGAGAAAAAGGAAACAATATAGTTTAAAATTGGGTAAACTTTTTGAGGAAAAGGTAGAATGCACTCTTACTGAAAAATTCTAGACTTTCTTGGAGGTGATTATTAATAAAATAGTGAGTTATATTTATACCTATTTAAGGAGATAGACTACATGAGGTTGCTGTTGAAGTAAGGGCTTTTGCTTCTAGATTAAATTTTCAGAAGTGAGTATTTATACTTCAGCATTCTGATGCTAGCCACACCTGAACAAAATAATGAAGTGAATACTAGATTTGAAATGAGATCATAATTCTTTGAATGTATGTTATATGCCATGTCTTTTGTTTTCAGAAAATCCTTTAGAAAAATAGTTCTATCACCTCAGTGAAGATAGAACTAATAATTTCCGGCATGAATTAAGTTCATTATTTGAATCACATAATGAAATATGTGATTATTATATTTATTGAAGTGCATATAATGTAATCAATGATTGGTTAAGCTTATTATTTTCTACATTGATTTTTTATTTGAACATGATGTTGAAATCATACTCCTCACTGGTTTTACAAGGTATAAGAAAACACAGGCACTCTAGAATTTGGTGTAATAAAAGGTTTAGGGTATCTTGTTTTTTCTGTGTTATTTCAAAATGTTATTCCGTGATAAAATATTGATTGAATTACCAAAACTTGTGCTTTATTAAGTTACTAATTTTGTAGCAAAAAATGTAGTAGATCTTCTGTTCTTCCAAATACTTGCTGGATGACTTCTCAAACTAGCCCTCATCTTACTTTTGCAATTTAGAATTTCATATGTGACCATAGGTATTACATACTTAGTTGGGTACAGCTGACCTGCCAAAAGGCTATGAAGATATACTTCCAGAACTGTCTTCAAGTTAAAAAACTGATGTTTTAAATTATTTGACCTATATACCCTACTCTATTAGTCAAGGTTTTCTTCAAAATTAGAAGTAACAGGATATATATATATATATATATATATATATATATATATATATATATATATATATATAAAACACATGTGTGTTTTTAAATATGCATGTATATTTGCATATGTGTACATATATGGAAAGAAAGAGAAAGATTGTAAGTAATTGACTCACATGATTACAGAGGCTGATAAGTTCCACATCTACTGTTGGCAAGGTGGAGACCCGGAAAGCTAGGAGAATAGTTAGCTGGAAGGTATGAGAACCAGAGAAGCTAATGGTGCAAGTCCCAGTCCAAGCAGAAAACTTATGTTCTAGCTCAATGAGTCAGACAACGGGTGTTCTGTTGCGACTAAAACCATTCTAATGCCTGAGGGCAACGTCATGGAGCTATACTCAGTGCCCGGGTCTACTTTGTTCCCATGGACCCTTGGCTGTGAGAGGGGAAGAAAGAGATAGAGAGAAAGAACAGGGGGGTAAGTGGAAAAGCAGACGGGTGCTTCTCCTGTGTGCCCAGGCTGGGAATCGAACCTGGGACTTCCACACATTGGGCTGATGCTCTACCACTGATCCAACCAACCAGGGCTTTTCTTCACTTTTTTTCTTTATTTAAGACCTCAATAATTGGATGAGGCCCACCTACACTGGGGAGGGCAATCTGTTTCATTCAGTCTACTGATTTCTAGATGCTAATTTCATCCAGAAGCACACTCATAAATATACCTAGAAATAATGGTTAGTCAAAATTCAGGGAACCCCATGACCCAGTCAAGTTGTCATAAAAGCATAAAATAAGCTTTGATACCCACCTACCCAGATTTATTACCATAGTTTTAGTCAAGTCAGGTCTGTAAAGCCAGTAGTCGAGGCCACTACCACAGCAGCCTGACCCATGCAGGTTCACATTGGATTCGAACAGATGGCAATGAAACACAAGAGCCAAGAACTGGTGAGCCATCAGCTTTAATTCTAGCTTGCACCCGGCAGGCAAGCAAAAACATATACTGGGCTCCAAAACCCACACATTCAGTGCTCACAAAGCTACTGACTTATCCGAGTTTCCTAGAATCAAAGGTTTCTAGCTCACCAGACTTATTCACCTCTGTTTTCCATCTCCTCTAGCACAAACTCTTAACAAACTGGCTTCTTCATCAGCACTCTGCCATCTTGGCTGCTTCTCTCCTCCACATGGCCTTAATCTGCTCTCCTCTCTCTTTTGGTTCCTGAAGTATTAGAGAGGAGAGCAGATTAAGGCCATGTGGAGGAGAGAAGCAGCCAAGATGGCAGAGTGCTGATGAAGAAGCCAGTTTGTTAAGAGTTTGTGCTAGAGGAGATGGAAAACAGAGGTGAATAAGTCTGGTGAGCTAGAAACCTTTGATTCTAGGAAACTCGGATAAGTCAGTAGCTTTGTGAGCACTGAATGTGTGGGTTTTGGAGCCCAGTATATGTTTTTGCTTGCCTGCCGGGTGCAAGCTAGAATTAAAGCTGATGGCTCACCAGTTCTTGGCTCTTGTGTTTCATTGCCATCTGTTCGAATCCAATGTGAACCTGCATGGGTCAGGCTGCTGTGGTAGTGGCCTCGACTACTGGCTTTACATTTGGCGTAGTCGGCAGGATTCGATACAGATCGGCATGGAACCACCACCACCTTTGAGCGGTGGAGTAGAGGACTGGCTGCTGTTATGGTTTCCCATAGCTGTTTTTTGGGGGACTGTTGGATGGCTGACTTTTACAGCCATGTGTGAGGAAACTGAGAGCTCTATGGAAGAAGCTGCCCAGGACCTGCAGGACGAGCAGTGGAAGGAGCTGGAGGAAACACAGGAGCCACAAACGATTCAGGGGCTTCCTTGTTTGTATAATTGGATTCCTAAGGAGAGTGCACCACCCTACATTATCCAAACAGTCAAGGGTGTGGGGAAAAGCTTACTCTTAAAACCAAGCCTTAGGCTATAACAACCTGGCCTGCTTACATTACAGCCTTTCCCCCACACCCAACCCAAACATAAGGGCAAATAATATCACCTGGGTGATGGGCTTCCATGTGGGCAGCTCCATCTTTAACAAAGTGAGCATATTATATTTTATCTGCCCAACAAGGTCCAAGTCGTTTTTTTTTAACACTGTAAGTAAGTGTCGTTATCTAACAAAATCACTTCAACTAAGTATTACATTTAGCATCCTCCTCCCTCTATAGTTCTTTGACATTAAAAATAAGAATCAAGAAAAACGAATGATTGATGCTTCTCATCTCTCTCTGTTCCTGTCTGTCTGTCCCTATTTATCCCTCTCTCTGTCCATGTAAAAATAAAATAAAATAAAATAATTTGTAAAAAAAAAAAAAAAGAAAAAAGCAAGAAACCTTCAAATTTTTGAGTACCTGTCTTCTGTCAGTATTTTACAAAATTTTATTGTCTAGTGACTGAGAAAAGATAATGAAATAATTTTTTTAATCAAAATCGTAAAAAGAAAAGACTTATGTTACACTTAGCATTGCCTACTTCTAACTACTATGCTCATATTGATAAACTATGTGTCAGTTTCCAATATCAGTGAGTTTGGTCACTAGAATGAAGAAAGATCCTCTACATCAGGGTTAGTCATCCTTTTTATACCTACCGCCCACTTTTGTATCTCTGTTAGCAGTAAAATTTTCTAACCGCCCACTGGTTCAACAGTAATGGTGATTTATAAAGTAGGGAAGTAACTTTATAAAATTTATAAAGCAGAGTTACAGCAAGTTAAAGCATATAATAATAATTACTAACCAAGTACTTTATGTCAGATTTTTGCTAAGTTTGGCAGAATAAATCTTTATAAAACAACTTACTATAGTTAAATCTATCTTTTTATTTATGCTTTGGTTGCTCCACTACCGCCCACCATGAAAGCTGGAACACCCACAAGTGGGAGGTAGGAACCAGGTTGACTATCACTGCTCTACACCTATGTAAATTACAGCATGAAATACAGAAGACCATATTGTTGTATAGTTGTAAAAGCTGAAGTTTTGAGCTAAAGCTTGGTTCAAATATTGGATCAAGTATTTTTATGCTACATTTTCTTCAGTTTTCTAAGCCTCAGCTTTATCATTTGGTTAGGGTTGTTACGATTAAATAATATAATACTTGCAACTAAGCTGTTACGCAGAAGACATTGAGTAATAAATGGGTTGTGGTGATGTTTTAATTTTGTGTCTATATGAAAAACACAAATGAATCTGAACTATTCTGTTTTTTCAGAGAGGCTGGAAGGCTCTAAGTTTGATCTGGATAGCTATCATGTCAACCATTTTTATATATTATGTCACAGGATCAGCGTGCTGTCACTTAGCATTTGTCTATCCAGAATAAACTACCTAAAAATGAAGAACAAAAATTGTTCCTTAATGAGGATTCTCAAATTGACTGTAACCTCCATGTTTAACTGAATGATTTTCTCATTTCTTAGTTTCTATACTTCGGGGTGGATATAATTTGATGCAATTCTAGGTGGTGATTACAGTTTCCTGAAGAACTCCAGGCCTACAATTGATTGGCATGTAGAACACACTCTTTCCCTAGTCGTGAATGTTCTATTTATTTAATTAATCAAAATCAATCATTTTTTTTTTGCAAAATGAAAATGGATAGTTCAATGTAATACTCTACCCACAATAGTGAAAAGTTGTAGAAGAGGCTTATATTTCCTGATCATAGAATTATTTAAGTACTTTGTGAAATAAAAGGGTCTTTTATTACTTAAATCTCTTAATTTGGAAGATTCTTTTAGTTGTAGAACCATAATTCAGGTAAAATTATTTATTTCTTCAGTCATCAAACATTGGTAGTATTCCTATTATGAGTAAGCATTTTCAGATTTTAGCTGTATCAAACATCTTTAATATTCTATAACTCAGTGTATTAGGCACATGTCAGTAATGTTACTGATTTTGTGACCTTACCTGATGAGAAGGGAAGTCACTCTGTGTTTGTCTCAGAATAAGAGCTGTTTTCACCTCAAGCAAATGAGAACAAACTCCAATGATCATTCATTGTGGGTTAGCATAGTCATTTTGCACAAATATTATGTTACTTTGAATTGGTATATCAACAAGCCAAGTGATCACTAGGAACCCAAAGCTTGCTGGCAAGTGTATTTGTGAGCTAGTAAGATATGTTGGACCTGTCTAAGAATTGGGGGATAGAATTTCTGAATTCATGTGATGTTTAATTTTATGTGTCAACTTGATTGCATCACAGGGTGCTCAAACACTTGACCAAACATTATTATTCCTGGTGTGTCTCTGAGGCTGTTTCTGAATGAGATTTACATTTGATTCATAGATAGTAAAGCAGATAACCCTACCCAATGTGTATGGGTATCATCCAATCAGTTGAAGACCTGAGTAAACAGAACCAAAACACAAGGTGACAGGACCTTCCTCCTTCTTGACCGCTTGAGCTTTAACATTGGTCTTTTCTGACCTTGGGACTAGGATCAAAACATTGATTCTTCCTGGTTCTTGAGCCTACCGGCTTTCAAACTGGAATTTACAGCATCAGCTTCCTGGTTCTCAAGTCTTTGGACTCGGACTGCAGATCTTGGGATTTCACAGCCTCCATACTTTTGTGAATCTGTTCCATTCAATGGATCTCTTTAAAAAATATGACAATGATGTATGTATGTGTAGACACCATATTGCTTCTCTTTCTCAAGACCTTTGATGTATGCATCAAGTTTATTCTAAAATCTTGGAGGAGTTGTCCTATTTTCAGAACATACTAAAAGAAAAATAAGTAAAATAGAAATAGAGATAATATATTTGGCCTTATCAAATTAAGTGGTAAGAATTGAGGGAGAGAGTCAGATAACCAGTAGTGCAGCAAAATAAAGGAAGGACCAGTTCCACATTTACCATTGTGTTTTGAAACAGAGAACCCTGGGTAACCTCCCTAGCACTGCCTCTTAGTAACTCACTTCAGGGAACTTTACGTTGCTTAGGTGTGTTTTTTTTCATCTATTAAGTAAATATCTCGTAGGTAGTACATCTTCTCAAATATGCCTGAGGAAGTATTTAAAAATACTGACTCTGGGCCCATCACTAGAGATTCTGATGTAATAGCCTGATGTGGAGACTTAGCATCAGCATTTTATTTGATCTCAAAGTAATTCTACACTGCAGTTAAGCTTCAGAGCTCCTGGGTTAGATCTTAAAGTTTTTTATTTAAGGACCTAATTAGTATTGGCATGAAGTTGGAGGAAGGTTAAAGTGGAGGTAATATACACTGAACTCAAATTAAAGTAGTATTTTTAAATGTTAAATGTTTCTTTGAAAACTGTTAAAAACTAATCATGTATCTAATTCTTTTGTGGTAATGTAAAAATTGTGCATTTTTCATCAAAAAGAAGAAAACCATAGTCTGTATTATTATTCAGTTAATGATGATTTTACATTTTTACTTTTTATATTTTACTAGTTCTTAATTCTTGGTGTATTTAAATTTTTATAGTTCCATCATACTTTTTCAGTTTTGTATACTTCAGTTCATAGAAATTTTTTTGCCTTTTGTCATTTGCTATTTGCTGTTCTGTAGAGGTAAATAAAAAAAGAAATTTAATATTTATGTTGCAATTATTTATTAATATTTTTCATCAAAAAAAATCTAGAGCAAATCCTATTTCAGCAGTCTCTGAAGTATGGATAAAAATAGTATTCCAAATATTTCCAGCATATTATTCAGCCATCATTACTAATATAAAGAAAATTCTGATCAATGTTTAAATTTCATAAGAAAAATTGGAATGTACCTTAGTGATATTTTTCTAAAAGAAACAAATCATATTATTATAAAGAAACCTTTTCTTTAGAACTCTAGTGTTTAAAATATAAATAGCAATAGCTTTGGCAGTGAAGATTTTCTGCCAAGAAATGGAGACAAAAGGAGTTTTTAATCAAGAAAAGATATCTTGAAATGTCAGAAAACATGAATATAGTTTAATGTGTTTGAAATCACAGTGATTTCAGGGTGAATTTATTGCAATTTCAATCTTAAAAATGTTCTGTTTTTGAAATATATGTTAAATTATAATGAACAAATGATTAGATTATTTCATCTTCAAATTTTTATAAAATTTTATAGTATTTTGGGAATCGAATTAAGAAATAAAATTAGTATATTACTTTAATGGTTCAATTTGAATGTCAACAAAAAAATTAAGTTCAAACTGAACAAAGATCAATACCTAAAACTTTTAAGATCAAGATTTTTTTATTTGCAACTGTGCAATTCGCCAATGCAATGAAATATCAGCCATCTATATCTGTGAGGTTCTCACAAAAATACAAAAATAAATCTTAATTAAAAGGCAATCTTGGGTTTCATTGATATTAAGAATAAAACAATAACTAATCTGCCCAGGGTTACAGAAGACATCTGTAACAAAAGTAGTTGATTTGAGTACTGTGTGTATCTAGACCTATAAAGATACCACAAACAGAAGAGGGAATGTTATTGTAATTATGGCCTACTTTAAGAAATAAACATCAAGAGTTCTGTCTTATACAGACACACATAAACTATAATATACATCTTTGTTTTTGACCTTGATGAAGTTTTTTACAGAAAGTGAAAGATCTAGAAATTTCCCTAGTATGCCTGTCCTTTTTAGAACCCAATTTATGCATTGCATCTAGAATACAACTGAAAATTTTTCAGAACCTTTATAAGTAGCTCAGAATTAATACATAAAGAAAATTCTTTGCCCCTGACTACATGAGAGTACATGTAAAGTCATAAATTAATAGAAGTGCCTGAGAAGTTTCTGGAGATTACTGACATAATTGAGGTTATGTCCTCTTTGTTTAAAAAAGTATAAACAATCTTTAATTGCATATTATCTGAAAGAAATAATGTTTGATTTAGAAATATTTGTAATGAGAAGAAGAACTTATGGTCATAAATATATTGCTCACAAACATTAGGGGATATTTCAAAATGAACATGAATCTATAAAATATCCTCTACTTTTTGTGAGCAGTAAAGTTTCTAGGGGTCTCAATATTTAAAAACAGGAGATGAAAATATACCACTTTAGAAACTTTTTTTCTATATATCACCAGATAGTGACCATGAAATTAATATTTATTTCTAAGTATTTGCTCTCTATTAGTAAATTTATATTTACATTTTTGGAAAAAGGATTATAGTAAAACAAAATACATTTTGAAATTGATATTTTTGTGGGCTACTTGTATTAAAGAAAAAGTTACTCATGACTCTTGTTAAAAAATGATAAGAATTCCAAGATGGCAGTGGAATAGGAAGATGCACAAAGTGCTACCTCCCATAACCAACTGGATTAAAAATTAATTTAAGAATAATCATTGTGAAAAACCAACCTTGGACTAAAAGAACAGGACTCGAAAACCAAGGAGCACAGAAGAATCCAAACGATCCTGGTAGGGATTGCAGAGGCATTGTAGGGGCTCTCAGGAGTAAGAAAAGGCTGAGGTTGAGAGTCCAGAAGGGCTCTCATTACAAGGAGAGAGACCCTTAGAGATGGGGACTTTCAGTCTCACAACTGGAGACCCTATCTAGAAACTCAGTATTTGGATGAGATAGCCAGACAGCATTGAGTGGGGAGAAAGGCAAGAGTTCTGTCTGTGGGTGCTGGTGAATGAAAAAGCAGCCGTAAAGGGTCAGAGCAGAAAATATCACTGACAGCCACTTGCCTGTGGCTTTGGGGAAGAGGGGGCCGAGAGGACTGACTGGTCTTGCATGGGGGAAGTGGGGAGAATGAGACAAGGGGACCTGACCTGAGTTGAGCTGACTCATTCTCCAGAGTAGAGGCGGCCATAGCTGGGGGAGGGGTTGCTCCCTCCACCCAGCAAAACCTAGAGTGGAACCAGGTGACCCACCTCCAAAAAACTCTCCAACTCCAATCAGTGCTAAAGGCCTCCCAAAAATGAGGAAGTAAATCGGAGGGTCAATGACTCAGTTTTTCAGGGAAATCTGAGCTACAACTCCACCTTCATACTGAGAATATGGCCCACCCCCAGAGAGTAACTGGGCAGAACATATCTTCAGATTCTCATAGGTCACACCCACTGCATTCCTGGATATAGTTTCAACAGGCTCCTCAAAAAAAAAACACCTCCAAAACCAAAACAAGATATGCCCACTTCCCCCCTCCTAAACATAGAAACCCCCAGCTGAGATTAGCAAAAAGAAACTCCCTGCTGGGTTCAGCAAACAAAAAGCAGGAAAATCAAGACTTTAAACTGGCTCTACTAGATAAGGAGAATTAAAATCCAAGCTACCACCAGAAGAAAAGGAATAAAGACCAGGAGAAGATGCTGAATTAAATAAACCAACCTCAGACTCACAAATCTAACAAGCCTGCAAATCACACACAGAAACAATGGGAAGACAGAGAAATGTAAACCATATGAATCAACAGAAAAATCTCCAGAAAAAGAACTGAATAAAATGGAAGTAATCAAATTACTGGCTGCAGAGTTTAAAATAATGATTGTTAGTATACGTAAGAATCTCAAAGCTACAATAGATGGACTTAATGAGCACCTAAAAATAGAAATTGCAGGCATCAAAGAGGACACTGAAATCATAAAAAAAGAACCAGACAGAAATGACAAACACAATATCAGAAATGAAGGCTACACTAGAAGTAATTAAAAGCAGCCTGGATAAAGCAGATGATTGAATCAGTGATTTAGAGGAAAAGATAAGTGAAAGCACAGAAGCAGAATAGCAAAAAGAAAAGAGAATCAAAAAGTCTGAGAAAACTCTAAAAACAACATTTGCATAATAGGGGTTTCTGAAGTAGAAGAAAAAGAACAAGGGATAGAAAATCTGATTGAAGAAATCATAGCTTAAAATGTCCCTAAATTGATGCAGGAAAATGTCACACAGGTTCAAGAAGCGCAGAGAACCCCATTAAAAAGAAACCCAAAGAGACCTACACCAAGACATATCATAATCAAAATACCAACGCTAAGGGATAAAGAAAGAATACTAAAAGCTGCCAAAAAAAAAAAAAAGCAGTCAATCAACTACAAAGGAGCCTCTATAAGGATGACATTCAACTTTTCAACAGAAACACTTAAGAATAGAAAGGAATGGCAAGAAATATCGAAAAGGAATGCAGAGCAAGAGCCTAAAACCAACTTTCTTTATCCAGCAAGATTATTGTTTAAAATTGAAGAAAAAATAAAAAGCTTCCCAGACAAAATAACTCAAGGAATTTATTACAACCAAACCAATGCTGCAAGTAATGTTAAAGGACCTGCTGTAAACAGAACATGGGGGGGGGGGGAATCTATAAAAAGAGGAATGTAGATTTAAAAAATAAAATGGCATTAAACAACTACTTATCAATAATAACCTTAAATGTAAATGGAATAAGTGACCCAATCAATAGACATAGAGTAGCTGGATGAATAAGAAAATAGGACCCATACATATGCTGTTTACAAGAGACCCACCTCTAACAGAAGATACATATAGACTAAAAGTGAAGGTCTGGAAAAAAATATATCATGCAAATGGAAATGAAAAAGAAAGGTGGAGTAGCCTGACCAGTGGTGGTGCAGTGGATAATGTGTCGACCTGGAAACACTGAGGTCGCCAGTTCAAAACCCTGCACTGGTCTGGTCAAGGCACATATGGGAGTTGATGCTTCTAGCTCCTCCCCCCTTTCTCTCTCTCTCTCTCTCTCTCTCTCTCTCTCTCACTGTGTCTCCTCTCTAAAATAAATAAATAAAAAGAAATTAAAAAAAAAGAAAGGTGGAGTAGCAATACTTATACCTGACAAAATGGACTTTAAAACAAAGGCTATAGTAAGGATAAAGAAGGTCACTACATAATGATAAAGGGAGTAATCCAACAGAAAGATATAACCATTAGGAATATCTTTGAACCTAATATAGGGGCACCTAAATATATAAAGCAGACTTTGATGGACATAAAAGGTGAGATCAACAGCAATACTATAATAGTAAGGTATTTCAATGCCCAATAACATCACTGGATAGATCCTCAGAAAAGAAATTAATAAGAAACAGCAGAGTTAAAGAACACACTAGATCAACTGGATTTAATCAATATCTTCAGAACCTTTAACCCTAAAGCAGTAGAATATACATTTTTATCACATGCCCCTGGTACATTCCTTAGCATAAACTACATGTTAAGACACAAAATTAGTCTCAACAAATTTAATAAGTCTGAAATTATATAAAGCATCTTCTCTGATCACAGTAGCATGAAACTAGAAATCAACTACAATAGAAAAACTAAAAAACACTCGAACACTTGGAAACTAAATAGGATGTTTTTAAATAACAAATGGGTTAACAGTGAGATCAAGGAAATAATAAAAAGTTTCTTGAAACAAATGAAAATGAACATACAACAACTCAAAATATATGGGTCACAGCAAAAGCAGTCCTGAGAGGGAAGTACATATCATTACATATCATTAAGAAGCTAGAAAAAGCTCAAATAAACAACTTAACCCTGCATCTAAAAGAACTAGAAAAAGAACAGCAAGTAAAGCCCAAAGGAAATAGAAGAAAGGAAATAATGAAGAACAGAGCAGAAATAAATGACATAGAGGCTAAGGAAACAATTCAGAAGATCAATGAAACGAAGAGCTGGTTCTTTGAAAAGGTAAAAAAGATTGATGAACCTTTAACCAGACTCACCAAGAAAAAAAGAGAGAGGACTCAAATAAATAAAATGAGAAATAAGAGTGGAGAAGTAACAACAAACACAGCAGAAAGAGAAAGGATTGTAAGAAAATACTATGAAGAATGGTATGCCAAAAAATTAGACAACCTTGGTAAAATGAACAAATTCTTTGAAACATATAATCATTCAAAAATCAATCTGGAAGAATCAGAAAACCTAGACAGATTAATTACAACAAATGAGATAGAAACATTTATCAAAAACTCCCAAAAACAAAAGCCCTGGGCCAGATGGCTTCACAGTTGAATTCTACCAAATATTCACAGAAGAACTAACTCATCCTTCTCAAGCTATTTCAAAAAATTCAAGAGGAAGGAACACTACCAAGTTCCTTTTATGAGGCAAGCATAAATCTGATTCCAAAACCAGGCATAGACAACACAAAGAAATAAAACTGTAAGCCAATATCCCTGATGAATTTAGATGCTAACATTCTCAACAAAATATTAGCAAACCTGATCCAGCAATTTATGAAAAAAAAAATCATACATCATAATAAAGTATGATTTATCCTGGGGAGACAAGGCTGGTACAATATTCACAAATCAATCAATGTGATTCATCACATAAAAAAAGGAAGGTTAAAAACCACATGGTAATATCAATAGATGTAGCAAAAGCATTTGATAAAATCCAGCACTCGTTTATGATCAAAATTCTCATCAAAGTGGGAATACCTCAACATGATAAAGACCATCTATAACAAACCCACAGCCAACATCATATTCAATGGACAAAAATTAAAAACAATCCCCTTACGATCAGGAACAAGGCAGGGTGCCGCTTTTCACCATTCTTACTCAACATAATTCTGGAAGTCCTACCTATAGCAATCAGACAAAAAGAAGAAATAAGAGGCATCTATACTGGAAAAGAAGAAGTAAAACTATCAGTATTTGCTGATGACATGATACTGTACATAGAAAACCCTAAAGTTTCAGTTAACAAACTACTGGTCCTGATAAATGAATTCAGCAAGGTGGTAAGATATAAAATTAATATTCAGAAATCAGTGATATTTTTATATACCAACAATGAATGTATGAAAGAAAATATAAGAAAACAATCCCCTTCATTATTGCAACAACAACAAAAAATAAAGTGCCTATGATTAAATTTAACCAAGGAGGTAATATACTTGTACTCAGAAATTATAAAGCATTGATAAAAGAAATCAAGGAAGATACAAACAAGTGGAAGCATAAATCTGATTCCAAAACCAGGCATAGACAACACAAAGAAATAAAACTGTAAGCCAATATCCCTGATGAATTTAGATGCTAACATTCCCAACAAAATATTAGCAAACCTGATCCAGCAATTTATGAAAAAAAAAATCATACATCATAAGAAAGTATGATTTAAGTCTTTATGAATAGAAAATATAAACATCATTAAATGTCTATATTACACACAGCAATTTATAAATTTAGTGCAATTCCATTAAAATACCAATGACATACTTCAAAGATATAGAATACATATTTCAAAAATTTAGATGGAACCAAAAAAGAACATGAATAGCCTCAGCAATCTTGAAAAAGAATAATAAACTAGGTGGTATCACACTTTCTGATATCAAGTTATACTACAAGGCCATTGTACTCAAAACAGCTTGGTACTGGCGTAAAAACAGGCATATAGATCAATGGAACAGAACAGAGAACCCAGAAATAAACCCACACCTTTATGGACAATTGATATTTGACAAAGGAGTTAAGAGCATACAATGGAGTAAAGACAGTCTCTATAACAAATGGTGTTGGGAAAATCGGACAGCTACCGGCAAAAAAAATGAAACTAGACCACCAACTTACACCTTTCACAAAAAATAAACTCAAAATGGATAAAAGACTTTAAGTAAGTCATGAAACCATAATCATTCTAGAAGAAAACATAGGCAGTAAGCTCTTCAATATCTCTCGCAGCAATATATTTGCTGATTTATCTCCATGGGCAAGTGAAATAAAGGACAGGATGAACACATGGGACTGTATCAAACTAAAAAGCTTTTGCATAGCTAAAGACAATAGGAAAAGAATAAAAAGACAAATCACACAATGGGAGAACATATTTGACAATACGTTTATAAATTAAAATTTATAAATAACTTGTAAAACTTTACACCAGGAAGATAAACAATCCAATCAAAAATGAGCAAAAGAAATGAATAGACACTTCTCTAAAAAAGAACATACAGATGGCCAATATGCAGATGAAAAGATGTTCAACATCACTAATCATTAGAGAAATACAAATTAAAACCATTGTGAGATATCACCTCACAGCAATCAGAATAGTTTTCATTAACAAAACAACGCATAATAAGTGCTGGGGAGGATGTGGAGAAAAGGAAACCCTCTTGCATTGCTGATGGGAATGCAGACTGGTGCACCCACTGTGGAAAACAGTATAAAGATTCCTCCAAAAATTAAAAAAAAATCAAACTGCCTTTTGACCCAGGCATCTCACTCTTATGAATATATCCCAAGAACACCAAATCATTTATTCAAAAAGAGAAATGCACCCCCATGTTTATAGCGGCATTGTTTACAATAGCCAAGATATGGAAACAGCCCAAGTTTCTGTCAGTGGATTAAAAAGCAGTGGTACATATATACAATGGCATACTGTGGGGCCATGAAAAAGAAGGAAATTTTACCTTTTCCAACAACATAGATGGACCTGGATACTACTATATTAAGTGAAATAAGCCAGGCAGAGAAAGAAAAATATCATATGACCTCACTCATTTGAGAAATCTAATGAACAATGAGAACTGAGAAAAGAATAGAGACAGCGGTGGGATCAAAGGGACCAGAGGGAAAGGGCTGACAGGATGGGATAATCCTGGAGGGAAGGGGGGAAGGTGCTGCAGGGAGAGAACTAGGGGGATGTTTAGGGGAACAAGGGGAAGGGGATATGCATTCGATATTACACTAGAATCTATGTAAACACAATAAATTAAAATTAATAAGAAAAAAATTGATAAATTATACTTTATACAGTGTGACTCACAATAAGTATCAGGACAACTGCAATGGACTTTTGCAGTGGAGGAGAGAGATTGGGTTCCATTTTGAAAACAACGAGAACATGTGGAAATTTATAGCCAAGGAACAGGGTAGGGACTCATTGGAAGAAATGTAGTCATCACTCGGTGCTCTTGGGGACTGGTTCCAATAGCCCATTGAATACCAAAATCTAATGATGCTTGAGTCCCCTACACAAAATGGTGTAGTATTTGCATATAACTTACACACATTCTCTCATATACTTTAAGTCATCTCTATATTATTTATGTAATACCTAATAAAATGTAAACAGTATGTAACTAGTTGTTACACTGTATTGTTCAGGGAAAAATTACAAGAAAATATGTCTATACATGTTTAGCTACATACATACACAATTATCATAGGCCTAATTGCAGTCATTCATTTCTTTAACAACAGGGATATACAGGTATTGATCGACTTACGACCTATGCAACTTACAACCATTCGACTTTACGACCACAATCGCTAGCCACTACTGCTCCATGTCTGGAGCAGTTATTGTATGTACCTGTATTCTGTATGTTTTGCAAATATTAAACCAGTTGTACTGGTAATGCAGTGTTTTAATTAAACCTGACAAATGTGAAAATAAAAACAAAATGGTGTAGAGATATTACAAATGGCATAAAATAAAGAAAATTATAATATATAACAATAATGAAAGAAAATTATGATAAAATATGACTTAAATATTTTTATAACATCATTTCACAGTACTGTACATATAGCCTACTCAACTTACGACCAAATTGTGTTACGACCAGTCTGTTGGAACCAATTGTGGTCGCAAGTCGAGCACTAGCTGTATTCTGAGAAATGAATTTTTAGGGGATTCATGGTTGTACAAACATTAGAGTGTACTTATACAACTTTGGAGGTATGACCTATTACACACCTAGTTTATATGGTGTATACCTATTGTTTCTAGGCTACAAGATTGTATAGCATGCTACTCCACAAACAGCACAAGATTAAATCAAGCACAGGAGAAAATAATGCCATTATTAAATGTATGGTCTGCTGAAACATTACATAGCATTCTGAGATTTTTTTTTAATTTTTAAATTTTAGAAAATTAACTGTTTTACAGCAAACTTGTAGGTGGAAGAGTACCTACTAAAATGATAAATAGTATAGTATAGTAAACACATAAACCAATAATGTAGTCATTTATTACCATTATTATCAAGTATTATATACTGTACATAATTGTGTGTTATAATTTTGTACACTGAGCAGAGCAGCCAGATTGTTTATACCAGCATCACCACAAACATGTACGCAATGCATTGTGATGTTTTCAAACAGCTACAGTGTCATTAAGTGATAAGAATTTTTCAGTTCCATGTTAATCTTACGGCTCCATTGTCTTTATATGTGGTCCATCGTTAACCAAAATGTGGTTGTGCAGCAAATGACTGTCTTAGTACAGGTCAATAGCAATGCAGCATTTTTTTGGAAAATTTTTGTTAGAGTTGCTTGAATATGAAGATGGGAGTCCTGGGGGTGGGGGATACTCTATTATTATGAAGACACATCAGTACCAAGGGAAGATTCTGATTCAACCTACAAGATACAATATTTCCTGAAGGTAGGGCAAAATGTTGAGATGTCACCTGAGAGATGGTGGAGTATAAGGACCCTGATTCAATATTGAGGGTAGTGAGATATGGAGGAAGAGGGATTCTGGTTAAGCTGACTTCCCAGAATTCTTGCTAAAATTGGGCAATGCAGAGAGGAATGCAACTACTCAAAAGTCAAGGCCTCGCTGAAAAAGAGCTCAGAGGTGCCTGAGTAGTAGTTGTTCAAGAAGAGAATCTTTGTTTCTTGTTAAATTTATCAAGAGTCTTGACAAGGAATCTAGACTGTCTCTGTGCCTCCTCTCTCATTCTTTTGAGAGCTGTCCCACAGGTTAGGCTGAGAGGGTACTTCCCAAGAATGTTGGATTTACATATTATTAAATATAATTGAACAGTTGTTTTTGAGTGGTGCCATCCCATGTTTCTCTGTTATGGGATAACTGATGTTTTTTCTTATCCTTGGTGTTAAAGTAGTTTAGCCAAGCTTTTTAAATATGAAAGGCTTAATGAGTGGTTGAAGTAGAAATTAATACATGTGTGTATTTTGAAAATTCAATAGATTGAGAGATTTGATTACTCTATGCCAATATTTCCCTCCATTTTCTTAAGTATTCATAAACATAAAAAAATCAAAATAAAGAAAGTTCTAAGAGAAAATTAATTAATTAATTAATTGCTCAATCAAGAGTCAAACAGCCTGACCAGTCGGTGGCACAGTGGATGAAGCGTCAGACTGGGATGCGGAAGACCCAGGTTTGAGACCCCAAGCTTGCCAGCTTGAGCACAGGCTCATCTGGTTCGAGCAAAGCTCATCAGCTTGGACCCAAGGTTGCTGGCTCCAGCAAGGAGTTACTCGGTCTGCTGAAGCCCCACGGTCAGGGCATATATGTGAAAGCAATCAATGAACAACTAAGGTGTCACAACAAAAAACTGATGATTGATGCTTCTCACCTCTCTCTGTTCCTGTCTCTCTGTTTCTATCTATCCCTCTCTCTGACTCTCTCTCTGTCCCTGTAAAAAAAAATAATAATAAATAAATAAATAGAGTCAAACATATGCAGTATTTCACAAGAAAAGTGCAAATAGAGCACAGAAAATTAGTCATAAACATTAGCCATGAAATGTTTATAATAACTATAATAATTTTATTTTAATATTAATTGTAGGATCCTAATGTTCAAACAAATTTGGTATAAAGTATAAACTGAATTTTGGATAAAAAGCTATTAATATTTTTTAAATCTGTTTCTTAACCAAGGATTAGCACCATATTTCCCGTCCCCAAAGTTAAATGACCTGACCTTCCATGTTCCTTTAAGACCACATTTTATTTACCTAATGTCTGCTGCTCACTTCTTCCACCCCAATATCAGAGGTGGATTTAACGGCAGGCGCACTTGGCGCACACCCTGGGTCCCAACTTGAAGGCCCCACAAAAACCCAACTTTATGCTTTTTTCTAATGACACCAAGTTTGGGTTCATATGTGCAATTTTAACATTAATAGCACATAATATTTTTTATTTATTTAAAAATATGGTTACAGTGTATTTTTATTTCCCTGTCTCTCTCTCTTTTCTTTAAGGGGCCCAAAATTTTCTTCTGCACCAGGTCCTCAACTGACCTTAATCTGCCTCTGCCCAACATATTGAAAATTTGCACTGTGCTGAATTGTTGGGTCTGCATAGCTATCAAAATAATGTTACCTGAAGACTGAAATCTTATTTTAATATTAAATTGGCAGTGGATGTGTAGGGGCACATTTTGCCATGTTTATGATGGAATACGAAAGGTTTCTATTTTCGCTGGCTTTGATTGATTGCATCTCTTTCTCGTGCACAGCTAATTCAAGTTATTTCTGCCTCTTGAGTATATAATATGAGCCAAAAGTTGCACTGCATCCTCATACTGTTTGCAAACTCTCTAAGTGGTTCTTGCTAGGAACCAACACTCAAGGGGAAAGTTATTCCATGATGTTCAAATACTTGATTCGATTTCATTTCAAAAGAAAGCTTTTTTAAGTTAAAGGTATTAGAGAGGCATATATTGAAATTATTTGTTTATATTTTTATATTTGATTCTTCATTGTCTTTCTCTTTTGGGGCAAGCTTAGATATCTGTATAATATTTAAATATTATGAAAAACTTTTATTTTTGAAAACAGTTTCTGATAATATAAATCTGTAAGATCGCACTCTTCAAAGATGCAGATGATGTTTACATTTCGAGAAAGCCTTGATGAAATGATATAGAAGGGAACAGACCATGTCTTTATCCTCAGGGCTTGGGAAAGGATATCTATTAAAACTAATGTCTGTGATTTAATCAACATGATATGTTATTTCTGAAAAGTATCTGAAGCAAACGACTGTTCACTTCTTCGTTCAAAGAGGCAGGCAAACTTGTGAAATGGTTAAGGTGTATGGGAAGTGAAACTGATGGTATAACTAGAGGATGCAGCATTGCAGGTTTGAATGAAAGTAATCAACAGGTTTTCAACTTTAAAAGCTTTCTGATGCAGAGAAAAATTTTAGAGCATGTACTCTTTCTATCTCCAGATTATATAAATATATTATGAAAAATTATACTCTTTTTAAATGATGAATGTCACATTATTCTGAGACATTTAAGTGAAAAGTTAAAAATAAAGCAGTTCTCAAATCACATCATTTCATTCAAGTTCATTTCATTACAATGTTAAGATGCTCTTATTTATATCAATTAGCCAATGGTAAAAGTGTTTTATTATGTATTTTCTTACTTATAGTTGCAGAGCTTAATCTATGACTATAAGGACTTACTGTAAGTGTTTGCAAATGTAGTTGTTGATTTTTTTTTTTCCCTCAGTGACTTAGGGGTGGTGGCTATATTATGACCTTTAGTTAGCTTAATTAGGCAAATTTAGCATGAACTGAAATTTGTATAGCCAAACAAAAACAAATAAATGTAAGGATGGAGGAGAACCAGGATAGGCTGAGTGTATACTATAATATTCCATCCATGTAGTGAGAGCAAGGGAGATACATGAGTTTGCATTTTCTCATTTGTTTATTACCATAATAGCTATCCATACTTGACTAGAATAAATAGTCCCATGGGCCCATGAGACTGATATTTTTTTACTTTCTATTTATATTGTCAATTTCTTTTTTTATTTTTCAATCTATCAATTTGAGCTCATGCACTAGAGTGACATAGTTTGTTTTTGTACTTTTATGCACCTTTGGGTTTGTTCAAACCTTGCTTGAGTTCTATAGTGACAGCTGCTCACACACTGGGGAAGGGAATTCAATGATTCATGAATGTGCACAGAAGAGAGCAAAGCCTATGTTTGTTCTCAAAGCTAGCACAAAGATTCCACTTTCAATAACATAGAAATTTGAATGTCAAACAGGTTCTCATCTTTCATTTTATTGAAGTCCATAAACAAACATTATATACAGTCACATATATTATATGGAAAGTTAAAAAAGTAATTGCATATCTTATATGCTAGTGACACTTCTTTTAATCTAATCTATTTTAAGAACCAATATTAAGTCAAATTCCAAGACATTTTTAAAATAACCTTTTATTGTTTTCAATTTAACAAAATAAAAGTGTGTGCATTAAAGAAAACTTAGATCACGCTATACGCAGGACGTGTGGAGCCGAGGCGGCCGGCGGAGGGAAGCGTCTCATTGGGACATTGTGCAGGGCTGGCCCTGCACCCCTGAGAAAACCGTCTTGCGAGGCGGAGCGGAGCTTTTTCTGCTGCCGCCGCCCTCTTCGCCCTGGTAGCTCTCCCGGGATTCTCAGATTTCCCCGGGGTCGGGTGCCCGAAGAGGTGCGCTGGGCGTCCTTCTGCTCTGCCTCCTGCGCCCGCGCCGCGAGCGGCCTCCGGGACCTCGCCCGGCATGGCGGGCTGAGCAGGCACCCCGCGTGTGGGATCCCAACCCTTTGCTCCAATGCCCCGACAAGAAGAGTTGAGTGGGCACCGGTGGTTGGAGCTGTGGAGGTGTCCCCCGGTGGCCATTGTGGCCGGAACACTGGTCACTGTTTAATGTCTGCAGGTTGCAAGGCCTTGTGTGATTCTGGGGGGAGCAAGATGGCGACGGAGTAGGCGGACGTACCAACTTCCAACTCCCAGAACCAAAGTGGATTACAACTCAATTTTAAGAACCATCACCTGGATAAACCAACTTTGAACAAAACTAAGTGGACTCTTCAACCAAGGAACACAGAAGAAGACACATTGAGACTGGTAGGAATAGGGAAAACGCGAAGAGGGCTTCCCAGCTCCCTGGAGCAAACGGCAGCCCGGAGAGACCCGTGTGGCGGGAGGAGAGTTTGGCGGAGAGGGAGGGACCTGGGTCCCAGGAACCAAGCCCCAGCCTGCAGTCCTAGAGCCTAGAAGAGGCGTTTAGACAGTTCTGAGCTGTGAAACAAGTGAGGGAGCTCCCAGGCCTACAGAGTGTAGTATTAGGGCCCTTCCTACTCTGCTGAGGGCTGCTTAAGATTTTGGGGCTGCAGGACGCTGAAAGGCGGTTCTGTCGGCGTGGGCAGAGGCCAAGCCGGTGGGAGATCCGTCTAGCCCAGAGGGTCGGAGGGGACGCGCGAGAGCAGTCCGGAAGCTGCGGGCCCACCTTTAATCCCACTTACGGGGACAAAGCGGGAGGCCAGGAACAGGCAGGCCCTGCGCAAGCCGGCCCTGACTGTGGGGACCGGGCTAGGACCAGGGACGGGCAGGGGCTCGGGCTGAGCTGATGCTACCAGCTCCCCACCCCCCCGGGCTGGAGAAACCGTGGTTGGCCAGTATAAGTGCCCGAGCGGGCTCCAAGCACGGGAACCGGGTGGACCCGGAGACAAGTTGAGGCTCGCAGCTGAGCCCACACTAATATCCCCATCCGGCCGGAGAAACCGCGGATAGCATTCATACGTGCACGAGCGGGCTCCGAACACGGGGGCGGGGTAGAGTCCGGGATGAGCAGAAGTACGCAGCTGAGCGGAAGCCAACAAAGCCAACAAACATGCCCGCCCCAATAAACCTTGGTTTCCGACCCTGCGCAGAAGGGACCTGGCCTCGAGGGCGGGGCTAAAGCTACAGACGGGCAAAAGCTTACAGCTGAGAGCACGTCAAAAGCCCCGCCTAACCCGCGGAACTGTAGCGAGCAGGCTCCGACTGCTGGTTCTGGGTGGAAGTCCGGACATAGGCTGGGTCCGCAGCTAAGGAAAGGTGCTCACCTCTACCCTTGGTGCTAATCTTGAGGCTTCAGTGACAGCCCCTCCCATGGAGGAGAGGCAGAAATCACAGCAAAAGCCACAGTGGGCCGGCGCTGGCAACGCTCATACCCAACCACCCTAGGCACCGGCAGAGGGGGTGGGGGGCCTGCAGATAGACCACACCTAGAGAACACAAAGGCAACACCTACTGGACTCCACTGGCCACAACATGCTTATACACAGAAAAAATGGGCAGGCAGAGGAATGCAAACCAAATGAATCAAGAGAAATCCCCTAAGAAGGACCTGAATGAACCAGATATAACCAAATTACCAGAAGCAGAATTTAGAATAATGATAGTTAGGATGTTCAAAGAAATTAGAGCAACAATGGATAGTCATTATGAACACCTAAATAAAGAGATAACAAGTATAAAAAATGAAATTGAAATAATAAAAAAGAATCAGACAGAAATGACCAATACAGTATCAGAACTGAAGACCACAATGGAAGGAATTAAAAGCAGGATGGATGACGCTGAGGATCGAATAAGCGAGTTAGAGGACACAATAAACAAAGGCACAGAAGCAGAGAAGAAAAAGGAAAAGAGACTTAAAAAATGTGAGGAAACTCTAAGGGAGCTTTGTGACAACATGAAGAGAAACAACATTCGCATCATAGGGGTGCCTGAAGAAGAGGAAAGAGGACAGAAAATGGAAACTTTGTTCAATCAAATCATAGCAGAAAACTTTCCTAAATTAAGGCTGGGAAACACTCCACACATTCAAGAAGCACACAGAACTCCATTAAAGAGAAACCCAAAAAGATCTACACCAAGACACATCATAGTTAAAATACCAAGGCTAATGGATAAAGAAAAAATTTTAAAAGCGGCTAGAGAAAAAAAGGCTATCACCTACAAAGGAGCCCCCATAAGGATGACATCGGACTTCTCAACAGAAACACTTGAGGCCAGAAGGGAATGGCAAGAAATAATCAAAGTAATGCAGAACAAGAACCTACAACCAAGACTACTTTATCCAGCAAGGCTAACGTTTAAAATTGAAGGAGAAATAAAGAGCTTCCCAGAAAAAGAAAGCCTCAAGGAATTCATAAAAAACAAACCAATTCTGCAAGAGATAGTAAGGGGCCTCTTGTGAACAGTTTAAAGGGAGGAATGAATAGAGCAAAAGAAGAACACAGCTTTAAAGAATAAAATGGCAATAAACAACTACATATCAATAATAACCTTAAATGTAAATGGATTAAATGATCCAATCAAAAGACATAGGGTAGCTGCATGGATAAAGAAACAGGACCCATACATATGCTGTCTACAAGAGACACACCTTAAAACAAAAGATGCTCATAGACTGAAGGTAAAAGGATGGAAAAAAATATTTCATGCTAATGGAAATGAAAAAAAAGCAGGGGTAGCAATACTTATATCAGACAAAATGGACTTTAAAACAAAGGATGTAGTAAGAGATAAAGGAGGACACTACATAATGATAAACGGAACAATTCAACAGGAAGATATAACTATTGTAAATATCTATGCACCAAATATAGGAGCCCCGACATACATAAAGCAGACTTTGATGGATATAAAGGGTGAGATTAACAGCAATACTATCATAGTAGGGGATTTCAATACCCCTCTAACAACACTGGATAGATCCTCAAGAAAGAAAATTAATAAAGAAACAGCAGACTTAAAGGATACACTAGATCAACTTGATTTAATAGATATCTTCAGAACTTTTCACCCTAAAGCAGTAGAATATACATTCTTCTCAAGCGCTCATGGTACGTTTTCTAGGATAGACCACATGTTAGGACATAAAAATGGTCTCAATAAATTTAAGAAGATTGAAATCATATCAAGCATTTTCTCTGATCACAACGGCATGACACTAGGAATTAACCACAAAAGAAAAACTGAAAAATACTCAAACACTTGGAAACTAAATAGCATGTTATTAAATAATGAATGGATTAACAATGAGATCAAAGAAGAAATAAAAAAGTTTCTAGAAACAAATGATAATGAGCATACATCAACTCAAAATTTATGGGACACAGCAAAGCAGTTCTGAGAGGGAAGTTTATTGCACTACAGGCATATCATAAGAAGCTAGAAAAAGCTCAAATAAGCAACCTAACCCTGCATCTAAAAGAACTAGAAAAACAACAACAAATAAAACCCAAGACAAGTAGAAGGAAGGAAATAATAAAAGTCAGAGCAGAAATAAATGACATAGAGGCTAAGGGAACAATACAGAGGATCAATGAAACAAGAAGCTGGTTCTTTGAAAAGGTAAACAAGATTGATGAACCTTTAACTAGACTCACCAAAAAAAAAAGAGAGAGGACTCAAATAAATAAAATTAGAAAGGACAGTGGAGAAATAACAACTGACACAACAGAAATACAAAACATTGTAAGAAAATACTATGAAGAAGTATATGCCAAAAAATTAGACAATCTTGGTGAAATGGACAAATTTCTTGAATCATATAACCTTCCAAAAATCAATCTGGAAGAATCAGAACACCTAAACAGACCAATTACAGCAAATGAGATCGAAACAGTTATCAAAAAACTCCCAAGAAAGAAAAGTCCTGGGCCTGATGGCTTCACAAGTGAATTCTATCAAAAATTCAAAGAAGAACTAACTCCTATGCTCCTCAAGCTATTTCAAAAAATTCAAGAGGAAGGAAGACTTCCAAACTCCTTTTATGAGGCGAGCATAATTCTGATCCCAAAACCGGGCAAAGACAACACAAAGAAAGAAAATTATAGGCCTATATCCCTGATGAATTTAGACGCTAAAATTGTCAACAAAATATTAGCCAACTGGATCTAGCAATATATGAAAAAAATCATACACCATGATCAAATGGGATTTATTCTGGAGAGGCAAGGCTGGTTCAATATTCGCAAATCAAACAATGTGATTCATCACATAAACAAATGGAAGGACAAAAATCACATGATAATTTCAATAGATGCAGAAAAGGCATTTGATAAAATCCAGCACCCATTCATGCTCAAAACTCTCAGTAAAATGGGAATACAGGAATCATTTCTTAACATGATAAAGGCCATCTACGACAAACCCACAGCAAACATCATACTAAATGGACAAAAATTAAAAGCAATCCCCTTAAGATCAGGAACCAGGCAGGGATGCCCCCTTTCACCACTCTTATTCAACATAGTTCTGGAAGTCCTAGCTACAGCAATCAGACAAAAAGAAGGAATAAAAGACATCCAAATTGGAAAAAAAGAAGTAAAACTGTCACTATTTGCAGATGATATGATATTGTATATTGAAAAACCCTAAAGTCTCAGTCAAAAAACTACTGGACCTTATAAATGATTTCAGTAAGGTGGCAGGATATAAAATTAATACTCAGAAATCAGAGGCATTTCTATATACCAACAATGAACTGTCAGCAAGAGAAATTAAGGAAACAATCCCCTTCACTATTGCAGCCAAAAAAATAAAGTACCTAGGAGTAAATTTAACCAAGGAGGTTAAGGACTTGTACTCGGAAAATTATAGAACATTGATAAAAGAAATCAAGGAAGATACAAACAAGTGGAAGCATATACCGTGCTCATGGCTAGGAAGAATAAACATCATTAAAATGTCTATATTACCCAAAGCAATTTATAAATTCAATGCAATACCAATTAAAATACCAATGACATACTTCAAAGATATAGAACACATATTCCAAAAATTTATATGGAACCAAAAAAGAACACGAATAACCTCAGCAATCTTAAAAAGAAAAAATAAAGCAGGAGGTATCACTCTTCCAGATATCAAGGTTTACTATAAGGCCATTATACCCAAGACAGCCTGGTACTGGCATAAGAACAGGCACATAGATCAATGGAACAGAACAGAGGACCCAGAAATAAACCCACAGCTTTATGGACAACTGATATTTGACAAAGGAGGAAAGCACATACAATGGAGTAAAGACAGCCTCTTTAACAAATGGTGTTGGGAAAATTGGACATCTACCTGCAAAAAAATGAAACTAGACCATCAACTTACACCATTCACAAAAACAAACTCAAATTGGATAAAAGACTTAAATGTAAGCCGTGAAACCATAAGCATCTTAGAAGAATACATAGGCAGCAAGCTCTCCGACATCTGTAGCAGCGGTATATTTGCCGATTTATCTCCACGGGCAACTGAAATAAAAGGCAAGATAAACAAATGGGACTATATCAAACTAAAAAGTTTTTGCACATCTAAAGACAATAGGAACAGAATAAAAAGACAAACCACACAATGGAGAACATATTCGACAGCATATCTGATAAGGGGTTAATAACTAAAATTTATAAAGAACTTATAAAACGCAACACCAGGAAGACAAACAACCCAATCAAAAAATGGGCAAAAGAAATGAATAGAAATTTCTCCAAAGAGGACATACAGATGGCGAATAGGCATATGAAAAAATGCTCAACATCACTAATCATTAGGAAATGCAAATTAAAACCACAATGAGATATCACCTCACACCAGTCAGAATGGCACTTATCAGCAAAACAACACAGAATAAGTGCTGGCGAGGATGTGGAGAAAAGGGAACCCTCCTGCACAGCTGGTGGAAATGCAGACTGGTGCAGCCACTGTGGAAAACAGTTTGGAGATTCCTCAGAAAATTAAAAATCGAACTGCCTTTTGACCCAGCTATCCCACTTTTAGGAATATACCTTAAGAACACCATAACACTGTTCGAAAAGAAGAAATGCGCCCCCATGTTCGTGGCAGCATTGTTCACAATTGCGAAGATCTGGAACCAGCCCTAGTGTCCGTCAGAAGACGAGTGGATTAAAAAACTATGGTACATATATACTATGTAATACTACTCAGCCATAAGAAATGATGACATCGGATCATTTACAACAAAATAGATGGACCTTGATAACATTTTACAGAGTAAAATAAGTAAATCATAAAAAAAGAAAAACTGAGAACAGCACGATTACATATATAGGTGGGACATGAAAGTGAGGGTATGAGACATGGACAAGAGAGTGGTGGTTATGGGATGGGGGGAGGGAGGGATGAGTGGGATAGGGAGGGGGGGAGGGACACAGGGAAAACCAGATTGAAGGTGACAGAGGACAATTTGACTTTTGGTGATGGGTATGCAACACAATTGAATGATAAGATAACCTGGAGATGGTTTCATTGTACATATGTACCCTGATTTATTGGTGTCACCCCATTAGAATTAATAATAATAAAATATATATTGAAAAAAAAAAAGAAAAAAAGAAAACTTAGATCCTATATACCATGCAAGAAGGGAAAAAGCAGTAGTTCAATTACTCATTCCACATTAAAACAAATATATATATATAATTATATCTCATATTAATACATTTTATATAGAGATACATTTTTAAAGATATATGTATAGAATACATGTAATATATATTACATGCCATAAACATATAATATACAAACTAATTAATCATAACAGGGTGGGCATCTTTCCATCTGAAGTTGCTATAGTTAATCAACATTCTCCTCCTCTTCTTCTTCTTCTTCTTCCTCTTCCTCTTCTTCTTCTTCTCCTTCTTCTTCTCTTTCTCATTCTTCTTCTTCTTCTTCTTCTTCTTAAATAATGGAAATAAAAATAAAAACTAGAAGAGAGTAAGCTGGGAAACTGGTTTGAAATATTTTAATTTCTTCTAATAAAAAATACTGATTTGACTATAACCTTTCAAACATTTTATGAGGGGTAAAAATGATAAAGGAGAGATAACCAAAGTCTATATATGTCTGTCCTTGTTCTAAGAACTCAGTTTCCACTGTCATAAATATAACTGCCTCTTGACCTCTCTAACTTTATCACTCTATCTCAAACTTTATATATATATATATATATAAAATATAACTCTTAATTTTTCTCTCACAATACCAAAATGCTTGTATAATATTATCTACTTTAATAATATCACCTAAATTTTTTTTAAAAAAACTATAACATCACCTTCCACATAGCTGTTCAACCCCAACTTACCTATTTGCTGAACTCTTACTTTCAATGATTTCTTATATTATTTAAAATAAAATTCAGCCTGAAAGGTAATGTTGCAGTTAATAGAGCCTCAACCTGGGTTGCTGAGGTTCCAGGTTCAAGACTCGAGGTTACTGGCTTGAGAGTGGACTCATTCCACTTGAGTGCGAGCTCATCAGCTTGAGTGAAGGGTCACTGGCTTGACTGCGGGATCGTAGACATGATCCCATTGTTACTGACTCAAGCAAGGGGTCATTTGCTCAGCTTGAGTCCCCGGGTAAGGCACGTGTAAGGAGCAGTCAAAGAATAACTAAAGTGATGCAACTACAAGTTGGTTCTTCTCTTTTCTCCCTTTCTCACTCTATCTCACTAAAAGATAAAAAAATTGAATTCAAATTTTTCATTTGCCTTTCTAAACACTGCATGACTTGGCTCTTTCTTACCTTTGCTAATTTATCTGAGGTCACATCTTTCTCAATCACCATTCTCATTCAAATTTCTGAAGCATGGGATACATTCAGGACCAGCTATATTATTTGTAAGGCCTATGAAGAATTAAACTGCAGGGCTATCATTAAAAAAATCATTAAGAATACAAAAAGCAACAGAGAATTAAATCAAACACACTTTTCTGAGCATGGGCCTTGTACAACCGTACAAGTTGAATGCCTGTGAACCTGGATTTTTATCTTGTGTGTACTTGAATATAATTTCTTAAGCTTTGAACTATACCTACCCTTCATTTCTTCTTTCCCACTACCACTGCTGCTCTTTCTGATCTTTTAAGTTTCACTTTGAAAATGGCATTTCCTCAGACAGGCTTTTCTAACCATCTCACGTACAGTGGAGTCTTCCCCCATAACCGCATCATATTCTTTTATTTTCTATCACAGAATGTTTTTCATTTATTTTACAGCAATTGTCATTATTTAAAGTGATGTATGCTTTTATTTGAACTATCAAGTATATTATGATGATGTGATAATAATCACTGACTCATGTACAAATGACCCAAAACAAATAATAATGAATTTATAATAAAAAATAGTTACTGTGAAAATAATTTGTGTTAACTAATTTTTTAGATGATATTTCTACCTCAATATTCTTTTGGGTCTATATGGAAGAAACATGCCTTCAGCTCTTAGTCAGTTGCACTCCATAATAGAAGGCCTTGGGTTAGTAAACTAAATTAATAAATATCTTTTTTTATTCATAATTTTATAAGGATCTTTGGCAGTGCTAAAATGAATTCAAACATATTTAAAGATAAACTCAAAACATAGTAGATTTTAAAGAATTGGAAAGTCAATACTATTAAAAATTAAAATTAGACATTTTACAATAAGCACAAATTTTACATATGTAGATAAACTAGATTATATAAATGTTCTTTTCTGACAAGAAGCATATATATTCTTCTATAGAAATTTCTTTTCTGCAAAGTCAGCATGAAAACTGTCCAGTTTATAAGATACAGTATGACTTCATGAACAATATGTAAGATACAACAAAGAGTAACTTTAATTTTAACTTTAAAAACACATTTACAATTATTATTAACATGTAATATTCCTCCTTTAATAATCTAAGGTGTGAAAATATATTAAATTTAAATTTTTTTATTAAATTAAAAATAATTCATGTTTCCAGGAAGAACTGAGATAATGACATCGATTTTTAATTTCCTTTAGTGGTTCAGTTTAGGATTTGAAAATGGAGATCTAGAAAATTGCTTTAGTTCCATTAGTTTCCTTCTCTCCAACATAAGCTTATAGATAATTATTACTCACTAAATAATTAATAATATATGCTATGGATACCAAACCCATGAAAAGTTTTTGATTATTTTTCTATTAGCGTTTCTGAATTGGAATTTTATCTTTGTCCTGAGAGTAAACATTATGGTATATTCATGAAAATGCAGAGATCATTAGATGAAGAGTATAAAAATATTTTTGTATCTCTAGCTCTATGGATTCTTTGGGAAATATGTATCATTCACACTGGCTGGGTGTTCAGTTGGCTAGAGCATCATCCTGATTGATACTCTAAGGCTGCAGGTTCAGTACTCAGGTGGGCACACACAGGAATCAACCAATGAATACATAAAGGAGTGGAACAATAACCTATGTGTTTCTCTCTCTTTCCCTTTCCTTCTCTCTAATACATAAATAATTTCTTTATAGTTAAAGTATGCATCATTCAATTAATTCTGCCACTTAAATTTATTACCACCAAAACAAAACCCTGTAACTCCATGAAGAGAAGAGATGACATTTTGGCTATTAACTATTAAATTGTATCAGCTATTAAGCACTAGTTTTTAAAAAGATGTAATCAAAAGACAAACATTTCATTTCAAGTTAGATAGAGAAGCTTTCTCCAAATAGCTGACTTAAATATATGCAGTTCAATGATTTTGCCACCAATTTTCTTATTGCTTTTGAAGTATTTGTACCATAATTTTGTTGTTTTGGAAATTGGCATATGAGGTCATTATTTTTGGAATTGAACAGTTGGGTTTGAGTTTTGTTTTTGCTACATACTTGTTGTCACCATAGCCAGGTAATTTAGTTTCTGTAAATTTCAGTATTTTAAGTGGAACAGCCTTATAAGTTCATGACTGCATAGCTGACAGGGTGATTGTAAGAACCAAATAACATAATAAACATATAATCTTTTGTCACATGTATATGTTAGTGCTATTGTTGGTGGTAGTATCATGCCTAATGATTCCTAAGAGTCTAGAAACATAGATGAAAAGGTTTATTGCTTTTGGTTCAATGTAATATTTTCATTATGTAAGTACGTTTTGTCCAAATTCTGGCTTTTTATTTCTCCTTACTTGTTCTTTATTGCTTTTTGCATCCTGTCCATCTTATATCACTGGTCATTTTCTGTACTGGAAGTTTGGAAATATCCCAGATTATATCATTATATAGGTTCAAAAAGACTTTGAAGATAGCTATTTTTTTTGGATGTGGACAATTGCATTGATTTCTTATATGTTGCATAGGAATAGATACCTGGAGACACATATTGTTAACTTACTGATATAGCTTGCAGTTGCAGGTGGTGGTTTACACAATTTAACATCATTTTCAATTCTCAAAGCACTTCCTTGATGTGAGTGAATTCTACATTCTATTCCATCTTGTTTCACTTTTTGCAAACTGGTTGCATTTTACTTAATAAAAGTGTTCTGATTAACCTACATTGTTGACAACTTTTAACTCCATTTAGATTTCATTCTGTATTGCTTTGTTTTTCCTAAGTAAATGATGGGCAATTTTCTTATATATTGGACTTGAAATGAAGTTCTTTTCCGAAATTATGTTTCTCTTTTTTTGAAACAAAAATAACTAACTAAATAAATAAACAAATAATAGAAAATAATTGGGAAATTATACCATTTTTGGTTAGTTTCTTATATTTCTTTATTAGCAAATGAAAATAAATGAGTGATTATCAAGATCATTTTCCTTTGAAATCTTTAGAGATAAAATGAATTGTGTCATTCACATAACATGTTTGCCTAAAAAAGAAATAAAGATATTCTTTTTGTATTTTTCACTTCACTAGTAAACCTACATTCTTTGACTATATGACTGCTATTATATAAATTTATTTTAAGAAACTTAGCAAGAATTAACATGTAGATTCACATACATATGCTCATTGCAATATCATTTATAATAAGGTAAATTGAAAACAAATTTAATAGACCACATTGGGGAAATAATTTGACTATAGAAGTCATATAACTTAATATAATATTTCTTTGAAAAATGTACTCATTGGTCCTTGGTATAAAGGCTAAAAGTTATAAAATTATTTATTCAGTATGATTCAAATATGGAAAGTATAATATATATGAGAGCCTAGAAGAAAATAAAACAATACTAGAGATGGATACCATCAGAAAGTGACAATACTATACATTTTTATATTTTCTCAATTTCTATTATAAATGTGTGAGAGTTTAAAATTAATTAAAGTACAATATATAGTAAGGGTAGTAGTTTTTCTCTTGTATGTTATCTTTTTTCAAAGACAATAATTCCTACAAAAACACAAGAACACTTCTCTTGTATGTTATGATACGTTTTTTTCAATGACAAAATTATAATTAAGATAGGTGCTATTCTGATTTTTTTACATTCCTTTACTATCTCATAAACATATATCACAGAGAATCAGTGTGTACTGAAACCAAAACACTAGGCAATTTTAGTCTCCAGTATAGATTATTAACTAAGCAAGTCCTTATGATATTCCTTACAGTCACACATTGCTATCCAAATGTTGAACGACCCATGGCAAATAATAAATGAGTAGCAGAGTTAAGCCTCTTGATATTCAAATTGGAATAGGTTTGCATTACCTTCCAAGTGCAGTTGTGTATATAATACATCAATTGTACTTTAGTCATACTAGATAAAAGGTACACTTAGAAACACTACAGTACCAATATGAGGCAAATTGGATTTAAGTAGTTGTGTATTTGTTTACTTAGTCTTTCATTCTTCTAAAAAACATGCATATCCTCTGCTCCTTCAACTATGATATACATGGGAAGTGGAGCCTGTATTTCTTCTGTCTACACTGTTTTCATTATTAATCCAGCAAAATATTCTCTGTTTATTATTTTCCTCATATTCCATATGTAATTTATTTAATATGAGTTTTATTGTCAGTTTCATTTTTAATGCAAGTAAGATAAAATGGATAACCACATTTATTTAATTTGATTTTTAGAGCTAATATTATTTTGTTAAAAGAACTGAACAAGAAATCTGATCTTGAAAAATGATCTTTTCTTAAAATTTATTTTATTGATTTTAGAGAGAGGAAGGGAGAGAGAGAGAGACAGAAACACCCATCTGTTTCTGTATGTGCCCTGACTGGGGATCGAACCAGCAATCTTTGCATATCAGGTTGATGCTCTTATCCAATTGAGCTATAAAGCGAGGGTGAAAAAATGATCTTTGTAGACTTTCAACTACATTATTACATTTTTATTCTTTCTTTTATTTAAAATCTATTTATTGAGAATGTTTTATGTGTCTGGCACTCTCATATGATGATTGATATGCCAAATAGTTATTTGTCTGCTGAAGGGTCTCTATGGTCCAGTGGAGGTGAACCTGTTAATGATACATGCACTGCCATCTTTGTTTCCCTTTACATAATTACCTTAAGAAGATTTTATATCCACTTTCGAGATAAATTATTATCATTTCTGGGTCAAAAGAAAGAAAACAGATGATTCTACACATGTCTAGAAAAGGATTCTTATCACCCACATCTGTCTTTTGGAGGACCACTATATTTCAACAGCATATGGTAAATGAAATATAAAAATTCTGAATGTGGGTCCTGAATAAGTAGATAAGTGAAATTTATTGTTTTAAACACAAGAGAAAATACTATAATAAAAGCCATTATTCCCACTATTGTGAATATTCTAGGTAAACAATAACACATATCTAGTACCTTAAGATGCTGAGAATTATCACTAAACATTGTTTGAAAAAAATTCTTTGTCTTTGGTGGGGAAAGGCATATGCAGTTAGCATCTGATCAGAAAAACTATTATTTTGATAAGTACTCAGAGCAATCAAATGTATTGGTTTTTTTTTTTTTTTTTTTGAAAGGACATATATATATATATATTTTAAAGGGACAGAGAGAGAGAGAGAGGGATAGATAGGGACAGACAGACAGGAATGAAGAGATATGAGAAGCATCAATCATTAGTTTTTTGTTGCGACACCTTAGTTGTTCATTGATTGCTTTCTCACATGTGCCTTGACTGTGGGCCTTCAGCAAACCAAGCAACACCTTGCTGGAGCCAGCGACCTTGGATCCAAGCTGGTGAGTTTTTTGCTCAAGCCAGATGAGCTCGCGCTCAAGCTGGCGACCTTGGGGTCTTGAACCTGGGTCCTCCACATCCCAGTTTGACACTCCATCCACTGCGCCACCAACCTGGTCAGGCCAAATGTATCTTTTTTTGAAAAAAAGAAACCATACAACTCAATCTTTAATTATTATTATTATTATTATTATTATTATTATTTATTTTTCTGAAGTGAGAAGCGGGGAGGCAAACAGACAGACTCCCGCATGTGCCTGACCAGGATCCACCCGACATGCCCACAATGGGGTGATGCTCTGCCCACCTGGGGTGTTGCTCCATTGCAACTAGAACCATTCTAGCACCTGAGGCAGAGGTCATGGAGCCATCCTCAATGCCCGGGCCAACTTTGCTCCAATGGAGCCTTGGCTGTGGGAGGGGAAGAGAGAGATAGAGAGGAATTAAAGGGGAAAGCTGGAGAAGCAGATGGCCGCTGCTTTTGTGTGCCCTGGCCGGGAATCAAACCTGGGACTTCCAAACACTGGGCTGACACTCTACCACTGAGCAAACCAGCCAGGGCTTCCAATTTTTAAAATTTATTTATTTATTTATTTTAGATATTATTGATTGATTTTTGGAGAGACGGGAAAGAGAGAGAGAGATAAGGAAAGTTAAAAAGAGGAGGGAGAAATAGGGAGCATTGACTCATAGTAGTTGCTTCTTGAATGTGCTCTGACCAGGCAAACCCAGGGATTCGAACAGGTGACCTCAGCATTCCAGATTGATGCTTTATCTGCTGTTCCACCACAGATCTGGCAATTTATCTTATATTTATATATATTTAAGTACTCTATTAAACAGGGTTTCTTTTCTCCATTGTGCATTTTGGCTCCTTTATCAAATTTTATTTAACCATATATATGTGGTTTATTTCTGGGCTCTCAGTTCTACATACATTTATCTGTATGTCTGTTTTTCTGCTAATACAATGCTGTTTTGATTATTGTGGCTCTATAGTAGTGTGATAGTTCGGCTTCATTCTTTTTCCTCAGGATTGCTTTGTCTTTTTGAGTTTTTTTATGGTTCTATACAAACCTGGTGATTTTTGTTCTATTTCTTTAAAAAATGACATTGGGATTTTGATGGGAATTGCATTAAATTTGTATATTGTTTTGGATAATATGTTTATTTTAACTAGGGTATGTTGATTCTTAGAATCCATGAACATGGAATATTCTTCCATTTCATTGTTTCTGTTTGTTTGTTTGTTTGTTTTGTTTTTTGTGCCGGGGACAGAGAGAGAGAAAGACAGAGAGAAGGACAGATAGGGACAGACAGACAGAAAAGGAGAGAGATAAGAAGCGCCAGCTTTTTGTTGCCACTCCTTAGTTGTTGATTGATTGCTTTCTCATACGTGCCTCGAGCAGGAGGCTACAGCAGTGCGAGTGACCCCTTGCTCAAGCCTGTGACTTTGGACTCAAGCCAGTGACCATGGAGTCATGTCCATGATCCCACGGGCAAGCCAGCGACCCCATGCTCAAGTTGGCGAGTCTGTGCTCAAGCCCAATGAGCCCATGCTAAAGCCAGCAACCTCGGGGTTTCAAACCTGGGTCCTCTGTGTCCCACTCTGATGCTCTATTCATTGTGCCACCACCTGATCAGGTTCATTGTGTGTTTTTCAATTTATTTCAATAATTTTTTGTACTTTTCAGTATATAGATCCTTCACATCCTCTGTTAAGTTTATTTCTAGATATATTTTTTGTTGTTGTTGTTACAGTTGTAAAAGGTATTGTTTGTTTTTTTCTGAGGTTTTTTTTTCCTGAAGTTTCATCATAGGCATATAGGAAAGCAGTAGACTTTGTATAGGGCTTTTGTACCCTGCAAGTTTACTATATTGGTTTATTGTTTTTAATAATTTTTTAGTGGAGTCTTTGGGGTTTTCTATATGCAGGATCATATCACCAGCAAAAAGTGATGCCTTTACCTCTTCTTTCCCAATATGGATGCTTTTTATTTCTTTTTCTTTACAAAGATAAAAGTGAAGTGGTTACCAGAGGGAGAGGGATGTGGGAGAGGTGTGGGAGAAGCGATTAAAGAGAGACAAATATAAGGTGGCAGAAAATGATTTGACTTTGGGTGATGGGTATACAACATGATTAACAGTTCAAATGCTATAGAAACGTTCACTTGAAATCTATATACTTTTATTGATCAATGTCACCCTGTTAAATATAATTTTCTAAATAAATTTTAAAGAATGATTCTCTATAATTAATCCAAAATCATCTAGAAAGTATACTTACGCTAAGTTCAGCAAAGAATTCAGTATTTTGGCTCTGGTCTGTTGGCTCAGTGATAGAGCTTCGGTTCAGTGTGTGGAAGTTCTGGGTTCATTTCCTGGTCAGAGAACAAGGGAAAGGCACCCATCTGGTTCTCCACCCTTCCCCCTCTCCTTCTCTCTCTCTCTCTCTCTCTCTCTCTCTCTCTCTCTCTCTCTCTCTCTCTTCCCCTATTTCGCCAAGTCTTCATTGTAGCTAAGTTGGCCTGGGCCCTGAGGATGGCTCCATGGCCTCCACCTCAGGTGCTAGAATGGCTCTGGTTGCAATGGCGCAACACCCCTGATGGGCCAAGCATCGCCCCCTAGTGGGTATGCTAGGTACATCCTGGTTGGGTGCATGCAGGAGTCTGTCTGGTGCCTCATTGCTTCTCTCTTCAGCAAAATCCAAAGATAAAAAAAGGAATTCAATATTTTGAATTTCAGAAATTATTTTAATAAGCAAGCACACACATTTTATTATTTGTAATTTCTCTTTTAAGAACTCCCAGTCTTTGATTTGATAAGAAAGAGGAAGATATGCTATATTGACAATTTAATAATGTCTTGCACTCTGTTTTTTTATGAAAGATCATGTATAAGTATATATGTGTGTGTTTTATTATTTGTACTGATAAATTTGCTGTTCAAACCATTAGTAATTTTAGTCCAGATCCAACAACTGTTTTGATTATTGAATTATCTTTGTATTCAGTGATTCTAAAAATATTGTTTCATGAATGGATAAATGTACATTCGTCTTTGGTTAAGTAATCATGTTGCCAACCCTCAGTCATTATCCAAGTGGTGACACTTGTTCATTCCTCAGTATGTAATGTCTTATATCAGAGTTCTAAAACACTGTTTTTGAATTTAGTAAAAAAATAGTTATACTCTTTTAAAATTTTTTAACATTTTGTAAAGAACTATCAAAGTTATAGAATTTGAAACGTCCTATCTCCCAAGAAACAGTCAATCTTGCAGGAAAAATAAGATTAACATACATAAATAAGATTCAAAGTTTCTTATGACCTATAAATACTATATGATAACAAAGTTATTTGAATTGTGTATGTAAGAAATAAAAAGTCTGGAATAGTAAAGAAATTTAGTTGAAGGGCAAAGGTTATGAGTTCTAACTGGCATAGGACATGGATTTTTGAAAAGGAGATAGGAAACCATCTTCTGAATTTTCATTGATTTGATAATAATTGTTTTTACTTAGGAACCTTGATGGTCTAGATTCAGACTTATTTTTTAATGTTGTATGTTGTGCTAATTTAAAAATTTCCAGCAAAGGAGCCAAATTATATTTTTAGTACTTTATTTTTTATTCCACACAGACATCTTTATTTATTTATTCATTTTAGCGACAGAGAGAGGGACTGATAGCACCTATCAAAAGAGATGAGAAGCATCAATTCTTTGTTGTGGCTCCTTAGTCTCCTCAGTTGTTCATTGATTGTTCTCTCTTATGTGCCTTGACCAGGGGTGTACAGTAGAGCAATTGACACCTTGCTCAAGCTAGTGAACTTGGGCTTCAAGCCAGTGACCTTGGCTTAAGCCAGAAATAATGGGGTCGTGTCTATGATACCATGCTCAAGCCAGCAACCCCGCGCTAAAGATGGTGGGTCCCTGCTCAATCCAGATGAGCCTATGCTCAAAGCAGTGACCTTCGGGTTTGAAAGCTGGCTCCTCCGTGTCCCAGTCCAGCACTCTATCCACTGTGCCACCACCTGGTCCGACCACACTAACATCTTTTAAAAATATTTCAAAGAGATTTTTCAACAATTTGTGAAACACCAGAGTAATATTATTTTTAAGTGTTAATGATTATTTGTTTACCATATTATGTTTAGTACACATGTTTTCTAACTCTCTGGGCCATTTACTGATCTATATTAGCTAAAAACAAAAATGACACTAATATCACTGGTAACACTGCTTCAGTTTCATATTCTCTATTTTTCTGTTTAGACTTTCTTTTTGGAGCATTTAAACTTCCTAGCTGCAAACAGGTTGCTTAATGAAAGCTGTATCCATTTTTCTGTCTTCCATGTCCTCAGCAGAGTATTGTATATGTAGTAGTATGTATCATATAGTATTAACAAACGTGTTAAATTAGACAGTTGAAACTGTAGTCTATGGATTTAAAAAAAATTTGTCTTTTATTGTGACCCATAAAAGAATAATTTTCAATATCATAATAACAGACATGACAAATACATTGTACTTGTAAAAAGAATTTTTCATTTCATTTATTTATTTTATCTCTAGACTTCCAGTTGCATAAATTTATGATGCTCTAAAGAAAATTATTATATCATTGTTCTCTTAGTCATCTTAAAATACTATTTAGAATGCCTGACCAGGCGGTGGCGCAGTGGATAGAGCGTCGGACTGGGATGCAGAAGACCCAGGTTCGAGACCCCGAGCTCACCAGCTTGAGCGCGGGCCCATCTGGCTTGAGCAAAAGCTCGCCAGCTTGGACCCAAGGTCGCTGGCTCTAGCAAGGAGTTGCTCAGTCTGCTGAAGGCCCGCAGTCAGGGCACATGTGAGAAAGCAATCAATGAACAACTATGATGTCGCAACGGCAACAAGAAACTAATAATTGATGCTTCTCACCTCTCTCCGTCCCTGTCTGTCTGTCCCTATCTATCCCTCTCTCTGACTTTCTCTCTGTCCCTGTTAAAAAAATACTATTTAGAACATAATACAATTTAGAAAGATTTATAAATTTCAGTAATATATCCATCATCACACAAACATATATTACAATAATAAGTACCATAAAATTTGGACATATTAAAATGCCCTAATTTATTGTGTGCTTCAAATGATTGACCAATTCATATAACAAATGTGTTGAAAATCTTTCTTATGATTATAATAAGTTAACCAGTGTTTAATAGGCCTCTCCTTCATTTAACCAGTACTTACACTAAATACCATATATGCCTTTGTCTCAACAGCTTTTTCTTTGCTATTGTTGTTTTAAACATTTTTAGTCATTGTGTTAACATATCTTGATAGATGACAGTTACATTTTTGCAACATGGCCATCTTATTTAAAAAGAAATATCTGTGCAATTATTTGAAAATCTAATTGCATTTTTCATATTGCCCTCAATATTTTATATTAGAACATAAAAATTGAAAAATTACATTATTGATACAAGTAATAAAAAGCAATTTTCTTGTGCTTACTAAAATATTACAAAGATGAAAATAATCAAGCATGCCAAAGATGAAATATTTTTAGGTTCAACTGGATAGTTATTGAATTTATACAAATGACAGGTATTTTTGACTATGAAGAAAGATTAAAAATCATACATAAAAATCTGGTAATATATTAATAGGTGCTATGTTTAAAAATTGATATATAACCTGAGACTTTTCATGTATAGTTATATATATGGTTCATATAGATTTATATATATTATATGTATATATCATTATATGAATAAATAAACATATGTGTGTGTATAGATATAAAAATTTGAGAATATAACTCCAAAGTTTTAACTATCGTGTTCAAATTTTGCCTGTTTACTTTCTTGTACAATATTAGGAAAATATTGTGACAAGCAACTGAAAATTCAATGAATGTAATTTTAAAATCAGTATTGAATTTTATTTTTCAAATGTACAGTTTTTTTTTACTTCTGTTTTTCATTCTTTCAATGCAAATTTCATCATTATAGAAATCTATTTTATGAAATTTATTTAAAAATCCAAGGAAATGCTTGGCTTTTGACTAAGTAGTAAATAGGATATAGGGTCATATAAATGTCCCAAGCTAAAACAATTGCCTTTTCTTTGAGAAATAAGTATTTTTGGTTAGTACTCTGGTAGGATGCAATATCTAGAGGAAAATAGCTGTCTACATCATTTTGCCTTTCATTTTAAGCCATGTTTTTCAAAAACATTTTTTTTAATTACCCAAATTAAAAATCAGGTCACTAACCATTGAATACATACTTTAAATAGGTAAGCAGCTCTATCACTGTCTCATGCAGTCAACGAATACATTTTACTCTTCCAACTTTGAAGGTAACTTATTTTTTTGTGCAGATGAAACCTGTATAATTTTATTAACCAATTCCACCCCAATAAATTTAATAAAATTAAAAATAATGAAGATAGCTTTATTTAAACGATTTTATTTTTTGTTTGCTTATATGTCTAAACGGTGTCCTTTTATACCTGACAATTTAACTGCTTTGTTCTTTAGTTTTACAATGTAATCATCTAATTTAATTTTTTGTCTGTTTGTTTTTGTTTTTTTAATTTTATGTAGTATTATATTCTTCACATTGCCCTATATTGCAACTGCAGGTGAATGCATTTTTAATATTTGTTTAGTCTTCACCCAAAGTACTTACTACCCTACTTATTGTTTCAACGATTAATCAACTAATATGCAATAATTGAGTTGACCTTTGTTTTTCTACTTTAGTTTCAATAGTTTAATTATCTTTTCTCAGTTATTGAAGCCAATGGTATACGTTATTCATATGCTCACTCAATCTGTACTAGTGATCTAATACTAGGTTCCAAACATATAGGAATTATCATTTTAATATTCAGATGTCATGCAGAGAAGAGATACAAATAGCACAAAATTAGATGTAGCAGTGATTCATGAAATACTTTCTTTGTCTGTATCACATATCTTCAAATTTTATATATGCTTGCCATCTTTTTGTACTCAAGCAGTTATTTATGTGCTAGCAAATATACATTATGATGTGCTATTCATCTGGAAACAGTTTTGAAAAGACAACATTCTATTTTGAAGTTATAAAAGACAATTTTTATAAAGCCCATTTTCATCAAGAACTGGTTTATTTGTATCAGCATTTCATACTGAATGATTTTTATGTTTGCATGGGTATAATAATTGTAAATATATTTTCTGTGACCATAGAGTTGTAATTTTTTCTTCCCTACTGCTTTGAGAAAGTATGCTTAAAAAACAAAAACCTTTGATTTCTCTGCATTTTATATTATTTTATTTTTATTTTTATTTTTGAGAGAGAGAAAAAGTGAGACTGACAAAAGTGAGAGAGATGAGAAACATGAACTTGTTAGGGTACTTCATTTGTTCATTGACTGCTTTTCATATGTACCTTGACCAGGAGGCTCCAGCTGAGCTAATGACCCATTGCTCAAGCCAGTGACCTTGGGCTTCAAGCCAGTGACCTTTGGGCTCAGGCCAGCAACCATGGGGTCATGTCTTTGATCTCACACTCAATCACATTGAGCCCACACATAATCCAGTGACCTCAGGGTTTTGAACCTGGGACTTCAGTGTTCCAGGTCTATGCTCTATCCACTGTACTACCACCTGGTCAGGCGACTTCTCTGCATTTTAATAAATCATTTCTTGTCAGACAATTGCATAGTAATCAGTCATTATGTTATAAGAACAACATGTAGGTTTAGTAAAGGAAAGAAAAGTACTTTGCATAACTTTAACTAATAATTCTCTAAATCTTGGTGCAATCTTAGAAAATGATATATTTTAAATTCTAACTAACTCTCTGGTAGGTTTGCACTTAAACTGGGTATTGTTTGAGGAGATATTAGCACATGATTTAATAAACAGATATTGCTCCCCTGCAAAAAAGATGGCCATATTCTAATCACTGCACTCTTTGAATATGTTTTCTTACTTGGCAAGCTGGACTTTGTAGACGCGAAGAGATTATTCTGGATTAGTTGTGGTGGCCTAATTTAATCACAGTGTTCTTAGAAGTGTCACAAAAGAAAATATGGTGATAGAAGCAGAGGAAAAAATGAGGAGGAGAGAGGAATGGAGAGAGAGACAGACAGACAGAATGAATTTAAGAGCCTACATAGCTTACTATAAAAATTCAGTAGGAGACCATGAGCCAAGAATGTAGATAGCTTGTAGAAACTAAGGATTTCCCATAGTCTTTTAGAAGAAACAGAACCCTGTGGATACCTTGTTTTTGGTGTCAATCCTGTTAAAAACCCATTTTGGACTCTGATCTCTAGAACTGTAAGAGGAAAAGTTTGTGCTCTTAAAAACTACTAAATTTGTGGTCACTTGTTAAAGCAGCAATAAGAAATTAATGCAACAATCCTTTACATAAGGAGGACAAACTCTAGAAAAGAAAGACCAGTAGAGTATAATTATAAAGTAGGCAGGGTCCATTCCTACTTATCTGCCTTCTTCTTTTTGATATTCTCTAGTGATAGATGAACCATTTCTCTAAGACCTTTCCTCCACACCTCAGCCCAAGCATCTTCTCCAAATCACAACTCCCTTTCTGCTGCAGCATCCCTCATTTTCTTGTCTTTAATCCCTTACTTTTCCTGACCATCTTCAGTATATCTACCCCACCCCATCATCATTAGGTTGTGTTTGATCTCTGAGCTTGCAACTCCTAAAGTAGCTGCCTAATCTCTAATTTTTCATGAGGATGATTCTGTTGCTATTAATCTTTTCATACATATTCTCTAACCTACAGGTAAGATATATCAAACCTACTCATAGAGATGACTGAATGCAAACCTACTGATAGAAAGGATGTTTAGGGTTATTAGGCCTTTCTGACCCTAGTTATATCACTCAGTTTACCCCTAATATAAAACTATCAGAAGTAGTTAAAGAGAGAGTTAGGAAAAGTAGAAGTATTTGGCTATTTGAAACAACTGATTAAAATTTTAAAGAAATAATTGAAATACAAAAATTACTGTCCAAACCATAATAATACAAAATATAGAAGAAATAGCTATTACGTAATTTTCTCTGACTTTCAGAAAAGACCAACAAAAACAACAATAGGACCTAATGTGACCTAAGCATGATTCTGAAAAAAGTATATATGCATACTTAATTAATTTTTGCAACAACTCTGTCTCCACTTAATACAAGAGGAAACTGAAGCAGGAAAAATGTAAAGTGATTTTCACAACGTCACCGGAGAAAACCCAAGTCCAAGGAAACTTCTCCCTCCTCAATTCTTGTCACACTCATGAGATTGAATTTAGGTTAGAAATGGGGTGCAGTCTACAAACAAGGCAAGCAAGTTATTAAGCAAAGCTATACACTTGGCACAAGGCACAAATTGGCGACCCAGCTAATCTAAGCACCCGGCCTATTAGGGGTTTTGAGAGTTATGTTCTCTTTGATGCCCACTTCAAGGCTTTGTTTCTCTATTATCAAGGCTGACAGACTGGATTTCAAGGTTCCCCTTAGCTCCATTGTAGTTTTTCTTGTAATGATTAGGACACCTGGTTATCTTGTTTTGCCCGATCTCAGTATCGCTTACTCCTTTATTCAGTGGGTAAGATAACTTTCCCCCCACCATGTCTATCTTGTCTAACACCAAGGTCATACAACTAGCAAGTGGCAGAGTTGTCAAAGTGTGTGTATGTACATATGTGCATATGCACACAACATATGAACTCACAAAATAATCTACAACTGATGATATTATTTACTAATGCTATAAGGTATCCTCTGACATTAGACTGTTAATTAAAATGATATTCACAATATCTCTTCCACTGGTTTCAGTGTAATGTGATAATTTGGAGCACGAACTGTGCAGCCAGACTGCCTGTACTCAGTTCCCAGCTCTCACTACTCAGCATTGTTCCCACAAAATAGTCCCTTGACCATACCGTGCTGCCCTGGCTTGGGATAATAAACATGTTTGTTTCAATGTAAGATTAGGGGAGTTAATATATATAAAGTATTTTAGAACACTGTTGACATAAATTAATTGCTGTGTCAGTGTTAACTATTGTAATGTTATTTTAATTGAAGTAAAGTTATCTAATATGCATGTGCATTTTAATAAGAAAATGCTATACACACATTTGAAAAATAATTTATTTTATTTATCTCAAATGTACATTTTGGTTCCCATTATCGTCAGTCAATGTCAAAGAAAATAACCTAAAATAAACTAATCTGGTCAATTATGTATTTATGTGCAAGAAAATTGAGATTGATTCCAAATAGAAATGATCAAGTCAGATTATTATAGAATAGAGTTTACCTTCTTTCTGAAGATAGCCAGGAGACTCATACAAGAAAGAACATGTTACTGGAATATACAATGCTTAAATTAGTAATTCTTAAATTTTAAAGTATGAGAATGATCTAGAGAGCTTGTTAAAAAAAAGAGTGCTGCATGACTAGGCAGTGGTGCACTGCATAGAGCATTGGATTGGGATTCTGAAGACGCAGGTTTAAAACCCTGATGTCGCTGGGTTGACTGCGGGGCTCATCCAGCTTGAGTGCGGGCTCATCCAGCTTGAGTGCGAGATCACCAGCTTGATTGTGGGGTCCTTGATATGACCTTATTGTCTCTAGTTTCAGCCCAAAGTTTTCTAGCTTGAATCCTAAGGTCAATGGCTTGAGCCCAAGGTCACTGGCTTGAGCAAGGGGTCACTGGCTCAATTGTAGCCCCCCCCCCAGTTGATGAACAACTAAGGTGCCACTACAAAGAATTGGTGCTTCTCCTCTCTCTCCTTCCTGTCTGTCTCTCTCACTCTCTAAAAAAAATCGCTATAGAGTAATTCTTACTTAAGAAACATCATCTCACATTAATGGGATTTTGGATTTTCATGAAGAAACCAGTATCCCAAAGTAGTTCATAGATTCTTCTTAGAAATTCAAAATACTTGCATATTACCTTCTTTTATAACCTGAATGATTCTTTAGTGCTCCCGGTTGCCTGGAAACCCTTAGATACTTGTAAAATTTTGTAGTTATTTGAATGTTCTATAGACATGATTTACTTTCAGAGAGAACTGTCTTAGCTACTGTCACTGTTGTAAGAATTTTGAGTGAATTGCTGGCATTATATTTTTATTTTTATTGTAGTTTATTTTGTTGCATTTAGACTATGTTATCAGCTATTTTAGCTTGGTATGGGCTGAATCTAGAAAAACTATTTTTTTGACAATAAGTATGTTGACACATTGTGGGGATGCATAGATTTTTCTCTGCATTGAAACACATTCACTGACAGCAGTAACTCAGATTATAAGCACATTTCAATTTCTACGATTGTGTTGATTATTTAGACCAGTTTTCTGAGGACATTTAGCAGGCCATTAGGGTTTATAGGTATTGATTGGGTATTGTAGCTAGGAAAAGTTAGCTGTAACCTAAAAATAAAAATATCTAGCCTGTAGTTAACATTCACTGAATATATTGGAATACAGTTAACTCATGAACAATTTGGGTGTTAGGGGTGCCAACCCCTACCTCACAGTAAAAACCTACATATAACTTTTGACATAAGTACAGTCATTCCTCAGTATTCACAGGGGATTTTTGTTCCAGGAAACCCTCCCTCCACAGATAGCAAAACTTGTGGATGCTCCAGTCTCTTATATAAAATTTTATAGAACAATGCACAAAGTCAGCTCTCCACATCTACTAATACTTAACTATGGATCAAAAAGCTACTTTCAATCAATAGTTGGTTGATTCTTAGATACAAAACCTGGGGACATGGTGGATCAACTTTTTATTTATTGAAAAATTCCATCTACAATTGAACCAGTGCAACTCAAGCCCATGTTGTTTAAGGATCAACTGAACATTGATTTAGATAACTGAATTTTGCTGAACTATAATTATTCTTTGAAATATATTTTTGTCAGCTTTGGCTCTATAACAAAATACTACAGACTAGGTTGCTTAAATAACTGACATTTATTCTCACAGTCTGGAAGTTGGAAAGTCTAAGATGGAAGTGTTGCAGATGTGTTTCTTGGTGAGGGTCCTCTTTCTGGCTTGCAAATAGCTGTCTTCTCTCTGTTGCCTTACGTGGAAGAGTCAGGATATTTTTGGTGTTTCTTCCTCTTCTTATAAGAAATCTAATCTCATAGTGTGGGGGCTTCACACTCATGAACTCATTTAAAAGTTAAGGATTTAATGTAGGTTTTAGGGAAGGAAAGGAAATATTTAGTACATAATAGTATGTATTGAGAATTTATTATATACATTTATTAAAATGAAAAAAAGAACAAAAAGAACATCAGATAGTCTTTTTCTTAACATATAAAAATGTCTAATACAATTACACATCAATGCTTTGTTGTTTTATCAGAAATATCCTTATAGTTATACCTCTTACACTACTACCTTTTCATTGTAAATCTGTTAACCATTAGAGAGCCCAATAAAAAAATGAGCATAAAAATTACAGGAGAATTTTCAGGGCTTAATGATTACTAATGAGATAGTAAAGTCAAGTTCAAAAGGACTCCTTTGGGGAACTTCTGAGTTCAGCTTTTATGCAGTATATCTGTTAGTAAATACTTGGTAATAAATAGGAAGTGAATAAAAAATTTAAATTTACATTATTAACCCATAGAATGAGAAAGAAGACATGTCATTTTCCTCAAACTCATGTTTATCATCATGAATATTATTTTAATTATGATTCATAATATAATAATTATCAACATTATTATTATTCTAAAAATGTGTTATTTCTTATGTGGCAGGCCATTTTATAATTGCTTTAATTCTACAGTAGAGCTATTAGGTAGATGCTCTTATTATTCTCATTTTCCAGATGAGAAATCTGAGCTATACAAAGGTTAAATAATTTGCCATAGTCACTTAGATAATAAGAGATTGAGCTGAACATAAACCTAGGTCATTAACTCTAAAGGCCTTTCAATCACAAAGGTATATAGCTGCCTGTTAGTGAAGTACTTCCTCAAAAGATCCTTTCTGCTGTTTCACACCTCCCATGATATTTGGATGCACCCATGTTCTTAAAGACCTTTATTTATTATCATTTAGCTGGGGGATATGGTATAGTATTGGATCAAAATATAAGGTGGGCAAAATAGGTTTACAGTTGTTTGTATGGAAATAACACAATAAATAATAAAAACTAAAAAGAAAGAAAAAAAGAATAATCTGTGGCCTTACCAGGCAGTGGCACAGTGGACAGAGCATCCGACTGGAATGCGGAGGACCCCAGGTTTGAAATCCCGAGGGTGCCAGCGTAAGCGCGGGCTCATCTGGATTGAGTAAGGCTCACCAGCTTGAGCTCAAGTTGCTGGCTTGAACATGGGGTCAGTCTGTCTGCTGTAGCCCCCCAGTCAAGGCACATATGAGAAAACAATCAATGAACAACTAAGGTGTCGCAATGAAGAACTGATGTTTCTCATCTATCTCCCTTCCTGTCTGTCTGTCCCTATCTGTTCCTCTCTCTGTCCCTGACACACACACACACACACAAAAGAGTAAACTGTGTTTGCATTGTAAATCTGTAAACCTAATTTTGCCCACTTCTGTTTATCATCCTGTAAACTAGATCCATGGATCCCAAGTTCCTAAGTTTCCCATATGGTATAGTGCCAAAAAGAAAAAAAAAAAGCATATATATTTATATATATTTGAAAATGGTTAATATTATATCTCTTAAATTTTCTGTTTCCCAGCCTATAAATGTTCTTACTTTAAAAGTTTCAAGCCCTATTACTTCTTACTTTGTTAATAGAGTACAAAACCCAGCATATATTAAACTATTATATTTTATTTATTACATTGAAAAAGCTAACTTAAAGAGAGTGTTGCTTTGGTCACCAAGTGGCCATTCTTTTTTTACCCTCAAAATGAGAATAAATGTTTTTTTCCTCCTCTTTTTGAAGCTCTTTAGATTTTTCCATTACAGAAAATGAATAGAAATTAAAATTTATATTTAAAAATTCTGATTGTCTAATTTTCTACCACTGTCACTCAGAGAAAGCAGAATATCCTGTCCTATACTTGGTGTGGTCTCTACATGTTCTTAAGAAGTTCCTTTGCCTCCTGCAGCCATGGCTCAATTAGTGTGATTTATGCCAGAGTGCTTAAAATGGCTCCATGACCTCTGCCACAGGTGCTAAAAAATGGCTTTGATTGCAATGGAACAAGAGCCCCAGATGGGCAGAGCATTGCCCCAAGTGGGTTTGCCGGGTGAACCCCGGTCAGGCTGCATGCAGGAGTCTGTCTCTGCCTCTCCTCCTCTCACTGATAAATAAATAAATAAATAAATAAATAAATAAACAAACAAACAAACAAACAAACAAACAAATAAATAAGTAAGTAAGTAAGTAAAGAAGATTTGTAAAAGAGCCTTGAAAGCCAGTAGTTTCACATTTTCCTTTCCATTTATATGTAACAAAGAGAGTTAGCGAACTTGAGGTGTGATACTAGATGACTCATGCTTTTAGATTTCTTATGTTTTCCTTAGAGATAGGATTTCCAGCTAATTATAGGATGTCCAGTTAAATTTGAATTTCGTAGAAATGAAATATTTTGTTTTAGTAATATTATGTATCAAATATTGAGTGTATTTTTATTTGCTCAATCTGACAACGCAACCAGGAGGGAGACTGAAATTCCTTTTCAAGTAAAAACAGTAGACTCTTCCAGCAGAGAGGAACATTTGTTTAGGTAAAATTTGGAGTGAGTTCCTGGATCCACGGTTGAAGAGCCAAAGAGAATAAAGAGAAACTAGAAGCGCCTGAATATTTGTCAATGATGAAATCTGAATGCATGAGTTGAATCTGTCAATACATAGCATCTGGAGATTCCCCAAAAAATTAAAAGTCGAACTGCCTTTTGACCCGGCTATCCCACTTTTAGGAATATACCCTAAGGACACCATAACACTGTTCGAAAAGAAGAAATGCGCCCCCATGTTCGTGGCAGCATTGTTCACAATAGCGAAACTCTGGAAACAGCCCAAGTGTCCGTCAGAAGACGAGTGGATTAAAAAGCTTTGGAATACTACTCAGCCATAAGAAATGATGACATCGGATCATTTATAAAATCATGGATGGACCTTGATAACATTATACGGAGTGAAATAAGTGAATCAGAAAAAAAGAAATCTAAGAACAGCATGACTTCATACATAGGTGGGACATAAAAGTGAGACTATGAGATATGGACAAGAGTGTGGTGGGTACGGGATGGGGGGAGGGAAGGGAGGGTGGAATAGGGAGAAGGGGAGGGGTACAGGGAAAACCAAATAGAAGGTGACAGAGGACAATTTGACTTTGGGTAATGGGTATGCAGCACAACTGAATGATAAGATAATCTGGAGATGTTTTCATTGTACATATGTACCCTGATTTATTGGTGTCACCCCATTAAAGTTAATAAAAAAAATAAAACAAAACAATAAAATACATAGCATCATATGGCAGTCAGGGGTGGTGAAAAGGGATAAATTGTCAATATGTGCTCTTACCCAGGAAGTCTCTTGCTCTGTCACTGCTGTAGTCTAAAGGGTCTCTACAGTCGCCTCACCCATTATCAGTAGCACCGTGGAGAATCGATGCTGTACCCCAGTGCACAGATTATGGCTCTTTATACTGATTTCCAATAAAAGAATCCAGGGCACAATGAAGGGTAGCTGGCACCAAATCTTGGGCAGAAGAAAGCAAGATGAGCCTGGAACATCTTTCCAGTTACAGAAAGTGAGAATGTTGACTAGAGGTATAAAAGACAAAAAGGCGTGAAGAAGGCTTTCACCAGAAGGAGTAACATTGAGCATTAAGAAAGAGGCCTGCTTGCAGAAGTCTCTGACTGGGTAGAGTGAAAACTGAGCATCAAAAAAGGAAAATGAGCAATAATTTCAACCAGTTAAAATAGCTGAGTTCATTAAAAAGTAAATCCATGGAAGTACTAAATATGTACAAGAAATGTAAAGCATGCCAAAAGATGCTTGTAAAGCACACAAGAATTTCCAATATTTTCTGTAAAAATGCTGTGTATTGATTGATCCAATTACTCCTCTTTTTTTTCAGTGAAGAAGTTCACGCCATTGGTAGAGACATATGGACTACATGATTAATTAATATATAAAGATGTAGAAGTCTTGGAGAGAGAGATGTGAGGAAATAGAAGTGTGAGCTTCTTCTTGTAAAGAGATAATATAGAAAGACATATTCAAGAAGAGGTAGTAATACTCTTTAGAATAAAAATATATTTCAGAATTTGAGAATCTGTTGAGTTAGAAAGTTTGTAAAGGCTTTAAATATTTTGAGTGTCATGTTACTAGAAACAAAGATGTTATAAATTTTTGGATTTATCAAGATGTCTTGGTCAATGAAATAGATGAAGACACATGGAAGGAGGATGCTAGATTGTTTTCATTTTTGTGACTGCATTTTGAGCTTGCGTGCTCATGAGTGCCTTTGAGTACTTTCTTGTCTGATATTTATTCAGGTGGTGTGATCATAGCTACCATAAATAAACCAGTTATTGTGAATCAAATAAAAAGATGTTCCCTGACCTCTTTGGCCATACTCATCTGTGTGCCCCATTTCTTAACATTCTTATTGTAGGACTGATGCCCTCTGGCTGAATAGAGGTGGTGTGACAATGACTTTAATTTTGTTAAAGTAATTCTTCTTTACAGCCTCAGAATTCTTCTTCCCTTTAACATTAAGTAAGGCCTAAGGTGCTATGAGCAGTTGAGTCTTCTAAGTAAATGTGAGAGAGAGATACTATAAATAAATTAAATCAACAGATAATGCTTCAAATTTATTGTAATAATTGTTTATTTTATGCTACAGCTTTAAGCAATGCTGTGACTAGTACAATTGTTTTATTTTTCTAAGTTATTTTATTTCATGGTTCTCTTCTCTTCTTCTGAAAGAGCTGAGGGGTACTGAAATTTTACTACCAAAAATAACACAACAAAAAGCAGTTGGAAAAATCCCACGTGTATGTACCATTGTCCCTAAATAAGTGAAGCTAATTGAGGCTACTTGCTTTTAACAGTGCTTAATAGATTGTTTTAGTGCGTGCCTGACTTCTAAACTTCAGCCTGCTGATAGGGTGTAGTAGAAAACACCCTGGCTTTAAAAGATGATTAATTAAGTTGAATGTTGACTATCATTTACAAGCTGTGTTATCCTGGGAAGTATCTGTACTTTTGATTTGGCTTCTGATTGTTTTGTTGTATAAAACAAGGACAACAACACCTATTGGCGGCCTCAGTCTAGTAACTGGGTAAGGTAATGTACACTAGATACCTACTACTGGGCTTAACAAAAGATTGCCTCACTGTACGTAATAACTACTATTGTCTTTTTAACCATAGCAGGGTAGCTTGTATATGTTGGTTGGTGTTTAGGATTCTTTTCTTTTCTTTTGCCTCTGAGCATGTATGGGGAACAGGAAAATTCTTTTGTGTTTCTTGACTCTGGAGAGTATTGTTCAATTTTTGAAACATAGGGTTATTACCCATCTCCCTGTCATGCTTGGAAGAGGCTCTGACACAAATAAGAACAGAACCTATAACACAATAAAAATTTATAAAAATCTACTAAATGGAGTAATAAGGAGACCACAGAAACTCCTGTGTATTCTCGTAAATTGGGACAATACTAGGTATTATCTATAAAGCTAGAGATGTACATATTCTATAACTTAGCAATTCAACAAGTTGTGCACTCTAGAGAGACTTGTCCACAAATGCACAAGAATATGTGTGCAAGTATGTTCCTAACAGTGTAGTTCATCATAGGAAACAAATGAAAAAATACATGTGTTTATTTCTAGGTATGTATGTAAATTTTACAATGACAGTGAAAATGTATAACTTTTTTGGGGGGGTATCAGCATTGATAAATTTCACAAACATAAAACTGCATAAAGGTATATGCAGAAGGATACATGAAGTATGATATATTTATGTTTTATTATGTCTAAGCAGTATTAAATAGATATATAGTATAGATATATATTAGAAATATATAAGAACATAAATTCATGCATGAGAATAATTAATATCAAATTTAGGATAGTAATTTCTTTGGGGATGTAGGAGTGTGATTGTGGAACTGAAAATGCCTTATTTCTTAAGTTAGTATAACTTTTAAGCCTTTTCTATAGCTAATATATTTAATAAAATGATGTGGTGCAATATGTCAATTATAAATACAGTAAAAAATAAGCCTTTGTAACTTGCTCATTGTTTCTGTTCTTGGCTTTACTTTGTCATTTTCTTAGAATTTATAACTTCAAAATTGTATTATTTTCATACTACAAATTAAAAATTCTATTTTACACTTATTGGGTGAGATTTCAGTATCAAATTTTAGAAGTCATCTAGTTTTCACTTCTAGTAACCTATCTCTATACTTCTTCAACCTAATTATTACACAGTTAGAGGTGTCAGCCTCCGATATTGAATGACATAACTTACTAAGGCATGAGTTTAAATATTTGACCATTTGAGTGATGTCTGACATGTTGCAAATGTTGAATAGATGAACTTAGAAATTTAAAATGAAGGAAATTACTTTAATTTTAGTGTCAGTCTTTATTATGCAGTAATCTTGCATACATCCATTTTATGTTTTTAGCAAATTCTCTTCCTGGTGTGACATTCCAGCTGCAACTTTGACCTTCTCATTGTCATACAGGGCTCTCAGGCACCAGTCAAGAACTAACTGCAAGACCTTTATCAGATATCCCTGTCTTTTTCCTGTACTTTTTTTTTATTTGAAAATAATTCTTGTTTAGCTAATTTAAAAATAGAAAATGCTGGTGGGAATGCAGAATTGTGCAGTTACTGTGGAAAAGTATAGTGTTTACTCAAAAAATTAAAAATAGAGCTGCCTTTTACCCAGCTATCACACTTTTCAGAATATATCCTAAGAATCCCAAAACACTGATTCAAAAGAAATTATTCACTCCTATATGTATTGCAGCATTGTTTACAATAGTCAAGATTTGGAAATAGCCCAAGTGTCCATCAGTGGACAAATAGATTTAAAAAAAAAGCTGTGATACATACACACAATGGAATACTACACGACCATGAAAAAAAAAGAAATCTTACCTTTTGCGATGGCATGGATGGACCTGGAGATTATTATATTAAGTGAAATAAGCCAGGCAGGGAAAGACAAATATTATATGATCTCACTTATATGTTGAATCTAATGAACAAAGTGAACTGAGGAATGGAATAGAGGCAGAAGCAGGGTCACAGGGAGCAGAGGGACAGTTGTCAGAGGGAAGGGGATGATAGGATGGGGTCAGAGAAGGTGAAAAGATTAGTAAAATTATACAGTATATGCATGACAAATAGACACAGATAACAGATACCAAATCCCAGAGGGAAGGGAGGAGAGATTTAGAGGGATGAGAAAAGAAGGTATAATGGGTGCCACTTTGTTGGGGGTGAGGATATTATATTGAGTGGGATACTTGAATCCATGTTAAAATAATAAATTTTTAAAAATTAATAAAAAATAAAAAATAAGAACAAAAATATATAAATAAAATAGAAACATCCAATTGCTCTTTATGTTTAAATATTTTAATTTTTATTTGTTTTAATTTTAATTGAATTAATTAGGATGACATTGATTACTGAAATTATGTAAGTTTCAGGTATACAGTTCTAATACATCAACTGTATATTATACTTTGTGTTTACCAACCCAAGTCAAGTCTCTGTCCATCACTATTTGTCCACCCTTTACTGTCTTCCACCTGCTCCCATACCCCTTTCCCTATTGTAATCACAATACTGTTATCTGTGTCTATGATTTTTTGTGTGTGACAGAGACAGAGAGAGACAGAGAGAGGGACAGATAAGGACAGACTGGAAGGGAAAGAGATGAGAAGCATCGGTTCTTTTTTGCTGCACCTTAGTTGTTCATTGATTGCTTTCTCAGATGTGCCTTGATTGGGGGGCTACAGCAGAGCAAGGGACCCTTTGCTCAAGTCAGATACCTTGGGATCAAGCTGGTGAGCCTTGCTCAAACCAGATGAATCTGCGCTCAAGCTGACAACTTCAGGGTTTTGAACCTGGGTCCTCCGTATCCCAGTCCATCACTCTATCCACTGTGCCACTGCTTGGTCAGGCTGAATTATTTCTTTACTTAATTTTTTCAACTGTTTAAATCTTTTAGAAAATAACCAAGATTCTAAAATATTGAAGGGCCATTATTTTTAAAATGTTAACTTGCTAAAAGAGAAAATAATTAACACTTTAATTGTTAAACTGTTTTTCTATTACACATAACTTGCTTTTCTTGTATTGCCTCTGAGTTTTAGCACCAAGTAAAGAAAACTTTTTGGCAAAATATTCTAACCCTTTGGTTATATCAGCGTCAAATTTATTCAACTGTTTATCTCTGAAGAGTTGATTATCTTTCCACTCTCGCTCCTAGCAAACTTAAGTTTTGTATATCATAGATTCTGTTCAGACTAATTAAAAGATTTCGCCTCTTTCAAGGGGTTATAGCACTATGAAGTATTACTTCATGCAATAGAAAAACAATGAGGGAAAATTCCCTAAGGCAGTGGGGAAGCAAAAATGATACATTGACAAATAAATTAGTCTTAACATTTTTTAAGTCATTGTTTTATCCTTTGACTTTTCATTTTATAATATATAAAATTTAAATTCACACTGCTTGGCAGCATCTAAGAGCTGCTGCTTCTGGTATAACTCACTGGATGCTGCAATGGTAAGGCTTTGATAGCTGAATTACCCCTCATTAAGGATATAGTTTTCTATATTCCACCAGTAACCATTTATTCATTCATTAATTCAAGCATGCATGCATGCATTTGGTCATTAGTTTTATTAACATTTATAAATGTCTAATGTGAGTCTTGTAATTGTTGCCTTGCAGAAACTAGCAGGAATGGAAATAAACATAGATACAAATAATATCATAACAACAGCAAGTATGTTAACAGAAACACTGATACAATGATGAGAAGACTTAGGTTAATTAGTGTCTATCTTTGGTTATGAGTCCTAGAATTTTCATTTTTTTATACAGCATTTAATTTTATGATGTGTTCTACATTTTCTTTTACTCACCAAATACCATAAGGTTTAGGTTTGAATCTCTTCTATTCTTTTGTTTTGAATTTCCCCATTTGTCATTGATTTGGCCCAGACCACTGTAGATTGTATGATGAAATTATTAGTTTATTCTCTATATTTATATCACCTGAATTATATAAAGAATAAAATTTTTACTAATTTAATTATTTTTTAATATGTCAAACAACTATGATATTTTGTTTGTTTGTTGTTTAGTGAGAAGAAAGAAGACAGAGAGATAATCTCTCTTCTGCATGCACCCCAACCAGGATCTACCCAGCAAGCCCACTAGTGGGTGATGGTCTGCCCCTCTGGGCTATTGTTCTGTTGCTCAGCAACCAAGCTCTTCTTAGCACTTGAGGTAGAGGCCATGGAGCAATCCTCAGTGTCTGGGACCAGCTCACCCCAACTGAACCATAGCTGCAGGAGGAGAAGAGAGAGAGAGAGAGAGAGAGAGAGAGAGAGAGAGAGAGAGAGAGAGAGAGAGAAGTGATAGGGGGAGGGATGGAGAAGCAGATGAGCACATCTCCTGTGTGCCCTGCCTGGCAATTGAAGCAGGACAGTCACGCTGGGCTAATATTTTACCACTGATAAATGACCAAGGCCGCAACTATGAGTAATTAATTTTGGTTTGGCTCCCATGACTATATATTAGAATGATCTGGTCAGTAGGACATGTGCCTACTCAGTATAAGCATTGGTTGCCTTCCATACTATGTGCCAAGTACTGTCTGGGCCCTGATTAGAGTTGAGGAGACTACAGAGATGAGTATATACAGTCTTTGCCCTCAAGGAGAAGATACACCCATAAAATAATATAAATGTGAAGCATAAGTGTTTAATTGCACACAGCTGTCTGCAGGACTAACTTATTGTTTCTCCATTTGTTTTTAAATATTTTCATTAGTTCATATTTACTTTTCCTGATGCTTGAGTGTATTTATATGATCTTAAAAAACATGGGTTAATGCATCAAACTGAATTGCTAAGATTCTGGGTCAGCAAGGATCAATGCTCCACATATAAAAAACTCACTTTATTCTGCAATATTGATTGTTGACTCTGTTATGACTCTCTTTCTGTCAGTAACTTTGTACTTGGTAGGCAATTTTGACTCAGAATAACTGACTACAGTAACGCTGATTCTGAACCTAGTACAAAGAAACAAAGGAAAGAAGGTTAGGATGTTAAAATGCAAATCTTAGATCAGTTCCAGGCACATTCGAATGGTTAAGGAATCAAAAAGTGAATATAATCACATAATTCAGGAATGGTGGAAGTCTTTTTGTTGAAGAGCATCATAAATTCCATGCAGCTCAGAATTTGATCAATAATTATGAGTGGTAACTGAGGATGTGCTGTTATGAAAATGCTCTGATTTTTGAGGTTTTGTAACAGTAGAAGAGCAGTAGTCACAGATGATGTCAGAGATTCATCTCTGGAATAACCTCAAAAAAGCATGCCCCGAATCAAATGATACACATTTGTGTGAGTAAGGTGATCTATAGGTATGGAGAGAGGAGAGCGTAAGTGGGGAAAATAAAGAGAGGCTTCACTAAGGAATAAGCTTTGGAAGAGTTCCAAAAGATAACTATATTCTGTGTGTGTGCATGTGTGTTTTAATTTTTTATTGAATTTAGAGAAAGAAGAAGAAAGAGGGAAAAGAAGAGAGAGAGAAAGAAAGAGAAGGAGAGAGTGAGGACATGAGACACAATTTGTTCTTCCACTTATTTATGCATCATTGGTTGATTATTGTATGTGCCCTGACCAGGGGTTGAACCTGCAACCCTGGAGTATCAGGATAATGACATAATCAAAAGAACTAACTTGGCCATGGCTCTGTATTTTGTTTCTGTTTTTTTTTTTATTTTTCTTTACAGAAACAAATATTCTCACTAAGTTGTTGAAGAATTGGATGGAAAACACAAGGCTATTCTATTCCCCACATACTGCAATCTGCTTGAAGTATGTAAGATAGTTCTTATCCATTTCCAGGAAAAAGAGAGGCATCAGAGCACCCCCATAAGCAGCTTCTTCTATAACAGTGCAATTGAGGTGCTATGTAATTAATGGTGTCCCAAATATACATGTTTAATTCCACAAAATAAACTAACTTAAATATATATTTTAAAAGTTAAGACTGAAAGTAGCAATTAGTTATATAGTTAATTAATTTAATTAGTAATAAATCTCACTTTGCTTTATCATATTTTATTGTTTCTTGTATTATCTCTGAAAGTAGGCAGAGCAAATATTGTAAATGTATCAAGTTCTACTGTCAGTTTCCTAGAATAGTGTCAAGGGAGGTGGGTACTCCATCTTGTGTCAAGATGTATTTCAGAGAAGATAAATCTCAGAACTAGTATAATTTGTATGTATAAATTCACATAAAACTAGTTAGTAGCACCTGACCAGGTGGTGGTGCAGTAGGTAGAGTGTCAGACTGGGATGCAGAGGACCCAGGTTCAAAACCCTGAGGTCACTGGCCTGAGTGCATGCTCATCCAGCTTGAGTGGGTATTCACCAGCTTGAATGTGAACTTGCTGACTTGAGTGTAAAATCATAGACATGACCCTATGGTAGCTGGCTTGAACCTTAGGTCACTGGCTTGAGCAAGGGGTCACTTGCTCTGCTATAGCCCCCAGTCAAGGTACATATAAGAAAGCAATCAATGAACAACTAAGGAGACTAGAAGCTGCAACAAAGAATTGATGCTTATCACTTCTCTCCCTTCCTGCATGTCTGTCTCTATCTGTCCTCCTCTCTGTCTCTCTCTCTGTCTCTGTCACAAAAAAACAGAAAACACAAAAAATAAACTAGCTGGTAGTTTCCAAAATAGTGTTTAAATTAACAAAACTACAGCTTTACCATCAGATAATTAAACTTAAAACCTTAGGTTTTTAAGATCTAAAAGAGTAATTTTTAGAACAATTAAAATGATGATTTCTGTGCTCGAGAGGTATTATATACTCTATCATTTTTTTCATAAGTTTATTTTATTATAGCAGCCGAAAAGAAGGTTGGTTTTACTTTGCCACATTTCCATAACTCACTGTTGGGTTTCTTAATATATTTTGCCATCATTTTCTAGATTAACAGCTAAAATTTGGTTCATAATAAGTGTGGAATATTCACTAATTTGCCTTCTGAGTTTCAAATGAATTGATCATATAAAATACAAGGGAAATAATTATTAATTATGCCCTGGTCAGTTTGCTCAGTGGTAGAGCATTGGCCTAGCATGTGGAAGTCCTGGGTTTGATTCCCAGTCTGGGCACACAGGAGAAGCACCTATCTGCTTGTCCATTCATCTCCCTCTTGCCTCTTTCTCTCTCTTTCTCTCTCTATTCCCCTCCAGCAACCATGGCATGATTGGAGCATGTTGGCCCTGAGTGTTGAGAATGACTCCATGGCCTCACCTCAGGTGCTAAAATGAGATTGGTTGCTGAGCAACAGAACAATGCCTCAGATGGGCAGAGCATTGCCCCCTAGTGAGCTTGCTTGGTGGATCTTGGTAAAGGCACATGCAGGAGTCTGTCTTTGCTTCTCCTCCTCTCACTGAATTAAAGAAATTAAATTATTTATTATTTTCTAAGCTTAAAAACATCAATGCATACATTTTGATTATGACAAAAGTCACTGCTTTTGTATTTTTTCTGAATCATGGCTAACATTGATATTAGTGAGTCATTCTTGGCACCATTTCTAATGGCTTCTATCCCATGTACATTCCCGAAGTAAGTAGTGTTTTGTTTACTGAAATAATGCTCTAAACAACATATAAACAATACAGTGGTGCCTTGACCCATGAGTAATTTGAAAGATGAGCAGTCACTCGCAGGATTTTTTGTTTTAAGTCACGAGTGGATGTATGAATCACGAGCTTCCACCAAGAAGCTCCTCCACTAGATAGCCTGCCGAATGTTCTCAAATGGAGAAAGAAAACAATTTCCATAGAAAGGTTTTTGTTAAAACGGCCTCTAAATGAAAGTGAGGAAAGTGTGGCAAAAAGCCAAAAGTCAGTGAAGAAAATGATGATTGTTGGGCAAATGAGTTTGCAATATTTGTATTTTCTGAGTTTGCTCACTTTTATTTTTAAAAATGAAGCTGGGCAGCTGTCTGTGAAATTGCTAATTACATTCCTGCTTGGGAAGGGCCATTGTTATGCTAATGTCTCCTCCCCCTCCACCAGCATTTTCGCCTGAACTTGAAGGCAAATACACTTCATAAACCAGTTTATTTTTTTACATTTTCTTTTATTATATATATTTATAAAGTACATTTTCTTATTTAAAAGCATTTAAAAAATGTTTTGTGTTTTTTTGCAGCAGGAAAAGATTAATTGCATTCCCATTATCTGAATGGGGAAATTCGGTTTGACACACTGAGAAAATTGAGTCATGAGATGGCCATGAAACAATTTAAACTTGTATTAAGGTACCATTGTTTTTTACATTATCTAAGGCAATTGGGAATTATTCCTGATAATAACAGTAAGTTTAAGATTTTAGTTATAGCCAATATTGATGAAAAAGTCTTTACCTTTTAGTGCTGGAAGAGACCTTGGAGATTACCTGGCTTATATTGTTTTCTTTTTCATAAAATATGGTTAAAAAAGGCCAAGAAATATTTTAAAAGTCATGGATGTATCTCTAGATTTGAAGTAGTAAGAGAATACTGCATACTTAGATTTTTGATGATTTCAGAGTCACCTGACTTTTTGAACTTTATATTTTCCACCTAAAAAATGTCAAAGGTAGCCTGACAGGAGGTGGTGCAGGGGACTGAACATCGGACTGGGACACAGAGGGACCAGGTTCGAAAACCCAAGGTCTTTGGCTTGAGCATGGGTTTATCTGGCTTGAAAGTAGGGTCACTACCTTGACTGCGGGGTCATAGACATGACCCCATGTTATCTGGTTTGAGCCCAAGGTTGCTGGCTTGAGCAAAGGGTCATTTACTCCACTGTGTCCACTGTCAAAGCACAAATGAAAAAAACAATCAATGAACAACTAAGGAAACTAAGTAGCCACAACAAAGAATTGATGCTTCTCATCTCTCTCCCTTCCTGTCTCTCTTTCCCTATATGTCCATCTCTCTGTCTGTCTGTCTCTCTCTGTCACACACAAAAATGTCAGGGGTACATGTTTATTCATATGTATAGGATAACAATGTATTGAATGTCAGAAGCCCTAGGTAGATTCAGGTTCTACCACTTATTAATGTGTCCATTGGCAAATTATTTATCTTCTCTGAGCCTTGTTTTTTTTATTATAAGTGGGGATACGTAGCTCACAGAACTATTTCAAGTGCAGAGATCATGATAGGTGTGGAAGTATTAATTTCAGAAGTTTATTTTTCCCCTCAGTAATAACACAGCTGTTCCTCTATTTGGACCTTTATGCTTGTGTAATGGTCAGAAGAGGTGGAAAAATTACCCACTCCTATTTTCAGGCCAAAAAGGCTGATGGTCTCTGTGAATGTCCCACACAGACATGGACTCATTCTGTACTGGAAGCCTCCCTCGGACACAAAAGGTAGATAAGAAACAATCTTGCCACTATCTCCCTCTCTTCTCTTTCAGTGCCTCGCTCTCCCTTGTCTTTACCTCTTTCCACACATCACCTATTTCAAATATTGGGGGCAAGTGTCTCCAAAAGCACTTACTGAAAATAATACCCTCCATTGATCACTGGTAGGTTTGAGAAAGCTTTGAATTCTGCTGCTTAGTGTGCTGCTTTGAATCACAAAACTGATCCACAGTTTCTTTATCCTCGTTTTGCAGATATCAAGTCACAGGAACATTGAATAAGAATTTACCTAAAATGGAAAAGATAGAACCATTTTAAATTAAACATTACATACTATTGTATATGAAATGAATGTAGGACCTTTTATTTTATTATTCTTTTTTACAGAGAGGAGAGAAAGAGACAGGGAGGGAGGGAGGGAGAGAGAGAGGGAGGGAGAGAGAGAGAGAGAGAGAGAGAGAGAGAGAGAGAGAGAGAGAGAAAGGGAAAGGGGGGAGGAGCAGGAAGCATCAGCTCCATGTGTGCCTCGACCAGACAAGCCCAGAGCTTCAAACCAGCAACCTCAGTGTTCCAGGTCGGCACTTTATCCCACTGCGCCGCCACAGGTCAGGAATATAGGAACTTTTAAAAGACAAATATGGTTAATTTGTATATGGAAAGCTAATAGCCCTTCCTGATGCATATATATTATATGTAAATCATTATATGACTGCAATATATATGTTGGTGTATGTAAACTGAAGTGCAGAGGAAGATCATTGTCAAGAGGTTGTTAAAATATTGAGCATAAATTTTTTTTTAATTTTTATTAATTTTAATGGGGTGACACCAATGAATCAGGATACATATGTACAACGAAAACATCTCCAGGTTATCTTATCATTCAATTATGTTGCATACCCGTCACCAAAAGTCAGATTGTCCTCTGACACCTTCTGTCTGGTTTTCCCTGTGCCCCTCCCCTCCTCCCTATCCCACCCTCTCTTTTCTCCCCCCACCCCATAACCACCACTCTCTTGTCCATGTCTCATAGTCTCACTTTTATGTCCCACCTATGTATGAAATCATGCTGTTCTCAGTTTTTTTATGATTTACTTATTTTACTCTGTAAAATGTTATCAAGGTCCATCTATTTTGTTGTAAATGATCCGATGTCATCATTTCTTATGGCTGAGTAGTATTCCATAGTATATATGTACCATAGCTTTTTAATTCACTCGTCTACTGACGGACACTTGGGCTGGTTCCAGATCTTCGCTATTGTGAACAATGCTGCTACGAACATGGGGGCGCATTTCTTCTTTTCGAACAATGCTATGGTGTTCTTAGGGCATATTCCTGTAAGTGGGATAGCTGAGTCAAAAGGCAGTTCGATTTTTAATTTCTTGAGGAATCTCCATACTGTTTTCCACAGTGGCTGTACCAGTCTACATTCCCACCAGCAGTGCAGAAGGGTTCCCTTTTCTCCACATCCTCGCCAGCACTTATTCTGTGCTGTTTTGCTGATGAGCGCCATTCTGACTGGTGTGAGGTGATATCTCATTGTGGTTTTAATTTGCATTTCTCTAATGATTAGTGATGTTGAGCATTTTTTCATATGCCTATTGGCCATCTGTATGTCCTCTTTGGAGAAATTTCTATTCATTTCTTTTGCCCATTTTTTGATTGGATTGTTTGTCTTCCTGGTGTTGAGTTTTATAAGTTCTTTATAAAGTTTGGTTATTAACCCCTTATCACACATGCTGTCAAATATGTTCTCCCATTGTGTGGTTTGTCTTTTTATTCTGTTCTTATTAACTTAAGCTGTGCAAAAACTTTTCAGTTTGATATAGTCCCATTTGTTTATCTTGCCTTTTATTTCATTTGCCCGTGGAGATAAATTGGCAAATATATTGCTGCTACAGATGTCAGAGAGCTTGCTGCCAATGTTTTCTTCTAAGATGCTTATGGTTTCACGGCTTATGTTTAAGTCTTTTATCCATTTTGAGTTTGTTTTTGTTAATGGTGTAAGTTGATGGTCTAGTTTCATTTTTTTGCAGGTAGATGTCCAATTTTCCCAACACCATTTGTTAAAGAGGCTGTCTTTACTCCGTTGTATGCTCTTTCCTCCTTTGTCAAATATCTTTGTTCATAAAGGTATGGGTTTATTTCTGAGTTCTCTGTTCTGTTCCATTGATCTATGTGCCTGTTCTTATGCCAGTACCAGGCTGTCTTGAGTATAATGGCCTTGTAGTAAACCTTGATATCTGGAAGAGTGATACCTCCTGTTTTATTATTTCTTTTTAAGATTGCTGAGCCTATTCGGTTTCTTATTTGGTTCCATATAAATTTTTGGAATATGTGTTCTATATCTTTGAAGTATGTCATTGGTATTTTAATTGGTATTGCATTGAATTTATAAATTGCTTTAGGTAATATAGACATTTTAAAGATGTTTATTCTTGCTAGCCATGAGCACGGTATATGCTTCCATTTGTTTTTATCTTCCTTGATTTCTTTTATCAATGTTTTATAATTTTCCGAGTACAAGTCCTTAACCTTTTGATTAAATTGACTCCTAGGTACTTTATTTTTTGGCTGCAATAGTGAAGGGAATTGTTTCCTTAATTTCTCTTGCTGACAGTTCATTGTTGGTATATAGAAATGCCTCTGATTTCTGAGTATTAATTTTATATCCTGCCACCTTGCTGAATATATTTATAAGGTCCAGTAGTTTTTTGACTGAGACTTTAGGGTTTTCTATATACAATATCATATCATCTGCAAATAATGACAGTTTTACTTCTTCTTTTCCAATTTGGATGGCTTTTATTTCTTCATTTTGTCTGATTGCTGTAGCTAGGACTTCCAGAACTATGTTGAATAAAAGTTGTGAAAGGGGGCACCCCTGCCTGGTTTCTGATCTTAAGGGGATTGCTTTTAATTTTTGTCCATTTAGTATGATTTTTGCTTTGGGTTTGTCATAGATGGCCTTTATCATGTTAAGGAATGTTCGTTGTATTCCCACATTACTAAGAGTTTTGAGCATGAATGGGTGCTGGATTTTATCAAATGCCTTTCCTGCATCTATTCAAATTATCATGTGATTTTTGTCCTTCCTTTTGTTTATGTGATGAATCACATTGATTGATTTGCGAATATTGAACCAGCCTTGCCTCTCCAGAATAAATCCCACTTGATAGTGGTGTATGATTTTTTTCATATATTGCTGGATCCGGTTGGCTAATATTTTGTTGAGAATTTTAGCATCTGAATTCATCAGGGATATAGGCCTATAATTTTCTTTCTTTGTGTTGTCTTTGCCCGGTTTTGGGATCATAATTATGCTTGCCTCATAAAAGAGTTTGGAAGTCTTCATTCCTCTTGAATTTTTTGAAATAGCTTGAGGAGGATAGGGGTTAGTTCTACTTTGAATTTGTGGTAGAATTCACTTGTGAAGTCATCAGGCCAAGGACTTCTCTTTTTTGGGAGTTTTTTGATAACTGTTTTGATCTCATTTGTTGTAATTGGTCTATTTAGGTGTTCTGATTCTTCCAGATTGATTTTTGGAAGATTATATGATTCAAGAAATGTGTCCATTTCACCTAGGTTGTCTAATTTTTTGGCATAGAGTTCTTCATAGTATTTTCTTACAATGCTTTGTATTTCTCTTGTGTCAGTTGTTATTTCTTCACTTTCATTTTTAATTTTATTTATTTGGGTCTTCTCTCTTTTTTTCTTGGTGAGTCTAGTTAAAGTTTCATCAATCTTGTTTACCTTTTCAAAGAACCAGCTCCTTGTTTCATTGATCCTCTGTCTTGTTTACTTAGTCTCTATGTCATTTATTTCTGCTCTGATCTTTATTATTTTTTCCTTCTACTGGTACTGGGTTTTATTTGCTGTTCTTTTTCTAGTTCTTTTAGATGCAGGGTGAAGTTGTTTATTTGAACTTTTTCTAGCTTCTTATGATATGCCTGTAGTGCAATGAACTTCCCTCTCAGTACTGCTTTTCCTGTGTCCCATAAATTTTGTGTTGATATATGCTCATTATCATTCGTTTCTAGAAACTTTTTTATTTCTTCTTTGATCATTGTTAATCCATTCATCATTTAATATCATGCTATTTAGTTTCCAAGTGTTTGTGTATTTTTTAGTTTTTCTTTTGTGGTTAATTTCTAGTTTCATGGCATTGTGATCAGAGAAAATGCTTGATATGATTTCAATCTTCTTAAGTTTATTGAGACCATTTTTGTGTCCTAACATGTGGTCTATCCTAGAAAATGTACCATGAGTGCTTGAGAAGAATGTATATTCTACTGCTTTAGGGTGAAAAGTTCTGAAGATATCTATTAAATCAAGTTGATCTAGTGTATCCTTTAAGTCTGCTGTTTCTTTATTAATTTTCTTTCTTGAGGATCTATCCAGTGTTGTTAGTGGGGTATTGAAATCCCCTACTATTATTGTATTGCTGTTAATCTCACCCTTTATATCTATCAAAGTCTGCTTTATGTATGTCAGGGCTCCTATATTTGTTGCGTAGATATTTATAATACTTATATCTTTCTGTTGAATTGTTCCCTTTATCATTATGTAGTTGACCATAAATTTTATTACCTCATTTTAGAAGCAGGTGTTATTTTTAAAAAACAGTATTTTAAAACTAAGTCTTTTAATTCACTGCTTCTTACTTTGGAACCAAAGTTAATAGGTTGAATGAAATTTGCTTATGGCATCTGTTGCTATTTTTTTAGGTCATTAGTGATTTTCTTTCTCCTGCAAGTATCTGACAGAAGCTCAAACAAAATTGAATTGTAGTTTCAAGCTCTTGCTCACCTCATGACCACCAAAAAGGATTGCCTGGTAATCATCCCAACAAATCCAAGAACTAAATTCTGAAAATGCCTTAAGGGGCTTGACAGATGTATTTAGCAATTTAAAAATTACAGCAATCTGTCACATAAACTTTTAATGAAAGCTAGGCTATGGTGAAAAAAATCCAAGGGAACTTCTCTTTGAATATTTTAAACATATCTGGCCATATAAATGTTGAGTTCTAATTGGGTTAACTTTTACAAAGGCAGACTCATTATTTATCAGGAATTTATTATGCAGATGAGATGAGGCATTTTAAAAGCCAAGGCATTGAGAACTATGGTTCAACAATTTTGTGGGAGTGATATTATTTTTATATATGCATTCAAAAATCTTATTTAATTAAATTATTCAGATTATTTTAATTTAAGGGACCACATCCTTGTAACTCTGAAATACTCATAATATTAATAGCATCAAATCATTCAATAATGAAGCTTTTCCCTTAACCATATTAATATGAGTAACAGATTTAAAATTTAAGAAACTATTGTATAAGAAAGAGTAAAGTTTAGATGGAGACACCATTTACGCAATGTAGGATTATTTTCTGAATGCTTGAACTAAATAAAACTTTGGTTTCTAATTACTTCTCTCCTCTTTCCTGAACTCCCTACCTCCCTTTTCTTCTTTCCTCCTTCCCTTCCTCCCTCTCCCACTCTTTCCCTTTCTCTCTCCTCTTCCTTTTTACTCTCTTTCTCTGCCACCCCTTCCCAGCCCCTCTTTGTCTCCATCTTGCCAAGACTCTGTAATCCCCCCTGCATAACTGATCATGCATTATTCCTTTAGAATTTCTTCTCCTTGGCTATAAAGTTACAATATGCTTGTGAACAGGTTAATGCTGCCAGGAAAACTGATTTATGCAAGTAATGGTAGATTATTTGGAAAATAACAGCAGGAGAAAGATAGTCCGATAATATCAATAATGTCCCCCTTTAGTAATTTACTTATTTATTCAAAACATATTTTGGAAAATTTACTGTGGACCAAGCATTCTTCTAGGTGCTGGCAGGGGAAGGGGACAATAAATAAAACAATTTCCTGTTTTTGTAGCATTTACTTTCTAGTGATAGAAGACAGACAGCGAACAAATAAATGAGTAAACGTATATCAGATGGTGGAAAGTTACACACAGAAAATTGTAACTTCTCAAAAAGTCAAGAAAGCATTTTGGTATAGATTATGTGGAGAAGAAAGGATGTGAAATAATTTTTCACATTAGATGATATGTGAAGGCCCTTCTGATAGATGATCATTGAACATCTACTAAGTAATAACTGAGGAGTATTCCAAGCAAACCCCTGAGAAGAGGCCATACGTGTATGAGTGTCTGGTGTTTGTGAGCATGAAGTTGTTAAAGCCAAAGTGGTAGAAAGAAGAACCACAGAAATTATGGTCATTTTAAGGCTTTGGCTTTAACTCTGAACAAAAAGCCCAATTAATAAGATAGTTGAATACAGAGGAATTATATGATGTGACAGATTGTAAGAGAGTCACTCTGGCTACTTATTGGAGAAGACACCACTGGGTAAGGAAAAGAACAGCAAAAACACAAATTATAACCTGTTGTGGAAATCCAGGTTCAAGAAAGTGATCCTTTACTTCAGAGTACTGATGTTGGAGGCAGAGGTTCACATTCTGAATTTAATTTTAAAATTAGAGCTAACAGGATTTGCTAATGGGTTATAAATTGGAAGCGAAAATAACAAAGATAGTTGATGGTGACCCAAAGCTTTTGGTCTGAACCACTGCAAAGATGAAATGGCCACAAAGCTGAAGTAGGAAAGACTGAAAACAAAACAAAACATGTTTGCACAAGCAGTGCTGGTTCAGGAGCTCTGGTCATACTAATTCAGGCCCTTACTATAAGCTCAGTTGCAGATGTTGAGTATGAGGTTGGATATTTGCATTTGGATTTGAGAAGCCTGGATTAAAAATATAAATTTAGAAACAAACAGCCATGAGTCTGGAAAACATCACCTAGAGAGTAGAGGTACTCCAACATTCATGGTTTGAAGAAATAATAAGGAACTTGCAAATGAGATGAAGACTGATAAAATTGGACTGGTTTTTCATTTAATTTTTGTTTGTTTGTCTGTTTAAGAATAACTTTTCTGAAAAAAGTTTTGTTTGTTTTGCTTTACATTTTTAAATCAGTGTTTCTGATTGAACGACTTCCCTTTAGTGCACGAAGAACCTTGATCCTTTTGCTGAATTTCTTCAATAAAACTTTTATTTTTAGGAATGACAGATTAAAAAACGAAACTCTATATATCATTATTTAAATTTATATTATTTGTTTTTCTACTACCTCTTAAAATCATACCAGGTACTAAAGACAAAAGACAGTACTGGCTCCTCCTCTCAATATGCCTACACTCTATTTGAGGGTAATGGAATTCACAAGTACATGACAATGTGATGTAAACTGGTTAGTCAGTGAAGGACAGAGGTTGTTAACAATATACGTTTTTATGAACTTCTTCATAAGCTCCTTATTTGGAAATTGGAATAATAATGTACCTATTCATAACAGGATACTAATATTAAATAAGATAATTATGAGACTATTTCATACAGTGATGAATATATAGAATGAAAAATGGGCTCCAAAAATACTTTTTTCCAAAGTGTTAAGACCAGCATATGGGTCCAAAGTCACCTTTTCTTAAAGTTGAGCCAATTTAGGTGTGTTTACATTGCCCATATGCTATATCTAGCCTCCTTTCTATTACTTCCTGGCATATGCTTTCGGATCTGTTGTCTAGGGAACTCCTCATTCTCCCCTAAACATCACCCTGATTCTGTTCCAGGTTCTTCCGTTTTTGCTTTGCGTAATCCATAATATGCCTTCTCTTCATTGGACATATCTATCTCAATCCTAAAGATAAGCAGTGACTTCTTAGGTGCCCAGTGAATTTAATGGCTCTTGTTTAATGATAATAAACCCTCCTAGCCCTGGAGTAAACATTCTTTGTTTCAAATTGTGTGATGTTAGTCATGGTATGCCTCCGGGTCCTTACCTGAAGAAAGTGAATAGAAGTTAACTATTTCATATAGTTGTTGTGAGGGTTCAGCAAGACTCTGTATAAAGCACAATGACCAGAGCATAGTCAACACTCAAATGTTAGCTCTTATCATTATCTGTACAGACTTTCCTATTACTAAACATCAACATATCTCCAAATAGATCCTTATTTCCTCACTATTTCCATCCTAAGCATCCTTTAGATTTCCTGCTAATCACTGTCACTTGCTCCTACTTGAGTTCACTGGAACTGGTCTCTTCATTGAATTTATAAAATTCTCAATCATTCTTCAGGAAACAAATTAAGCATAAAACTGGAAGCTATAAGGTACTTTGGGGGTTATTCATATCTATGAGTAATCTAAGGCACAAGGAAGTTGACTGATATCCAAGGTTACCTGAACTCTTATAATAAATATTAATTAAGCTTGGTACAGTAGCTACTCTATAGCAGATGTTATTATACATGTCATACATATTAGAGTAGACTGAACTTTCTGACATCAGACGTAGCTCTTGAGACAAAAAGATATGAATTCCTGTGTTGAATTTGAGAAACAATGTCAGGAAGCTCCTATAGAGAAGTATAAAAGAGAGGAAAAACAGGAAGCCAACAGAGGTACAGTACTGAGATTATTACTGAGGCAACTGGGCTCCATCTTGCTAGAAATCTGTGGGAGACAGTAGAGCATTGTTCCTTATACTTCAGAAGTTTGTTGGAAAGATAATTTTTTTTTTTACTGTTTTTTTTTATTTTATTCATTTTAGAGAGGAGACACAGAGTGAGTGAGAGAGAGAGAGAGAGAGAGAGAGAGAAAGGGGGGAGGAGCTGGAAGCATCAACTCCCATATGTGCCTTGACCAGACCAGTGCAGGGTTTTGAACTGGCGACCTCAGTGTTCCCAGGTCGACACTTTATCCACTGCGCCACCACAGGTCAGGCCATGGAAAGATAATTTAAATCAGATAAGTTTTAATCTGTTGTGGAAGATTATTTGATACTTCTTTATTATTATAGCCAACAGAAATAAAATTGCCCTGTAAAATAGCTTTATACAAGTCTTTAATTGTCGTGGCCAGGTAGCTCAGTTGTTTAGAGCATTGTCCTGATACACCAGGTCAGGGTACATACAGGAATCAACCAATGAATCCATAAGTAAGTGTAACAACAAATAGATCTTTCTCTCTCTCCCTTACTCTCTCTGTAAAATCATTTTAAAATAGGTAAAAGTCTTTAATCATGTGCTCTCAATTTCTGTGTTTACTTAATCATGGATCAATAACAAACCATTTTTAGAACATGCTTTGAATAACACTGATATAGAATGTGCTTTAGAGCAGTATTTTTTAACTGCCAGTGCATGGACTACTGCCAGCGGTAGTCAACCTGGTCTGTACCGCCCACTAGTGGGCATTCCAGCTTTCATGGTGGGCGGTAGCAGAGCAACCAAAGTATAAATAAAAAGATAGATTTAACAATAGTAAGTTGTTTTATAAACATTTATTCTGCCAAACTTAGTGAAAATCCGACATAAAGTACTTGGTAAATAATTATTATTCTATAAAGTCCACTTCTGTATCTCTCTTAGTAATAAAATTTTCTAACCGCCCATTGGTTCCACAGAAATGGTGATTTATAAAGTAGGGAAGTAACTTTATAAAATTTATAAAGCAGAGTTACAGCAAGTGAAAGCATATAATAATACTTACCAAGTACTTTATGTTGAATTTTCACTAAGTTTGGCAGAATAAATCTTTATAAAACAATTTACTTTAGTTATATCTATGTAATCATGAAGCCGTTGGTTTGCTCTGCTACTGCCCACCATGAATGCTGGAATGCCTGTTAGTGGGCTGTACGAACCAGGTTGACTACCACTGCAAAAGTGGGCAGTTTTACAAAAAGGTTGACTACCCCTGAACTACTCCATCAGAAATTTTGTTCCAGTCTATGAAGAGTTAGTAAACCACCCTTGTGTTGTATGAAGACTATAGACCCAATAAACTTAGTCAAATTCTCTTACACTCAGGATGATTTCTGCTTTAGTGGTTCCTGAAATAACTCTCCTATTTTCACTGGTCCCCATGTGTAACAACGTGGAAACTACTACTTTAGTGCTGTTTCCAGTGTCCTCACCTAACAAGTGTATGAGAAACCTTATACTCAAGGCAAATTTTAAATTTTAGAAATCTAATAGGTTTCCTACTTAGAGGACTTAAATTACATATGAATGGAAAACGTGAAGTGTTTGTTGTTTGTTTTGTGTGTTTCCATAGAAGCGGGGAAGCAGTCAGACAGACTCCCCCATGCGCCCAACAGGGATCCATCTGGCATGCCCACCAGGCAGCGATGTTCTGCCCATCTGGGGCGTTGCTCTGTTGCAGCTGGAGCCATTCCAGTGCCTGAGGTTGAGGCCATGGAGCAGTCCTCAGGGCCTGGGACTTTTGCTCCAATGGAACTTTGGCTATGGGAGGGGAAGATAGAGACAAAGGAGAGAGAGAATGGGGGAGAGGCAGATGGATGCTTCTCCTGTGTGCCCTGACTGGGAATCGAATTTGGGCTAACACTCTCCTGCTGAGCCAACCAGCCAGGGCTTTAAACGTGAACTTCTTAAAAATGCTTTTTAAAAAATATTTTAAACATGTATTTTTCTATTGTTATATATAACTTTATACCTGATAATCTTTACCTATCATAAACGTCTATTTGCTCATGCACAATACCTATGTAATATTATTTCTCCCAAATTTACAATGGATGCATAAAATTAGATACATTAGCTATATCTATATAAATAAATACACAAATATATGAAGTATATCTACCTCCTCAGGATATCTGCACTCTGAGAATTCCACAACATAGTCAGTAATGTCTCAACATGAGGGATCTCCTTCTTCACTTTGCCTTGGTGTAGTCAAGTGAAAGGAGAGTTTCTTCACTAACAAGCACCATGAGGGAAAATACAACCAAAAGGACTTCAAAGCTCTCTACACTGAAACTTTGGTTTTGCTGACAGGAAACTTATCCGTAACCTACAGTACTTCCCAGGTTAAAAAAGGTTTAAGGACTAATACTTTTCTCCCCCAACTCTAGGTATTTTCATAACGTCACCATAATGTTTTAATGTAAAAAAAAAAATACAGTGAGCTTTACTAATTAAGTAGTATGCCAATGAAAACCTTAGTCATGTTGACTCATGTATTTCAAAAATAAGATTTGTTTTATATTGGAAGCTCAGAACTGAGATTGTTATTCAGTGTCTGTTTACATCGTATACCCACCTTTTATTTTAAAGACTGTTTCAACCAACAGTTTCAGGTTAAGCATTATGTTAAGAGTCTATATAATCATTTTTTTCATTGAAAAAGAGATTTGTATAGGCCAGCTGGACAGCCTAATGTGTGTTTTCATAAGTCTGAAGATAAAAATGCAGGTACCTGCTGCCGAAAGATCACAGAGCTTTCTGCTAGACCTCTTTGACTGACGTTGAAAGTGGAGTCGTCCCAAGCTCAAGTGGGGCTTTTCTAAGCGGGTTTATGCTTCATCTAGCAGGAGACAAGTCGAACTGTTAGACATGTCTGAAGATGGAAAGCAGGTTACATTCTCCACATCCTGCTTTTTTTCTCTATTTAGTAGTCACATGTGACTCTCGTTGGACATTCTGATCTCAGTCTTATATTTAAATACTATAAAAGTGAATGAAATATTTTCTTTGTGGGGATTTGCAGCAAAGCAAAAGAACTGGCTCCTGCAGCAGAGCAATGCTTAAGCATAAACACTGTATCTTAATTGGCTAACATCTTGAAAGTTTGCATTGTGAATAGAATTTCTGTTTTTCTGTGATACAATTGTTCAGAAGTCTTTTAATTTTTTTCAAGTGAAAAGCCTATTGCTATGTCAACATCCGCAAAATTCCATAAGCTTGTATATTTGTTCTCTAATTTTTTAACTTTCCCCAAGACTTTCTATCTTGTCATTTAAATGTCTGATATCTTTACCTAAAATGTAGTTTAAGATCACATGGCAAAAATCATATTTTTCTATATAAAATTAACATACGTTCATTGACAGAAAATTAGAAATTATGAAATAAAAGAAACATAATAACTCAACTTTCAGCTTAGATCAGCCAACCCAAAAGTAAAATTTGAAACATTTACATTTTATCCTTCTCTATAAATCATGTATGTGTTTATACATATACCTATACTCATTTGCAAAGAAATAAAGATGATAGAGTTAAGTACTTTCTGTTTAACATTTCACTGTTTTTCTGTGCTTTCAGTGTTTTCTACGGTGTTACAAATTTTATAGACATTACAAATCCATAGCGTATGATTCCATTATTTAATTATCTCTTTATTATAGAATATTGTTGTTTGAGGAGCAATTTATAATATTACAGTGAGCATCTTTGTCTACTTTTCACTTTTTTGTAGTAGAAATGCAATAGCTGGATCAAAGGGTATACATATTTCTGTTCACTTAATGAATGAAGTAAAAGTGCTAACAAAATATATTACATTGATTTATACTGTCACTTGTGGTATATAAGGTTCCCAGTTCCACTGATTCTTTTTACATAATTTTATACAATATTCCTCCCACCTGAATTTGGAGTACTTTCAAATGTTATACAGTTTATTCTCACAATATTTTGCAAAGTTGATATGTTTTTATGTTTTTTCTTAAGTGATATTTCCAAAAATAATTTGTATTTATACTATATCTTCTAATGGTTCCTATCCTTTCTAATTACCCTCTTGTACTTTCTATGCTCTCCTCTCTTGTGAGGGAAAGGTGATTATTTTAGGTATCAGGAATAAAATTTCATACGATGGTTTTTATTTCTGGAATATCTGTGTTGTATCCTCCATTTGTAACCCAGCAAGTTGGTTTGGCTGCCCGACACAAGAACCAAGGTGCTGGTGCAAAAGGAAAGAGGTTAATTCAGGTGCTGGAACCTGGGAAAAAAGTGAACTCCTGTCCCAAAAACCCTCTCTTCTTCCTGCTCAAACCCAGGGTTCTTACAGGGACAAGAAAGGGAGGGCTTCTCTTTCTATCCAATTCTCTTTCTCTCTTTTGGTGCACTTGTACCCTATCTATTCATGTTTCTAGTTTCTGTCTTGCCCAATGTTAAGAACCCCCAACCCCGCATCATGTTGGCCAATGGGGAACTCCCAGCTTCTGCCTATCTTCGGTAACCCAGCATTTCCATTTTTCTCACACTTGAAGTTTAACAGATCGTGGAGTGGAATGGAGAGTATGCTGCCAATACATCTTGACACCACATTTTCTTCTATCTAAATTATTCATACTGTGCTAGGTTGCAAAGTTCTCTTTACATGTAATACATAAGTAATGTTTGAAACCTCCCAAGGAGAAGGGTGTGTGCCTCATTTATTATTGCAATACACTTGCACAGTTTGCAAGCACACTGTAAGCATTCAGTAGGTATTGGTTAAATCAGTGGTTCTTAACCTTTGTTGAGGTACCGAACACACCAGTTTTGTATGCGCATTCACTGAACCCTTCTTTAGTGATAAATAAAATATGATTGTTTTATTCCAAATTCAAGACATAGGTATATGTTTTTTTACTGGTGCACAAAGTGAGCTGTGCATGAACATCACCTTGCTCAAAGAACAAAACCAACAAAGTGCATGAACTCACAACAAATCACGGTATTATTTTATTCTGGCCTCCGCGGCAGAAGCTTCTCCGAACCCCTGAGACCGACTCATAGAACCCCTAGGATTCGATAGAACCCAGGTTAAGAACCACTGGGTTAAATGAATGGATGAATTAATGAATACATTTTGATGAAGGCTACCTCATACATGCATGTATCAGCAATCACAAAGGGCCCGCTCTACTAGTCTTCAGCTTTACTCTCAATTTTTCTAGGAACTGCATTTCCTAGTCTCCTGGACAAGGTAAATGAGTAACTGATTGGCTCGCTGCTTTAGAACTGTAGTCTCTAGATCTCATTTGGTACACGAAAAAATTTGTTTTCTTTTTAGTTTGCCAAAAGCAAGGTTGCCATTTCAACAAGACCATGGGAAAATAACACAGGTTAAGCAAAAGCAAAACTGTTAGAGTAAAAGTAGATAACATTTTGTATGGCTTTCCAAAGTCCAGATTAATTTTGGTAGAGGGTATGGCTCTTGCCCTCTTGAAAGCTTTTCATTCCCTCCTACCTTTCTGAAACTCTGTCACCATTAGTTGACTTGAAACTACCTACATTAAACTGTTACTAATTTTTCTTAAGCTTAGCTTCTTCATTTATTATTGTAAATGGTTTAATAGGCTTCAAATGTTTGAAAGGTTCTGCTTCTAATTCACCACAACCATGAACATCAGCAATAAAATTTGAGTAAATTATTACAGAAGGAGTATTTTCCTATACAAATTATGAGAGAGAAATAAAAGAAAATCCACTGCCTAAAACTGCATATTCCAAAAATATATATTAAAAATATATATCTTCTTAGATGTTTGGTGATTATCTTCAGAATGCTTCTGAAACCCTCAAGTTAGTCTCTTTCTTCTTCACTTTTTCAAGTAGTGACTCCCAGTAATGGATTCCAAAAAGCAAGGTGTTAAGCATAACCCACATCCAGTGAGTTAAGGTATCTAATGCCTTTGATTGCCTAATCGATTCCACTGTATTTCCTCCTATCATTCTTCTTTGTTACTGCAATAATTCAGGCCCTCAGCATTTCTTAAGCAGATTACTACAGAGAATTTTTTTCTTTCAAATTTATCTCTACAGTTTCTTTCTGAAATGCAAATATTTGAAATGTGCCCATTGCCTTTAAAGGGAGAATTTAAATGACAAATTACTTAGTCTTACCCCTTCTACTTGATCTCTCACCAGATCCCTCCAGCCTGACCCAAATCACATCATCCGTATACTTTGCCCTTATTTCTTTTGTTGGCCCTTAATATCTTTCTCCATGTTCATCCACAAGCTAACTTCTACTAATGCTTGAAAAGATTGTATAGATATCACATACATTTGGAAACAATTTCTCAAAACTATCATTTACTTTTAGACGTCTTATCCTCCCATAACACTGTTGTTGGTTTTTTTTTTCCATCTAGTAGCACAATATTGTGATTGCTTTTTGACTGTCTAGAATACAGACTTCCTGAGGTGTAGGACCACATCTTTAATCTGTAGATCTCTAGTGTCTGACTCCTCCTACCCCAGGAAGTATTTCTCCTTAATGACATTTTTTGAAGACAATGACAACAAGCATAGATCACTGACTGAGAAATACATATCACTGTAGATAAAAAATAAATATTATTGTATGTATTCTATTGTAGTGTATGTATTGAAAACCGGTACATGATTTACCAGCATAATAACTAAAGTGAATAGTAGACTGAGTATATAAAAAACAAATGACATCTAAAACTAAAAGTGAAAAATAAGAAGTTAAGGAAACCTGAGTTTCTGTCATTCTTTCTTGGGGGGAAATTTCCAAAGAAAATTTATTGATCTGTTAGAATTTTGTTTAATGATTCATGAATCGAGAAACATCTGATCTGGGAGGTAATAAGGAGCTTTGAAGAGCAGTATAGGTGAGAAGAGATTTGTATAGACGAATAGACCAGAGTGAGCAGGAATAAGTAAATTATACTGTTCATTTGCTGATTGGTTAAAGCAGGGTCATGTTATTCACATGTAGCGAAAGGAAGTATTGGAACTTGTCATATGACAGGCGCTGAACAGGCAAGCACTGACAGACACCAAGGTCTGTCTTTTCTGGTAAAGCCAAGTGTGGAAGCTTTATTAAGTTTTGGTTTGCTGACATGAGGTTTGGTGTGAGCAACTCTATTTTAAACCTAATCTGATTACTTTAACAGTATTCTTACACTTTAATTTATAAGCCTCTTTTCCTACCCCATCAATAGCTAATCTTTTAACTATTTAATGTTTTTCCACTGGTATATTAAGTAATATTTTTCCTATGGTAAACAGTGATATTACTCCAGTATGTTTTTTATTCTAATGTTATTATAATCATTTAATAAATTATAAGTCCTGGAGAGTAATTTAACTTCTTTTTGGTTCTAGATTCTACATATGGAAAAGAATAAAATATTTTAACAAAGTTTGAAAGTAAATCTAAATCCTTTCAAACATTACATTCTTTTCATTATAGTGTTTCTCTACAAACAGAACTCCACATAGTTCTTTTTCCCAATTCTTCTTTAAATAACTATATTCTTTTAACTTTGATCTCTGATTTTCTTTTGTGTGTTTCCTACCAATTTTTGTGTGTCTATTACTCACTTGAATGTCATTGCTTCACCTAGGTAGTTATTCAATTGAAGGTACTTATTTTTAAAAAAAATTATAAAACTATTGCTAAAGGGAATGGCAGCGAGGCAGATTTAAAGATGTAAGAGGGTATGTTGAAAGACTTACTAATCTACTCTTCCTCAGAAAAGACGCACTTGTTCTTGTTTCTGCATGTCTTAACTTTATCACTTACATAGTGCTTAACATATTTTAAATACTTGCACATATTAACTTATTTAATCTGCAAACAGTTATAAGAATTTCAGAACTGAGGTACTGTTATTCCCAATCTTTTGATAAGAAAACTAAAGCACAGAAAGTTGTAGTAGCTAACTTGTGGCTTACCTTTTAGAGCTGAGGATTTCAACATGACCAGTCTGACTCCAAATCCATACTCTTAATCATTCTGCCGTGATGCTTCCTTTAAAAGCCAAATTCTTCATATGGAAGTGAGGTCTGCAGCTGATGAGCCTCTTTCCAATGCAGGAGTGGTCCTCTCAAACTAGGTTTCATTGCCAAGTGATGGCTGTGGCGGTCTCCAGCCATGGAGGTCATATTGGCCTTATTTCAGCCCCTTCTTTTTTTTCCAGGAAGAGAGTGTTCTGTTACATAACTCCTGGTGTTTCACTTTTCCATCCTTCCTGATCCATGCATCTTCCTCCTTAGTTTAAATCTGGGTGTGGGAATATTGTGTTATACCATGACTGGCTAATACTGAGTAGGTGTGTGAGTTGAGGAATGACTGACATTCAGCATTGAAATGATGAAGAATAGTTTTATCCAACCTGCCAACAGTCTTCCCATTGATTCAAGAAAAAGGAACTTTAGCATGTGTGGCTAATTGGATTCTGGACATAGTGAGAATCACCATTTAGCAATTATTCCCACTCTCATAGGAGGCAGAATAGATGGGTAGGACCACTGTAACTTTTATTAGCTTAGGTTTGCTAACCCAGCATTTTTATACATAGAGTAACATACTGAATCACCTCCTTTCTAACACCCAGTAAACGGACACAGGTCTTTACATACTCAGTTTATGATTTAAAATAGGATAGAAGAGCCTGACTAGGCAGTGGTACAGTGAATAGAGTATTGGCCCTGAAGTCTCTGGCTTGAGTGTGGGCTCATCCAGTTTGAGCATGGGCTCACCAGCTTGAGCACAAAATTGCTGGCTTGAGTGAGAGATCATAGATGTAACCATATGGGTGACTAGCTTGAGCCCAAAGGTTACTGGCTTGAAGTCCAAGGTTTCTGGCTTGAGCAAGGGGTCACTGATGTAGCCTCCTGGTCAAGGCACATTTGAGAAAGCAATCAGTGAACAACTAAGGTGCCACAACAAAGAATTGATGCTTCTCATATCTCTCCCTTCCTGTCTGTCTGTCCCTATCTGTTGTCCCTCTCTCTGACTTTCTCTCTCTCTCTCTCTGTCCCCCAAAAAAGATAGAAGAGCAAGTGAGGAGAAAAAGTGGGTATAAAAGCATAAAAAGACTAGATACACACATAGTGAAATACATATATAATTTTAGGTACCTTTCTCTACCCCTTTATCAAAGTTTGCTTACTTACATTACTAGCTGGTTTTGCTAACCAAGAAGAAACTTGAAGAGGATTCTTGCTTTTATGAGAAAAGGCAAAAAGCAATAATGTCATTCTGTATTTGTTTAGGTGTCAGCTCTTCTAGAGATAGTGCACATGCAGGGCAGGGATTGCTTCGCCCCCGCCCCCAGTGTCTTCCCAGGGAACTGCACTTAGCATCTGATTATTAAGCCACCAGAGCTCTGAACTGTGTCTGGAAGCATTTGTGCTTTATCTTGATTTATTATGTGCATTCATTAGCAAGGTGTGTCCTAATGTACCAGAAAAACCTAAGAGATCTCCTAAGACTATTATATTTTGCATAAAACCGGACACATTATGTGCATTTGGTATAATTTGGTAGGTTATTTTTCAACTCTGAGAATGCTGAAAATCTTTTTCTATATATATTAATGGTAATTACTGCTTTGCTTTATGCCATTTCAGCTTGTGAAAAGTTTCATAAGAACACTTTACTTTCAGTAATGAGAGACACCTGTATTATAATTATATGTACATTGTAGTATATATGTATATTATATATATACATACTATTGTAAAAGAGAGGGTGATACCTCTCTTTTACATGGATTGTAAAAGAGAGGTTGATACCTCTCTTTTACATGGATTGAATGTTACAAAGCATTAAAGCATGTGTATATTTTAGAGCATATCATGGAGGATATACAAAGCAATAGAAGAGAAAAACTAAGAAATAAATGAGTATGTGAATAAATTACAGTATAAGAGGTCTGCCTTGATGTATATACAGGAAGAGGTAGCAAAACCATGTATAAAGAATAAATGAATAAGGATGTGAGAGTAGAAAGGAAAACTTTTGAAAAGATGATATATCGTAAAGAAAAATACATATAATGTATGATCAGAAGACAGGAAATATAATCAAATGAGGAAAACAAAACAGGAAAATCAACCAAGAAATAAAAAATAATGCAATGTTAAAAATAAGGAAAAATTTCAGAAGAGTAGAGTAGAACAATTATTAGGATGGGCACTACTGTTAAAAGTGTTGAATCTTAGAATACAGTACAATACAATATGTAGCACTGAAATGCTCAATTAATATTTATGAATTACTGGTTGAATAGCTAAATTAGTGGAGCAATTCAATAGTGTGTCGGATTGATTCAAAGTTATTTATATTAGGATGAGCCTTACTATTAGACTTGTTTTCAGAAACTTCTACTGGCGATTTCAGAAGGTTTGGAATTGAGGGCAGGTAAATCACAAAGTTGTATAAAGATATAAAATAGATAATTTGAATTTTGACTGTGACATTTTTAAGTTAAAAATAATAAACAAACAGGTGGAGAGTAATGCCAAACATCATATTAAAAGTTGGCTTTAGGTTCCAAGACATAATGCTGGATTTTTGGAGTGCCTCAATTTCTTTCTACTATACAACAATAGCTTCCCACATCTGGTTTTCAGGATTAAACATTCTTAAAGAAAAACAGACCATTTGTATAGTTTGGTTGGCAGTTCTGGTAATTGCACATTAGGTCACATTGTTACCATGGGGCATCTTTCAGCTTAATTGTAATTCCTCGACATCTGTATCTCCCAGTTGCTCATCCTCACATTGCTTCTCTTCTGCTTTACTTTGACTATTCCTTCATTTAATGCTTCAATTATGAGAGTTGAAGGCAAATTAAGCTGAATGAGCCTTTATCTAATGTTTAGATTTAAGTGCACAAACATATCTGAAAAGAATAGAAAAAAGGGGGACTGCTCAAGTGGGACTCAGAACCAAACGCATTGGCAAAGCAGTGATATTTTGTCCCTTAATTGACAAACGAAAAGATTGACTTGACTCCAAAGGAAAAGGAAACTAACTGTGTCACAAAATATACGCTGGAAACCACAGAATCAGTGACTTTGGCAAAAGATTTACTAAGGGAATATAAACTGACCGAGGACACAAAAGCTCATATTGGGAAGGCATATAATGTTCTCCAGAAGCTACATGAAGCAAAGAGAGAGAACCTATCCCTTGAGAAACAAAATATCTATTGTTTCTTTTGTTTGTCCATTGTCCTCTGACTGTTCTTTAGGGGGTCACAAGTAGTCAACCTGTCCTCAGCTGCAGTGAATCTAATCTCTTTATTTTACCAATACTTATTTCTTTCTGTCCCAACCCACTTATATTCTTCCTGTTATCTGGTTTGCATTTCTCTCCCTTTCCCACCCATTTGGGTTTAATTCTTTGAAAGTCTAGAAGATAGCTATCTGTTCTGTCCAAACATCTCTTGCTTCTCTGGCTCCGCTGCCATTGGATATACCAAGTTCAGCTAGGAAATATTTTTTTCCTTCGATCTACTTTAGGTTCATTGGTGAGGCCCTGCAAATTGGACTGACAGAAAGACAGATTCATAAGAAAAAAACTAACTGAAGTTTATTAGCACTTGCATCGTGAATGAGAGTAGGGGTATTTAATGGTGAGAAACTGAACGGAGTGCTTATAAGTTGGGTTATATAGCATCTGAAAAAAAGAACAATATTTTTGTAAAGAAGTACCAAGATAAAGGGGAAGAATTTTGAGTCTTTAGGGAAGGTAAATTGTGGAAAAATATTAAGTATGGGCACACTAATAGTAGATAAGGATTTAGTTCTAGCAAGGTTTGAGATGTAGATTTCTCTTTCATCAGACTTTGGGTTGATGAGGTTCTACAGTTATCTCCAGTGATGAAATTTTGTCCCCACTTGATGTATGCAGGAAGAGGTAGCAAAACCAGCTTTACAAATGGGCAGAAATCTTTACAAATACAGAGTGTCCGTAAAGTCGTGGTGAACTTTTGACCCGTCACATAGTCAAAAGTGCACCATGACTTTACAGACACACTGTATATGTTTTTCTTTTACGCAAAGGAGGGAGAGCAGAGAGAGCTTTCCTTGGATCTTCTTCTTCTCAACATGCCTTCAACTCCAAATAACCCTTATGCCAAAGTGGTATATTTTGGGATGGCTTACTGTGCTACCTTCCACAGGCACCTGGAAGTTTATAAGGGAGTGGCATGTACAAGCTGCTGGCTTGAGATCATTGTGTGAGGTTTGTTTTGTGTTTTCATCCAACACATGAATAGCCTCTAAGAAAAATGTTTGTGCTTTCTGCCTTTGAAACCACAATTGCCACTGCCATTTGCACCAGCTGGTCAGTCAGAATGTTATTCCTGAATCAACCATGTTATGAATTGGAATGTCACCAGCCAGTCCTAGCAATCTGGCTGAAAGGAAGGTGAATATAATATCATTTCTCCTACTGAAGAAGCAACTTAACATTCTCCTGTTACTGCATTTCTCACAAGGCACGCCAGCCTCCATTAAATTGAACTTTAAAACTCAATTTAGATAGAAAGAAAATAAATAATGTGGAAAATCAGGAAGTGAATTATTACCAGAAGAAGTTCAATAGATTATATTATTTGAAGAACAGCGATGACTCATTTTTGCTCTTAAAATATATTTCATTTCAGGATTATAAGGGTCAGTCCTGGCATAAATTGAATAGCTGGATTGCATTTTAGAATGTTTTGCATTCTCAGTTATAAAGAAAACTTCTAATGTTTTAAATATATATTTTTAATTTGTTACCTTTTCAATGGCTACAAAATTATATATTTTGCAAAGGTGCTTCTGTTCTGACATTAAAAAGCAAAGGTTCGTTTAATTGAAAAAGAGGCCTTGATTATGTTGAACGTTTGATCTCTTTATTTTTACTAGGGCTTAAATAGAAAGTATAATAGAGAACAGAACATCAAAGAAAACATGTCCATTTCTAAATCAACTTAAAATGCTAAAAAAAATTTTTGGATTTCTTCTTTTTTAAGATAGTGTGCAAAGATGTACTCTATTTATTCTGTGGCTGTGATAGTTATTGTCAATGATAAAAGCAGCAAGAAAAAAAGGCATTTGGTTCAAAGCAGCATCTAGAAGTGATATTATCTTTTTTCTATCAAGTTACTATCAAAATAGTCACGGAAAAGTATATTTCCTTAAAAAATAGAAGCAGAACTAATACATGGTTATATTCCGGTTTAACTAACATTCTTGAAAAAAATATCTTGAAAATGGCTACTTGTCTTTTAAAATGTTTATGGTAACTGTGCCGTTTATGTATATAAAATAACAGTGTTTTGGTAGAAATATCTACGTCTTCAGAAGATCTACCATGTTTATGTTTTATGCATTTCAGTATATCATGTAATATAATGATATAATAAAACAAAGGTTAAATACATTTAAGCACACAGTAAATAAAACGACTACCAATTTTCAGTGCTATGTTACTGACATATGTACTAATTATTTGGATGAATATAATCGGAAGATGTCTATCTACAAATAGCTCAAGAGCCTCATAAATTATGGTAACAAATATATGTGCTGTAGAGCCCAAGCTTTTTCTCTTTTATTTAAAGACCTTTAAAGATCATACATGTGAATACTTTACATACTGTTAATTCTTTCACTTAATAATTTTTGCTGTATGACAGAATTATAGAAAAAAAATGAGACATTTCTTCTCTTCTGCAAGTTCAGTATGTACCCGATAAGAAAACTTTTATATCATATGAAAATATGATTATGGAGGCTTAGACTATGTGCCATGATATAGTGACCTTTGCATACTCATTGGCCTGGAGCAAGTTCATTTGTGCAGCTGTTGATTTGTCATCTTGTCAAGTTTAGCACTTATTATTTCTCTTAATTTTTTTCTCTCTTCCTTAACTTATTCCCTCCTTTTCTCCCTCCCTCCCTTCCTTCCTTCCTTCCTTCCTTCCTTCCTTCCTTCCTTCCTTCCTTCCTTCCTTCTTCCTTTCTTCTTCCCTTCCTTCTTCCCTCCCTCTTTACCTTTTACAAAATATTATCAACAGTTACATTAAAAAAGTATCCAGCTTCATACTTGGTCAGTAAAGTAAACATAGGATTACATTTGTCTTTTTCTTGACCTCTTTTAGATACAAAGGAACATGAAGTATGTGCTATGAGATAAGGGGCAGATGGATCTCACTGATCCTCAGAGGCAGTGAGAAAAATATTTGAAGCTGGTGCCTCCTCCAGCCAAAGCTCATGAAATGCACAAAGCCAGCAGGATACTTGTCAACAGAATCAGTGGGAAAGAAACATGGGGAATTACAGATTAGGTTTAGTTGAAATAAGTGGCGGTAATGTGGCTGAGTTGTCAATCTCTGCAGAATATAGAGTAAAAAGATGGAACATCTTTTGTTTGTGTGTGTGTGTGTGTGTGTGTGTGTGTGAGAGAGAGAGAGAGAGAGAGAGAGAGAGAGAGAGAGGAGGGGAGGGGAGGTAGTGTGGCATATTCTCACATGCACCTTAACAGGGATCCACCTGGCAATCGCATCTAGGGCCGATGCTAGAAGCTTCATAAGATTTGCCTCCACTATTCAGCTACTCTACCTCCTCTTGCAGCTGCCTGCTCTTCCCACAAAGCTTCTGTAGAAAGAATGTATTATGGGCTCAGACTGGCCTCACTTGACCAACTCCTCTACAAGTTGAAAGATTTGTGGGTTAGGGCAGCTTAGGTTGGGAATACAATGTTAATGGACCCTTTACTTCAGGGGACTCTTGGTCTGGAGCTTATTATGGGGAAAGTGGCCATTACTTCAGATAGTAATACCTCAGCCACTGCTGGATACTCAAATTTTATTTCACTCCAGCAAGGTGAGCAGCAGGTTCAGATCAAGTGGGGCTGACAGTCCCCTCTGCAGAAGTTCTTATAGTTTTGTGTCCTTGGACTCAGGGAGGAAGACTGTGAGGGTTCTTTTTTGGGGCTAACTCTACCCCCCCAGAAAGTGGCTAAGACTTTTGACCAGACCCAACAATAGGCTCACAGGTACCAACACTTACTGTGGAATCTAGCCCATAAGAGCTGGGTATCCATCCCCTGGGTATTTCCAACCTATCCAATGCACATGCGCCTTTGTGCTGGTGCTGATCATAGAGAGTGGAACTCACTTCAGGTGATCTAGGTGTGAGGAGCTCTTCCTTAGGATAACACTCTAGCAAGCATTGTTAGATCCTGAACCAATGTTCTCTACAGCTGACCACTGGATGTGTAAGCCCTAGACCTCCCTGGAGAGAAGCTGGCACACACTAGTGGGAGACACTACCCATGAATGGCCCTTAGCAACCTTCTTGGAGCTACAAGTAACTCAGAGTTTTTGGCTGCCTCTGCTGGGCCCTGGTGCATATGGAAATACCAAGCTGCACACCTACGCTGGCTTTTACCCACATTTGGCCTGGGGAAAGGTCCATTTCAAAGGCCAAGGGTTACCTAATTTTGCCTCCTGCAGCCTCTATCTGCTGGCTGCTTGTTGGGCTTGGCCACTGAAAAAAAAAATTTCCGCTAGAGTTCAGAGCCTGCATCAATTCAGGAATTAGGAAGAGTAGTAGATGTCAATCTGTCCAGACTTTTTTCACAGACTTTAGTTAGTTGTGGCCCCAGAAGTCTGGTGGGCATGGCCTCTGAGACCTAGAGGTGTGGTCTGCCCTCAGTCAATTTCTACTGAGTCTCCAGTGAGGCAGAGCCCAAGTTATAGACTGTGGAGTATGAGGGGGAATGCTCCAGCTTCCATGACAGAACACTGAGTCACTAACTGACCCCTTACTTCCTGGCTTCTCAGCATGACCCAGTCTTCATATTGGTGCTGGAGAAACTCCTGAGGTTGGAGCAGTTGCTTTTCCCCAAGATGATGCCACTCAGAGGGGACTGGTCTACCCAAGAATGATAATGACTGCAGTATTGGAGAATTACTCAGCACAGGGATTCTGGTGGCTGTCCCCCACAATGTCTCTCCCTGGGTCTCCAACTTTATACTCTCTCATGCAACTCTAGTCCTCTCAGCTCTCCCTCCACTGCACCCTTGGGTACATGGCTGTGAATGAGATTTTCTGTATTGGTCCTTTAAGATGCAGCCTGTGTCTCTGAGAGCTCCTGTTTCTTTCTTCCAGATAGAAACCTGGCTCTTTTCACCACCAAAAGTTCTGATGGTTCCTATTCCAGGCTCTGAGGCTCTAAGCTGGGGCACCTGGCCTGGGGCTTAGGAACCACACCTCTCAGGGTGACCCTCCCTGCAGTGAGAGGCCCTCTGGCCCTCCTAGGTGCTCCTGGGAGCTGAGTAGCTCTTTCCACGTCTTTGCCCTTCCTACCAGTCTCAGTGTGATTTTTTTACTTTGATCCAGGCTATAAACTCCTCTTCATTTAGTCCAAAGTTGGTTTTTCAAGATGATTGTTCTTAAATTAAGTTGTTATCTAATTTGGTCCTGGAGGTGGCAAATGAAATGTTGGCCTACTCCGTCGCCATCTTGGACTCTTCTAGCACTTTTGGTTTTAACAGCAGCAGCAACTCGGTGTAGCAGGAATCATCCTGAGACATCTGAGGTTCCAAGAGGCTAAATAACTTCTCTAAGGTCTCAAATCTGGACACTAGGGTAACTTATGCCAGGCTACTTCTCAGTACCTAACCTTCAGTACTGTGGTTGCTGCCTCTGATCATCCATCAGGTGAGTCCTGCAGTAGATCTCATTATAAATGTAAGTAACACCAAAACTGTGATTGAAACTATATACTGAAAAATAGGTTTGTCTTATTGACAATAAAAGAAATAATACACATGCCATTGTAGGGACCTGATTTCCATATCTGCAGTCCTTTCTCAACTTACAAGGGCTATAGGGGTCAGGTCACAAAAGTGTTAGTTCTGTCTGCTAGTCACTAATTAGATAATCACACAAAACTAGATAATTGATACATCATAATCAAATAATGTCCACAACAACTGCAGGCATGGAAGCATACACATGATATATATCTACTCATTACCTGGGCAGGAACAGTCTACATAGATGCTATGCATTTATGTAGTTTAGTAGGTATGGAAGACAAAGAGTGATGTATTGAGCAGTAGATAGGAACTGAGTAATCACTTGACTAAGTCTTTTATACGGATTATTATATTTAATTATAGCAACTTTTAATAATGTATGTACTATTATCTTCATTTTGCAGTGAAGCAACTGAAGCTTAAAGATCTTTAATAACCTTCCCAAAGTCATTTAATTAGTTATAATTAAGTTTTAATTAATAATAATAAAAATCTGAACACATTTTTTCTGAAGAACCACATTTTAAATTTCCATCGTTGCATTGCCCCCTGAATTCTCTTTCTTATTTGAAGCAGAATGCCCTGCTTACTTTATAACTCTAGACCTGGTGACTGTAAGAGGGAACTCTTAAGATTAAATCAAAATGCAATACCTTATAATGGTTTTCCAAAATAATGAGAATAAAGCCTGTTAATATTTGAAAATCGAAAATTGTTGTACAGGAAATAAATACTGAATATGAGTCAACATAACTTTTATATAAGTAACTGAAATTATTTTTCAAAATAAATATCAAGATATTTTGGGAAGAAACGGTGCTCTTATTTATAAAGGACATGTTAAATAGCATCATATCTGGCAGCATTTTTGTTTAATAATGTATTGAATTTATGGTTTTCATAAGATCATAGAATATTAGACCCAATTCTTGGAAACCAGGCATTGCCATTGTGCTAGCTTTCACAACAGGGCAGGAAATTTTTCTGTGTCTTTCAGATGAAACATTCTTTTAGTGCAGGATCACTTCCTGACAGTTATTTATCTAGAGAGGCTATAAGCCGTTGGATTAATTGCATGCTTTGTACAAATGTCAGTTACTGATTTAGTTTTGATAAATCTATTTATGTCCTGTTGGAGCTTTAGGTGAGTGAAGAAATTGCTCCTCATCAGTCTTCTTTGGTTGACCCCTGAAAAGTAAAAATCAGATGTCATAAGAAAACCATTTTTCTCTTGCCAAGTCTTTAAGAGACAACAGACATATTCTTATGCTCTTTGACAGAACTATGAAGGTCATAGAAATATTAAGTATAAAATTTGAGGCACTTTTGTTTGTTCTTACTAAACTATCAACTTTAAATTATGTAGGTATCAAAATTAAATGAAATTAAAGCTATGATTTTATCTGCACACATTCCTTGTTATTTTAAGCTTTGACCTTTAGGACCTGCAATTCAGAACTACAGCCATTCTTGTGCATTAATTTGGATCCTTATACATAAATGCTTGGTTTTGTTGTGTGGCTACTTCACAATGCAGAAATAATGAAATATATTTCTCTCAAATAATGAAGTTTGCTAATTTTTTTGCATGTTTTTTGCTACTTTAGATAACACAAATTGCTTCCCTGTATATGAGCTCATTTTCTGGTTCCCAGTGACCATGGCTATCTTCTTTTCCAACTGAAGTTATGTGACATTTACATGTAGCTTAGTCACCATCAAAGCCTCTGAGATTAGTTACTATTAAAGTGAGACAGGAGAGTCTTTAAATTTTGCTGAACCTGTTTTCTTATCTCTACTGTTTCAGTACAAATACTTTTCAGGGTTGACATGCATATAATAAATCATCATTATTATCAGTGATAGTTCATCAATAATCAGATGATACATAATCACTGGATACATAATCAGAGAAGTGTCTCTAAGAAAATTTTGCTTTGCTCCCATGTTAATATTAGGTCTCTTTTCCTCTAATCAATGCCAATTCTTAAATCACAGTCACTCTTGAGGCATCTCCTGGCTCATCTTCTCATAGTACTTTGCCTTGTATTTCTTATTCTTCTGTGATAAGCAACTGTAGATCAGCACCAGAATTACAACTGTTTACAGGCATCTTATTTACCTGTTATCTAATTTTCTGACAATTGACTGCCTCCCTGGAGTTTTGAATGTTGTCCAGTCAGGTTTCTCATAACGAGTGTATTGCCACATCTCAGGTCACTTCTGTGGCTTTCTTAATATCCTTTAGTGAATTCTGGCCTTAGGAATTCTACAAGTAATGTGCCTTAACTAGTGGGTCAGATATCATTTTAGTAGGTTACCAGCCTCATTCTTAGAGGCGATGTGGTTTTCTCCTTACACCTAAGTCATTAATTCAGCTCTTGATTTCTTGCCATGTAGGCCAGTCCACACTCATTCCACTGAAAAGTTTTTAAAAATCTATCAATTCAGGGCCTGACACTTTTTATGATTCAAATAATTCTTCTGGATGGTGTAGGAAGTTAAGACTGTGAGGATTAGTTTAGTCAGGCTGATAGGCTGGGTGGTAATAAACATATTTCTGGAGAAAAATGTAGGGCTAAGTGGAATTATCTCTAAATAGAATGATTTTTTTTCTATTAATTTTTATGACATGGTGACATGTCAGTAGATCCTTAATGGATGAATAATTTTAGTGTCAATGTATAATCATTCTTTCCAAAGATAACTTAAATGCATTTTCTAGCCTGCCAATAATCTGTCACAAATGTACTGCCTGGATTCTTATTTTGTCTGTAAAATTTCTTTTTGACTTTTCATATGACAAGTAGTAGTATAAATACAGTCATAAAAAAATAGATGACCAATTATAAATTTTATATACAGTGGTTTCCTATTCCTTCATCTCTTCACATAACCAGTGCCATTAATATTAAAACTAAATTAAATTGTGCTGTGGTTGTTTTATTTTTAGCATAATTGTTGGTTCCATTAGCTGTTAGGAAATAAGTTGAATTACCTCAGGCTTAAGGAGGTCTAAAGTGGCTAAAAAACTACTCTTTTTTTAATGATAGATGCAAATAGTTATAACATATTCATGGAAATGCAGATAACTATTTAAAATTTCTACCTTTTTTAGAGTATATATTGTAACAACAGGGGTCAAATAACTCAAAAGCCTACTGGACCAACTAAATAATGTAAAGTGAATAAAGTGAGTTCAGTGCTACGCTACGGGGGACTGAGACATGTAGTGAGCTACAGAGTTAATGCCCTAATTAAAGTAGCCAAGTGCACTCCCATTCCAGCAATTCTGAGAGGCAAGAATTCCAGACCAATAATTGTCAAATTTTCAAATGTAAACATGAGACAAGAAACTGTTAGTAAAGCACAGTATATGAGAATACTAGATTCAGTTTGTAGTTAACAAGTTTTCAGCTTCTGGAATGCATCTAAAATGTTGTTTCACATATACTTTAGGTGTTTTGTGTATTACCCTTTAAAATTCAATTATGTTGTATTATGAATTTTTAAAAACCAGCACAATTTTCTTGGCTTTGTTTATCACTGGATACATATGTGCTAAATACAGGCCAGCTGGGCACATATCCCCAAAACCTACAGAGGAAGGTTTAGAAGATTCGAACAATAAGGACTTTTCATTCCTTGTGAGAAATATTGAGGAAGCCCTGCCCAGCAACAGCATGTGCTCATTTCCAGTTTGCAGTACACACAGATGTTTTTGTTTTATTTTGTTTTGTCTTTCCCCAGAAATAACAAGTAAAAAAAGCAACTCTGCTTTGCACTACTTTCTTACTTAGGGCTCAGATTAAATATTTTTGTTGTTAATTTCACATGGACCAAAAATTAGTTCAAGTATTCCCAAATGGCATGACTTAATCTGGGAATATGTACATATATTTTTTAAATCTCTAAGAATAATCTACTGGCCATCCATGGGAAGTCACAATAGAGGTGGCAATTAATAGAAGTTACTTGGCTGGTACTTGTTTCTCATAGTGTAACAGAGTTCAATAAAATTATGTGATATTGTTATGAATCTGAAAAGAGCCTTGAGAAACTTTAAGAAAAATCAGAGCACTAGTTTTAACTATGTACTCACAAGTAGTAGAGGTTTGAGCAACCACAAACCCTTATGAAAATAAGCTTTTGCACTTATTTCCAAGAATTAAAACAAAGATTTGGAGAAACAGGCTCTAAAGAATTAGTTTATTTCCCTTACATTTTCTCTTATATTACCTTTGGATTTTGTCTTCATTGAAATTTGTATGTCATAGAAAAATCCAAACATATTAGATTGGAATTGAATCGTAGTTTGTTTATATAGACTCAGAGAAATGGTGGAGACTAAGCGGGAATCACTGGGTAATGTCTATGTGCATTTATTGGTGTTTAATGGCCAGACTCACCACATTTCTGGAAATCACTGTGGTATATTTCAGTTCTTTGCAAGCTAAGTGTTTAGAATAAAATGAAGCATACTTTGCATTTGTTTCAGATAATATGTAATTCATGTATAATATAAATATACTCCATATATTTTATATATTTTGTAATGTTTACATATTATGTAAATTTTCCATAGTAAATAAAGAATGTTTATTAAAACTCATGGATATATATATATATATATATATATATATATATATACACAAATATTCATATCAGAGAGTTTATTGGATTTTTTCTTCTGTATATTCTGTTTTAATTTTTGTTTCTTAATTTTTTTCTTTTCTAAAATTTTATTTGTTTTTTTTTTGTTAGTTTTCTAATTTCTTGAAATTGAAGCTAAATTATTGAACTTTTGCCTTTCTTCTTGTCTATTTGTTTAAGACAAAACATTTTTCCTCTGGTATTGTTTTAGCTGCTTCTCATAAATACTGCTATGTCTTATTTTTATTATCATTAATTTAAAATGTTTATATTTATTTTAATATTATTTTTATTATTTGGTTATTTAGAAAGGTTATTTTCTAAGCAATGTGGATTTTCTGCTTATATTTGTGTTATTGATTTCTATCCTAATTGCTCTATGTTCAAGAGCATATAGTCCATATGATTTAATGTTTTAAAGTTTGTTGAGACTTGTTTTATGTCCTACCATATGGAAAATTTTGAAAAATCTTTCATGTGCACTTATAAAATTGTTGGGTATAGTTTCCCATATGTGTCAAATTTATCAATTTTTTAAACTGTTATCTAAGCACCTATTTTCTTACATTTCTTTTTTTACTTATTCTAATAGTTACTAAGAAGGGTTTGTTAAATTTTTTACTTTGTGAATTTGCATATTTCTTTTGTCCTTTTATGTTTTGCTTTATACATTTTGAAACCTATCTCACTTAGCTATAGATCAGGGTGTTTTGTCTGTTTGGTTTGACCACTTATCCACAACAACCATACAGCGACTACTACAGAGTAGGTATATGAGTTTGAGTATGAGAAATAGTCTCCAAGTGTAAATGTCAGAAAATATGTGTGAGGCAGTATAAAGTATAATTTAGCCATCTGAAAAGGAAGTTAAGACAGGTTGGCCAGATTCTGCCTAGATGGAAGGACATATTTGCATTTCTTATACATAGAAGATAACATAACCAGGCGGTGGCACAATGAATAGAACATTGGACTAGGATGCAGAGGACCCTGGTTTGAAACCATGAGGTCATCAGTTGAGCACGTGCTCAAATGGCTCGAGTGAGAGATCACCAGCTTGAGCTAGGGGTTGCTGGCTTGAATGTGGGATCGTAGACATGACCCAATGGTCACTGGCAGCTTGAACCCAGAGGTCTCTGACTTGAAGCCCAAGGTCTGTGGCTTGAGTCCAATGTCATTGTCTTGAGCAAGGGGTCACTCACTCTTCTGTAGTCCCCCGGTCAAAGCACATATGAGAAAGCAATCAGCAAACAACTAAGATGTTGCTACGAAGAATTGATGCTTCTCATCTCTCTCCATTTCAGCTTGTCTGTTCCTATCTGTTCCCCTCTTTGACTCTCTCTTTGTGTCTTTGTCAAAAAAAAACAAAAACAAAAAAAACAAAGATAGTCATTGATGAGAGTACTAATATTTTTGTTTTTTCTTTGATCTCAGAGCATATTAGCCTTATGTTTTTGCTTCTGTCAACTGCATTAGCCTCACTGATGTGCAGCCCATAATACAAACCTAGATACACACCCACACACAAAAAATACACATTTGACCTAAAATCAAAAATAGTCACCACTTCAGTTTCTCCTGGAAAACTTACAATTATCTGACTTTGATTATTGATCTGTTCTCCAGACCTAATGCTGTCACCTTGCTCTGCCAGTCTTCATTAACTGGCATATCTAGATTCAGGGTCTGAGAAGTACTTACTACTTAGTGTATTCACAGATGTTTCTAGCCATCTCTCATTACTCTCTGTATTTAAACATGGGCCAGGCATAGGTTTTCAAATGTTTTGGCCTCAGAATTCCTTTAAATCTTGAATATTATTGAGCTCTCCTAAGAGTTTAAATTTATGGAGGTTACATATGTTCCATTGATTATATTTGGATTACAACTGAGAAATTTTTAAAAGATGTATTAATTTATGTAAAAACAATAAGAAAAATATAACATACAAAATAAAATATTTTATTAAAATTTTTTTTTCAAAAAAATAGTGAGCCTGACTAGGCAGTGGTGCAGTGGATAGAGCTTCAGAATGGGATGTGGAAGACCCAGGTTCGAGACCTCGAGGTCGCAAACTTGAGTGCGGACCCAAACTTGAGCAAAAGCTCACCAGCTTGAACCCAAGGTCGCTGGCTTGAGCAAGGGGTTACTTGCTCCGCTGATGGCCCACGGTCAAGGCACATATGAGAAAGCAATCAATGAACAACTAAGGTGTCGCAACAAAAAACTGATGATTGATGCTTCTCATCTCTCTCCATTCCTGTCTGTCTGTTCCTACCTATCCCTCTCTCTGACGCTCTCTCTGTCCCTATTAAAAAAAATAGTGAGAAGAGTGGCATTGTTGTGTATTTTTTCACATCTTTTCAATGTCTGAATGAATAGAAGATGCTGGATTCTTATATCCTCTTCTGCATGGAAAAGACATTGCTGTTTGGAAAATACTGCTTCACAGATGCAGATCTTCCCAATGTTGAGATATTCCATCATATAACATTTTTAAAAATCACATTTGTTCATTACTACTGATCTTATCAGAAACCTTTTTATGTATTAGAAACATGAAATTCATTTTGATGAATGCAAATTTTTCAAAATTCAAACTTTTACTCAAAAGCTTGAGTATTTTCATTGTCATAAAAATAACTGTCTCATGATTTTCTTATTGTTTTGCTTTGCTTAATTTTGAGCAAGACAAAGTCTAATCTACCATAATTTATCTATCCATGATAATTTCAAGTAAAAATGGTGTCTCATGAAAAGAAGTACAAGATTAGCTTACCAGTTACAGCTTTTCCTGGAGATGATTACCCTACAGCAGGGGTGCCCACACTTTTTCGGCTTGCAAGCTACTTATAAGATGACCAAGTCAAAATGATCTACCTACAATAAAAATGCAAAACATAAATTTATTTCTTCTATATTATCATTATTTAAGTTACTATTATTACTATTTAATATTAGGTATTCTCCTTTCACCTTTCTCCTTCTCAGCTCTCTTTTTGCAGGAAAGTCAATGCCATAGTTTTTATGAACAGTCTGAAAAAGCCACTCCACATTTCCCTTCTTTGGAATAGCAATGGCACACAGACAGATGAGGCAAACACACTTAGGATATGACATAGTGAAAAAAATCCCCTCCCATTCTGTATGAAAGTGGTAGGTTTTAGGCTTCTTACTTGGAGCTATGGCACTCATTTTTATACCCTTTGTTGTATTTAGTTTAAATAAATTGAAGGCTAACTATGCAGCAATGTAACTGAACAAGTTAGCGCGGTTTAACGCGCATGCATAGGGTGTCAAAAGTTCAGACGTCAGATTGGCTACCCTGTATGCCAATCAAAAGACAAATGTCTTTAATGACATGTGATCTGCCCACACTTCTTTTGCAATCGACCAGTAGATCGCGATCGCCGTATTGAGCACCCCTGCCTTACAGGATACAGCAACAGTGCTTAATGTATTCTTCCTGTTTCATAACAAAGACACTAAGAAAATGTTGCTAATGATGACAATATAATTAGCAGTAACTATTATGGATATTTATCTTCAAAAGTATTTGAATTGTAAATTTAATTTTGTTACTGATCATACCTGTCTTTTATTAATAGAGCATATTCTTTGAGATAATTTTTTTGAATTTTTTAGTTAAACTTTTTGCTTATCTGTGTTTTCTAATTTTTTCATTCTTCAGTAAATATAGTTGCTTGCATAATAACAACAAATCAAAAATTTAAGAGGGAGATAATTTTAATTTTTTATAAGGAATAAGTAATAATCTGAGACCATTGCTTCTAAACTTATCTTTTCCACTGTGCTAATATCCTGAAATGTTAATGATGCAGGAAAGAAAGAAAATATATAAAGATTTAAACTTCGTGTTTCAAATAGAAATATTATGTATCAGTATATTCAGATATCATGAACTCTTTCGAAAGAAAGAAGAAAAAAATAGCAAATAAGGCATTATAATTTCAACCACAAATAAAATTTAAGTTCATTTGTGTATTCTGATGCAATCCATCTAGTGAAGTACATGCTGTTGCTCCTGTTTCAGTACTTGAGACAGATCATTGGAAGAAGCTAGAGACTGTGCTAAACATCTTACATATTTCTCATGTAATGCTTTTTAAAAAAAAAACCCATAAAATGTTACTGTTTAACATATTATAATGTTGTAACTGAGGCCCAAGAGATATTGACATGTACAAGGTCATCTAGCTTGTTTTAGAGAACCAGAATTTAAGCCCTCTTTTGCTGAATCCAAAATCCAGAATCTTTTCAGTTTCTTTTTTAATCCTCCGAAAGCTTCCATTTTACCCCTGCCTCCCACCTCCACCCCTTATCTCTTGTCAATCCTTTTTTGACACTTAGCTAGCTGTCCAAGTATCCTGGATTATTTACTAGGTTCAGTAGATGAGGTTCTGGCCCAGTAGAAATAGAATATGTCAGAAATAAACCAACATCAATGCTGCTTATTTCTTGTCTAGCAACATGCCTATTTTTTCCTTGATGTATACAATAGAAGTGAAGTACTCAAATGACAGCTTATTCAAATATCACAATGTGAAATACACTTTGCTTGTCAAAACTCTGTTTTCTATTCTCTTAGCATTTAGAGTTTTCATACTGCCATGACTCCCAACAATAAGACATCTCTACAGATGGTTTGTGAGGCATTTAATAAAATTGGGTCTTTTACAGTTGATTTTCTTATCATTTATGCAACTTTAATAAATGTGATTTAATAGATAGGGCTGAAATGAGTCTGCCCGTGAAGAATGTAGACCTGATGAGCAATGATAAGTAACATTTACATTCTTTTCTTTTTAATTCTTTTTTTATTAATTTTAATAGGGTGACATTAATCAATTAGGGTATATAGGTTCAGAGAAAACATCTACAGGTTATTTTGACATTTGATTATGTTTATGGTGACCAGATGTCTCGCTTTTGGCAGGACAGTTCTGATTTTTAACAATTTTTCCCACGTCCCGCGGCATTTTTAAAAAGTCCCAATTTTTGGAAAGAATGCACAAAAAGCTAGGGAACGCAGGGAGAATGGGAAGAGAATATACGGTTTTTGCTGGGGAGACCCCACCTCAAACTGGAAGTACTCGCACTGCCGCAGGAGCTTGCTGTCCCATGCAGGACCCCGAAACAAAGAACTTCGGGCTGGATGTACCTGCTGGGGAGGCGGCTGTCAAGTCCCCTAACTACCCATAGGCCCACGTCGCAAGGACAAGTCCAGGCGGGGAGTGTGCACGACGGCTCGTGTGCGAGCTGGCTGGTGGCACTGCCCTGCCTGCTCCACCGTGCAGTTCTGGCATCGGTTTCAGGACTGAGTAACCCAATCCCTCTGACTCACTCAAAATTTCCCATATAGTAATATTTCCGAAAATGATCTTTTTTATGAGGTATCATTATTAAAATATATATATTATTGATAAGGAAAAGGTTAAATCTTGGGCATCAGCAAAAATCACAATAGAGAACAAATGGTTAGAAATATTTCAACATTTTGAAACAAACCATGTTCCATACAATAGTGCACTAAAAATTGTGGAATACGCGCTGTCTTGACCAGGAACTAATGTGACTGAACACGTTTTTTCTACGGTAAATAAAGTGTGGACATCAGAAAAATCACAATTAATTGTTGAGACTTTGAAAGCCATTTTATGTGTAAAATATAATTTAACAAATTCTTGTGAAAAATTTCATGACCTTTTAAACAACGACAGCAATCTACTAAAAAGAATTCACTCAAATGAAAAATATGCCAAAGAATAAAATAATACTATACATAATTTTTAATGTATTATATTTGTAAATTGTACTTATGTTGAAATTTGAAAAAATATATTACAATACTATTTTTGCATTCTATGAAAATATTTTTCTCCATAAAGACCACATTTTTAATGAAGAACCCCCTTTCCCCAGTCAATGGTGTTCCGCTTTACCAATTTTAAAATCTGGTCACCTTCATTATGTTGCATACCCATCACCCAAAGTCATATAGTCTTCCATCACCTTCTGTCTGGTTATCTTATGCTCCTCCTCTCTCCCCACCCCCTCCTTTCTCCTCCTCACCCCCGGTAACCAGCACACTCTTGTCCATATCCCTGAGTCTCATTTTTAAGTCCCACCTATATATGGAATCATATAGTTCTTAGTTTTCTTATTTTTGTCCTAACAGGCATTATCTTCATTGTTCTGAATTTAGCCTTCACCTATTTGCAGTGTCACAAAGGATGCCATCTTCATTTTTAAGTATAACAATTCACCCTAGTTTATACAGTTACCTTCATTGTTTTAGTCATGTGTTGGGCAAACAAATGTGTAAGGCATGCTCACTGACTGGTGCATGAGCATGGGTCAGCAGCACCACGTTTGTAGTCTATGTAAGGCTGTGGGTACTTGTCCTCAGGGCGGCAGATTGCAAATTGCAGACTGCCTGCCTGCTGGGAGGGGCCATTTTGTTATTGTGTGCTGGAGATAGGGTTTACTGCCCTACCTATTTGCTCTTAGTCCAGAGAGAGAAAGAAAAGAAATTTTTTCCTAGCTGCTTGCTTATCCATGTTACGGGACTAATAAAGGAATGGCCCATCATTTTCCAGCTCTACAGTTCCTTTACCATCTGTCTGTGTCCAAGATGAATCTGCATGGCCATGGCCATCAGCCTTACATCATGTAATAGTATTCAATATTTAATCTGCTAAATTGAAAAATAAATTAAAGTGACTACATATCAAGATCATATTTTCAATAGAGTCTTTTTGTGTGTGTGTCAGTGACAGAAAAAGTCAGAGAGAGAAACAGATAGGGACAGACAGACAGGAAGGGAGAGAGATGAGAAGCATCAATTCTTCATTGCGGCTCTTTAGTTGTTCATTGATTGCTTTCTCATATGTGTCTTGACTGGGGGGCTACAGAAAACTAGTGAACCCTTGCTCAATCTAGCAACCTTGGGTTCAAGCTGGTGAGCTTTGCTCAAACCAGATGGGCCCGCGCTCAAGCTGGCAACCTTGGGATCTCAAACCTGGGTTCCTCCACATCCCAGTCCGACTCTCTATTCACTGCGCCACCGCCTGGTCAGACTCAATAGAGTCTTAAAGGAATATTTATTTAGTAAAAATTATCTACTGAATATTTGTTATGATTACCATTTAGTAGGGTCAAGACACTGTAGTTAGTCTGAGGATATATTAGAAGGGGGTAAGACTTACTACCTGTCCTTTAAAAGTTTATTTTTAATATTAGTAAAATATATTAATAATTTTGTATTGAATTCTGTTAGTGTTTCAAGTAGTTAAAAAATTCTCAGTAAATATACTTATTTTGAAGAATGATGGAGATCTGTCATATTTTTTATGTTTTTATTAAAGTGAAAAATGTTTCTCCTAATATTCAGTAATCTTTCAGTTACCTAAAGTAGCATTGGATTATGGAATAGTGACTCTTGTTAATGTAAGAGATGTCCAAACCTATAGAGAATTTTTATGAGTTTATTTGAGCTAAACTGACAATAATTGCCAGTAAAAAAAATTTCAACGGATTAAGAAAATGCTCCGGAAAATGGCAGTTTCAGAATTTATTTTACACATCAGAATCAAAGAGGAAGACATAAGGGGTTTACATGAAATCCACTGTTAATAGATCAGAAAGGTGGGAGAAAGCAAAGTGGGAAATCTTTGGTATTGAGTAAAAAATAAATGCTCAGTGGTAGAGTGTCAGCTGGCATGTGGATGTCTTGGATTTGAGTCCCGGTCAGGGTACACAGAAGAAGCATCCTGTGTGCTCCCCTACATCTTCCACTCCCACCTCTCTCCCCCTCCCGCCCCTTTTTCTTCTCCTCCTGCAGCCACAACTTGATTGGTGCGAGTTGACCTGGGCACTGGGGATGGCTCCATGGTCTCTGCCTCAGGAAGGAGAAGAGCTCAGTTGTTGAACATAAGAGCAATGCCCTAGATTGGCAGAGTACCGCCCCCTAGTGGGCTTGCTAGGTGGATCCTCGTTTGGGTGCATGTGGGAATCTTTCTCTGCCTCTACTCCTCTCACTGAATTAAAATAAAAAAAGTAAAACATATAGGCCAGGGGTCAGGAACCTTTTTGGCTGAGAGAGACATCAACACCACATATTTTAAAATGTAATTCTGTGAAAGCCATACAATATGTTTAACACTAAATACAAGTAAATGTGTGCATTTTATGTTAGACTAACACTTTTAAAGTATATTAAGTCTCTGAATTCTTTTTAATAACGTTGTTATGCTGTTGCTAACCAATGATGAATAAAGTACTTCTTACCATTAATGTGACTTCTGCTGCTGCATGGTTTTACTGATGGCTTTGTACTCTGCTTGATACATGGTGAGGTTAAGCATCATGCAGACATTGAGAATTCCATCCATTAAATGTGATCGTAGATTGGTCTTAATGTTCTTTCGATGTGAGAAAGACTACTCACATGCATACGTAGAGCCAAACATAATCAGTACAACAATACTCACATGCTACGGTGTGTGGTATGTGATGGGAAGCACATTCCAAGTTTTGACAATCAGCTGGTCCACAGGTTGAAGTTTTTTCATTTCTTCCACTTGTGTTCGCTCACCAACACTGCTTGCTGTCATGCAAGTCTTTCGAAATCTTCATTAAGTGACTTGAATTTATTCACCCACATGTCTGAAGCCTTCAGGTCAGCAACTTGTGGCTCAAAATCTCTGACAGAGACACCGGGGATGTAATTCAAGTTGGCGCTGTCCACTGCACACTCATGTGGATGGGTTATGAACTTAAAAAGACAAGTGCACTCACGAAATTCTCCAAAGTGTGCTTTGAATTACTGCAGAAGATTAGATGTGACGCTCGCTAGCTGCTGGAGATCAAGATTTTGAGCAGGGTCACTTACTGTGAATGCATCTTTAAACTCTCCCAGTTTTTCAAAGTGTAGTAAAGGACCTATTTTAGTGATGAAGAGTTCCAGCTTGTTTTCAAATGCAAACACTGCTTGTTGAAGGGATAAGACTGTATTTCCAATGCCTTGCATTTTCGCATTGAGCTGGTTCAGATGTTCAGTCATATCCACAAGATAGTAGAACTTCAGGAGCCACTCAGTGTTAGCTAACTCAGGATTCTCGATGTTTTTCATTTCAAGAAAAGTCAGATTTCACTCAGACAAGCCGCAAAATGATTGAGCACCTTTCCTCTTGACAACCAACGCTCATTGCTGTGCAGAAGCAGACTAGGATAATTATCCCCAACTTCATCCAGCAGTGTTTTAAACTGGAGATCATTTAAAGCTCGGCCACAATAAAGTTGACCACCCTAATGACCAGCGACATCACGTCACCAAGCTGCTTGCCACACATCTGAGCACAAAGCGCCTTCTGATGTAGGATGTAGTGAAAACTTAGGATGGGTCTCTTTTCATGTTCACAAAGAAGCGCTACAAATCCTCTGTTTTTCCCCACCATGCACAGAGCACCATCAGTACACAGTGAAATATGTTTATCCATTGGTATATTTTTTCCTTTAGCGAACTCAATGAAAGACTTAAATAAATCCTCCCCTCTTGTTGTCTCTTTCATAGGCAAAACAGCAAGACTTTCCTCACTTAGTGCGTCAATGACAGCATACCTTGCAATCACGCTGAACTGGGATAAATGGCTTACGTCTATTGACTCATCCAAAAAGAATGGTGCTGCATTTATGTCCTTCACTTGTGGTTACCTCAATTTGATTTGCCATTATGATGGTACGATCATGAACAGTTCTTATCGACAGAGGCACGTCTTTTATTCATTTGATTATCTTGTCTTTATCTGAAAGTTGTCAAAAAATTCATTGGCAACATCAAGCATGAATGTTTTGGCATACTCCCCATCTGTGAATGGCTTTTCATTTTTCACAATTGCTAAAGCACCAGCAAAGCTAACTGGATTTTAGTCACCTTGTTGGTTCGAAACACGAAGTTGCTGCTGATTAGCTTGCACTCTGCACTGTAGCTCTTGACATGCTTTTTTCCTGCTGTCCCCTGCTGGATATTTCAATGAAAATGTAGTATGGTGTGTTTCAAAGTGCTGCTTTATATTTGACCATTTCATTGGCATATTAGACACAATGCAGAACCTGCTCTCTCCACAAATGCAAATTCCTCTGTCTATTCCTGCTGAAAAGTATGATACTCCTCATCTTTTTCTTTTTTAGCCATCTTCTTCATCAAAAGGGTTTCTGCAATTAGCTAGCTGACTACTTGATTAAAAAGAGGGAAGTTTACTTCTTGACCTCACAACAACCCATGTACATTACGCATTATCCAATAAAAATTTGGTGTTGTCCTGGAGGACACCCACAACCATGAACATGAGTGGTAGGAAATGAATGAATTGTAATACATGAGAATGTTTTATGTTTTTAATGTTATTATTGATTTTTTTTATTAAAGAGTTGTCTGTGAGCCCGGTGCAGCCATTAAAAAAGCCACATCTGGCTCGGGCGCCATACTTTCCCGACCCCTGGTGTAGACACATATACATCTTTTATACAAGCAGATATAGGATAGTTAATAGTTAAAAATTAAAATGATAATAAGAAAAATGAAGGGATTAGTAGGTTATGCTTTATTGCGGTGGCTGTATCCTAGTCTGAAGAAGATTACTCTTATATTTTAAAAGCATGTTATTGGGTATATTATTGTAGATATAAAAAAGACAACAGACAGCCTCAGTTAAGGTAAACATTGATCTTTGCCAGGGAAAATATACCACCCTGGGACAGGACAACACATCATGAACTGCTTTTAGTTAGAAAGGTTTAGCTACAGGCCATCCTATATCAGTACTTTAGGTCTTTGAGTTTGTGAGGCTCTCCATGCAGGCCTCCCCTGAGCTTGTCAAGTGTAGTACATGGCCCCTTTTCTGTCCACATTCATTAAATAAAGAGTCCCTGTAAATTTTGGTATTATTCAAGTTTATGTCACTGCATTAGAGACCAAGCAGATAAAATTGAAAACTTGTTATGTCTTACTGATTGGATTAATTGTCCCTTTTGTGACTCTGCTTTTAAATTCAATTTTGATAAATTAAAATGACTTAATCTAAAAAGTGACCTTTTACAACTATTTTAAAAAACAGAGATAAGAGAGTCTCAAAGGCCAGAGATTGCTAACAGTATATGCAATATTCCTGGGTAGGACTGGTATATTCTGTAAAATCTTGTTAGCCTCCATGCCTTGATAGTCTCTATTTTATTGCCACTTTTTTTTTTCTAAAACATGTTTTTTAATGTTTTATCATGAGATACTAATAGTTTTCACTTGAAATTCTAATATGCTTTCAATATTAACCAACGATGAAATTACATCTTATACCAATGTGCATAAGGGAAAAACATACAAAGTTATGCAACTGGACACTTTTTTTCTAGCTCACGTAGTAACCGATATGTTGGCAGTTTATTTTATTTCTCTCTGGACTTGTCTCTGATCAAGCTTATTTTACTATTTATACAACATAAGTTTAAACAAGTATCAAATTAAGTACACAGGTATTAACTGAGCTTTATGCTTGGGATTTATCTGGAGGTCAGCAAACCCATCAGCATGCCTTCCATAAGTAACAAAGCAGACAGCTATGCACCATGTGAACATGCTGTCATTAATCACAAAGAGAGAGGGTATTAGAGTTTCTTCTTGATAAGTTACTTCTGTGCTAGTTTTTAAAAAATAAAATATGCAAAAATTAATTTTTTCTTGCTTTATCAGATGGTACCCAAATGTTGAAATTCAGGATATTTTATTTTTGAAAGAGTTACTTTCATTTTCCTTTGTTTTATTTTCTTGCAATCATGAAGATCACTTTCCTTCAACCTCACACCACTTGACTTAATTCTTTAACCCAGATACTGTGCTTTCTAACACGCAATATTTTTATTGCTTTCAGCATCTAAGTTTGGGAGACTATCTCTTCCTCCTAAACAGCTATGTAGTGTAGTGGAAATCTGAAATACGATGTAGGGACATTTTTACATCTTTATTACATTACCTGATTCTCATTTTCCTTATCTTTAAAATTATAATAGTAGTTATATGAGGATTTTTTTGGGATATGATTATGCACAATATTTTTAGTCCCTACACAATATATAGTTAGTATATTATTTTAGAAGGTAAGGAACAGTTGATCATGCTTTCATTGGCATGGCATTAGTGGTTGGCTGACAAGGAAGGTGAAGAGATGCTGACTTTCTTCCTAATCACTTAATTTCTTGCTATTATTTGATACCGTTTTGGCACGCATTTTCATTGTAATATTTCAAAAGCAGAATTGAGAGGTAAAAAGTCAGTTCGTGCAATATAATCTTTAAATTCATTATATACTTAGAGTATATGATTCACAATTTTACGACTTTGGATACCAAATCAAATAGCAACCTTAAGAAAACTTTTGCCTTTTTAATATTTGAGAAATATAAATGGGTACAGTATTAGTGTGTGTGTACGTTATTGCACACACGCATAAGAAAATCTCAGTGGAGATTAGTAAATGTGCTATTTTTTGTGTGTGAGTGTGTGTGTGTGTGTAAGGCTAGTGTATTTCTTTAGATGTGTTATATTCCTATTTATTTACAGAATAATCTTGGCATTCTTCTTGGTACCAGAAATACTACATGCATCACTTCCTTCAATTCTAACATTAGTGTAGCACCGTGGTTCATCCAGTAGCAGGTGTTGAACATTGATACAAACAGAAATTTGTTTGCTAAAGCCAAAACCCTCCTGTATCCAGTCTCCACTGGCCAACAGAACGCTAATGCCAAATTTACTTCCAAATTCTAGTCTCAGGCAGGAATTCATTATCCTGCCTGCCAAATCTACAGACTTCTGGACACTCTGATTTTAAAAATTAAGGCAGTGTAAATTTTTATTTTTGTCAAATGAATACCTTGTGATTTTAGGTGACAAACTTTCTGTCTTGCAGCTTTCTCTAAAAGTAGTATATTGAGATTATATTTCAGTTAATTACTTACTAGTATTTCTTTTTGAATACAGCAAAACTTCCTGATTAGAACAGTACTGTTGCTCACCATGTGATTTCTAAATATTTCTTGTGAGGAAAAATGTACAGAAAACTGGAAATTCAATAAGATCAAGGCATTTTAACATTTAAAATGATTTGAAATAATTAATGAATAGAATCATTGGACAAAACCATTTGTATTAATAAGGCTTTATTTAATGACCACTTGTTTCTTTTTTTCTTTTCTTTTTTTTTTTGGTGGGAGAGACAGAGAGATTCAGAGAGAAGGACAGATAGGGACAGATAGACAGGAAGGAAGCGAGATGAGAAACATCAATTTTTCTTTGCGGTTCCTTAGTTATTCATTGATTGATTTTTTTCATATATGCCTTGAGTGGGGAGTTACAGCAGACTGAGTGACCCCTTGCTCAAGTTAGCGACCTTGAGCTCAAGCTGGTGAGACTTGCACAAACCAGGTGAGTTCGCTGTCAAGTTGGCGACCTCGGGGTCTCGAACCTGGGTCCTCCACATCCCAGTTCAATGCTCTGTACACTGCGCCACAGCCTGGTCAGGCATGATGACCACTTGTTTCTTTAAAAACAATTTAGATTTAAAGTTTACATAATTTGACAACATAGGACTCATATTGTCTCTTTAAATCATTGTGTTTTATTTATTTACTTATTTATTTATTGTGAGCGGTGTGTTGTTATAGCAAGATTGGTTTAAATAATTTGATATATTTAATATACAGTTTTAAAGGCAGAAAAATTAAAAGGTAATCTTTTTTTTAAAGACTTTTTTATATATTTTTTTTATTTTATTCATTTTTTTTTTTAGAGAGGAGACACAGAGTGAGAGAGATAGATAGAGAAAGAGAGAAAGGGGGGAGGAGCTGGAAGCTCAACTCCCATATGTGCCTTGACCAGACCAGTGCAGGGTTTTGAACTGGCGACCTCAGTGTTCCCAGGTTGACGCTTTATCCAATGCGCCACCACAGGTCAGGCTAAAAGGTAATCTTAAGAAGACTGGACTTGAACAGTTATTTATTAACTTGTTGATTATTTGAAAAATCAGGTAGTATTTCTTAAGAAAAATGTTTCTTCTATTATTTGTAGAGACTAGTATTTTTTTAACCATGTATATACCAAACCTTAACATCTTTTAAAGTACATTTTATATTAATAAAGTTAATCCCTTTAGATATTATAAAGGGGTTCTCATCATAGTCTCTTAAATTTAGTCACCCACCATAATATACAAGATTTGTATAATCACTATCAGGTAGAAGTATTGTGAAAAATGATATATCAATCAATTTTGAACTGATATCTACATATGAGTCTATGGAGTTGAAGGGACTTGCTTCACTATCTTTAGCTGCTTTTCCAGTGTTTTTTCTGTTGGATTGAGTGTGAATATCAACTAGTGCATACAAGGAAATTATGTCTTACACAACAGTTAGGTGCACAAGTTAGTGTAATTCTTTTCTTTTTTGGTATTATTTTTTAACAATATTCTGAAAAACACATGAATGCTATATGCATTACCTATATAATAAACCTTCTTGAAAATATTTGAGGATAAGATAGTAAAGAAATCTGCAAGGAACCAAAATTAGGTATGTCCTGTGGCCAGTGATAAAATCAAAAAGCTAATTTTTTGAGGATTAATAGCAGATGGCACAGGGAACAGCAAATAAGCTGAGATTAAAAAAAGAAATAGCCTGACCTGTGGTGGCACAGTGGATAAAGCGTCGACCTGGGAACACTGAGGTCGCCAGTTCCAAACCCTGCACTGGTCTGGTCAAGGCACATATGGGAGTTGATGCTTCCAGCTCCTCCCCCCTTTCTCTCTTTCTCTTTCTCTCTCTCTCTGTCTCACTCTGTGTCTCCTCTCTAAAATGAATAAATAAAAAGAAATTTAAAAAAAAAATAAAAAAATAAAAAAAAGAAATAATTAATTTCTTATGGCATCAAAACATTGAACCAGCATTTCATAGTTCTTCCACAATAAGAACATAAAGTATAAACAATTTTTAATTTAATAATCATTTCTATTTTTCAAATAATAAAGTTGTATTCAAGCTCTCTCAGAGCTTGACTCTCAGAGCTTGATCAAGAGACAGGACACTCTATTTCATTTTATGAGGTTTGTATCTCAGACTAAATTATACAGAAATGATGCCTGAAGATACATTGTATACCAACTTTACTTATTAAAATATACATAAAAATTATAAACAAAATACTGGCAATATAAATCATAGTGCATTCAAAGTAGAGCTAATCTTAGAAATGCAAGTCTGAGTAAATGTGAAATAAGTCAATTTGTGTAATCCATCATATTAAAAAAAGGTAATGTGATGATTGTCTGAATATATGCATCAGAATTACTGCTAAATTAAATACTTATTCATAAAAAAAAATACCTCTTAACAAAATAAGAATGAGAGGGACATCTTAAACCTGATATTGAATACAATGTGGATGTCCACTACCACACCTCATTAAATAATCTGAAAACTGGAGGAATCTCAGAAGCCTAATACTGAGTGAAAAAACAAACAAACAGATCACAAAAGGATACATGGATTAAATATAATCATCATGCTATAAGTTGCTAAGAGAGTAGACGATAGATGTTTTCACCACAAAAAAGAAATGATAGTTACATGATGTGTTGGAGGTAATTGTTAGCACTATGGTATATTTTAAAGCATATAAGTGTATCAAATCAACTTGTACATCTTAAATTTACAATATGTGACATGTCAAATATACATCAACAAAGCTGAAAAATAGAGAGGTGTGTGTGTGTTTGTGTGTGTGTGTGTAGTGTAAACTCTAAGAGTGGCTTTCTTTTTTGTAACCAAAGTGCTTGATTTAACCTTTGATTGCTGTGGCATCCTCAGCCAAGAGTCACCTTCTGCAAAGAAGGCATTCTCTAATAAACACATTACCCGCCACTCTAGATAAAGAGCCAGTCAGCCTACTGCCACTGAGGGATCTTGGTGAACTTTGATAATTGACCATTTGGGTTACTCGTTTTTACTCTTCCTGTGGTTAAATTCCTACTGTTAAATTTTAAATTCAACAATAAGGAGTGAGCTAGAAAAACCCTAGGTGTCCACCCTCAAACCCAATAGAAATAGAATCCCAGAGCTGTTCATGATATCTCTTTCTCTCTCGCTCTCCTACTCACGAGTTTACTGTGTGCTCCCTTGGCATGACTTATACCCTTTAAGGTCTGTAAGTAATAAACTTATTTTCTATAAAATTTTCTAACAGTTACTGCTGAAGAGTATCTTGCAATCATAAGTACCACGGGACTGTTCCAACCCTAACATTAGTGTGGGAAAAAGAGATTTCTGTTGGAAACTTACAAGGCCCAGGTGAATATCTCTAGGCATTTCTAACTAAAAAACCACAATATCATAGACAGAGACTTTCACAGTAAATAAATGAATAAATAAATAAATAAGATACCAATTATATAAAGGCAAAAACTCACAAAGCTAAGTAATAAATTTTTAAGGACATAGACATATACATACATGTATATTAAATTTATAAAAAGAAGGGAATGAGACCAGGCAGCAAGAAAAATCCCCTAGGCTACAACATCCCCTTGGAGAAAAAAAGACAGAATGGCCCCAGCAAGTTTTGCCACAAAGATCCCCAACAGCTCTCACCAGTACTGTATTCTCCCATAACCTTTGCAATCTTACATCAAACAAAATAGATTTGTGTCAAAAACTGTAAAAAGACCATCAAGGTCATTATATACATATCAAAGGGTCAGTTCATCAATAGGATACAATGATTGTAAATATATATACACCCAACATTAAAGCCTCTGTGTTAAGCAAATATTAACAGATCTGAAGGCAGAAAGAGATTTCGATGCAGTAATATTATGGGTTTTCAGTACCCTACTTTAAACGACAAATCTATCATCCAGACAGAAAATCAATAAGGGAATATTGGATGTGAACTACACTTTGGCCAAATGGACCTAACAGACATATGTAGGACATTCTACCAAGAGTAGCAAGCACACTTTTTTCAAACATTCAAAGAACATTGCCAAGATAGATTATATATTAGGCCACAAAACAAGTCTTAACCAATTTAAGAATTCTGAGATATCAAATATCTTCTGACTACAATAATTTGAAACTAGAAAACAATAGCAGAAAAAAGCTGGAATACTAGTAGGTGGAAATTAAACCACACACTGCTGAACAACCAGTTTGTCATGGAAAAAAGTCATAGGGAGCATGACCAGGCAATGGTGCAGTGGATAGAGCATCAGACTGGGTTGGGGAGGACCCAGGTTCAAAACTTTGAGGTCCGGCTTGAGCACGGGCTCACCAGCTTGAGTGTTAGGTTGTTGGCTTGATCATGGAATCGTATAATGTGACCCCATGGTCACTGGCTTGAGCAAGGGGTCACTCGGTCTGTTGTAGCCCCCTGGTCAAGGCACATATGAGAAAGCAATTAACGAACAACAACTAAGGTGCTGCAACGAAGAATTGATGCTTCTCATCTCTCTCCCTTCATGTCTGTCTGTCCCTATTTGTCCCTCTCTTTGTCTCTCCCTGTCTCTGTCACAAAAAAAAAAAAAAAAAAAAAATAGAAAGAAAAAAAAAGAAATATTTCGTAGGGAAAATAAAAAATACTTTGAGAAAAAGAAAGAACATATCAAAACTTATGGAATGCAGCAAAAATAATCTTAAGAGGAAGTTTATAAAAATAAATGCCTACATTAAACAAAGTAAACTTAAATAAAAAACCTAACTTTATACCTTTCGGAACTAGAAAAAGTACAAATTAAGCCCAAAGTTGCCAGAAGTAAGGAAATAAATATCAGAGCATAAATAAAGAGACTAGAAAAAAATAGTGATCAATGAAATTAAGAGTATTGTTTTAAAAAGATAAAATGAACAAATCTTTATTTAGATTAAAAAAAAAGAAAGAAGATTCAACATTCAAATAAAGCAAGACGTTACAACGAACACCACCAAAACAAAAGAGAATGAAAGGCCTGACAGGTGATGGTGCAGTGGATAAAGCATTGACCTGGAATGCTGAGGTCGCTGGTTAGAAACCCTGGGCTTGCCTGGTCTGGGCACATATGGGAGTTGATGCTTCCTGCTCCTCCCTCTTCTTTCTCTCTCCTCTTTAAATGAATAATAAAATCTTAAAACAATTTTTTTTAAATAAAGGAATATAAGGGACTGCTGAGGACAAACATATGGCTACAAATTAGACAACCTAAAAGGAATGGATAAACTTTTAAAAACATACAAGTTATTATGAAATAGAAAATCTGAAGAGACATACAACTGGAAAGAAGACTGAATCAGAAAAACAAAAACAAAAAATAACCACCTAAACAAGAAAACTAAGGGACAGATTGCTTTTATTGATGAATTCTACCAAACAATTAATGGACACCAATCCTTCTGAAACTCTTGAAAATATTTTGAGACTCATTTTTTTGAGACCAGAATTACCCTAATACCAAAGCCAGATAAGAAAACAGCAAGAAAGGAAAATTATTAAGAAACCAATATCCCTGATAAACCTAGCTATGAAATGATTATGTGGAAGAGACATCTGCACTCCCATGTTCATTGTAGCATTCTCAAAATAATGGGAATGATAGCCAAAGTATGAAATCAACCTGTGTATCTGAAGACAATCAGTAAATAAAGCAGAGTGAGAAATATGTACAGTGGGATTTTATTCAGCCTTAGTAAAGATCACACCATGTACAACAACATAAATAAATTATGAGGCCACTATGCAATAAGCCAGATTCAGAAACACAATGATACTGTACTTATATGTGGTATCCGGAAAAATAAAGTTAAAGATGAAGAAAACGGTCAGACTCATAGAAACAAGATAGAATCCTACTTACTAGGAATTAGGGGCTGTTGGTAATGGGTGATGTTGGTCAGAGGGTACAAGCCTTCATTTACAAGATGAGTAAGTTCTGAGAACCTAATGTACAAAAAGGTGACTATAACTAATATGTTGTATGGTATACTCACCACACACAATATGCACACAAATATACACACGAAGGTCACTATGTGAAGTGATGAAATTGTCAATATGATGTATAATCAGTTGTAATATACATGTGTATTAAATAATGTTTAAATATATATACAATTTAATTTGTCAATTATACCTCAGAAACCCTCATCCCACCACCAAAAAAAAAAAAAAAAAAAAAAAAAACCACACAGAAAAGAAGACTACTAGTTTTATTTAGAATACAAATAAAACAATAGAATTCTTTAATCAATTCTTCCATAAAATTTACATAGTACTGATAATTGGTCAAACTAGATTAAAAAAACAGAAATTGCCTTAAAAAGAAAACAGCGGGTACATTTATTGTATGTTATTATATTTTCCTTTTAAGCTGTATCAATATACCTACCTTTTGTCTCCAGTATCACCTTCCTATAACATTGTATGCATATTTTTCCAATGTGTGTATTTTTATTGCATTTTTGGAGGCATTTTATTTTGGTTTTCTTTAGTAAACGGTCTAAAATATAACAAGTGTGTATGAGAAAAACAATGTGGTGAGCAAAAATAGCAATGCTATAAAAAATTCACTTAGGTAATAGTTTGGATAATAATAAAATTCTCATAAGAAGATATATTTTTCGTGTTTTTTTTGTGTGTGTGTTTGTGGTGTGTGTGTGTGTGTGTGTGTATATATATATATATATATATATATATATATATATATATATATATATATATAATTTTTTTACCAAAAAATACAATGGTGCTATTGCATTCCAGCCTAAAAGAAAACAGCCATATTGAGTTATAATTTTTTAACATTAATTTTGTTGAAGGTTGTATTCTAGGTTCTATACATAATTTTAATAGCTTATTTTTCTGGTTTCTAAGGTATCATCAGCAAAAATAGATACTATCACTATGGATTATGACATAGATATAGGGTTAAATATATAGACTTCAACATGCACACATAAAATTAATTTTGTATTGGTTTGACAGTCTGTGGTTGGTTTTATTATGATGTACTGGTTTTATTGCATATCATTGTGGCCATGACATCATCTAATTTGATGTGTAATTTGTATCATAAAGAGTTTTGTCTGTATCATTTTAAATAGCAACAACCATATATTAATCACATAGTTTTGTATGGAATCATAGTAACTATAATGCAGAACTGTCTCAACCAGTATGTCTTCGAATTTTGAAACTGAGTTTTGAATGGATTGTGTTGATGTTGATAAAAGAATCAGAACTAATAAAAGAAGTAGTTGGCATTAATCACACTCTTCTCTGCAGTGCTATAGTGCTTTATTAGTTCTTAAGTGAAGAACTTAATTCATTCTGTTTTGCTATAATGCAATTCCTGTGAAAGCTCATCACCTCTACCCAGCTGTGTAATGTTCCATTTCATTCATCTTTCATATCCCATAGCTAGCTATTAATAAGTTTTCGGTTGATGTAGCAGTCATAACTAGAAGGGCTAAAGATTTATATTTTAGAATGTGCTTTTTAAATTTCTTTCAGAAATCTGATACAACTGTACAAAAGTGAAGATGACACAGACATTTCAAAGATGATTAAGACTCAGTGGACTTCTTTGGGCCTAGAAGATGTCCAGTTTGTAAATTACTCTGTGCTGCTTGATCTACCAGGCCCTTCTCCCAGCTCTGTGACTCTGAGCAGAAGTGGCCAATGCTTTCATCCTAATGGCCAGTCTTGCAGTGAAGAGGCCAGAACACACAGCAGCCAAGATCTGCTCTACTCGTATGCAGCCTACTCTGCCAAAGGAAGTCTCGAGGTAATATGCCCATTTGTCTCTGTCATTTACAGTGAAATAGAATTAGAAAACAACAGCTTTCATCTAAATTGAACTAACTGGCAAGATGCAACATAAACAAGTAACAAATATTCTCAGTGTGGAGGAGGTGCCAGGAAGGGAAAGAATTATCTGGATTGCCTGACCCTTTACTTGTATATGTTGAAAGTGAAAACACATTAGAAGAATTTAATTCTGAAGTGTTGAACATGTGACTGAGTCATTAACATTTTGTTTAATTCGTATAGTACATGTGCATTTCAATCTTTGGTTTTGAAAAGTAAATTTTAATGGATTTGTATGGACAGAAAGAAGAGATACAGAGGCAGTTGTGTTTTGGAACTGTGAACACACACAAGAAATAGAGTGAAACAGTGATGTGATTATTCACATATTTAAGATTTAAAATACAGTGTTTCTATTTTTTTTAATGAAAGCCACCTGAGCAAGAAGAGAAACTGTGGATTATTGTTTTGCTATTTTCTGGGTTAGTAGCTTTTATTTCTCTCGATGTGGGGATGTTTTTGGCATTATGGTTACATGAATGGCTCCTATGGTCTAGGTTCAGTCCTCTCCCTTATTACTCACAGCTACTTATTACGCTGTTCCCATGCAATATATACTTGCTTACTAGTTTTTGTAAATGGTGTTCATGTCCATGTAAAAATACAATTTAATAAGCACATTTAATCTTTTATAAAACTGTAGATTGCCTCATTTAATACAAATGAAATGTTATATTTCTGAGTATTATTACTTATTGGCACAGATTTTTAAGAACATAACTTTTTTTTTTAAAGAAACACTTGATCTTTTTATTTATTTATTTATTTATTTATTTATTTATTTATTTATTTATTTTAGAGAGGAGACAGAGTGAGAGAGAGAGAGAGAGAGAAAGAGAGAAAGGGGGGAGGAGCTGGAAGCATCAACTCCCATATGTGCCTTGACCAGACCAGTGCAGGGTTTTGAACTGGCGACCTCAGTGTTCCCAGGTCGACACTTTATCTACTGCGCCACCACAGGTCAGGCAGAACATAACTTTTTTTTATAACTTCTTATATACTCTGATTAATATGTGAAATATTTAAATCACTTAAAATCACTTGCAGAAATACATGCTTGTTTCTAATATAAATATACATTTTATTGTGTGGGGACTTAGGTGAGAAGAAGTAGTTTACTGGTGGTTCTACATTGTGTTCTGCATGGTATTATTATTTGACTTTTAGCAGAAGGATTGCATATAAAAGCACCACCTTGAAAAACCTGATCACTAATTAAAAGTTACTGTACTATTACATGCCTGTAATATTTCTAATATAGGACTCATATAATTTATTTTGATTAGTATATCTTATTTCTGGCAGGCAATAATGGAAACACACCTGTGTATTCATAAAAATAGGGGGAGGTTGCCAGCCTCTCTCTTTGGTTCAGAAGCTTTGGTTTCAATTCAAGAGTCTAAAGCTACCTCCCCTTTTCTCTCATATTCCCACTCTTGCATACGTCCCACACGTTTCCCGCCTCCCTGAAGTGAGACAGAGAAACAGACAGAGAGAAGTGCAGTGACTGAAGCGCAGTGCAGCTGCCTCCTGCCCTAGACGAGTGTGACCAATTTCCAGAGCAGCAAAACCACAGGCACTTGAGCGGGTCCTTGCAACCTCCCCTCTTTCCTCTCCAATCTTCTATAGCAAGTGGTCATTATTCCTTCACTTCAGTGACAGGGAAAAGCCATGGAATCACAGCTTGTGCCTCTTTTTCTACTGTGTGGCCCTCTTCAATCATCTGGGTCCATTGGATTGTTTTTTGTTGTTGTTTGTTTATGTTCTAATGTAAACATACCTCTGATGGTTTTCTACCTTTATCTTATCAGTTATAAATGCTTAATTTTTTTGTTCCATAAGAAATTAAACCAAGGTCTACAAAAAAATCATGAAATTTTTAAATTGTCCATAAATGCTTAAGTCATTTGGGACCCTCTTAACATTTATAAATGCCATACAGACTACTATTTTTAATAAAGAAGTTTTGGGAAAGACTTCAAGTGTATCTATTAAATGGAAAAAATAAAGTTAGATATAGGTGCAGAAATATACTGTGACAGTTGAAGACATTGACAATAACTTTTTAGAATTATATTAATAATTTAAATCTATTATGTTCAGTACATAGCAATTTAATATCTATTCAATAAAGGATATAATAAATTATTGATATTAGTTTTTAAGCTCTAACTATATTTGTATTATCATTTTCAAAATCAAAACATTTTATATGTGACTGGTTTATATGCATGTGTAATACTTGCATATTTTATATGCCTGTTTTAAACACATGTATTATTGGAACTCACCCATTCTGATTAATAAGACACTGGTGAAGTTTGTGTATCCCTTCACATGATTTCCTAGTTCAAATCAAGCCTGAGAGGTTGCTGCTGCTGATTCCAGCATTCCTAATATTTTACATTGAGTATATTGTTTTTGCATGAATTTCGAACAGGCAGAGCCATTAATTAACAAGTTTCTAAATTATTCTAGTTTGACTGCCAGCAAAGCTCCTTACTACTTTTGCTTTTGACAAGGTTATTTGTAGAAGAGGAGTGCCCCTTTTCTGTGGAAAATTGTCATGTCCATTCATCATAAGACTGTTCTGTATATGCTTCCAATTTTTGCTTTCTGGTAACAGTCTAAACAGCATTTGTGATATCTAAGATCTACTCAAAAATCTGCTTAGTGCCAGCATGATGGATGATGTACTTTGTGCTTCTTTGTAATTTCTGGTGTACTGGAAAGGTGACATTGTTTACCCCATCATAATGATAGGTGGGTCAGTAAAAGGTTCCTAAGGAGACTTGTCCTGTCAGATGTAAAGTGCATATTAAAATGGATATATAAATAATTTAGCATAAGTAAAGTTAGCGTTAATAAATAAACAGTCCTATATATTTTTATTAAAAGGTAAAAATCAACCATAGTGTAATAATGTTAAAGACGTTAGTAGTGAGAGTTGACACTGTCTAGTCAGTTTTATAAATAGACTATATAACTTTATAAAATTCCTGTGCAATTCTTTCTCTTGTCTTTTGTGAAACCCACACAGATGCGGAAAAGCAGAGGGAATAACTAATATTTAACATGGTTTGGTCAGATTGGGTAAGCCATGTTCCTATTTTGAATAAGGATTTTTTTTCCAATGCATTTTATGGATTTTAGAATTTTCTTTCTGTTAAGAATTATTCTGTACCTGAATGACAAGCCAAAAATTGCTACTTTATGTAGAAATTTATTTTTACCAACTCATTACCTGTGCATAAAATATTGTTATCAAAACAATTATCACTACCTCATTCCTCAGAGAACCCAGATAAGCATCTTCGCTTATCAGTTCAGGAGCCCAAGGAAGCCCCGTCCTTATCAATTGCACAACTGTGGGTTGGTCTCTTCCGTCCTGTAACCCTTAATGTTCTTATTTGTACAAGCGGAATAGCGATAGTATCTCAAGTGGTTTTGGGGGAAGAAAATATATAAGACATGTAAGGTGATTGGGACTTGAAAAGCACTCAGTAAACGTTAGCTGTTGTTATTATCATCACCGGGTATAAATAAGACACATCCAAATGCTGCACATTAGGACAAACAGAACTATCTACAAGATTTGAAAGTTTTACTCTATTGTCTGAGTATAATCTTTCTGTCTGAATATAATCTGTTTAGCATGACAAATATTAATCATCAGGGTGGAAAATGCCTTGAGAAGTATGAATATATATTAATCTAAAATAAATCCCAGATCATTTTTTTTTTATTTTTCTGAAGTGACAAGTGGGGAGGCAGAGAGACAGACTCCTGCATGCACCCAACCAAGATCCACCCAGCATACCCACTAAGGGGTGATGTTCTGCCCATCTGGGGTGTTGTTCTATTGCAACCGGAGCCATTCTAACAACTGAGTTGAAGGCCATGGAGCCATCCTCAGTGACCTGGCCAACTCTGCTCCAATGGATCCTTGGTTGCGGGAGGGAAAGAGAGATAGAGAGAAAGAAGAGGGGGAAGGGTGGAGAAGCAGATGGATACTTCTGTGAGCCCTGGTTGAGAATCAAACCTGGGACTTCCACACGTCAGGCCAATGCTTTACCACTGAGCCAACTGCCCAGGGCTATATTTTTTTAATTGAAAACAAACTAAAACCTGACCAGGCGGTGGCGCAGTGGATAGAGCATTGGACTGGGATGCGTAAGACCCAGGTTCGAGACCCTGAGCTCACCAGCTTGAGCGTGGGCCCATCTGGCTTGAGCAAAAGCTCACCAGCTTGGACCCAAGGTCACTGGCTCCAGCAAGGGGTTGCCGGATCTGCTGAAGGCCCGTGGTCAAGGCACATGTGAGAAAGCAATCAATGAACAATTAAGGTGTTGCGATGGCAACAAAAAACTAATGATTGATGCTTTTCACCTCTTTCCGTTCCTGTCTGTCTGTCCCTATCTATTCCTCTCTCTGACTCTCTCTGTGTCCCTGTAAAAAAATAAATAAAAAGAAACAAACTAAAAAAACTAGGAGTGAATGCTGTTATTTTTGAAAGCAGAGTTACAAATTAGGTGAAGCTGAGCCCAAAGAGTGTTCTTATCTTTGTTTTGTAAACTATTAAGACATAGGTTAACATATGAAATCTGAACACTGTCAAATATTTAGTTAAAGTGTCTTAAAGAGTAAAAATATAACCACTGCATAAATCTTAGAGTAACTTATAGTCAGATGTCTATTTTCTCATGGCTAGAAAAACTTTGTCTTTCTGTTTTATTTTTAATGTTCTCAAATAAAAGCAAACATACCAGTGTTATGGCATAAGACAATGCTACATGCATTGGCTTTGAAGGATTTCTGTTATAAATAAAAATATTAAAAGGTAAAGGAGTGGAATGGAATTGTGTTATTGTCTGAGTATGAAGATAAAGCTTCTGTCTCATCAACAGAGAAATGTAAGCTTGGGGCAGTTTTTCAATGTTGAAAATGACTTTGCATTTCATTTATCTTCCTTTTATTTTTTCTCTTGAAATTCACCTTTTTTATTAACAATGAACAATTTTGAGATAAATTCCTATGAATACAATTATATATAATGTTATTTTTAATCACATATAATCCCTTTGTCCAAGTACCATCTATTACTGATATCATGAGCTTTATGAACTGAATGGAATAAACAACTTTATAATTTCTGCTAATTTGAGGATAATTATGATGGGACTAGTTTCCACATACTTATTTAAGGTATATATATTAAGGTAATTTAGACAGAAAATATAAACTCCCATTTACTTGGCTATGTGTTTATTTTGTTGTCAGTTTCTCTTGCTGTGCAAAAACTTCTTAGTCTGATGTGGTCCCATTCATTTATCTTTGCTTTCACTTCCCTTGCCTTTGGAGTCAAATTCATAGTGCTCTTTATTAACCAAGGTCCATGAGTATGGTACCTGTGTTTTCTTCAATGTAATTTATTGTTTCAGGTCTTATATTTAGGTCTGTGATTCATTTTGTATTAATTTTAGTACAAAGGGACAAACTATAGTTGAGTTTCACTCTTTTGCATGTGGTTTTCCAGTTTTCCCAGCACCATTTGTTGAAGAGGCTTTCTTTTCTTTATTGTGTTTTGTTGGCCCATTTATCAAAAATTATTTGACCATATACATGTGGACAGCCAACTAAATGAGAGTTCATATTTTCAAAAACACCACAGATACGGGCCTAATATCCAAAATATACAAAGAACTCATAAAAATCAACAACAAATAAGCAAACAATCCAAGAAAATATGGGAAGAGAACATGAACAGACACTTCTTCCAGGAAGAAATACAAATGGTCAACAGATATATGAAAAGATGCTCATCTTCATTAGCTATTAGAGAAATGCAAATCAAAACTACAATGAGATACCACCTCACACCTGTTAGATTGACTATTATCAACAAGACAGGTAACAACAAGTGTTGGAGAGTCTGTGGAGAAAAAGGAACCCTCATCCACTGTTGGTGGGAATGTAAAGTAATACAACCACTATGGAAGAAAGTATGGTGGTTCCTCAAAAAATTAAGAATAGAACTACCATATGACCCAGCTATTCCTCTACTGGGTATATATCATCAAAACTCAAAAACAATGGTGTGTAAAGACACATGCAGCCCCATGTTCCTTGCAGCATTGTTCACAGTGGCCAAGACATGGAAACAACCAAAAAGCCCTTCAATAGATGATTGAATAAAGAAGATGTGGTACATATATACTATGGAATACTACTCAACCATAAGAAATGATGACATTGAATTATTTACAACAACATGGATGGACCTTGATAACATTATACTGAGTGAAATAAGTAAATCAGAAAAAGCTAAGAACTATATGATTGCATAAATAGCTTGGACATAAAAATAAGACTCATGGACATGGACAAGAGTGTGGTGGTTAATGGGGGGGAAGTAAGGGAGGCAGTGGGGGAGGGGAGGGGCACAAAGAAAACCAGACAGAAAGTGACAGAAGACAATTTGACTTTAGGTAATGGGTATGCAACATAATCAAATGTCACAATAACATGAAGATGTTTTCTCTAAACCTATGTACCCTGATTGATCATTGTCACCCCATTAAAATTAATAAAAAGTTTTAAAAAAGTAAAGATTACTTAAAAAATAAAATAAAATTTAGACAGAAGCAATTACAAATAAAGAAGTGATTTTTCACAAGTTATCATTCACAGTTTAATATTTGTCAGGTTATATCTTCTACCTGAAAATGAGAACAGAAACATATGAAATAAAAAGTTTAAAAACAAAGATATCGCCTGACCTGTGGTGGCGCAGTGGATAAAGCGTCGACCTGGGAACACTGAGGTCGCCAGTTCAAAAAACCCTGCACTGGTCTGGTCAAGGCACATATGGGAGTTAATGCTTCTAGCTCCTCCCCCCCTTTCTCTCTCTCTCTCTCTCTCTCTGTGTGTGTGTGTGTGTGTGTGTGTGTGTGTGTGTGTGTGTGTGTTTGTGTTTCCTCTCTTGAATTAGGGCAAATATGAACTTTTTAGTGAGAAGGTGTTTGACTACTGACTTCTAAGTTGACTGAAGTTATTAGTAAAGTTTCTGAATCTCCATAATTGTGTTATTTGACAGAAAATTCTAGCCTGACCAGGTAGTGGCACAGTGGATAGATCATCGAACTGGGAAATACAGAGGACCCAGGTTTGAAACCCTGAGGTCCCCAGCTTGAACACAAGCTTACCAGATTGAGGGCAGGGTCACTGGCTAGATTGTGGGATCAAAGACATGACCCCATGGTCACGAGCTTGAGCTCAATGGTAGCTGGCTTGAGCAAGGGGTCACTCACTCTGCTGGAGCCCCTGGTTAAGGCACGTATGGGAAAGCAGTCAATGAACAACTAAGGAGCTCCAACAAAGAATTGATGCTTTTCATCTCTCTCCCTTCCTGTCTGTCTGTCTCTATCTGTTCTCTCTGTCTGTTTCTCTGTCTCTGACATACACACACACACACACACACACACACACACACACACACAAATAAATTCTAAGTCAGCCATTTTATTTTTACTGTTGATATGATTTAAACTATACCACTTATGAAATTAAGTGGTAATGTAACTTTCTTAGCACTCAATTTGTATTTAATTTCCATAATTGCTAGTATTTAAACTTGTAGTTTACAAGTAAGATTTATTTTATTTCAGAACTAGAAGGACCTGTACAAAATTGATCCTTAGATTTATACATTATTTTGATACACGAATCTAAATGATCTTAAAAGGCAGAATTCTGTCATATAACTTTTACTGCCTCCAGGAAGAATTCTAATGAATGAATTTACAACTCCTTCAATATCCTTGGCTTTATAAGTTGACAATCATTTCTTAAATAAAGTGCCCTGTGATTATTCATCTGTTTTTCTTATATTTTAATTTAAAAAGAATTTATTTTAGAGAGAGATAAAGAGAGAGAGATGGAGAGACAGAAACATCAAGCCATTCCTCTATGAACCTATACAAGGAATTGAACTTGCAAACTTGTCATTTTGGGACAACACTCTAACCTTCTGAAATAACTGTCCAGTGCCATTATATTTTAATTTTATATTGAAAGATTAACTGACCAATATAGAATTTAGCCAGCTGAGTGTCACTAATATAACAAGATCATTCAACATTCAGCAAATACATACTAGTGTCTGTTATATGCCAATCACAAGGGGCAAAGTGGTTAATAAGAGAGTTTTTGACATAGTCCAAATATAGCTGGCAGTCTAACAAAAGAAACTGGCAGTTAGGCAAACAATTATACAACTCCATGACTCAATACTGCTAGCTCAATACACTAACAAGTTATTTAAATATCTTAAACTTCTGTTTCCTCATGTAAAAAATGGGCTGAGGCCCTGGCCAGCTGGCTCAGTGGTAGTTCGTCAGCCCAGCATGCTTAAGTTCTGTGTTCAATTCCTTACTCGGGCGCACAGGAGAAGTGCCCATCTGCTTCTCCACCATTCCCACTCTACTTTATCTCTGTCTCTCTCTTCCCCTCCTGCAAACAGGGTTCCATTGGAGCAAAGTTGGCCCTGGCACTGAGGATGGCTCCATGGCCTCCGCCTCAGGTACTAGAATGGCTCTGGTTGCAAGGGAGCAAGGCCCCAGATGGGCAGAGCATTGCCCCCTAGTTGGTATGCCGGGTGAATCCAGGTCAAGCGCATGCGGGAGTCTGTCTCTCTGCCTCCCCGCTTCTCACTTTAGAAAAATCCTCCCCCCCCCCAAAAAAAAAGAGTAAGGAATGTAAGTTTGTAATATTCAATTTGGGCAGGCGCCAGGCACCCACCTTAGAGAGAACCCTGATTACAAGTGCCATTTTAATAACTGGTTCACCAAACTCAACAAAAAATTAAGTATCGGTTCTGCCGAACTGTTGCAAACCGCTGAATCCCACAATTCATACAACTTCATAATACTCAGCATGCTGCTGGTATGCCAATTACAGTACGGATGCAATATTAGAGTGGGTCGGGCAGCGCCAAGAATAGTGGCATTCAGTAGAAAGTAAAAATGCACTCATATTCTACTTCACAACCCATATACCTTCCATTCATGGTCATAGAGGCAACTCACATATCAATAATAATATTGTAAGGGGCAGGGAATTTCTTTCTGTAATAAAAATGGAAGTTCCATTGTCAGGTAGAGTTTATCTTCTAAACAAAGCTAAAGGATTTTTAAGAATTTCCTCAAATTTTGTTAGATACAGGATGGGAAGAAGTAGGTTTATAGTTGTAATATAAAAAAGAATACAATAATTAATAACTCACAACTGTAAACCTACTTCAGTCCACCCCCTGCATATACATTTCTTGGATTTTTTTAGCTCCTGGAACAGTTTTTCAAAGTATCTGCTGAGCTTCCTTCCTTGTCTACAAGTACCTGGAACTGGTCCACCAGCTCCCTGCCTGCACATTCAACAATGACCCTATTTCCCCATTGCCCTCCAACCTCACCCCAGGAGAGATAATTGAGTCATTCCAGGATGCTCAACTTTGAAGCAATTAACCAGAGCTGCTCCTGATGTTATTGATTTTTTTTAAAAGAGGCTTATTCTTAGTTTACTCTAGAGAAACAAAGTAAATAGGTTAAACGTGGGGAAAGTTATAAAGTTACAGAAATTCTCATAATCAGTTATCACTGTTGGTCATAAAAATAAAAGTGGAGTAGGATTAATCACTATTACACTAATATATTTTATGCATTCTCACTTCTTTTGTTTCTAGGATTTGTAGACCAAATAATGCTATATCTTTATAGTCTATAAACCTTCTTTAAACTTTCTTTTTGCATAAATGATCTCCTTTTTCCTCAGTACTGACTAACTACCGTACTCACCTCTCTCAGCTACACACCCACCAGCTGTTTTAACTATTGAGTACCATCGAATGTTGTTTCTTTCTTTATTGATAAATTTCCTGAAATTTCATCCTTATCTAATCCCCACCCCCATAAGAAAATCTGTAACATCTTATTTCAAAATTCAAAAGTCATGCTTTCCATCTTAACATATGTGATATCTTTGTTTCATTTATAGAGGTCTTTAATCTCTCAGAGTTTGTATCTACCTCAGTGGAAAAAGTTGCTCAGTTCAGGGTATGGCTTCTCATCATTTGGATGTGATATCCTTAGCAATGCCATCTCTGAATTCCTTATCAAAATAATTTCTCATCACTCTTCTTTTATAGTTTCTGTATTATTCCTTCTATATTTTCTTTAGGGCAGAGCATAACTGAAAGTCTTCTGAATTGTTAATATCTTTATTGGCATTTTTATTGTTGATGTCTCAGTCAGTAAGAGAAAGTAAGCACAGTACAAAGCCACTTTTTGGAACTCATTTTTCTCCCTACTTTCAAAAGCTAAAATATAACCTGACCCATTCGGTTGGGGAAAATAACAACAATTAAAAAACCCCTCTCTTTTATACATTCTCTTCCTTGAACTTCTGTAATTCTGTTTTCTCCTGTTTTTTTTTTCCACCTCTATACATAGATATTATTATTTCTTTTAAAAAAGATATATCTTTAGCTTTTAAAATGATCATTTAATATAAATGGGTAAAGGGAAGATACTCTAGCTGGTTGTTATTTTTTAAAATTTTCGATGAAACAATGCAAATGAATATCTAAATATTCTCTATGGGCCTGTTTGTGAGATTTGGGACAATTTAAAAATATTTTTTCCCCGAAAATCTACATTTTCTTAATCTTGTATGGAATCATACTCTAAACTTTCATAATTTTTTCTACTAACTTTGGAGACTATAAAACTTAAAATATGGAAATGTAATCCTTACTGAAGTGTTCTGAACTTTGGTTAGATTTCTGTATTACAATTTTCAACTTAATTTTATTACCATTTAGCCTGACCAGGCAATGGCACAGTGGATAGAGCATTGGACTGGGATGCAGAGGACCTAGGTTCGAGACCCCAAGGTCGCCATCTTGAGCGTGGATTCATCTGGTTTGAGCAAAAGCTCACCAGTTTGGACCCAAGATCGCTGGCTCCACCAAGGGGTTACTTGGTCTGCTGAAGACCCGCGGTCGAGGCACAAGTGAGAAAGCAATCAATGAACAACTAAGGTGTCGCAATGAAGAACTGATGATTGATGCTTCTCATCTCATTCTGTTCCTGTCTGTTTGTCCCTATCTCTGACTCTCTGTCCTTGTAAAAAAAAAAAAAAATTATCATTTAAATGGATGTGTATATATTATATTATTTTTTTAAATTGCAATTATGTTAAATATTTACTGTATGCCAAGGCATTGCTTTTAGTATATCATTGTAGTAAATATTTATTTCATCAAGTGTTTATTAAAGGAAAAAATGTGATAAATTTGACAAGCCAACTCTTTATTTGATTGCTTTAATCAGACACAGCAAAATGCTTAACGCTGAACTTAGTTGGCATATGCTAATTTTTTATAGAGGTCAGTGTTCTTTCTGATTGATTATAAATTCACTTTAACTCATTGTGACTTGTACTGTTTCAGTTACTAAATATTTTAAATAGCTAAATATAGCTTTAAATATTAGTGATTTAAATTAACAATTATTTAATATTAAACTATTAAATATTTTATAAAACTTTCTTCTTATGACAATTTCTATCTAATTGGTCTTGAGTAGACAGAACACTGCTTAAAGAAGGACTTTGAAAACCTATGATTGATTAGTGATGTCTGCCACCAAGGGTGGGGGAGATTGGGGAAGGAGCAGCATAGATTTTTATGCTTCAATACATTGTGGTTCTCCTGATAATGTCCATGATAAATTTCCCTTACATGAACTTGAAAAAAAAATATTAATACAATTCTAACAATCTTTGAATATTGAATTTTTCATAAGTATTAATATACTCATGCTATATAGAAAAGACAAGGGTAAACATCAGAGATCATTTTACTTTATAAGTTTTTAATAAGCATAAGTACTTTAATTTGAAGAATATTCAAAGACTAGATTATATAAGATAGAAGTAAATTTCTAAAGTTAAACTTGTATTGAGATGAATGATACTTCTGATAATGTATTTTGTCAGTATGAGAAATGCTTGGGTTTACTATTTCTAATACTGAGGAGAAAATTACTGTTTTAGTCAAAGCAGGCTCTTCAAACATTCTGTACATTCAGAATCTCTCCTAGAGAGGAACTAGGAGGATTCAGAATGATGATTGATTTGGTTGAAAATGTCAAGTCTGAAAAATTTCAAAGCATGTATCATTTCCTAAGCATGTATAATTTTTGCTACTTTTAGGTAGAAGGAAAACATGGCACTGGATTATTCCTCATGTGGAACCCAGGCCATCCACAGGTGGATGTCCCAGGGACACTTCTCTGATATAGTTTTCAAAATTGTTCTATCTATTTCTTTTAGCTGACTACAGGAAATAATTTATTCATTTCTGTCATTTGTTGTTTCTGCTCAAGATATTTCTCCATTTTTACATAGAATCATAGAACCACTGACATAATAGAATTACTATTTACTATTTTGATTTTTAGTCATTGTCAATTGTCTGGTTTATAATTCCCTCTAATCACATAATTTGCTATAGGTAGAAGATAATTGTATTTTAATGTTTAATGTTTGTTTCTAAATAACTGATCTTCCTCTCAGCTTTTTGTTTTTTTTTAATTTTTTTCTGTTGATTTGTGAGAGAGAGAGAAAAACATCAATTTGTTGTTCCATTTATTTATGTGTTCATTGGTTGATTCTTATATATGCCCTGATCAGGGAGGAATCCCATAACCTTGGTGTATCGGGATGATGCTCTAAGCAACTGAGCTAGCTACCTGGCCAAAGCATCAACTTTTTCTGTATGGCCCACCACTCTCTGTTGTCATCTGGATACTTTTTTTTTCACCAAGTATAAAATGTTTGGTACTCTGTCTGAAATGGTTGCTGTTTTTATAAGTTATTTTGCTCTTAGTTCAAAAATTAACATATCATTTAAACAAAGTTACTGTGGGACTTTTTATATTTCTCTCTATTAAAAAGAAAAAAGTTAAAACAAAATAGTACTAGTTCCATTTTAATTGTACCTGTCAGCATTTTCTCCTATGTGTCAGTGAAATCCATAATGGAAAAACAGGGCACACAGAATGAATAGTTCAACAGGTACATGGGTTCCTGCTCACTTGACAGTTCCGGAAGGGATTAGTCTTCTGTTGCATAATCCTTGGTATTTGGAGATAAATCAATCATAGTAGCCCAACCAGTTGAATAGCCTATCTCCTGGTGTGACAGAATACATGCAATAAGAAGAGGTTCATTGCTTTAGCTACAATGTGTGGAAAAAATTGGTTTGACATTTTATCATATCATTCTATATTGATTTGTGTCTAAGAAAAATTCAGTATGCTTTCTTCAGCTATGATTTGCAGTTTGCCTGAAGGTAAATAAGAAAGACATTCACAGGGGACCTGGTTCAGAAGCATCCTTTGAAGGCAATAAATACATTTTTATTATCACCTGTCAAACCAGAAGAACATTGAGACTTCTGTAATTACTGACTTTTAATGCATAGACTCAAAGTGCATAAGCCAAAATAAATTAAAATAATGATACCTCTGTTGAGAAATATTTTTGTGGAAAAATATACCCAATTAGATATTAAAGTGCTTTAATCTATTTTGACATGTGTTGTTTGTAGAAGATGAGTTGAAGAGCACTTTAACTGAAACTGCCATTGTTGATGCAAGTTATTGTTATTTAATAATGTAAATGTAAATCCTTTTCACAGAGTTGGCACTTTTGCAGCTGGCTTATCTTTTTGTTATGTGCAGAAACAAAAAGTTGCAGCCTGGTCTACACCTCTGAGACCAGTGTGATTTCCCCCAAAACTCTTACATAAAAAATATGGTTATTAATATAACATATTGAGTATTAGCCCTGTTTTAAGATCCTATTAGTGAATCACAAATAATTAGAAAGTAGCTTAAAATTTTAAACAAAATATGAATTATTTCATTTTTTAATGTTAGCAATAATATATAGTATATAATCATTTTTAAAATTAAGGCTTTAAAATTATAGATCAATAGTTATGTATATTGTAATGGTATTTGCAAACTCAAAAGTTGTATTAATAAAGTACTGATTTAATCACATTTTGATTGGAACAAATTTATAATCAAAAACATTCTGACAGAAGTGTTTTTAACAATTAGGTTTTCTTGGCAAATTTGTTTGAAAGTACAGCTTTACTTCCTAACTTTTCAGAGATATTTTATGCTCTCTAATCATTTTAATTGAGGACAGATAAGCCACAGGTGTATGCTGGCCACCTGAATGAAAATGGGTACACAAGAAAATTTCCTTGTACTGCAGTATGAAACGTACATATAAGTTTATAGGTCCCGTAGGGCCATTGAGAGAGACAGAAACAGATCTCTCTGGGATTCAAAGTAGTGAAAGCCACATAATTGAGCAACAAAGAAATACAAGTCATCAGACAGATAACATTTAAGATGAGTTTTAATGTATTTAGTCAAGTTTTTATAAATGCAGATCAAAGTAAGTGCTAAGAAAATACTTTATGCCAGACATGTTTCTTCAAAAAGACTTACCATTCTCTTGGTGGTAGTCATATGGTCTTCTTAAAACAGAATTCTTTCCTGAGTTCAGACTTCCACAGTTACCCTTTTAAAAAACTGGTTGAAGTGCATTAGCTCCTATTGAACAGGGCAGGAAGTTTAAGATCTGGATCCTCCATATTCATACTTTTACTATTGCCACCACTAACTCCTCAACACCTCAGTGTAGATATGCTGTTGATTGAAACAGCACATTTTGCATTACAATATAATTTTTTCGCTGAAAATCATAACTATTTTGATAATAGAAATTACAGAAAGAAGAGATGAATTTGTTTCATAGGAACATGTGTTTGATAAAACCTTCAGTGCAGTCCTTTTTAAGGGGGAGGAAAGAGGCAGCTATGTCGGAGGGTACCCATTAGAATTTCCAGAGAGGCATGACATTTTTACATTTTACATTAATAAAAGGGAACTTTTAAAAATTATATATTTTTCTATTTTTTTAAGTGAGAAACAGGGAGGTAGAGAGACTGACTCCGGCATGCACCTTGACCGGGATCCACCTGGAAATCCCCCGTCTGGAGCTGTGCTCTGTTGCTTAGCAACTGAGCTATTTTAGCACCTGAATTGAGTCCATAGAGACATCCTTAGTGCCTAGGGCCAGCTTACTGGAACCCTGGCTGTGGAAGGTGGGGTGGAGAAAGTGAGAGGAGGGAGGAGGGAGGAGAAGCAGATGGGCACTTCTCCTGTGTGCCCTGACTGGGAATCAAACCTGGGACTTCCACATGCCAGGCCAATGCTCTTCTGCTGAGCCAACTGGCCAGGACAAAAATAAGAAATATTGATGTAAAATATCATTGTGTGTTGGCAGGGGATAGTAGGCAATATGACAGAAGTAGTAGTAGCAGAGTCCTTGAATGTCAGACTGACATATGGTAGTCCAGGTTTCACCATGCACAACCCAGGGGGTTATATTTCACAACGGGATACATGTGCACCATGAGCAGTTGTGCATGGTGGGCTTTGTATGCAATTTGGATAACAGTAGAGGGTCTTTGAATTATATTTAAGCCTGAGAATGATATGATTTTACTTGAACCTTAAAGGCATTAAACTAGCAGTGTTTTATAAAATGATTCATAAATCAGAAATGCAAATCTAGAATACAGTAAACTTGGTAGTCTGTTTGAGGTATGAACTTGTTATGTAACTTTGTTTGAAAGTAGAGGACAAAGCAAACATGGCTCTCAAACTTTATCTCAAGTATTCCCACAAGAATTGTTGTACCTGATAGAAATAAGAAGGTTGTGTTTGTGGGGATTGGGACAGGGTAAGAGAAAGAAGTTGTTTTCCTTGAACATTACAGATTACTACAAATTATTTGGTCAGACAAAATGAAAAATTTGCCATCATTCCTTCTACAAGGCCTTATTATATTTTTGTTGTTCTTTCCCTTCTTCCAGGCTGAAGTAATTGATGTGAGTTACGGAAATGCAGATGATTTAAAAAAGATTAAAATTATGAGAAATGTAACCAACCAGATTGCACTCCTGAAATTAGGAAAGTTGCCACTACTTTATAAGGTTGGTCTAATGGCTGATTTTGGTAGTGTGATGAATATTTTGTTTTGCTTTGTTGATGTTATATACCTCTCTCTGTGAGTGTGAAGTGTCTGGGTTGCCTGTGTGTATGCGTGCATGTGTGTGTCTATGGGTTTGTGTGTGTTTCTGTGTGTGTGAAAGGTGGACACAAAAGTAAAGAATGTCTCAGGAGGATTGTTTTACCAAAACAGAACATTGGAAATTAACATCATTAAAAAAAGGAAGTTGTCCTTATTACTTAAGATAGGAGATACCTTGAGTGAACCAAGTATTGGTGAGTTTGTGGGGACCTTGATAAAATTTGCATACTCTTTATAATAATACCTTTCTGACATGCTAAAAATGAGAATGACAGCATCCTTTTCTCATGATATATGTGAAACTTTTAATCTATTATCAAACTGAGTAATTACAATGTGCTTTATGTTAGACTAGCATCTAGCTGATTTATACTTCTTAGTGATTGATTTTTGTCAACTGTATAACTTCACATTTACTAACTGCTCAGTACTTTAATTAAACTATAATATGTGAAGGGTAAGCAGAATTTTGATTTATTTAATTTAAATAAAAGTTTATTAGCACTTATCCACTAGATGAATTTACATAATTAAAGCAGTTTGAACTAAATATCACATAATGAGCCACCACAATAGAAATCTACTACTGCTCACTCTTCCTTCACTTTCTTTTTTTATTAAAAATGATCAGCATACTTATAGCACTAGAATTCTCTGCTTCTGAAGATATATTAGATTTATCCTCATCTAGTGCTAAAGGAGCTTTGTTAATTGTCATGTCTGAAAAGTTTTCAGAAATTTGTTGGCACTCTGTAAAGAGATAAGAGAATATCCTGTGCCTGTTTTTCATTATCTTCCAAGGATGCCCTTACACTTAAAGCAATGTCTGATAGTATATAACTGTCCAGAATTTTAAGGTGGTTATAAAAAATATAATATGCAGTGATATAAATTTTTGCAGGATAATTTGTCAACATGTATTAAATGCCTTAAAATAATCACATTTTGATCCAATAATTCCAGTTCAATGAATATATTCTACGGGGAATAAAAAAGAGTTCATAAACACAATGGTGACCAATGATGTGAGAAAACATTAGAAATGATATATATATCCAGATAAGTATTGAAAATTATGTTACATTTGGACAGCTGAAACTATAAAAACAATTGCAATGTAAAAAAGAATAATTATGTGGAAGTCCTCATAAGTCAAACAGATAAGTTATTAAGAGGGCATTTTTAATAATTTTAATGACTGTGCTATTGATATTGGTAAGTGTAACATTCTTAGTAATATGGTTTGGATATTTTTAAGCACCTTTTATGTGTATCATGTTAACCTTCACAATAACTATATTTTTGATGTAGAGACTACTATTATCTTCTATCTATGGATGAAGGGACTAAGGCAGAAAGAGGATAAGTGAATAAGTCAAAGACAAACAGTTACTTACATGAAAATCATGATTTGCACCCAGTCAGTCTCATCTTAGATGGTGAGTCTTTAATGCATATGTATATGTGTGTATGTGGCATAGTTAGAGTATATTGAAAAGTAGGTAGGTAGGTAGATAAATACACAAGTGATAGATTAGATAGATAGATAGATAGATAGATAGATAGATAGATAGATAGATGATAGATAGATAATGGAGTGTTTAAGAGATTCTAAAATATAAAAAAAATAGATATTTCAAAATAAGTTAGCCAACACCAGTATTTCAAAGGATAGAGTTGGAAATATGTTAGAATATTATTATACCATCTACTCACATATGGGGTGAAAAAGGTTTGAATATTTTCACCTAAAAATCCCAAAAGTAAGAGGTAAGTTTGCTTAGCATCTACTAAATGAGCAAAAACGGAGTATCTGTTTGGAGTTGGCCTGTGTCCCCAAAGCTGGGAGTAGAAAAATACATGTTTGTCCCCATGGTAACATGGTTAGTAATACGAGCTATATATTTTTTGAAGTACTTTTTTTTGTATTATCACATTAATTCTCACACTAACTATTATTGAGTCAGAAACTATTATTATTCTCAATAGATGAGTACAATTAGTGAATGGGAAAAGAAATAAAACAGTTCACTCCTTCTCCAAGAACAGACCAATCTGGTAGAAGGGCAAGAAGATGACATTTAAATCAAGAACAGAGTTTTGAACATGACAGGAGAACTAGGCATTCTACTTAGTTAAGACAATTGATTCAAAATGGATTTTGTATTGTCAATAATCAAAAGTCTTCCATTAGGTGTTTGGGGAAGAATTTTTCTCTTTAAGTGTGTTTTAAAATGACAGTGGGAAAGAGTTACATTGCTCTGGGTACACTATCTGAAACAGGTTTGTTCAGCATATCAGTGATAACAACTAAAATGTGGTTTGGGGGCCCTAAGTTCTTTTTTAAATGAGTAGGAAAATAGTCTGCAGTCAAGAAAGAGTAGCTCTCATTATAAACACTATGCTTGTGTTTACTTGGTACCAGGAAGGGGGTGGGTGAGAAAATCCCTCACTGTGTAGCAGGAACTGTAAGAGGCTCTTAAATATATGCTGCAGGAGAGAGCCAGCCAAGTGCTCCAGACCAGCTCTACTAGTTCCCTTAAGCTCAAACCTTATAGAGAAGGCTTTATTTTAACTTTTTTATTTCTAGCAGTTTATTTTATAAGAGAGTGCTTCAATTCTTCAAGCTGTAAGACAAAATATTCTCTTATATGTCATAATGGATTCACTTAGATTTCTCTCAGTGACAATCTGAGATATAGTAAAGCAGATTCTAAGATCTTCACAAATTCCTGAATTGCTGAATAGCACTCAAGAATGGAATTTATTTTATAAAATGGAATGAAAGCATTTGGCTTTCTTTTTAGAGCCATTTTCACACACCAAAAAAGCAATAACAAGATAGTATTACTGTGTAGTCCATGACAACTAGACATCAAATAAGTCTCCGTGAAATGTGAAGGGTGGGCCATTTTCTGGGTCTACACCACACATCAGCCCCATGTCTTGAAGGATACAAAGTTGTATGCACTATATTTTCTGTTATATAATAAGATACCAGTAAATATTTGTAGATTTTTGCATTTTTCTTATGTACATTTTAAACTTTATAATGATTCAGAAAGCCAAATGATTCTATAGTTTCTTACTGGTAAAACAGTTTTGTATTTATTCATGAAATAAATGTATGTTGAATATCTATTGAGCATTGTTAAACCAGTGTACAACTTAACCACTGCCACTTAAGTCCATAGCATGTTTATATAAGTAGGCCTTTTGGAAGAGCCTGGAGGGAAACTAGAGGTAAAAAATGAATGTTAAGTGTTTATACTTTTGAATTAATTGTTTCTCACAAATCAGGAATAATTGGTATTGCCTAAAGAAAAATAATTGCCATGCCCTGAATATACCTATAAATTATACCCATATAATAATATAAGTTGATTACATTTACTGACCATTTGAATATTATGAAGTTATAACAATGGAGAGCATGTATAAGAATGGTTCATTTTGCATATATTTAGTCAGCATAAATAATCCCCATGTATTCATGTATTCAAGTCTGACACCACAACAAATGGTGCCATGCATTTTATTTCTCCTAACTAAATTTTACTGTATACATTAAAAAAAGCAAAAAGGAATGAAAGAGAGACAGAAAGCAGAGGAAGACTAACAAAAAGTAAAGAGAGAAGGAAGGAAATAAGGAGGGAAAGAAGGAGGGAGGGAGGGAAGGAAGGGAGGGAGGAAGGAAGGAAGGAAGGAAGGAAGGAAGGAAGGAAGGAAGGAAGGAAGGAAGGAAGGAAGGAAGGAAGGAAGGGGAGAAAAGCAGCTAGCAGTTGATTCTCTCTAGTTTCCTCCCTAAAATTATACATGTTTCAGCAATGTTCTTTTTTTATTACACATTACTCTCATATCTGAAAGAGTAAGCCTTAGACATACTTTAATTTGGCAATCATTTGGATGTACTAATACAGATGTCTGTTATAATACCATTTGGCTTTGTGGTAATCCTAAGCAATAATTTCACATTTCTGCTTTTCCTTCTTTTTTGCCTGATTGATAATTAATTTCCTTATGCAATAGATAGATTTCCCAGTCTTTCCTTTCTACTGTATTTACTCTGTGTTCAGTGGGTAACTTGTGTTTAAATAGTGAAGCACACATGGCAGTATGCAAGGATGGCAGAGACAGGCTCAAGTCCAAGCACTTCTGCTTGATGGTTGTGTGACTTTAGAATATTATGTAACTCCTCTGAAGTCTTATAGCTGTCATTTCTAATCTCTACAACAGTGATAAAAGTGAACCCAACATTAACTCTGGAAATTCATGCATAATTTTTTAATAAATGTTATTATTATTGTTAAACCCTTAGAATAAGAATGAGATTCTAAAGAGAGAGGGCATGAATTAAATAATGAGATAATAGCAGCTCTCTCCAATCTGCAAAACTGAACTGAAGATAATATACTTATTAGATAAATTAATTACAGGAATATTGTTCCTCAAGATTGTATATTTGCTTGATTTAACAGTAAAGAATATGTTGCTAACATGTAGCATAATTTGAATCTTAATTAAACAAAAATTAAAGTTATTTAATTTTTTTTTGTAGAATAAGCATATATAAATAAATGAAGTAAATATAACTTAACTCTTCAGGAGAAATATAAATAATGACCTAAAAGGATTGTATATGGTATAAATCTTTACATTCTTTAGTATTTATTTTTATGCATAAGCTTATTTTGATGTCATTGAATTATATAATACTAAGAAAATAATAATATTACATTTATAGAGTGGTAGTAAAAGCATCTAGAACCAATTTTAAATTTATTTTGAAAATTGAGATATTATGTATGTTTCCAGAACAGCAAGAAATTACCTACACCATAAGGTTGTTGTAGATATTAATTGAAATAATACATGTTATTTCATACATGTAGGGAAATAATACAATCCCTAGAATATTCTAAGCACTCATCAAAAGTAAGCTAATGTATCACATCAAAATTTTATTAAGTACAGCATTTTCACTTGCATTCCATTTTTTTATTGGCCACTATTCTATGTGTTCAAAATTGATTATTTTATTATATGCAAAATGGTATAATCCAAGCCTTACTTATTTTAAATAAAGGCTCAGTACTTCAGTGAAGAATTTGGATTATTTCAGATATGATTATGGTGTTGAAACTTTAGTTCAAGATTTTTTTACATTTGAATTTAGAGTACACTATCCTAAAGCTAACTATGAGATTTTGCATAGTTTCTTTTACTTCTGTGTTGATATTGTATAGAGGTGATGAGCCTTAAATTTTGTTAATGTAATAATAAACTCTCGGCTCTATACTAAATTCTTTTTTAAAAGAATTAATTTAATATCTAATTATTAATTACTAGATAATGGCTCTAAGTTACCTCCTTTTGTCCCCATTCATTATCTAATAAGAAAAAATTAACTATTATCTTCCTCAGTAGCACATTGATAAGGAGTCCTAAGAAGCAGCTTATATTTTACTAATCTGTTATTGCTATAAAATATACGGAGACTAGTTAAATTATTTCTGGAAAGAAGCATCATTAAAATAATTAATACTTGGATAAAAAGTACTCTTCTTAAAATTTATGTAATTTAAAATTGCTCCTACACCATATATTGTATCTGTTTTTAAATTCAATTACCTTTTTTATTTTTATAAAAAATTAACACCTAATAAGCTATAAAACCTTAACATAGCTAAATAAGCTTAAAAATATTCTCATTTGCCCTGGCCGGTTGACTGAGTGGTCGAGCGTCTGCCTGGTATGTGGATGTTCTAGTTTGATTCCTGGTCAGGGCACACAGGAAAAGTGACCATCTGCTTCCCTTCCCCTCCCCTTTCTTCTTCTCTGGCAGCCATAGCTCAATTGGTTCAAGTGCACAGGCCTTGGGCACTGAGGATGGTTCTGTGGAGCCTGCACCGCAGAGGCTTTAAATGGCTAGGTTGCGAGCATGGCCCCAGATGGGTAGATCATACGCCTCAAATAGGCGTTGCCCAGCGGATCTCAGTCGGGACACATGTGGCAGTCTGTCTATCTTCCCTCCTCTCACTTAGAAAAGAAAAAAATCTTTCTCATTTGAAATTTGAAAATTATGCACTAAACAAAATATTATTTTAATAATTATTAACATATAGGTTAACCTAGTTTCACAAATATTTATTAAGTTTCTTTCTAACTGAACATATATACTATATTTACTTTTTTATGCAAAAGAAATTAAAATATTATAGTGATAGTCTAGTGTGTATCACAGTTAAGAAAAAAGATTTTATGGTTTAATAATGTGTCTTGAAGAAAGCCTTTTTGTTACAGTAAAAAACATAACTTTTATTAACTAGATTTACATCTCCAAATTTTATTAAATATTTATGTCAGTTTTATATATTTTCTATTGCATTGCTTTTTAGATTACACCTAAAAATCTCATTTAGTATAATAAATTTCTTATGAATTTTAATAACACAGTATTTGAACATTATAGTTATCTAATATCTAAGTTTTAAAACTTTTGCAATACTAAGTCCCATCATTACTGCAATAATTTCATATTTTAACTCAATTTTCTTTTTTTTTTCAATTTTCAATTAGAAAACTTAAAAAGTTTAAAGAGTATCTATAATCTCAGAAATATGCATAGTGTGATAGAAGACTTACATTTTATTTATTTTTTTTAATTTATTGATTTTAGCAAGAGAAAGATAGGAACATCAAATACATTCCTGTATGTGCCTTGACCAGGGATTGAACTGGCAACCTTTGTGTGTTAGGACAATGCTCTAACTAACTGAGCTATCTGGGTAGGGTAGAAGACTTAAATTTTAACTAATATTAACAATCAAGAAAGAATTATCAGCAAATTTTTCAAAGAAAATTATGTTTATTCTTCAGTTTTCACTTACAATTTTCTTTTTGTGTTAATCTATGTCTATTAGATTGTTAAAATTACTATTCCTACATATTCGTAAAGGAAATGCTTATTTTTAATAAGTGCATAAATTACCTATATAATAAAACTTCTTTCATAATTTTCATACAATGACAATTTTCAAGCAGTCTCAGGATGAATTTCATCATATATAAAATGAGTTATTGAATAAAATTCAAGAGGAACCCTTACAGTTTTAACATGCCATGCTTAATTGATATTGTTTCAATACCCAAATTAATTATTTTCTGTTCTAATAAAATTCTTTGCCTTTAAATAATAGCATATCTGTAATTAAACAATAATATAAGTTAGTGATGCTATTATAGATATTGATACATCTGTGATATAATCCAAAATGTATTTTTGGTTTTGTTAAGGAAAGGAAAACTTAACATTGAATTAGAACTGATAAAAAGAAAATTGTTTTAGTTAGAAGATTAAAAGAAATTTACCTGTCTCCCAAGTTACTATATAAAACAGATAGGTAAGTGTTGTCTTATCACTTCAAATTTTTTCTCCTGAGAAGTTTTATGTGACTGCCATCGTAATTTATCAAAACCTTTCACACATGTGTAAAATGCCTAGTTTAAATTTTTATTTTTAAATTTAGAACACAAGGTGGGCAAAAAGTTGGTTTACAGTTGTGAGTATGCAAAAATTTACTTTTGTATGATTATTTATTAATTATTGTATTATTTTCCATATTAACAATGGTAAACCTACTTTTCCCCCATTCTCTATTAATCAAAATGAAGCAAAACAGCCTACATTGGCTTCCTGTGTTGTTGTATGTGCTGACATATTCTCTGTTTCCATGTTTGTAGTCACTGTTTTCAGCATGTTTATACCAGTCTTTTTTTTTTTTTTTTTTTTTTTTTAGAGACAGAGAGAAAGTCAGGGAGAGGGATAGATAGGGACAGACAAGAACGGAGAGAGATGAGAAGCATCAATCATCAGTTTTTTGTTGCAACACCTTAATTGTTCATTGATTGCTTTCTCATATGTGCCTTGACTGCGGGCCTTCAGCAGACTGAGCAACCCCTTGCTGGAGCCAGCAACCTTGGGTCCAAGCTGACGAGCTTTTGCTCAAACCAGATGAGCCTGCGCTCAAGCTGGCGACCTCGGGGTCTCGAACCTGGGTCTTCCACATACCAGTCCGATGCTCTATCCACTGTGCCACTGCCTGGCAAGGCTACTACAGTCTATTTTTAAGTAAAACAAAGATATGGATAAGTTCAGGATATGATTCTGAGTGATTAAAATATTTATTTATAGGATCACTAATGAAATAACTTAATTTCTAAAATTTTCAAAATTGTCTGCAATATTTTGGATCCTTTATTGTTTGTCATTTATGGACAGTAAAGCTAAATGATAAAGTGTTTAAATGCTAAATCAGAGTCAAAGAGATCTGAAGAAATGGCTGAGCAACCTGAAATGAAGCATTATTATAAGTGGCATATTTTATATGATGATTTGCAAAATATATATAAAAATGTTTCCTTTGGGATTTAAAAAAATTCTTTATGTGACTTAATAAATATGTAGCTTTTTCTTTCTTTCTTTTTGCCTGGCTTCATCAGTTATGTGCTTTAATTGATTACAAAACAGGTAGATACCATCCATTTATTAGCATACCAATTAGTTAACTGATAAGCTAGAAAAGAATTTGTCTTATAATTTATTGCAGTTCTTTAAAATTCTGATTGATTAGAAAGTGCAGTTCTAAAGTCTTTTGCCCTGACACTAGGAAATGCAGGCATACAGAAGATGCAAGCTGAGTATGAGTTCATGTTCAGTGTGTGAGAGGTTTTGGGGTAACCTCTCTGGCTTAAATTATATCTATTGAATACTAGAAATTAATAATTATTACTTTATGTATTCAATGAGAGATTTTTAAGATGTCACTATACATAATTTATACAAATTGTATTGAAAGGTAATTGATGGGATAATAACAATTAGTATCCTTCAAAAAGGAAAAAGCATAGGAATACTATTATCTGGGTGATAAGGCAAGATTTAAAAGAGGTGGCTAAAGACAGATTTTAATTCATCACAGTTCACCCAAATACCTTTGAGTGTGCATTTGCAATCAGTTGTTTATTTGTACCTGTTGGGCAGATAAAATATAATATGCTCACTTTGTTAAAGATGGCGCTGCCCACATGGAAGCCAGTCACCCAGGTGATATTATTTGCCCTTATGCTTGGGATGCGTGTGGGGGAAAGGCTATAATGTAAGCAGGCCAGGTCATTATGGCCTAAGGCTTGGTTTTAAGAGTAAGTTCTTCTCCACATCCTTGACTGATTGGATGATGTAGGGTGGTGCACTCTCCTGAAGAATCCCATTATACAGAGACTTCCTTGTTTGTATAATTGGATTAAAGGTTTTGATTCTACGGTATAAAGTGGGAGAGACCAGTAGCTTGATCTCTCTCACTTGGTTCCTGAGGTAGAAGAGAGGAGAGCAGATTAAGGCCACATGAAGGCCAGGAGAAGCAGCCAAGATGGCACAGTGCTGAGGGAGAAGCCAGTTTGTTAAGAGTTTGTGCTGGAGGAGATGGGGAACAGAGATGAATAAGTCTGATGAGCTAGAAACCTTTGATTTTAGGAAACTTGGATAAGTCAGTTGCTTTGTGAGCACTGAATGTGTGGGTTTTGGAGCCCAGTGTGTGTTTTTGCTTGCCCGCTGGGTACAAGCTAGAATTAAAGCTGATGGTTCACCAGTTCATGGCTCCTCTGTTTTATTACCGACTGTTCGAATCTAATGTGAACCTGCATGGGCCAGGCGGCTGTGATTGTGGCCGTGACTACTGGCTTTACAGTACCCTATAATAAATCTCTTAACCTCACAATCCATGGCTAAAGTATAGAATCTGACCAGGTATATGGAGCTTGAATCCCAGCTCAACCACTTGTTTATTAGGAGTCATTCCTCGTGCTTTTTAACCTCTAGAAAACTTAATTCCTTTCCTTGTAAAACTTTTATAATAGTCTTGTCTTTACATCACCTTTCTTTTAGTAAATGCTCAATAAATGTTCATTATTTTGTTGTGTTTTAACCATGATAAAGGAACAGTTCTTATTTTTACTGGAGATTTTTAAAAACATACTTATCTGAATAATATCTGAAACACTGTAATTTACTTTTAGATACATTATTTTATGTAAATACTCATAATCCTCACAAAATACTGTGAAATAAAGATGATCATTGCTCTACAGTAAGTAACTAAGTCTCTGAAAGTTTGTCTTACTCAATGCATTGTATTACATAAGAGAGACCGAGCTATTATTCCAAATCCTTTCTGATCCCCGTACTCCTTAATTTATCTGTGTTGATGAAACTATTACTTTAAGATGCCTTCTCTTAAACATTATCACTATGGTGACCATCTGTGGAAGTCAGGTGATTAGCATGTAAGTGTTAATTATACTATATTTTTAGTTCTACTGAAATCTTAAAAATAATTTTCCAAATAAAAAGTGTCTGTGTAGCACAAATGGGGGTGAGTGAAGTCAGGGTGGACTTACCAGGATTTTCAGTAGGTGCCTGAAAATGTCTGTCTTTCAGTTTTCATTTGTTCTGTCCTTCCTCCCACAGGAACTGTTTGAGTGGTTACACAAAATGCTTTCTTTCCATTTGAACAAGATTTTTCATTTATATGGGGTTTCTTTCAGTAATATTCTGCCTTTAGTCAATCAAGCATACTAATCAGAGAAGTCCGACTTACAGTTTAGCTATCTAAATCTGTCTTGATTTAAGGGATAAAAAATACCATGTGATATTTTCCATGCAAAGCAGTCAGTTTGATATGGTTATTAGAGTTCAATTACTCTTCATCCACATTGACTGAATTTTTCTATTTTTATCACATTATAGAAAGCCATGAAAATATAGCCTTAGGGAGCTAAGGAAAGGAAAGGTGAATGTGAATTGGTGTTAAATTTGTTCCAGACCAGAGGACCCGGTGAAATCATAGGACACTGGTATATCTGAGCTCATTTCTTATTAAAGAGACGTCCTCACTAAGTTCTTGAGGAAAGTGTTGCCATTAAATCTTTTTTGAAAAAGAAGAAATTGTAACTTGAAAATATGTATGAATATTTCATAAGAATTATCTTAGGGTGCATGTTTGTATGTAATATCCTGGCAAAGGTTGACAGATATGTGGAATATTGTAATGAGTTGATGAATTGATGTGGAATGTTTAATGGGAAACTAAGAAGTGTCTGCTAGACTGCTGGGAACATCTCCCAGTATTGTACTGACTTCTGTCGGCTATTAACAAAATCCTCACAGAAATGATATTTTGTAATTGATGGGTTGAAAATGACCGGATTATTTTATTGCACCTACTAGGCCTATTAGAAATGTATTTGGAGAAAGCATTGGTGTTTTTATTTTTATATATAAAACATTTTAAAAATACATATTTGAGACTAGTAGATCTTAATGAGTTTGGAGCACACATTTATTTTTTCCACGTGGGGAACCGATTTAATTGTATTCCCTTGCTGCTTTAATGTCTCAGGATCCCAGAGAAATTCACAGTTGCAGGAGAATATGAATAGTTTGGCCCAAGAGCAGCAAAGACCAGGAGACATCAGGACACTATAATTTAAAACAAAATGGAAAAACTTACTGGGTTAATCTTAGCTAGAGAAAAATATGCAAAAGTGGGAAAGTAGCATTGTTAATTAGTTGAATATCAGGTTCAATTTGATTTTCTTTATTGTAAAAAATGAATACAAGACATTCAGGAATAGATTTTGAATTATTGGTGGATCAGGAAAATGTAGTGAATTTTTTAATTGGGAGTTACTTAATCTGAGCTAATGAAGGCTGAGAAGGAGGAAGTTTAAAACAGTCTTTAAGCACATGAAAGGGTTTCAGGTGTCATAAAATTAGGATCTGTTCCAATCTTTCAGAGGTTAAAGGTCTAAAACATGGACTTAAATGTAACAAAATATATTTGTAGTACACAGAAATCATTTTTAAAAATAAAGCTGTGGCCCTGGATGGTTGCTCAGAAGTAGAGTGTGGGCCCGGTGTGTGGATGTCCTGGGTTTGATTTCTGGTCAGAGCACACAGGAGAAGCGCCCATCTGCTTCTCCACCCCTCCTCCTCCTCATTCTCTCTCTCTCTTTCTCTTTTTCTCTCTCTGTCCTCTCCTTTCACAGCCATGGCTCTAATGATTAGAGCAATTTGGGCTGGGCACTGAATGTGGATCTATGGCCTTGCTTCAGGCGCTGAAATAACTCGGTTGCTGTGCAATGGAGCAGTGGTTCCAGATGGGCAGAGCATTGTCCCTATAGTGGGCTTGCCGGATGAATCCCTGTGTGGGCGCATGCAAAGGAATCTGTCTCTGCCTCCCTGCCTTCCACCTTTCACTTAATTAAAAAAAATAAAAATAAAATAAAGCTGATTAAATACTAGAAAAGGCTTCCAAAGATGACTGATTGTCCCAGTCAACTCTTAGACCTTTTAGAATACGTAATGTTTTATATAAATATATGTTTTCTTTAAAATATATTTTAATCTTTGACAATTTATTGCAAGATGTGGAATTCCATTTAATATATGGTTGTTGTTGTTTTTTTGACAGAGACAGGGAGAGAGTCAGAGAGAGGGACAGACAGACAGGGAGAGAGATGAGAAGCATCAATTATTTGTTACAGCACCTTAGTTGTTCATTGATTGCTTTCTCATATGTGCCTTGAATGAGGGACTACAGCAGAGCCAGTGACCCCTTGCTCAAGCCAGCGACCTTGGGCTCAAACCAGCAATGTTGAGCTTCAAGCTGACAACCATGAGATCGTGTCTATAATCCCACACTAAAGCCAGCAACCCTGCGCTCAAGCTGGATGAGCCCACGCTCAAGTTCGCATTTGAAACCTGGGTCCTTCATGTCCCAGTCCAATGCTCTATCCACTGCGCCACCACTTGGTCAGGCTAATATATGTTGTTATAGTAGCTATCTATACCTTTCTCTTTATACAACTTTAACCAATTAAAAAAAATTGCAAACAAAGAATAAGTCCAAAAATGTTACCACACATTAGTAATCATTTTTTGATCTAAGGGACAAGAAATTTGTTCTTTCTGAAGGACTTGGCATATTTAACATATTTTCAATCAAATTATGTAAGTCCCCATGCTTAGTGTAAAAAGAGGGCTTTGTGAGTGGATAAGTTATTGCATTTGTGAGGCTGACCAGTATCTGTGCAACTCTGGCTACTAAATTCCTAACATATTTGGACAGTGTTGGTGTTCTGGGAAAATTGCTGCCACAGGTCACTGCTGCATGAGCTGCAGAAACCATTTTAAGGAGGGCCAGGCTAACTCTTTTGTTTGTTTCTGTAAAGTCATTTGTAACTTTAGCGGAGTCAAAATTGAGTATATTTCATTTTTTTTTAAATAACAATCAGTTATTTTGATAATGTCATTATTATGATTGCCTGAACTGGTACTAGTCTAAGAATGCATTCCTATGCCAATTTCCAGAATACACTCTAAAAAAGAGAGAATATTTAATCCCAGTCACCACGGCCTTACCCATCTGATGATTACAATATAGAAGATGGAAGTTTGAATCATTTGAAATTGGCTACTTAAGCTTTATGTTATTCCAGTTTTAAGAAATTTTTGTGATGGAGCTAAGATTAATTAGCTTATTGGATCTGATTACCGTAGACCATGACTTCTGTTAATGACCATGTTTAGCCTGACCAAGTGGTGGCGCAGTGGATAGAGCGTCGGACTGGGATGCGGAAGACCCAGGTTTGAGACCCCGAGCTCGCCAGCTTGAGCGCGGGCCCATCTGGCTTGAGCAAAAGCTCATCAGCTTGGACCCCAGGTCGCTGGCTCCAGCAAGGGGTTGCTCGGTCTGCTGAAGGCCCATGGTCAAGGCACATGTGAGAAAGCAATCAATGGACAACTAACGTGTTGCAATGGCAACGAAAAATTAATGATTGATGCTTCTCACCTCTCTCCGTTCCTGTCTGTCTGTCCCTATCTATCCCTCTCTCTGACTCTCTTTCTGTCCCTGTAAAACAAAACAGAACAAAACAAAAAAAACCTAATATGTATTCCAGATCTCATATCAAATGATATTATTTATACTGGTAATCCTAGGTTTATAAAGTCTTAATGCTATAAATTATTCAATCAGTTCTCTTGAGTTATTTTTCTGATTTAAAGGAACATACTTATACTTTACCTTTAGGTATATCATTTTGTAAAGAGGAAAAAACTATGGTTAAAAAATTATAAAAAATGTTAACTTAATAATTGAAATATAGCAATATCATAATAATAATAACATGCAAATAAACTGCATCTGCAGGATAAAAAAAGAAACGCTATTTGATTTATACAGGATGGGGCAAAAGTAAAATAATTAATAAATACTAACAAGAGTAAAATTTGTGTTTTGTGTACTCACAATTATAGACCTACTTTTGCCCAACCCTCTGATTTTATATTTTACCTATAGAGTAATTGTTATTCATAGGTCTACCTCTAAATATTTAGTCTATTTAAAATCATGGCTTATGTAATTTAATATCAGATAACCATAATGATTTCAATACACTATTATCTGTTAATTGCTGAGTATTAGTCTTCATATTGTTTACATTGTCCTTGTAGGTTAATGACTATATATGAACATGAATGCTTACTGTAGATTGCAATATAAGTGTTGGATAGAATGCTGCCGTATACTTAAAAATTTTTTTTTTCTTGGAAAGGCATTTGAGGTTCTCTTTGCAAAGGTATACTTTATTTTATTTATTTTAATTTATTGTGTTTACATAGATTCTACAGTCCACCTAATGGATCCCCCTATTCCCCATGTTCCCCACAACATTCCCCTTTCTCCCCTCCCTGAATGCCCTCCCCCTTTCCCTCTAGGATTTGCTTTTCTGTTCTCTATAACGTTGTGTTATGTGTGTATAATTTCATCAGTCTCTTACCTTTTCTGATCCCATCCTCTCACCCCCTTTCCCTCTTTCCACTTTCCCTCTGATCCTTTTGGTCCCACCTCTGTCTCTATCCCATTCTTCAGTTCATATTTTTCATTGGATTCCTCAAATGAGTGAGGTCATATATTTTTCTTTCTTTGCCTGGCTTATTTCATTTAACATAATAGTTTCCAGGTCCATCATGTTGTCGCTAAAAGTAAGATTTCCTTGTATTTCATGGCCCCATAGTATTCCATTGTGTATATGTACCACTGTTTTTTAATCCACTCGTCCACTGATGGACCCTTGGGCTGTTTCCAGATCTTGGCTATTGTAAACAATGCTACCAAAAACATGGAGATGCATTGCTTCTTTTGAGTGACTGATGTGGTGTTCTGGGAATATATTCCTAAAAGTGGAATGGCTGGGTCAAAAGGCAGTTCCATTTTTAATTTTTTGAGGAATCAACATAATGTTTTCCACAGTGGCTCCACAAGTAGCATTTCCACCAGCAGTGCAGGAGGGTTCCCTTTTCTCCACATCCTCACCAGCACTTATTCTGTGTTGTTTTGTTAATGAGTGCCATTCTGACAGGTGTGAAGTGGTATCTCATTGTGGTTTTTATTTACATTTCTCTAATGACTAGGGATGTTGAGCATTTTTTCATATGCCTATTGGCCATTTGTATGTTCTCTTTGGAAAAGTGTGTATTCATTTTGTTTGCCCATTTTTGATTGGATTGTTTATCTTTCTGGTGTTCAGAATTACAAGTTCTTCATAAATTTTGGTTATTAACTCCTTATCAGACATATTGCCAAATATGGTCTCTGATTGTGTGGTTTGTCTTTTTATTTTGTTCATATTGTCTTTAGCTGTTCAAAAGCATTTTAGTTTGATATAGTCCCGTTTGTTAATCCTGTCCTTTACTTCACTTGCCCATGGAGATAAATCAGCAAATATATTGCTGCGAATGATGTTTTCTTCTAGGATGCTTATGGTTTCACAACTTACATTTAAGTCCTTTTGCAATTTTGAGTTTATTTTTTATGAACAGTGTGAGTACGTGGTCTAGTTTCAGTTTTTTGCAGGTAGCTGTTCAATTTTCCAACACCATTTGTTAAAGAGACTATCTTGACCCCATTGTACGCTGTTACCACTTTGTCAAATGTCAATTGTCCATAACAGTGTGGGTTTATTTCTGAGTTCTCTGTTCTGTTCCATTGATCTATATGCCTGTTCCTATGCCAGTACCAAGCTGTTTTGAGTACAATGGCCTTGTAGTATAACCTGATATCAGGAAGTGTGATACCACTCAGTTTATTCTTCTTTTTCAAGATTGCTGAGGCTATTTGTGTTCTTTTTGGTTCCATATGAATTTCTGGAATATTTTTTCTATCTCTTTAAAGAATGTCATTGGTATTTTAATAAGAATTGCATTGAAATTGTATATTGCTTTGGGTAATATAAACATTTTAATGATGTTTATTCTTTCTATTCATAAACACTATATGCTTCTACTTGTTTGTGTCTTTCGTGATTTCTTTTATTAGTGTTTTATAATTTTTCGAGTACAATATCATATCATCAGCAAAATATGATAGTTTTACTTCTTTTCCAATTTGGATGCCTTTTATTTGTTCTTCTTGTCTGACTGCTGTGGATAAGACTTCTAGAACTATGTTGAATAAGAGTGGTGAAAAGGTATACCCCTACATTGTTCCTGATCTTAAGGACATTGCTTTTAATTTTGTTACATTGAGTATGATGTTGGTTCTAGATCTGTCATGGATGGCCTTTATCATGTTGAGATATGCTCCTTGAATTCCCAGTTTGCTGAATGTTTAGATCATAAACGGGAGCTGGATTTTATCAAATGCTTTTTCTGTATCTATTGATATTATATTGTGGTTTTCCTCTTTCCTTTTGTTTATGTGATAAATCACATTGATTGATTTGCAAATATTGTACCAGCCTTGCCTCCCCAGAATAAATCCCACTTGATCATTATAGATGATTTTTTTCATGTATTGCTGCATCTGGTTTGCTAATATTTTGTTGAGAATTTTAGAATCTAAGTTCATCATAGATATTGGCCTATAGTTTTTTTTTTTTGTTTTTTTTTTTTCTTTGTGTTGTCTTTGCCTGGTTTTGGAATCAGTATTATGCTTGCCTCATAAAAGGAGCTTGGAAGTCTTCCCTCCTCTTGAATATTTTGAAATAGCATGAGAAGAATAGGAGTTAGTTTGTCTTTAAATATTTGGTAGAATTGGCCTGTGAGGCCATCTGGCCCAGGGCTTTTGTTTGTTGGGAAATTTTTGATAACTGTTTCAATCTCATTTGTTGTCATTGGTCACTTTAGGTTTTCTGATTCTTCCAGATTGATTATTGAGGGATTATATTTGTAAAGGAATTTGTCTATTTCACCTAGGTTGTCTAATTTTTTGGCATACAGTTCTTCACAGTATTTTCTTACAATTCTTTCTATTTCTGTTGTGTTAGTTGTTGCTTTTCCACTCTCATTTCTAATTTTATTTCTTTGAGTCTTCTTTTTATTTCTTAGTGAATCTGGTTAAAGTTTTATTAATCTGGTTTACCTTTTCAAAGAACTAGCTCTTGTTTTTATTGATCTTCTGTATTATTTTTTTAGCCTCTATGTCATTTATTTCCACTCTGATCTTTATTATTTCCTTCCTTCTACTTCTTTGGAGCTTTACTTGCTGTTCTTTTTCTAGTTCTTTTTTTTTTTTTTTTTCTAGTTCTTTTAGTTGCAGGGTTAACTTGTTTATTAGAGCTTTTTCTTGCTTCTTAAGGTAGACTGTAATGCTATGAACTTCCTTCTCAAGACTGCTTTTGCTGTGTCCCATACATTTTGAGTTGTTGTATGCTCATTTTCATGTTTCAAGGAAATTTTTGATTTCTTCCTTGATCTCATTGTTGACCCATTCATTGTTTAATAACATGCTATTTAGTTTCCAAGTGTTTGAGTGTTTTTCAGTTTTTCTATTTTAGTTAATTTCTACTTTCATGTCATTGTGGTTAGAGAAGATGCTTGATATAATTTCAATCTTTATAAATTTGCTGAGGCTTGTTATATGTCCTAACATGTGGTCTATCCTATAGAATGTACCATGAGCACTTGAAAGAATATATATTCTGCTGCTTTAGGGTGAAAGGTTCTGAAGATATCTATTAAATCCTGTTGATCTAGTACATCATTTAAGGATGCTGTTTCTTTTTGAATTTTCTTTCTTGAGGATCTATCCAGTGATATTAGTGGGGTATTGAAATTCTCTACTATTATAGTATCGCTGTTGATCTTGCTTTATTTATTTAGGTGCTCCTATATTAGGTGCATTGGTATTTATAATGGTTATATCTTCCTGTTGGATTGCTCACTTTATCATTATGTAGTGACCTTCTTTATCCCTTAATATAGTCTTTGTTTTAAAGTCTATTTTGTCAGATGTAAGTACTGCTACCCCAGCTATTTTTTCATTTCCATCTGCATGAAATATTTTTTTTATTCTTTTACTTTCAGTCTATGTCTATCATTTGTTTTGATGTGGGTCTCTTGTAGACAGCATATGTACAAGTCCTGTTCTTTTATCCATTCATCTACCCAAGCCTTATGATTAGAGCATTTAATTCAGATACATTTAAGGTTATTATTGATATGTAGTTGTTTATTGCCATTTTTAAAAATATATATTCCTCTTTTATTTAATTTTTTTTTCCACTTTGTTCTGTCTATAGCAGGCCCCTTAACATTTTTGGCAGCATTTGTTTGGTTGTGATGAAATCCTTGAGTTTTTTTGTTTTTGTTTTTGTCAGGGATGCTTTTTATTTCTTTTTCAATTGTAATAGCCTTGCTGAATAAAGAAGTCTTGGTTGTAGGCTCTTATTCTGCATTACTTTGAATATTTCTTGCCATTCTCTTCTAGCCTCAAGTGTTTCTGTTGAAAATTTGGATGCCATTTGTATGGGGGCTCCTTTGTAGGTGATTGACTGCTTTGCTCTTGCAGCTTTTAGTATTTTTTATTTTTCTGTTAGCTTTGGTGTTTTGATTATGATGAGTCTTGATGTAGGTCTCTTTGGCTTTTTTAATGGGGTTTGTTCTTCTTCTTGAACCTATATGACTGTTTCCTGAATCAATTTAGGGAAATTTTTAGCTATAATTTCTTCAAACAGGTTCTCTATCCCTTGTTCTTTCTCTTCTCCTTAAGGAACCCCTATTATGTAGATATTGTTTCTCTTCATGTTTTCTCAGAGCTCTCTTATAGTTTCCTCAGACTTTTTGTTTCTTTTTTTCTTTATGCTGCTCTTTTCATGCTTTTGCTTATCTTATCCCCTAAATTGCTAATTCAATCCTCTGCTTCATTCATCCTGCTTTTAATTACTTCTAGTGTAGTCTTCATTTCTGATATTGTGTTTGTCATTTCTGTCTGGTTTTTATTTTTTTATGATTTCAGTCTCCTTTCTGTTACTTACTATTTTTTTATTTCAGTACTCATTAAGTCCATCCATTGTAGCTTTGAGATCCTTAAGCATCCTAACGATCATTATTTTAAACTCTGCATTTGGTAATTTGATTATTTCCCTGTCATCCAGGTCTTTTTCTGGCGATTTTTCTTATTGATTGATACGGCTTATGTTCCTCTGTCTTCCTATTGTTTCTGTTTGTGGTTTGCAGGCTTGTTCTAGTTGTTGTCTTTTTAACTAGTAGAGCCGCTTTTCTGTTTTCTATATTTTAATTGGGTCAGGTGTGAGGAGCTCTTTTTTAAGATATCACTCTAACAAGTTTTGTTAGGTCCTGTACTGATGCTCTTTGTATCTAGCCTCTGGATGTGTCCTCCTTGGACCTTCTTGGCTGGAGCCTGGCATGGATCAGTGGGGGGTTGCTACCTATGACTGGTTCTTATCTATCTTTTTGGAGCAACAGGTGATCCAGATCTTGTGGCTGCCTCTGCTGAACCCAGGTGCCATTGTTTATATCTACTTAGTCTGGCTTTTATCTACTTTGGGCCTGGATGTTCGTTTAAATGATCAGGTTCCCCAGATATCTGCTAACTGCCACCTCTTTTTGGTGGCTACTTGTTGGGCTCAGTACTATAAATCAGGGATTCGGTGCTGGTGGGAATGCAGAATTGTGCATACACTGTGAAAAACAGTATGTCATTTTCTCAAAAATCTAAAAATCGAACTTCCTTATGACCCAGCTATCCCACTTCTAAGAATATAACCTAAGAATCCCAAATCACTAATTTAAAAAAAAGATATGCACCCCCATGTTCATTGCAGTGTCATTTGCAATAGCCAAGATCTGGAAACAACCCAACTGTCCATCAATGGATGACTACATAATAAAGCTGTGGTGGCAGGTGGCTAGATGGCAATGGAGTAGGCAGATTTAATTTTAAGAACAATCATCTGGAAAAACCAACTTTGGTGTAACCAAGAGGTATCTATAACCATAGATCACCAAAGAAGCCACACTGAGACTGGTAGGAAAAGTGGAATGTGGAGAGGGCTGTCTAGCTCCCTGGAATGAATGGTGGTTTGGAGGAACTTGCGTGGTGGTGGGGTTTTACCAGAGAGGGGCAGTGCCTGAGCCCCAGCCTGCAGCCCAGAGCCTAAAAGAGGCACATGGACAGTATTTAGCTATGAAACAAGTCAGGATACTGTTTGTGAGAAAGAAACAGACTTCTCAGACCCTGATTCGTCTTAAAGGAACTGCGCAGAAAACCTCTTTCACAACTACTCACCTGGGGCTCCAGAGCATGGGGAGAGATGAGAGGACCAGAGTAGCAGAAAGAAAGTGTACTCTAGAAGGCACAAGGAGAAACACTTTGAGGGACATCTACCCAAAACTCTGGGCTGAGTCACTCCCCAAATCTGAAGTGAATATTTCCCCTGGAACCAGCAATACCAGCAAAGGGAATCAGGTCATTAGCCAAATGGAATCTCTCCTGCTGCACTCAGAGCAGAGTCACTTAGAAGCAGGAAGCCTATCATGGATACAGTGTTGAGTGCTGAGATCTGAGCTACAACGCCACCCCTACACTGCTGAGTGCTCTCTAGAGGGTGGGCGGCAGTGGGACGCAGGAGCACAATCCTGTTCACTGGGGCAAAAGCTGGGTCAGGCAAAAGCTGCGGCCCAAGTGCATGAAGCAGTCACAACTTGCCCAGGCTTGAGGCCCATGGGCGCAAAAGCAGTCCTGGCACCTGTGGGGAAAGGGTGGAGGCTGGGGGCTGGCCAAAGCTTGCAGACTGGGCATGTGTGCCACAGTTCTACCCACCAAGGTGAGTCAGAAGTCACAGCTACTGCATCAGCGAGCTGACACCAGGAACACCCGTGCCTGAATGCCCAAGGCAGCAGCAGCGATGGGGTTGGGCCTGTGGACAGACCATTCCTTGGGAAAACAAATATCACACCCATTGGACACATGTGGCCACACCCTTCTGAGGGATGAAAAGATAGAAAAATAAAATAAAATAAAATAAAAGATGATTGGATAGAATGACACCTGAGGCTAAGAGAGAAGCCACATCCTATACCTTATCTAACCCCTGATTTATAGTGCATGGGTGTACTTTAATCCCAAAGCTTTCAGCAGCTTTTGGCAAGAAAGCAGTTTGAGCAAATCAGGGAAAAATGACTAAGCAAATGTGAGAAAAATCCAAACAGAACTTTTATAATTGGAGTAGATAAACATAGAAGTTTTTAAATAAAGATTATATATTTAAGGCAGTGGTTCTTAACCTGGGACTATCGAACCCTAGGGGTTCGATGAGTCAGTCTCAGAGGTTTAGAGAAGCCTCTGCCGCGGAGGCCAGAATAAAGTAATACCGTAATTTGTTGTGAGTTCATGCACTTTGTTGGTTTTGTTCTTTGAGCAAGGTGATGTTCATGCACGGCTCATTTTGTGCACCAGTAAAAAACATATACCTATGTCTTGAATTTGGAAAAAAAATCATATTTTATTTATCACTAAAGAAGGGTTCGGTGAATGCGCATATGAAACTGGTAGGTTCGGTACCTCAAAAAAAGGTTAAGAACCACTGATTTAAGGTAATGTTGAAATTAAGTTTTCATTATCAAAAATTTACTTCTTTCATCTCCCAACCTCAATAGTGCAATCAAACTAATTTGACTAAGTCTCTTATTTAACATCTCCTACCCCATCCCCATCCTCAACTCCAGGAATGCCAAGGTATGCTAACCACTAGTGGCTGAATCTAATTCTAATCAGCAGATGTTGTTTGCAAACTTGGGTAAGTTCAGCAAGAAATATTTGTAATTGTGCAAAAAAGACTACCAGTATATTCACTTAAAGACCAAGGGTATAACACTACTAAAGCCAATATATTGTCATATTTTTGTGGTACAAAGTGTTATACCATATATTGAAATTTATGTTTGAATTGATCATATTAAATAAGATTTTAACTCTGTTGTGTCAATTTTCCATATTTTGACTATCTGAAACACATTATAAATTGTATGATGAGATGATTATAAAGACAAGGTTCCCAATTTATTCTCTTTTTTTTTCTGAAAGCCATAAGGTTATGGCAAGGCTGTGCATTTACATACCGATGCAGGAGGAAATTAAGTAATTTTTTAAAACAATTAAAAGTCTTTATTAGAGGCCCTGGTCAGTTGGCTCAGCAGTAGAGCATCGGCCTGGTATGTGGAAATCCTGGGTTTGATTCCCAGTCAGGGCACACAAAAGAAGCACCCATCCTTCTCCACCCTTCCCCCTCCCCTCTCTCTCTATCTTTCTCTTCTCCTCCCACAGCCAAGGCTCCATTGGAACAAAGTTGGCTTAGGCATTGAGGATGGCTCCATGGCCTCCACCTCAGGCACTAGAATGGCTCCGATTATATGGGAGCAACGCCCCAAGGGGCCAAGCAACGCCCCCTGGAGGGCCTGCCTGGTGGATTCTGGTCAGGTGCATGTGGGAGTCTGTCTGACTCCATCCCCCACCCCTACCCCGCTTCTCATTAAAAATAAAAGTCTTTATTAGAAAGCTGCATATATTTTTAAATTAAAATAGAATAAGGAGAGAATAAAATGTAAATGTTCATTAGAAAATTACTACACATATAATACAAAAATCTGAAAAATGTAGGTTGATAAAGATTCAATTTGAGCTAAGATGTATCTCTGAAGTACAGCATTTCTTTCTTTGCTGCTCAGAGAGAATCTAAACATTCTTTGGTTTCTTGGTGCATTGCTACAAGCCTTATGTCCTTTAAACTTGGAGGGATCCTCCCAGTGGTGGGATTCAGCCATTCATACCAGTTTGGCAGAACAGATACCTGATTTTTTGTTGAGTTCAGCGAACCGGTTGTTAAATGGAACTTGTAATCTCTCTAAGGTAGGCCCCTGGGCAGCCACCCAATGTGGAAATCACAAATTTACATTCCTTACACTTTTAACTTTCATTAGCACAACAGCATATTCTAAGCACCCGTAGTAATGTTTGTTTGGTCCATATGTGAAAAAAATTGCAAGTGAGGACGCCAATCAAGAAGCAATAGGAAATATCTTCAATAACAGTTTTATTGTTTTTGTCAGGTATTATTTAATATTTTTAATTATATTTTAAAACTATTTCTTATAATCTAGTTTTGTGTACCTTTTTTATTGTTCTTATTTAAGCATTAAATGCATGAAATAATAAACTACCTTTTGTTATGTTGGATTTTTTATACTTAAAATTGTCATTAGGGCAGAGAACCAGATCCTCCATGCTGAGTGTGTCCTGTGAAGGAGGAGGAACCCTAGCCCAGGTTAAGGGCTCTCCTGCATCCACAGCCTCAGGGATCAACAGGTGGAAGTCCTGGAGTTGGGTGGCAGGGCTGGCAGCTCGGGGGACCTGAATGGATAGGAGGAAACAGTGCTGTGTCTACTCTTGGGGAGGGTACTATCAGGACTTGACTCTTGGTGTCCAGGCTGGTTTGGAAAAGCAATTTCTGAAGTAATGTTCACAACCTCTTCCAGAGACTTGGAGCATTTTTAGGATCCCTACCAACTCCTCCTCTTGACTTGAGGGTTTCGATCACTCTCTCTATTTATTTATTTGATGTTTGTAGTGAGAGAGAGAGAGAACACAGGTGGGACAGACAGACAGGAAGGGAGAGAGATGAGAAACATCAATTCTTTGTTGTGACACCTAGTTGTTCATCTATCATTTTCTCATATGTGCCTCTACCGGGGATGGGAGGGGTTGCAACAAAGCCAGTGACTGCTTGCTCAAGCCAGCGACCTTGGGCTCAAGTTAGTGACCTTAAGCTTTAAGTCATCAACCTTTGGATTCAAGCCAGTGACCATGGGGTCACATCTGTGATACCACAATGAGCCTGTGCTCAAGTTGGATGAGCGTGCACTCAAACCGGTATCCTTGGAATTTTGAGTCTGGGTCCTCAACATCCCAGGCCAACACTCTATTCACTGTACCACTGCCTGGTTAAACTAAATTTCTCTTTAGTTTGTGGACCAGGAGCATAATTTCCTACCTCAGCATATAGGTCATGGTCACCTTTTTCTAAGCATTGCCAAGGCTGGGTATATTGGATTACGCTCTCTCACACACGTGGCATCATTTATGTATGACTGATACATAAATGCATCATTTATGTATGACTGATACATAAACTCTCACTACAAACATCTGAGCACACTCTTCTCTAACTGTGCTTAAACTGACAATTAGTTAGCATTTCTCCTCCATTAGGGAGGTGGCCAGTGCTTTTGCCGGCTATACTTCGCAACTTCCATAAACCTAACTCTGAAGAAATCAAACAAATCTGACTATAAAAATAAGACCCAACAAGATGCCATGACAGATGGACATGGCAATGTGTCCCTCTGGAGGACTGGTAGCCATGAGGGAGGCATGGACTCAGGCCATGGGGCAGCAGCTCCACTGCCACCTCCCAGCTTCCCAAGGACCAGTCCGAAGCCCAGCTCCCTGGAAAACCCCTTCATGGACCATCCACACAAGTACTGCCTGCTCATCATGGAGACTGAGATCAAACAGACCCTGTGACACCCCAACATTCCTCTTGGAACTTAGCCAGAAAAAGCCACTCTAATTGGTCATCAATAATATGGTTGGGTGGAGGAGATTTGTGAGTAAAATGTCCTCATCTCTGTGACTACCTAATGGCAATTTCCTTTATCTCTTACCTGTATATTTTTGTGTAAGTATAAGTTAAAATAGAATGAAAATAGCAATCTTAAGTGTAGAAGTTGATAATTAGCAATTATTGTGCCTCGGATAAACCTCACTAACTACTAGTTGGTAAATTTGTAAAACTTTATATTTCCCTCTGGTGTACCCAACAACCCTATGTATACAGGTATACCTCAGAGATATTGTGGGTTCGGTTGCAGGCCACTTCAATAAAGCCAGTATCACAATCAACTTTTAATCTTTTGCCACTGGAGGGTCTTGCATTCAACTACTAAAAAATGCAACATCATTCTTTGTGCTGATGTGAGATGATAAAATGCCGGTGTGATGAGATAAACTGAGATGCTTGGTACAGACGTTGTGATGTCGTATTAGGGTATTGTAGGAGAGACTTAAACACAAGCCTTGTGTATCATACAGTTGATCCTACTGAGAAATAAAGAATTGGAGCCAATACATCACTTTAGTAAAACACCCCTATTTCCAGATACAGAATTATCTTTTTCCAGTCTTTTTCCTTCTCAATGTACACTTCAATACAGTGACCTTTTCTTACACGATATTTTTATTTATTTATTTTTAAGAGATAGGAGGGGAGATGGAGAGACAGATTCCTGCATGTGCCTCAAACAACTGGGATCCACTCAGCCACCCCGCCTGGGGCCGATGCTTTGCCCATCTAGGGCCATGCTCACAACCAAGCTATTTTTAGCACCTGAGGCAGATGCTCCACAGAGCCATCTTCAGCACCTGGGCCAATGTGCTAGAATCAATCAAGTCATAGCTGTGGGAAGGGAAGAGAGAGAGAAAAAGAGAGAGAGAGAAAAGGAAGGGGGAGGGGTGGAGAAACAGATGGTCACTTCTGTGTACCTTGACAGGAATTAAACCTGGGACATCCACATACCAGACCGATGCTCTACCACTGAGCCAACTGACCAGGGCCTTCTTACACAATTTTGATCATATCAATTCATGCTTAAAACTTGTGAGTGGATTGCCATTGACATAAAGATATTATTTACAAAAATTAAAGACCAAAATGCTAAGTACTTACTTACAAATCCCTTACTAATCTGACATTTGCATAAACTTACTGTGCACAACTTTCTTAGCTATCACTTTTTTTTTATGTTTCTAAAATAATACCATTTATCCTCCTACCTCAGAACATGTATGAATTCTAGTTTTTTCTACCTGAATCATCCTCTACCTACTCTTTTTCCTACACAAATCTATTTGACTTTCAGGTTACCTAGTATTACTTTTTTTATATAATACTTCTCTTACCCCCAAAATTATGTTATTATGCCTTCTAACTAAGCCCTTTCGTCTTGAAAAAACTATAAACACTGTTTATAGTTTTTTGTATTTTTGTAATATTATTTAGAATATGACTTATTAGGTGATAATTTATAAAGAAAAATATCTCTATTTTCTCCACTATTATACCTTCAACTTTTAACACCACGCCTAGTTCTTGATACATGCTAGGTATTTCTCACAAATTATGAGTTGAATAAGTGAATAACTAATAAATGTATCTAATTAATATATCAGAGAAAAAATTTAAACCTAACATTATTTTCAGCTCTGAACCTGCATCACATAGGCTGAAAGAGTAGTTGTGTCTACCATCTTATAGTACTAAATTCAAGGGAATAGGTGGAATCTCACCTAGGGTATGCCTAGCCAAACCCTGACCTGAGGGATTTTGAAAATTGAAACTTATTCATAGTGTGTCAATTTTTTAGTGGATTTTCAGCCTTCTACCTTTCCTTTTTTTGTTTATAGACTTTTTAAAAGTCTAATATAAATGCCTGTTTTGATGCGAAGGTGACTGTGGTATACCAAGTGATATACCTATATTACTGCCTTTACATTTAATCATTTTTCACAATTCACTTATTAATTTATCATATTCACCATTCACATAGATAAGCTGAGGACCTCAGTGATTATTTTGCAATATACTTTAGTAGTTGGCAGAACTTAGACTGGAAGATTGAAATCCAGGATTGAAAACACACGCCTTTTTCCTATTCTAAGTTGTTACCATTCCATTAATACATCCAGGGAAACTTATGTAATAGTTGTCTGTAAGGTAGGAGCTGTCACCTCGCAGTGTAACTTCTCCAAAGTTAAACATCTATTTCTGCTTGCTATTTGATGCAACAGCTCTGATTTACAGATGGAATGAAGGTACATTTTCTTTCTCTTGCAAAAGTTCACACTGTATGTCCTTCAGAAAAGTTTAACTCTTCAATAGTGAATACAACTACCAGGTGCAATCAGAGCTTTATTTTGCTCATACAAGTAGATAGATCACCAGCATGCTCCCTCCAAGGAATGCACATTGACAGTGACAAGTCCTACACAAAAGGAACTCTCCACTTGAATTCATTTTATACAGCACCTTAGGGCAAGTGGGTATTGAATCTTAGCTAACTGCAGGAATTTATCCTTATCATTGCCAATACACTCACAGAAATTATTAAAATGTTCTAGCAACAGCTTTAAGAAAAGAAAGCCCATCTTACCATCTAAACGAATGTACTGCTTAGAATTCTAGATGAAAGCTAAACCTCCTTAATGTGGATTTTAATGTCAGTTTTTATTTTAGATTCATATGTAAAGTGCTGATGCTTTTGATTGAAAATATACCTTTAATTAAAAGTAAAAGTTTATTTTTTTTGAAAAAATCTTTTCGTTTGGTTTAAAACACATAGTAAATCTGATGCTTGAATATATTCCATCATAAACCCATATATTATGTCTCTTCAAAACTACATACTTTAATTCCTAGTTCAAATCATCTGGGCTTTTTATGGCAGAAGATAGTACATAATATTTTATTTATGAAATTTGGCGATAGAAGAGTGATCTAGAGTGATTTTGTCAGGAAGACCAACAGGATAAAAAATAAGCTCCCAAAATTAACAACAATCTCTAAATAAGATTCTCTCTATATAAGTATATGTTTGTATTATAAATAAAGATGTATGTCTCAGGTTGCACTCAAATAGCTAAACAAATATTCATGGGAATTAATTGCTGAATAAATAAACATTTTTTCTAGAATTTCAGAAGCAAAAAGCCATGTAAATTTGTTAAGAAATCACAGGGAATAAAAAAATTTGATAATTTCCTCTTGATGGAATGAACTAGAATGTTGTCTTTGTTTGAACTTCTTAATGTTTAGATACTTTGAAATGTTATCTTTAGAGAAAATCCTGGGAAAGTACCTCAGGGTAATCATTCATCTATTTCTTGGCAGGCATCTGATTTTCCTAAAATTGGAAAATAAAGGAATCTTTGTTTCTTCTTAGTTTTTCACTGCTAGCCAATTTGTTGCCTCTTTGTAATTCTTCCATTTTATCTTTGTTTTTTGTTTTCTCTATATAAGCATTAAGTCCATTAAAATACTTGAAACTATTTTAAACTTTTTAAAATCTACTTTGAAAAGAGCAAAGTGAACAACAGTATCTCCTCCTATCTCCTTATTGGAATATATACAACCATTAAATATTTTATGAAGAAATTTATATATTCAGAAAAAAAAAGCCTTATTTTGCTAATTTTTTATTAACCTCAACTCCTCTACATTACACATTCATGAAGAGCTGTATTTGGAAAAAATCTTATGCACTAGATAGGAAACACTAGGATAAGATTAGGCAGGTTGTTGTGTCTCAGTGAAAGCCAAGGGAGACACTAGTTGAAATATATGCTGTTACCATGGGAAGCATTATGATATGCTTAGAAATCTTCCTGTGAAATGGAAAAATAACTTATTTTAAGAGAACCAATTTGGCTATTTCTTTTCCTGATACACTTAAACATCTTAACACATAAATACAGTATATATAATTTGGAGCTTGGAAGAAAATAGAGAACCTTTTCATACTGTTGATGAAATGTGAGTGGATACAGCCAATAAGAGAACAGAGGGTCTTCAAACAGTCAAAACTAGAACCACCGCATGATCCAGCAATCCATCTTTGGATATATGGCTAAAGGGGATAAAAACAGGATATTGAAGACATGTCTGCACTCCCATGTTCATTGCAGCATTATTCACAATAGCCAAGACATGGAAATGATCTGTCTCTCCATGGATGAATGGATAAAGAAAATGTGAGATACCCATACACATATGCCATTGGTAACAACATGAATGGAGTCTTGGCATTATGCTAAGTGAAATAAGCCAGACAGAGAAAGGCAATTGCTACATGACATCAGTTATATGTTTGTTTTTTCAGCCAGAATTTATTGAGATTTCTCTTCCTGGATCAAGAACCCTGGGCTGAGAGGCCTGGTGTGGGGCTGGGACTCCTAACTCCTCAAGGAAAACCTCCTCAGCAAAAATATCCCTCCTGATTTTAAACCATTGCATGTGATTGTGGGCCTACCAGTTTTGGTGTGGCTTCTTTAAATCCCTAGTTGAAGGACTTCCATTCAGCTAGATTTCAGGTGGTTCTGAATGATGGTTGTTCTGTAGTTCACTTTTAATGTTGATGTGGTTGTGGGAGGATTCAAGCTTTTAAAACCTTTTCTATATACATCTGCATCGCTGATTCCAAATCTGAAATCCGTTTTTAGGTGCATGCTCTAGGTTTTATGCAATTTTAATCTCTTTTTGTTACAGGTAATGGCATGCTGTGGTTTTTAAATTGGAGTTAAAGGGCAACGACTCTTGGATTGAACATAACCACAAGGCAATTAATGTTTTACAAACATCATTTTTACATAATTGTAGTTGTTTTTAAACGTAAAAAATTATTATCTGATAACAACACCCTCTTATTTTGTTTTAAGATTAAATCATGGCTTCTTCAAGTAGGCATAAATGTAAGAATAGTTCTGACACCTTCTGTTATATATGTGGCTGTTACACACTTCAACATCAAAGGCACGATATTTCATCATTTTTGACATGTGCATATATTGCCTATTTTGAAGTTCCCCTTGGTGAGCAAGACAAGAATTGGGCTCATCATATTATGTGTCACAATTGTGAGGAAATGCTTCATGACTGGACAAAAGGAAAATGCAAAGGAATGCCTTTTGGTATTCCCATGGTTTGGTGTGAAACTAAGGATCACAGCAGTGACTGTTATTTCTGTCTGATCCATACAAAGGGCATCGGCAAGAAAAGGCAGCATATGATCACATATCCTAATATTCCTTCAGCAATACAACCTATTCCACACTCTGAGACACTCCTGGTTCAAGTTTTCAATTTCTTCGAAGGACGAAGAAAGTGAACATAGTGATCAAGTGTATTTTGATAAGATGCATGAGGAAATGGTTGTAGAATCTGAAGGGTCTTCTTCTGATGCCAAGCAGTCATTAACTCCTCAGCAGTTTTGCCAACCTGAATTGAATGACTTAGTAAGATATTTGGGCCTATCAAAGAAATCAGCTGAGTTATTAGCCTCCGGGCTTCAAGAAAAGAATGTACTTTACCAGTCAGCTAAAGTATCCCATTTCAGGAAGCGTGAACAAATTTTTGTGGACTTTATTTTCAAAGACACTTTGTTTATTGTCATGATATCAGTAGTCTTCTCAGCCAGCTAGGTGTTACTACTTACAGTCCAACAGAATGGCAGCTATTTTTTGACAGTTCTAACCGGAGTCTGAAATGTGTTTTCCTACACAATGGTAATGTTTATGCAGGGATTCCAATTGGTTATTCAACTAATCTGCGAGAAGATTATAATGACATAAGAATTGTCCTCGACTTTCTGAAGTATGAGGAGCATATCTGGATCATTTGTGTGGACCTTAAAATGATAAATTTTCTGCTAGGACAACAGAGAGGTTTCACGAAGTATTCTTGCTTTCTGTGTTGTGGGACAGCCGAGCTCAGGAGAAACACTGGACACAGAAAGAGTGGGCCAAAATGTGAAACTTTGTAAGTAAGGATGCAAAATATTTTGAATGAACCTGTAGTTAATTGAGACAGGATCATTTTCCCCCCACTTCACATCAAACTTGGCTTAATGAAGCAGGTTGTTCAGGCTTTGAATAGAGAAAGTGAATGCTTTCAACATATTATTTCTGCTTTTCCTGCCTTGTCTTTTGAGAAGATAAAAGCAGGTGTATTTAATGGACCTGAAATTCGAACCCTCATACATGATGAAGAATATGCTAGGAAGATGAATAAAAAGGAGAAAGCAGCATGGCAGTCTTTTATGGCAGTTACAAAGAACTTCCTTGGCAACAAAAAAGGAGAAAACTATAAACTTCTGGTTCAAATGATGCTGTTGGCTTTTCGCGACATTGGATGTAACATGAGCATTAAGATTCACTTCCTGACAGTCACCTTGATAAGTTCCCTGAAAATCTTGAAGCTATTATTGGTGAGCAGACTACTGCTGGAGCATCAAACGAGATTGTTCTCAACAAGTATACAAACATAAGAGCTACAAATGCGAATTTTTGCCTGAATAGAATTTAAATAAGTTTTGCATAAATTTTATGATGAAAATAAGTGTTTTAATATGTTCTATTTTGAAATTGTAGACAAATTCTGATGCAATCATACCTTTTAGTGTATTAGTGTATTTACTGCATTATATAAATTATTATATTTTCACAAAGATGGTGCCCAAGAAGACATTCTACTTCATTATGTTAAACTAAATGTTGAAAATTTTACAATAAGATGAAAAACTAAAATCTCGAACTGCGAAAAAACTGTAACTTACAGAGAAAAACAAGTGTCAGATTTGAGATCAGCACACTCGAATTAGGTAAGAGCACGTGTTTTTGTGGATGCAACAAAAATTTTGTTCCCAGTGTTATCTTTGTTCTGGTGTCTGCCATACTTTCCTTTATATCTCTAATTATTCAGATATTTTCATTATCAGAAATTTCTCTTGTTAGAAATAGCAGAATCAGCAATGTCAATGATCAGTAACCATTTTTTCACTCATGAAAACAGGGTTACCTGGAGACATGGACACAACATTTGTTTCGGCACTGATGATTAGCTAAGGGAAATTGATTCATTTAAAAAATAAATTGATAATACTCTTCTAATGATTCACATGAATTCAATATCCATCTACAACATGTTTTAAGATTCAGTTTATAGTACACTAAAAACTGAATGTTCACTTCTTTTCTTCGATTTGGAGAACCTTTTGTAGCTAGAAAGCATGAAGAAGCATTAATGTTAAATAAAATGTGACTGTAGTTTACATTTTCTACCCACAAGGTGCTATTTGTATTTGCTGCTATCTTAGACTACCTTTAAAATTTGTGATGTTAACCAAGTTATTATTTTCAATATACATTACAAAAAAGTTTTTGTGTTATCAGACAAGTCTGACATGCAGTTGACATTCATTTTATGTTCATTTTCTTTCTTCTGTTAGAGAAATAAAACAATTCTGCCAACAAAAAAGCCCTCTATATTGATGTTAAAGAGAGAGAGAGAGCATAGTTTATTATTCGGTAAGCACTAACAGATTTCCTTGCATGTAAATTAGAACAAAATTCACTACAAAGTTAGGACAAAGTCTCACATATTTGATACAGCAAAGCTAAAGAAAAACCAGTAATTTCTCTTACTGCTGAAGAAACAAGCGTCTGCACCTTGTGTAAGTTTTCTGATCATCTCATTATAGATCCCTGAGCTAATTCTGGGAATGTGTTTTAACATATCTAGTGGTTATTTGGTTGCCAAGTTGGAGATATCTCTGCAGTGTTTAAGTAGAGACAAGGCTCTAATCTCTAGGCAGATTTATCTCCAGCCCAAAACTTCTAATATTTCTTGAAGAAAGACTCAGATTTACTATATTCCCAAAGAAATACACTAAAGAAAGGGAGATGAGCAAAATAGTCTCTAAATGTCCACTAAAAATACCAAAATCATTTTAGCTTTGCTTCCCCAACACCTTACAATCCCTACTATCAAACCCTCATGCCCATCCTGAAACAAAATGAATTTCTTCCCCCCAAATTAATGTAATTTTCAGAAGAAATGTACTTATAAGTAAATTTAAGCAGAATGCCTTGGGAATGGGGGAAAATTATAGAAGATGTCTTCTCTTTTTACTAAGACTTTTGTTTGTTTAATTGTGTGTGTGTGTGTGTGTGTGTGTGTGTGTGTTATGTATATGTGTGTTAGAGGATGTGTGGTTTGGCTCACCTTCAGGGACTATTGTGGTCCTGCTTCTGGAAGTTGAATCTAGATGAAAAATATAATAATGGAACATGCAGTACCTGAAAGCTCAATACTTTAAGAAATGGGAAAGAGTATTTCTGAATACTTTTTATACTATTATATTTTGTTTTCCACTTGGAAAAGAAAATACTCTTATATTTATTATATGCATGAGTTAGCATGTCACTTAAAAGAATCCAGGGTTGTTTGTGTGGGGGCCTGATAAGAGAAGCTGTCTTCTTAATTAGTTAGCCTATCAACTGCACAAATTGTTTTCTTCTTCTCTTAAAATTTCTATAATAACAGAATTCACAGACATTTGTCAGTGCCTGTTCTTGGGAGATTTTGAGAATCAGCTTCTTCTATATAATAGAAAAAACAATGTTTATTAATATAAAACAGGAGTAAAAGCTCTAAATTAAAACAATAATGACAAGCCTATTTTTTGAAATGTATAACTGAGCACCAAGTTTTATATTTGCCTCGTGTCTGATAAAAGAAGTATTCTCTCGCTGGTTTGCTGTGTGGATTCCGGTGTGTTACTAATGTAAAGAGCAGGCTGGAGATGGAGCAACTCCACAGCTGGCCACCCATCAAACTCCAAGAGCCAACACAAACAGCCTAATTCTGTAGACACAGAAAAACATTAGAAATGTTCTGTTTTGAAACTTTTTCCTCAAGTCTGAGTCATTTCATCTGATATTGTTAGTCTTTAAAATAAACAAAAGTCCTCTACCTGCCTATAAGGCCCATAGCACTTAAGAGGCAAAATACAAATATTAATTTCAATATCTAGTCAGTTAATTCAGGATGTTAGGCAAATATTCTAGATTTTTAATTGAGTTCATTAGTTATTATGACATCCTACAATTGCTTATATGTTCAGCAGGAAACTTTTGCTAGATTGATAGATAGTAGCAACCTCAAAAACAGCTTCTTTCTATGGCCCTGACCAGTTGGCTCAGTGGTAAAGCATTGGCCCAGTATGTGGGTTTCTTGTTTCGATTCCCAGTCAGGGCATGCAAGAGAAGCGACTATCTGCTTCTCCACTCTGCCTTCCCATTCTCTCTCTGCTTCTCTTTCTTTTTCTCACACACTTCTCCTCCCACACCTGTAGCTTGATTGGTTTGAGCTCACTAGCCCCGGGCACTGGGGATGGCTCTGTGGATTCTCCACCTCAGGTGCTAAAAATAGCTTGGTTGTGAGCATGGCACCAGATGGGCAGAGCATTGGTTCTAGGCAGGGGTTGCTGGGTGAATCCTAGTCCCGTCACATGTGGGAGTCTGTCTCTCTATCTCCCCTTCTCTCACTTGAGAAAGATGAAAAAAAAAATTAAAAAACAAAACGCTTGTGTTCATCTGAATTTAAACTTACCTCACATAATATTTACCTTTTCTCATGAGAACACAAGTTCTATTCTCATCAACTATAGTCCCCATGTTATACCTTAGAGCAGGGGTAGTCAACCTTTTTATACCTACCACCCACTTTTGTATCTCTGTTAGTAGTAAAATTTTCTAACTGCCCACTGGTTCCACAATAATGGTGATTTATAAAGTAGGGAAGTAACTTTACTTTATAAAGCAGAGTTACAGCAAGTTAAAGCATATAATAATAATTACTTACCAAGTAATTTATGTCAGATTTTCGCTAAGTTTGGCAGAATAAGTCTTTATAAAACAACTTACTATAGTTAAATCTATCTTTTTATTTATACTTTGCATACATAGAAATTACATTAATTGAATTATTAGTGGGATCCCTGAGGCTGATGCTGGGAAACTAAATATTGAATATCTGGTTCAATTTTTGTGAGGAACAAAAGAAGGTCTCCCCTTTCAGAAATATTCAGGTGGTTTCTTTCTTTCATCATAATATGATTAACAGAACTAAATCCTGATTCCACAAGATATGAGGTAGGGAAAGGTATCAATAAACTGAATATCATTTTCCACATAGTTGGATATAAGACCCACATTTTTTTTATTTTGCCATAGGTTTTCACACCCACCACTGTCGAATTTATGTTTACTTTCTTCATCATATTTAATTTCAAACAGTTCTTTTTGGCAAGTTGTATCAGTCTCTTCAATATTTGCGGTAAAAGGATTTTTCATCCAGTCATATACCTTCAATTTCAAAATATCTTCAAATTGTTTTTTCATGTTCAATTTAAGTTCGTTGAGGTGGCTACTGAATCTGTTAATATCTTCTGGAGTTACATCATCTTTTATAGATAATAATTGAAAAAACTGATGAAATTCTCTCTTCAATTGGTTATGACAAAGTAGTTCAAGTTTGTTCATAAATAATAGCACAATACTTTGGCAACCTATAAGAGTTTTAATAGCTCCTTGAAGCTGCAAATTGACAAGGTTAAATCTCTTGAAAATATCTGCCAAGTAAAAGGTATCGTTATTTAGTGTTTTTAACTGTTAACACAGATTGGTCTTATTATTACTTTCAAAAAATTGAATGACACTATCATATAATGCTACAAATCTAGCCAAATATGTACCCTAAGACAGCCACTGATCTTCTGTGTACAAAAATAACTTAATAAAATCTTTAATATTGTCCTGGCAAAGCTGCTGAAACATTCTATCATTCTTTGCATTGTATTTGATCTTGTTTATGGCTCGAATTATTATACTTAATGATGAATGGAGACTTGTACTTCGATGTTTTCCTGCAAAATGTTGTCTGTGCACCACACAATGAATACATAAAACATTTGGCACTTCCTGCTTCAAATAAGCAACAAATCCACAATAGTGACCTACCATTGATGGTGCTCCATTGATAGCACATGCAATAATATTATTCAAAGGAATATAATTTTTTGTAAAGTATGTTTTCACAGTATTAAATATAGGTTATCCTTTTGTATCTGTGATGAGATTTATTGCAAATAGCATTTCTTTTCGTAATACAGTGTGTCCGTAAAGCCATGGTGCACTTTTGACCTGTGACCGGCCAAAAGTGCACCATGACTTTACGGACACACTATATATTGTTTTCATCAAAATAGTGCACATATGCTATCAATAAAGCATCATTATCTGCAATGGTAGATTCATCCAGTTGCATAAAAAATGAAGAGTTTTGGAGAATACTTATAAGATTGTTTTCAACATTAACTGCCATTTCATCAATTCTTCACTTTACTGTGCTATCGCTTAGGGGCAACAATTTTATAAAATTTGAGGTATATCCTTGATGCATTACTATTGAGATAAATTCTTTTATAGAGGGTATTATTAAACTTTCTCCAATATTATAGCTTTTACCACTTTTTGCAATTATTTGTGAAATGCGATAAGTGGCAATTAGTCCATCTTTGTTCATTGTATGTTGTTTCTTAAATGATGCAATGATAGTTGAACGATTTTGAATTTTTTTTTTAAGTCTTTATTTTTATTTTTATTTATTCATTTTAGAGAGGAGACACAGAGTGAGTGAGAGAGAGAGAGAGAGAGAGAGAGAGAGAGAGAAGGGGGAGGAGCTAGAAGCATCAACTCCCATATGTGCCTTGACCAGACCAGTGCAGGGTTTTGAACTGGCGACCTCAGTGTTCCCAGGTCGACGCTTTATCCACTGCGCCACCACAGGTCAGGCATTGAATTTTTTATATATTTTCTGAAAATATATAATGGGTTTGTCCTTGTCATTTGGATACTTTGTAGAAAGATGTTCTCGCAATCAACTTGGCTTCATTGCCTCATTGGATAATGTTTTATGGCACAATAAACACATTGGATGTTGTTTATGTGCAACAGATTCTATGAAACCCATCTTCAGATACACTGGCGAATAGCTGCGTGTGTATTTTTTTTTTTTTTTTGCGACTGGGCTCACGATATTTCACAATATTTTGTTTGAAGCTGTAAGCACGGGCTTGCTCTCAGAAATTTAACTATATACTGACTTTAGTTTTGATTACTTAACGATTTAGCTTCACTTACATAATGTGAACAAAACATATGTGCTTGAAGTCTGTTGTGTGGTCGTGACATTGCAAGTGTCGGGGTTGAGCGAGAGTTTGTAGAGATGAGACTAAGTTAGTGAGTATCCGCGGATGTGCGTTTTATAAAATTTTATGTAGTGGGTGTTGGCCAGTGGCGTCACTTCTTTATGATAGGGGTGAATTAAGTAGTGAGGCAATAGCTAGTTTTGGCAGTCCAAGGGGGGTTTCCTAGAATGTCACCCTATTACCCTAAAATCCTGGAATTGAGACAAAAATATGAGTTAATTGGTGTCTCCATTGTATAGGAGTTTCTGTCATAGAAAGAAGCGTCAAACCATGGAGTTCTTTGTCTACGGGATATTAAAACGATGAAGTGCTAGTTTTGGGGTGACAATAGCGATCATAAACTGCCTGCTGGATCGGGTGGCAGGTATGGACCCAGGGTCAGGTACCTGGCTGCTCATCGATGCGGACCAGGTGATCGCGAAAGAGGTTGGGTGCAGTCCCAATACAAATGCCCTGTAACATAGTCTGACTGTTTTCCTGATCTTGACTGGTCAACAGTTAGTTGATTAGTATGTAATTGCAGTGCCATTTGGTTGCTTCGCTACTGCCCACCATGAAAGCTGGAATGCCCACTAGTGGGCAGTAGAGACCAGGTTGACTACCACTGCCTTAGAGTCTCAGATTTCACACATCTTATAACTAGAAGTGTATACCCTTTTACTAACCTCTATATTCCTTCTACCCCCTAACTTCTGGGAATTACCACTATTCTACTCTGTTTCTGAGTTTGACTTTTCTTTTTTTTTAAGAATCTATATATGTGATACCATACAGTATTTGTCTTTCTTTGTCTGGCTTATTTCACCTATCATAATGCTCCTCAGTTTCATCCATGTTGTTGCAAATGACAGGATTTTCTTTTTTTTTCCCAAAGGATGAATAAATACTTCATAGTATATATTTATAACATAATTTGTTTTACCCATTTATCTGGCAACAGACACTTATGTTGTTTCTATGTCTTGGCTACTGTAAATAATGCTACAATAAACATGGAAATACAGATAACTTTGCAAGATAGTCATTTTGTTTTCTTTGAATATATACCCAGAAGCGGAATATATGGAAGTTCTAATTTTAATTTTTTGCAGAAGCTTCATACTGTTTCCCATTGTGACTGTACCAATTTATATTCCCACCTACAGTGTACAAGGCTTGTCTTTCTTTAACATCCTCACTTAATTTTATCATATATTTTTCTTTAAAAATTTTAATGTGAACTATTTTAATGTGAATGATTTTAATATAAACAATATAGCTAAGCACAAAAATGACATCAATGACACTTATATATATCCTACAAGAAGAAACCTTTAGCTACTTCAGACAGTAAAACCTGCAAATACATTTTTGTGCTTATTATGAACCAGGCAATATTTTAAATGCTTTTTAATGAGTATTAACATTACTTAACATGTGAGATTTCATCAACCCTCATAGCAACCCACTGAGGAAGGTACAATTATCCCCACCTGGTTGTTAAGGGTACAGAGACAGAGAGATGTTACATAACTTACCCAAATTACACAGTTGATGACTGGAAACCCGAATTCAAACCCATACTGTTCAGCTTCAAAGCTTGCGCTCTTACCCACCTGCTATAGGTCTCTAAGAAACAGAATGGTCACTGGTAGAGCTAACGTGTTCCCTACAAAGCCCACATCTGGTAGTATAAGTCCTCAGCTTGCAGAATAAACAAGGAGAAAGTAAAAGACCCCTCAGGAATAAAGTGGAAACATTTGTCTTTGAATCCCTAGTGGCTAGCATAGTGCCCAGGACAGAATAAATTCTTCATAAACATGATTATAGTAAATCTATATTTCTCATGACAGATAAATAGAAGAAAGAAAAAAAACTTGGGCCATGGCCCTGAAATTTTCCACGGAATTTACTACTAATAATTTTATATTATTTACTCCATTGTTCTTTATTTTAATATTAGCATTGTGTGCTTATATTCCATACAGCACCTCATAATACGTCAATGTTAACCAGTTTTAATGTTTCACTCACCAAGATTTAGTGATCCACTTCTATTTTCACATAAACTTTAGAAAAAGTAGTGGATGAGATTTCTAGAGTTTAATCAGTAGTTATTATCAACCAGCTGTGGAAATTACTTGTCTGCCTGAATTCCATAGTTTCTCTTCTGGAATACCTATACCTATGTGAGTCAGGGTTCTCCAGAAAACAGAAACAATATTTTGTGTGTGTGTGTGTGTATACATATACATGTCTACATATACATACACATATGTGTGTATACACACATACATGCATACACATATACTGATAGAGATTTATTATATGGGTTATTGAGGCTGAGAAGTGTCAAGGTCCTGAGATCTACATGGTGACCTAGCAAGCTGAAGACACAGGAGAACCTACTGTATAGTTCTAGTTCTAAAACTGGCAGGTCTAAGACCCAGACAAATCAATGTTTCCATAGGAGTTTGAAGGCTAAAAAAGCCCCACGTTCAACCAGAAGGAGTCCTCTCTCACCACGAGGGAAGTCAGCCTTTTCGTTCTATCCAGGACTTCAACTACTAATGAGCCCATCCAGAGTAAGGACAGCAATCTGCTTTATTCACATATGATTTCTAAATTTTTTTAATCTCTTATTAATCTCCAGTATACTTTATATATTGGCCCTGCAGATAGTTTTACAAAATTATGCAAAGAATGCTATTTGAACCCCATAATTTGCATTGATTGCATTCACACATATTGAAATGTGCTACCTCTTCTGCATTAGATAGCCTTCTTTTGTTGCCTTTACATTTGAATAAAAGCAATAGGCTTTGGCCTCTTGGTTCTGTATGCTGAGTGTGCCACCAGACATAACTCTTTGCATCAATTTAAATGAAAATGAACAAAACTGAAAAACAAAGCCCAGCCAATGCCTTTTAGGAATTATAAAGAATTCTAACCGAAGTATCCTGCCCAAAGACTCTGAGGACTACCCCAATTTAGGATTTTAAGTTGTAAGAATATAAACTAGTAATCATATTTGTGACAGCTTTAGAATATACCTGCACTTTAAATGACAGAAACTTGGTGCATATGTGCATGTATGTGTAGAGTGATTTTGTGACCTATTTTTGCTTATTTTGGTAAATTCTAGTTACAAAATACTTAACTCTTTTGTTTGCTTCATAGATAATTATTTTCACTAATTGTCACCATCTGTCAATGGCACACAATAAATTGAGCTTCTGCAAATGCATGATCGGTCATGTGATTGTGAGTCGGGACTTAAATAATCTTTTTTGACACCTGAGGGGATTCTAGGGAGATTTATTCTGGAGTCATTCTAATAATTCACTCATCCATTCAACAAATGTTCATTGATTATCAATGTGGTAGACTGTGTGCAGGAGTCTAGGGATATAAAAATGAAGAAAACTTGGTTATTACATTGAAAGAGGTTTGTCTAATTGTGGTTGTGTTCAGAGCAGTAAGAGAAGACGTAATCTTTCAAGACTTTAACCCCAATTAATTCTTCTGGACTAAAATTTGTTTCTGTAAAGTAAAAGATCACAGGAAGAGGTCTACAGTAGAGATTATATAGCCATAGCTATCCAGACATAGCTCAGAGCTTCATTTTATTTTCTGAATGGAGTGTCTAATGTATATTAACAATATTGACACACATTTGTTTTGAGGTTTAAGTAACATTTAAAATATCTAGCCCACTTTACATTACAAGCATTTCATAATTAGTAGCTATTATAATCACTATTAATATAAAAAATGAGCAAATTAATTTTTTTATCCTGAGTACATATATATTTTTTAGTGTAGAAAATTTTCTCAACTAGCACAACATATAGCCTCAGGTCTGATAGCTCAAGCAGTACACAGTGCTAGACTTGATTGGTCTTTGGTCTTTAGATCATGAATCATAAGAAGGTAAAAAAGAAGGTTCCCTAGGGCAAAGCCAGACCACACCTGGTGGAGAACCTCCAACAGGTTAGACCAGATGCACTGAGTAAAGAGAATACAATCGGTACTAAGAAAGAGGAAAAAAACTCAGTGAAATGAAATGCTAGCCAGGACATTTGATTTGGACATCTGAGAGTAGAATTCTGGATATACACCCTGACAACCTAGAACACAGACAGTAGATTAGAACCTTTTAAAGACATCGAGTTAACTCAGACAAAAAAGAGTAATGTGGTGCATTTGTTGTTCACTACATATCTTTATTAGTCACCCATAGACATGAACTATGGTTTTGAAGGCTCGTGTCAATTTGTTCAAGATCATATAGTTTGTAGGTTGAAGAGCCATGACTCAAATCAAGTCTAACTTTAAAACTCATATTGATAACCACTATCTGTCGTTTCAAAACCTTTTTATTTTTGTGGAACTAAACACAATTTATGAGGACAACCTTATAGAAAAACTTATAATGGACATGCCTATAGAAATATGGTCAAGGATGTCTGTGTCCTTGCTGTTTGCTCTTTATCCAGCAGGAAAAAAAAAAAAAAACGTTCTGAGAGACTTAAATATTAGGATCGGGAGAGGGGCTACCATGCGTATGAGCTACTGTGGTGTTGTTGACCCTCTGCAGGCCACCTGGATCAACATGTTTTTTTCTTAATATCTGGGTGAATAAGTAAAAGTTAGAAGATACTAAGCCTCAGTTATCTATCTTTAAAAAGGGGCAAAATAATTTTAAAAAAAACTCTTCTTATTAGGTTTGTTGTAAGAATTGCATGAGTCAATATATATAGTCATGTAGAAGAATATCTGATACAGCATAGTATTCACTAAATTTTAGCATCATTATATATTTTTAAAATCCCGGAATGATAAGATATATCCAAAGACCATTTTCTCATTAATAATATCCTATGAAAAGTGAATTACTGTATTTCCCCATGTATAAGATTCACCTTTTTTCCAAAAATTTGGGGTCTAAAAACTGTGTCTTATACAGTGGTTGTAGATTTTTTTTACTTGCATTTCCCACTTTTTCACGCTTGTTTTTGTGCTCATTGTTGAAGACTGATTCATCATCAGACACAGATTAAGACAAAGTAATGGATGGGAGTTTTGACAGTGATAAGGAGTTGTATAAATTTTATGATGGATAAAACTTGAGTTCAATAACTTTATGCAGTACATTTTTTTCAAATTTTCGGTCCTTATACATGGAAATGTCTTATACATGCAGAAATACGGTATCTGATTATCTGCAGTCTCTGTATGTGCAAGGGGTATTTCAAATGCTTCACGTGTGGTCTAGTCTTGACTTTACAACAGTTTACCAAATGGGATGTCTGCCATGTGCAAGCACTGCGTGCCCGAACGCTCTGTTTAGATGTTTCAAAGGCGCCTGAACTCCGCAGGGACACGCCTGACCTCATTTCTTTCCGCATGTTCTTTCCACTTCTGCATGTTTTCTTCATGAGTGGTACAGCAGAATATGTCCTTACACAAGTTGGAAATCAATAAGCCACCTTTGATTCTTCAAAATTCCTTCATGCCCTAAAACCAAGGCTTACACATTTAATCTTTGTCTTTAATCCTTCCTGTCCTCTTCTTCAGTGCAGCTGCTTCACAAGTGCAGCTTTTCCTGGCCCTAGTCTTCCATTCACACATATTCTGTATGCTCCTGTCAGAGCATTATTTAGAAATACAGTTTGGAAATGATGCTTTCCTGCATAAAAATTGTCAACTGCACGCACACACACACACACACACACACACACACACACACACACTCCTGTAATTCTCAAACACCATGAGGCCAAATGTCTGAAGTCCTAAAGTTGTCATACAAAGGCTACTGAAATCTGATCCTTTTGACCTAGTCAGCCCTAGAGCTCATCATTCCCTGTCTTATATTTTTGCCTCAGTCACAATCTTACTGGTTATAATCCTTGTACAAACCCATGCTGCTCTCACCCTGAGTCTTGCTAATGCTTCCTTTGTTTGGAATTCACTTTCTCAGTGACCAAGAGCTTTTAGACATCTTTTATCTCAACTATAATAGGATGCTTTTCTTAACCTGTCTGATTAAGGATCCTTTCTTTATTCCCTCATAAAAACCCTGATTATATCTGTATCATTACCTTAACTACAATACTGAATCTACCACAAGGTCTCTGAGAATACAGTCCATATCTGAGCTCTCTTTGTATTTTTTAGATCAGTGGCCCACAACCAGTATCCCATTGAAGATATCTAGAAGCATTTTTAAGTCATAATGATGGTGAAACCCTAAAAGTATTAAATGGCCGGAGACAAAGATCCTACATTCCTCAATGGATGGGATAATCCTACAAGAGGAAGTACTGCCCTCCGTAAAATGGCAGTAATATCTTTTGTAAGAAAGTCTGCATCAGACTCTATACATCCAAGAGACAGTTTATTTTGAGGGTTCAAAACATAGCAGGGTTTCATTACTGACTTACTGAACCAGATTTCAGACAAGCGGGTCTCAAGCATGTGTGTATAAGTTTAAAGTTTCCTGAGTAACTCTGACTTACCTTCCTGTTTAAAAGTCACTAATTTAGCATTAGTTTTTTGTTGTTTTTTTCAAACCTGATAGAGAGGAAGCTCAGATTTAAAGTCTAAGAAGACTAATATATCCATCTTCCTCTTTGGAGATATATTTATTCCTCATATCTATTAGGGTTTCTTCTGTGATTTTCTACAATTATTTTGAGTTTGTCCACAGTATAAATGCTAAATAATAAAAGTAATTTTAATATATTTTATTAAGAATTTGAGTGAGAATGTGCACTAGGCCTACTATTGCATCTTAGAGGTTTACCAGGAGAAATAGGGTGACGTCATTATCAACACTCAGGGAAAAATTGTCCCTTTCTATTGGTTAGGTCTGCTGATGCAACGGGAGAGAAGCAGGAGCAGATGACTCTGATTGGCCATCAGGGTCTTGATCATCCCCCCACCAAGCCTATACAAAAGGCCACCAAGGGGCTCTAGAGCAGGAGTTGGCAAACTTTGGTCATGGACCACACCCAGGACACATCCTATTTTTCAAATAAAATTTTACTGGAATACAGTCACAGGGCCATAAGTATTGCCTATGGTAACTTTTTTGAGACTGCAGCTGAGTAGGGTAGTTGCAATGAAGACGATATGGTCTGCAAAGTCTAAACTAGGTACTACCCTTTACAAGAAAGTGCCGATTCTGCTCTGAAGTAATTATTTCTAGCAAAAAGACAACATAAAATTAAGGGTTCAAAGTAGTACTGCTAACTTTTTATTTAACCATGTTAGTACATTAAAAATAAATTGTTAACTGCAATCAGCAGAATAAAATCTCCAAATAGAAAAATATTTCCCCCAAGAATGCTGTATCTTGCTACACTTTTCATCACAAACTGCTCAAACCTTCTTTATATTCTTCATAAACTACTTTATAGAACCGCACTTATGAACCAGCTATTGGCTCACATTTCTCTCCGAGTTTCAGTCATTTAGTTATTACATCTTGTATAGATAACATATTACTCACTGTGTGTAATTTACATTTTTAAATTACATTGTTTTTCTTACAGAGTATCATATTACCCCTTCAGTCTAATGATTGAGTTCCCAATACTTGATGGAAACATTTCCATTTGTAGATTTGATTTTGTATTTTTTGCCAGTAATACATACTCATAGCAATGTAGATTGAGTAACATCTTGCAGAGAACTAATGTATGCACTCTACATAATGAATATTATTTTAATTTATTCTCTGCTAAAATGAGCAATTCCCACATAAGATGGATTCTTAAATTTTAATGTCTATGAACACATTGTTTTCTCTTTAAAAAAAGCTAGAAATAGTTCAACTTTAATATTTGCTAATTGTATCCCAGAGCCTAGAACAGTGCCCAGGATACAAGGATCCCCAGAAAGTATGTGTTGAATGATAGCTAAATTAATAAGCAATGCATTTTTATGTTATGTTGTTTACTAATAAGATATGGGGAACAAAGCAGCAAGATATTTATAACTGCCCATTGAGTGTTTCACATTTTCTTGTTGGGCTGCATATAAATGTCCAAAACCAAACTTTGCACACTGGTTAAGACAAAGTAGAAAAATGTGTTTCTTGCAAGACTTTTGACATACAAGCCAGGAAACTTGAGGCTACAGGAATGAGTTCTGAATTGCTCACAGACTAGGAGAGTTTGATGGGTAAATGTTGAAGTTATTTGGCTGTTTGAGATGATTGATTGCTTACTGGTCTTCTTTCATACTTGAATCAGGGTAGCTGGCTGAGTCAGGGACACAAGGAAGTCCATAGAGGATGTGAACAGACTTTATATTTGGGCATTATCTGGTCTCCTCTGCTAATTTATGAGATAAGTAGTAAATTCCTATAAGTTTCAATTAAATTTCCTTCATAAATCAACATTGACAGTCTCTATTTTTAAAAAAATTTATTAATTTTAATTTGTGTTAACAAGTGTCCTACTCAATATAACTCCCTCACACCCCATCTCTGTGTCCCCCATTGCAATCCTTTTGTCCCATTCCATTTGACTTCCTCCCCTCTTCCTTCTGGGTTTTACTTTCCTGTTATCTGTATCTATGTGTTTTATACTGTATAATTTCACTAATCCCTTTACCTTCTCTGATTTCATCCCCTAATCTCCCATCTGACAGCTGTCCCTCTGCTCACTGTGACCATGCCTCTGCCTCTATTCCACTCTTCAGTTCACTTACTTCATTGGATTCCACATATAAGTGATACCATGTGATATTTGTCTTTCTCTGCCTGGCTTATTTCACTTAGCATAATAATCTCTAGGTCCATCTATGCCATCTCAAAAGGTAAGATTTCCTTCTTTTTCACAGCTGCATAGTATTTCACTGTGAATATGTACCACTGCTTTTTAATCTACTCATTCACTGATGGACACTTGGACTGTTTCCAGATCTTTACTGTTGTAAACAATGCTGCAATAAGCATGGGGGTGCATATCTTTTTTTTGAATCAGTGATTTGGTATTCTTAGGATATATTCCTAAAAGTGGGATGGCAGGGACAAAAGGCAGTTACATTTATAATTTTTTGAGGAAACTCTATACTCTTTTCCACAGTGGCTGCATTCCCGCCAACAGTGCAGTAGGGTTTCCTTTTCTCCAAACCCTCGCCAGCACTTATTATGTGTTAATTTTTTAATGAATGCCATTCTGACAGGTGTGAGGTAGTATCTCATTATGGTTGTAATTTGCATTTCTTCGACGATTAGTGACATTGAACATTTTTTCATATGCTAACTGGCCATCTGTATGTCCTCTTTGAGAAGTGTCTATTCAGTTGGTTTTTTTTTTAACCCATTTTTAAATTGGATTGTTTACCTTTGTGGTGTTGAGTTTTAGAAGTACTTTATAAATTATAAAGAAGGTCTGCATAAGCCCCTTATCAGCTGTATTGGTGAATATGTTCTCTCATTGTGTGTGTTGTCCTTTTATTTTGTTCCTGGTGTCTTTAGCTGTGCAAATTTTTTTAGTTTGATATAATCCTATTTGTTTATTTTGTCCTTTATATCACTTGCCCATGGAGAAAATCAGACAAAATATTGTTATGAGATATATTGCAGAGTTTGCTGCTTACATTTTCTTCCAAAATGTTTATGGTTTCATGACTTAAGTTTAAGTCTTTTACCAATTTTGAGTTTATTTTTGTGAATGGTGTAAGTTGGTCATCTATTTTCATTTTTTGGATGTACCTGTTCAATTTTCCCAACACCATTTGTTAAAGAGGCTGTCTTTACTCCATTGTATGCTCTTACCTCCTTTGTCAAATATCAATTGATCATAAAAGCGTGGGTTTATTTTTGGGTTCTCTATTCTGTTCCATTGATCTGTATGCCTGTTCTTATGCCAGCACCAAGCTATTTTGAGTACAATGGCCTTGTAGTATAACTTGATATCAGGAGGTGTGATACCTCCCACTTTATTCTTCATTTTCAAAATTGCTGAAGATATTCATTTTCTTTATTGGTAATATAAATTTTTGGAATATTTGTTTTATATCTTTAAAGTATACCATTGGTATTTTAATAGGAATTACATTGAATCTATAGATTGCTTTGGGGAAAATAGACATTTTAATGATGTTTATTCTTTCTATCCATAAACATGGTATATGCTTCCACTTGTTTATATCTTTTTTATTTTTTTTTCAATGTCTTATAATTTTCTGAGTACAAGTCTTATACCTCTTTGGTTAAATTTACTTCTAGATACATTATATTTTTGTTGTTGCAATAGTGAAGAGGATTGTTTTTCTAATTTTTCTTTTAGACAGTTCATTGTTAGGGTGTATAAAATGCCACTGATTTCTGAATATTAATTTTATATGCTGCCACCTTGCCTGGTTCATTTATCACATCTAGTAGTTCTTTGACTGATACTTTAGGTTTTTCTATATACAGTATCTTGTCATCAGCAAATAATGATAGTTTTACTTTCTTTTCAATTTGGTTGCGTTTTATTTCTTTTTCTTGTCTGATTGATATGGCTAGGACTTTCAGTACTTGTTTCTAATCTTAAAAGGATTGCTTTTCATTTTTGCCCATTGAGTATAATATTGACTGTTGGTTTGTCATACATGGCCTATATTATGTTGAGGTATGTTTCCTTTATTCTCACTTTGCTCAGAGTTTTGATCATAAATATTTGCTGGATTTTTATCATATGCTTCTTCTGCATCTATTGATATAATCATGTGATTTTTATCCTTTCTTTTGTTTATGTGATGAATCACATCGATTGATTGGTGGATATTCTACCAGCCTTGCCTCCCTGTAATAAATCCCGCTTGATCATGATGAATGATGTTTTTAATATATTGCTGGATCCAGTTTGCTAAGATTTTTGTTGAGAATCCTAGCATCTGTATTTATCAGACATATTGATCTATAGTTTTCTTTCTTTGCAGTGTCTTTACCTGGTTTTGGAATGAAGATAATGCTTGCCTTCTAAAAGGAGCTTGGAAGTGTTCCCTCCTCTTAAATTTTTTGAAATAGCTTGAGAAGGATAGGTGTGAATACTTCTTTGAAGGTTTGCTAAAATTCTCCTGTGAATCCATCCAGTCCAGGACTTTTTATTGTTGGGAGTTTTATGATAACTGTTTGAATTTTATTTGTTGTAATCAGTCTGTTTAGGTTTTGTGATTTTTTTTCCAGATTTAGTTTTTGAAGATTGTATGTTCCTAAGTATTTATCCATTTCACCTAGGTTGTCCAATTTTTTGGCATATATACCTTAATAGTATTTTCTTACAATCCTTTATTGTTTCTGTGGTATTAGTTGTTACTTCTTCATTTTTATTATTCATTTTATTTGAGTCCTCTTTTTTTCTTTCTTGATGAGGCTAGTTAAAGGTTTGTCAATCCTTTTTACCTTTTCAAAGAACCAGCTGTTGTTTTTATTGATCCTTTATAATTATTTTTTAGCCTCTATGTCATTTATTTCCACTCTGATCTTTATTATTTCATTCTTTATATGTCCTCTGGGCTTTACTTGCTTTTCTTTTTCTAGTTTCTTTAGATTCTAGGTTGTTTATTTGAGCCTTTTCTTGTTTTCTTTAAGGTATGCCTTTATGCTATGAAATTCCCTCTTAGGACTGCTTTTGCTGTGTCCAATAAATTTTGAGTTGTTTTATGTGCATTTTCTTGTTTCAAGGCAATTTTTAATTTTTTCCTTGATTGCATTGTTAATCCATTCATAATAAATGCTATTTAGCTTCCAAGTGTTTGAATATTTTTCAGGTTTTCTATTGTAGTTGATTTCTAGTTTCAAACCATTGTGATCAGAAAAGATGCTTAATATGATTTCAATCTTCTTAAGTTTACTGAGACTTGTTTTGTGTCTTAACATGTGGATATCTAAAGAATGTATCATGAGCACTTGAAAAGAATGCATATTCTGCTGCATTGGGGTGAAAGGTTCTGAAGATATCTATTAAATCCAGTTCATCTACTGTGTCATTTAAGACAACTATTTTTTGTCAATTTTTTTACTAGAGCAGGGGTGCTCAATACGTCGATCACGATCTATAGGTCTATCGTGAAGGAAGTGTGGGTAGATCACATGACATTAAAAAGACATCTGTTTTTTGATTGGTATACAGGGTAGCCAATTTGACATCTGAACTTTTGACACCCTACACATGCGCGTTAAACCACGCTAACTTGTTCAGTTACATTGCTGCATAGTTAGCCTTCAATTTATTTAAACTAAATACAACAAAGGGTATAAAAATGAGTGTCGTAGCTGGTCCAAGTAAGATGCCTAAAACCTACCACTTTCATACAGAATGGGAGGGGATTTTTTTCACTATGTCATATTCTAAGTGTGTTTGCCTTATCTGTCTGTGTGCCATTGCTATTCCAAAGAAGGGAAATGTGGAGTGGCTTTTTCGGACTGTTCATAAAAACTATGACATTGACTTTCCTTCGAAAAGAGAGGTGAAAAGGAGAAAGATGAAAGAAGAATACACAATATTAAATAGTAATAATAGTAACTTAAATAATAATATAGAAGAAATAAATTTAAGTTTTGCATTTTTCTTGTAGGTAGATCATTTTGACTTGGTCATCTTATAAGTAGCTCGAAAGCTGAATAAGTGTGGGCACCTCTGGTCTAGAGGATCTAACCATTGATGTTAATAGGGTATTAAAATACCCTACTATTATAATATAGCTGTTGATCTGAACCTTTATTTCTATCAAAATCTGCTTTATATGTTTAGGTGCTCCAATATTAGCTGCATAAATATTTACTATAGTTATGACCTCTTGTTGGATTGCTCCCTTTAACATTATGTAGTGACTTTCTTTGTCCTTTACTATAGTCTTTGTTTTAACGTCTATTTTGTCAGATATAAGTATTACTACCCTACCATTTTTTCATTTCCATTTTCATTAAATATTTTTTCCATCTCTTTACTTTCAGTCTATGTGTATCTCTTGTTCTGAAGTGGTCTCTTATAGACAGCATATGTATGGGTCCTGTTTTCTAATCCGTGCAACTACCCTATGTTTTTTTATAAGAGCATTTTATCCATTTACATTTAAGGATATTATTGATATATACTTATTATTGCCATTTTATTCTTTAAATCTATAATACTCTTTTTCTAGATTTTTTATTTCTTTGCTTTTTTTTTATGTATCAGGCCCCTTAAGATTTCTTGCAGTACTTGTTTGGTTGTAATAAATTTCTTGAATTTCTGTTTTGTCTGGGAAGCTATTTATTTCTCCTTCAATTTTAAATGATAGCCTTTCTGTATAAGGAAGTCTTGGTTGTATATTCTTGGTTTCCATCACTTTGAATACTTCTTGCCAATTCTTTCTGGCCTCAAGTGTTTCTGTTGAGAAGTCAAAAGTCATCCCTATTGGGCTCTCTGTAGGTAATTACTTTTCTTTTGAAGCTTTTAATATTCTTTCTTTGTCTCTTAGCTTTGGTATTTTAATTATGATGTGTCTCTGTGTAGGTCTCTTTGGGTTCCTCTTTAATGGGATTCTCTGTATTTCTTAAAATTGTTTTACTTTTTCCTGAAACAATTTAGGGAAGTTTTCAGCTATGATTCCTTCAATCAGGTACTCTATCTCTTGTTCATTTTCTTCATTTTCAGAAACCTTATGATACAAATGTTGTTTCTCTTCATGTTGTCACAGAGGTCTCTTAGAGTTTCCTTAGTCTTTTGGAGACACTTTTCTTTTTGCTGCTCTACTTCAGTACTTTAGTTTATCTTGTTCTCTAAATAACTGATTTGATTCTCTGCTTCATTGAGCCTGCTGTTGATTCCTTCTAGTGCAGTCTTCATTTCTGATATCGAATTTGTCATTTTTGACTAGTTCTTTATTATGATTTTAATATTCTTTTTTATGATTGCTATTACTTTATTTAGCTGTTCATTATGTCCATCCAATGTTGCTCTGCCATCATTGAGCATCCTATGAATGATTATTTTAAACTCTGCATCTGGTATTTTGGTTGCTTTCATTTCATTTAGTTATTTTTCTGGGATTTCTCTTTTTCATTCATTTAAGTGGCATTCCTCTCTGCCCATTTTGTCTGTGTATTACATAGCACTGTCTGACTATAAATTTTTTGTTGTCTTTAAAAGGAAGATAGTCTTGATAGTACTGACCTCCAGGACACCTCTTTTCCTTGTACTGGGAATATCTTTTTATTTTTATTAATTTTAATGGGGTGACATTGATAAATCAGGGCACATATGTTCAGAGAAAGTATTTCCAGAAACATTTGATTATATTGCGTACCCATCACCCAAAGTCAGATTGTCCTCCGTCACCTTCTGTTTTTATTTGTGCCCCTCCCCTACCCCTACCCCCTCCTTTACTTCCCCCTCCCCCCAGGTAACCAATACACTCTTGTCCATGTCTCTGAGTACCATGTTTATACCCTCTCTATGTATGGACTCATATAGTCCTTAGTTTTTTCTGATTTACTTACTTCACTCAGAATAATGTTATCAAGGTCCATCCATGTTATTACAAATGATCCAATGTCATCATTTCTTATGGCTGAGCAGTATTCCATAGTATATATGTACCAAAGCTTTTTAATCAACTTGTCCTCTGTCTGACACTTGGGCTGTTTCCAGATCTTCACTATTGTGAACAATGCTACCACAAACATGGGGGCGCATTTCTTCTTTTTGAACAGTGCTATGGTGTCCTTAGGGTATATTTCTAAAAGTGGGATAGCTGGGTCAAAGGCAGTTCAATTTTTAATTTTTGGAGGAATCTCCATACTGTTTTCCATAGTGGCTGCACCAGTCTGCATTCCCACCAGCAGTGCAGGAGATTTCCCTTTTCTCCACATCCTCACCAGCATTTATTCTGTGTAGTTTTGCTGATGAGCGCCATTCTGACTGGTGTAAGGTGATATCTCGTTGTGGTTTTAATTTGCATTTCTCTAATGATTAGTGATGTTGAGCATTTTTTCATATCCCTATGGGCCATCTGTATGTCCTCTTTGGAGAAATGTCTATTCATTTCTTTAGCCCATTATTGTCAGGATTGTTTGTCTTTCTGGTATTAAGTTTTATAAGCTCTTTATAAATTTTGGTTATTAACCCCTTATCAAACGTATTGTTGAATATGTTCTCCCATTGTGTGGTTTGTCTTTTTATTCTGTTCTTATTGTCTTTAGCTGTGCAAAAAATTTTAGTTTGATATAGTCCCATTTGTTTATCCTGCCTTTTATTTCATTAACCTGGGGAGATAAATCGGCAAATATATTGCTGCCACAGATGTTGGAGAGCTTACTACCTATGTTTTCCCCTAAGATGCTTAAGATTTCACGGCTTACATTTCAGTCTTTTACCCATTTTGAGTTTTCTTTTGTGAATGGTGTAAGTTGATCATCTAGTTTCATTTTTCTACAGGTAGATGTCCAATTTTCCCAACACCATTTGTTAAAGAGGCTGTCTTTACTCCATTGTATGCTCTTTCCCCCTTTGTCAAATATCAGTTGTCAATAAAGGTGTAGGTTTATTTCTGGGTTCTCTGTTCTGTTCCATTGATCTATGTGCCTGTTCTTATGCCAGTACCAGGCTGTCTTGAGTATAATGGCCTTGTAGTAAACTTTGATATCCAGAAGACTGATACCTCCTGCTTTATTTTTTTCTTTTTAAGATTGCTGAGGCTATTCGTGTTCTTTTTTGGTTCCATATAAATTTTTGGAATATGTGTTCTATATCTTTGATGTATGTCATTGGTATTTTAATTGGTATGGCATTGAATTTATAAATTGTTTTGGGTAATATAGACATTTTAATGATGTTTATTCTTCCTAACATAAGCACGGTATATGCTTCCACTTGTTTGTATCTTTCTTGATTTTATTTCTCAATGTTTTGTAATTTTCCAAGTACAACTCCTTAACCCCCTTGGTTAAATTTACTCCTAGATACTTTATTTTTTTTGGTAGCAATAGTGAAGGGGATTGTTTTCTTAATTTCTTTTGCTGACAGTTCATTGTTGGTATATAAAAATTCATCTGATTCTGAATATTAATTTTATATCCTGTCACCTTGCTGAATTCATTTATCAGGGCCAGTAGTTTTTTGACTGAGACTTTAGGGTTTTCTATATACAATATCATATCATCTGCAAATAATGATAGGTTTATTTCTTCTTTTCTAATTTTGATGTCTTTTATTTCTTCTTCTTGTCTGATTGCTATGGCTAAGACTTCCAGAACTATGTTGAATAAGAGTTGTGAAATGGTGCGCCCCTGCATGGTTCCTGATATTAAGGGTATTGCTTTAAATTTTGCTCATTTAGTATGATGTTGGCTGTGGGTTTGTCATAGAAGGCCTTTATCATGTTAAGTTATGTTCCCTGTATTCCCACTTTACTGAGAGTTTTGAGCATGAATTGGTGCTGGATTTTATCAAATGCTTTTTCTGCATCTATTGAAATTACCATGTGATTTTTGTCCTTCCTTTTGTTTATGTGATGAGTCACATTGATTGATTTGTGAATATTAAACCAGCCTTGCCTCTCCAGAATAAATCCCACTTGATCATGGTGTATGTTTTTTTTTTTATATATATACATTGCTGGATCCTGCTGCTAATAATTTTTTGAAGATTCTAGCACCTAAATTTGTCAGAGATATTGGCCTATAATTTTCTTTTTTTGTGTTGTCTTTGCATTGTTTCATGGTCAGAATTATGCTCGCCTCATAAAAAGAGTTTGGAAGTCTTCCTTCCTCTTGAATTTTTTGAAATAGCTTGAGGAGAATAGGAGTTAGTTCTTCTTTGAATTTTTGGTACAATTCACCTGTGATGCCATCAGGCCCAGGACATTTTTTTGTTGGGAGTTTCTTGATAACTGTTTTGATCTCATTTGTTGTAATTGGTCTGTCTAGGTGTTCTGATTCTCTCAGATTGATTTTTTGAAATATTATATGATTCAAGAAATTTGTCCATTTCACCTAGGTTGTCTAATATTTTTGCATAGAGTTCTTCATAGTATTTTCTTACAATACTTTGTATTTCTGTTGTGTCAGTTGTTATTTCTCCACTCTCATTTCTAATTTTATTTATTTGAGTCCTCTCTCTTTTTTTTTCTTGGTGAGTCTAGTTAAAGGTTCATCAATCTTGTTTACCTTTTCAAAGAACCAGCTCCTAGTTTTATTTATCCTCTGTATTGTTTCCTTAGCCTCTATGTCAATTATTTCCACTCTGATCTTCATTATTTCCTTTCTTCTATTAAACCTGGGCTTGTGCTTTATTTGCTGTTGTTTTTCTAGTTCTTTTACACGCAGGGTCAAGTTACTTATTTGAGCTCTTTCTAGCTTCTTATGGTATGTTATGAACTTCCCTCTCAGTACTGCTTTTGCTGTGTCCCCTAAATTTTGAGTTGATGTATGCTTATTATCTAGAAACATTTTTATTTCTTCTTTCATTTCATTGTTAATCCATTCATTATTTAATAACATGCTATTTAGTTTCCAAGTGTTTGAGTATTTTTCTGTTTTCCTTTTGTGGGTAATGTCTAGTTTCATGCCATTGTGATCGGGGAAAATGCTTGAAATGATTTCAATCTTTTTAAATTTGTTGAGACCACTTTTGTGTCCTAACATGTGGTCTATCCTAGAGAATGTACTATGAGCGCTTGAAAAGAATGTATATTCTACTGTTTTATGGTGAAAAGTTCTGAAGATATCTATTAAATCGAGTTGATCTAGTATATCCTTTAAGTCTGCTGGGTTTTTGCTAATTTTCTTTCTTGAGGATCTATCCAGTGATGTTAGTGGGGTATTGAAATCCCCTACTATTATAGTATTGCTATTAATTTCACCCTTTATATTCTTCAAAGTCTGCTTTATGTATGTCAAGGCTCCTATGTTTGGTGCATAGATAATTATAATGGTTATATCTTCCTGTTGAATTGTTCCCTTTATCGTTATCTAGTATCCTTCTTTATCTCTTACTACAGCCTTTGTTTTAAAGTCTATTTTGTCAGATATAAGTATTGTTATGCCACCTTTTTTAAAATTTTATTTGCATGAATATATTTTTTCATCCTTTTACCTTCAGTCTATGTGCATCTTTTGTTTTAAGGTTGTCTCTTTTAGACAGCATATCTATGGCTCCTGTTTTTTATTCATGCAGCTACCCTATATCTTTTGACTGGATCATTTAATCCATTTACATTTAAGTTTATTATTGATATGTAGTTGTTTATTGCCATTTTATTCTTTAAAGCTGTATTCCTCTTTGGCTATATTCTTTTGCCTCTTTGAACTGTTCACAACAGGCCACGTAGCATCTCTTGCAGAATTGGTTTGGTTTTAATTAATTCCTTGAGGGTTTTTTTGTCTGTGAAGCTCTATATTTGTTCTTCAATTTAAATGTTAGACTTGCTGGTTAAAGTAGCCTTGGTTGTGGGTTCTTGTTCTGCATTACTTTGAATATATCTTGCCATTCCCTTCTGGCTTCAAGTGTTTCTGTTGAGAAGTTGAATGTCATTCTTATAGTGACATCTTATAATGACAAAGGGGGCTCCTTTGTGTGTCATAGCCTTTTTTCTCTAGCACCTTTTAAAATTTTCTCTTTATCACTTAGCCTTGTTATTTTAACTATTATGTGTCTTGGTATAGATTTTTGGGTTTCTCTTTAATGGAGTTCTCTGTGCTTCATGAACGTGTGATACGTTTTTCAGTCTTAATTTAGGGAAGTTTTCAGCTATGATTTGATTGAACAAAATTTCTAGTATTGTTTCTTTTTTCTTCAGGAACCCCTATGATGCGAATATTATTTCTCTTCATGTTGTCACAGAGCTCCCTTAGAAGTTTTCTGAGATTTTTTGACTTTCTTTTCTTTTTTCTGCTCTGCTTCTGTGCCTTTGTTTATTTTGTCCTCTAACTCACTGATTCGATTCTCAGCTTCATCCATCCTGCTTTAAATTCCTTCCATTGTGTTCTTCAGTTCTGATACTGTATTTGTCATTTCTGTCTGATTCTTTTTTATAACTTCAATTTCCTTTTTTATACTTGCTATCTCTTTATTTAGGTGTTCGTAATGACTATTTATTGTTGCTCTAAGCCAGTGGTTCTTAACCTTTTTTGAGGTACCGAACCCATCAGTTTCATATGCACATTCACTGAACCCTTCTTTAGTGATAAATAAAATATGATTTTTTTTTTCCAAATTCAAGACATAGGTATATGTTTTTTTTACTGGTGCACACAATGAGCCATGCATGAACATCACTTTGCTCAAAGAACAAAACCAACAAAATGCATGAAATCACAACAAATTACGGTATTACTTTATTCTGTCCTCCGCGGCAGAGGCTTCTTGGAATCCCTGAGACCGACTCATCGAACCCCTAGGGTTCGATAGAACCCAGGTTAACAACCACTGCTCTAAGCTCTTTGAACATCCTAACTATCATTATTTTAAACTCCTTATCAGGTAGATTGGTTATATCTGATTCATTCAGTTCCTTCTCTGGGGATATCTTTTGATTCATTTAGGTTGCATTTCTCTGCCTGCTCATTTTGTCTGTGTTTAAGAAGGTTTTGGCTACTGGAGTCCAATGGGAGTTCCCTTGTGTTCCCTACATGTGAACAGGCCCACCACCCCCTGTGCTGCTGCCAAGAGCGGTTGGGTATGGGTGTTTCCGGTGCCAGCTGCTGTGGCTGTTACTGCAGTTTCTGCCTCACCTCTGTGGGATAGTCTGTGTTCTCATTCCAGGCTCTTTAAGCATCAGCCATTCCCGGCCTTTGCCTCTCTCCCACGGGGGGGGGGGGATTGCGCACCACACTCGGGCCACAAGCTTGGGCACCAGTGGCAAAGGTGAGCACTTTTGCTCAGCTGCAGGTCCCTTTCAGATGGTTACTCTAGCTGGGAGGGGCTGCTAATGTGCGCTCAGCTGCGAGCCAGGCGTCCACCCCAACTCCACCATCCTTGGCTCCTTAGCTGTGAAGGGCTGCTGCTATGCGCTCAGCTGTGAGCCAGGCTTCTGCCCTGCCCCCGCCAACCTCACCTTCTTGGCCAGGCTGCTGGTGCATGCTCAACTGCGAGCCTGGGCTTCCACCCCACCTCCATGGGCAAAGCCGGTTTGTGCAGTGCTTCAAGCCTTGGAGGCCAGGAGAGCCTGCACGCCCACTCATCCCTGACCAGTGGCGGATCTTTGCCTGTTCCGGGCTCTTGCTTTTCCCCCACAGATGGGGTCACAGGCAGGCCTGCAGCCGGCGGACCATTTTCGTGTGTCCCCTTCGCCCCCACTGGGCTAGACCAAGCTCATGCCAGCCAGCTTAGCCTCTGCCCCTGCCAATGGAACCGTGCTTCCGCATCCCGGTGCCGCTTGCCCTTCAGCAAGCCCTCAGCAATGTGGGTGGGGTTGCTGCAGCTCAGACCCTAACACTTCATACTGTAGTCCTGAAAACTCCTTCCTACTAAGCTATTGTGCTCTGATTGCTGCTGGGGAGGCTGTTTGGCTGGTGTTCAGGGGAAATATTGTTTCAGATTTGTGGAGTGACTCAGCCCAGGGTTTAGGGTGGCTGTCCCTCAGAGTGTTTCTCCCTGTGCCTTCCAGACCGCACTCTCTTCCTGCTGCTCTGGTCCTCTCCTCTCTCCCTGTCTCCTGGAGTCCAGGGTTTGTGGTTGTGAGAGAGGTTTATTGCGCTGTCCTTTTAAGAAGAATCCTGTGTCTGAAACAACTGTCTCTTGCTCACAAACAGTGTCCTAACCTGTTTCTCAGCTAAATACTGTCCATATGCCTCTTCTAGGCTCTGGGGCTGTAGGCTGGGGCTTTGTTCCTGGGACCCGGGTCCCTACCCTTCCTCTAGCCTCTCTTTCCGCCACATGAGTCTCTCTGATCTGCCTTTTGCTCCAGGGAGCCGGGCAGCCCTTTCGTGTTTTCGCTTTTTTTTTTTTTTTTACCAGTCTCAATGTGGCTTCTTCATTGTTCCCCGGTTGAAGAGTCCTCTCAGTTCAGTTCAGCGTTGTTTTATGCAGATGATGTTTCTTAAAATCAAGTTATAATCCACTTTGGTTCTGGGAGTTGGAAGTTGGTACGTCCGCCTACTTCATCGCCATCTTGCCGGTCTGGGAATACTTCTTAAGGTTACTGTTTTCTTTCTTGTTGCATTTGAGTATTGAATGCAGTTGGTCCTTTTGTATGTATAATTGTCCCTTGAGGCTGTCTGGCTCTATGCATCAACCTTGATCATGTGTATTACACGCTGTGCTATATCTGTCCTGTAGGGCGTATTTATTCTCCACAGTATTTGGTGCCTACTAGAGTCCTCCTTTAGGTGTGATGCTTGTGTATCTAGCTATGTGTAGGGTTGGTGCTGTCAGTCACCTACTACCATTTGTGTTGGCTCTAGATCTTCTTGGGTTGCCATCAGCTGTTGTTTGTAACCCACTGGGGCTACTTGTCTGTAACTACAGCTCTTTTTGCTGTTTGTGTTTTCTGTGCCTGTGTAGTGTGGGAGTGGCCAACGTTTGTATAAGGATCAGCTTCTTCCTGCTTAGAGATGACACCAGTTTTGTAAAAGCCCTAAGCTCTGTAAGATTTGCCTCCACATTTTAGCTTCTCCTCCTCTTGCAGCTGCCTGCTCTTCCCACAGTGTTTTCTATAGAATGACTGTAGTGTGGGCTCAGACTTGCATCACCCAACCAACCTCTCTACAGTTTGCACAGTTGGTGGGTTAGAGCAGCTGAGGTTGGGAATATGTTCATGGGACCACCTAATTCAGGGGTCTCTTTTTCAGGAGCTCAGGACAGATCATGTGAACTCTACTCCAAAGTCTAATCCCTCAGCCACTGCTGGATACTCAAATTTTATTTCTCCCCAACAAGACAAGCAGCAGGTTCAGATTGAGTGTGGCTGATTGTCTCCTCTGCAGAAGTTCTTACAACTGTTGAGATCCTGGTCTCAGGGAGGAAGATTGAAGAAGTCCTCTCCTGGGGCTGACTATGCCCCCTACAAAGTTTTCTAAGCTTTTTGACTAGATTCAACAGTAGGCTTCAGGGACCCACACTTTCAATGTCCATGTCCAAGCCTCTCACCCTCCCCCCTGTGGAGTCTAGCACCACAGGTAGGGATATCAGTGCTGCGTAGGCAGGCTGACTGTGAAACTCCACCCTATCCAATGCACATGAACCACTGTGCTGGTGCTGATCACAGAGAGTGGAACTCATCTTAGTTGGGCCAGGTGTGAGCAACCGTTCCTTAGGATAACACTCTAGCAAGGGTTGTTAGGGCCTGAACCAGTGCTTTCTGCAACTGGTCAGAGTATGTGCCAGCCGTGGGCCTCCTTGGCAGAAACCCAGTGCAGACCACTGGGAGACACTCCCCACGACAGGCCGTCAGCAACCTTATTGGAGTTAAAAACAATTCAGAGTTTGTGGCTGCCTTTGGTGGGCCCAAGTGCACATGGAAATACCAGCTGTACACCTAGGCTGGCTTTTACCCACACTGGGCTTGGGATAAGTTCTTCTTCAAAGGTCAAGGTTTCCTGTGTCCCACCTTCTGCAGCCTCTCTCTGATGGCTGCTTGTTGGGCTTGGCCACTGAAAAATTCTCTGCTAAAATCTAGAACCTTAGGCAATTCAAGGATTTGGAAAGGTAGTGGGTGTATCTTTTCTCCTGGACCACACGTGTCAGTCTGTCCAGACTTTTTCACAGATCTCAGTAGGGTATGGCCTCATGAGTCCTATGCATATGACTTCTGAGACTCAGAGGTGTGTTCTGACTTCAGTCCCTACAGTTTCTACTGAATCTACCATGAGGTTAAAGCACCAGTCTTAGAGTTGGAAGCATGCGTGTGAAAGCTTTGGCCTCAACACCAGAAAACTGAGTCACCGATGTGCCGCCTTCTTCCTGGCCTCTTAGAAATGACCCGTCACCATGACTAGGGCAGGAGAGACTTCTGAGGACAGAGCAGTTGCTTTTCCCAGGCTGATGCCACTCAGAGCAGACTGCTCCACCCAAGAAACAAAATGACTGCAGTATTGGAGAATGACTCAGCAGAGGGCTTCCTGTGGCCATCCCTCTCAATGTCTCTTTCTGCACCTCCAACTTTACACTCTCCTGATGCAGCTTTAGTCCTCTTGACTGTTCTTCCACCAGAGCCCTGGGTAAGTGGCTGTGAACGAGAATTTCTGCACAGACCCTTTAAGACAGAATCTGTGTCTCAGAGAGCTCCATATTTCTCTTGCAGACTAAAACCCAGCACTTTTCACCTCCAAATGCTGTGTGCGCATCTCTTCTAGGCTCTGGTGCTCTAGGCTGGGCTCTGGAACTGGGGCTGAAGACCCACATCTCTCAGGACAAGCCTCCTATCAGAGAGAGTCCCTCCAGACCCTCAGCCTCCACTCACTCCTGAGAGCGGGGCAGCCCTTTCTGTGTCTCTGCCCTTCCTATCACTCTTGGTTTGGCTTCTTCTGTGATCCTTGGTTATAGACTCCTCTTTGTTTAGTTCAAAGTTGGTTTTTCAAGATGATTGTTCTTAAATTAAGTTGTAATCCAATTTGGTCCTGGGAGGTGGTGATTGGAACATCCACCTACTCTGTCGCCATCTTGAAATCTCTGACAGTTTCTATTTTATCCCTGATATAAGTGACTTCATTTTAGTTTAAATGATATTCTTGCCCATTCCAAATCAGCTTATGGTATAGCACCTTTGTGTGTTCATATTAATGAGCAATGAGATTGACTGGATGAAGTTGGAAGTTGTTGTTAGTAAATTCTTAGAAGTGATGTTCCTAACCAAATGCTTCCATTCATTTCACTGCTTTTGAGCTCAGATTGTTGCATTTTAGTTATGGCTCTATGGAGAATGCAGATCACTTACTCTTCATATTCCTGATGAAACCTAATAAACAGACTTCTGAAATTTATTTTTTAACCTTAAAAAAGAATCTCACATACAAATAATATAAAGAGAAATTGTTATCGTTCCTGTGAACTCCCTATTTCTTATTAATAGTTTCATATTGTGCCATCTAAAGTCTTGGAATGCATTAAATTTTAAAATCTTCTTGCTAACTCAATTCTTCCCCACCTATTTCTACTGGGGCAGCCTTTTTCTTAGCCTAGTATGCCCATTTTCTTCCCAAGGACCTGACCTTCAATGAAATTGATTCTTTCTTTTATGTATTGTGCATTTCCATACTGGGTTCATTCAAATCAGAATAAACCTAAATCATTTGAATTTAACTACAAAAACAGTTTTAGGACTCAAAAGATTAACTTTAATATATGTGTAAAACACAGCTTTCTGGAATAACATCTTAATTAGATACAAACCACCATTTATTCTTTTGTTGTTGTCGTTAAATCCTTGTGTTTCCCTTAAACTACCTTTGGTGCTATAAAGTGGAACATTCGTAAGTGTATATTAAATGCAATACATTATACACATACATATATATATATATATATATATATATATATATATATATAGAGAGAGAGAGAGAGAGAGAGAGAGAGAGAGAGAGAGAGATTGTTTTAAGTCAATCTTATCAAAATAATGACAACATAAACATTTACAAAGTATGTGAAACAGCTTAGATATCACTACGAAAATAAGTGCAGCTGTTTTTTCTGCTTTGCATTCTTAAAACATTGTTAATTCCAATTTCTCTATTACACAGTTCTGATCACTGAATATGAAAATTCATACTGAAGCACATTTAGTTTGCTGTGATTTAATCTATTGATGTAATGAGGAAAGGTTAAGAAGAGAAAATGGGAAGAAAATAATTACTAAACTATAGAATTTTGGCAGGATTGATAATGAGTGATGTATCCCAGGAAGACAGTGAATGTTTAAATTCTACTGGACCAAAATAATCTTTCCCTATTGTTAAGTGAAGAATGGCATCTAGCTCTAAAATAAAATACCAATTGCAATGTGTATGCATTGTGGGTTACTCAATAATGTTGATGCTTTCACTGTCTAAGGATTTGAGGATCTTTGCTTTGAAACTGAATTGAGACAAAATGCAAGAAAGATGTCTAGATACGGTAAATCCAGTTGCTCTTCCAGTGGGGGACACTGTTAACTGATTAAATGTGCTCTGTGACTGGCCAGCTGTTAGCTAAAGACATGAGGGATAGTTTAATTTACTTTAAGAAGATAAACTGTGGCATGAATTTGATCATGAGGATGCGGAAAGCAGTAATCAATCTTAAGGTAAAAGGAACAAGAAATAATTTCTCATTTTATAATATGGGTAATTATTTAAGTACTCTGAGTTCTCCAATTTATAATTCCCCTTTAATTTTTTCTACTGTGAAACCTAAGTTATTAATTGCTACAATATGCAAGAAAGTATAGTTCGGACTATATAATATTATAGGAATTAAGTGATACTTAAAAAAGAAAGAAGAAAATTAATGATTTTTTAGGTAAATAATGGGCAAAAATAAATCAAAGGCAAACATTTGTTTCACTGACATATGCATATCAGTGGATTAATTCTTATTCTATTTTTATTCGCTCACCTTAATTAATAATAGCTCAGCTGAGGCTTATGGGGTTCTAGAATAATAATAGTGACTTAGTATTTACTCTTTAAGGTAGTAAACATTTTCAAAATCTTTTTTTACTGGTTGAAATATGTAATAAAATATATACCTGTTTTGCCTGACCAGGCGGTGGCACAGTGGATAGAGTGTCGGACTGGGATGTGGAAGACCCAGGTTTGAGTCCCTGAGCTTGCAAGCTTGAGCATGGGCCCATCTAACTTGAGCAAAAGCTTATCAGTTTGGACCCAAGGTAGCTGGCTCCAGAAAGGGGGTGCTCAGTCAGCTGAAGGCCCATGGTCAAAGCAAACAATGAACTACTAAGGTGTTGTGACGGCAACGAAAAACTAATTATTGATGCTTGTCACCTCTCTCCGTACCTGTCTGTCTGTCCTGGCTTCACGAAAATGCAAATAATATATAAATTCCCATATATAAGCTGAGTTAATAGGACTTATACTGTAGGAAAGCAAAAATGTATTTTTAAACATGATATTGTATTATAAAAAATACCTTGGGGACCGCAAGATAGTGATGGAGTAGACGGACATACCAACTTCCAACTCCTGGAACCAAAGTGGATTATAACTAAATTATAAGAACCATCATCTGGATAAACCAACTTTGAACTAAACTAAGTGGACTCTTCAACCAAGGAACACCGAAGAAGCCACATTGAGACTGGTAGGAAAAATGAAAATGAACAGGTGGGGTTCTACAGCTGAGCAACGGTGTTCACCCCTACCATTGGTGCCGAGGCTTGTGGCTTGAGTGTGGCGTGCAACCCCATCAATGGGGGCCAGGTGAAGGTCCACACAGGCTGAGTCCTGTAGAGCTGGGCATGAGAATATAGCCCCTCTTACAAAGGAGAGGCGAAATCCCTGCAACAGCTGCAGTGGGCTGGAGCCGGCAATGCCAATCCCAAATGACATAGGCAGCCGCAGAGAGGGTGGTGAACCTGCAGACAGACCACACCTAGAGAACACAGAGACAACACCCATTGGACTCCAGTGGCCAAACCCTTCTTATACACAGACAAAATGGGCAGGCAGAGAAATGCAACCGAGATGACTCAAGAGAAATCCCCAGAGAAGGACCTAAATGAACAAGATATAACCAAATTACCTAATGCAGAGTTTAAAATAATGATAGTTAGGAAGTTCAAAAAGCTTAGAGCAACAATGGATAGTCATTACAAAAACCTAAGTAAAGAGATAATAAGTATAAAAAAGGAAACTGAAATACTAAAAAAGAATCAGAACTGACAAATACAGTATCAGACTGAAGACCACATTGGAAGGAATTAAAGCAGGATGGATGAAGCTGAGGAATGAATCAGCAAGTTAGAGGACAAAATATACAAAGGCACAGATGCAGAGAAGAAAAAGAAAAAAGACTCAAAAAATCTGAAGAAACTTAAGGGAGCTCTGTGATAACACAAAGAGAAAAAACATCTGCATCATAGGGGTTCCCGAAGATGAAGAAAAAGAACAAGGGATAGAAGCTTTGTTCAATCAAATCATAGCTGAAAACGTACCTAAATTAAGGTTGGAAAATGTTTCACACATTCAAGAAGCACAGAAAACTCCATTAAAGAGAAACCCAAAGAAATCTACACCAAACACATCTTAGTTGAAATACCAAAGCTAAGTGATAAAGAGAACATTTTAAAAGCTACTAGAGAAAAAAAGGCTTCACCTACAAAGGAGGCCCCATAAGGATGATATCTGACTTCTCAACAAAAACACTTGAGGCTAGAAGGGAATGGCAAGATATATTCAAAGTAATGCAGAACAAGAACCTACAACCAGACTACTCTATCCAGCAAGGTTAATGTTGAAAATTGTAGGAGAAATAAAGAGCTTCCCAGACAAAAAACACCTCAAAGAATTCAATAAAACCAAGCCAATTCTGCATGAGATGCTAAGGGGCCTGTTGTGAAGAGTTCAAAGGGAAAAGAACATAGCAAAAGAAGAATATAGCTTTAAAGAATAAAATGGCAATAAACAACTACATATCAATAATAACCTTAAATGTAAATCGATTAAATGATCCAATCAAAAGACGTAGGAAGCTGTGTGGATAAAGAAACAAGTCCTATACGTAAGCTGTCTACAAGAGACACATCTTAAAACAAAAGATGCACATAGACTGAAGGTAAAAAAATGAAAAAATATTTCATGCAAATGGAAATGAAAAAAAGGCGGGGTAACAATACCTATATCTGACAAAATGGACTTTAAAACAAAAGCTGTAGTAAGAGATAAAGAAGAACACTACATAATGATAAAGGGAACAATTCAACAGGAAGATATAACTATTATAAATATCTAAGCACCAAACATAGGAGCCCAGAGATACATAAAACAGACTTTGATGGATATAAAGGGCGAGATTAACAGCAATACAATAATAGTAGGGGATTTCAATACCCCACTAACATCACTGGATAGATCCTCAAGAAAGAAAGTTAATAAAGAAACAGCAGACTTAAAGGATACACTAGATTACCTCGATTAAATAGATATCTTCAGAACTTTTCACCCTACAGCAGTAGAATATACATTCTTTTCAAGCGCTCATGGTAAATTCTCTAGGATAGACCAAATATTAGATCACAAAAGTGGTCTCAATAAATTTAAGAAGATTGAAATCATATCAAGTATTTTCTCTGATCACAATGACATGAAACTAAAAATTAACCACAAAAAAAAAACTGAAAAATACTCAAACACTTTGAAACTAAATAACATGTTATTAAATAATGAATGGATTAACAATGAGATCAAAGAAGAAATAAAAATGTTTCTAGAAACGAATGATAATGAGCATACATCAACTCAAAATTTATGGGACACAACAAAAGCTGTCCTGAGAGGGAAGTTCATTGCATACCATAAGGAGCTAGAAAAAGGTCAAATAAACAACCTGACCCTGCATCTAAAAGAACTAGAGAAACAACAGCAAATAAAGCCCAGGACTAGTAGAAGGAAGGAAATATTAGAGATCAGAGCAGAAATAAATGACATAGAGGCTAAGGAAACAATACAGAGGATCAGTGAAACCAGGAGCTGGTTCTTTGAAAAGGTAAACAATATAGATAAACCTTTAACTAGACTCACCAAGAAAAAAAGAGAGAGGACTCAAATAAATAAAATTAGAAATGAGAGTGAAGAAATAACAACCGACACAACAGAAATACAAAGTATTGTAAGAAAATACTATGAAGAACTCTGCCGAAAAACTAATCAGCCTAGGTGAAATGGAAAAATTTCTTGAATCATATAATCTTTCAAAAATCAATTTGCAAGAATCAGAACACCTAGACAGACCAATTACAATTAGTGAGATCGAAACAGTTATCAAAACACTCCCAAAAAAGAAAAGTCCTGGGCCTGATGGCTTCACAAGTGAATTCTACCAAAAATTCAAAGAAGAACTAACTCTTATCCTCCTCAAGCTATTTCAAAATATTAAAGAGAAAAGAAGACTTCCAAACTTTCTTTATTAGGCGAGCATAATTCTGATCCCGAAAGTGTGCAAAGACAACACAAAGAAAGAAAATTATAAGACAATATCCCTGATGAATTTAGATGCTAAAATTCTCAACAAAACAGTAGCCAACTGGATCCAGCAATATATAAATAAAAAAATTATACACCATGATCAAGTGGGATTTATTCTGGAGAGGTAAGGCTGGTTCAATATTCACAAATCAATCAATGTGATTAATCACATAAACAAAAGGAAGGACAAAAATCACATGATAATTTCAATAAATGCAGAAAAAGCATTTGATAAAATCGAGCACCCATTCATGATCAAAACTCTTAATAAACTGGAGATACAGGGAACATACCTTAACATGATAATGGCCATCTATGACAAACCCACAGCCAACATCATATTAAATAGCCAAAAATTAAAAGTGATCCCCTTAAGATCAGGAACCAGGTGCCCCCTTTCACTACTCTTATTCAACATAGTTCTGGAAGTTCTAGATACAGCAATCAGACAAGAAGAAGAAATAAAAGGCATCCAATTTGGAAAAGAAGAAGTAAAACTGTCATTATTTGCAGATGATATGATATTGTATATAGAAAACCCTAAAGTCTCAGAGAAAAAACTACTGGACCTGATAAATGAATTCAGGAAGGTGGCAGGATATAGAATTAATACTCAGAAATCAGAGGCATTGTTATATACCAACAATGAACTGTCAACAAAAGAAATTAAGGAAACAATCCCCTTCACTATTGCAACAAAAAAAATAAAGTACCTAGAAGTAAATTTAACCAAGGAGGTTAAGGAGTTGTACTCGGAAAATTATAAAACATTGATAAAAGAAATCAAGGAAGATACAAACAAGTGGAAGCATATACCATGCTCATGGTTAGGAAGAATAAACACCATTAAAATGTCTATATTACCCAAAGTAATTTATAAATTCAATGCAATACCAATTAAAATACCAATGATATACTTCAAAGATATAGAACACATATTCCAAAAATTTTTATGGATCCAAAATAGAACACGAATAGCCTCAGCAATCTTAAAAAGAAAAAAGAAAACAGTAGGTATCACTCTTCCGGATATCAAAGTTTACTACAAGGCCATTATACTCAAGACAGCCTGGTACTGGCATAAGAACAGGCACATAGATCAATGGAACAGAACAGAGAACCCAGAAATAAACCCACACCTTTAAGGACAACTGATATTTGAAAAAGGAGGAAAGAGCATACAATGGAGTAAAGACAGCCTCTTTAACAAATGGTGTTGGGAAAATTGGACATCTACCCGCAAAATAATGAAACTAGACCATCAACTTACACCATTCACAAAAACAAACTCAAAATATATGAAAGACTGAAATGTAAGTCATGAAACCTTAAGCATTTTAGAAGAAAACATAGGCAGTAAGCTCTCTGGCATATGTTGCAGAAATATATTTGCCAATTTATCTCCAAGGGCATATGTAATAGAAGGCAGGATAAACAAATGGGACTACAAACTAAAATGTTTTTACACAGATATAGACAATAAGAACAGAATAAAAAGACAAACCACACAATGGGAGAACATATTCGACAATACGTCTGATAAGTGGTTAATAACCAAAATTTATAAAGAACTTAACAAAACTCAACACCAGGAAGACAAACAATCCAATCAAATAATGGGCAAAAGAAATGAATAGACATTTCTCCGAAGAGAACATACAGTTGGCCAATAGGCATATGAAAATAGTTCAACATCACCAATCATTAGAGAAATGCCGATAAAAACGACAATGAGATATCACCTCACACCAGTCAGAATGGCGCTCATCAGCAAAACAACACAGAATAAGTGTTGGCAAGGATGTGGAGAAAAGGAACCCTCCTGCACTGCTGGTGGGAATGCAGACTGGTGCAGCCACTGTGGAAAACAGTATGGAGATTCCTCAAAAAATTAAAAATAGAACTGTCTTTTGACCCAGCTATCCCACTTATAGTAATATACCCTAAGAACACCATAGTACTGTTCAAAAAGATGAAATGCGCCCCCATGTTTGTGGCAGCATTGTTCACAATAGCAAAGATCTGGAAACAGTCCAAGTGTCCGTCAGAGGACGAGTGGATCAAAAAGCTTTGTTACATATATACTATGGAATACTACTCAGCCATAAGAAATGATGACATTGGATCATTTACAACAAAATGCATGGACCTTGATAACATTATATGGAATGAAATAAGTAAAACTGAAAAAAACTGAGAACTGCATGATTTCATACATAGGTGGGACATAAAAACGCGACTATGAGACATGGACAAGAGTGTGGTGGTTACCAGGTGGGGAGAGGGAGGGAAGGATTGGATAGGGAGGAGGGGAGGGAGACAGGGAAAACCAGATAGAAGGTGACAGAGGACAATTTGACTTTGGGTGACGGGTATGCAACACAATTGAATGATAAGATAACCTGGAGATGTTTTCATTATACATATGTACCCTGATTTATTAAAGTCACCCCAGTAATATTAATTTAAAAAAGACCTTGTAATTTAACATGCATATGTTAGAAAACATGTAGCAGAGAGATATTTTATAAACACTGGGCAGTAGGTCTAGTAATTACTCCAGTTTAGACTCAATTTATCTATGTCTTTCTCTCCTGCTTTCCCTCTGTGTGTATAAAACACTTCCATAAATATTTGTGAGTAAAATTAACAAATTGGAGGAAATAATATTATAAGATGGCAGTAGAATATAATTATATTTCAAAGATTAATTTAAGAGTATTAAAAGCAATAAGAAAATTAATGAAAATAAAAGACATTTGTCAGGTACAATGAGTAATCTATAGATAGCTTTAGCTGGAAATCACATTTTTTGGAATACTTTTGAAAAGCCCTAGGTCATATGGCATAATAGAAAATGCATGGGTTTTCTAGACATACAGATAGAGTTATATTCTAAGTTTAACCACTTTGTGCTAAGAGATTAGACAAGTTACTTAAACTTTTGACCTAGTTTTCTCATTTTTAAAAGAAAATAATAATATCCATCTTTCTACATTACTGTCTAGATTTATGTGAAACATATATTTTAGGTTATGGAAAATCATAAAGATGGTATAAAACCTAGTCACCAATAAGTAGGTTGTATATACCAATTATGTGATTGTTGAGGATGCTAGAACTAGCTTCATACATTAAGAAGCATTAGAGATTTCCATAGTGTGAGCAAAGAGTATTGTAAAGAAAAAATTTCCCATATTTTAGCTCCTAATGTACTTTTCTGCTTTCTAACCCTTAAAATGTATACTAAGACCTGACATAATTATCTTTATCAGATAATATCATGATTATAGTATATTAATAATTTTCTTTTAAGATTTTATATAGAAATTGGCTTATAATTTTTCTTAAAGTATCTCACACAGTGTGTCTAGGGCATCAACAATGATTTGATCCCCTTTTTCATGTTTAAGATCTCCTTGAGAATCACACTACTGGAGAAGCTGGGTACTATTGATTCTGAGAGGTATTATTTTCCTGATGACAGTAGTTTTCTTAAAATATTTTCATATCTGAAATGGAAGTGTGGCTTCTCATTCACTTGATTTTCTGAATTATTTTATCACATTGTTTTACTATACTCTTTTCTAAATGTTAGTTAACAAGCCAATAGGAAAGCTGAGGATAGAATTGTTTTAGTGTGAAGCACTTCATTCTGTTCCTGAAATATTGAAGATGATGGATTTCTTAGTCTCATTTTATTTTTTAATAATTTTAAAAATAATATTGAGTTATCTGAACTGTGAGTTCAGTAACAAAAAAATATATTACTGTTTGTCCAATAAGGGAGCAGGGACTGAGGACAAGTTCAAGGAAAATGCTGCCCCCTGTGAGTTATCACCACATATCTGAATCGTTTCCTGTCAGAGTCACAGTGTCAGGCCTGAAATAAGGAGTTGTGAACTGTTTTTTTTTTTTGACAGAGACAGAGAGATTCAGATAGAAGGACAGATAGGGACAGAAGAAAGATGAGAAGCATCAATTCTTCATTGGGACACCTTAGTTGTTCAATGATTGCTTTCCCATATGTGCCTTGACCGGGAGGCTACAACAGAGTGAGTGACCCTTTGATCAAGCCAGTGACCCTGGGCTTCAAGCCACTGTCTTTTGGGCTCAAGCCAATGATTATGTGTTTATGGTCAAGCCAATGATCCCACCTTCAAGCTGTTGAGCCCTCACTCAAGCCTGTAACCTCAGGGTTTTGAAACTGGGTTTTCCATGTCCCAGTCCAATGCTCTATCCAGTGCATCACCATCTTGTCAGGCAAGAGTTGTAAGATTTTTGATTTTCAGGAATGAGCTTGTTAGTGGACATTCTCTTCTCTTAAATTGTGCAGATAATAGCATAAACTGGCCCTCTTGTATTTTCCTTTATCTCCTATCCAGAGAGGTTGCAAATATGCAAGTATGTCCAAATGTTTCTGAACCAAACATTCACCAGTCATAATCCTCTATTGAAGTCTGATATGACTTCCCTCTTTACAGATTTGACTCTTGTAATTGAGACAAAATGACACATGTCTGTATTAATTTCTGTATTAATATAATATATTGTTCCTGTTCATTGTTGTCTTTATTGAAGGTGTTTCCCCTTGGCAGCCTGGTGTTTAGTTTCGGAGTGAAGCCAGTGTTCATGTCTACTCACAGGGTGTGCGTGGCGGCTGCCACACCAGATGCTCCACGGCTGGATACTTTATCTGATTTGAGTCTAGGGACATGGTCAGGCTGCTTTGAAAATATTTAATTTATCCAGATGCCACAGTCTTCAACTTGCTGTCAGTTGTGATGAATTTGTTTCATACTTAATATTCACAGATATAACAATGTGCAAATAGTTCTTAGAATCCATACATCAAAATTATATGCTTTTTTATTTTTGTTATTTTATTTTATTATTTTCTTCTTTTACATTAATTTCTTCTTCCTAATTAATTTTATCAATTTAAAAAATGTATTAAAATGAGAACTCCATTTCTATAGAAGTTATATGTGAACTGTATCTGTTATAAATTTTTAGAGCTGAACATAAGTTACACTGTAATAGAAAAGTTTCAGTTATATGCTCTACTCTTTAGTGCAATCTAGATTCGATTTAATCACTCTGTGATTCACAGTTATTTGAGAATAAATTATTTTTATTAATTTTTTGATGTTCCTCACCTCTTTTTGTTCTTTTTTTAAAATTTATTCATGATTTTAGAGAGGAGAAAGAGTGAGAGAGAGAGAGAGAGAGAGAGAGAGAGAGAGAAAGGGGGGAGGAGCTAGAAGCATCAACTCCCATATGTGCCTTGACCAGACCAGTGCAGGGTTTTGAAATGGCTACCTCAGTGTTCCCAGGTCGATGCTTTATCCACTGCGCCACCACAGGTCATGCTATTTTTATTAATTTTTAAGTGACTGGATTAAGGTAAAATTATAGTCTTTAGAATTTAAAAAATTTTTCTTCGTGGCAAAATTACATTATTCTTGGGTATATGTGAGCTCTATGAGAAATGTAATTTTTTAAATCTCATGTTCATTAATTACTTTTTTAAGTCCTGTGTATCCTTACATTTTTGACTATCAGAATTTGTCCGATTATGAAAAATAAAACTCCCACGTAATTTTATTTTTAGGGTTGTTCTTGTATTTCTAATAATATTTTTACTATACTATTTGATTGTTTAGTCCACTCATATTTGTGGCATATCTTTTTTTTTTTATGCTTTTGTCATCTAATAGCACATGTCTTTCATCTTCACTGCTTTTAATTTCGGGAAGTTTTATAAATTTGAGTCTTTTTTTTCTTAACTTCTATTGGTCAGTTTTCTATTTGATTATTATATTATAAACTCTATTATTTTGTTTTCAGAAGGTTTCTCCTAAAAAGTATATTGCTAGGGTTTTAATACCTTTGATTAAATTAAAAGGCTCTAACTATGATGGGATAATTCATGTGGTTTCTTTCAGTGTAAAGATTTATATGCTTTATTTTTTTCTTTCACTTGACTCGATGTGTGTTATTTATCTTATTTTGTTTTGTTTTTTTCCTATATTCTGATTTAATGTGTTCTTCTCTTTTTTTAACACTTTTATATGTTTATTTTATTGATTTTATAGAGAAAGGAAGGGATAGAGTGAGAAAGGCAGGAACATCAGTCTGTTCCTGTACGTACCCTAACCTGGGAATGGTACCTGCAATCTCTGCACTTCTAGCTGATGCTCTAACCAACTGAGCTATCCTGCCAGGGCTTGCTGTACTCATCCTTTTATTACTAGCACACTTTTTTAAATCTCTTAAACATTTTTGAAATCTTCTAATAAAAAGTATATTGCAGGATTAATAATTACAATGATACTATTTTATAGATGACTGTTTCAAAGTATTATGTACTATTTCATTTGCTTTATTTATTTGACATGTGCATAACAAGTACTATTAGAGAATTGAATTTAAATAAAGCTTCTGTCTACTGCCAAGGTGATGTCTCTGACTTTCTTGAGAGATGGACACTTATAATGCATGAATTCTATTATCTGAGAAAATATTCATGTTAATTTTATTTCTGGGAAGCTCCAAATATTACAATATCTGTTCTTATATTAAAGTCCAGAGTTCTATGGAAATACTGTCTAGTACTATTTTGGAACTATTGCCCCTCCATATCCATACTTTCTAACAATGGAGTCATTTTATTTGAAAACTTTTGGGTTTAGAAACATTATGATCTAAAATTAAGTCCTTGTATAAAACAATTAAAAACACTAAGGAATCATTTGTTCTTCTTTTTCCCCAATAGTATACATTTTATTGCTGTTTATTTTTTCATTTTTAATATTATCTTAAAATCAGTGTTTACATATTCAGTAATATAAGCTGCACAACCACATGAAAAAATTACAGCACTTCAATGAGCCTGATTTCTTAGGTTAAAACCAAATACAAACAAGAAAAATAATATAAGTAACTTTAAAAATCTTCTGGATTTATTGTGTGTGACATTAGTGCTAAATATTAAGCAGGCATTTGGAAAGTCCTTTATAAAAAAATCTTATTTTAAAAGTTATAATAAAGAGCAACCATGGAGATAGAGAAGATGGCAATGGAGTAGATGGACATTACATCTTCCACCTCCCAGAACCAAAGTGGATGACAACTTAACTTGGGAACAATCAGTTTGAAAAACCAACTTTGGACTTAACTAAGAGAAATCTATAATCAAAGATCACCAAAGAAACCACACTGAGACTGGTAGGAAGGGTGGAGACATGGAAAGGGTTGCCCTGTTCCCAGGAGTGAGAGGTGGCCCAGAGGGAATCTCACAGCAGGGTGGGTTGCCTGGATAGTTGTAGGTCCTCAACCCCAGTTCTGGAACCCCAGTCCAGAGCACCAGAGGATAGAAGAGGCATACAGACAGTATTTAGCTAAAAGAAGAGCCAGGTTACTGTTTGCAAGGAGACAGAACTCTCAGGCCCAGGCTCCATCTTAAAGGAACCACACAAAAAACCTCATTCATAGCCACTTCTTTGGGGCTCTGAGGGTGGGGAGCACTGAGAGGACTGGAGAAGTGAGAGGAGAATGCAATCTTGGAAGCACAGGGAGAGACTGTGGGAGACAGCCACCCTAACCCCTGTGCAACTGAGTCACTCCCCAAATCTAAAGTGGTCATTTTTCCTGGGAGAAGCAATACTAGCAAATGGAAGCATTTACCCTGCCCATTGGAGACTCTCCTACTTCAGTCAGCATAGAGTCCCTTTTAAGCAGGGGGCACAAGAAAGCACAGGTTTGGAGAGCTGAACTCTGAGCTACATTGCTCCGGCATGCTGCTGAGTATCCTCCGAATAGCAGGCAGGCCCAGCTATGGCAGCGGCAGCATGTGAGCCTGCCAGCATGATGGCCCATGAGGAGACCGGCATGGTTGTGTGAGCTCCCATATGCCTGGCAATGCCTGTGCTGTACCCAAAATCCCGAGGAGCTAATGGTGGCAGTAGGCCAGCTGACAGATCACACCTCAGGAACACAGAGATGACACCTACTGGCCAAGAGTAGATAAAAGCCAGCCTAGGAGTACAGCTAATATTTACAATGCCACCTGGGCCCAACAGAGGCAGCCACAAGATCTGGAAAGCCTGTAGCTCCAAGAAGGTTGCTAAAGTCCAGTCATAGGCAGTGGACTCCAATGGTCTGTGCCATGTTCAGCCAGGAAGGTCCAGGACTAACACATCCAGTGGCCAGATATGGAGAGCATCAGCTCAGGACCTAAGAACCATTGTTAGAGTGGTATCTTAAGGAAGGGCTCCTTACACCTGACCCAGCTAAGGAATAGAAAACACAAATACAAATAGTAAAAAGAGCAGTAACAACAAACAAGTAATACACAGCAGATTACAAACAACAGCTGATGTCAAACCAAAAAGATCTAGAAACAACACAACTGAAAGCAGGAGAGAGAAAACACCAATCTTATAGTCAGCAGGCTACACAAACAGCACACCCAAAGAAATAGTCTATACACAGACAAAATGGGTAGACAGAGAAATGCAATCCAAATGAATCAAGAGATATCCCCCCAAAAAGAACTGAATGAGATAGAAATTACCAAGATACCAAATGCAGAGTTTTAAATAATGATTGTTAAGATGCTCAAGGATCTTAGAGCAACAATAGATGGACAAAATGAGCACCTTAATAAAGAAATAGCTGACATCAAAAAGAACATTGAAATCATAAAAAAGAATCATACAAAAATGACAAATACAATATCAAAAATGAAGACTACATTAGAAGGAATTAACTGGCTAGATGAAGCAGAGGATTGAATCAGCGATTTAGAGGACAAGGTAAGCAAAAGCACAGAAGCAGAACTGCAAAAAAAAAAAAAAAAAAGAGGCTCAAAAAGTCTAAGAAAACTATAAGAGAGCTCTGTGACAAATGAAGAGAAACAACATTTGCATCATAAGGGTTCCTGAAAGAGAAGAGAAAGACCAAAGAATAAAGAACCTGTTTGAAAAAATTATAGCTGAAAACTTCCATAAATTGATGAAAGAAAAAGGTCACACAAGTTCAAGAAGCACTGAGAGTTCCATTAAAGAGGAACCCAAGGAGGCCTACACCAAGACACATCATAATTAAAATATCAAAGTTAAGAGATAAAGAAAGATAACTAAAAGCTTCAAGAGAAAAGCAGTCAATCACTTACAGAGGAGCCCCCATAGGGATGACATCAGACTTATTAACAGAAAAACTTGAGAATAGTAGGAAATGTCAAGAAATATTCAAAGTAATGCAGAATAAGAGCCTACAAAAAAGACTTCTTTATCCAGCAAGGTTATTATTTAAAATTAAAGGAAAAATAAAAAGCTTCTTGGACAAAAAAAAAGAAACCTCAAGGAATTTATTACAAGCAAACCAATGGTGCAATAAATATTAAGAGGCCTTTTGTAAACAGAACAAACGGGAGGGGGGGAACTCTAGAAAAAGAGGAATGTAGATTGAAAGAATAAAATGGCAATAATCAACTACATATCAATAATAACCTTAAATATAAATGGCTTTAATGCACCAATCAAAAGGGAAAGGGTAGCTGCATGGATAAGAAAACAGGGTCATGCATATGCTGTCTAAAAGAGAACAACCTCAAAACAAAAGATACACATAAACTGAAAGTGAAAGATTGAAAAACAATATTTCTTGCAAATAGAAATGAAAGAAAAAACTGGAGTGGCAATACTTATATCTTACAAAATAGACTTTAAAACAAAGGATGTAGTAAGGGATAAAGAAGGTCACTAAATAACGAAAAAGGGAGCAATCCAACAGGAAGATGTAGCCACTATAAATATCTATGCACCTAATATAGAAGCACCTAAATATATAAAGCAGATTTTGATGGATATAAAGGGTGAGAGCAACAGCAACAATATATTAGTAGGGGGTTTTAATATCCCACTAATATCACTGAATAGATCCTCAAGAAAAACAATTAACAAAGGAACAGCAGAATTAAAGGACACACTAGACCATCTGGATTTAATAGATATCTTCAGAACCTTTCATCCAAAAGTAGCAGAATATACATTTTTTTCAAGTGCTCATGGCACATTCTCTAAGATAGACCACATTAAGGACATAAAATGAGTCTCAATAAATTTAAGAAAATTAAAATCATATCAAGCGTCTTCTCTGACCACAATGAAATTAGAAATCAACTACAATATAGAAAATGGAAAACATTCAAACAATTGAACACTAAATACCATGTTATTAAATAAGAAATGGATAAGCAATAAGATCAAGGTAGAAATAAAAAATATTCTTGAAACAAATGAACATAAACATACAAAAACTCAAAATTTATGGGACACAGCAAAAAAAAAAAAAAAAAAAAAAAAAACCCTGAGAGGGAAGTTTGTAGCATTACAAGCATACCTTAAGAAGCAAGAAGAAACTCAAATAAGCAACTTACTCCTGCATCTAAAAGAACTAGAAAAAGAACAGCAAGTAAAGTCCAGAGGAAGTAGAAAGAAGAAGGAAATGATAAAGATCAGAGTGGAAATAAATGACATAGAGGCTAAAAAAAAAACCAATACAGAAAATCAATGGAACCAAGAGCTGGGTCTTTGGAAAGGTAAAGAAGATTGATAAAACTTTAACTGGACTTACCATGAAAAAAAGAGGACTCAAATAAACAAAATTAGAAAGAAAGTGGAGAAGTATCAATTGACACAGCAAAAATACAAAGGATTGTTAAAAAATACTATGAGGAACATTATGCCAAAAAAATTAAACAACCTAGGTGAACTGGGCAAATTCCTTGTAACATCATTTTTCAAAAATCTATCTGGATGAATCAGAAAACCTAAAGAGACCGATGAAAATAAATGAGATTGAAAAAGTTATCAAAAAACTACCAAAAAACTGAAGTCCTGGGCCAGATGGCTTCACTGGCAAATTCTACCAAATATTGAAAAAAGAACTAACTTCTATTTTTCTCAAGCTATTTCAAAAAATTCAAGAGAAGGGAGGACTTCCAAGCTTCTTTTATGAGGTGAGCATAATACTCATTTAAAACTAGGCAAAGACACTACAAAGAAAGAAAACTATAGGCCAATATCCCTGATGAATTTAGATGCTAAAATTCTCAACAAAATATTAATAAACCAGATCCAGCAATACAGGAAAAAAATTATACTCCATGATCAAGTGGGATTTATTCTGGGAAGGTAAGGCTGGTACAATATTCACAAATCAATCAATGTGATTCATCACATAAACAAAAGGAAGGAGGAAAATCACATGATAATATCAATAGATGCAGAAAAAGCATCTGATAAAATCCAGTACCCATTTATGATCAAAACTTTCAGCAAAGTGGGAATACAGGGAACATACCTCAACATGATAAAGGCCATCTATGACAATTCCACAGCCAACATCATACTCAATGGACAAAAACTAAAAGCAATCTCCTTAAGATCAGAAGCAAGTTAGGGGTGCCACATTTCAACACTCTTATTCAACATAGTTCTGGAATTCCTAACTACAGCAATCAAACGAGAAAAAGAAATAAAAGGTATCCAAATTGGAAAAGAAGCAAAACTATTATTGTATGCTGAGGACATTATTTGCCCAGTATTTAGAAAACCCTAAATTCTCAAAAAAAACCCTACTATACCTGATAAATGAATTCAGCAAGTTGGCAGGATATAAAATTAATATTCATTAATCAGAGGAATTTTTATGCACCAACAATGAACTGTCTGAAAGATAAATTAAGAAAACAATCACCTTCACTATTGCAACCATAAAATAAAGTACTTAGGAGTAAATTTAACCAAGAAAGTTAAAGACTTATAATCGGAAAATGATAAAACATTGATAAAAGAAATCAAGGAAAATACAAACAAGTGAAAGTATATACTGTGTTCACACATAGGAAGAATAAACATCATTAAAATGTCTATATTTCCCAAAGCAATCTATAAATTCAATGAATTGCTATTAAAATACCAATGGTGTACTTTAAAGATATAGAACAAATATTTCAAAAATTTATATGAAACCAAAAAAGAATGCAAATAGCCTCAGCAATCTTGAAAAAGAAGAATTAAGTGAGTGTAATCACACTTTCTGATATCAAGTTATACTACAAGGCCATTGTACTCAAAACAGCTTAGTACTGGCATAAGAACAGGCATACAAATCTGTGAAACAGAACAGAGAACCCAGAAATAAATCAGCACCTTTCTGGACAATTGATATTTGACAAAGGAGGTAAGGGCATACAATGGAGTAAAGACAATCTCTTTAACAAATGGTTTGGGGAAAATTGGACAGCTACTTGCAAAAAAGTGAAACTAGACCACCAACTTACACCAGTCACAAAAATAAACTCAAAATGGATGAAAGACTTAAATGTATGTCGTGAAACCATAATCATCTTGGAAGAAAACATAGGCAGTGAGCTCTCGGACAATTCTCACAGCAATATATTTGCTGATTTATCTCCACAGGCAACTGAAATAAAGGACAGGATGAACAAATGGGACTATATCAAACTAAAAAGCTTTTGCACAGCTAAAGACAATATGAAGAAAATAAAAGGACAACTTTTTCACAGCTAAAGACAATATGAACAAAACAAAAATATATCTTTTGCACCGTTAAAGACAATATGAACACAATATAATGACAAAGCATACAATGGGAGAACATGTTCAACAATATGTGTGATAAGGGGTTAATAATCAAAATTTATAAAGAACTCAACACCAGAAAGGTAAACAATTCAATCAAAAAATGAGCAAAGGAAATGAATAGACACTTCTACAAAGAGGACATACAGATCGCCAATAGGCATATGAAAAAATGTTCAACATCACTAATCATTAGAGAAATGCGCATTAAAACCACAATGACATACCACCTCACACCTGTCAGAATGGCACTCATTAAGAAAACAACACATAGTAGGTGCTGGCGAGGATGTGGAGAAAGGGGAACCCTCCTGCACTGCTGGTGGGAATGCAGACTGGTGCAGCCACTGTGGAAAACAGTATGGAGATTCCTCAAAAATGTAGAAATGTAACTGCCTTTTGACCCAGCTATCCCACTTTTAGGAATATATCCTAAGAATAACAAATCACTAATTCAAAAGAAGAAATGCACCCCCTTGTTTATGACAGTATTGTTTACAATAGCTAAAATCTGGAAACAACTCAATTGTCCATCAGTAGATGAGTGGATTAAATAGCAGTTGTACATATACACAATGGAATACTATGCAGCCATGAAAAAAAAGAAATCTTACCTTTTGCAACAACATGGATGGACCTGGAAACTATTATGCTAAGTGAAACAAGCCAGGCAGTAAAAGAAAAATATCATATGACCTCACTCATTTGAGGAATCTAATGAGCAATATGAACTGAGGAACGGATTAGAGACAGAGGCGGGACAATGAGACCAGAGGGAAAGCGGACAGAGGGAAAGAGGATGAGAGGATGGGATTGGAGAAGGGAATGAGATTAGTGAGATTATATATACCTAACAGCATTATAGAGAGCAGGACAGCAAATTCTGGAGGGAAGGGGGGAAGGCGTTGTGGGGAGGGGGCACATGGGTGTCGAATTGAACACAGGGGTGGGGAGAGATATATTCAGTGGAACACTTGAATCTATATAAACACAATAAGTTATAATTAATAAAAATTTAAAAAAAGAATAATTATTTTTATATATCTTTTGTAATAAAAAATATGTTCATGTCTGTAATTTATGGTGCAGTCCTAGTAACCATGCATATAGAATTTATAAATGATAAAGGTAAAGATATTTGGTATAATTTGGGGCCCTCAAATATCTTGAATACATTACATGTATGTAGAACATGTAATCATCTGTGAACATTATAATAGCTATTAAACAGAATTGCAAAAGATTTGGAAGCATTTATTTCTTTACCAAGTATGCATATTTTTCTTTGTCTATGAGCAACTCAATTATTTGGTTCTGAAATAAGTAAAGCTCATTGAGTCTGATCAGCCCTTGTTTTCAAGGGAATTGTAGTTCAATTTCATTTTTAATTAGAATTGAACATTGTGGATTTCTTAGCTCTGGTAAGCAAGATCCAGCAATAAAGTATGTACTTAATTTGTATTAAGTTTCTAAAATTTACTGCAGAGAGTGAGCAATATATCTGGTTAATATTTAAACATCTCACAATGTTCTGTTGTAGAAAGTCCATTTATAAAAGCTGCCATTCTATAACAAATTACTTTCACTTTCAAATAAACCTGTTATCACACCATGAGCAAAACTTATTCAATTACATAAGAAAATAAAGTAAGTAATTATTTACTTTCCTTTGATGTGCACTGTAGCTTATGAAGTTTTTAGAAATGCCTAGGAGAAGTAGATAGGTTAGCTTAAAACCATTTTTGCTCATTTTTAAAAATAAAGTGTAAGTATAGTGTATGGGGTAGACATTTCTATATAGAAAACCATTCTCTTGTTTGAGAAAAACAACTTATTTTCCATTGTGATGAACCCATGTGGAAAGAAGCTATGATACATAAGATCAGTTGGGCCGATCTTGGCCAGTTTGTCCAGAGGTAGAGCATGAGCCTAGCATGTGGCTTTCCCAGGTTCTATTCCTGGTCAGGGCACATAGGAAAAGCATCCATCTGCTTCTCCACCCACTCTCTTTCTTCTCTCTCTCTCTCTCTCTCTCTCTTCCCTCCTACAGCCTTGGCTCGGTTGTAGCGAGTTGGCCCCCAGGCAGTGAGGATGGCTCCATTGTCTCCTCAGGCGCTAATAGAAGTTCAGTTGCTGAGTAATGGAGCAACATCCTAGATGGGCAGAATATCACTGCCTAATGAGGTTGCTGGGTGGATTTTTGTTTTGGCACATGTAGGAGTCTGTCTCACTGCCTCCCCTTCTCTCACTGAATTAAAAACAAAACAAAACAAGATCGGTAGTGGTAATGATTTTTCTCTTTCAGTTTTTCACACCTGTTTCTATTTTTAGTGTGTTTGTTCATTTGTACTGTATTGCTGTTCATCACAGTGAGGCTAGTTATGAACTGTATATCTAAGGTATCTTTCTTTTCTCTTCATTTCTGTGAATTCAGGCATTAAACTGAATGTGTTCTCTGCCCAGCATCTTGTCTTAATACAGTAATAGAGGAAGAGAAAGGAATAAGAGGAGTTGGCAGTGGATGGCTCAGTCACCAGGGATACAGTCTACTGAAATAATATGAAATAATACTTTGAACTGTATGCCTTGACACCTGTAATGAGAAATGTAGCAGGTTGATTTAGCATTTAATATAGTGTTCACAGGGTAACTGAGAGTCAAAATGAACGTTTGCTACTTTATTTATTTAAAAATTTTCTAAAAATACTGAATAAAAATGTGTGTTTGTGTGTGTGTATTATATATATACATATATATTCCTTTAACATATATATAATATGTATATTCTTTGACATATATATATAACATATTCCATATATATATATATATATATATATATATATATATATATATATATTCTTTTAACAAAAGGGAATCCCTATTATCAAGAAAATTATAAGTATTTCTAGACCAAGGAAGTGGAAATTCTGACTATGACATCTGATGCGTTTGTACTATAAAAAGACTATGTCAAATTCTACCAGGCAGAATTGCAAACATGATGTGTAAACCACATAGGATAAGATACATGCACTATAGCTCTTGTGTGGCAACTATAACCCTTTCTAATTAATGACATTAAAACGGATAAAATGGAAGTTATTATATTTGGATTGAATTCTCTTCCAGATGTTTGCATTAGTTCCCTAAAAAAGCAAAATAAAGCAAAGGTACAAATTCATGTCCATGTATGTATGTATGTGTAATCCTTTAACATGTCCGGGAGGGAGAACATCCCTTAGCTATTCACGTCTGGTTACTTATTCTATGCCTGGCTAAAATCTCAGGTTTTATATAATTGAATAAATTAATTCCAGGAGTTGTTGAGAAATTATGTCTCAGTGTGGTAGGTTGCTTTATCTAATGAAGAAAAATCAATAATAAAGTATCAAAAATAGCTTTTCCTTGATTGGTGAGAAAAATGTAATATTCATTATCTTAATTTTAAAAGACTTAAAGCTAATATTTTAAGTAATCAAATCATAACAATTTAAAAGCCCTAATGCAATTTGGGAAAAGAATTTTGATGGTATATTGTAGGATTTTTTAAATTTGTGCTTCTTCCATTCTAACAAAAGCAAATGGAGACTAATAATACATGAGTAACAATGGATGAGTACCTTAGATTAGATGAATATTTAATTTTGAAAGTAAGCTCATAAAATTTCATCACTTTATGTCAGATAATATTTTTTCCAGGTTAACTAGGCTGTTTTGTTTTTCTTTCATGATACTATTCTCTAATTCAGCTAAAAAAAAAAGAAAGAACAAAATTGCATTTTTCTAATTATTAACTTGTTCTCCATTTCTCTTATCATTTAGAAAACTAAAACAAAACATCTCACACATATGTAACATTTGCCATTTCCCATATTCCTTCAGACATATTACATCCTTTGAATCTACTAATCATTTTGGGTAACTGACAGGGCAAATGTCATCTGCTTTTATGAATGAGAAAAGTGAACTGTATGGCTTTTCAGTGGCATGCCCAGCCTTCCTTGGCTGATGGCTGATCCAGTTCAAGACTTTATACTCTTAGTCCAAGTTGGTTGAAAGCCAAGCTACATAAAAACAATTAGATAAATTTAGCTGTGTTCCTAACAATTTAAGCATTTTATAACACTGACTTAAACATTATATAACACTTGAAAGTAGTAAGGCTTAAAGGTTTTCTAAGGTGAAATTTTAAATGTAATTTGACATGCTATCTTGTGTTAATATCCATTTCTTTTTCACCTATGTACACACTTTGGAGAAGAGTTATATATAAAAATTTCAGTTAAAAAAGAAACACTGCCAAATGTTTACTTTATTTTTCAATGTTCATATGATGATTAATAATGCTATAAATTAAGGAAACATTGAATATCAAATATACATCTTGTTACTGAGGGGTATTTTTATGTACAAGAAAATTGGGAGCTCCGTTTAGTACTTCTTTTTTTTTTCTTTTTTTTAAAAAAAGAAATCCAAGAACTGCATTTTATTATTTCTTTTTATTTATTTATTTTAGAGAGGAGACACAGAGTGAGAGAGAGAGAGAAAGGGGGGAGGAGCTAGAAGCATCAACTCCCATATGTGCCTTGACCAGACCAGTGCAGGGTTTTGAACTGGCGACCTCAGTGTTCCCAGGTCGATGCTTTATCCACTGTGCCAGCACAGGTCAGGCTGTTTAGTATTTCTGATGTAGAAACAATTTTGTAAGCCACAGAAATTGAAATATTAAATATTAATTCTTATCAACATATTGGAAAGTCAGAAAATGACAATAAACCTAAATAACAGCTAATTTTGAAGATACCTTTGGATATATTTTGTTCTATTATTTATTATCATTGGGTTTCTCCCCGTTCATTATAACCTTAGTTAAATGTGCTCATATTTAAAAATATTACTTAACATATATTTAAATTTTTTAGTCAATTTCAAAGACTAAATGATGTGCAGAACACCATGCTTTTTTTAATGTTGAGTATGTGATTATATTTAGCTGTGTTCTCTTTCTACTGCCTGTCTCTTTCTGTCTCATACACTCTTATAGAAGCATGAAAAATAATAAGTTGCAAATCGGAAGCTATGTCTTTTTTACTTAATTTTTAAATATACTTGGTGCGTATATTGTTTTCTGTTCCTTTTGAATATAATTTATTTGGTTTAAAAGCAATAGAATGTCTAAAGATTGAAAGAGGAATGCAGGCACTTGGTAATATTAGCAATATTATACTAATAGAAATTGTATATCCCACCAATATTGGCCATAGTAATGAAATCATGTTAGAGAAATTGTTAAAAACAAATACCCTTTAATATTTTTAATTCATGAACCACTTTGATGTAGGAAAAGGACCCAGACCACTGTGCTTTTTATCTCAGTCTCAAACCCCTCTTTCTGAATTTAAAGGATTTAGGTTAATACTTCCTGGTCCCACTATATCATTGTATTCTCAGGCTAGAGCCTAGAATAATGAAGCTGTACTACATAGAGAAATCCACCATGGGTAGGAAAGACAGGAGCAGAGGAATAAGATATATAGTGTTCTCCTTAATATTTTTAAGTTACAGTTGTAAAAATAGCATCACATTTTTAAAGATTTCTTTCAAAGTTTAGGTGTCTACCATGCATCAAACATGGCAAAGTTATTTGAATAATATGAATTTAAAAATTAATTTACAAAACGTATTTCTCATTATTTGGAAACATTATGATTTTATGGGCATAGCACAGAAGAATAAATTATGAGGACTCATTTTTCTCATCTAAAATCTGCTACTAACTATGTAGTATTTACCTAGTTTTCCTTATGTTGTGATTATTTCACTTCTGAAAACGGAATAATTCTACAGGCTACAATAAGAAATTAATTTAAAGTAGAATAAAAATATTCTATATTACAGATACTTTATAAAATAAGAAGTATTCCCTCTCTCTCTCTCTCTCTCTCTTCCTCTCTTCCTTCTTCCCTCTCCCTCCTTCCTTCCTGAATTGTAATGGTAGACGTTGAGAATTCTTTCTAGAACTCTGACAACAAGCTTAACTTTTTGAATAAGTATTTTTCTTTACAAAAGTGGTAAGTCATTGCTTCTTATTAACCTCACTAGAATTATTTAAATAACTTTTGATATATTAACTAAAGCAATTGAAAATCCAAGAAAAGATGTTCAGTGAAGTAAAAAATAATGCTGTGATTATGTCTTGAATATACTCAGTCTGATTACAGTGAATATTCCTCACAAAAGTAGTCATTTTTTTAAACTAACAAATGTGAGTTTATGTTCATAATGAAGCAAACTGGAATATTACATACATCTAATGGCATCCTAACAATGCAGTGCATAATAAAAGGACTAAACAACAAAACTATTCATTGGAAAAACAATCCCAAGAAGAAAAAATAACAGAAAATTTGAGCTCTTAGGTCAAAATCTCTACTTAAGAAATGATTGCATACTCCAAGTTTGATATTTTTATTTTTCACATACAACATGGTTCTTTAAATGAATATGAATGTGCTATGAAATGTTATATTCATATTTTTAAAGTTTATTTTTATATTTTTGTTTTTTTAGCCATGACTCTTTAATCTAAAATATACAACATCTGTTGTTTTAATGCGTATTAACTCCCATAACAGTACTTTGTAAAAATCCAGGCCTTTTTCAGCAATCTCAATAAACAGGCATGTAATTCACACAATATTGATTTAATTGTCTTCTCAGGAAGCAGATAAATCCCTGTTGGAAGCATCTAATTAGTTTTATAAATCCATCCTCCACCCATCTATTTGTTTTTGCAAAAGATGCTGTATAATTGAAAGAAATGGTGGACATTAGTGGAAGGATTGCCATATTTGAGCTCCGAAAACTCTAATTTGAACCCTGACATTAGCACTTATTAGCTGTGACTTGGATCAAGCTCTTACCCTTCCAGAATCACAGTTTCAGCAACTATAGAATGGAAATTGAAATGATATATCAAATGCTCTGAATAAAAAACTCAACAAATAACTTCTGAGGCAATATCTCGCTCATAGTAGATGTGTGATCAGTACTTGATTATTTGGCTTAAAGGTGACTCAGGAGACCTATAGTCTAATCATAATTATTTTCTTGAATCTTCATATAAAGTTTGGCAGATATTTATTTTAGGTAAAAGTATTATTTTGCTAGGGCTGTAATAACAAAATACCACACATTAGGTGGCTTGAATATAAATTTATTTTCTCTCAGCCTGGAGTCTGAGAATGTAAGATCAAGGTGTCTACAGGTTTGATTCCTCCTGAGTCCTTTCTTTTTGGATTACTGATTGCCATCTTCTTGCTGTGTCCCCACACACTTTCTTTCTGTACACATATATCTCTAGTATCATTCCTTCTACAAGGACAATAGTTCTACTGGATTAGAGCCCACACTTATGACTTCATATAACCTCTTATTATTCTTAAGGCCCTATTTTCAAATAGCCTCACATTTCTGAGATGTGTTGGTGGTTAGAATTTAAACATGTAAACAAACATTAGGGGAACAAAATTCAGCACATAATAATGGACTTTTATTTTGTCTGTAAAACTAAGGTCTTCTTATGTTATATTCGCTCTTTTTTTATACATAAAGACTCAAGAAACACTCCTAGTTACGGAAGCCAGAAAAACAATTCTAGTGCTGGGCCAATGTTGTGAAGGTGCTAAATGACAGAGAACAGCAAAAATTTCCTCCTAAGGTTCTTGGTTGTGGTGGTAGTTCAGGACTCCCATGCATTGAAGCCAGTGAAAATAACAAGAGCAGAGCTGACATTCAGTGGGTTCGAATGGGTGAGTTGAAAGCTGTCGGAGTGTCTGTGAATGGATTAAAAAGTAGCTGTGGAATTGAACTGCTGGTCCCTTGCTGGACACTGTGAAAAAGTGGATTGCCTAAATGGCACTAATAACATCTTCCTTCTGGAACAGAAAAGATGTTTTGGTTGAAAAGTAAGAATAGAAATCAATAAGGAGACAATTTTGTCATAGGAACAAAAAGAGAAAGGCCCTTTCTCTTTTATTCTGCCTGGCTTCGATGTTTTAAATGCCTTTTCCCACTGAATATCTGAATGCCATGCAGCCATCAGTACCTACACACTATCTGCTCACGGCACTGGCAATGCAAAGCTATGTTGAACCATTTCAAATACGAAACTACTACCCTGAGTAAGGCCCAGGGGGCTTTGTATTTCATGAAGTCTGTTTAATTACTGTATCATGTCCATGGATTCATAGTGCCATTTATTTCAGAAGTGATTATTTGGCTAATGATAAGACCCAGCTTTATATATTATACTCAAGGAGAAGTGTATTAATATGGTTCATAGTAAGAAATATAGGATTAGCCACCTTGATTGTGGAAAAGAAATTTTATTAACAATACAAATTCACATGTTTAAAGCCCAATAAGCTCATCTCCACCACACTACTCGTAGATAAAAACAAAACAAAATGAAGGGAAATAAAAATAAATGTGTTTTAATTATACACTTTTAAAGAAGTATAAGGTGGCAACATTATACATTTAGTTAAATGTTTTATTTTTTCATTTTTGTGACATGATGGCTTAATATTTACACTCACATTCAAATGAATATGAATATATGATGCCACAACAAAATATATTGCATAAGTTTTTCAGTCAGTAGTGTGAGCTGTAGAGAAAAATGACACTCATACAATACACTTGTATCCATATACTCATTCATTGGTACATACACTAATTTATTCATTAGCTCACTTATAGAATAATCTTTTGTTGCTGGCACTATATGAGAATTGCAGGTACAAAATGAAGTTATAGAGTTCTTGTCTTCATGCAGGTCACAATCTAGTGCTACCAGAGTTATCCACTGAATCCTTTTTAATTCTTGGGGATAAAATATAAAATTTTGCTTTGGAGACTGGATGCACTATAAATTCTTTATATGATGTCTTGTTTGTTGATGCAGCCATGACATATCTTGATGGAATCTGACTATGTGTAAAAACAGAACAGTGTTAGAGAATGAGTCAGGACCTTTTCTGTCACTTTGGCTAGCAGCTCTCTTAGCTACATTGGCCACATTGAGATTTTAGCACTCATGAAAACTTGGGCAAGGATTGTGTTGGCTATCAGCACTTGTTGGTTCTCTAAGCTAAGTAACAGAGGGTAGGAGACATTGTATAGAAATCTGGTTAATGAATCCTGTTTTCATGAAAAAATATTATTATTATTATTATTATTATTATTATTATGAAGAAGAAGGAATCCTTGGCTTCATGTTATTAATAATTATCACTGATAAGAGTTTTGAATGAATATGCTCAGTAACATTACACAATATTTACCTTCTCTCATGGAAATAAAATACTAGTTGAAGTGCTTATTTGAGTAGAAATATTACCAGTATAGCAGAAAGCTAGTAGCTGCATTAAAATAATATTTATTTAACCCTGAATGATTTATTGCCATTGTCAGAGAGATGCAACAGGTCTTGGGGTTTAAGCAATGTGAAATAGTTTTGAAAGATGAAATTGGCACTTCATTACACTTGATAAGAAAGGAATGATGCAATTACTCAGAAGAATTTTAATATATAGAATTTAAGTATTTAAATTTTCTTTATTTTATCTCTAATGGAAGTGTAATGCAAAATTCAAATATTTATACTTGTAAGAAACCACATCATAAAACCATTTAAAATACTTTTTTCTTAATCAGAGAAATTTTGTTACAAAACAAAACAAACAAACAAAAAAAACCACAAGAAAATATAAAGCATCTTTAAAGATAATATTCAACCCTGGCATTTTATGGATGATGAAACCAAAGCCTGAAAAGATTATAGCAGTTGCCATATAGCTATTTAGGTGTCAGGGTTGGTATCAAAAGCCAGTACCATCTCCTAGTCCAGTGGTTCTTAACCTTTTTTGAGGTACCGAACCCACCAGTTTCATATGTGCATTCACCGAACCCTTCTTTAGTGATAAGTAAAATATTATTTCTTTTCCAAAATCAAGACATAGGTATATGTTTTTTTACTGGTGCACAAAATGAGCCGTGCATGAACAGCACCTTGCTCAAAGAACAAAACCAACAAAGTGCATGAACTCACAACAAATCACGGTATTATTTTATTCTGGCCTCTGCGACAGAGGCTTCTCCGAACCCTTGAGACCAACTCATCGAACCCCTAGGGTTCAACAGAACCCAGGTTAAGAACCACTGTCCTAGTCTAATGCTTTTCCACTTGCTTTGGTTAGGGATTGGTTTATTTGAGAGTAACACAAACATTCTCAAAGAGAGGGAGGAACACTTCAGCTAGTCCCAGAGAAAGGAGAACAGCTGGAAGTAACTTCAGCCAGTTCCAGGGAAAGGAGAACAGCTGGAAGTAACTTCAGCCAGTCCCAGGAAAAGAAGAACAGCTGGAAGTAACTTCAGCCAGTCCCAGGGAAAGGAGAACAGCTGGAAGCAACTTCAGCCAGTCCCAGGGAAAGGAGAACAGCTGGAAGCAACTTCAGCCAGTCCCAGGGAAAGGAGAACAGCTGGAAGTAACTTCAGCCAGTCCCAGGGAAAGGAGAACAGCTGGAAGTAACTTCAGCCAGTCCCAGGGAAAGGAGAACAGCTGGAAGCAACTTCAGCCAGTCCCAGGGAAAGGAGAACAGCTGGAAGTAACTTCAGCCAGTCCAAGGGAAAGTAAAACAGCTGGAAGTAGAGTCTATGTGTACTCTTTCCTCCTGTCCACTCTGTTTCCACTGATTTCCTTTTTGGTCTCCAGTTTCTTTGGCAAGGCTCATAGTTTTTATGTCCTGAACATGCTAATTTGAAGACATAAGATTTTATTCTGAGCAGAGAAACCACTTGATCACAGGGTGATTTGTGTGAATTAGGAAACAGTGGCCCTCTAGGGGAATACAGCCATTGATGTCAGTGCATCACACTAGCCAGTGACCCTAGCGGGCCTCTCCATGACCTACCATGCTCAGGCTGAACACTATCTGCCTAAGTTCTGTGTCTCCATTCTAATTTCTGACCTGCCCTATGTACGCTAAACTGTCTTAGTTTACAAGGTGGAAGAACCTCTAACTTATCAGAAATAGTATGTTTGAGCAAGAGAAATAGGATATAGTTGAAATTCAATGTTAGGAAATCTTGGCCTTATGTTTGCCCTCTTTTTTGTGTATGAATTTGATCTGCTGTTATAACTGTCATTCTAGGCCTCAAGCTATGAGAGGTCATGAACAGAGTTAACAACTTTAACCGGTACATCCAGGGACCGTCTGCCACCAGCTAAAGCAGACTACTTGACTGTTAGCTTCATCCTTTTACCATTGGCTTGCCTTTTGGTGCATTTTTTAGAAACAGAATCTCACCAGAATACTGGATGTTTTGGACATTTTGGACAAGCCCCACCTCACCATGTTTAAAATGCAATGGTGACAATGCAGAGGAAGATATTTTGGTTGAGTTAATATAGGCAGTTTCTTTCACTGGCAGTTTTATTGCAAATCCAGGAATAGACAATTTCTGAAATTGGGTTACTGAATTAAGCTACTATTTAAGAGTTTTATAATGGCCAGTAGGGACGGCACCAAGCAAACAGATTTGAGGCCATTAAAGAGGTATTGACCTCAGGTCCAAGCACTGCATGCTGAGGATGGAAAGAGGAGACAAAATCTGAGCCTGTCTCTGCAGGGCTGTAGGGAGATAATCAGCTCTCCCTAAAGATATACACATTGCTTCTTTGTAGGCCATCAGGTATAGAAAAACATCATGATATATGTATATTGACAATAAAAGGGATCAGAATGTATTACCAAATATAGTCAGAAGAGACTAAATATGAAACTCTAGCACTTTATTTTGAACTGAGTTAAATCTAAATCAATAGATTTTCATAAACATTAAACATTCAAATAATTATTATACTGACCTTTTTAGAAGAGATTTTTGAAAAAAAAATTAACTATCTCACTAAAGCAGGTTTGGCAAATTTGTTTAGATCAGCACATCCCTGTCTGTATCCATGGCAGAAATTTCTCAACCATTTTTCACTTTTGACTGACCCTGATCCTAGCCTCATCATCCTTCTCCTGGCAGCTACTAATTGCCTTTTAATTGGGCTTTGTACTAATGAAACCTGTTGGTCATTTCACTGGTAAACTAAACTTCCTGAGAGCAGGCTTGCCATATTTATCTTTACATTCTAAAGCCAGAATATCAACTGCAAAAATTGACATTTAATATAGAGTTGGAAATAAAAAAGTAGTCCAAAAGTTGCAAAATAAAACAGTTTTTCACAAGGAGATGATTCTTGAAAGGAAATATACAAGTGGCAAAGATTGCAAATAAAAATAAATTTAATGTGTAATTTAAAAAATTTGGACAAATTATTTTTAACTAGATTTATAAATCTTTTTTTTTTTTATTAAGTGAGAAGTGTGGAGGCTGAGACAGACTCCCACATGTGCCCCAAATGGGATCTACTAAGGAAGCCCCTACCAGGGGATGATCTGCCCATATGGGGCCTCTGCTCTATTGCTCAGCAACAGAGCTATTTTAGCACCTGAGGCGAGGCCAGGGTGCCATCCTTAGTGCCGTAGGCCAACTTGCTCAAACCGTTGGAACCATGGCTGCAGGAAGGAGAGAGAGAGAGAGAGAGAGAGAGAGAGAAATCGAGAGAGAGAGAAGAAGAAGGAGGAGGAAGTGGAGGAGAAGGAGGAGGAGGAGGAGGAGGAGGAGGAGTGGATAAGTAGATGGCTACTTTTCCTGTGTGCCCTGACTGGGAATCGAACCCAGGACTACCACATGCTGGGTCAACGCTCTACTACTGAACCAACCAGCCAGGGCCTGGTAAATACTTTTTGAAAACTAGTATTTAATGTTGGTGATATGAGAGGAAACAGGTACTGACATATATGGCTGATAAGAATATAACTTGCTATATGTCCCCTGAAGGAATAGTTTATCAAAATCATTAAACAAAAAATACTTTGACTAGAAATTTCACCCATGAAAATTTACTTCTTGAAAATACACATTTGTGTAATTATTTAGCTATAAGAAGTTTGTTGTGGTATAACATGAAAAAAAAACCCTCCAGAAACTATGTATTACCAATAGTCAAGAATTGGTTAAATAACATCTGATGACCTCTCTTTATACTGCTATTTATATATCATTTACATATATGTCTAGTATGCAGATATGAACATTATATAAAATTGTACCTATCACCATAGATAAATGCTTAATGTGTACTGTTAGGTGTAAAAAAATGGATTGCAAACTGCTATTTATTACATGTGCTTTTATATTTTTTATGTTTAAGTGTGTATGAACACTTATACGAGGGTCCTAATATGAGGGCCTAGAAACTCAAACACGCTAATATTTGCTACCTCTTCACAAAAATGATATTGGGACTGTTTTGTTTGTTCATTTTCTTATTTGTTTTAGCCCTCTATCTTTTTTTCTCTCCAATTATCATGAATTACTCAAAAAAAGTAAATTTTCATATTAAAATATTGCTTCATAGAGGAATTTTTTTCTAATATTGTCTCCTATAGTAAAGACATCTCAAAACCATTCTGTTGGTTTAAAAATAGTAATTTTAGTATTTGGACAGTAGAACCCTTGCTTAAGGACTTTATTTAGTGTATGCGCTCGACGGTTCATCTTAAATCTGCTCCTCTGTTCACTCATTTTTACTTCTCTCATTCTTCTTCTCTACCTAAATTCTTAATCCCTTCCTCATTAAAACTCTGATGGGGAAAAAAAAATGACAGAAATCTTATAAGAGCGGTTTGTTAGAGAAGGCAAATAGAAGACAATTATATTTTGTGTAATATCTCAGTGTTCTTTTTGAATTATAAAAATTATATACACTTGTTCATTATGCAAAAATTGGAAATTACAACACATGTTGAGGAATCTGAAAAATGCCATAATGTGAAATACTTAAACCAAGTATCAGTTTATGTTTTTCTACACATTATATTTTATATGTAGTTACAATCATGTCCTTAACACAAGTATATGTTTTATTCTTCCTAATAGAAATGTACCTTAAGGATTTTTTTCAAAGATCCCTTTTCTTTAAATGTAGCTGCTCTGCCAAACCAACATCTTTCCCATTTGTTCTCCACTTAGCGACACTTCAAATAGCTCCCATGCGCTCACTAGGTGCGGTGTCCATGATAGAGAAGCTAAACATGATACCTGCCCTGTGGAGCTGTCCCGTGAGGCACACATGCACTGCTCACTCCACCTCACTTTAAATATCTCCCATGCGCTCACTAGGTGTGGTGTCCATGATAGAGAACCTGAGCATGATACCTGCCCTGTGGAGCTATCATGCAAGGAACACATGCACTGCTCACTCCACCTTACATTCAGTAAACAACATGAGCAGTAACTGGAAAGTGCAGGACAGGCATTAATGGAGTGCGCAGTAACTGCCTGTCCTCAATATGACCCTTAGTCATAGTCTCCATTATTCCTTCATGTCCACTAACTGCATTTTCTCTCCCATGGGAGAAGAATAAGATTAACAAATCATGATTAGTTTTTCATATCAGGCAAGTCTCACTAAAATGAATAAGCTCTTTACCGCCCAAATTAATTTAACAAGTTAAAACAAAAAAAACATGGGATGTTTTAAAATTTATCTGCCCATCATAGTTATTTTTTTGTGTATTTATTAAAGAACAGAAGGGATTCTTTTTCTTTTATTTTTTTATTTTTTATTCTTTTATAGCAAGAGAAAGAGAGAGATACAGAGAAGGACAGATAGGGGCAGACAGACAGGAAGGGAAAGAGATGAGAAGCATCAATTCTTTGTTGTGCTACCTTCGTTGTTCGTTGATTGCTTTCTCATATGTGCCTTGACTGGGGACTACCGCTGAGCTAGTGACCCCTTGCTCGAGCCTGCAACCTTGTGCTCAAGCCAGCAGCCATGGGGTCATATCTGTTATCCCACATTCAAACCTGTGACCCTGCGCTCAATCCAGCAGCCTTGGGGTTTCAAACCTGGGTACTTTGTATTCCAGCTCAAAGCTCTGTCCATTGCACCACTGCCTGGTCAGGCACAGAAAGGCATCTTTACATTAAATAAGTCTCAAATAAAGTGATCAGAGATGATTTTCAAATGTTCAGAGACCAAGACAGAGCAGGAACTGACCACGCAGAAGGAGGCCCCTCATTCTGTTATGTGTGTTTTCCTCAGTTGCTCTATCTGGGGGTCTGGCTGAGACACCCGGGCAGAGACCAGAGGAACCACAACAGTGGGAGCCCTCAGGAGGCTCAGAACAGGGGCTATGGACTGAATAGTGTGAAAGTATTTTAACATTTTAACAACTGTTATGACAGAGTAAGCTCTGGAGGAAATATATCAGAATACTGCAGTGACTTCTGCTCTGGGGAAGGACATAATATAGTGGTCACAACAGCTCTTCTTTCACAACAGAACCTTGTCTGTGCCTGATATCTGCTAATCTTATGAAGTTGGAAACTCCAGATCTATTTGGCCAATTAAAGAGGAAAGAGGGAGAAATTCCATGTTCAGACGAGTAAAATTATATATAGACATTAGAGCAGTGGTTCTTAACCTTTTTTGAGGTACCGAACCCACCAGTTTCATATGCACATTCACTGAACCTTCTTTAGTGATAAATAAAATATGATTTTTTTTTCCAAATTCAAGACATAAGTATATGTTTTTTTACTGGTGCACAAAATGAGCTGTGCATGAACATCACCTTGCTCAAAGAACAAAACCAACAAAGTGCATGAGCTCACAACAAATTATGGTATTACTTTATTCTTGCCTCCATGGCAGAGCTTCTCCGAACCCCTGAGACCGACTCATCAAACCCCTAGGGTTCGATAGAACCCAGGTTAAGAACCACTGCATTAGAGGAATGCAGCTTAAATGTTGTTGAGATAGAGAAAAAAGAGGAGAGGCCAGTAGAATAACTCTCTAGCTAGATTTGATTAATTTGGAAATCTGAAATACAGTGGTACCTTGAGATACAAATTTAATTCATTCTGTAACCAAGCTTGTAAGTCAGTCAACTTGTATATCAAACAAATTTCTCCCATTTAAAATAACTGAAATAGATTTAATCCGTTCCAGCCCTGTGAAACATCCCCAAACCATCCTAAATTATGAAAAAAGACATGTTTTTAATTAAGAAACACACATGTATACTTTACCAATGCACAACAAAATATATAAAATAAAAGAAAAAAGTGTTATTTAGTACTGTATTCTTACCTCGGAGATAGATGAATATGGCTAATGGGGGTAAATAGTGGAGGAGGAGGGAGGGAGAAAGGGATGCAGGCACTGTAGACACATAAACTAAAACTGCACTTTTTGCCTGACCAGGCAGTGGTGCAATGGATAAAGCAGCAGACTGGGATGCGGAGTACCCAGGTTCGAGACCATGAGGTTGCCAGCTTGAGCGCAGGCCCATCTGGCTTGAGCAAAAGCTTGCCAGCTTGGACCCAAGGTCGCTGGCTCCAGCAAGGGGTGGCTTAGTCTGCTGAAGGCCCGCGGTCAAGGCACATGTGAGAAAACAATCAATGAACAACTATGGTGTCACAATGAAAAACTGATGATTGATGATTCTCATCTCTCTCTGTTCCTGTCTGTCTGTCCCTATCTATCCCTCTCTCTGACTCTCTCTCTGTCCCTGTAAAAAACAAACAAACAAAAGAACCCTGAACTTTCTTAACACTAAGTGTAAACTAAAACTGCATTTTTTTTACTTTAAACAAAACTAAAACTGCACTTTCTTTACTTAAAATGAATCCACAAAAACTTATTCACGACTCGTATCTCGGAATTTTGCTTGGATCTCGAACAAAAATATGGACCGAGTCACAGCTCGTATCTTAAAAAATTGTATGTTGGTCATTCATATCTCAAAGTACCACTGTATCTGTTTATTAAAAAAAGAAATTCAGAAGAAAGTGTCATCTTATTTCAATCACATTCATGGGAAAGCAGTATATGAACTTTAAATGCATATGGCAACATTTTTAATAGTTTATTTCCCTCTTTTAGCTTTCCTTGCTGGAAAATGCTGGATTTGGAGGTGTCCTTCTATATATTGACCCTTGTGATTTACCAAAGACTGCAACTTCTACCTATGACTCCTTCATGGTGTCACTGAATCCAGGAGGAGACCCTTCTACACCTGGTTACCCAAGTGTCGGTAAGTTCACTGATAATCTTCATCGCTCTTGTAAGCATGACGAGGTTGCGATTTATAAGAATGAGCTCCTCTAACTAAACTAAGAATTCTTACCACACCATATTTTAAAAAGTAAATTTTTACTTTCTCAAATTACAGCCTAGCTATTTGTTTAGAATAAAGATTTTTTAAAGTCTCTAATAGATTTCTTGTCTTAATAAAGTATAATATCAAAAACAAGGGAAAAACATAATTTTATATATTATTACCGATTGACTACAAATTGACACCCTGAGTGATGGTATTTCGACATAGGTGAAAAATATGTACAGATACTGAGAACCATGTCATGTCCGCAGCTTTGGCGTAGGTGTAATTACTTTAAGTCCTGAGTCTGGGGATACACATTGTCAAGTTAGATGAATAAAGAAAGTAGTGAGAAACGATGCTTGGAAGAGTAGAGTTAATATGATCATATTGTGTGGCTCCCTGTGCGAAGGGTTCGCATTGGTTTAGCCGCTCTCTGGCAGTGCAGAGGCAGCCATCTTTGCACCAACTATCCTCCTCTTTCCCTGTAAACTCTGTTTATTGACAGTGAAGGTCACGTGGCCAAGAGAAGACAACTGTAATATTGGCAGATGCTCACTGCATTATTGAATTTCTGTCCAAAGTGCCATTGACAGATAGTACATTTATACAAACTTGGCTGAGAAAAAAGCTCTTTGGACTGTCTTCCATATACTAAACCATTACCCATGACATTTTAGTGAATATTTAAACAAACAAAAAAATTAATACAGTTATTTATGCGTTCTGCCAATATTTTCCTTGTTCTCCACAAAATATCACAAGAACTTTACTAATTATCTTACTCAAGGCCAGCTATTCTGACTTTACCAATTAATCAATAACTTTCTCCAAGAAAGAAGTAAATTGAGTTATGACTTATAACTTGTAGTTTTTTGAGAGAGTCTACTGATTATTGCTTTATTTTCTGAAGTCCCCTTTAATCCATGTAAAAATTTTATCTGGGACTTCATTGATCTCTCTACTTGGATTATTATTGTTTCATTATTATTATTTTGAAGTTAAAATTAGGAGGTGTTCATCTATAATTTTTGGGTATTGTCAAAAATATCAGCCCAGCTTTCTCTGCAAATGTTCGAACGTCCCCGGGTTGGACTGTATCAGCTTTAGGAGGTAGCACCAGGCAGCTAAGTCCTGGTGACAAATCAATGAGCTGCAATGCTACCCAAGAGTAGATAACTTGTGAATACTCTGCTTAAGTGGCAAGTTGCCCAGTTGGCAACATTTACTCTTTTGGGGGGGATTTTTCCGAAGCGAGAAGCCAGTGGGGAGGCAGGCAGACAGAAAGACTCCCGCATGCGCCCGAACAGGATCCACAGGGCATGCCCACCCGAGGGCGAGGCTTGGCCCATCTGGGGCGTTGCTCTGCTGCAATCAGAGCCATTCTAGTGCTTAAGGCCGAGGCCACGGAGCCATCCTCAACACCCGGGGCCAACTTTGCCCCAATGAAGCCTTGGCTGCGGGAGGCGAAGAGAGAGATAGGGAGAAAGGAGGGGGGAAGGGTGGAGACACAGATGGGCACTTCTCCTGTGTGCCCTGGCCAAAAATAGAACCCTGGACTTCCAGCAACATTTACTCTTAATATTATTTTTTTCCCCAAGTCGTTTCATAAATGTAGAAGTCAGTCATATAGTTGGCTTGTCCTGGGCAATCTCAGAATGCTTTTTTTTCCTTTTATTTTTATATCATATCTACTCACCAAAAAGTTGCAAATACAGAGAATCTGTGTACACTTATCCCAGTGTCTTCTATCTTACATAAGATAATACAATTACCAAAGTCATAAAAATGAACATTGATACAATGTTACTATTTACAGACTTTTTTTTCAAATTTAACCAATTCTCTCACTATTTTTTTTCTGCTGCAAATTCCAATTCAGAGTTCCATATTGCATTTAGTTGCCTTATTTTCTTAATCCTCTCCAATCTGAAGACTTTCCTCTATTACCTTGACCTTTTTTCTTTTTTTTTTTTAAAGTGAGAGGAGGGCAGGTAAAGAAACTAACTCCCACATGCATCCCAACTGGGATCCACTTGGTAACCCTTGTCTGGGGCAAATGCTCAAATCAACCAACCTATCCTCAGTGCCTGGGGCAACACTCAATCCAATCAATCCACTGTCTATGGGACAGGAAGGGGGAGAGGGAAGGGATAAGAAGCAAATGGTTCCTTCTTCTTTGTGTCCTTACCAGGAATCAAACTTGGGACATCCATATGTCAGGTCGACGCTTTATCCACTGAGTCAAATGGCCAGGGCTAACCTTGACCCTTTCAAGAACACAGATAGTTGATTTTATAGAAGTCCTTTTGAGCTTGCCCAATATTTTCTAATGATTATATTGTGGTTATGCATTTTTGGCAGAGCGACTGCAGAAGAGATGATGTGCCCTTCTCAGTGTCTTATATGAGACTGTACACACAGTGGATATGTCTTATGTCTCATGATACTAACTATAATTCCTTCGTTATGGTGATATCTGACAGTTTTTTTTCTGCTGCATGTTACTATATTTTTCTCTTATAATTAAGGAATGTTTTCTGGAGAGATACTATGAGACTACATAAACATTCCCTTCCTCATCATAGTTTAGCCCATGAATGTTAGCATCTATCCGTGGTTCTTGTCTATTATAATGGTTATTGTATTTGCCAATGGATGATTTTCTGTTTCCATCATATCTTTAGAATACTATTTATAAAATATTTTTAAGACATGAGTAGTCTTACTTGCTGCCTATGTTCTTAAGCAAAGATATATAACTAATCATTTTAGGCAAAATATGAATTTGAGTTTTTAGATTCAGTGACAAAATATCAGTTCAGTAAATGATGCTATCTGCTACATTACTCATGTACTTATAGAAGACTCACATAAAAAACTCTTTTATAAGTATATTGCCAGTGAGGAGAAGAGAGGACCTCTTTTGTATATATGAATATATAACATACAGGAAAGGAAAAGATACCCATTGTATTTCTCTATTTGCCATTGATGCTAAGAATCTCTCATTACAGTGATTTATATTTGTTTCTAATTTCTTTATCCCTCCTTGTTGAAATTTTCTTAAATCTCTATGTCTTACAGTTTTATTCACATTAAAAAAATAATGAAAACTTCCTAATATTTTGGAGAGGTGAGTAGAAAGAAAGAGAAGTCTGATTATGAATTGTAAATAAAGCTACAAATGATAATTTGTTCACAATGACCAATAGTATCTGATTTAACTCTTTTAATACCATCAGATAAATAATTATTAGAAGAATTAATATAAAATTACATCTTTTTTCAATTTTAGAAACTTTGTTTTTATTAACTAATTTAAGAATGATTAAGTTCTGTAGAAGCAGTAAGCAGTATAGAATGACAAAAATTCAAAGTGTTTTTGTTTATTTATTTTTTAATATATGCAAAGTAAACAGAATATTATAATGAACTCTCTATATGCCAAATAGCTATATACAGTTTACCAGGGGATGATTTGTCTATATATCTACTTAAACTTCATAGCATCCCTTGCCATTTTTCCATATAAAATTCACATACACTAAAATGCACACATTTACTGACAAAAGAACACACCCATGTAATCTTCATGCCTATTTAGCTGTAAACCATTTTAATCATCTTTGAAAGTTCTGAGTCTGTTCAGAGGTATTCCTCATCACTAGCCCTAGCTAAACACCATTCTTACTTTTATTATGATAAAAAATTTATGCCTGACCTGTGGTGGCGCAGTGGGTAAAGCATCGACCTGGAATGCTGAGGTCACCTATTCAAAACCCTGGGCTTGCCTGGTCAAGGCACATATGGAAGTTGATGATTCCTGTTCCTCCCCACCTTCTCTCTCTCTCTCTCTCTCTCTCTCTGTCTCTCCTCTCTGAAATGAATAAATAAAATTAAAATAAAAATAACTTTAAAAAATTAGAACATCATAAAAATAGAAACATGAAATATGTATGTATTCTGTGCAGGTTACTTTGCTCAGAATAATGTCTGCAATGTTGGTTCATGGGGGCAAAGAGCAGTAGTTCATTCCTTTTGATTGATGAGAAGTGTACCACATTTTTTTGTATTAAATTACATGTTTTTTTAAACAAGAATTCTGATTCATTCTTCCACAATATGTGATCCAAATGGATTGCCCAACAAGAATTGGAGACTTCCTATAAGATAGTTCTGCTCTGTAAATCTTATTGCATATCCAAACAGTTCTTGATTATAATAGAATCAGAGCAAAAACTAAAAAAATTAAATAACCTTTGCTCATATTACATAACAAAGAATGTCTTATTATTCTTTTAACAAATAAAAAGGCTTATTTTCTTCAAAATAAAAAAAACAAAAGAGGAAATATCTATAGCTTTATAACTATAGCTCAGAGAGTATTAGTGAGGAAATGCAAAATCCCAAGCTCCAACCAGACTGATATAGGAACTCTGAAAAATGGACTGAAACATCTATGTTCTGACTTTCCAAATAATTCTGATGTAACTGAATTTTGCGAGCCACTAAACTACAGAAATATATTCTTTATATACCACTTCTGAATTGGATCAGTAGACTACTGACCTAAATTGTGTGACCTCATGTTGCTGGCCTTTCGGCATATTGTATTGCTGACTTTCATTTGGCCACCTCCAGCTCAATCAGGACTCAAGAACATGTGTGTGTTTTAGATTCTCATCCCAATTTTTGTCATCAGTAGCTTCTCATTAAATATCTGTTGACTGAAAAACTTGTTTTGTTAACATGACTACTTTTCTTTGATGATTCTTATCCTGGACTATACCTTAATTTTAATTGACCTAAATAAAATTCATTTTTAAAACATCTGTATAAGCACTTAACCCATAACAGTTTTGTTTACAAAACATATGCTTAGTTCTCCTTCAAAACATTTTTTTAAGCAGAGAAGGGAAATAATGCAGCAGACTCCTGCATGTGCCCCAACCGGGATCTACTGGGCAATGCCATCTGGGACCAGTGCTTGAGTACCAAGCTATTTTTAGTGCTTGAGGCTGATTCACTTGGACCAACCAAGTTATCCTCAGTGCTCATGGCCACACTAATCAAGCCACTGGCTACAGGAGAGAAAGAGGGAGGGAAAGCAAAAAGGGAGGGGAGAAGGCAGAGAAGCAAATGGTTGCTTCTTCTGTGTGCCCTGACTGGGAACCAAACCTGGACATTCATATGTTGAGCTGATGCTCTATTCACTGAGCAACTGGCCAAGACCCTTAAATACTTCTGTTAAGTTTCTCCCATCTCTTCTGCCATTCAAAATAGCTGAAAATACACTGATTCAATAAGTTTTGAAATTGTAATTAAGATATTAGGATATAAATAATCTAATCTAGTCTCTTAATTTCTTTGCTAATTTATGGAATATGTCTAAGATTAAATGTCTAAAATATCAAAAATTTTATTCTAACTACTTTCACCAACTTGTTACATTAAATCAGTGGTTCTTAACCTGGGTTCTATCGAACCCTAGGGGTTCGATGAGTAGTTCTCAGGGGTTCAGAGAAGCCTCTGCCGCGGAAACCAGAATAAACTAATACTGTAATTTGTTGTGAGTTTATGCACTTTGTTGGTGTTGTTCTTTGAGCAAGGTGATGTTCATGTACAGCTCATTTTGTGCACCAGTAAAAAAACATATACCTATATCTTGAATTTGGAAAAGAAATCATATTTTATTTATCACTAAAGAAGGGTTCAGTGAATGCGCATATGAAACTGGTGGGTTCGGTACCTCAAAAAAGGTTAAGAATCACTGCATTAAATTATGATCCAAGCAAATCTCATCTAGAATCATGATTTTAGAATGTAACAGACATGTAGCGCAATTCTATCCCCAGACTTGAACCGCACATAACTTGAACATGATTATCTAGGCACTCAGGTAAATAAGGCATAAAATCTGATATTTGATATTTACAGTAACTGGTCCTAATTATAGCACCAGCAGTCAGTTATAATCCAAATATACTTAACCTAAACTTTTAATCAAACAGCATGAGTCTCAAAACAAAGAAGTAATCAGAAAGATCTGGGACAAGCATAACAGTAAGGAAATGAGAAATGGATATCCTTAAGAAGTATTTAGTTTGTGTTGAAAATGGAAAAAACAAATCTTTCCCAATTTCTAAGCACTAAGATTGTCTTATATCTGAAGAACTAGAAATAATAGTAGGAACTATAATTCTTCTCCATATACTTCCTTTAATAATTTACATTCTGAAATTCTGCTGGCTGCAGAGTTGATTTTAATTTCAGTACCATCTCCAGATAACTGTGTGGCTAATCTATGGACTACTATGTTGTTAATTGAAATTCATGATATTTACTTTCCTTGACTTAGACTTAATTCTCCTTCTATCTATTTCCTGAAATGGATCCTGACCTAAATCTTTGTGTCTATGACCTTTTTTCTATTTGTTATACTTCTTTTCTTTCTTTCTTTCTTTTTTCTTTTTATTTCTTTGTTTTAAATTCTGGAGAGGAAAGCCAGTTATTTTGGTGGTTTTACTCTAGTGGAGGGTAACGACACAGTTTATTTAATAATCCCAGTGTTACAATTCTGTGGATCTGTGTGGTGTTTATCTACTGTCTTTTCAACATCATCTCTACCAACCAAAACCATTTAAAGAATAAAGAATATCAGTGTAATTTGTGAAAAGCCTTCACCTGGTATTCTTGGTTCAGTTACCTGAACAAGTGTCGAAAGACTGACTTGAGTTGGCGCTAAATCAACTGAGACAATGTTAAACTGTTCCCAGACTAGGACAGCAGAAAATATAAATATATGCCTAGTTGTCAAAGCAAATGCTAGATATTTACTGTATGAAATGCTTTGTCCTTTGGTTAGGAAAATAAAGTGTCTGTATTTGTATTTTTACTGTAATTGGTGCTTCTTGTATATGTCCTGAAGATTTCAGATTTGTGTGAAATGTTCAAGTAAATTCTTTGAACCATTTATAGTGTTGACCATTGTTAAGCTGTTTAGTTTTTTTTCAGAAAGTTTAATTCATAACATATTGAGAAGAAGACTTATTTAAAGTCACACTGTTCCTTTCAAAAATATAAATTTTATTTTGAAATATAATTTTATTTGTATGTTCTTTTTTATCTCAAACAGGAAAATTTCCAATTGATTGTTGAAACATCTAAGATTATATCTGTTTAAATAACCTTTTTTTCAATGACTTATTCATAAGAAATGTGTGTCATGTAGTACATTAGTCACTTAGAATGTTATTATGCTACTGGAAGGTCACCATTTTAAATTAAACACATCCTTTATCTGTCTAGGCATCAAAGTTTCCACAGAAGTCTATTGTGATTCTAAAAGTATGCTAAAATCCACCGCTTAGAAAGAAAATTCATCAATACATTTCCATTACAATGAATAAAATGTTAATGAACAAAAATCAACAAAGTAAATTTAAAAATCTAATTGACTTTATTGAATAATTCACAAATTGCAGTGTCCCTAATAAATAGAGAGGTGCTCTGAGAATTACAATAAAGAAGGTTTTTATCAGTAAAACCTGGCCAGCATAAGAAAGTTATTAGTAAAACAAATGAAAATTTTCTTTCAGGCTAGATAGCCTTCTTTGGAGGGAAGGGAAGTAGGGTTCTAATCAAGTAGCTACCTCACAAGTGTCCATCAGGAAGTTCAGGACTGATTGGTTTAAGGTCACATTCTTGAGAGATTTCTAAACTGGAATTAAGTCTGGTTTGCTGTTGTAGGTGCAAACAATTCTCCCTTGGGATGGCAGTTTCTTTTTACTATCTCTTCATAATATTCAGTTACATTCTACATTCACTATTATATTAGTTTCAGGTGTACAGTATTGTGGTTGGACATTCATATAACTTATGAAGCAAGCACCCTGATAAGCCTAGCACCCACCTCGTACCGCACATAATCATTACAATATTATTAACCATATTCCCTATGTTGTACGTTGCATCCTCATGACCACTTTATATCTGCCAAATTGTGCTTCTCAGTCTCTTCATTTCTAACATCTTTTCATATGTCTGTTGGCCATGGGTATGTCCTCTTTCCAGAACTGTCCATTCAGGTCCTCTGCCCATTGTGTGGAGAGCTCAAAAATAAACCCATGCCTGTATGGTCAATTAATCTAAGATACAGGAAACAAGAATACACAATAGATAAAGATAGTATCTTCAGTAAATGGTATTGGGAAAACTAGACAGATACATGTAAAAAAGTAAAACTAGAGCACTTTCTTAAAACATACACAATAATAAACTCAAAATGGATTAAAGACTTACATATAATAGCTAAACCTATAAAATTCTTAAACTCTTTGACATTGCTTTTTGCAATATTTTCATAGATATATCTCCTCAGGCAAGGGAAACAAAAGAAAAAATTAAACAAATGGGTCTATCAAACTAAAACGTCTTGCACAGCAAGAGAAACCATCAAAAAAAAAAAAAAAAAAAAAGAAAAGAAAAGAAAAGAAAAGACAACCTACTGAATGAGAGAAGATATTCGCCAATGATATATCCCATAAGCATATCCCATTATATCCAAAATTTGTAAATAACATATAACTTACCATTTAAAAAAGCACTTATCTTTTTTTTAAATAATAAGAAGCTAATTGGAAAAATAAAATGTTTTACATTTTTACAGCAGATTCTTCTTTATCTTATTAGATTTTTCAGAAGAACAGCTTTTACTAGCCCATTTTATAGATAAGTACATTGATTCCTTTTTTTATTTTTTTATTAATTTTAATTGGGTGACATTAATAAATCAGCATTCATATGTTCAAAGAAAACATCTCCAGGTTATCTTACCATTCAATTATGTTGTATACCCATCACCCAAAGTCAAATTGTCCTCTGTCACCTTCTATCTGGTTTTCTTTGTGCCCCTCTCCCTCCCTCACTACCCTTTCCCCACCCCTTAACCACCACACTCTTGTCCATATCTCATAGTCTTGCTTTTATGTCCCACCTATGTATGAAATCATGCTTTTCTCAGTTTATTTCTGTTTTACTTATTTCACTCCGTATGATGTTATCAAGGCCCATCCATTTTGTTGTAAATGACTCGATGTCATCATTTCTTATGGCTGAGTAGTATTCCATAGTATATATGTACCAAAGCTTATTAATCCACTCGTCCTCTGACGGACACTTGTGCTGTTTCCAGATCTATTGTGAACAATGCTGCCACAAACATGGGGGCGCATTTCTTCTTTTCGAACAGTGCTATGGTGTTCTTAGGGTATATTCCTATAAGTGGAATAATTGGGTCAAAAGGCAGTTCGATTTTTAATTTTTTGAGGAATCTTCATACTGTTTTCCACAGTGGCTGCACCAGTCTGCATTCCCACCAGCAGTGCAGGAGGGTTCCCTTTTCTCCACATCCTCGCCAGCACTTATTCTGTGTTGTTTTGCTGATGAGTGCCATTCTGATTGGTGTGAGGTGATATCTCATTGTGGTTTTAATTTGCATTTCTCTAATGATTAGTGATGTTGAGCATTTTTTCATATGCCTATTGGCCATCTGTATGTACTGTTTGGAGAAATTTCTATTCATTTCTTTTGCCCATTTTTTGATTGGACTGTTTGTCTTCCTGGTGTTGAGTTTTGTAAGTTCTTTATAAATTTTGGTTATTAATCCCTTATCAGATGTGTTGTCGAATATGTTCTCCTATTGTGTGGTTTGTCTTTTTATTCTGTTCTTATTGTCTTTAGCTGTGCAAAAACTTTTTAGTTTGATATAATCTCATTTGTTTATCTTGCCTTTTATTTTATTTGTGGAGATAAATCAGCAAATATATTGCTGCAACAGATGTCGGAGAGCTTGCTGCCTATGTTTTCTTCTAAGATGTTTATGGTTTCACGGCTTACATTTAAGTCTTTTATCCATTTTGAGTTTGTTTTTCTGAATGGTGTAAGTTGATGGTCTAGTACATTGATTCTTAAAGAAACTGAGCCTTAATCTAAGTGACTTGCCTAACAACCGGTAGTTAAACCTCAAGTTTCTTAACTTCCAACCTAATGAATATTCCATTAGTATTTATTTTGCTTCCACCCTACAATGGAAATAACTAAGATATGGACATAAGTTGCATTTGGCACGATATCAGCCCACAAAGGGTCTAAGTTTAAATGCTGAACAAAGTTTGGCTTCAGTTTTGTTTTCCTCCTACTTTCAGTATGTGCTTCAGGGTACTGCTAAAGGTGAAATATGACGGTAAAATTATAAAGCTTGCCTACAGGTTTAGACTGTATCGATATGAAATCAGAACAAATTTAGATTGAATCATCTACTTCTGAAGTACAGTTTTGTACTTTTACATATGGAAATGGAAATTGCATATAACAAAATAAATAAATTGAGTAATTAATTAAGTTGTGCGAAAAAAAACAAGAATAAAAAGACATTTTTATATTTTAACGATAAAATTATGTAATTATTTTTGTCTAATATATCCAGAACGTTGTAATTTCTCCAACTTTATAAACCTTTTTGTTTAATAGGTTTAAATTGTGGAAAATAATGATCTGATTATTTCTCAAAGATTCAAATTATTGTTACAATCATTGGTGCAATCCATCTTTTCAAGAAACTGGCAGTAGCGGAGCAGAAAATACCAGCTAAAATAGCATAAAGAGCAGAAATAAGCTTGAGAAATAATAAATTATGCTGATCAATACACCTAATTTCACTTTTACCAGGCATTTTCATGCTTTATTGTCTGCCATGGTGAGGACCTATAAACTGCAGTTCAGATTTTACCATTCACAAAGTTTTCTTAGAGAAAATATCTTTAGTAGAAATATTGTCACATCTAAACTTAATAAAATTCAGTATAGTCTGTTTCTACAATTCACTGTCAAATGATAAAGGCAACATAAAAATAATAGCGTTTTAAAATTTTTGAACTCTTTATTTGGGGGTGGGCTTCACTGTAATGGTAAATTTTGCTGCAGAAGTATCACGCTAATTTTCATAGCTTTAAATATTAAATCTCAATGTCTTATGACATTTATTTCCACATCATCGCTCAAAAGTATACTTTGTAGATATCTTTCAGAAACTTGGATATATTTACTGACTTAAATATTTGTTTTCTATGTAGTGGCACAAAATAATCAGCATTATGCCAAACAATCTTGAAAATTAGTACTTAGTTATGTTGTGGCTTTATAAACATTTTCTATGTCCATATTAAATGCTGTACTCTCTTTCATTGCTTAATTTTCCCCAAATAGGTCAAGGTAATTAAGATTTTTATTAACCCCATTTTATTTTTTAACTTTTCAATTTTTTTAGCTTTATTGAATATACTTGACAAATAAAATTCAACATATTTAAGGAATACAGCATGATGATTTTATATGTGTATAAACTGTGAAAAATTTCCACAATTGACTTTATTAACAAATACATGACTTCACAATATTTTTGTAAGAACACTAAAGTTTTACTATCATAGAAAATTTCTACTGTACCTAACAATATTATCAACTCTAGTCATCATGTTATATATGAGGTCGTCAGATCTTACTCTTCCTGTATCTAAAGTTTATTCCCTTTGCCAGACTCTCCCTATCCTCCTTTCTTCAACTCTACTCTGGTAATCACCATTCTACTCGGTTTCTGTAAGTTCAACTTTTCTTTTTTATTCTAAATATATTTGACACCATACAGTATTTATTTTGTCTGTCTGGCTTAGTTCACTTAGCATAATGCTCTCCAGTTTCATCCCCAATGAGCAAATGGAAGGATTTCCTTATTTTATAAGCCAAATAATATGTATATGTAGATCACATTTTTCTTATCCATTTATTTGTTGACTGACACATAGGAGCATTTCATACTTTGGCTATGAATAATGCTGCAGTGAACATAGGGGTACAGATATTTACTTGAAATAGTGATTTTATTGCATTTTGATATATAAAAAGATACAGAATCGCTGGATCATATGGTAGATCTGTTTTCAACTTGTTGAGAAATATTCATACTGTTTTCAGAGTGGCTGTACCAATTTACATTCCTATCAGCAGAGTAAAATAATCCCTTTTTTCTACACCCTCATAAGCATTTGCTTCTTTTGATTTTTTTTCATAATAGAAATTTTAACAATTGTAAGTTGATATCTCACTGAAGTTTTGATATGCATTTTTCTAATAATTTATGATGTTGAGCAGCATTTTATGTAGTTATTGACCATCTATATGTCTTCTTTGGGGAAAAAGGCTATTTAGGTCCTTTGCCCATTTTTTATTTGGATTCATTTCATGCTTGCTAATAAATTTTATGAGTTTCTTGTATATTTTGGATATTGACTCTTTGTTTGATATGAGATTTGCAAATCTTCTTTTCCATTCTGTGCATTGTCTTTTCATTTTGTTGATTGTATAATAGAGTTTTGTTGATGTAATCCCACTTGTTTAGCTTTGTCTTTGTTGTCTTTGCTTTTGGTGTCAAGCCCAAAAAATCATTGCCATGACTAATGGAAAGGGGTTCACTCCCTATATTTTCTTGCAATTGTATGGTTTCATTCTTATGTTCACTTCTTTTATCCATTTTTACTTTATTTTTGTAGATGGATAAAATTGAAATCCAGTTTCATTCTTTTGCTTGTGGATATTGAACTTTCCCAAACCATTTATTGAAGAGACTATTCTTTCCCAATTGAATATCCCATATTCTTTTGTCCTAAACTAATTGGACATATATTCATGGGTTTATTTCTTTGTTCTCTATTGTGTTTTATTAGTTTATGTGTCTATTTTATGCAACAACATTCTGTTTGGATTATTATAGCTTTGTAATTTAATTTGAAATAGGATGTGTAATGCCTCTAGCTTTTTTTTCTTTTTATTTTCCTCCAGTTGCTTTGGCTATTTGAAGTATTTGTGGTTTTATACAAATTTTAAAATTATATATATATATATTTTTCTTTATTTCTTTTTCTTTCTTTTTTTCTTTACAGAGACAGAGTGAGAGTCAGAGAGAGGGACAGACAGACAGGGACAGAGAGAGATGAGAAGCATCAATCATCAGTTTTTCATTGTAACACTTTAGTTGTTCATTGATTGCTTTCTCATATGTGTCTTGACCGTGGACCTTCAGCAGACCGAGTAACCCCTTGCTCAAGCCAGTGACCTTGGGTCCAAGCTGGTAAGCTTTGCTCAAACCAGATGAGCCTGCGCTCAAACTGGTGACCTCGGTGTCTCGAACCTGGGTTCTTCCGCATCCCAGTCCAACGCTCTATCCATTGTGCCACCGCCTGGTCAGGCTAAAATCATATTTTTTATTTCTGTAAAAAATGTGATTAGAAGTTTGATAGAGCTTACATTGAATCTGTAGATTACTTTGGATATTATGGACATTTTAATAATACTAATTATTTTCATTACAAAACATTGAGTTTTTTTTATTTATTTGTATCTTTTCAATTTTTTGCATCAATGTTTATAGTTTTCCGTGTACAGATATTTCAAACAATTAAATAAATTTATTCCTAAATATTTTATTGTTTTGCTGATTTTTAAAATTGAATTATTTTTATAATTTAAAATCTTTTCCACTTCATTGTTAGTATTTAGAAACACACTGATTTTTGTATACTCATTTTGTATACCTGCAACTTCACTGAATTCTTTTAATAGTTCTAATAGTTTTTGATAGAATTATGTGTTTGAAGATACATATATGTCATGTGCAACAAAGGCAATTTTTCTTCTTCCTGATTTAAATGCTTCTTTTTTCCTTGCATATTGTTCTGGCCAGGAGCTTTAGTATTACCTTGAATGAAAGTGGACATCCTGATCTTTTTTTCTGATTTTTCACTACTGGGTATAATGATGTTAGCTAGGGCTTGTCATATATGGTCCTATTTTATATATGGTATTACATTGAGGTATGTTTCATCTATGCTCAAAATGTTGGGAGATTTATCATGAGAAGATGCTGAATTTTGAGATATTTTTCTAACCATAAAAAACCATGACTTTCTTGCATTTATTAAAATAATTATGTTATTTTTATCTCTTATTCTGTTAATGTAGTGAATCTCATTGATTTGCTCATGTTGAACCATCATTGCATTCCAGGAATAAATCTAACTTGATTGTGGCATCTGATCCTATTAATGGACTTCTCAATTCTGTTCACTACTATTTTTTTGAAGATTTTTGAATCTATGTTAATCAACGATGTTGGCCTGTAATATTTTTCTTTCTCTCTCTCTTTCTTTCTTTCTATTTATTTATTTATTTATTTCAGTCATGTACTTGTCTGACTTTGGTATCTGGGTAACGCTAACATTATAAAATGAGTTTGAAAGTGTTCCATCATTTTTAATTTTAGAAGTTTGGGAAGAATTGGTATTACTTCTTTAAAACTTTGTTAGAATGATCCTGTGAAGACATCTAATCCTGTACATTCACCATTGGGAGGTTTTTGATTACTGATTTAATCTTCTTAGTAGTACTTTGTCAGTTTATATTTCCTATTTCTTCATGATTCAGTCCCAGTAGGTTGTATGTTTCTATGAACTTATTCATTTTATCTAGATTTCTAATATATTGGCATGGAATTACTCATAGTAGTATCTTGGTCTGTACAACAATCTCTCTTTAATTACATTTTATCAATAATCATTTTCTTTATAGATATTTCTAATTATTTAATTATAATTTATTTTATATATCTATAAAAATGTTACAATGTGTTATCTAATGTCAAATAAGATGTGCTCATTATCTATATAAAAATTTACTGTTAGTTTTAATATATATTTAATTATATATATAAATTAACTATATATATTTAAAGCATTTGACCTTTGTGTATTATTCTTCATTTAAATAACCTATCAGAGTAAAGATGTTTGATTCTTTTATAACTTCACTTCAGATTTCCTATCAACTGAAAATTAGCTTAAAAATATCACAATATGGAACTATGTATTTTTCAGCTCCCCCTTAAGGTAATGGAACATCCGGACAGAACATCACTATGTCTGGAGAAGAAATTTAATTTTAACTCCATTGTCAGCTATAAGTTAGAAGGCTTGATTGCACTAATACAATAGTCACTGGCCATATGTGGTTGCTTAATTTTTAATAAAATTAATGAAAGATAAATAATATTAAAAACTCAGTTATCCTAGCCACATTTCAAGTGGTTAGTAGCCACTGTGATTATTTTAGAACATTTTCATCATTGAAGAATGTTCTATTGGATGAGTGCTAGATAGTAAATGCTTAAAACAAAAGTGATTTTATACCAAATTTGGTGGTTGTCTACAGTTTTAGATCATCTATGAGACTCTGTATATACTTTTGAATACAGATTTTTTTTTCTTTTTACCACTTGAATTATTTAAAACCTATTTAAAAGCAGACTAAGTACCACATGTATCATGAATTCTTTTGTGGTTTAGAGTTGAGCCAAAACATAGTTGAGTGCTCCTTGAGTAATCATTTTCCATTTCCAGTGTTCTCTAAAGAGTTTTTGGGTTTTAAATATGTAAAAATAAATCTTAAAATGTTATTTTATTACATTTGCTTCAAGCTGCTGGCATTGTAAATTTAAGTCCCACAAAATTTCATCTGAAGGATGCATCCTAGATGAAAACAATGTTCTTTTTTTATTTTCTTTCTTTTTTTTTTGTCTATTGATAGCCACTCAGTTCTAAATTTTTCAGTGAGAATTGAAAAATTATACCTTTGGAATATTATGTGTTTTGAGATATAGCCATCTCAGTGTTAGACTTTTAGTGATACAAACACAAACTGCTTTTGTAATAAGCCAAACTCCAGGCTTTGGTATCTCTTTTGCATGTAAAATTAGCTCTGTCTAGTGGAAACAGGTAAAGTAATAAACTTTATTTCTTTGACACCCAAGTAACATAAAGTAATACAACATGTATATTCACTAAGCTTGTGACATACAGGCATATACCACATAAGGTTATTGGATATCATTATAGCTTTGTCCTGGGCACAGGAATTCCTAAAAGCCCTTCTTTTTAATATTTTTTTCATTAACCATCTGATTAATTCCTCAGGCTGTTGACTTGATAACACTTACAAAATTATAGTCAGTAAATTTGTTAAAGAATAGGAGGGTTAAACTAAGCTAAACAGATTTCTTTACTGTAGAATTTTAAAGCTTATTATTATTTGTGGTTTTAAAATTTCAGAAGCACTGTAGTTTAGAAAATTTTCCAAATTTATTTACCATGGAGTTTATTTTTAGTGGAGCTAAAGGACTATTATTCAGTCAAACATACTGTTGGGTGGCTGACCTTTGGCACTTACCTATTCTCCTTCTTGCCACAAATCCATTCTTAGTTTTATGCCCTTATATAGAGATATATGGTTTTTATCTCAGCTTTTGTACATTTTTTAGCTTATCATATAATATAAAAAACACAAATACAGAAAGTAAGAAAGAGCAGTGCTATTAGGTCACATGGTGATGGCGAAGTTAGCACCTGCAGGTGCACCTGTTTATGAGTCAGCAGGAAACAACCACTCAGCAACAAAAACAGTCTGTTTGAGTGTTTAACAATTAAAGTTGTAATTAGATTTATAATTGAATTTTGGTATAGTCTACAGTCTAGAAAATCACTGTATCCCAACTAATCTTTTACTCAGCATGATCTATTCCAGTTCATTGCTAACCATCTTCAAAAATCTGTTTTTTTAAACAAAACTCTTAAACAGCCTTCCCTAACTAGTCCCTCAGGTGATTTTTTCCATTAATGACAATAAAAAGTACAATTTTATCCTGTGAAAAATGATAAAGTGATAGTTCTTAAGATAATACAGATATGTACATTTTCAAGCAATAGACCAAAAAATCAATATGCTTTAGGCAGTTATTTCTGGACTATATCTTGCAGAAATTTTTGCCTGCTCCACAAATACACTTAAGTTGTTATTATGGTATCTCTTTGAAAGTCTCAGTCATTTTAATATTTCAAGAAAGCTTGAAATCCATGAGTATTAAAATAAATAATAAATATTATTTAATAAGTTTAATAAATATTAAACTTAATATTAAATTGACTATTAAGCACAAGCAGTTTATTATTCAGTAACCTTACTCAGGGTGATGTCTGATTTTCCTGGGATGACTTTTTCTACAATAGGGAAAAATGGACAAAACAAGAAAATTTCTTTAAGCTTAGGATAACTGTATAACATACAGATCAACCGGCACACTTGTGAGATTAAAAGGAGCTGATATGAATGTGATAAAACAGGCATTTAGGTGACTAGTAAAGATAAGGTTCTCCAATAGACTTGACCATGGAATCCAGGTTATATTCAGTCGAGTGGTGTCATGGGCTGAATTGTATACCCCAAAATTCATATGTTGAAGTAGCTCCCAGTACCTCAGACTGTATTTAGAGATAAGTTCTTTAAAGAGGTTCTTAAATTAAAATGAGTGCATTGGTTTGGACCCAAATCTATGTAACTTTCATCATTCTAAGAAGAGGAGATTATGACACAGACATGTACAGAAGGAAGACCATGGGAAAACATGGGGAAAAGATGGCCATCCACAAGCCAAGAAGACAGGCCTCGGAAGGAACCAATTTTATAGCCATTTGATGTTGGACTTCTATTCTCCAGAACTATGATGTCATCAATTTCTCCTGTTCAATCTACCCCATATAAAGTACTTGGGTTAGAAGCCTTAGCAAACTAATACAAGAAGAAATTATAAAAACAACTTCTTTGACTTTGTTAACATAAAAAATGTAGCAGAAAGAGATCAATTGCAACATGCCTCTATTTTTGTGATTATCAAGAAGAAAACATATGCTAAGTAGAGCAACTATTATGGTAGTTCACTACTCTCTGCTCCTGATTATATTTAACCATTTTTCAGGAGAGGAGAGCTTATGACCCGATAACGTTATTACTCGCCCAAGTTGGTGTAATCAGGAAGAACCTAGCACTCTAGCTATAGTATCAGCTCAGACGCAAGAACCTACCTAATAAATTAATCCTGGTACTTTATGGCAGAAACTAGACTACTTTCCATACTGGTAAAGCGTATAAATGAGTTTTGAGATACAGAGCTATACGAGGAGTGTGATTCTGTGGTAGAAGCTAGAGAAAAAAAGAATGGTTCTTTTTTTTTAAGATTTTATTTATTCACTTTAGAGAGGAGAGAGAGAGAAGGGGGGAGGAGCAAGAAGCATCAACTCCCATATGTGCCTTGACCAGGCAAGCCCAGGGTTTCGATCCAATGAATGGTTCTTAAAGGAGCAGAGAGGTTATAGCAGCTAGTGTTCAGTTGAGTCTAAGGGAGGACTTTCTTGGGTTCCCTTTAAAGTTTGGGTTAGTCTTACACCTTTTCTGGGAATAAGATTTGGTGAAAAATGGAGGTGAAGAGGGAGGAGTGTTCATGAAAGAGAGTGAGTCACTACCTGGGCTTTTCTTAACAAGACAATACACAGAAAAGAGGGAAGCCAGCAGTGTAACCACGCTAGTGTTCTACAGAGTTAAAGCCTGGCAATTAGGAAGAGCAGGAACAGCTTGAAAGAGTCACTGAAACACCCCATCTGACAATACAGTGGAGCCCTAGAGGAGCTGGGAATGGCTGTGCTGGCTCATTGGGCTGGCATGTAGTTCAAAGTGTTTTCCAGCAGACTTATGAGAAAAAGGTAAATCTCAGAGTCAGTGCTACAAATAGTGGCAGTCACATCACACCTTGACTACAATCACTAATCAAAAGATAGAGTGCCTGTAGGAAATGAGGGGGTTGGACTGATGGTCCTGCTTTACATATCTTCAGCTTGGAGTTGTAAGGTTTAATTGGCTGAGTGCAGTGTGAAAGGTTCACAAAGTTTCTATGTTTTTTTTTTTTTTTTTTTTTTTTTTTTTTTACTTTCTCGGCTCTATGTGAATAATGATTTATGGTTTTAGCACTCCAGCATTGAAAGGGATCCTGGAGGTCAAGGATATACTCTGTAGTTTGTATAATGAAGTAGAAGATTTATTTATTCAATTGACAATTAAATAGCTGAGTCTGTGAATGATGCCTTAGATTTGTCTTTAATTTCTTATAGTGTTAGCTTGGTACTGTGGACATACTATTCTCGAACAAAAGAGTGACTGTTATTTATGATGATGGACACACACAAACAAGTGGTGATCGATACCCAAGGTGCTGACAGTTTTGAGAAATGTATCTTCTTTCCACAGAACTGTACAAAAATACTTTTAAAAATTGCCTGTAATTTCAGAGGATTCATGGATCCCCTAGAAAAAATATCTTTAGATAAACTCCTTGTGGGCTTAAAGAAACCAGATTAAGAATTTCTTTCTTCAGGTATCTATTACCTATCTGGATATATCCTATATTCCTAACTAAAGGAAGCAGAATATAAATTGTGGAATAACATTTTTTGAAAGAAAAAATGATTAAAACTAATAAGGAAATGTGAAAATCTAACACTGAGGTATTATTTCAACAAAGAGTTGTATTGTTTTCTGAAAGGAAGGTAACCTCCACACTTTACTCTTCAACAGTCTATAAATTAAGTTACAAGGACAATTATATTTATTGAGAGTTTCAAGTGAATAACATGTTATTTACTATTACTAATAAATCTCTAATCATTTTCTCTTCTCTGAATGAGGAATAAAACATAGAATAGGAATCATTTTGGTAAATGAAATTCAAAAATGTAGATTGCCATTCAGTAGGTAGTTATAAATCATAAATGCTGCAAAATTTGTAAATATGAAAGTATTATATAATTAGGAGAGCTATAAAATCATACTTGAATATAATGAGGCAGATGATGAGGAACTATGTCTCTCTTTGCTCAGGCCACACTTTTCAATGCAGAGATAGCCAAGTGATCTGCATCTGGATGGTAAACAAGGCCAGAGAGGACCAAGCCATACAGGCTCTCTAAATTCTTTCTGTGTTTACTGCCTCCACTGATACAGCGACCCTTGGAGGCTAGAATAATGTCCACTGACGCTTGCTTCTCAACCCCTCTTATTTGAGGAATCCTTATAAGGACCTAGAGTAGCTGGACAACCTTTTGCCTCCTTCTTAGTTCTGTGTAGAGAAGGTGGTTCTCAAATGGGAGTTTTAGACTAGCTGTGTGGCAGCATAGCTTGTCTAGTCACTGTAGGATTGTGAAAGCATGCCCATCACACTACCATTTTGGTTGCTGGAGTAAAGGAGAAATACTGTACACACGTTCATGTTTTCTTCATTTTCTCAAGGTATATTTTTGCACTCTAAGAGTGCCCTCCTTTACTCAATCAATAAGCATTTGTCGCGTGACCATTGTATGTGAAGCACAGTAGATAAAAATTTTTTTAATCAAAAAGCTAAAGATACAGAAGGGACAGAGATGTGTGAGAACATAATGAAAAATAATGCAACAGTGGTTCATAAAAGAATAAGATAAGCTGTGGGATTGACACCTTCCTCCGCCTAAAATGTCAGCTAAAGCCCTGGGCGGGTGAAAATATCTGTCCAGAGGATAAAACATGGGACAGGTGCACCAAGATCAACAGGTTAGATTCCCAGTCAAAGCATGTAACAGAAGCAATCAATGAGTACACAACGAAATGGAACAACTAAGTGGAGCAATGAGATGATGCTTCTCTCTCATCCTCTCCCTCCCTCCCTCTTCTCTCTTCTACCTTTTTCTCTCACTCTCTCTCCCATATCAATGAAAAATTTAAAAGAAAATGTGAGTTAAAGAGGAGGTTTGGCATTGAGTGACTTTTTTAAAAAAATCATTGAAATATAATTTCCATACCATATAACATCATTTTAAAATGTATTACTATTTTTATTATATTCACATAGTTTTGTGACAATCACCAATATTTAATCCTTCCAAATTTTCATCATTCTAAAAAAGAAACAATGTATCCACTAGCAATCCTCCTTATTTCTCTTCCCTCAAGGTCCTGGCAACCACAAATCTACTTTCTATCTCTATGGATTTTCCTACTTTAAATATTTGTCTAAATGGAATCATACAATATGTGTTGCCTTTTGAGACTGGCTTCTTTCTTTTGGCATAATAGTTTCAAAGTACATCCATGTCATGGTATATATCAAGACTTCATTCCTTTCTTATGACTGGATAATTAACTGTTGTATAGATATGCATATACCACATATTGGTTATCTATGTATCAATTGATGGATATTTGAAGGTTTTTTTTCACTTTAGGCTGTTACAAAAAATGCTGTTATAAACATTCATACACAAGTTTTTGTATAACATATGCTTTCAATTCCTCTGTGTATATACCCAAAAGTGGTATTTCCTGGTCATATAGTAACAATGTTTAACTTTTGGAAGAACTGTCAAACTTTTTTTTTTTTTATAGCAGATTCACCATTTTAAATTCTCAACAGCAATATATAAGGTGTTCAAATTTTCTACATCCTTGTCTTTACTTTTTCTTTTTTTTAATTTTAAAATTATGATTAGTCTGGTGGGTATAAAGTGTTAGCTCATTGTAGTTTTATTTGAATTTCCCTTGTAGCTAAGGATGTTGAACATCTTTTCATGTGGTTATTGGCCATTTATATATCTTCATTGAAGAAATGTCTATTCAAATTCTTTTACTTATTTTTTCATTGAGTAATTATGTTTTTACTGTATTGATGGTGACCTTTGTTGCACAAAGTTCTTTTTTTCTAATTTTGATGAAATCTAGTTTATTGTTTTTTTCTCTTTAGTTGTTTATGCTTTTGATGTCACATCTAAGAAACTGTTGGCTAGTCCAAGATCATGAAAATTTGCACCTATATTTCCTTCTAAGAGTTTTAATTTTAGTTTTACATATAGGTCTTTGATTCATTTGGAATCAGTTTATGAAAATGGTGTGATATAGGAGTCCAATTTTATTTTATTTTTTTGCTTGTGGATATATAGTGTTAGTACAGTTTGTTGAAAAAATTATTGTTTTTCTCAGCGTTTCTTGGCATCCTTTTTGAAAACTAATTATACATAGATGTATAAATTTATTTCTTGATACTCAGTTTTATTCATATTGATCTATGTGTCTGTTCTTATGCCAATTCCGTACTGTATTGATTACTATAACTTTGTAGTGAGTTTTTGTGCTTTGTGGAAAGTGTCAACCCTTAAATTTTTTATTATTATTTCAATTATTCTGGATACCTTGAAGCTTGGACTATATTTTGCAAGGTGAGAGTAGCAGATGGCCAGACAGACAGGAGATCAAATTTCTTGGATGAAATGATTTTGAAAACAGAGGTGTCAGAGAGGAAAACAAAAAGGAATATATCTAATGTCTAAGTATGAGATCGGTTCCAGGAAAAGAGCTAACAAATCATGAACACCAAGACAAAGAGAAACAGCTACTTTGAGATTGCATGTGGCTGGAACAGAGGATAGGGAGCTGTGTGAGTTGAGGATGGATTGTTAGGAAGAGTCAGAGCACAAAGCAGTTGATTTTATGGGTTGTTTTGTATCCTATAGGCAGCGTAGAGTCACTAAAGTTGACAGTAAGCCTTCTTTCTTGTTCAAGTTGTAAAGTGAACACTCTCTTCTGTTACCAGTTTCACATTTGTTGTTGTTGTTTTGGTGTTTAAAATTCACAACTGATATTGTTCTTATATGCAACTTTTCATCATGCCTGAAGTTTAATTACCCAAAGTGAGTGAAGATCACATTATATTTTATTCCCTACAGAAAGTCTAATTCAATATGGCACCAATTATTTACATAGGTATTTTTAGAGCAGGAAAAAAATTCAGAATGATAGTTTTAAATGGCCTAGATTGAACAACTTTATGATATTAACTGTATATTTCCTATAATATGCATGAAAAACTCTGAGTGGTAGAATTGTATTAAAATAAATAGCAATTTCTATTCATTCTCTCAGTTTCCTCATGCCAAATAACTTTCAAAACAATAAATGCCCTGAGGAGTACAGAGTCTCTCCATTGAACAGATGAAAAAAATTGAGATTGGACAAATTAGAACATTGCTTCCCTCCACCTGCAACCTATATCCATATTTTTAAAACAAATTCTACACAGTTATTATAAAATATCTTTGCTATAAATTACAATAGCATAAGTAACATTCTGAAATGTGTTGACGGTCCAATTTGATAGCCAAGAAATCAATAAGAATTTTTTTTTTAAGTTAGAGGATGGGAGATATACTCCTGCATGTGCCCCAACGAGGATCCGCCTAACAACTCCCATCTCCACCTAATGCTCAGACCAACCTAGCTAACTTCAGAGCCTGTGTTGATGCTCGAACCAATCAAGCCACTGGCTACAGGAGAAGAAGAGGAAGGGAATGGGAAGAGGTCGCTTCTTCGGTGTGCCCTGACCGGGGATTGAACCCAGGATGTCTGCACATCAGGTTTATGTTTTTTCTACTGAGAAAACCGTCCAAAGCCAATACGAGTTTAATGATAGAAATTAAGCAAGTAAACTATGATAGATCCTTACAACCTAAGTTTCTTTGGTGCTGTTTAGTTCACAGCCACCCAGTCTTTTGTGCAACCTGTGTACATTTTTTACACACCTGCCAGAGTTTGGGTGTGCTACTTATGTTTTTCTTTTCTTTTCTTTTTTTTTTTTTTTTTGTCCAGTGATGAAACTAGAAGAGTGAGGATGGGTGGAGACTGATAAAGAAGAACTTACAGTGACAGTATGAGGTATATGCAGGGCAATGTTAAAAAATAAAATTTCTGTAAAGAGGTACTAAAAGTGAAAGATGACAGTAGAAGGGCAAGTGAGAGATAAAATAACAAATTGAATGAGGAGGTATAATGAATGGAAACAGTTTTAGAGTGATCTGCATTTTAACCTGTAAAAGGGAAAGAGAAGTCAATTGAGCCATTTTGGGTAAAAGAGAAAATTTTCCTCCTTCTGTGCCACAGGATTGATTCTAGAGCTTATCTCAATTCTGAAATAGTGTGGTTTCTGTCTTATAAATGCAGTTCTGAAAAAACAGCAGGTTAATAGTGACAAGCTAGCTATTATTTTCTCTGCCAAGGTCATTCATAATCATGACCTCAGTTTATAAAATCCGGAAGAGTCCTACTAGAGCTAAAGAAAGCCATCATATTGGATTTGTGTTGACATCCATGTGGATCCCCTTACTCTTGGCAGCTTCTTCAGTAGTTGTATAAAAAAACAGCAATTCTGGTTGGTCAAAACCTCCTGAGAGCTTCTCAAGTACAGTCTAAAACTGGCTGAGAGAGGACAGGGATGGAACCAAAAGAAAAAAAACCATTTCAGATTGGAAAGTGACAGGTATAATAAGGAAGGGAACTTCAAAGGTTTGTCTTGGGCAGCTGAAGACAAGTCGATCTCTGCATCTGTCTGTTAAATACTCATAGTTTTATATAAGGGTCTTAACTGGGTATTAACTGATATTGAGTCCAGAGAGTCTCAATATCATGTTACTCTCTCAAGGCTGTGTGCTTGGGGCAGCTTTTGGGAGAGGGTTACTCAGATAAAGGCTCACTCCCAAAGCAGGGAAGGGCGATGAGCCTCCAGCTGCTCAGGTCCAGCTTAGGAACCAAACCTGCCGTCACACCTGCTCATGACCTTCTCTTACAGTTCCTCTTCGGCAGCACCCTTTCCTGTACCTTATCTGTTTCAGCTTTGCAGTCTGCCTGGAATTCAGTGGTGGAAAGGCAGGAAGCCACGCCCACTAGATCCCACACATTATGTCACGTATGCTTATTCTGCCGAAAGGAATGTTATAGTTGGAGTTATGAGAAACATGAATTATGCCAAAAAAACGTTTTCCCTTTCTTCTCATCTACTTTAATGGGTTATTTGAACTATGAAAATAATTTAGATATTAGTTGAAAATTTTGGCAATGCTATTATATTTTGGTTTGTATGATTTACTTGATAATTATGCATTATTGCAACATGAATCTATTGTGAAAATAAGTTTTTAATACCTTTCCTGTCTTAACCAGAAATATTGGAGAAGTAGATATGGATAATGTATTATAATACTTGCAGTATTAGAAAGTAGATTTAGAAAACACATAACTGATTACTATAATCTTTTATATTTGTTTTTGTTAATTAATATTTGATAAATTATTTATCAAATACTTATTATAAACCAAACACATTTATAAATATTGTGAAAACATTTACTTTTTGAAGATCACAGCAATATATGAAGTATGCATTTTCATTGTTATTGCTAGTATTAATCCCCACTTTACAAAGAAGAAAACTAAAGTCAAAAAAATTAAGTAGGTTTCTCAAAAATTACATAAGTAATAAGTGGAAAAATTGAGATTGAATCTTATTATTTGAATTTCAAAAACTTTGTTCTTATTTACCACATTTTATAGCCAAAATAAACTGATTAGTCAGATAGTATTGTCACCATTTTGCAATGATAATAATAACACTGAAGCTTCAGTAGGTACGTTGCGTAACTTTTCTAAAGTTCTAGTACTTTATTTATTCTACTCTTCAGTATTACACTGAGTCATGATTAATACTATAGCTGCTCAATACCATACCTGACCCTTAGGGAGTACTCAATGATTATGTGTTTAATTAAATAACATTAAAGAGATAACATTTTAAAAACAACTTCTGATGTACCTTTCTTTTGAGATCAGTTTCTCTCCTGCTAACCTTCCTACCCTCTTGGACCTAGGAAATGAGAATGTCACTGCCACTTCTTAGAGAATGAGCATATATTTAAGGGAAGTTTCTTTCAGCAAGGGCCTGTCTGGTGAGGGAGAAAAGAGAGTGAAAGTAAGAACAAGTTCTAAAATGATTGTTTTGATCTTCTGAATTCTAGAAAGAAATCCCTTGGCAGGTACCACTCCACCTTGGTCCAACACTGTAACCACAGTTGAAGAGAAATGGTATTGTGCTGTATTTGGCAAAAGGAAGTCCCACTGTGGTATTGAGAAGTCTCCCTCAGCATTTATGCAGCATGGAATGGAACCCATGTGCAATGTGGAATGTGAGAGCTTCAAACCCGTTGACCCGGCATGGGATACCATGTGAACCCTAAGTGCAAGAATAGATAGATAATCTTGAATAGCTGCCAAAGCTATGTGATAGAAGGCTAGAAAATTTACACTAGTCATGTAGAAGTGTGTTCAGTTCTTACGTGAAATGTGAGATTTCAAAGAAGAGTTGGAGAAAAGTTTAAATCAATTTTTACTTTCACTGACCCTCAAAGCATTTGTCAGTAGGACCTTTAATAACCAGATGACACAAGTAAAATTGCTGTTGAGTCTTGAAACATGCTAGAAGACCCCAACGATCTGATGTGGATACCAGGTCCAGTTTCTCATAAGGACAATAATAAGCTTTTGATTGAACCAACATCATCTTTAAATATTTGCCCCTCCTTAAAAATAGCACAAAGGACACAGAGTGATGTTTCTTTAATTGGCAAATTTATTCTTCCAACTGTCCAAGGACAAAGGAGATTCATGAGAAAGTATATATCACCTGCAATAACATTAAAAATCAAGCCTCCTTTTTTATATATTTGAGTTTAGTAGTATGCCAATATTTTTCTTAAGTCAAGAATGTAATTGTGTTACATTTTACTGAATATATAAATAAATTGTTCATTATAAAAAGTTAAATAGTATGTAAAAATATAAAGAAGAAAATTCTTCCACAATTTTGGCACACTAAGATAACCTCCACTGATATTTAATGATTAGTTTTTAATGCAATTTTATAACATACTTATAATACACATAAATATATAAATATATGTGTCTATATGTACACATATGTATATATGTATTATTTTACCTAATGGGATCATATCTATATTCAATATGCTGTCTCTTTTACCCACCTACCCCAATGTCCAATCCAAAACTCTTTGCTCTAATTTCATCATAGACAATGGGGATTTTTAAAATAGCAATCAAAATGCATATTCACCTCACAGAAGTTTCATAGTGAAAACTAAAGATTTACTCTCACCACTCTAGTGAGTAAACATTATATATATTACATATGTGAGTGGTTAGAAAATGTTGTCAGTATGGTTCAATGCTCTAAGATAGAATGACAGAAAGAAAAGTGGCAGTTTTTAGTTCCCGTGTGTGGTGCTAAATCATACCTCCGCGGGCTGTCAAGAGCCTCCTTCAGCCTCCTCAGTTCACAGATGAAGAAGCTGAGGTTGGGAGATAAGTTTAAATAACTTGTTAGAAGCAGGAAGCATGCTGCTCTCATTGAATCCATACAAGAAACTAAGCATGTTGAATGAGTTGAACCACCTTGCAAAACAAAATAAAAATAGCAGCACTAGTTACCATTTATTGAGCATCTATTAAATGTTAGAAACTGTGTTAGTTTCTTAATACAGCTCTAGACTTTCTAAATTTTAACGCAAGATTTGTTAATAATTAACAAGTAATAATTACTTGTAAGTAATGTTCACACAAGTATTATTTTTAAAGTTGTATAAATGAGGAGAATGAGGAGCACAGAAGGCATGTCATTTGCTCATGTCAAGGAGGCTCCTGACAGCAAAGTCGCTGTGGCTGCTGTGATCCTGGGCTGCCTTCCAGCAGCAGCAGCGCAGAACCCGGAATGTGAAGGCTGGTGACTCAGGGCTTATTATGCTCAGTACCCTCAGCATTAATTTTCAGCTTTCAACTGACACTGCTGACATCTCTCCCTTTTGTCAAGTGGCAAATTCAACCAAATAGGCCTTGGATTGTCTGATCTCTTTCTAGTTGGCTAGCCCAGGATCTACTAACTGGTAAAGTGAGTTTATGCTTTGTCTTCTATAAGCAGAATTGATGCTATGCAAATTGACTATTGACTATGCACTTAACTGTGAGTATTTCAAACTAAATATATTAGGTCTACCCCCTGAGGTTTCATATTATATTCTAAACACAGAGTGGGAAACAGTGAGAGAATCAGCAAGGTTTAGTTTTTCCAAGGGCATGAGCCACACAGCACACAGGTCATTCAGGGGGAAAAGCAAAGGAGAAAGTAGGCACGGTTATCTAGATAGGTAACTCTTGCCACAACACACATTCATGTAACAATAATAATGTAATAATAGTGATAGGGTGTTTGTTGCTCAGTGGTGGGATTCAAATACAGTGTGTTTGTAAAGTCATGGAGCACTTTTGACCATGACTGGTCAAAAGTGCTCCATGACTTTATGGACACACTGTATTTTAACAACCGGTTCTCTGCCCTAATGGCCGTTTTAAGTTTAAAAAACCAATATACTAAAAGGTAGTTTATTATTTCATGCATTTAATACTTTAATAAGAACAATGCAAGAGGTTCACAAAACTAGCTTATGTTATGTGTTTTAAATATTATGACAAAATATTAAATAATGTCTGAAAAAAGAACAATAAAATTGTATTTAATACATTTCCATATTGCTTCTTGATTGGCGTCGTCACTTGCAATTATTTTCACTTATGGACAGAATGAACAGGACTACGGGCGCTGAGATTACGCTGCTGTGCAGATGAACCTTTAAAAAGAGTAAGGAGTATAAATTTGTGATTCCACATTGGAAGGCTGCCCAGGCGCCCACCTGAGAGAGAACTCTGATTTTAAGTGCCATTTTAACAACCGGTTTGCTGAACTCAACAAAAAATTATGTGTTGGTCAGTTCTGCTGAACCAGTGCGAACCTGCTGAACCCCACCATTGATGTTGTACTCTGCTTGTTGGATCGTGACATTATGTCAAAGTTTCATTAAAGAGATGGAGTCAATTTAGGTTAACACACAGGACAAGCACAACGAGACTTGATAGTGTAAAGATACCAATTTTGATTTCAAAAGGCCAGTTCTGTATATAAAACACTTATCCTTACTCACTAACTCAGCAAGGTTTGTAATTTTAAGAAACATATTTGTAGAAGAATATCACAGTCCTTTAAAATATACTGCTCACAAAAATTAGGGGATATTTTATACCTTCATATTCAGTTTGAAACATCCCCTAATTTTTGTGAGCAGTATAGTTTCTTAAGGCTCTCGTAACAAAGTACCACAAACCGGTGCCTTAAACAAGAGACATTTATCTCTCACAGTTTGGGATCCCAGACGCTCATGCTCTGGCAGTCAGTGCAGCCATACTTACTTCCTCTCAAGGCTCTGGGGGAACTCTTTCTCTTATCTTCCTAGCTTCCGGTGCTTGCCGGTCATCCTTGTTTTTCTCTTGCATTTAACTGCATCCCTCCACTTTCTGCCTCCATCTTTACATGGTTGTCTTTCTTCTGTGTGTGACTCTATCTGATGCTACAATGACTGGACTTAGGACCCACACTACACTAGTATGCCCTCATCTCAACATCTGCAAAGTCATCATATCTAGACGGTCACATTCAGAGCTACTGGAGGTTAGGACATACAAATATATCTTTTTGGAGAATACAGTTTAACTCACTATAGCTTTTGTTTCATTTTTATTAACATATTAAATATTATTATAAAATAATTGTTCATAATATTTAGGAAACATAAAAGTAAAAATAAAACCACAGTTTCATTTTACAAAATATATAATTTTTCTTAATATTTATGTTTTAATTTTTCTGTGCAATATGTTTAGAGGGACACACATACACAGTTTAAAACAAAACAAAATGAGTCCTTTGTCCCAGACCTATTGTTGTGCTCATGTGGTATAAAGATAATAAAACCAGCATTGCACCTTCCTTAGAGAGTAAGAATGAGAGGAAGGATCTAAATTATGCAAATTAATCAGTCTACTACTGGGCAAGAACTGCAGAAAAAAATGCACAGTGCATTGGAGCCCATAATGAGGGGTCTAGGGTAGAAGAAGTTGACGCTGGATCTGAAGTATGTTTAGAGACAGCTATGAGAATAAGAAAGAATGAGTCATTTCAGGCTGAGCAAGAGCATGTGCCAATACCCTGGGGCAGGAGGCAGTATGCCAAAAAGACCAAATCAGAGGGGGACGGGGCACTGAGGAAACCTGTGGCTGAACTTCTCAGACACTTGAGGATATGAACTGAATTCTGTTTTCCATTTTTATGTTTCCTGGGCATGGCATAGTGTCTGATACATAATTACTGGGTGGATGAAAAGGTGGCTCACCTGTATTCTACTCACAGAGATACTTATGACTATCATTAATCTCTTGGTCATTTTCCCTATTTTTGACTTCTCAAGAAATACTTAAGTCACCCTTACAGTTTCTCACACTTTTTAGTTACAAGTCCAGGGCTTGATTGGAAAAAGGAAATAAATCACATTATTAGTTCTTAGTAATAGCTTTCATTCAGAAAATAATATTCTCGGTAATACCTTTTCCTCTTATTTTAATAAGTTGAGTTACATTATTTTTATTTCCTACTCCTTGCCCTTTGTTTATTTTGCTTCTTCATTTATTAAAATATTAGGTAATATAAATCAATAAATTCAATACAAATATTTCCTATTTTTAACAAATTATTTTTATAACCCAATGAAAATTAAGTCTCTACTCAAGCCTTTACTTTAACAAGAAGAGACAAGGAGTATAGCTAAGGGAAAAATGCCAAATAGAGATTGAGCAGGGGCTCCTTTCTTTTCTTTTTCTTCTTTTCCAAGTGAGAGGAGGGAAGACAGAGAGACAGACTAGTGCATGTACCTTGACCAGGATCGACCTGGCAACACCCTCTGGGGCCAATGTTCTGCCCATCTTGGGCCATGCTTGCAACCGAACTAGTTTGCTAGGCAGAGGCTCCACAGAGCCATCCTCAGCACCTGAGCTAATGTGCTTGAATCAGTCCAGCCATGGCTGCAGGAGGAGAAAAGAGAGGAAGAAAGGGGAGGGTGAGGAGTGCGGAAGCAGATGGTTGTTTCTCTATGTGCCCTGACTGGAATTGAACCTGAGACATCAACACACCAGGCCGATGCTCTATCACTGAGCCAACTGGCCTAGTTGGGGCTCTTTTCCTACTGGTTTATTCTGCTTGTTTGAATGATGTGTTGAGAATTCCCTTGAACCCTTGAAACCCTGATGAGCAGAGATGCTTCAGAGGGCTCAGTGGCAGTTAGAACAGTAATTCCAGAGGGATCATTGATGGACATTAATGTGGGAGATTCTAAAATCAGGATATTGATGTTACCACGTCATCCTCTATGCATGATACCTACATCATGAGAGTTGTTTTTTTCCTCCTAAGGTTTCAGGTGTGAGTTGTGGCTGAAAAATGGGGAAGCAGGGGAGGGGGAAGATAATGATATCAGGAATTTCTTCTAAAGAGGAGAAACTATCATTTTAAGGCATCTGTGTGGGAGAGCCCAGAATTAAATTAGACTGTTTCCTCTACCCTCTATTCCTCTTGTCAACTCCATGGCCTCTGGAAAAAAATATTAGCTATTTTCAAAAATAACATGTCTTTTATTGAAACTCTAAACTCCAAAAATGAAGTTAACTTAAATGAAATTATCTTTGCTATGAATTCAATCTTTTTTTTTCTTAAAATGGGTATTTTCACACACATATAAACAGCTCTGGTACTCTTTTCTTTATTAAAATAGAAAGAGATAACCTTAGAATAACTAACTTAGCATATAAATAGTTATCCTGAGAGAAAAAACGCAGCTTTGAAACAATAAAATGTGAATTACACACAGTTTGGAGTGTGATTTAGTACATTCAGTAAATGTGCTGCAAACCTATAAATTGTGTAGCTTGCCTCACATAATGACTTCAGTGAACCTTACTTTTCAAGGCCACATAGGTGAAATGTAATAAGTGTTGGGTTATATTTGGCAAAACTCCATTTATTTTATTAATGTTGTCTATGATATATTTATCTTTAAAAATAGCAGTACATTTTTCTCAATTAAATGATAAATATTCATAACCATATACATTAGCAGACAAGGTAATGCACATGGTAAAAAATCAAAAGTACAGTACATGGTAAAAAATCAAAAGTACAGTACATTTATGTATGTATAATTGCAAGTTTATGCATGTACATACGTATGCAACATCAAAACAGGTATTTTCCTTATGTAAATGTTTTTCTCACATATATAATTAACTAGTACTAAAGATTAAATTTTTTGAATAAATCTAAAGGTTTATTTTTTCTTTGGAGAACCGAAGAAGAGAAAATGAATATAAGGTCTGAGGAAGGAAAACATAGGTAACATTGGCTACAAGAGGTTTTTCTATGTTGGACTGGCTGAAATACTGATAAATTTACATATATGCATAGATACTGAGTAGGTCACAATAAGAGTTGAAATATCTTCAGAGCATTAATGAATCTGGGACAACTGGTCTAAACAAACTGTCGAATTTGAGGAATGATGGCATTGTGCTAAATGGTGAGGAAGGGAAGAGAAAGTGGACAGAAAGTAACAATTTAGGGTTTGCCAGGATATTTTTAATCAGCAACTTCAGGATGGGGAATATGTTTACCTAATCTTAAAAGATACAACATCGGAGAAGTAAATGAGATATTCCACTAAACTTCCATCCATTTTATCAGAACTAGCCAGGTGTGGCGGACATTTCAGTAAAGAGCTGAGGACCCACACCCAAAATTTTTTTCGAAGTTCAAGATTCATGATGTCATGCATACACCAGGAGGGTATGAAGAGATCTTTTCTTATATAATGAACCTTTCTGCAGAAAGCAGGTAGATTACTAACAGGTTTAAAATGGCTGAAAGAGCAGGGAACAGAGACAGGCTTGAGGAATATTTTGTTGATATTTTTGGAAGTAGAACCAGGTTGAGAGCCTGGACGTGGTCTGAACTGTAAGCACCAAAAGAGAAAGCACCAAGCTTTTCTTCTTAGCTAGCCGTTATGTAGGGGCCGAAGGGAAGCAGGAGCAGTAAGCCTTCAAGGCTGTCAGCCAACACCAAACAGTGAAGTCAGATTCTTTATTATACAAAGGGACTGTAATGTGCAGTCTACTGAGACCTTCTTTCAGATTCTACTATAAAATTCTGATTGCGGGAAATTTAGCCCAGAGTTAAGGGAGGTTTAAAGCATTCCTTCAAGTTTCTCATCTTGTTAGTTGAGGTGTATCAAATCCTCAAATATTTTCCTTTTTTCCAGTTGTAGGGTATAAAGTACTACCATTCAAGATCTATCCCTAGTGCCTTCAGAGTCCTGAGAGACAGAAATAAGCACAACTCTCAGTAAATAATACCTCAATAGGGAGTGTTTTAACAAAGAAACAAAGCATAAGATTTGTTTTTGCACTAAGATGGAACTCAGAGAATTGAGCAGCAGCCTGAAAGAAGGGGTACAAAGACAGGATAGGAAGAGTCAAAGGAAACGAAACTGTTTTATTTATGTCAGCATTTTGCTGAATGATATTTGTGTGTGTATATGTGTATGTTAGGAAACAAAACACAAGGAGAAGTTTTAGTTCACCATAAGGTATCACAGATAACTCAGTGTTAATTCTTCCAATTATTCTTGGCATGACTGGACTCATGCAGATACTGATTATTTCTCCAGCTATTCCTTTCTCAAAATCATTGAACTCAGAAAGATAGGAAAAATAAACTCGTTCAAAACATGATGCTATGGAGTTTCTGTTATTTTCTTTTAAGACACCATGTGCATGTATATTTGGTTTTGTATTCTTATTCATTTACAATCTTGATGTATTTAATTTCCAAAATAAATTATCTGATTCTATATACTTTTTTCTTTTAACTGCAAAAAGTTTAAACACAACATGATCAACAGTTCACCTGAAACCTATGTGTTCCGAACCAATGTCACCTCACTAAATTTAATCTCTGTCCATTTTATTTTTTAAATTTTATTTATAATAGAAAATTAAATTTAATGGGCTGACATTGATCAATAAGAGTACATAGATTTCAGATAAACATTTCTTAAAAAAAAGAATGTAAGTGTTTAGCATATAATCACTTTATATTTTGGGTATTTTCTGATTCCTAAATTATTTAAAATACTTTAAAAACTTTAATGTAAAACAACATACTGTTTCGATAATCATCATTTTGTATTATTATTTGAAGTCAGGTAATGTGATACCTCCAGATTCATTGTTTTTTCTCAGGATTGCTTTGGCTATTTGGAGTTTGTTATTGGTTCCATGCAAATCTGGTGATTTTTTTTTGTTCAATTTCTTTAAAAAGTTATATTGGGATTTTGATGGGGATTGTATTAAATTTGCATATTGCTTTGGGTACTATGGCCTAACTATGTTGATTTTTCTAATTCATAAATATAAACTGTCCTTTAATTTAATTGTATTTTTTCATTTCTTTTAATGATGATTGGTAGTTTTCAGTGTATAGGTTCCTTACATCTTTTAAATACTCTTTTTTTAAAAAATGTTAGAATACTCATTCTTTTTATTACTTCTTTTTTTATTTATTTTTATTTTAGAGAGGAGATACACAGAGAGAGAGAGAGAAGAGAGAGAGAGAGAGAGCGAGAGAAAGGAGAGAGGAGCAGGAAGCATCAACTCCCATATGTGCCTTTACCAGACCAGTGCAGGGTTTAGAACTGGCGACCTAAGTGTTCCCAGGTCGACGCTTTATCCACTGCGCCACCACAGGTCAGGCGGTTCCTCACATCTTTTGTTAAATTTTTTCCTAGGTATTTTTTATTGTTGTAGCAATTATAAATGGAATTTTTAAAGTTCATTTTCTGAAGTTTCATTGTTGGTGTATACGAAAGCAATATTTTTTGTATCCTGAAACTTTACTTCATTTGTATCTATCTAGAAAACTTGAAGACATTGCCATACACAAACACATTCACCCATGTTCATCACAGCATTATTCACAGTGGCCAAGACATGGAAACAACCAAAGTGTCCCTAGATAGAAGACTGGGTAAAGAAGATGTGATATGTTACATATATACAATGGAATACTATTTAACCATAAGAAATGATGACATATTGCCACTTATGACAACATGGATGAACCTTGAGAACAAAATACTAAGTGAAATAAGCAAATCAGAAAAAAGATAAGAACTGTATGATTCCACACATAGATGGGATATAAAAATAAGACTCATGGACATAGATGAAAATGAATTGGTTACGAAGAGGAGGAGGAAGGTGGCAGGGAGTAAAGAAAGACAAATATATGGTGAGGGAAAATTATTTGACTTTGAGTGATGGGTACCCAGCATAATCAACAGTTCAAATGCTATAGAAAATTTTACCTGAGGCCCTGGCTGGTTGGCTAAGTGGTAGAACATTGACCTGGTGTGTGGATGTCCCAAGTTCAATATCCAGTCAGGGCACATAGGAGAAATGACTATCTGCTTCTCCTCCCATACTTATTCCCCTTATTTATCTTCTTCTCTCTCTTTCTCTGTTTTACCTTCCTGCAGCCATGGCTGATAAGTTTCAGTGCATTGCCCTGGGCACTAAAGATGGCTCTGTGGAGCTTTTGGCACAGGAGCTAAAAGTACCTTGGTTGGGCAAAGCATTGGCCCCAGGATGTTTTTGCCTGGTGAACCCTGACTGGGGCACAAGCTGGAGTTTGTCTATCTCTCATCCTCTCACTTTAAAAAAAGAAAAAAAAAGAAAGAAAGAGAGAGAGAAAGAAAGAGAGTGAGGGAGAAAGAAAGAGAGAGAGGAAAGGAGAGAGAAAAAAAGAAAGAAATTTTACCTGAAATTTATGTATTCTTATTGTTCAATGTTATCTTATTAAATTTAATTTTCTGAATAAAAAAATAATAATAAAATGACAGTTTTCTAACAAACAATTTATCATAGCTTGCTTCTACTTAAAGTGATTTACCCAAGGTTGCAAGGCTACAAAGCAATAAAGTTGGTTTTTGCTATTTCAATCAGTTGTTATTCTACTTTTACTTTCAGAGTCATAGAAACTTAAAATATTTCCAAGTAAATTTAGCTTTTGTTGATTTGCAAACTGACTTGGAAGAAAAATATCTGAAATCTAACAACCACTTATTTTAAAACATCTAATTTCATCCCATTTAGTTTTCAAATACAGCAGGTTTTTCACTCAACATATTTTATCACACTGGTTTGCATATAAAATGATGTTTGTGTCTGCAAAGCAACCAAATGAAAACAAAACGACCAGGGATATGCCTTCATGATAATCAAGAACAATGGAAATTCTATTACTTTGAATTGCTCAGCAGCTTGGTTGTTGACTTTATTTATTTATAAGATTAGTTATTTGCATACCTGTAAATTGTTGCCAGAATTAAAATTAGAAAGATATTTCACATTTAAAATTTGTACACGATTGGAGCTCTTTCTAGACCCATACCCACCTTCATTTTTCAGGTTTTATTTCCATTGGTTTGTTAAAAGTTTTATAATTCATTTTTAAAGAAAATTATCTAACTAAAGGAACAACAGTCCTGTATCTTATCACTGACACCCTGATGATGACTGATACTTCGAAATAGGAAAGGAATAGTGATGGAATCGAACCCAATCTTAAATTCAAAGTGTGTAGAAATCATTAATGCTTAACAAACTAAAGGATATTTGAAATTTACTGTAGATTTTACAAAATGCATTTGAAAAATTAAATGCATGAAACAGAATTAACTTTAAAAACATCACTGACAGTGATAAGTAAGATGATTACACCTTAATAATATTAGTAATAATCAAGGAATAGTAAAATGAAAGTGTTTATTTTAGGATCTAGTTTCATTAAACATTTAACACCTCCTAAAAAATAATAACAATTCTTATTAAGGGGCAATTTTATCACATATATATTCTTATCTATTTTAAGCTTGGATTATTAAAAACAAAATTATTTTACTTTTTAAAAATTTGATGAATTATTTTAACTTTGCATATATTTATTTTGAGTTTAATTGACCTTTATGCCACAATAAAATGTTGACTGTCATATGAGATACATGACTATGTCATTAACAAGCAAGCATATTTGGACCAATATTATAAGCATTATAGAAGTCAAAGAGAAAAAATAGTGGCATTGTAACTACTTTTACTGACTATTCTGTTTGATTAAATAATCAAGTGAGAATATGTATCATTTTTTTTTCTATTTTTTAACTGAATTTATTGGGGTGATATTTAATACAATTATATAGTTTCAAGTGTACAATTTTGTATGACATCATCTGTATACAGTATTGTATTGTGTGTTCAACACCACAGTCAAGTCTTCTGCTATCACCATTTATCCCATCCCTTATTCTTTTACCTCCCTTGAAGAACTTTCTGGTAATCACCATGCTGATAAGGCTTTTGTTGTTGTTGTTGTTGTTTGCTGTATTCCTATACCTTTTTTACCCAACCCCCTACCCTCCCTCTCTTCTGACAGACATCAGTCTATTCTTTGTATCTATGAGTCTGTTTCTATTTTGTTTGTTAGTTTATTTTGTTTATTAGATTCCACACATGAGTGAAATCATATTGTATTTGCTTTCTTTGACTGTCTCATTTCACTTAGCATAATAATCTCCAGGTCTATCTATGCTGTTGCAAAGGTAAGATTTCTTTAACTTTATAGCCAAGTATATTTCATTGTGTAAATGTACCACGGCTTTTTTATCTACTCATCTACTTTGGTTACTTGGGCTGCTTCCAAATTTTAGCTATTGTATATAATGCTCCAGTGAACAAAGGAGTACATATATTCTTTTGAAATAGTGTTATGGGTTTCTTTGGATATATTCCCAGAAGTGGAATTACTGGGTCATAAGACAGTTTCATTTTAAATTTTTTGAAGTAACTCTAGCCTGTTTTGTACAGTGGCTGCAATAATCTGTATTGCCACCAACACTGCATGAGGGTACCCTATATTTAACATTTGCATCAATATTTGTTGTTTGTTGAATTATTGTTCATAACCATTCAGACAGGTAAAAGGTGAGATCTCATTGTGGTTTTAATTTGCATTTCTCTGAAGATTAATGATATTGAGCATCTTTTCATAAGTCTTTTGGCCATCTGTATGTCTTCTTTAGAGAAATGTCTTTTCAGGTTCTTTGTCCATTTTTTTTTAAGTGGATTGTTTGTTTTTTGGTGTTGAGTTATACAATGTGTCCATAAAGCCATGGTGCACTTTTGACCTGTGACCAGTCAAAAGTGCATCATGACTTTACGGACAGAATGTATAAATTCTTCATTCATTTTGGATATTAATACCTTTTAAGATCTATCATTGGCAAATATATCCTCCCACGTAATGGGTTGTATTTTCCTTTTGTTGATGGTTTCTTTGTTGGGCAAAAACTTTTTAGGTTGATTTAATCCCATTTGTTTATTTTTTCATTTGTTTTCCATGAATAAGGAGGTTTATCAGAAAAAATATTGCTCCAATAGATGTCTGAGACTTGACTACCTATGTTTTTTCCTAGGACTTTTATGGTATTAAGTCTTTTATTTGAGTCTATAATCCATTTTGAGTTATTCTTATGTATGGTATAAGAAGTTGGTCTAGTTTTATATTTTTTTGCTTATATCTGTCCAATTTTACCAACATCATTTATTGAATAGACTTATCTTTAGCCCATTGTATATTCTTGCTTCCTTTGTCAAATATTAATTGACCATAAAGGCATGGCTTATTTCTGGGCTATTTTGTTCCTTTGATCTATATGTCAGTTTTTATGACAATACAACACTGTTTTGAAATTCTTAAGAGTCTCAGCTTGGACATCAAAAACCTAGGATTATAGTTCATTTTTGCTATTTACTGTAACATTAGTAATTTTTTAAAAATAGTAATTCTGGGTCTCCTTACCTATAAAGTTGTGGTAATAATAACAGCAGCAACATTTACTCTAGAAGAAGCCCAAGAGGATACAATGTAAATGAAACATTAACACAATGCCTTATTAATCCTTGTTGAATCCCAGTGTAATTTCAGTAAACAGTAGCTCTATTGTTGTCATTACCTGAAATGAAATAGAGAACAATTAGGAGTTTAATTTTGATGAGTACAGTAATTACTAGATAATGTTACCTAATGTGACAATGGAATTTGAACAAGAGCTTGACAAATGCCTAGGGAGATAATGAAAATATTGTTCCCAGGATGGAAATAATAAGTAGGGAGAACATGAATTTTTTTTTTTTTTTTTATCACAGAGATCAGCCTACATGGAGTAGACTGAAAACTCTGTATTTTGGATAGAAAAATATAGTTTAAATAGGGACCTTGAAAACTAATGAAAAATCTTAATAGTATTTACCACGTGACTTTCCATCTGTGCACTAATCTGGTGACAGGAGGAGTGGGATGTAAAACAGAAAGGAACAGTCTTTAAGACATTCAGTGTGACAGGAATCCTTAAGATAATAGTTATTAGAATAGTAAGGAATGTCAATCTTATATATAACTTTCTGCCCCAAAGAGAGAAAATATTATTTCATTGACATTGAGGAAAGAAACATCAGGGCCCATGAAGTGGCCCTTTAACAGCTATAATTGTTGTTATAGTAAGACTAACTGGGCAACAGATTGCCCAATGAAAAGAAAGTGAGAACAGGGTAAAGGCATGAAGAAGAATTTAAGCCACAAGAAAAAGGTGCTTTGTGGTAATGCAAGATGACGGCCTATAATAAGTGTAAGAGTTGCTCAGGCATGATTTTGGCACTACTAAGTTTATTTCTAGCAGGGCCCATGTTGCTGAGATGGTCTGTTGACATGTGGAATAGCTGTAAATATGTTCTTATTATTATTCTATTGTTATTCTTCCTGTGGGGTCCCTCTCGGGAAAGTGGCTGGTCTCAGTACCTCAGCTCCCTCCTGTTCACTGTGAGTATGCTGCTCACGGTCTCTGGAGACCACGCTGCTCTCCCAGTCAGTCGGATCTCTCTAATCTCAGTGAATGATGGATTCTTCTCTTTTTAAAGTGGAAAATAATCCTTTAAGATATTTTATATCCTCTCCTTCTTAGTTTTTTATTCCACTCGGCTTGGTTTAATAGACACATTCCATCCACATGGAATCTATTTTCTCTTTACTCTTTGAAAAATGAGGAAAGTAGCCTACAATAAGGCATAGGTCACGAAGATCAATTGAGGGAAAGAGACAGGCCACACTGCTGCATTATTTAGGCTTGACTCATCTTAAGTTGGTTACATTTATCACAGGCAACTAAAATTTTGTTGGGGAAAGAGATTTTTCATAGGAAAATCAAACTTAAACTTCTGCCAACATTATTACTACTTAATGTTTTTTTTTCTTAGTTCTCTATTCAACGTAAGGACCATTTCTTATATTTATGTTGAAATTTAGAATTGTAGATATATTGGCAAGTATAATAAAAAGAGAATTATTTCTTCCATATAAGAAATAATTGTTCCAGAAAATTTTCCCTTTTCCCTATTGGATATCATATTTTGATGGGAACTTTTATGCTCATGGTCAGTAGCTACTTTACAAATATGCCATACCCCACTGCTAACAAGCTTGTTACACAATATTTTAAACAGACACCTAGATATTGAGTGGTTCATGATTCTGAGCCTAACTTTAGATCCTGGCAAGTAGAGCAATAAAAATGATAATGCATTTTCTGTCCTCTTCACATAAAAAAAAAATTGGTAACTTTATGGCTGTATTTAATCAAGGTCTAATGGTGATGAGAAGTGAGCGTCTACTTTAAGTCTTTACACAAAGAGAGTATAATGAGGGTTTCACAGAGGCCAGCAAAAATAGGGGATGGTGAGGAAATAATGGTTTACCAACAATAGTAGCCATTAATGTCAGAAACCAGCTGACATTGAATCTGGGAAATGGCGCCAGAGGGGCTGGGTCCTCAGTCTACACTGCAAAGAGCCTGACATAAGGGAGTGCAACTAAGGGAAAAGCTGGCCCAGGGCCAGCACAGCAGCTTCGCTTCGGGAATTATTCAAGGAAGAAGAGCTTCAAAATGGCAATGCATGCCATTGATGTGAAAACTACAATATTCCCAAGTGAAGTAGATTTAAAAATAATTGCTTTTCATAAAGTTTTAGAACTAGGCAATAGCAGAAAAGGATTATTAATTTTGTTTATTATAAGATTCCTACTCGCGGGCTCACTCTCTATCTTCCTATCTGGATCCATATACACATATTCAGTCTTCTTTTTTCTTTCTAGTTTTTAATGTGCAATCATTTTCTTCTTTGCCTTTCTCTTTTTATTACCTTGACTCTGAATATCCAAGTTAAGCTTTTATGTAATTATGACAGCATTTTGGATTTTCTGTTCATCTTTATAGAAATGATTACAGCCTAATGAATATGATTAAGTCACTGGATTAGAAAGTCAGATTTTACCTGACCATGCAGTAGCGCAGTGTATAGAGCGTCGGACTGGGATGCAGAGGACCCAGGTCCAAGAACCTGAGGTCGCCAGTTTGAGCACGGACCCATCTGGCTTGAACAAAAGCTCGCCAGCTTAGACCCAAGGTCGCTGACTCGAGCAAGGTGTTACTCAGTCGGCTGAAGGCCCGCGGTTAAGGCACATGTGAGAAAGCAGTCAATGAACAATGAATGTGTCAAACAAAAAACTAATAATTAATGCTTCTAATCTCTCTCTGCCCCTTTAAAAAAAAAAAAAAAAGAACGAAACTCAGATTTTTTTTTTTTTTTTGTAAATCAACATGACAAAATGTCTTAAAACTAAATAAAATGACCCCAAACAGGATTAATGAAACTCGGAGCTTGGCATACTGTTTTATAATCTGTGAAGGTTACTGATTATAGCAATATTTTAAAATTTTTCCAAAGGTGATGATAAGCTTCATTTCCTCCTATATTATACTCTATTCTGCTACCCTACTCTTTTGTGCTAACACAGAGAAATAATAGTTCAAAGATAAGACAAAGTGACAGTCCAGCAAACATATTTCACTATCCTAAATCCCACAATTTCAATAAATAAGTAGATTTGAGTAAATCCCAAAACACATTTTTTCACCAAAATTTGGGCACAGTAGTTTTAAAAGGTATAGAACTATGCTTTTGGGCTAACTAGACCTGGGAAAGAATGGGCCTTACAAGCTCGCAAGTACTATAAGGAATGCAAAGGTCCCTTGAAGTGATAATCCATGGGACTCTACAATAGCCAAAAGCAAGGTCTTTTTTAGGATTCTAAATGCTGTATCAATACTACTTATTGAAAGAGGCAATTATTTTTAATATATTGAAAATGCCAATTTAATTTCCATCTACCAGTGCTTACTGCAAGTAGTAATGGTTATCAGCAATTAGCGTGTAATCTCCAAAGTAGCAATCCCCTATCAATTAAACTCATTACCATTAAATATTCACTTCTTACACAATCATTATTAAAAATTATGAGGGAACAGTCAGCTAGCTTATTTAAATTACCTCCCCCAAAACTGCATACTTACAGTACTTGAATTTTTGCCAAAGGCAAATAGCCATTTGAATTAATGATTTTTTCAAGACCATCTTAGAAAAATATGCCATGACTGTGTAGTTTAATTAAAACAACAACAAAAACAACAGGAAACCACTCTATTATGCTATATATAGTTGAATAAAAATATGTAGTGACAATAACTAAACTAAAATGTAATGTATGATTTCCATGTATTAATTACCTAATGGAGATAGAAATCATGAAACTATTAATTCAATTAGATCATGTCAATACTTATTTGCACATACTTAATACTTATTTATCTTTATTTTATATCTTAACAGAGAAAACATTCAGCAATGCCTGTTATATAATAACAGTTCTCTGTTCCTTTTACATGATTACCATGCAGTCATATACACTAGAAGAACCCTTGAAAAGTTAAACGATAAACTACATGAAATAGAGATATATCATTAAATTATATGTTATATGGGTTTACCTTCTATTTATGTCTTGAATTCAAACAATAGATGAACATAGTTAAGAAGAGTTAGAATTATAAAACATAGAAACAAAAGAAAGGGAGTGGTGAAGGAGAAAGCAGGAAGGAGGGAGAGAAAGAAAAAGGGAATGAGAAATTTGTCATCCCACTTCTTCTGAAACCTTCCCCCTAACCCACTCCCTAGAGCAGTGATGGGCAATCTTTTGAGCTTGGTGTGTCAAATTCGCCAAAAAACCGAGCATAATTCAGGTGGGGTGTCACTTCAAGAAAAACAGCCTAACCGGAAGTCCCAGAACTAGACACTCTGTGCCGGAGTTTTGTTGTTTTGGCCTACAGACCTCTGGCACAGAGTGTCTACACTACAGCAAATGTTTTATCCTCGGCTACTGCACCTGGCCGTGCCGGTGCCCAGGATGAAACGTCCTTCTTGGCATGCGGCCCCATACTTCTCTGGTATGCGGCTGCGTGTCATTGAAAATGGCTACATATGTCAGTGCTGACACGCGTGTCATAGATTCGCCATCACGGCCTTAGAGAAACCTCTCAAAATTATTTTAATTGTATTACTTGTCATTTCTCTTGGCTCCCAAATACTATATACTCCTATTTTATGAATGTTGAATTGATATCTTCTTAAGTAGATGACTGGGCTTCTACAGTGTGTCCTTAAAGTCATGGTTCACTTCTGGCCGGTCAAAAGTCAAAAGTGCACCATGACTATAAACGGACACACTCTATATACACAACGAGCAATAGATACATTCCATCCTGCACTTCCTGTCTTCCCATTTCATTTATTTCTCAATTTTAAATAAATCAGTGTTTAGTACTTTTTGTTTTTATGACCATGTAGACATTGTTCACAGATCAGCCATGTGATATAATCTATTCCCAAATTTCTTGTGTGACTCTTCAGTTGCTTTGTGTCTTAATGTGTTTAGTTTTTAAGATGTCTGTCATGAATTCTTTCCCAAACTCTTCAACCCTACTTTGAAATCTCCAAATGTGTACAGACATATTAAAAGATATCTCAAGTCCATTGTTTTTTTTCTGGAGACATGCTTTTGGCGTATGACACCTTTTTACTCTCTTTGCCTTTATTATTTCCTTTTTATAGACAGCCTAATAACGTCTTTTGCTTCTTTGTTATGTCTCTTGTTTACTTCTACATTTTAAGGAAAATATTCTCCGGTAAATTCGGAAAAGTGGTGGGTAGGAGGTAAAAGTGTTGAGGCATTACATATTTTAAAATGTCTTTATTGGCCATACACTTGGGTGGTATTTGCTTAGGAATAAAATTTTAGGTCACGTGTAATTTACCTTCTGAATATTATAATGCTTTTTATTTACAGTGTTACTATTGAAAGTTTCAGTACCATTATAATTACTGATTCTTGAATAACCTATTTTGCAACTCCTTATTCCAGACGACTTTCTTTAGAATTTTTTTTGGATATGATGATGTGCATTTGTATGAATCATTTTTCACTATTTTCTCTCACTTCTCAAGGGGTGTTTTCCATTTAGATTTCCATATCCTTTAGCTTGGGAACATGTTCTTAAATATTTATTTGATTAAATCATTCCCCTCATTTCCTCTGTTCCCATTCTCTGACATTCCTTTGGACCAACCTCAAAGCTTTTTTTTCTTTCTCTTATAATCCTTCTCTGTTTGTTTACTTCCATTTCTAAAATATGCCTCAACTTTGCCTCTCAGGATTTTACCTATTTTTTGTTTCTGCTATCATATCTTTAATTTCTAGGAGCTGATTTTTGAACTCTGATTTATTCTTTCTTAAATATACTATGTCTTGGGCCTGACCTGTGGTGGCGCAGTGGATAAAGCGTCGACCTGGGAACACTGAGGTCGCCAGTTCAAAACCCTGCACTGGTCTGGTCAGGGCACATGTGGGAGTTGATGCTTCTAGCTCCTCACAGCTTTCTCTCTCTCTCTCTCTCTGTGTGTCTCCTCTCTAAAATAAATAAATAAAAAGAAATTTTAAAAAAAGTCTTTAAATATACTATGTCTTTTAATAGATGTAGAATTTTTCCTATGATAATACTTACAACTATGTTTTTTCTCTGTTATTTTTTAATGTAATTTCTGTTTTATATGTATTTTTTAAATTTGTTTGTTAGCTTTGTTTCATTCATTTTATGTCTTGTCCTCAAATATCTACTGAACTTATTTTGACTTAGATATTTAAAAATAAATTACCAAAAATATAATTAGAATTCGTGCACAGTCATAAGGTAAGTTTTACTTATATGTTTGTTCTGTGTGTTTCTTTTCTTTCCTGAGATAGGATATTTTCTCTCCCTCTCTCTCTCTCTCTCTCTATCTATCTCTCTCTCTCTGTCTCTCTCTCTCTCTCTCTCTCTCTCTCTCTCTCTCTATATATATATATATATATATATGAAATAGAAATAAATATATTGCTACCCTACTTTTGTGTGTTCCCAACAGAGTGAAGTAATAGTTCCATATGGTTATATATAAATATAGTTGTGGTCTATCAAGTTTCAAAATACCAAGTATTATTTCCCATATAAAACGTTCACTTACATATATATACCTCAATATGAAATTATTTTCTTTTTCTTTTTTATTATCTCTATGTAATTCTTTTTGTCCAGAAAATCTAATTTGCTTTTTCATAAAATTAACAGTATTTGCTCCTATTCTTAAGATGTCGATATAATAAGAGCACCAGACAATGTAATAACATAAACTGGGGAATCTGTAACAACTCTGTCAGTAACTAGAATATTGTTACAATTTTAACTCAGAGTATTTTCTTGAGCTGTCTGAACTTTTAAATATATTCAGAAAATACGCTAGCCATGGAAAATAATGCATATGAAATGTCCTGTCTATTAAAAATCAGTTGCTTAGTTAAGAAGCTGCTTTGAAGACTGATTTGACATTTGACTTGAGTCTTTTGGTTATTAACACAAATAAATTTTCTCATTTCCTTGTGATTTGAAATAGTTTTTAGTGTTTTTTGCTAGATGCATTTCAAGGAGAACGTGGCTTTGTGTTAGATTAGTAGTGGCAAGCCTTCTTCCTGACCATTGTATGTAATTAGTTTTACTGATTCAAAGAGAGAAAGTGAAAGAGAAATCAATGGACACATTATTTTTCTTTAATGTTTTTTTTCTTAGAAACTATAAAGGAATGATTCATCCTTTTGTGTTGTTGTTAAGATAAAAGAATATAAATACACTGCTCATAAAAATTAGGGGATCAAGGAATGTGCAGATACTCCAGTAATTTCAGCCTCTTGTATAGTACCTTTCACCCATGAAATAAATTTGGTTTTGCATCTCATTTGCATAATCAACAACTTTCTTTGACTTGTCTTTTTTTTTTTCTGATTTTTTTTCTTTGTATTTTCCTGAAATGACAAGTGGGGAGGCTGAGAGACAGACTCCCACATGAGCCCAACAGGGATCCACCTGGCATGCCCACTACTAGAGGGCAAGACTCTGCCCATCTGTGGCATTGCTCCGTTGTGACCACAGCTATTCTGGTGCCTGAGGCGGAGGTCATGGAGCCATCCTCAGTGCCCTGGCCAACTTTGTTCCAATAGAGCCTTGCCTGTGGGAGGGGAAGAGAGAGATAGAGGGAAGGGAAAGGGAGGAGGGTGGAGAAGCTGACGAGTGCTTCTCCTTGTGCCCTGTACGGGAATCGAACCTGGGACATCTACAAGCCTTGCCGACACTCTACCACTGAGCGAACCAGCCAGGGCTCTGATGTTCTTGTTTAATAAAAAAAAATCTAATGCTTCTTTTTTATCACTTCATATTCATTTTGAAATATCCCATAATTTTTGTGAGTAGTATATTTATCCCCATGCATAAAACAAAACCAAAAGAGAGGTTTCATTTTAACACCATTGAAAGTGAAGATTAAAAATCAAAAGATGAAAATGTGACAGTAGGTGAAGGAAAGTGAAGATAGTATGAACTCTAACAATAGATATGGAGCAGATTCTAGGATCTAAAAAATTGATTAGAGGTCTCATAATGGTATAATTCCCTTGGGTTGTAGATTTGGGAATGATATCTTCAATGATCCACTGTCCTTTAAATTTTTGTTAATATTATTCAAAATATTTAGTATTTCTCTGAGTCAAATAACATACAGCATGTAGTGAAGATTTTTTTGTGGGTGGGGGGAGAACAGCTGAAACCCATGCTTGATGTCCTAAGAGCATAAGGACTCCTACCTATTACTTCTTACCTGAAGTAATGTAGTTCTAATCTCCAGCTGTGAAACCAAAGAATTCTTTTGAGCCAAGTAGATGGGAAATGAGTGTAGTGCTTTAGATTTTGGGCAAATTGTACATTTTTAAAGTGTTTATCTCAATAAAAACAGTGTAAGGATACATTCAAAGGGCATACCACATGTTAGCTTGGAAAAAGGAGACATCTTAGAAGAAAGAAACATCAAACTGATAATTTTAATAACTTTTTTTTTACATGTATCTTTATGATTCCATCTGATAGCATGGTGAAAATACATATCGACTGGAAAACCTGATATTTTCAGGGCAAAGAAATAATTTTTTCTCTTAAACTGTTTTAGAGGTATTATGTATCATTTAACACTGACTTACATATGATCTACTCCATTCACTATTTAGAAATTCATTCTAGGATAATTGAATGATATATTTTATTGCATATCATTAGCACTGCTATTAAGAAGAAAAGTAAAGCAAGCTTGTCTGAAAATTATACACTAAATGTTTGCAGAAATTGCTCTAGACTTTAGTCTAGAACACATGGGAAAAGGTGTATTTCAGACTAATTGCAGTGATGATTTACTGTGTGGATTTGATATCCTGTCCACGGCTGGGTCCCACCTTGTACCCAGAGCTGCCAGAATGGGCTCTGGATACCTGTGTTCCCGAACTGGAATCAGTTAGTTGGAAAATCATTGTACTACTTGTTCTTTTTAAACACTTCTTAACTGTGTGCATAGCTCAGATTTTATTCAATGTTTAATATTAGAAATGCTTTTGGTCTCTATTTAGAAGTTTGGTGATATTTTTGTGACCAGAAATATGCCATAGAAATTTAACTTTTGTTTATATCAATTAGCCTTGTGTACAGTTAGTCAAAAATAAATATTGACATGGTTTTTTTACAAATTGTATGACTTCATTACTTTTTAAATTTTTGTAAAAAAGCATTTAAAAAGTATTTCTAGTCTTATTTTATGGAATTGAAAACATCACAAATCACAGTTTTAGAAAATTGCCTTAGGCTACACCACTACTCAATAGCAAAGTCAGAATTGAAGTTTTGTACTTCCCAATTCTGTTTCCTAAAGATTAAATTACACATGACTTATACCATCCTTGACTTTAGATAAATTTATGTGCAATTAGATTTTATAAATTTTCCTGAATTTATAAAGTCAAATTAACATGTCATATGGTTATCTTTCTTAGCCCAAGAATGGAAATACCGAATCTGAGAGTATGTACTTCTGGGTGGGATGAGATAAAACATTTGAAATGGAAAGGTCTAAAAATTTCTGAAATATAAAAGATAAAGGTATTTTGAAATCAGGAATGAGGTTCCTATGTATTTTCAATGGAATTTATTATGATTTTGTAAAATGTTCAGAAAATTTGAAATGTACTGTATGGTTATTTTTTAAAACTTGGATCTCTAAATGGTTTGGCTTAGTTCTTTGTACACCTTGAAAAAACAGTAGTAGCTATACATATCTTCTCTTTTTTAGAACCAAGAGCCTAGAACAGGTACACTGGAAATTTTCCCTGACAGGTGTGCTAAATGCAAGTTCCAAGTTTCATATACTTCTGAGGATCACAGTGAAGAATTTAGAGAGTGTTATTAGTGTCTCCTATCTTCCATCTGATTGTGTGCTAAAATTAACTAACTAACTGATCCTTTAGCCTCTATAAGAGATATCAAAATCCTACCTCCTGGTCTCTAAAGAATTGTGTTCTATAAATGTTAAGTTTCCTTTAATCTCTTAATAATAATAATAACTGGGTTAATCTAGCTACCATAATTGTGAAAATGCAGAGCTGCTTGCTAAGACTGAACTTAATATTGTCACGTGTCACCTGGGAGCAACTTTTTTGATCATGTTGCCACTGTATAAATAAGCCCCACTACCAAGGATAAAATAAATATTATTCTGATATAGTTCATTATGAGTCCTGAAAAAGTGGAAAAAAATGTTTTATATATGACTCTATGCATTTACAGCGAAGTCATTTACCAGGCATACTATGTTATTAGGAGAGCAAAGATAATAGGAGAAGTTTTTCATTGCTCTTACCTATCATTTTAAATAGAAAATTTTAATAGAGTAAGTTTTATTTTTTATTTCTTTTTAAAACATCCAACATAAGAAAATAAAACATGGCCTGACCTGTGGTGACGCAGTGGATAAAGTGTCGACCTGGGAACACTGAGGTCACCAGTTCGAAACCCTGCACTGGTCCGGTCAAGGCACAAGGCACATATGGGAGTTGATGCTTCCAGCTCCTCCTCTCTCTCTCTCTCTCTCTCTCTCTCTCTCTCTCTCTCTCTCTGTGTGTGTGTGTGTGTGTGTATGTCTCCGATCTAAAATGAATAAAATAAAAATAAATTTAAAAAATTTTTAAAAAGAAAATAAAATACTGAAAACTTGTATTATAAACCTATTTGTGAGCCATAAAACTACATAAAATCAAACTTATGGTTATTAACTACTTTTGCTTCTAATATTATTCTCTAAGGGTGACAAAAATGACTGGAATTTACAAGCATTTCCAGTAAACAACAAGGGATTATATTTTTAAAAAATAACTTTATCTATTTGCTTGTTAAAATTAGGGCAACTAGTGGCCCTCAGAAGCACATGCTATCTTTAGATTTGCTCTTACTGACTGTGTGTGTGACTTGAGAGGTCTGTTCCAGGTTTTCTCAAAAGTAGAATGGGGGTACTAGACTTAATGATATCCAAACACTCTTTCAATCCCAACATTCTATGGTCCTGTGACATTTCTACCCTATTACAGAAGAAATACAATTTAAAGGTGCAAATGCTGTAATAACATTTTTTCTTGCATTAGTTCAATAAAAGTCCAGTAAAAGCCAACTGACAAGTTGGGGCAGCTTTCAGAACATAAAGGAGAAAGGCTGACAGCTTTTGTGAACCTTTCTGCTCTGAACTGAAATCATGGAGAGAACCCTTGCTCTCTGGTCCCAAATGTAATAATATTGTTATGTCTAAAATCATCTAAATGTCTACAAGGCTGTCGATTAAAAATGAGAATCATTGAGCCATATTTACTGTTATAAAGTGAAAGGTAGTTTTAAAAGTGTGGCATGAAATACTCCAAATAATGATCTGTCTTAGACAATCTTACCAAAATTTCAAATGATAATAGCTGCAGTCACTTCCGGTAATTCATTTATTTTTTTTCTGCATTTAACTTCATCTTAAAAATTCCCCTTCATTTGTAATGCTTCATAAAATGCTAAATTTATAATTCTGAAGGGACTATCAACTGATACTGTAGATGAAATTATTTAGAAACCATTTCGTGTGCTGCACAAGTCCTTTGAAAATGGTTTGATAACCACTATAATGGTTATCATTCATCTTTTGAAATCTGTAATACCTGGGAGTTCTCTGTGACCTTTAGAAAAGCACAGCCACAAAAAATGTTACTTCTAGTTTCCTAATAATTTTGGGAAGAAATATTACCAGACTGTGATAAAATAGTTTTGCTTCCTTAGGCCAAATTCCTGTTACTGCATGAGATAGGCAAATGCAATTATTCTACAGAAAGCTCAGTTGCAGTATCTTAAAGAAATGACCCTTAGGAATTAGTTTGCATAATGTCTTATTCAATGCTTTATAGGCAGGCCTCATTTAATATGGCTGATATGTTGCCCTATAGACTCTGCTAAACAGCCATAGTATGGAAGGAGTCACTGCATTGTCAGCAAGCCCAATCAGTGGCTGTAAATCTCCATCATTGAATTTTTCCTTATATTGGCCAAATACCTATTTATTTGTAAATTACTCAAACTGTGCCTTCTAAAGTCAAAGTAAATATATTCGTGTATTCTATTGGAGATTCTATGTTTTCTTGCACATAATAAAAAGAATAAGAAAGATCAAATGTCCAAATATGGAATCCAGTGTCTCAAAGATGTTAAACATAAAGACTCTGCCTTTTCTTCGTAGCAGCTAATGTAGCCTTAAGCAACAGCCTTTACTTCATTATTCCATGTAGAGGGAGAAAAAAGAAATAACTTATATCTAAAAAGCTTTGTATGATATTCTACGTTATTTTCTGTAAAGTCCTGCCACGTAATTTTTGCTTATATTTCATTGGCTTTAGCTAACATCGTGTTTGAGGAAAATAATTTTTATACCTTGGCACATTGCTATTCCCAATGAAATTGAGATTCTGTTAATAAGGAGGTGGGGGGAAAATGATGTCGCATCAAACATTCTCTTCCACATTAACCTGTAAGTATTTTAAGACAGCCACAAGATCCCAAGTTTTCTCTTTGCCAAGATGAAAGCTATTTCAGCTACCTTGAACATTGTGTTTGGCATCCCTTATTAAGAGCATCATCATCTTCACAAGATGAAGTGCCTTCTTAAAATAATGCATTTAGGCCTGACCTGTGGTGGCGCAGTGGATAAAGCTTCGACCTGGGAACACTGAGGTTGCCAGTTCAAAACCCTGCACTGGTCTGGTCAAGGCACATATGGGAGTTGATGCTTCCAGCTCCTCCCCCCTTTCTTCCCCCTCCCCCACTCTGTGTCTCCTCTCTAAAATGAATAAATAAAATTAAATTAAATAAAAACAAAGAAAAAACTTAAAAAAAAATAATGCATTTAGGACTGGACATAATATTATACTTGTGGTCAGACAGTGGCAATACTAACCTTTGTCATTCCATTACTGAATTTCTATTCAGGCAACCTCACATTGAGAAATCTTTTTGCTAACTACTTGGTTCATATAGAACATGCAACCAACCAATGCCTTCTGAAACATTACACATGTAATAAACCAAAGCTAGGATTACTCTATCTCATATTTATTTTTGAATAAAATTTATTTTCTAATCTAATTTATATATGACAAAATGCATACATTTAAAATATAAAATTTGTTGAGCTTTGGCAAATGTAAACAATTGTGTAACCACCACCACAAACAAGACAAAACATTTTATTACTCCGAAGGCACTCTCATGTTCCTTTCTGATTAGTCCCACCACCACTTCTTGCGAGAAACTGCTGATCAAATTTCCAATAAACAGGTTTATTTTGTCTAGTCTAGAACTTCATATAAATGGAATCATATAGTATATTTTTTTAGTGCCTGACCTCTTTTGCACAGTGAAATTTAAAATTCATTTGTATTGATGTGGAGAGTGTTAAATTGTATTTAATTCTTGCTGAGTATATACATATACCATAACTTGCTTATTCATTGTCTTTATGATTAACATTTTTATCATTTCCAGTTTGGGCTATTATGAATTAACCTGGTACATGTACAAAACTTTCTGTAAACACAGGTTTTCATTTATCTTAGCAAATATTTGTGTGTGAGATTACTTGGTTGGTTATATAGTAAGGGTGTTTATAAAAAAATGTCAACATGCTTTTCAAAGTAGTTCTACAATGTTATACTCCCACTAAGAATATCTGAATGTACTCTTGCTCCATATGGTTAAAATATGTATTGCCAGCCTTTATTCATCTTAAAATTCATTTATATGTCTCTTGTTGTAATTTTAATTTTCAATTCCCTGATAATCAGTAATTTTAAAAATCTGATGTACTTGTTATCACAATAAATGTAAGTTAAAAATTGTTCTGATTGTTTTCCTTGTGGATATCAAGTTAGCCAACAGTATTTGGTGAAAGATTTTCTTTTCTCTACTCATTCACCTTGACAACATTGTTATAAACTAATTGATTATATAAAGTTGAGTCTCTTAACTGGACTTCATTCCGTTGTAGTGACCTACTTGTCTATTCTTACAGTAATATAACTCTATTGATTACATTGGTCTTGTAGTAAGTCTTGAAATAAAAAAATCTCAATACTCCAATTTTTTTTCTCTTTTAAAATTATATTCAATTTTTAAAACACTTTGAAATTCAGTATAAATCTTAAAATAAATTTGCCAGAGGCAATTAAAATTGTGGTCAGGATTGCGTTAAATGTATAAAGCAATTTGGGGAGATGTGAAATTTTAACAATGTTGTATCTGCCAACTCATCAACCTGACAGATCTCTTTATTTATACGTTCTTTAAGTTTTTCAGCACCACAAATTTAAACCTCTATTATTATATGTGCACCCATTGAGGGCTGTTATATCATCTTGATAAATTGACCTCTTTATCATTATAAAATATTCTTTTTAAATATACCTGTTAATATTTCTTGTGCTGAAGCTTCCTTTGTCTAATATCAGCATAGCCATCCAGATTTTTCCACGCTTTTATTTTAACCAGTCTGTCTTTATATTGAAGTGTGTTTCAGATACTTTATAATGGATTCTACTTCCTTACCTTCCTCACTTTTATTTTTAACTTACATATTGATGTGTTTGGTGTACAATTACCACATTCCCATATTCTGTTTTTCCCATTTGCTTTCTATTCTTTCCCCCCTCTTTTATATTATTTATTATTTTAGTATTCATTTTTATCTCTTTTTAAAACTTATTATATATTTGTTCTCTCCCGTACCCCAGTGGTTACTTTATGGTTTATATTATCCATTTTTAACTGAATTAAGTCATCATTCAAGTAAAATTGAGCTACTTCATATGCAATGTAAGAACTTTACAATAATGTACTTTCATTTTCCCCTCCCATCCTTAGTGCTATTAGAAAATATTTAATTCTGCTATTCCTATAGACCAGGCAATGTGTTCTTATTCTTATTTTTTAGACATCTATCTTTTAAAAATATTGGAAAGAAAAATATATTATATATATATATATATATATATATATATATATATATATATATAAATATATTATATATATATATATATATCTCCACATATTTATTAATTCTAGTTTTTCTCTCTTTTGTTTGTTTATTTGGTTGGTTTGTTTTTGTGGATCTCAGTTTCAACCTGATAACTATTTTCTTCAGTATAAGATTATGTTTTAACATTCCTTATAAGCATAAGTCTACTGGTAAATAAGTAATTCATTCTCTCTCTCTGTTCTTTTCTTTTTTTGTTTCTTGCTTTATTTTTTTTATTGTAAAGGGTGTTTTTATTATAGAATGCTTTATTCCCTCATTGTCATTCATCTTTTTAATGGTACAGTTCTGTAAACTTGTGGTTCACATTGCTTATGATGTCATTCTTATATTTGCTTTCCTGTACATGTAATATTTACTTATTTTTCCTCAAAGAGTTTTTATTTACCATTGGTTTTAAACAATTTGATTATAATATACCTAAGTATAGTGATTTTGTGTTTATCCTATTTGATGTAAAGTTTTTGGATTTGTAGACTGTTATTGCTCATCAAAGCTGATCATTTTTCTACCCTTTTTTCTACCTTTTTAAAATTTAAATATTTTCTCCATTTCCATCAAAAAACTGATACTCTAATTTACATATATTAGATAGCTTGATATTACTTCACAGGTTACTGAGTCTTTGTTTATGCCCGGCTATAGTTTCAATTGTTCCTATTACTATGATTTTCAATTCACTCATCTTTCTTTTGCCATTTCTAACATACTGTTAAGCTCTCCCAGTACGTTTTTCACTGTGGATATTGTATTTTTTGGTACGAGGACATTTATTTGATTACTTTAAATATAAATATATATTTTATTCTGTCCATCTTTATCTTAAAATCCTTAAACTTATTTATAATTTTTTAAGTCATTGTCAACTAATTTTATTATTTTTCTCATTTTGAAGCTTGTGTCTTTATTTGTCTCCTGGTTATATGTTAGATTTTTATGCCTCTTCACATTTATTTTTCTGCTTTTTTCAAGTGAGAGGAGGGGAGATAGAGACACTCCCAAATGTGTCCCAACCAAAATCCGCATGGCAGTCCCTGTCTGGTGCCAATGCTCTGCTCATCCGGCGCCATGTTCACAACTGAGCTATTTTTAGTGCCTGAGGCTGAAGCTTCATGAAGCAATCCTCAGCGCCTGGCCTGATGTGCTCGAAATAATCAAGCCATAGCTGCAGGAGGAGAGAGAGAGTGGAGGAAAAGGAGGAGAGGTGGAGAAGCAGATGGTTGCTTCCCCTGTGTGCCCTGATGGAACTCAATCCTAGGACAGTCACATGATGGGCTGATGCTCTACCACTGAGCAAACCAGCTGGTGTGCTTCTTCACATTTTCAGTGTTTTTGATTAGAGGATGAACCTTATAACTGTTACATGGCTTCATATATGGATTATTTGAATATTGTTAAAGCATGTTGCACTTTTTACTGGCAGGCAATTTATTCATAAATAGCAGCAGTCCTTTACTTTGGTTTCCTGATGATGTTTCTTCACCTGGCTTTGTTGAGTTTCATCCTGTGCATGCACAGCTTCGTATGCATCTGAAATCTCGAGCGGAGTTCTATGTGGATACCTGGAGTTCTTTCTGTGTGAAGCCTCTCCTTTCCTGTTCTCTGTGCTTCAAAGACCAGCAGCCTAGTCTTCTCAACCTCTGATGCCTGTATTTCTAACTGAATACTTCTGTGATGCTGCTTCATCTTCTGGAAAGCGTTTCTAGGCAGAAAGCTTGGACAATCCAGAGACTTATCTTGTTCGTTTACTTTTGTCAGGGTTGACAATTGTATACCTCCTAAAAAGAATAGTCGAAGAGCCTGACCAGGTGGTGGCTCGATGGATAGAGCATCAGAATGGGATGCGGAAGACCCAGGTTCAGGACCCCGAGCTTGCCAGCTTGAGCGCGGGCCCATCTGGCTTGAGCAAAAACTCACCAGCTTGGACCCAAGGTCGCTGGCTCCAGCAAGGGGGTGCTCGGTCTGCTGAAGACCCACAGTCAAGGCACGTGTGAGAAAGCAATCAATGAACAACTAAGATGTTGCAACGGCAACGAAAAACTAATTATCGATGCTTCTCACCTCTCTCTGTTCCTGTCTGTCCCTATCTATCCCTCTCTCTGACTCTCTGTGCCTGTAAAAAAAAAAAAAAAAAAAAGAAAAAAAAAGAATAGTCGGAGAACTAAGCCTGTACTTGCCAATTATTCATGGCTGAAAGTGTATATTGTCTAGGCACCTAAATACAGGGCTAATCCTAATAATTTTAAGCCTGATAGGTCTTTTTAGCACGTCTTCATTATTTGACTATTGACCATGTCATTCTCTAATTCCAAGCTTTATAGTGACTACACATTTTCCAGTCAATCTTGTTTCTGGCAATTAATAACTATAGCAGAAAGTGACTCAATGGAGGAATGACACTCAGATAACTTTATTAAAGGAAAAAAGAATTTATGAAAATCTGGCAGAGCATCTGGGGCCAGTATTTCCAGAGACACGTGCTCTCTGAAATTGATTTTCTTACAGGTTACCTACCTTTTACAGAATACAGGTTTTCATGCAAGGGGCTCATGACCCTTTTGTCCAGAGGTATACTTCACTCTCATGGCTCCAGAATAGGAGAGTGAGTTTGGGTGAGTTCAGTGAATAAGCTTTGGAATTTTTAAATTAAGGTATGTAAACATTGTTTCTTAAAAGTTTTTAAGAAAAGAAAAAGAAAAGCTTTTAAGAAAAGAAAAGGGGAAGAGGTTTTCACATAAATTCTATCTTTTTTGCTCTGTGTAGCAAGTGTCTGTCCCCAGGCACCCTTTCAGAGAACTATATGAAGTAGTTAATCCATAACTGGTTTAGTCAGCTACCCCTGCAGGCTCCTTTCCCTTGCATTCTTCTTGTTTCTTCCTCCTCAGGGAGGATGGGTAGGGGTCCTGACTTGCCTTCCTTAGAACAAGCCCATGAACAGTGGCCAAGCTGACTACAAACATAAATGCTACAACTTCTTATGATGAAGAGAGTGGATTTTGTGGACAAATTGCCTATGTCTAAATTTGGGACACACCACTTAATAGCTTATGGCCTTGGGTTACTTAACTTCTCTTTTTTAAAATCTGTAAAAGGAAATAATTGTAATACTCAGCTCATGTTAGGAATAAAATACTTGATATATATACACTATATATGATAAAGTACTTAGAACACTATCTGCTTTATATACTTTATTACTATTATTAATTTTGACCCAAGCTGAAAACTATCCATATTTTGATTTCTTATCTACCTGTCTAATTTTGACTTAATTTGTTTTCCTGTGCATCTCATATGTTTTCAAGTAACAATTCTTCACAACCTACCCATATTTCCCCATGTATAAGATGCTTCCATGTACAAGACGCACTTTAATTTTGGGGCCCAAACTTTGACAAAAAGGTGTTATATAAAGTTATTGAACTCAAGTTTTATTCATCATAAAATTCATACACCTCATCACTGTAAAAACTCACATCCTTTAGCTTATCATCATCTGTGTCTGATGACAAATCACTGTCTTCAACAATGAGCGCAAAAACAAGTGCGAAAAAGCAGGAAATGCAAACAAGAAAATCTACAAACTCTGTATAAGACAAACCCAGTTGTTAGACCCCAAATTTTTCAGAAAAGGGTGTGTCTTATACATGGGGAAATATGGTAGGTCTTAAGTCTCTATTTTTATGAATCTTCCTCAAAGGTGTATCTGATGCATGGCATCATCAAGTCTATGGTCCAGAGGACTTTACATTTCTAACCGAAATTATTGATTGACATATATAATCAAAGAGGACCAGGATTTCAACTCTATGGAATGTCACAATAAGCTAGCAAATGAGCAACTGAAGTGTTGTATATATTCACTTGGAAGATTTTTCAAAACACCTGCATCCATGTTCCTATTTATTCTTCCATCACCATATTCCTCATCAACCCAGCAAGGTGGCCTTAGTGTATGTAATTTTGAAGAGCATGTCCATAGGTTTCTAATGTACATTTCCACCTTCATGATGTAAAAACCACAGCAGCAGAGACCTTTCTATGGCTGGCCATTTTTCAGTACTAGCATTCAATAAGAAATTTATTTACCTTCATATCTTTTCATTTAGGTCTCATGTTTTCATTTTGTCTGCCAAGATGTCGCATGACAAAAACATGGCAAATTTCTTACTGAAACTCCTCTATATAATATCTGCAATACTATTTTCAATATCAACTTATTAGACTTATGAAAATGCAAAATGAAAGGGTAGTTAGAGTCTTTCACAGTGAGTGCATCTTGTATTTTAGACATATTAGCTTCTTCTTTCTAGACATTCAGATATCAAACTATATTTAATGATACACTATAAATTTTTATGTAAAATTTACATGTTTATGGAACTACTGAGTGCATATTGTTTAAGGTTACACAAACCTGATTAAACTGTGTTCTTTGTTTACTATGTTTTCTATTTTACAGAGTATAGCAACTGTTAATCAGGAGACCAAATATAATAAAATAGTAACATTATTAAATTATGAAGGTTTAAGTATTGTTGCTTTTTAAATTTTCAACATTTTTCTATGTAGATATTTATTATTTCTGAGAGAAAACAGTTGTTGGAGAATAAATAAGACTTACACTTTACCACATAAGGCATTAGTTATGATAATGTATTTCATTTTTAACATTATAAAAATGTTAAAATAACCAATAGATTTTATACTGTACAACTATACATGTTATTGTAGAATTGAAATACTTTGTCAGCATCTGATACTTTTGTCAATATAATAAATTATGCTTTAGTTTATAGTCTATTATTATACACTTAGTATAATTACAGAGGTAAAATAAATATTTTATGCATTCTTAAAGTAATACTGGTGATGAAATTTTCCCCAGGTAGTGATTTAAAACCTAATATGTTTATAATTGATTTATATTCAAAACAATTATTTTAGTTCTCTTTGACAATTCAAATTTTATTTGGAGATAGGAAAACAGACAAGTTATATTTCTCCCTTATAAGTAAATTTACCAATAGATTTATTACTTTTTTATTTTCTAAAAATATTTTCTAATTTTTTATTGATTTTTTTATCTTTCTTATATGAGAAGTAAGGAGGCAGAGAGACAGACTCTCACATACACCCCAACCAGATTTCACTCAGCAAACCTCCTATAGAGTAATGCTCTGGCTGTTGCTCTGTTGCTCAGCAACTGAGCTATTTTAATGCCTGAAGAAAAGCTATGGGTCTATCCTTAGCCCATGTGGCCAACTTGTTCCAACCAAGCCATAGCTGCAGGAGGTGAAAAGAAAGATAGAAAGAGAGAAGGGAGAAGGGGAGGTATGGGGAAGCAAATGGTTGCTTCTCCTGTTTTCTCTGACAAGGAATCAAACTCAGGACATCCACATGCTGGGCTGATGCTCTGCCACTGAGCCAACCAGTCAGGGCCTAAAAGATTTTTTATATTTAACAATTTCTCAAGTATGTGAATCTTTATACTTAACAATCTTACAAAATAAAGAAGTGCTAATTTTTAATAAGTACTTTAATTAGTGTATATATGTGCCCTATTTAATACAAATGTCCAAAGGATGTGGAGATGTTTTCTCTAAATCTATGTTCTCTGATTGACCAATATCACCATCACCCTGTTAAATTTAATTGTCTAAATAATAAAAAGAAACAAAACAACAACAAATGTCTATAAGAATAATATTCTAGAGCTGTAAGCAGTATAGGCAGTGTTTATTTCTCTTAAATAAGAGCATGCCTAAATGTAAATAGTCTGATTTAAATGTTAGAAATTAATTTTTTCTATTATAGAACATAATTGATTTGTAAAATTTAGTGTGAATAAGGTTCAAAAAACAGTAGAATGTAAGTTTCTGTTTGAGATGTCTCAATTGTAGAGCAACAGATTACTGTGGATTTGGGATAGTGAGACCAGCAACTGGTATTGGCAGGAACAACTCCAGTGTCAGAATTTTGATGCCACCTGTCAGTGTGATGAGATTTCTCTACTTTGAAGGGTGATCCTCAGTGCCCTAGTTTTTCTATTAACCCACTTAGCATCACACTGCCATCTTACCCTTCTCTTGGACTCACTGCCGTGTCTTGTCCTATCTTTCATTCAGAATCTTAAAGACTTTCAATGGAAGCTCTTAATAAGGGTATTGGGACCACAGGAGGGGAGCGCTTTAGAGAACTGAAGTCCTGCTATATTTTTACACATTCCAGGATAAAAGCATACTGTTTGGAAACGGCTGAAAATGGTTCAAGGAAATAGTCCTAGATAAAAATAGTTAAATAAATAAAGTCAACATGAAGAAATCTTTTCAAATGGTTCATGAAAAAAATGACATTATTTCATACTTTAGCAGTTTGAAATAAATGAAATTTAGCAATTTGAAGAATAAAAAAATGCCAGGTGATCTAAAGCAAAAAAAAATCCTCATGCTTGTGAAGTAAACACTTGCAGACAGGAATCTTTTTTTAACTACAATGTTTTGAGAACAAAATGGGAATTTATATACCTCTAGTGGACATCAAATTTAGATTATATTAACATTTAATAAAGATTTTTTTCATCTGTTCTTTACTAAATTCAAAAACAAATAATAGCCCAGCAACAGAGTGATACATGTTTAAAAGAAAGTATTACTCTTAGAGCAAAAAATTACAAAATTAAGACTGATAGATTTAAAATGATATTTTAAGGCCAGAAAGCTGAATTGAATAGAACCAAAATTAATTTATTCTTAGCCATCAGCATATATTTTAATGTATTTTCTCTTAAGTGCTCTAAAATTTTCTTCAATTGTGAAATCATTTTCCATTGTCTAAAATAGAGATAGGTAAACTATGACTCCTTCTGGTTTTTGAAAACAAGTTTTATTCAATCAAAACCACATCTTGACTTATTTAATGTTTCTGACCGCTTCCATGATATAACTACTTAGTGAAGTAATGTACCAGAGACCGCATGTCCCACAAAAATATTTACTATCTTTCCTATAAAAAAAAAATTTAGATGACTTCTGGTCTAACTCACTAGAGTATCTACTGAAGCTCAAATTTATTACAGTCTAAAGAAAATGAGTGTTATAAAAGAATTATGTTCAATATTTTCACTTAGAAATTTTTTTAAATAAATCAATATGCCTAAATAAGTTTTGTAAAAAACTAGTGGTATATTTAATATAAAAAAGATCCTATAGTTGAATAAAAACTAGATATTTTTATTTTCCCTTCTTCTTCTTTTTTCTTTTTTAAGAGGTAAGGAAACAGATTCCTGCATGTGCCTTGACTGACATCCATCCACCCAGGAAGCCCCCTACAAGGCAATGCTTTACCTATCTTGGGTTGTTACTTGTCATCCAAGCTATTTCTAGTGCCTGAGGCAGGGCTCCATGGAGCCATCCAATAGTGGTATTCAAATAATTTAACAACTGGTTCTCTGCCCTAATGGAAAATATTTAAATATAAAATAACTATATGCTGAAAGGTAGTTTATTATTTTATGCATTTAATCCTTAAATAAGGATAAAAGAGGTGAACAAAACTAGATTTTGGTATAAGAAAGAGAATTAAAATATTAATGAAAAAATATTAAATAATACCTGACAAAAAACAATACAAGGTGTCACCCCTGTTTATCAGACACTATTTCTCTTTATGGTGTATGTTTGTTTACTGACATAAAAAATGTGAGGGAATTAAAATCTAGTATTTCATCAAAGGTATAATGAGTTTTATGAAATGAATAACTAAATATTACAAGCATAATTTTGTCAATATTTTTCACCTATGAACAGAATGAACATTACTATGAGCTTTTAGAATACAGTGTTGCACAAATGAATACTAGAAATGGGTAAGAAATGTAAATTTGTAATTTCTACCTTGGGAAGTGACCCAGGCTCCCACCTTAGAGAGAACCCTAAATTACAAGTGTCATTTTAACAACTGGTTCACTGAACTCAACAAAAAATTAGATATCAGTTCTACCAAACTGGTGTGAACCAGCTGTAGCCATCTTCAGCACTGAGGCCAACTCACTTGAACCAATCAAGCCATGGCTGTAAGAGGAGAAGAGAAAGAGAAAGAGAGAGAGAGAGAAAGAGAGAGAGAGAGAGAAGGGAGGGGAAGGGATAAAAAGCAGATGATCACTTCTTTTGTGTGCCCTGACAAGGAATTGACCTGGGACTTTCATACACTAGGCAGATACTCTATCACTGAGCCAACAAGCCAGGGCCTTCTCCTCTTCTTGAGAATCAATAATATTTTAGAATAATAAGACTCAATATATTAACCAGTTTAATTTTTTAATTAATATTTATAAATTTCTCTCATCTTTCTTTTTACTACCATCAGGCATTAAAAAATATATATTTAGTTGGACATGAGCCCAAATATATATATGTTGTTGGACAGCAGAAAGTGGTAAAAATTTATTCTATTAATAAGTAATTAAAAAATGTGAAAACATATAACTTAGAGTAGCTTAACTTAATTCACCAAATCATAGACTATAGACTATAGATATTAAAGAACCACATAGTTTATGTAATGCAATAGCCAATCTTAGGTGATTACGAAAGAATAAACACAGTAATTTAAATATACCAATCTTATTTTACTGTATAGGACATAGATAATTATGAGTACTTCAAAGTTTAACCAAATGCATTTAGTAGACTGTATGTGTGCTGGCTTCACTCGTGTAGGTGAGAGGAATCATTATGCCATGATAAATAAATATTTTGGTTTTTCATGCTGTATTAAGTCAGTTAGTACCATAATTAATTTTAATAGGATATTTATAAATACCTAACGACCTCCAGATTACGTTAGGACTAAGCATTGAATGCACTCTCTATATGTTTTGTTATTTTAGAGGTGATATAAGGTTAATGATACAGACAACCTAAGTAGATTTTTATTTTTCCTCTGGGATATCAGTTTTATTTTAATGACCTAAATGCTTCTTCTCACTATGAAATGGAATTAATTAAATATAGAATCATGTTTTTAATACTATGTGATGGAATACATTTAGTAAGAGAGTTGACATTATGTTTTGGTCAAAATTATTATTGAATCTGATAAACTCTAATGATAAAAAAAGGCAAAGTGCTTACATCTATTTAGCATTTTATTTTAAATGTAGCCACTTTTTTATGGATCCTTATTTAATGTTAAAATAAGTTTTTTTTTTCAAATCCATTCATTCACTCATTAAACAAGTATTTATTGAAAATATACTATGTATCTTTTTAGAATATAAATTCTACAAGGCAGAGATCTTGTTCTAAGTCTTGGTTGTATATACCCAAAACTATACATTAAATGAATAAATGGTTGTAAACACTAGAGATTGCTCAACATAACATGAAACAGTATCAGTATTCTTTTTTAAATTTTCATTCTTTTTAAAACTTATTTTAGTAAATTTATTGAAATGACATTGTTTTTCAAAACCATACATTTTTCTAACTGGTCAGAAGTAAAGGCTTTTGTATCGCTTCATAGAATGCACACAGTAGGGATAAATATAAAGGCTATGAGATCAGTGAAGAAGAAACTAACCCACATTTTAGAATAGGGGTCAGGGAAAGCTACCTGCAACCACTAATTGACTCTCTATTTCAATTTGTTTCTCTATTTCTGGCATGTCATATAAATGAAATAGTATAATAAATATGCACATAGAATAATACAATATGTTGTCTTTTTTGACTGGTTCATTTCATTTAGTATATTTTTGGTGTTCATTTTTGTGGTGGCATGTATCCATACATCATTCCTTTTTATGGCCTGTTTTCCAATATGTGGATATTTGTTTTATCAATCATTACTTACATATTTTCATGTCTTTGTAAAGATTCTGATTTTATGTGTTTCATATTCTGTATATTGGCATAAAAGATTCTGAACCCAACATCTAGTTCTTTAATGCCTTAATAATTTGAGAATTACTTAACAATTGCCAGTAACCACTTCCGTTCGGTTTTCTCCATAGGTCTGAATTTGCTGTTAAATCTCACAGGTTTCATTCTGTTTAAAATTCAGTTAAAACTTTTTGACTTTAGCTTCAGACAAATACATTCTTCCTCATGTTTTGTGGGAAACATTTTTCTCTTCCCTGGAGCCAGTGTTTGATGTCACAGAGTATATGATTCTGACAAACAAAACCTGCTCTTTGACCTGACCTCTAGAGCTTGGATAGCCTTTCTCCTATCTGCCTATTTTCCAAAGGCATATTAAAGTTCAGTTTCCAGCCTAAGACTTAATACATTCTAGAATTGCATTCTCAAAATAAAATACAAATGGTTTCTTTACAGTCATCATGTTTACATAAATGTAAAATGATGAAAATTCATTCATTTGCTCAGGATGTTAGTTAGCTAAGATCTTGTATATATTTCTTCTTGGATTGATATATTGACTGTGCCAAGTGTGGTCTTTCCCAGTTAGAGATTTTAAAAAATAAAATAATATTCTATTGAAACAAATATGACAAAAATATTTTAATATTTATTTCTTTTTTTAATTGAATTTAGAGAGACAAAGGAAAGGAGAGAGACAGATTCATTTGTTTTTCCACTTAGTTGTACATTGATTGGTTGTTTCCAATATGTGTCCTGACCAGTAATAAAACCTGCAAACTTGGTGTTTCAGAATGACCCTTTAAATGATGGAGTTAATTAGCCAGGTACCAATCAAGTTATCTTGAATTTAGTGTAAAAGTTTCTTATATAACCTGATAAAATTCCAGCTAACACACTGTCTTTATTTTCAGCTATTTATATTTTATAGTTTCTATACCATGCTTAAAATGTTGCTTACTCTAATTATCTTATGGTCAACAATATCTTTAATTAGAAATATTGGTTGTCTGTCCCCAGCATCATTTAATTTAGTGTGTTTGTGGTTCTGGGATGATTATCTTAATTAACGTAGTGATGAAAAATATTGATAAGCAGAAATAAAATAAAATACCAATCAGGGCAAAAAGATATTGTTTTGTTTTTAATAAAAGAATGATCTGTGATTAGAATCCAGTATTAAAACTACCAATAAGTTGTAGGAGTGTATCTTTGAAATTCTATCAATAACAAATAATCTTGTAATTTAGTTCTAACAATTAGATATAAAGTCTAGGATAAAAGATCCAGAGTCATTCTTAAAAAATGGTCAATACATTGAAAACATTTCAAGTTGTGAACCTGGGGGAAAGATGAAGGGATTAAGAAAAACCTCATAGACACAGACAACAGTATGGTGTTACCAAAGAGAAGGGGGGAGAAAGGATACAGACAAGTGTAAGGTGGGGGATAAATAGTGATGGAAGAAGACTTGACTTGGTGTGGTGAATATACAATGCAATATATAGATGATGTATCATGGAATTGTACACTTGAACCTATATAATTTTACTAATGAATGTCATTTCTATTAATGCAATTTTAAAAAAGAAAAACAGTTCATATCAAAACAATAGTGTTAAAACTGACTAAAATAGATATAAATGATATAGAAAATAATCATGTCAGAAAACTACTTTCAGTCTTCTGTGTCTACAGTTATGAAATTCAATGAAAGGAATGTGGAGAGAAATCAGTAAGGCTCATTCCTGGTATTCTTGAATTGTGTGTACGTTTAAATGAATAACATTTACTTGAAATCTTTGGATTTTATTTAGTGATAGTGTTGTTTTACTTAGAGATCTTAGTTTTCTGAAATAGTTTTAAATAGTTTTATAATTAAATGAACTATAGACTTGTGTATTTCATGGCACTGACAAATGTGTACAACCTGAAACTTCAGTATTAGAGTGGATAATATTTAGAAATGTCTGTGACTAAGTCATATATGACACCAGAATGACATATTCAAACTTAGTATGAAATATATTTGAAATTCTATAAGATTTTAGATATAAAGTCATGCACATTAAAAAAATACACTCAAAGAAAAGTAGCTAGCTAGTGTTTCTAGTTTCAGGTAGATCTATGAAATATTTGTACAAATAAAAATGACTGAATTCTCTGCACTCAATGTCTTGATCATATGCTCATTGATCAACTCGGATTTTGTATTGATCCATGACTTTTGGGGAGAGGTGGAAGGTTATGGTTATTTTTTTTTTCAAAATTTTGTTAAAGCTGTTCTGGGTCCCTTCAGAAGAATGGTAGTTCTCCTGGAGGTGTCTACTGCTGCCCTATGGATTTTCAGGACCCAAGGTTAACAGGGGATAGCTGCAATATTAAATGTTCCTTTACCTTTCTAATAGGCTAGGTATTATTTTCAAAAGTTAAAGGGTACTTCTAATAATGTTAGGTTTATTCAAGGTAAATCATGTAGAATATTTTAGATGAACATTGACACATAGTAAACAGACAATACATTATATAATTATAGAAATAAAATTTAGTGGAATTATATTGTTTTAATTTATTTATTGCCAATTTCTCAGTACCAGTAGAATTCTAAATACCTTAAATGTCTGGTTGTAAAACAAATTACACTCTTAGTATTTTGGTCAAATCTTCCTCTCATATTTAAATTTTATTCTTATTTTCTTTCAACTGATGGTATGGACTTAGTTTAATATTTTTATTAGCATAAATAATTAAATTTAAATAAGTTGTGTGTGTTGAAAAGTGAAACAAACCCTGAGCATGTAATTATACTAAAATATAAATCTGTTCGGGACCATAAGAGGTTGCTAGAGAACCAAATAATCAGTCTGAAAATGGGCAAATAGAAAAAATAATTAAGAATTTAATCTGATTTTTCTATAAAAAATTTACCTAAGGGAAATTTTCTCTTTATAGAAGTATTCTGGCTAATACATGAAGAAGAAGGAATGATAGCACTAAAAATTATCACAACTTTGTAATGCCCCAATAATTAATAAATCTAGACAAAAGCAACAATGTACATTAAAAAGAAAGAGAGAAAGAGAAAGAAATTGAGAGAGAAAAACACACAATATGTGTCTCTTGATGGAATTGCATGAACACCTATGAAGTGTTCTTGTAAAATTCTGCATCTGATTATATCAATACTCTGGATTTGTAAACATGGATGTCAGGTGAGTATTTTAAATAACACTATGAGAATAAAAGTAGCATAGCCATACTGTGAAAAACTCTATGAAACAAATGATTAGGCTCTTAAAAAATAAATCACAGTAATTAATGTGAGGGAGGAGCACCTATAATATAAAAGAGACAACATACCGGTAGCTCTCAACCAATGTACTATGTGGACCTACCTAATATTAAAAACAAACAAACAAACAAAAAGCTGATTTTAAGCAAGTATCTTAAAATTTTTGAGTAAAAACATAGTATTGCAGGTATATTATAGAAAACAGATTTTTTTATTCAGGATAAATATGAAATATTTACAACTGAAATAAAATTATATCTGGAATATGTTTCAAAATAATCCACTTATGTGGGTTGTACATGAAAAACTGAAAGCCCCAAATTGGTAAATTTTTAAGCTGGGTAATGGGTGTCTAAAATTTTATTGTTCTATTCTCTTTTTACTTGTTTAAACATTTACAATGTTCAGAATAATTTTTTTATAAAAATGAGATAGCGCTAAATTTTACACCTGTCCTAGTGTCAGTAAAGTTTTCCATGGCATATTGAAGCACATAATTATATCCCACTAATATAAAATTTATTTCCAATGTATGACCGAGATGTGGAATTTTTTACCCTGAATAATTACCAAAGCTGGCTTAGTAATTATATGTTATTTTATTCAGAATATTATGTTAACCTGGTTTATGAAGGAGTTTATGTATCTTTATCCATTTAACAATGTTCAGATAACCATAAGTAACATTCTATTTAAGAAATTATATGATAAATAAGTCTACACATAAATATTTTAATCTATATACTTGTATACCGAAATATAACCCACATATTTGCATTATATAGATTATCTTATATCTTTTGGCTAAAATCAGATGTGGACCCTTTATATAAATGTGTAAAATTGTATATTTCTACAAAAGAGAAAAACTAGAAGTAAGGAAAGATAAGCCCTGACCAGGTGGTTCAGTGGATAGAACAGCATCCCGCCATGCCTGGTTCACAGCTTCCATCACCATTCAGGACACATGTGAGAAGCAACCAATGAGTACACAACTAAATGGAACAACTAAGTGGAACAAGTTGATGCTTCTCTCTCTCTCTCCCTCTTCCTTCCCACTGCTTTCTCCCACTCATTCTCAAGTTAGTGGAAAGTTTTTAAAAGTAGTGTAAGGGAAGACAGAAATAACATAGAATTTCAAGGTAGAGTCTTTTATTAAAGTTTGTATTTTAAAGTATATTAAACAAAAACAAAGTTACCAGCAGGGCTGGTGCAGTTTTAATAATATTTGTGCTAATGATGAGTGCATTTCTTTTCCTTTTTGTATTTTCTTTTTTTTATGTTTTGAAAAAAAATGCTGGAATTTTTGAGGGGAGGAGTCATTTATACAAATTATATCTATTTATACACCCCAATGGCTTCTCTTAATATGCTTTTAGTAAAAATACGAGCTTGGAGTTTGAGTGATTAAATTAATCAGATTACTAAATGGTCACTCAGTGACCACACTCAAAGTGATCTCCTGATTATGAATAGATGTGACGTGGTGAGAGGTCCCAGCTTGACACAAGACTCTGTTTCTTGCCATGTTCTATTCAACATGACCTAGACTGAGAGTAGTAGCTCACTGTGATTTTCCTCTTTTACATAGTGAGAGAAAGAAAATAAAATATTCTCTGTTCTATGCTTATATCTAATTTCTTATAGAAAATAAATTTAGTGATAGTAATGTAGCTTCATTGTACAAAGTATGGGAGATTATGATTTAGCAATGCAAGTACGAATACTTTCTATTTAATCTGTAATGTATGAACTAAAATGTTTATGAACAAAATCTAAAGCTAAAGTATACAGTACTACTCATTTCTTTTGTTAACTGAAGAAGCAAAGGAACAGAAAATCTAATTTATAATGATGAAGTTAAATTAATCAAGGAAACCAAGCAGTGTCTTCCCAAATTGCAGATACACTTCAAATTGTCTAATGTAACATTTCAAGATGACTCCTCAAATGAGTACATAATCAATGCCATCAGTAAAATCCAAGATAGTTGAAGACAGAAACAAAGGCCTTTTTCCCATCTCAGATTCAAATCAGGAAATTGCCATCATACTAAAAAGGAGAACACACAGAATAGAATACTTCTCATTATAGTAAAAAGAATGTAGTTGTTGTCCCCATGGAGAGGATTCCAGGAACAGAATCTCAGAGAGAACATAAATACAGTCACAAGGCACTGAAGCTAAAGAGGAAAGAAACTCATCCTTACTCAGCCATTACCAAAATAAATAGGCAAATAATAAAACAAAAATCTGATTAGTAATAAGGGCCTTGAGGCAAGAAACAGCCATCTAAGTGTAAGCAGGATTATATAGAACAAGAATAATAAGAGACAGTATAATTTCTGAAAGAACCATAGTTATTACCATAGTCACAGAGGTAAAAGATATTACTATTTGCTTAGTAAGAAAGAACAGAAAAATATTCATTAGTAATATTCATTGCATATCTTTTACAATTCATTACATATAAATAAGTAGTAATTAAAAATTTCAAGGTAGAGGTCCCCAGCTAAGTTACAATTTCTGACCCAAAGACACTGCCAGATAATCAATGTGTATTGCCTAAGCTTGTGAAGGAGAAAGATACTTTCCTCTGCCCTTCTAAGTTTTTCGCTGGTCTAATAATTAAAGCTACATAATACAGTTTAAAGAACAAAAATAACCAAATTTAATTATATAAGTGCACGGGAACCCCACATACATAAGAGAGTCAGAGACCCCACATACACGAGAGGTTCAGAGACAGAATGAAAAATGAGATATATTTGACATTCTGAGTTAAGGAATAAGTTAAGGTGTCTTTGGGCTTCAGAAGGAAGGTAAGTTGCAGAACAATAAGATTAGTGAATGTTCAACAATTAGAAGTTTACCCTGCCCAATAGAGAAGCCATATATTATTATCTCTGGCAATTACGCATAATAGGTAAAGAGCCCCATAGGTAAGATTGTTATAGGTAAGTAAAGGAGGGGCAGAAATTTCTTTTGAGCCCATAGAGTCACAATGGCCTTCATTTCAAAATAATCCACTTGACAAAGTAGCACAATGTGGAGGTCCTGTTCTGAACCCCTTTAAATTACCCAACAATAGATTACTAATACATGCGCTAAGACTGAGTCTTTCTGAATCATCTGGTTATTCCCACTAGGGCTTTATGCAAGGCCTTGCACATGGTAACCACATAACCATGTGTCCTCACATCACCTAGACTATGTTAGATACTCAATAAATCCTTGTTAGAATAATCTTACAAATGATAGAAACCAAAATCTACTGAATGCTAATAGTATACTCAACATCTTTATGTTTTTGACATAAATTTGCACTTTTAATCATCACAACAGTCCTGTGAGGTAGGTTGAGCTATTATCACAATTTTACACAAGTGAGGAAATTAGAGAAGGTTAAGAAATATCTAAGAAGAAAGTTTCTAATTGGCAGAGTCTGTAATTGAGCTGAGGTAGTTTGACTCCAGAATATTGTGCTTTTAGCTACCACATTTTGCTTCTTCCAAATAAATTAGTGAACACTTGCTCAATGAAAGAATGAATTAACTGATCATATGTAAGACTTACATAGTTCATTTTAAATTTTAGTGTCTTTTATTCTGGCTTGATATGTAGTGAACCTTATTTAGGAGCACTGTTGGTCAAATAAGTTTGTAAAATATGATTTTTATGTTTGCTCGCTTATAGTTTGTATTGGGGGCTGGCAGCACCTGGTATATGTGGTCTGTGAAATTACAAATTACCTTCCTGCTTGGGAAGGGTCATTGTTTTGTTAATATTTGCTGGAGGAGAGGTTTTCTGACAGAAAGGTTTAAAAAGAGAGAGAAGAAGAAGAGGGAGAAATAAGCCATGTTTGCAAGGAAAGCAGGAAGAATGGAGAGTGCTAGAAGAAGCCATGTTGACAGGGAAGGAGAAGGTGGGCAGATGGGGAACCAGAGCTGAGGGACTATGGGAGCTCCACTGAGACTGTTAGGACCTTTGATTCTAGGAGAAACCGGAGAAGATTCTCCTGGTTGTACACGGAGAATGTGTCAGTGCTTTAAGAGATCTGTATGAGTGAAAGGGAAGTGTTTTCCCTGCCTGTTTGCTCATTGGCCATTGCCACACTTTACTAAAGGAATGGCTCACCAATTTTTTGGCTCCACTGTTTCTTTACCTTCTGCCCAAATCTGATGAGAACCTTCATGTGCTGGTCAGGATGGCTGTGACTACTGGCCGTACAGAGCACTAAAGCTGTTGTCTCCAAACCTTTTGGAAACACACCATTTGTTTAAGAATGACCAAGTGTTCTCTATATATTTTTATTTATTAGTCCAAATAAATAAGTAAAAATATAATATCCTATTACACTAATATGTAATTTATCTACCAGTACTACTACACTATTGTATTAACTTATAGTGTAAAAACAAACTACCTACCTACCTGTTGGTCAAATAAGTTTGTAAATATGATATACAGTGGTATCTTGAGATACAATTTTAATTTGTTCTGTAACCGAGCTAGTCAGTCAGTCAACTCGTATATCAAACTGCAGGTACTGGACCTGTGCACCAATGTGCCAACAAGCGGCAGCTTCTGAAATCATGGCTTGTATCTTGGAATTTTGCTTGGATCTTGAGCAAAAATATTGACCGAATTGCAGCTCATATCTTAAAAAAGTATGTTGGTCTGTTCATATCTCATGATACCACTTATATGTTTGCTCACTAATAGTTTGTTTTTGCACTGTGTGTGGGGGACAGGCTATAAGCAGGCAGGGTCATTATAGCCCAAGGCTTAGTTTTAAAACAGCGTTTCCCCACACCCTTGACTGTTGCATGATAGAGGATGGTGCATTCTTATGAGGAATCCCATTATGCCTCAGATAAGTGATTTTGTATCAGAGACTTCCTTATTTGTATATTGGATTAAAAGTTTTTATTTCTACACTATAAAATGGGGCAGAGGAGCCCATGCTGGAGGAGAGCAGAGAAAGGCCACGTGGAGGAGAGGAGAAGCAGCCAAGATGGTGGAGAAGACAGTTTGTGCAGAGTTTGTGAAGAGAGAAAGAGATGGGGAACAGAGGTGAATAAGGCTGGTGAGGTAGGAACTTTTGATTCTAGAAAACTCAGATAAGTCAGTGGCTTTGGGAGCCCTGAATGGAAGGGAAGTGTTTTCCCACTGTGTGTATTTATTGCCCACCATGTGCAAGCTAGGATTAAAACTAATGGCCCACCAGTTCTTGGCTCCGTTGTTTCAATACCATCTGTCCAAATCAAATACGAACCTGCATGGGCCAGGCAGCTGCAATGATGACCGTGGCTACTGACTTTACACTAGATATCTATTTTTTTATTATTATTATATTTTATTAATATTAATTCTAATGGGGTGACACCAATAAATCAGAGTACATATGTACAATGAAAACATCTCCAGGTTATCATATCATTCAATTGTATTGCATACCCATCACCAAAAGTCAAATTATCCTCTGTCAGCTTCTATCTGGTATTACCTGTGTTCCTCCCCTCCTCCCTATCCGATCCTTCCCTCCCTACCCCCCACCCCATAACCACCACTCTCTTGTCCATGTCTCATAGTCTCACTTTTATGTCCCACCTATGTATGAAATCATGCTGTTTTCAGTTTTTCTTTTTTTCTGATTTACATATTTCACTCTGTATAATGTTATCAAGGTCCATTCATTTTGTTATAAATGATCCGATGTCATCATTTCTTATGGCTGAGTAGTATCCATAGTATATATGTACCGTAGCTTTTTAATCCACTCGTCTTCTGACGGACACTGGGGCTGTTTCCAGATCTTCGCTATTGTGAACAATGCTGCCACGAACATGGGGGCGCATTTCTTCTTTTTGAACAGTGCTATGGTGTTCTTAGGGTATATTCCTATAAGTGGGATAGCTGGGTCAAAAGGCAGTTCCATTTTTAATTTTTTGAGGAATCTCCAAACTGTTATCCACAGTGGCTGCACCAGTCTGCATTCCCACCAGCAGTGCAGAAGGGTTCCCTTTTCTCCACATCCTCGCCAGCACTTATTCTGTGTTGTTTTGCTGATGAGTGCCATTCTGACTGGTGTGAGGTGATATCTCATTGTGATTTTAATTTGCATTTCTCTAATGATTAGTGATGTTGAGCATTTTTTCATATGCCTATTGGCCATCTGTATGTCCTCCTTGGAGAAATTTCTATTCCTTTCTTTTGCTCATTTTTTGATTGGACTGTTTGTCTTCCTGTTGTTGAGTTTTATAAGTTCTTTAAAAATTTTAGTTATTAACCCCTTATCAGATGTGCTGTGGAATATGTTCTCCCATTGTGTGGTTTGTCTTTTTATTCTGTTCTTATAGTCTTTAGCTGTGTAAAAACTTTTTAGTTTGATATAGTCCCATTTGTTTATCTTGCCTTTTATTTCATTTGCTCTTGGAGATAATTCGGCAAATATATTGCTGCTACAGATGTCGGAGAGCTTGCTGCCTATGTTTCCTTCTAAGATGCTTATGGTTTCACGGCTTAAGTTTAAGTCTTTTATCCATTTTAAGTTTGTTTTTGTGAATGGTGTAAGTTGATGGTCTAGTTTTATTTTGTTGCAGGTATATGTCCAATTTTCCCAACACCATTTGTTGAAGAGGCTGTCTTTACTCCATTGTATGTTCTTTCCTCCTTTTTCAAATATCAGTTGTTCATAAAGCTGTGGGTTTATTTCTGGATTCTCTGTTCTGTTCCATTGATCAATGTGTCTGTTCTTATGCCAGTACCAGGTTGTCTTGAGTATAATGGCCTTATAGTAAACCTTGATATCCAGAAGAGTGATACCTCTTGCTTTATTTTTTCTTTATAAGACTGCTGAGGTTATTCATGTTCTTTTTTGGTTCCATATACATTTTTGGAATATGTGTTCTATATCTTTGAAGTATGTCATTGGTATTTTACTTGGTATTGCATTGAATTTATAAATTGCTTTGGGTAATATAGACATTTTAATGATGTTTATTCTTCCTAACGATGAGCACGGTATATGCTTCCACTTGTTTGTATCTTCCTTGATTTCTTTTATCAATGTTTTATAATTTTCCGAGTACAAGTCCTTAACCTCCTTGGTTAAATTTACTCCTAGGTACTTTATTTTTTTGGCTGCAATAGTGAAGGGGATTGTTTCCTTAATTTCTTTTGCTGACAGTTCATTGTTGGTATATAGAAATGCCTCTGATTTTTGAGTATTAATTTTATATCCTGCCACCTTGCTGAATTCATTTATAAGGTCCAGTAGTTTTTTGACTGAGACTTTAGGGTTCTGTATACAATATCATATCATCTGCAAATAGTGACAGTTTTACTTGTTCTTTTCCAATTTGGATGCCTTTTATTTCTTCTTCTTGTCTGATTGCTGTAGCTAGGACTTCCAGAACTATATTGAATAAGAGTGGTGAAAGGGGGCACCTCTGCCTAGTTCCTAATCTTAAGGGGATTGCTTTTATTTTTGTCTATTTAGTATGATGTTTGCTGTGGGTTTGTCATAGATGGCCTTTGTCATGTTAAGGAATGATCCCTGTATTCCCACTTTACTGAGAGTTTTGAGCAAGAATGGGTGCTGGATTTTATCAAATGCTTTTTCTGCATCTATTGAAATTATCATGTGATTTTTGTGCTTCTTTTTGTTTATGTGATGAATCACATTGATTGATTTGCGAATATTGAACCAGCCTTGCCTCTCCAGAATAAATCCCACTTGATCATGGTGTATGATTTTTTTCATATATTGCTGGATCCGGTTGGCTAATATTTTGTTGAGAATTTTAGCGTCTAAATTCATCAGGGATATAGGCCTATAATATTTTTTCTTTGTGCGGTCTTTGCCCGGTTTGGGGTTTAGAATTATGCTCGCCTCATAAAAGGAGTTTGGAAGTCTTCCTTCCTCTTGAATTTTTTGAAATAGCTTGAGAAGGATAGGAGTTAGTTCTTCTTTGAATTTTTGATAGAATTCACTTGTGAAGCCATCAGGCCCAGGACTTTTCTTTTTTGGGAGTTTTTTGATAACTGTTTCAATCTCATTTGTTGTAATTGGTCTGTTTAGGTGTTCTGATTCTTCCAGATTGATTTTTAGAAGGTTATATGATTCAAGAAATGTGTCTATTTCACCAAGATTGTCTAATTTTTTGGCATAGAGTTCTTCATAGTATTTTCTTACAATGCTTTGTATTTCTGTTTCGTCAGTTGTTATTTCTCCACTGTCCTTTCTAATTTTATTTATTTGAGTCCTCTGTCTTTTTTTCTTGGTGAGTCTAGTTAAAGGCTCATCAATCTTGTTTACCTTTTCAAAGAACCAGCTTCTGGTTTCATTGATCCTCTGTATTGTTTCCTTAGCCTCTAGGTCATTTATTTCTGCTCTGATCTTTATTATTTCATTCCTTCTACTTGTCCTGGGTTTTATTTGCTGTTGTTTTTCTAGTTCTTTTAGATGCAAGGTCAGGTTGCTTATTTGAGCTTTTTCTAGCTTCTTATGATATGCCTGTAGCGCAATGAACTTCCCTCTCAGAACTGCTTTTGCTGTGTCCCATAAATTTTGAGTTGAAGTATGCTCATTATCATTTGTTTCTAGAAACTTTTTTATTTCTTCTTTGATCTCATTGTTAATCCATTCATTATTTAATATCATGCTATTTAGTTTCTAAGTGTTTGAGTATTTTTCAGTTTTTCTTTTGTGGTTAATTTCTAGTTTCATGGCATTGTGATCAGAGAAAATGCTTGATATGATTTCAATCTTTTTAAATTTATTGTGACCATTTTTGTGTCCTAACATGTGGTTTATCCTAGAAAACGTACCATGAGCGCTTGAGAAGAATGTATATTCTACTGCTTTAGGGTGAAAAGTTCTGAAGTTATCTATTAAATCAAGTTGATCTAGTGTATCCTTTAAGTCTGCTGTTTCTTTATTAATTTTCTTTCTTGAGGATCTATCCAGTGTTGTTAGAGGGGTATTGAAATCCCCTACTATGATCATATTGCTGTTAATCTCGCCCTTTATACCCATCAAAGCCTATCTATTTTTATTACACAGAATTCAGTTGAACATCTTGCATAGCCACGTTGTTGGATTCAACTTTGGAAACTACTGTTTAATAGAATGTAGTAACCTTTTTTTAAAAAGCATTACACTAGAGACCTTCATTCTCTCACATTATCTGACCTCACACACAAAAAAAAGTCAGAGGCAAATTGAATAATTTTAAATAAATATAAGTATTATAAATTTAGAAGATGAAGTTTGTAATTTCATGAAATAAGAATTTTGTAAATATGAATTTCTAGACCTCTTTTCATTCTCTCATTCTCTCCCCATAGGCTAAGACAGGAATTCTTTGAAGTAATTCTTGAAAGCATGAATATAAAATTTATTTCCCTAATGTTTTTCTCAGTTCTACTTGTCAAACATTGATTCCCTCCCTCTTTTTATTTGTGATGCAGCATAAACCAATAGGGCTTTCTATTGTTTCTTTCCTAAAACTGTGTACCTGCACACTCAATCATGCCTAGAAGAGCAGCACAGTGTTGGAATAAAAACCAATAGCATGCTAAGAAAATAGAGACCAGACAGGTTAGGAGATTGATTCTAAATTATAGAGCTGCTTACTGATCTGCAACCATCCAAATTTTTATAGCTTGACAGCTGGTTACTCAGCACAGGACAAACCATAAGCTTGCCTTCATGACATAGGTGAGAGTAATTTGCAGTGTAGCATAGTTACCTCAGAAAGGACTACAGATCATAGCCTTTCAAACTAATGAATCAAAGTTCTAGTTCCGAGTTTACCATCTTTAATGTGGGAAGAAGAATAGCTACCATCTTAGAATTGTTCCAAAGATAAGGTTAAACAAATTAGCTATTTGCAAGCTTTATTAATGACTAATTAGTATACAAGTACAAAATATTACCTTAATTGTTATAATTAGTTTTTGAGTAATACTATTTAAATATTTTCTCCTATAAAATTGTCTCTTGATTTTTTTAAATTTATTTTTTTTTCATTTTATTCATTTTTTAGAGAGGATACACAGAGTGAGAAAGAGAGAGAGAGAGAGAGTGAGAGAGAGAGAGAGAGAGAGAGAGAGAAGGAGCTGGAAGCATCAACTCCCATATGTGCCTTGACCAGACCAGTGCAGGGTTTTGAACTGGCGACCTTAGTGTTCCCAGGTTCACACTTTATCCACTGCGCCACCACAGGTCAGGTTCTTGATTTTTTTTTAAATATAATTTTCCATTCATAAGAGTTTGCAAGAATATCACAAAAACATACACCCTATACTTAAATTCAACAATTGTTAGCATATCTTCTTATTCATTTAATCATTTTGCGCTTACTCTATGTATTATCTCAGGTATACTTTTTCCATGGATTATTTGAGAGTTAATTGCCTTAAGCTGTGAGTGAGTTAAAGACATCAGTGTTTTCTACTATATATTTTAGTGTTCATTTACTAAGAACAGTGACATTATTATTTTATTTTTAAGTGAGAGGACAAGAGATAGGCAGACTCTTGCATGTGCCCTGACTGGGATCCACCTGTCAACCCTTGTCTGAGGTGATGCTTGAATCAACTGAGCTATCTATCCTTAGCCAGGGGCTGATGCTCAAACCAGTCAAGACACTAGCTGCAGGAAAGGAAGAGGGAAATAAGGGGGAGTGAGAAGGGAAGAGAAGCAAATACTCACTTCTCATATGTGCCCTGACTGGGGAACAAACCCTGGACGTCTATATGCCGGGCCAATGCTCTGTCCACTGAGCCAAATGGCCAGGGGCAGAAACATATTTTACATAATTACAGTTCAATGATCAAAATAAGGAAATTTAATATCAATATAATATTCTTGTTGTTTCAATCCACTGAGCATCTTCAAACTTTGACAATTGTAGTGGAAATGTCTATCATAACTATCTCTCCATTGCAAATAATCTTTTGGAGGGGAATGTTAATCTTTTTAAAATGTTTTTGATTTTTTATGACCTTGACATTTTTTAAGAGTACCAACTGATTCTCCCGTAAACTATCCCTCATTTTTTCTGTCTGTACTGTGTCTTATATTATATATCTGCAGGGATGTTATTAGGATAGAGTTATAAAGCTATTTTTGAAGATGCCCAAGAAGTAGATAGGTAATATGCTGCTTACAATTCTGATTTAAAGAAAAACTAATGCCTATTCCTGTGGAGTTTTGAACAATTCCATTTCACTTTGGTAAAAAAAGTGTTGAGATTTTTATAATAAAACCCAAACAAAAACAAATAAACAATGAACTATGTTACCGATTTGAAATCCATTGTGTTTTACTCAATATATTAAGAAACAGAAACTAGATTTGTTCACACTTCTATAAACTGGTGGTTGTAGTACCTAATGCTTTCAATGGCCTTGAGACCTGTAGTGTACTCTACTCATTCATCTTTCTCATCAATCATCAAAGGGATGTTCATTCCCACAAAGTACCATACTGTAGATAAATGCAGCCAGATTTCTCAGTAGCTATCCTTTGGCAAATCAAAATACATAGAAGAATTGGAAGAGAGAGTGATGTATTAAGGTTATGTTTCTTTAGGGAGCCCAAGATCCAAACAATAGCCCTGAGTCTCTAGGGAACTATTCCATTTTTGGGGGAGGTAAAAACTCAAGATGACCGTATGCCTAGGATGTAAATTCAGTAAAAATAAAGAAAAAATCCTCAGAAGCCACTTCCATTAACTTTTGTCAAGTATAAATTGCTGATTTCTTCATAATATTTGGTTGCACATAATAATCACTGCTACATATATCTCTAAGAGAAAAAAAAACAGGCCACTGTTTCCATATATTATAAATTGTACAATAATAACACCTGCCAGCTTCATACCAAACTTTACTAGGAAATACTATATTTTATGGGCAATGAAATGGTGATGTGAATCAATCCTTGACCCCTGACTCCTAAGAAATATATGAACTGTTTCTGTTGTTCTAGTTTCTTTGTAAGTTTGTATATTACCAAGCAATGGAACAAAGCAAGCATGATTTTAATTTTCACCTGCCAAAACAACTAAAATCAATCTTGATGAACTCAATAAACAACTCTGTGCATAGATAGGTAAGTGTTATTTGCTGATGAATAGCAATAGAATCTTGCAGTTAAATCATAGCATAAAACCCACATATATGACAAATATCTTTCTTTTCATGACCATCTTTCTTTGTAATCATTTATAATATGAAAGATGAATATTTCTTGTGATCTTATGCATCCACGGTAAAACACAACGATGATATAAGTCATAATCTTAATACAATGTAGTTTCTTTTCAGTAAAGTATTAGAATACACTCTCTAGACAAGGCTCCCTTCCAGTACAGATTTGATCTATTAGTTAATCAAAGGCACACTCTCTATGGTCACTTATTCAGTCAACAAACTCCTATCTATTACCTACACTGTACAAAATATGATCCAAACAAGACAATAGAAAAATAGATAGATTAAGACATAATGCTTTCTTCAGAGGACTGATGTTTTAATGGAAGGGTGACTTATTATTAGACTATCAGAATATGATGTGATGAATGCCCAGATTTCCCCATTTGGGAAGAAGTAACATGAAGTTACATATTTTTTAAAACTTTCTCCCCCTCCTCAGTCTAGAAGGTCTTTCTCTGTATGTCCATGTGATTATGTGTATGTTTGCATCATACACATGCAAACAGACACTACATTAAAGTTTGAGTCCTTTCTAGTCAGACAACTTTGACCAAGAGAGACCACTAAGTCAGTTTTCTCTTTTTTAAGTGATGATTATTTATTTTTTCATAATAAAAAATCTCTATGCTACATAATGCTTTAGTTGTAATATTACCTTACTTAAAAGGTTAATGTAATGACTAAATGCAAAAATCTTATAAAGCACTTAACCAACTATGTAGCATATAGAAAACTCTTAATAAATGTTGACAATATAATCATTGTTACTGCAAAATTTTAGTGATAGCTGTATCTTTTAGTGGTTTTCTATATTTTTGTCAAGCATATTTTAAATATATCTTTTTCAAATATATGTAACATTTATTCTCTCTCTTATGAAAACTTTAATATCTTAAGGAGGCTCAAATAAAATTTAGGTAAATAAAAAGGTCTATTTATTCCTAGAATTTAATAATATTAAACTATTGAAACTTTAACCACACTTTTAGACTAAGGCTTAGCTTATTACCAGATACATAGTAGAAGATTTCTTCTTATTTTTCAGGTTAATGTAACTTGATTTTACAAATTTCAGCCTGTTACAAATTCAGTATGAAGGTCAATATCTTCAACTTAAAGATCATTAAATCATGTATTTAATTTTTTTTTGATATATGCTTTTCTTCCTGTTATATGCAGGAGTTTCCTTTTCTGAAAGGAGAAGGAGCCATGAAATTTTGTGTGTAAACAAAATTGGGTAAATGGAATTCAGTTTTTACCTCAAAATAGAAAGTTAATGAAGACTATTGTATTAGAAGGCAGACTCTTGCATGTGCCCTGACTGGGATCCACCTGTCAACCCTTGTCTGAGGTGATGCTTGAATCAACTGAGCTATCTATCCTTAGCCAGGGGCTGATGCTCAAACCAGTCAAGACACTGGCTGAAGGAAAGGAAGAGGGAAATAAGGGGGAGTGAGAAGGGAAGAGAAGCAAATACTCACTTCTCATATGTGCCCTGACTGGGGATCAAACCCTGGACGTCTATATGCCGGGCCAATGCTCTGTCCACTGAGCCAAATGGCCAGGGGCAGAAACATATTTTACATAATTACAGTTCAATGATCAAAATAAGGAAATTTAATATCAATATAATATTCTTGTTGTTTCAATCCACTGAGCATCTTCAAACTGCCTATCTAAATGATTTATTTTAGTTCCAGTTCAGAATTTTTATTGTATTTGAGCCACTTCTGACTTGTAATCCTTGTTTTTCTTAACTTCATGAGTTTTGAAGTATTCATGAGTGGACAAATGCATAGCAATTTGTACACTCAAAAAAGAAATCTTGGGAGTTTGTGAAGTTAAACCTGGATGAGTAAGTATCACAGTGGACCCCTAAAACTGATTAATTTACATTATTTCCACACTACATTTTGTCCTGACTAATTTGATATATTTCTTCTGAGCTACAGAGATGAGTAATTGTCAAGGTTTTACTGTCAATATATGTTAGTTGATAAGTGAGCATAAGAGCAAGATTCATCTACACTGGACTTGTGGTCTGTTTTGTGTTGCTGACATTCCTATCCTAACCTCACAGGAAAAGTGCAAGGATTCAGGTTCCTCTAGGGCTGGAACTGTGTTCATTCATGTTCTCTATTGAGGTAGTTTCTTAGTCTCTATCTAAAAGAAAAAAACACATGGGAATAAAATAAGCTGGATATTACCTGATCAATAGGAAGAGATAAAATTAGGCTACTACATTGAAAGCATGGAGCCAAAGAGAATTACAACAACAGATTAAAGTAGGCTTGGCATGTAAATTATTTATAACCATAAACAATATAACAAAGTTAGGATTTGAAATCATAAAATACTTTTAAAGAAAGGGTTGAAGAGTATACATGTTGCATTATCAACGTTATGGTCTAGATTAGCTAAATAATGCTATTTTCTCTTACCTTACCTTTTGTAAATGTCATTAATCAACCCAGCATTGTTTCTGACTGGGCCTAGACAATAGAAATGGTTTTCAACAAAATTATCTAAGTAGCCATTATCAATCAAGCAGTTGGCATTTGAATAGAGAATTATTGCCATCTCAGTGCTTGGCTCATCTGCTAGAGTTATCAACTTAAGTCAGACATGCCATATTGCTTGTATGCAACTAATTAATTCTTTTTGTAAAAGCAGAAGCTTCCTGGAATGATCACCTTTCTGAGCTCTGAGTGTCCCTTCAGAGGTTCCCCACTGCAATACCAAGACTCACCAGTAGTTTGAAATGGCTACATATTTGTATGTTATTGATGTCTCAGTGCTAGAACATCAATTGGAACCTAAAATGCCAGAAATCTTCTGTTGTCACCTCTACACCTAAGTAGTCACATCTGTATATTCATGTGTACCAGTTTTAAATTTTTCTATACATAGTATAAAAAAGATGAAAAATCTTGCTTTAAATTATGGCCCAACTAATCCCGCCTTAGTCAGAGGCATTTATTAGTGCCTGGTTGGTGTCTTTTCCTGAAAATCTTTCTTCAAAATGCTAGTTATTTTTTGCAAATCATTACAATAAAGAGATCAATTTTTTAAGATTATCTACTGAATCTTATATTTCTTTTACATTTACAAAAATTAAAATAATTTGTAATCATAATAATGCTTGGATATCTCTTGAAATTTTGTTCCTTTTATTTGTGTTTTATATCAACATATGGCCATTTTTTTGAAAAGGAGAAATTTTCTTCTGCTATACTCTGTATTATTTAATGATTAATTGCTTCCCACAAAGGGTGTCTGATACTATTTATCTCAGTTTGTCTCATCTGCTCCCTGGAGAAATGGAAGAAATTACTACAGGCCTTTCTTTCTTTCTTTTTCTTTTATTCTGGAGGATTATTACAATTTTTATAAGATTTTTTGAGGTGACATTGGTTACTAAAACTATATAAATTTCAACTGGACAGTTCTATACACGTCATCTGTACATTGCACTATGCATATACCACCTCAAATCAAGTCTCCTTCCATCACCTTTTATCACCCTTTTACTCTCTTCTATCTCCCCCCATTCCCCTTTTCCTCTTGTAATCCCCACACTGTTGTCTGTGTCTATGAAGTTGTTTGCTTTTGCTTAACCCTTTCACCTTTTTCACTCAGCCCCCTACCCCCTTCTCTTCTGACAGCTGTCAGTCTATTCTCTATATCATTGAATCTGTTTCTATTTTGTTTATTTTTTTCATAAGTCAAATATTTATATTTAAAAATGAAATCTATATGTATGCAAACACATATGTAAGTACATATATCTAATACATATCTCATTTTGTTATTGAACTTGTTCAACTTGGAATAGAAATTCATTGTCATGTGTACCATTTCTTAGGGCAGAGCTGCTAACATTGTAAGTATAAAGGCCCAGTAGAAAATTATGAGTATTTAAGACATATCGTTTGATAATTTAACTTATTTGGTGGCAGGAGATATTATAAAACCTAAATGAAATACATTTCTCATAGAATGACTTTTCCTTCTTATTCAAATCTACTTAACATGTATCCTATTATTTCTGAAAACATATAATCATGCTGCTACATTCATTTGGAATAATACATTGGTATAAAATATATTACATCTTCTTAATATATGTAAATTTTCCATGTATTAATCTTTAACCTACAGGTGTGTGTGTGTGTATGTGTGTGTGTGTGTGTGTGTGTGTGTGTGTGATATGAGGCATTGAATGAAAACCAGTTGGGAAACATAAAACAATGTAATTTACATATTAAATACACAAAATTGCAAAGCCCTAAGAAACAAATTGACAAAATTAATTTAATGTGACAGATGATTACTTTTTAAGAAGGCAAATCATGCTTACATCATAAAAATGAACCGATCCTTTACATCAAGCAAACCAATATTTCTACCCCTGTCCTGTCTCTTTTAATCTTGTGTTAGAAACTGCTTTGGAGTGATTCTTCTAAAGCAGTGGTTCTTAACCTTTTTTTGAGGTACCGAACCCACTAGTTTCATATGCGCATTCACCGAACCCTTCTTTAGTGATAAATAAAATATGATTTTTTTTCCCGAATTATTTTTGCTGGTGCGAGACTAGAGTTGCTCAACTTGGCATTGCATATATGCAGGTAGGATGCTGACTCCCATCCCGTTCCGTGATACATGTGAATCCATGTTGTACATATTTGTCCGACCACTTTCTTTTTTTGCTCGACATATTTAGTATGGATTAAAATATTAAGAAAGAAACCACATGACGTACAACTATGACAGCCGTTGACTACTGCATGCACTAAATTCCCCGCAGCACTGGTTGGCCAGGCAATGTAATGTGATCCTCTGCAGCAAGTGATGGCCAAGCGGGGCATGTCATCATGACTTTACACAAGTGTGTCTTTACCTCTGCAGCAGAGGCTTCTCCGAACCCCTGAGACCGACTCATTGAACCCCTAGGGTTCGATAGAACCCAGGTTAAGAACCACTGTTCTAAAGGATCTGCTTTTATTCTTTGAATGGCTCCCCACTTCTTGCTAGAATGACTCAAATTTCTCAAGTTAGTAAACAAGTTTTTTTCATTTGAGACCTGCTTACCTTTAGCCTCATCTATATGATAATAGTTTATAATTATATAGAAAAGTCTATATTATTTGTTCCAGCCATACTTTACTTGATATTCATAGTCCTCAAAGATGTTATTCTGTTTCCTTCTTTACTGCCTTCCCCACGGGCTGTCTCCACCCGGGCTGTCTGTAATATCTGTTTTGAACATCTTTTGGGAACCCTTTTTGTGATGTGCTGCTCCCCTCATTCTCCAACTCTGAATACATTAGCTCTTTCAGAATCCAGTGCATTCCTCTTGGACTGGACTTTATCTATAAGCTCTTGAGAGAAGGATAATGTCATATTTAGATCCATAGCACCTAGCCAAGAGCCTGGTACTTACAAATCCTTCATATATATAACTTAACAAATGAGTGAGCTCATGTTCATATAAAGTTATCTCATGTGCTATCCTCTGGTTTGAGCTTTAATTTAGTTTATTTATGTTTTGGCTCACGTGTGCTGTATGTGTGTCCTCATGACTCTCAATGGGAAAGCAAGATGAAAGGTGGTTTGTTGTATAGGAATTATTTCCCTCAGGTTGTTTTCATAAAGTTTTACTTTGTCTTTTGTTTGTTTGCTTGCTTGCTTGCTTTGTTCTCACTCAGTTTCCCTGCACACTCCTCATTTCTCTCCACCCTGTTTGACTATGCTAGACCATTTTCAGTCTCAGTGTCTTCATTTTGAAAATGAGCAGTAGAGACATCCTAAATGAACGGTCTCTTGGAGCTAGAAGAATTATTTATTTTTGTAGAAGACCAGAAGATGCTTTTAAATTATTACCACATAATGTCAGCCCAGGGTAGTATGTGAGCATAAATTTAATTCTCTGAGGGGATACCAGGTAGATAGGACAATAAATAAATAATAAAGACATTAAAACTTTTGGTACTGAGCTAGATATCTCATTAGTAAATGAATGTTGTATTGATGACTAAATATAAGTTTTTTTATTTTCTACTTTATTTTAATTATCAATAGACATTCTCTAAAATCCAGAGTCATTAATATAGTTAAATAAGAGAATACAAAATGTCTGAGTTACTGTTTTACAAAAATAAAGTAAGAAATATCTACTCAAAGAACTAGTGATAAGGAATATATTAATTATTTTGTGTGACTTTTTTCTAAATTTGGTGAAGAACAAATTTTAAATAACTCATCATACATATTGATATACTCAAAAAAAAAAAAAAGGAGACTACCACAAGGAATTAGTTATGCAGAAATCCTAAACTCATTCAATATTAGAACTTAATAGAATTGGAAACCATCCTATGAAATCATTAATTTTTAAATTGTCTTTATATACTTATGCAACAAATACTTACAAATTATCAAATATGTCATTCTTTTAAGCCTGGGAATAGCAGTAGCAGAAAAGCCTATTATTTCACTAAGCATAGGCTTCCTCAGCCTTGTTGGTAATATTTCTGTAAGGTCATGTGCTTAATTATACATTCTCAAGTTTTTGGGGTATCGATTAAATATGAAAAATTAAAATATCTTAATTTGATTTCTGGATCCAATCTGAATTGTATAACATCACAATTTTTTACACAGTTATCTGTGAGACATTTTTCTGGCACTACGGGAAGTAACAGTATAGTGGGAAAGCTAGCATTGGCTTTGGAGCAGGTATGTTTCTGCTCCGATTCTTACCATCTGTGCCTGAAATTGGCTGTGAGATTCTGGGTTAGTGGCTGGACCCCTTATTTCTTCAGGGACTAAAAGTAAAATTTCTCTAAATGTCCGCCCAGGTGACTGCTTACAGAATCCAAAAATTTGATAATGAAAACTACTCCTTATTTGGTAAATGCCACTTAATCTGTATTTCCAAACCTCTAATGGCCACAATTTACCAAGGAAGATCTCTTGAAAAAGCAGTGTTAGATAAAAGCTTCCTCCATGCAAGAGCACAGCCAGGTCAAAGTAATGTAGAGGATCGAAGAGTAGATATGTAGACTGGCAGTGCATACAGTTGGTCACTGGCTGTATATGTAAGACAGTAACTAAATTTAAATACTTAACAGATTGCATGAAACTTGGCTATAGAAATAAGAGCAATAAATATGGTGAGTTAGAGAAATGTATAAAGAAAAACCCTTTATTCCTGCTTCTGTAAATGACTGAAAAAAAAAAATCTAAGTTTCCACTTCTAAATAGAATTTTATTCCAACCAACATCTGAACCAAGTAAAAATGGCCTCATATATCAAGGAACATCATCATTTCACTACTATCCATGTAGTAGGATAAATTACTTTGACAACACACATTTCTGGGAACATCATATTTACTGAGAATAGCAATTAATCACTTAAATTTATATGTGAATAAAATGTGTTTCCAGGAAAATATTTTAATTTTATTGTGCCTTTTATAATTTCACTAGACAGATTAGATGACTTGAAACAGAAAGTGGGTTTTCACAAAAGTTATTACTTAAAATTTCAATCTACACAATCACCTAAATTCAACTTTATCTTGTGAGGCTTAATTTTACTGTAGCTCATGTATAAAGAGCTACCCACATTGTGATTCATTTTAAGCCTATACAACATATCTGTATTAGTCTTCAAGATTTAAAGTGCAACTTTAAGCATCTTTAAAAAATAAATTCAATTAAAAGATCAATGTTTTGTGTGATTATCTCCTCTGCTTTGATTTATAATTGTATTTCTTTAAGAAGTTATTTTTATAAGAGACTTTTATCATTTTATAATAAATAATTATTATGTGATATTGAAGAAAATGCATAAATTTAAATATACAAAGGATTGGGGGACCTTGCATACTTTATTGAGTTCATTTTGAATAGGATATTAAAGAATATTCTTTCTTCATCAGTGAGCATGCCAAACTTTTAAGTTACTGAGATGAATTTAAGTTCTACATACCATAATAATTTTGCAAATATGATTCTTTTCCAAAAATTATTATTTAGAGATTATTTAAAATCTGTGGACTTTTATCGTGATAATTTCTTGTGCATAACTAAATGTGTTAATATTTTCTTTCTAATTTATTTTGCACTCAACAAAATTAACCAGTCCTAATACCTTAGTTATTTTTTTAAACACATTTTGTTGGAGAAATAACAACTCACAATAATAAGCCCCATCAAGCACTTTATATGTGCTAGATAGACTATCAGATCGTCTAATAATTCATTTGTGAGATTTGTCTCATTTAATCTGCCAATAATCTTATGAGGTAAGATTTATATCGCAATTAACATTATTTTAATTTTTTTAATGATTTTTAAACCACAGTACTATGGAGTATATTATATTATAGGTTATTATTGATACTACAGATTCTTTGCACATTTCTTCATTTATTGACATGTATTTATTTGTTGAGTAGCTGCTCAAGGCCAGACAGTGTTATATGTGTTGTGAATATAGCATGTGCTGAGAATATATTAATGAATAAAACAGACAACAGGTGTCTATTGTCATAGAGCTGTTATATTAGAATTGCAGGTTAGGCATCAAATATAAACAAATAGTATGGTAATTTCAGGTAGTAATGACTACCTTGAAAAAAATAAAGCCAGTAATAGAGAATGACATAAGGAAGTGAAGGGGTAAGTGATGAAGTTACGTTGGATGGGTGATGAGTAGAGATTAGATAAGGAAGTAGCATTAAGGCAGGCATAGGAAGGGTACCCAAGGGCTAAGCTTTTTGAAAATATTTCCCACTTTTTATTTTCCTACTTACTATCTTCACATTTTGTGCTCTTTTTCTATTCTTTTGTTATGGCTTTCTTTTCTTTTTTAAGCTAAAAATTATAGGATTTTACATTTTTTTTTCAAAATGGCGTTAGTTCTCTAAAATCTTCTTCTGATTTCTATATTAAATCATTTATTCTCATGTTCACTTACACTGAAAAAAAGATAGATTATGTGATTTATAATCGACGAATGCCCAGTTCTTATCCACATTTTTAAAATATTCATGTAATGTAGCTCTCAGTTCATTTTCAAGAACAATCATTATATTTTATTGTCTTGGTTTTTATATAATCTGATGCCAAAGAAAGCACTCTATATGTTTTATATATGTACCTTGACCTTACAAACTTTAATATGTGCTGATTCTGTTTATTCCCTATATTTTCTATGTAGTTTTTCAGTAAAAATATAATTTCCAAAATAAAATATGATTGCCCCTTTTTTTTCTTCCACTCATTTTCTTGAAATTATATTTTCTAAATGAATATAGAGAAAGAGATACAAAGTAGAAGGAGGAAGAAAGGTGACTAATTGCTTTAGAAGACGATGGTCAAGAGAAGCACAACTGAAGAATGGTTTCTGGGAGGCATCAATTTTATTTCTAATTTTAAATGCATAAAATTGAGAAAAAAATTTAAATTTTCTTTCAATAAACTATAGTGAAGCCTTTAATTGATTTCATGATTAGGTTCCACTGGACTTAGCTTTACAGCCTATTAATCAGTTATCTGTTAGTCCTAGTTTTAGTATTATAATGAAAATCTAAAAGAAGTGTGTTTGGAACTTGTCATAAGATGCTCGTTTTGAAGAGATCTGCCAATCATGTTTGTTTAGTTGGCAATTATTTGGATAATGAACATTATTTTAACAATATCAAATATATGATTTTTTTTTCTTCAGCATTGTGCAGTCAACCATAAAATCTTAAGATGTATAAACCTAAAATAAGCCTGAGGGCAGACCAGGGAGTCATCCTCAGCTCCCGGGGCCAACTTTTGCTCAAACTACTTGAGCCATGGCTGTGGAAAGGGAAGTGGGGGGGGGGAGTGGAGAAGCACATGGTCACTTCTTCTGTATGCCCTGACCAGGAATTGAACATGAGACTTCCACATGGCAAGCCTACACTCTACTGCTGAGCCAAACAGCCAGTGCCAACAGAAAAAAAGGAAAAAAAAGAGAGAGAGGAGACACAGAAAGACAGCATATGAATTGAACTAAGTACCTATCTACTTCTAAAGTTATCTAAAATTTTTTTATTTATAAAAACCTTCTACCTTTACTTCTAAAGTTATTTCCAGCCATCACTTTGAGTGTTTTTACCTCAATAAGTTTGTAGGTTGAGTTAATATCACCTAAATATCATTGGCTATCTTTGCCTGTAATTATTATTTAAAAACTATAACAAACCAAGGTGAAATTTAGCTTTATTTAATTAAGAGAAAAGTTATTCCTCTTTTTTATTTCAAAATCCTTGCCCTGAAAAACTACAGAATCATTTCAGATGACATGTAAATTCATTAATTTACACAGTTAAACATTTCTATTTATTAAAAGAAGAAGTAAATATTCATGAACTATTGAATACATTTTAACCAGTTTACTTTGGGAGCAATTATTTTTCTTGTTTCTGGGAATATTTTAATGTATAAATTTCTAGAAGGAATACCATGACTTGATTAGATTATGGATTTGTTAACATGTCCTTTTTGAAGAAAATAAAAAATGTAAGGGTAAAATTATAAACTGCAGTTTTAAAATTAAAACTAATTTTTTCAAACAGAAAATTCAGAGAATACTACTGAAATGTGAATGGCCAGATTTTATTAAAAAGTAGAAAAAAAGTTGAGCAGAACTGTGTAAGTGTTAAGTTTTGGAAAGCGATAGAGAAGAGTAGCATAAGTTTTCATTTGGTCAATTTATATTATCAATATATCTGATAAATCTAGAGACTGCTATAAAAGTAGTTCTAGGTGCACTAAAGGGGGGAATGCTTAGAGCAGTGGTTCTTAACCTTTTTTGAGGTACCGAACCCATCAGTTTCATATGCGCATTCGCCGAAGCCTTTTTTAGTGATAAATAAAATATGATTTTTTTTTCCAAATTCAAGACATAGGTATATGTTTTTTTACTGGTGCACAAAATGAACTGTGCATGAACATTACCTTGCTCAAAGAACAAAACCAACAAAGTGCATAAACTCACAACAAATTACGGTATTACTTTATTCTGGCCTCCGCGGCAGAGGCTTCTCCGAACCCCTGAGACCGACTCATCGAACCCCTAGGGTTTGATAGAACCCAGGTTAAGAACCACTGGTTTAGAGAGAGTACCTCTGGGAGGTGGGCGTGGGGTGCAAATGGGAGGGTTTGGACTCAATTACTTTTCATTGTGAGCTCAACTGTACTTTCTATTTGCTGCCATGCACATACACAGTTTTGACAATAATATTTTTAAATGTTGGATAGCTTTTAAAATCATCCAGTAAGTTTTATTTCAAAGATTTTAGATGTCACCAGGAAAAAACAGAGAAACTCTACATATCCACTGCTTAATGTGGAACCAGGCACTACAAAAGAAAATTCAGGTAAGCTTTCAGCAGAATGTCTCCTGCTGCACGCCTCTACTGTATATTCAACAAATATTTATGCAGCACCTTTTCATGTTAAGCATTTTGTTAAAGCACTGGGAAATATTATGGGCAAAAATATATGACATCTCTCATGGAGCTTCCTGTCTGGAGTTAGCTGACAATGAAATAATTTCCCAAACAAATGTACATATAGAATATGTGCATGGTATAGTAAGCACATAAAACAGGCAAACCCGAGGAGAAATGATCAGTATTGGAGAATAATTTATGGGAAACAGTTCAATTTGATAAATTGGGAGTGGCATATGACTGTATCCATTTGGAAAACAAGCACAAGCTGAGATGCCCAAAACTCAGGAACAAAAGTTAAAGTTTCCTTGTTAATGTGTTATTTTTAAAACAACTGCATAAAATCACTAATTGGTTAGTTGTTTTTGTTGCTTGTTTGTTTCAAAATAAGAGAGCAAATCGTCAGAGCCACTGGGAGATTAACAGCTCAGAGGATATGAGAATTGTGGGCAAGAAGCCAGAGCCTGATCTGCAAACCCCAAGTGCAGGAAAGATGAGAGTCAATTAATGAGTTAACGTGACAGTTTCTAAAAGCCTAGATAAATTCTGTAAACAGTGGTTTGTGATAGGAAGTTTCTTGTAAATGCCAACAACTCTGCCCAAAATCTGATTCCTGATACTGATAAAAGCCATTTCATTATCTTAATTCAACATTTTTCTTGTATTTAAACCAGATTCAACTTGTTCTTTAAGTTAATATCTGAACAAGTGTTAGAACACATTTTACTCACCCTTCGGCTTTTCTTTCCCTTTTCACGCTGAGAATGACGCAAAAGATTTGTCTGTGTATATGTGTATGTGTAGTTCATACCATATTTGTTGTCTTGGAATTTAAGTTGCTCTAAATAAGCAAAGCACTCAATGAGTAAATGCACATTGGAAATTTTTAAAAATTAAACCTTTTTATATGGAAGGATTTTAATGTATGCTATATGATAAAAGAGGAAATAATAAATCTTTAGTATTTGCAAGCTATTCAACCAGAATGGGTAGTTTTACTTCGTATTCTTAAAATGAGGGTAATCTCTTAGATGTAATTATTCTTTCCAAGAAATCAGCCACTTTTAAAAACCTCATTGGTTGGCATCATCATTATTAAATATCAGATTGTGAAAAGAATATTCTCAGATGGTATTGTGAATATTCCTATTGCCAAAACACTTCCTTCACAACATAAGGCTCAAATAAGTGCTTAACTCAAGAACAGAAAAAAAGACTGAAATTAATTCTTGAAAAACAATGCATTTTATATTTTTATTTTTACTCCTATTGATTTGAGAGAGAGAGAAATATAATGGGATATTCTCTCTAAAGAAAAGTCTTTTAAAAACAATTGTTTTTCTTTTATTATGACATGTCAGAATGAAGGCTGAAATTTCAGTGCAGTTTTTAGTTAAAAGTACATCATTCAAAAAGTGAGTTGGAAATATCCTAAAGTGATCATTCATCAACTCTGGTTCTGTGTGTCAATACATGCAGATATATAAAAAGAATAAACATTAAAGTAATCTTGATTTTAGTTAGATCCAAGTAAAATATTGGTTAAGGAATCTATAAAGTTACAAGATAAAACAAATTGTAAAGTTATGCAACAAAATGTTTTCAGTTCACTTGGATAAAAACAAATAAAGTTGTAGAAAAAGTTTTAGATATTAAATATTGAATATTTTAGGACACCCAATAGAGTAAACTTAGAATAAATGATTAACATGATTACTGATCAAAATGAAACATAAGTAGAAAAGTTCTCTTATGAAATTATAACTACAAAGTAAACTTTCTTGACTTTCATTTTTGACTTTTATCTCTATAAATCTGTACAAATATAGACCTATGCACTTACACACACAGGGACTCCACCCTCCTCATTTTTTTCAATTGAATTAATTGGAATGACATTGGTTAATAAAATTATATAGGTTTTAGGCTATAGAAATCTATAATACATCATCAAATGAAATAGCTTGTAACATGGCTAACGGAGTAAAACTGCCCAATCACAATTTATGCAGAAAATAATGTGTAATGTTATTATGAAAAATACTAAGACTAACAACAAATGATAGTTTGCATAAGAAGTATTGTCCTGGTTATAAGATCATTGGTGTTCAAAAGAAGAATGGCTCTTTTTACTTTTGAAAAAAATTAGACATAATAAAATGCTGTAGTTTTTCAATAACATATAGGTTTTATAATAATATACAGACAGCTTTTAAACCCATGAAAAAGCAAACCTATTACTATCATGAAAACTAGCTCCTAAAGTCTCTTTTCTTTATTCAAGCAGTTCTTATTACAGGATTTTGAAATAATTTAAGGCTTTAGTTATGCAGGAAAGAATGTATTAAATGAGGTCACTGCAAAGATAAATGTGTGAAAACTATGGTTGTGACTTGATGATTCATGCATATATGTAGTTGATAATGTGTGAAAACAAATAGGTATATGAGGTTGAGTCACTTAAATTGTTGCATTGAATGATTGCATAATATTATCTTGGATATATAAAAAGATATAAAAAATATAAAGCCGAGGAGTAAATCAGTGTTAAGTTGGACTTTACAGAGTGCTAAGCAGTTTTTTCAGGATACATTAAGTAATGAAAACCTTCATAAATTTCATTACTAATGGAATTTAGCTGAATAATGAATGATAGTTAAGAAGTTTTAGTTAGAAAACTAGCAGGAAACATATAGAGGAAAAAAGAAAAATAGTCTAACCAGCCATCATAACTGTCCAAACCATAATGGTTTCTAAAATGTTTAATAGACAATAGTAACTCCTCTTTATGAGACAAGGCAATGTAAACTAAGGTGTATCAACTCCAATTAATTACTCAGAACCAGAAGAGTATAAATAATTATTGAAGTAACTCTGAAAGTGGATATAATTAGCACCATTAATCATTGCCATGAATTATTTAACTCAATAATAATCCTGGAAGAAAAATTAGTATTATAGTCACTTTTGTATTTAAAACTCATTATCATAATGCTGTCAACTGTAATATATGATACCTTCAATTTTTTTCCATACTGTCTTGGTTCAACTAATATTGTGAGGTTACATTAACTTCTACTGAATAAGATAATGAGTTTAAGAAAGTCAACTCAGTAATTATTTAAGTTCTAGAATTTCTAATAGATATAAACTCATTAGCTCTTCACACCCTCACAGAAGTTTTAACTAATTGGCATTAATATAAAAATTCTAAAAAGAATATTGAAATAAAGAAGAAGAAACCTATATAAAATGAGATTAAATCTATATGTAAATGAGATTATAATATCAATTCTTTATAAAGGCCTAGAGCTGTCTGACTGAAAATAATGTCTGTGTATAATGCTAGTTTTATGTTATAAAAAATCCTGATATTAAGCAACAAGAGTTTATAAATACTATGACTCTATACAACATCTAAATTTCAAAATTAGTGTAAGGGAGGAAACACTTTTACTTCTACCCTCTTAGATTTTCTTGAGGCCCTGCAAATTAAACAGACAAAAGTTAGGTTATCAGGAAAAAAACAAACAGAAAATTTTAACCATATACCACTTGCATAGATCTAAGAATACTCAGGGTCATGAATGTCTCAAAGGGGTGGTTAGAACTTGGGCTCATATAGCTTTAAAAAAAGAACAATAAATTTATAGATAGTGACAAAAGAAAAGGACTGAGTTTCTGGGAGCAGCAAATTGTAGATTGACAAATATATGAGGGAACTAATAGAATATAAGTACTAGTTAGTAAAGTTTGTTGTGTAGACTTCTCTTGTGCCATCCCTGGGCTAATGAAGGATTTGTACTTGTTTGTGACTATTAAGTTCTGTATTTCCTGGCAAAGAGAAGAGAGTGGACACCTTTAAAAATTAGGTCCTATTTCTATGCAAGTAGGGGAAGGACTGAGAGATTTCCTCAAATCTGTTTGTTCTTAACTGCACTGAGCTCAAAATATTTGTTCTGTCTAAATGACATAAATTGGGGTGGCATATTCTGCTACCCTTCATCATGTATGGAAAACTGTCTGTTGCCTTATAGGCTACTGACCCTTTTCATGCTGATATTTTAATGGATGAAACTGAGAACTTGAAAAGTCTCAGAATCTTGCTTGAATTGCATTGGAAATGGTGGGGAGCTATGCTGAAAGGAATTAAAATGGATGGGAAGTGTATATGTGGTGGTGAGGAAAGGTAATTAGAGTTCTGCACTGATTGGGTTTGTGAAGAATTTGAAAAATCAGGAGAAGTGGAGAGCTGAAGTATATGAGTCAAGAAAACAGATGTAAGGAAAGTATATTAAGAAACATTTTGAGATTGTAAATAATATATTTGCATTTTCGAAAGACTAACAATTAATTTTTGTGTTTTATTTTATTTGTTGAATATCAACTTCAAGTATTAAGACTGGGTAAGACAGATTTTCTAAATTGGAGCAAAAGCTGAATTATTCAGAACAAATTACTGTTAACTTTCACTTATTTTATATTACAGTGAATTATTTTTGAATTAAATGTAAATTCTTGTACAAGTAATATGGAATTGGATTGAATTTGTAAATTGTGTTGAATGTTCATATCCTTTACTGATGTTCTTAGAAGCAGAAATTTTATCAGATTGAATGGCAGGCATTACTTTTGTTCCTCTGCGCAATGTAGCATGTAAAACAAAAAATGTATAAAATTTTAATATAGCTTAGGTTGTTTACTTTCTCATTACCCATGGAAGATGGTGTGCCAGCCTTTATTTTGAAATTAGAAGTGATTGGTACATAATAATCTAATTGGTGTTGGTTGATTAAAGTAAAAACACTGGGGTCAATGACTGATGTTCACAGTGGAGTAGGCTGATAATTGAAGAGAAATAAGACCATAGTTCAGAGTCTATTTATTTCCACTTGGTTTGGTATTGCTTTGAAAAAGGAAAGAGTCTATAATAGTTCAGCTTCAGGCACTAAAATTAAATGATCATTTTGTCACTTATGTTAAAATACAAAGACACTTGAATTTTTGTACTATTGAGAGCAACGGCAGGTAACTGAAATCCTGTCTATCATAATTCACCTGTGTCAAATGTGCCAAACTTTAATATCTGTAGCAAGCACCAGTCCTGATTTTATTTTTAAAGATTTGGAGTCACAGATGCACAGAGAGATTAAATAACTTAGTGTAATTTACACAGCTATTGTGTGCTGGAGCTGGGACCCACACCCAAGTATCCTAGTTTCAGAGTGAATTCTCCTGACCATTAAATATGTTGTGCTAGAAATGACTTCACTTGGGGAGAGGTCCTATCTCCTCAAGCAGCCTTCTCAGTACATTGTGAAAAGGGTTCTTGAATTTTTGTCTTAAAGAGGGTAGATGAATTGAATCAGATTTAGTCTGGATACAAGTGAATATAGAAAGTATGCCAAAAACTTTGTTATATATCATTTGTTTCCTATTTCTCAACAAACAGAAAATCCACAAAAGCCAAGAGGCAAGTCAAATTGTGAAGTGATTCTCTAGAAATCACACATTGAGAGCCTAGAAAAAATCAGTCAGCCATTTCTCTCCTAATATAACATATATTCTTAGGACGTGTGCCACTCTCAAGCAACACTTGTTTTGATTCAAGTGTATTCTCAGACAGTCCTGATAAAAATTATAACAAATAATAATGTCAGTGTGTTCTACTTTGGTTCTTTGGTGTGTTCTCTGGGTGTTTTTATGACTGCTCTATTTTTTTTCCATGATGATCTGAATATCTTTTCCAGATGATCTGGTATTTTTAAGAAATTGCTACCAATTTTGAAACAGAATTATGGAAAGAGCACTATGGGGGCATGAGGGAGGGAAAACTAAACTGTCCTAGGTATTCAGAGATTAGGGAGATTCACGGTATACCTCGGAGAGAAGGTAATATTTTCAATTAAATTTTAAAAAAAGATAAGTCAATAAAACCGTAGTTATAGTAACAACTCCCAGACCTAGTTGGACACAATCACCATGAACCAGGCAAGGTCCATTTGAAAAATAAAAATAAATGGAAATCAAGTATAGAGTAGACACTCATGGCCTTGTTTCCTAATGTATAAATTACAGACTTTGACTTAACCCAGTGAATGTTTATCATCCACAGCTCCTCAAAGAACACACCACTGAGCCTTGCAAAAATACAAATGCTAGATTTTGATGGTTTCTGGTTATATAAACATGTGTACTATTATGAAAATGGAAATGCTCCTCTTTTAAATTACTTGCAGCTGTTGAGGATAAAAAAAGTCTTCCCCGAACATATTGGGTTCTGTTCCTAGGGTTCATGAAAACAACTGGAAAAAAAGTGATTAAAAGGAGAAAAACAGCTTATCTGTATGCACATAAGAGCCTCACAGTAAAGAACTGAGAACTCTAAAGGTGATGTTAGATTTGGGGTTTATATTCACCTTTAACAATGAATGAGAAGTAACTGGACAAAGAAAGAGTGGGTTATTCGGGTTTCTAGGGATGGTCAATTGTGGGAAGGCAAATGCGTATATGGGGGAAACTAATGGCCGATGTGGGTTATTTACTATGGTTTGTTATGAAGACTCCAGTAGGTAATCGAATCACCCCCTTTCTAGTGTGGGAGTGAGAGATACCTTTAAAAATGGATGTTTTTTATCTTTCTTTTTTTTTTTTTAGAGTATGTTTATTAAAGCTGAAACAGTGAAACAAAGTAAGGACTTAGTATAGAAGAAGCAACAGGAGACACTGTAGCCTAGTCAGTGATTTGCTCTGGCTCCCCGGAAATGTTATGGGAAAGCAGTGAGCCTAGGGGTGGCTGCTCCAACAAAAGTAAAGAAAAAATGGGGGAGACTTGGAGACAGGGTCAACGGTTTAGCCCTGGGCCAGCTGTCACTGCTCTTTGTTCCCCTGGTTGCAAGACTCTGGGAAATCCTTTGGGCTTAGGAGAGAAAAGTAAAAATGGCACCTGAGAGGGAAAAAGGGTGTGAGAGGGAAGGTAGGTGTGTGTATTCCCACAGGGTAATTTTTAGTTTTTACAAAGAAAAATTTATGTCCTGCTTTTAGACATATAGGAGAAAACACAGCGCTAATTGCCTTTAGCTTAAAGCAGTCTTTGTGCCAAAATGTCATATTTAGAGGGGTGTATTCTAATATCGTTTACATGATCTCATCTTCTGCTTATTTTTGCCTGAATACTGTACAGCTCTGTTTCTTTTATTTTGTTTTGTTAGTTTTTGGTGCCAATTTTAAATAGTGTTATTTAGGACACCATATTTTCAACCTACAATATAGTGCTTATCGGTGCATTATTTCTTTTCCCCATGCACATGATCCATATTCAAGTATCAAGAATGCCCAGTTATTCCCTATAGAGCATCTCAAGTTTTAAATTGCCATGGAATTTTCTACATATTTGGGTTCTTTAACATTTTGTGTGAAACTATGGTACATCTATGCTCAAGGTTGGCTTAATCAACCTTTTAATGGTGGGCCTAGAGAAGGCACCACCAGAAGGAGGGGCTACACCACTAGGGGAGCCCTCAGGTATTCCTCCTGGGATGCCTCTTACATGGTACAGTTTGGTAATAATGGGGTTGCAGACTTTTCCAACTCTTTGCTGATGTTCAAACTCTCCTTGTTCTGTAGTCTGGTTCTTATCAGACCAGCTGATGAGTTCATTACACTTGTCAACAATATTGTTTGTCATTGTCATTCACCTTGCCTTGAAGTTTTTTTTTTATCTTCAACAATTGCTTTCCTGTTGAATGTATAGGATTCAAGTGAATTCTTGGAAGATACTTTGTCCTACTGCTTCTCATCTCTGCTTTGTACTTCTCAGCCTCCTACCATGTGCTCAATGTTCTTGCTCAGATGACACTTGTCTTTAATGATGTTAATCTTCTTCTCTTTTTCTATGCTCTAATCCACACAAGAGACATTGAAGATGCCATTGGCATCAATATCAAACGTGATTTCAATCTGAGGGACACCACAGATGAAGGAGGTATATACCTATGAGTTCAGACTTTTCAAGCATGTTGTTATCCTTGATAGTGTCACTCTCACCTTTATAAACTTGAATGAGCACACCAGGCTGCTTGTCAGAGTAATTGGTAAAGGTCTGTGTCTGCTTGGTAGAAATGGTAGTATTATGTTTGATGAGGACAGTCAGTCATGACTCCACTAGCAGTCTCAATGCCAAAGAATAGAGGAGTGACATCCAACAGCAGCAAATATTGAGCATTTTCAGATTTGTGTCCAGAAAAGATGGCTTCTTGGATAGCTGCAGTATAAATAAAAGCCTCATCACAGTTGATTCTTATTCCACTCTTTTCCATTGAAGAAGTTCTGTAGGATTTTCTGAATATTGAGAATACGAGTAGATCTACCTACCAGGACAATATCATGGATATGGGAATCATCAAGTTTGGCATCCCCAAGGGCTTTCTTGGAGAAGGTCAGCATTCAATTTTTCAAGTTGGGCACAAGTGATAGAGGTACGGAAGTTGATTCCTTCATAGAGTGGTCAATCTCAATACTGGCCTGGGTACTGGGAGAGAGTATGCTTAGCGCATTCACAAGTATTATGAAGGCAATAGACAGCCATCTTGTTCCCAATATGTCCTTCTTATGATTAGATTACATTTGGACTCTGCAATAAAATGGTTGACCATTTAGTTGTCAAAGTTTTCAAGTAAGTGCGTGTCCCCAGCTATAGATTTGACCTCAAAAATTTCATCTTCAGTTATAAGAATTAAGACACCAAAAGTGCTACCTCCCAAGTCAATGATCGCACGTATCTTTCAGCTTTAACCTTTTTGCCTAAGACCCTGATGGCAAAACTATGACACGCGTGTCAGCACTGACACGAGTAGACATTTTCGATGACACCCGGCCGCATGCGTCCACATACCAGAGAAGTATGGGGCCACATGCCAAGAAGGACATTTCATCCTCAGCTTCTGCATGGCCAGGAGCAGTAGCTAAGGATAAAACATTTGCTATAGTGTAGACACTCTGTGCCAGAGGTCTGTAGGCCAAAACAACAGAACTCCTGCACAAACCGTCTAGTTCTGGGACTTCTGTTTAGGCCATTTTTCTTGAAGTGACACACCACCTGAGTTATGCTCGACTTTTTGGCAAATTTTGACACACCAAGCTCAAAAGATTGCCCATCACTGGTCTAAGCTGTGAGCAATAGCAGTGGCTGTTGGCTCATTGATGTTTTTAAGTACATTAAGACCAGCAATAGTTTCAGCAATTTGATAGCCTGATGCTGAGAGTCATTGAAGTAAGCAGGTACTGTGAGGACGGAATTGGTAAAGTCTTCCCTTGGTGGGCTTCTGCAATTTTCTTCAACTTTGTCAAAACTATAGATGATACCTTTTCAGAATAGAAACATTTTGTCTCTCCCTTGTATTCCACTTGAACCTTAGATCTGCCAATCTCATTCACAACCACAAAGGGGCAATGCTTCACATCACACTGGACACCAGCATCATCAAATCTATATCCAAACAAACATTTGGCATCAAAAACCATGTTGGTAAGATTCATTGCAACTAGATTCTTTGCAGCATTTCTGAACAATCATTCTGTATCAATAAAGATGACATGGGTTGGTTTGGTTTCCCTGATCAATGGCAATAATTTCCTTTTTTTTTTTTATTCAGGAAGACACTCACACAAAGTAGGTGGCACCAAAATCAATGCCAATATGGTTTCTTGAGTGCTTGCATGGCTTGCAAATACTGGGATCGGAACAGCTACCCCCACAGTCAATGAGAGCAGCAGCTCTGTTTAGTATAGTACTTTTTACCCTCTATCTCTATTGAGGGGCAAATTCATTCAATGATAATCTTTGGATACCTAATCTTATATTTCTCTGTAAGTGATGGTTCATGAATAGAATAAAGTATTTTTAATAATTGCAACCTTAAATCAAAATTGAATATTTTAGGGTGGAGATATTCATTAAAACCAGGTAAGGTGGTAGGTGTATGGTTTGAGCCAACATTTATTTTAATTTGAATATTCTGATGAAAATACAATAGATGAATTTAAAACTTCTGTTAGTAAATATAACATTTTAAAACCATGTTTTGAAAAGAGACAGTTTTTCCTTGGTGCGTGTAGAGAATTGCTTCCAGGACTCCCCAAAGGATACCCAAATCCTCAGATGTGCAATGCAAGTCCCTTATCTAGAATGGCATAGTATTTGCATATAACCTAAACATATCCTCTCATATACTTTAATCATCTCTAAATTCCTTGTAATACCTAATGCAGTATAACTGCTTTGTAAATAGTTGTGCTATATTGTTTAAGGATTAATGACATGAAAAAAGTTCATACATATTGAGTACAGAAGCAACTATCATAGACTTAACTATTTACTTTACATCAGCAACAAACTGTTTTTTCTAACTGTAATTATTTCTTCAGGTAACTCAACATTCATTCAAGTTATAATGTCCATATTGAAAAAGCTTTTTAAGGTTGAACTCCTCATTTTTTTCAAGTTAAACTTTAAGCAGCTGGACAATATGTTCTCTTAAAATTCCTTCAGGTTCTAATATTCCACAATTATATTTTTAATTGAATTTATTGGGGTGATACTACTTAATGTAATTATACAAGTTTCAGGTGTCCAATTCTTTAACACATCTCTGTGGACTGTCTTGTATGTTCACATACTCTCAAATCAAGTATTCATCCATCACCATCCTCCAACAGCCCCAGCAATCACCACATTGTTGTCTGTGTCTATGAGATTTTTCTTTATCTTTTTTCTTTTCTTTACTTTCTTCTTTTTTCTTTCCTTTTATTTTCTTGTCCTAATTTGCTAGGTGAGAGAGATGGAGGGATTGAGCTCGATTATATTTTTGAGGAAAGAATTATAAAGTAAGAATGAGGGGATAACTCGGACTGGCAATAAATCAGTAAAAGACTGACAGCTGATGGATATGCTTAATACCTTGATTGATGTGACAGTATCACAAGCATACCCATAAGTCCAAACTCAAGATGTGTTCCTTAAATATGTACAATTTTTTGTGTATCGATTATACTTCAGTTTAAAAAAAATCAAAAGAAGGCCCTGGCTGTGTCACTCAGTGGATAAAATATCATGCCAGAAGTCATGCCTTTGACCCTCAATCAAGGCACATACAAGAATCAATCAATGAGTATACAACTAAATGGAACAACTAAGTAAAACAATGAGCTGATGTTCCTTTCTCTTCCTTTCACTTCCTATCTCTCTCCCCATCTGTCTCTCATCAGTAGAAAATAAAAAATAAAAATATTAAGAGAAAACCTTCATTAAAATACCAATCATTGTGTTTTATTTCTAATATATTTGCTTGTTTGTCTCCATCCCATATAAAAAGATGATTTTTATCACACAAAATTTAAGAGTAGAAAATTTCTATCTGTATTTAAACATTGTAAGTAGTTAATAAAGAATTTTCTATAGTATATTTAGGAACACATTTGGAATAAATTTTGACTCACTACTTGATTTTAGCATTTTGTTATTGTTTTAATTTTGTTATAATAAAACAAATTTTATATATATATATTTCTCTTTTTTTGGACAGAAACAGAGAAATTTAGAGAGAGGGAGAGATAAGTACAGACAGACAGGAAGGGAGACAGATGAGAAGCATCAATTCTTCATTGTAGCATCTTTGTTGTTCATTGATTGCTTATTCATTGATTGCTTTCTCATATGTGCCTTAACGAGGGGGCTACAACAGAGCAAGGGATCCCTTGTTCAACCAGTGACCTTGGGTTCAAGCCAGTAATCTTGAGCTTCAAGCCAGTGACCTGTGGGGCTCAAGCCAGAGAACATGGGGTCATGTCTATGATCTCACGCTCAATCCAGTGACCCACGCTCAAGCTGGTGAACCTGTGCTCAAACTGATGAGCCTGTGCTCAAACCAGAAACCTCAGAGTTTTGAACCTGGGTCCTCTTCATCCCAACCAAATGCTCTATCCACTGTGCCACTGCCTGGTCAAGCTGAAACAAATTATATTTTTAAAATGTCAAGAATATATCCTCAAATCATTTTATACATATTGTTATTACTTAAATACAGTTTCACATGAGATTCATTTTGAAGGATGGATAAAGTGTTCATAAACACTAAATACCAAGTTACAAGTGCATTTTCTTTAAAATGGTTCTTAATTTGTAGTTCATAAAGCAGCCACACCACTGTCACCTGAGAACTAATTGTCAGTTTTATGGAATCAGAACTCTAGTAGTAGTACTAGTAGAAGGTCTCCATATTTCGATACAGCATCCTGATCACTATGATGTACAATACATGTGAGACTCACTGATGTAGATTATGAGGCAGAGAGAATGGAATGAGTCTGTTTTCTGGTATTTGTTATCCATTTGAATTTATTCAAAGTTAATAAAGTTTGAATGGTTATGGTAGGAGCATTGATTATTTTTTTCTACATCATTTATCTATTTTTTATATCCTTAACTGTATTGTGAGGATATAACTCTGTCTCCTGGATGATCTTTTGGATTGCCATTTTATTTTATTATTTTGTTTAAAAGAATTTATGAATTTGGGAGGAATATGCAAAAGTGCAAACAAATGAAAATGCAGATTGCAAGCGAACTCTGATGTAGTCACAGTATAAAGTTACTCTTATTCATTCATTTGTTCATTTGAAAATAAATACAAGTTAGGATCATGAGAATATTATGAAAAAACTCAAGTAGAGAAAAGCCCTGGATGAATAACTCAGTTGGAGAACATTGTCACAAAGTATGGTTCGATCTTTGCTCAGGGCACATATTGAAACAAATCTATGTCCTTCTTTCTCTCTTTTCCTCTCTCACTAAAATCAAAAGATAAAACTTTAAAATTAAAATAAAGCAGAATAGGAAGACAGACTGTGTTTATGCTTAGCATTGTATATGTATTTTGATTGCATGGGGGAGGAATATGGGAAATGAGTAACCCTCAAATATTTGAAAGCATTTGTAAGATGAGGAGAAATGCACACACTCTGGGGTAGAAGCTTGTCAACTGGATCTGAGGAATAGCAATAAGTCAAACAAGGCTTGAGGAGAGTAAAAAATTGGTAGAAAATAAGGTCAACGTGGAAAGGATGTACCTCATCATGGACCACAGTGAGGACATTGGATTTTACTGCACGTCATTTAAACTCTGTAAGACTCTGTAAAATGAAAGGTTTATAGAGGTAATTTTTAAGATTTTCTAATCCAAAATATAGATTTGAAATCTTAGTTTAGTATGCCAACAAGCTAGAAATAAAAATAATAAAGGAAGCAAATCATCTTACTAACTTTATGGAGTTATGAGGACAGAATAAATACATTGCTTCAAAATATTTTGTATTAAAATTACAAGAGTCTTGTCTGACCTGTGGTGGCGCAGTGGATAAAGCATCGACCTGGGAACACTGAGGTCGCCAGTTCAAATCCCTGTACTGGTCTGGTCAAGGCACATATGGGAGTTGATGCTTCCAGCTCCTCCCCCCTTTCTCTCTTTCTCTCTCTCTCTCTCACCCTGTGTCTCCACTCTAAAATGAATAAAATAAAATAAAAAGAAAAAATTTTAAATTACAAAAGTCTTTTATAAAGGGTGGAAAAAAATTGAAGATGTGAAACATCCTTAATTGAGTACCAAACCTTAAAACTTCTTTCTGTCCCAGGAACGTAGGCTGCATGGGTGAATAAGTTTAAAACAGATTCAATATACCTTCTTTAAATAATAGTATCTTTCTGCTCTACATACTACCCTCACCTATCACTTAATTTCCCTAATTTAAGTAGCAAAATAACCTTACATATGATTGTCTTTTTCAGGGGAAATATAATTGAAAACAACATACTCTGCCAAATTAGAAATCCTCTGCACAAAGGGAGAATAGAGAGAAAACTACTATATTATCCCATAAGATTAAAGCAGAATGTGATACACATTACAGCAACTCTGCTAAAGAGGTTGCAAAGACAAAGGGATTTTAATCTTTCACATAACCCAACAGGTACAACACATTGCATACATTTGCACAACACATTGCATACATTTGCACAAGATAAATAATAACTTCTCAAGTTAGAGGACTTGACAGCACCATTTATCAGGCACAATTATCCTAAACTCACCTCGTAATTGGGGTGATCACCTGTTTTGCTAATTGCCTTTACCCAAAGGAAAAATACATTTTTCATATCTTTGTGACAGAAAGTTGGTTTGCAACTTAGAGCTAGGTGCCAGTCAGGCTTCTATCCCCTCATAGAAACTGGGAGATATAAACACTATCTTCCTTGATCATGGCATTTCAAAGAGATGGTTTCTGGTGCTGTGAATAAAAATAATCCAGCAAGAGAAGTATTTAGCTTTTTAAAAGATATATGTGTATATCAAAGGGACAGAGAAAGAGCTTATAACCACAAATTTTATAAGGTAAATAACCTGAGAAAAGGGAGGGGAGTCTCTTTCCGTTTTGTGCTAGAATTTATTTTTCTTGTTTACCATAATTTGTATTTGTGCTTATACTATTAACTGCAAAACAATGTAGAAAGGCTTGGCACTGCCACTTATATATCTGGGTATTTACAAAACAATTCCATGTTCCTTTACTTATGGGTTTAGGAGAATGCTTATAATTTTAAATCGACACTGAGGTGATTGTTCTGCAATCTAAAATTTGGAGGTTGATACACGGTGGTGGACTAACCACTGGTGGGAGAGATGGGTTGAGAAAAGTAAACAGTTTTAAGAGATATTTAGAAGGTATAATCTGGTAGACTTGGGAATTAATTGGATGTATAAGGTAAGAAAGTTTATTGGTCAAATGATATAGAAGTTTCTGGTGTGGATGCTAAGAGCATTGTGGAGCCATTCATTAATATGGAAATAGTAGAGGAAGAGGGGCAGATTCAATACTAGGAGGATTGAAGCAATTTAATAAGATGAGCCTAAACATGGTGAACAGAGTTTCCATAGGATGTTCAAATAAATGTACAGGTGTGAAAATGGTCTTCTGTGACTTTTATCTGCTCAACTTGGGTACACTTTAAATACTATTTTAAATAAGCTATTTTGTTGATCATATGTCTTTATCACTTCTTTCTTGGTCCCTCCCTCATTCTGGTACAGCAAGTATTACTGCAGTTACATTATTGAAGTACAATTGCAAATGAAACAGTTTATTCATTGTGACAATATAATATATTCCTATTAAAGAAAAAGAATAAATTTACCTGGAACAAACATCTGCTATGATTTTTTTTCTTATAATACATCAGAGATAAATGTGAAAAGTAAATCCCATTGGTCATCAGGGATGGTGACCTCCATGGCTGAATGGGCAGTGAAATTTTGAATAATGGGCAAATTAATAAATCTTAGTTACCGTACCTACCCAACAATCTGCTTTGTGGCACCTTTTCTGCTTGACCTATTGCTTAAGAATGATGACAATAATTATAGCAACTTGAATAAAAATTTCTGTTGGTAAATACCATCAGCTTAGGTGAAGAAATTGTGAATCCTTTGTCAGCAACAATATCTGCCCAGTTGTATCATAAAAGAACTGCCTCCAGAGCAATGTGAATGGCCAGCTAGTTCCTCAGAGCTTCTTTTGTTCCCAGTGCTTAGTTTTCCTAGGAAAAGTGCAAGAAATGCATTCATTAGAAAAATATGTTAACTTAAAAGCAAATCTTATCCATAGATGTGTTCTAGGTAACTATCAATATACTGCTACTGTTGTCACTGTTGTTTTCAAATTGAATTGGAGTGCTTTTGTGGGGTCTTTGGACTTGAGTTGCCATGGGCCCCATTGTAGCTTATAGTTCTATAGAGGCCCTGGTTTACACATTTTGTTATCATTGGGTCTTATAGGCTTTTAAGTCTATGACCTCTGATTCCCATTTCTGGCTTGTAACTACGATTTGAGGATGACTAATTTCAGTAATTCAGTTAAAATCTTGTGAAATTGCATCATACAACATAGCATGACTTCTATTTTATTAAGAGTAATACTATTTTTCAGTGTTTTTTAGATAATTTTACTCCACTTTGAAACCAAAAAGTAGATTTAGGATCATCCATAGAGTGGCTAAATATTTAGAGATATTCAAAATTCTGTATTTGTTTCAATAGAAATGCATTTTTGTCACCCTCTGACCCAGTACCTTGTTTTCCAGCCAAGGAAAGAAGAGTTTCTCATGGAGATATATCTTGAGGCTGATTCAATTGAACAAAAAGTATTAGGGGTGGGCAACCTCAGGTTTTGTGTATGGAATATAAGGGAGCATGGGGCTCGATGGAAAAACTGAATGCTACATATGCCATTCAATGGCCAGGTGCAAAATATTGTGGGTCAGCAATGACTTATGTCTCATCATTTTTAGGCATCTATATGATAAGACCTAGTGAAAGACAGCTGTTTATGAATTTCTTCTCATGTTCTTTCTCTTTACATATAGATTCACACACACACACACACACACACACACACACGTAGACTATGCATAAGTATGCATGCAAATGTCTGCAAGAATGCACACAGGTATGTAGGGTTATAATATTTTTGATGATTGGTCTTAGGATAATTAATGCTTGAATCTACAGTTGCAATTGCAAAGCAAGCCAACTTTTGCTATGGTAATACTATAATCCTACCTTTCCCATACATAGAGCACAGTAAATAAAATTTCTGATATAATAAACACATATTTATTCTTTTTACAGGCAAATATCATTTTTCTACTCAACTTCCTATGTTATACATATTTGCTGCTTTGAAAATAAAGAATTAGCTTATCAGCAGCTGAAACTTTCTATAGCCCTTGTGCCACAGGGAGGCTGCCACACTTGTAGGAGATGCAAGTCTGTCCTTGATTTTCTGTGGAGTGAAAACAAAATGTGCTAACTGACTTGAGCAATCCCATGATGACGTGATGCCTTGTTCAGACTTGTGAGGAATTTTAGTAGGTAATGATTTTTGAAAGATTGCCAGACTGGTTTTGAATTCTATTAGACAGTTAAGGCCAAAAAACTTCACTTATGGTAGTTTGAGGCTTAATGACAGAAAAGAAAGTGTGACTGGTTAGTTTATTTCTTGAATATATACAGCTCTTCAGAATCAACTTGTTTAATCAACTTTGAAAATGCCCATTGAAAAGAATTAACAATATAGATAAAAGAAACAGACTATTTCTAGCCATTTTCTGAGATTGTTTTTCATATAACATGTTGATAAGAATTTAATACTTAAGCTCTGAATAACCTTTTAGAGAAACAAAAAATGAAAGAAGTTCTAGACATTAATTAATTTCTCTCCTTGCACTCTCTGGAACAATGATGCATTTATTAAATATTTCACTACCCTTTCTCCAAATACTGTTGTAATTTCTGATCTAAGGCAAATACCAACTTCATATACATATTCAAAATATTTGCTTCGGACAAGAAAATTCTAAACCACTTTGCCAGACTTTCAGGGCAACACAAGTACAATTTTCAAAACACCATTTGTTGACAAGGAGAAAATTCTGAGTTGTCCTACATTAATTACTGCAGTCTAGAGCATGGAAGGAAGACACAAGAGAGGTTAATTAGTTAACAACTGCAGGGCAAAAAAGAACAAAAGACTGCTTACCTTCCTGAATGTGTGTCAAAATTTTGAATTAACATCCAGGTGGCTATTTCTCTGTCTAAAAAGAATGGCCATTGGTCACTGACCATCAGGTCCTTCTGCTTCTTGCTTACACATAAACTTTCCTAACTGTTGCCCACAACTAGTGCAAGGTAGCAAACACTTATCCCTTATGGACTATGCAGCTGCTCAGGACTAGTCCAACTACACTTTCTCTGCCTCTTTATCTATAGCCAATGTAGATGCTTTTAAAACAACTTACATCTTTCTTTCCAAACTGTCTCCATATGTGCAAGAGCCTGTCAGCTACAAGCCAAAAGGCATGTTAATGTTTTCCAACTAGCCCTGCAGCTGGTGGTTCAGACTGTAAGCCTCAGGACATTGTCCTGCTCTGCTTAGCATTTGACTCAATAAACTTTTTCTCTCTGAAAAGTTGTGGCCTTGAAAGTTCTTAGTTGAACACAGCTAAGACTTTATTTAATATATATAATTTGAAATAGTTTGGTTTCTGTTTTGAATAGTTCTTCGTTCTATTTGATGTGCATTTCACACCCTAAAAAACATTAGATTTTTAAAAAATTTTCCAGACTATGTGATCAACACTTCTTTAGCCTGTTTCTTTTTTTTTAATTTAATTAATTGTTTTTACATAGATTCTAGGGTGACCCTGACTGCATCTTCCCTCCCCCATAATCCGCTCAACATCTCCCTTACCTGCCTCCCTGCAGCACCCTCCCCTCTTCCCTTCAGGTTTATCCCATCCTATCATCCCCTTTCCCTCTGTCCTCTTTTCCTCTGGTTCTTTTGATCCCTCCTCTGTCTCTTTAGCCTGTTTCATTTGCTGTGTTTTCTAACTTTATTTACCTTTACACCACTTCTTCTTAGTTAGAAAAACTTTTAAGTATTTCATTTTACTTCCATCTTTACCCAAATATTGCTTAGTGTTATTCATGTTATTTGATTGATACTTTTAGATAATATTTTATAAATATTTGGATTTGTTGAATGGAGGCTGTAGAAAATAAACTTGTAATCTCTTTCTCATTCACATATTAACTGTTCATCTGTGTTTATATAAATTATTTCTTTTCTGATTCAATCTTTTTTGACCCTTTTTGTTTTTCCTTTTTGGAAACCATGTACACAATGAAGAGCATAAAGGACACTAATGCAAAGCATATTATCACTAAACGTTACATGTACAAAGCTGTGTTTTCATCGATTACCCAGATTTAAGTGTAGAACAGTTCTTATAGTTCCCAAAACTACCTGCTTCCTTGACCATAGGCTGCATGATGGCATGTAGTGTTACTTATATGTTATCATTGTACCTTTATAATATAGAAAAAATGTTTAATAAAAACTTTTTTAAAAAGTAAGAAAGAGCTCTAGTCAGTTGGAGCATCCTCCTGACACAGAGGTAACAAGTTCGATCCCTGGTCAGGACACATACAGGAACAGCTTGTGTTCCTGTCTCTCTTTCTCTCTCCGTGGCTCTCTCACATAAATAAATAAATAAATAAAGTTAAAAGAAAAATTATCCGCTATAATAATGAAATGAAGAATTACTTAATATAGTATTAGTTATGCATTGTTTCAAAGATCTCACATTTCATTTCATTTCAGAAGGCCAAAATGCCCAGGCTATCGACCACCTAATACTGCTAACAGAGCAGGAAACCTTCCCTCCATTCATAAATGTTATACTGTTACAAGAAAGCAGAGAGATACCTGAGTGCACATTGGGATTGGGATTAAGGAGTTCTTCCCAGAGTTAACTAATCATGTGACAGATAAAAAAATAAAAATGACCATCACCTTTAAGCCAGACATTTCCAAGACCCCTAATACTCTCTCAAGTTCAACATATTTTCTATCAGTATTATAGATTCTATTTCTTAAATAAATCCTTAATCCTGTTTTTCTCCATCTACACTGTCTCCACTCTGTCTAAATCCAATAGTAATTATCACCTAGATCAGCAGTTTTCAACCATTGGGCCACAAGAATATTTAAAACACGCAATGCCTGACTGACTGACCTCTTTTTTTTTCAATTGTTTAAGAAAATCACAATACCCAACACAAGAATAACAGACTGATATGAATGAATCAAAATTATACCGATTTACTTTATCAGATCAAAAAATAATATTTTTGTATGCTGCAGAATTCTAGTAATTAGTTTATGTGTGTCATAAGATAAAAAAAAGGTTGAGAATCTCTGACATAGCTGATTATACCGGCTACCTAACTGATTTCACTGATTCCTCTCTGATATTTTTCAATTTACTCTGATGTACTATGAATGAACTTTCAGAGCTTAAAATTTTATCGTGCTCACTCTTCTGTGTGAAATTGTTAGTGTTGCTCTTTTTTTCCTCAATTTTATGCAAATGATAACACTATACATATATATATTCCATCTGATCATTTCTCTACTCAACATGTTTTGGGTTTTTTTAACTGAATTTATTGGGGTGACATAGGTTAATAAAATTATACAGGTTGCCGTTATATAATTCTAAACTACATCATCTGTATATTGTATTGTGTGTTCACCATCCAAAGTCATATCTCTTTTTATCACCATAGATCCCTTTTTTATCCTCTTCTATCTCCATCACTCCCCTTTTCTTTTTGTAATCACCTTAATGTCTCTATGGTAATATTTTGAAATTTGTTCTAATTAAAATATCACATATAGTCAGAGGACGAGTGGATTAAAAAGCTTTGGTACATATATGCTATGGAATACTACTAAGCCATAAGAAATGATGACATCGGATCATTTACAACAAAATGGATGGACCTTGATAACATATGGAGTGAACTAAGTAAAACAGAAAAAAACTGAGAACAGCATAATTTCATACATAGGTGGGACATAAAAATGAGACTATGAGAAATGGACATGAGTGTGGTGGTTACGGGGTGGGGGGAGGGAGGAGAAGAAGGGAGAGGAGGGAGGGGAGGGGCACAAAGAAAACCAGATAGAAGATGACAGAGGACAATTTGACTTTGGGTGATGGGTATGCAAAATAATTAAATGACAAGATAACCTGGAGATGTTTTCTTTGAACATATGTACCCTGATTTATTAATGTCACCCCATTAAAATTAATAAAAAAAGATCAAAAAAATATCCCATATAGATATTAGATAACTCAATCTCCCTATTGAAGGGAATCTTTAGTATCTGTTCTAATTTCCATTTCTATTTTTAACTAAATTACATATGACTGTAATTTGTCTTCCAGTTAAAATTTGTATGAGTCTCACTTCTATCTAACTTTTATCTCTGTTATCCAGAGGCAAGCTCTACACATTATTTGCCTACTGAGTTTTTCTCATCTCAATTCTATATAAATTGCTAAATGTGTAAGTTTGGCATAGAAGTAGACTTATGAAAGTTTATTGTAACTGTATTTTAAAAGTCTTTGCATTTCCTCTTGGTAATTAAAACACGATTTGGACTGTTGAATCTGTATATTGTAAAATGCCATTAGTGTCACACTAGTTAATGTTTCTAGAATTTTTTATTGCTTTTGGAGAACTATTCAATTTTAATATGACACTGGGTCAGGATAGATTGTACAGCTGTAACATGGAATCTTATAAATCTAGCATGCTATTGATATTTTCATTGAAACTAGAAATAATTCTGAAATTTTGAATAGTTCAAATAAATTCTGAATGCGTGCAGAGAGTGGTTAGTCTACTTTTGTATTGAAAAATGAATTTGACTTTAACATAATACATTCTAAAAATAGCCATCTTGCTTTCATATGATTTATATTTTCTTTGAAGCAACCTTGCAAGTGTGTTGCTTTATTTTGTTCATTTTATATGAAAGGCACTATGAGAAAGTGGATATAGACTGTTCTATTATCTGTTTGATTTGTGTATCTCAGTACACTTCATAAGTGAAGCATAAAGCAGAAATGTTTATTTTTTTCCCATAGGAACCTCAAAAACATGAAAAGAGGTGACAGGAAGACAATATACACTATCAGAAGGAGCAACACAAGATTGCATTTGTTTCATTTCTATTGGACAGTATATGGATAGTATTTGTCACTGAAATAATGTGGCTCATTTATATTGTGTCTATTTTGTGGAGCTCAAAGCACTTTAAGGAAGCTCTCATTAATCCTAAAGTCTTGCTATGAACTATGAATTTGGCAGCATTTGTCCTCATTTTATGGCCTGGGAGACTGCAGTTTAAAAGACATCATTTGTACAGACATTAGCAAAGTGTTCAGAAAACAACCAGTGGGTTAACTGTAGTTTGAACAGGTGAGAAGGATTTTTTATTTTATTTATAAAGCTTTAGCCTGACCAGGCGGTGGCACAGTGGATAGAGCATCAAACTGGGATGTGGAAGACCCAGATTCAAGACCCCCGAGGTCGCCAGCTTGAGCACAGGCCCATCTGGCTTGAGCAAAAGCTTGCCAGCTTGGACCCAAGGTCGCTGGCTCGAGCAAGGGGTTACTTGGTCTGCTGAAGGCCCATGGTCAAGGCACATATGAGAAGGCAATCAATGAACAACTAAGGTGTCGCAACGAAAACCTGATGATTGATGCTTCTTATCTCTCTCCGTTCCTGTTTGTTCCTATCTATTCCTCTCTCTGACTCTCTCTCTGTCCCTGTAAAATAAATAAATAAATAAATAAATAAATAAACAAATAAATAAATAAATAAAAGCTTTATAATAAAAATTTTCCAATGAAGGTAATTGCTAAATGTAATTATACAGCTCACAAAAATTAGGGGATATTTCAAAATGAATATGAAGTTATAAAATATCCTCTAATTTTTATGAGCAGTGTATTTAAAATACTCTAATTACTCTTTAACTGCACAATAGTTTTCTTACTGAATTCGTTTTATTAATAGGACTATCATTCTTCTACACATCCAGAATTTATTTATTTATTTATTTATTTATTGTATATTTCCGAAGTTAGAAGTGGGGAAGCAGTCAAACAGTCAAGCTTCATAATCATGGGAAAAGCTTTTAAAAGATGACTGTGCATGGTGCTGTTTGAAGTCCTACACACAAAACCTAAAAAAGATACCATGACTATCTTTAAAGAACACGCTAGCTTATTAACTTAACCATGTACTGAGCACAGCCATACAGCATGTCTCTCACTGTGCCATTACAGCTTTTGCTGTGATTTCAAAGGAGACTTATTATTTAGTAAAATAACTTTTCACTACACTAAAAAATATTACCTTAGTATGAGAATAGAAGAAAATAGGCAAATAAGCAAAGCATTATTTTAAGTTCACTTTTTACTTTTTAATGTGAATTTGGGTCCCATTTTATAAAATATTTGAGGAAAATCACATCTATAACAAACTGCTAAATTGCATTTAAAAATATTAAAGAAAGAATTAATAATAGAATATTTTTTAAGTTAGAAGAGGAGAGAGAGACTCTTGCATGTATTCCAATTAGGATCTACCCAACAACCTCTGTCAGGCTGACACTTGAACCAGTTGGGCCACTGGCTATAAGAAGAGAAGAGAGAGAGAAGGGGCAGAGGGAGGGGAAGAGAAGCAGGTGGTTACTTCTCATGTGTGCCCTGACCGAGAATTGAACGCAGGACTTCCATATGCTGGGCTGATGCTCTCCACAAAGCCAATCAGCCAAGGCTGTAATAGAATATTTCTAACTAGAATTTTATGCACAAATAATTCTTCATGACCAACAGTAAGTAGCATATTTACAGAGAAAATATTTTTGTGTGTTTAAACTCTTTATTTTTCCTCAAATGTATCTTCTCCTAATATAGAACATTACTATAGCAAAATACTAGTATGATGGTTTTCAAGTCACAATTCTATGTGTGATTAATGGTAAAAAGTAATATTAATAAAATTGTAAAGAAAATTATAAGCCAGGAGAGGAACTTACTGAAATTATTCATATTATCCATTCTAAATATTAAGTACTTTTCTATCATTACAGTGGGATATTCACCTCAAATTTTTATATAACCATGTAAATATAAATAGGTTTTTTCAACATCAAGATGAAAAAAATTTCTATTACATTTCTGTCAAGGTTATAAAGTATAGTATGGTATTTGGAAACACATTTTGCAGAGAAAACTGAGTTTGTTTAAATTATTACTGGTAGAAAAATTTAGAATCAAAATCTTAGAAGTTGACATCCTTAGCCGAAGTATGTATGATAAGTTTAAGGCTACAAAAGAGGTGAGAACTTTCCGAGAGTCACTTCCCAGTTAAAGATGATATAAGGACCAGATACTGGTCTCTGGACTCCAACCCAGGGAGCCTTACATGGATCAGTGTTTCCATGCTAGAAACAGAAAATGCACAAGAAACCACAAAGAGTTGAGAAGCATTGCATGTGTGATAGCTCATGTAAGCTAATATTTAGGTCAGGAGAGCAGGTGATAGTTATTTCCCACTTTTCTTATTAGAAAACAACTGAAAATATAAGTAAATCCAGAACTAAAGCACTAGTTTTATGCCTGGTAATCTAATCAGCCTCATAAAATAATGTGTTCTCATACAATCTGGTATAAAGAATTTTATTGTAAATTAATGCTTGCATACTCTCACAACAGCCACAAAACAAGATGCAGGCACACAGTTTATCTGCTATCTTAAAAAATGCAAACTGCTCTTTCTCTAAAACTAAAAATTTTGCAAATTATTCCAATGTTCATACTCTTCAAGTTTGAGATAGACAGTTTCTAGGGAGGATGCCTCTCAAGAGTATTGCTTTGCTTATGTTACATGTAATGCGCAGATGGCCAATTATTCCAGTTATGAATCTAGACTCTTCTCCTTAAAGTAGAGCACAGACTAGATATTTTATCTGTCTCCTAACTTATTTTTCTTATGACATAGTTTATGGTTTATTTTTAGGTGTTCATGTTCTTGAAATGCTTTGGGGATGAAATAGTCTCAGCATAGATAAATGATGATTATAAAAGAATTGAGATATTTAAAAATTGAATGAAATAAGGAATCAGTTCTTTATAACCAATATTCTTTGGAAATAGAATTAAGAAAACATTTGTCAGTATTGGAATATTATCACTGCTGTTGTACATCTAAATTTGTACTTACAATGACTCATTTAGAAATATAAATTTAGTGAGCTAGAACTTACCCCAAAGGAAGTTCAGTTTCTTTAGAAGAAAGGATCAGCCTACAAAAATGTTCTTAAAGAATATGCTGTTAATGATGATCATCATTTACCTGAAACATAAGAAAGAACTTTGTCTTTGAAATAGTTGATATAATTACATTAATATATTGTGTTTAAAGACATAAAAATATTGAACTATTTATAAAAATATATTCTCATAATTTGGTAAATAACAATCAATTCAGTTATAGGACTCACCAATTTCAATCAGCAATATAAGTAAATATTATGCTTATGTCCTGTATAATGACCAAAATAAAATAATAGCATTTCTCTATTAAACAAAACTTTCATACATTTAAATAAAAACTGTTCTTTAATTGAATGTTTGTCAAGTTTAAAACAAATATCAAGATTGCATAATCACAGATATACATATGATGAAGCATATTTGATTTGGGAGAAAGAATGATGGTAATATATATTATAAGATCATTTGCCCCAAATAATTTCACGAGACAAATATAAATCTTGAATCTTTATGTCTAACCCCCCGCAAAAAAAACCTGTAAGTAAAGTTGTCTAGCTCTTTTTGAGCCTGTGTCATAATCATGATCAATACCTTTGATTAAGTTAATAGGAAAGGGAGAACCCAATTTAAATTACCAAAATATTAATGTAAATATTAACCAATTAATATTAATAAGGGCTTTTCTTCAGTCCTACTTTCGTTTGGTGACAGAGAGAGGAACAGATAGGGACAGACAGGAAGGGAGAGAGATGAGATGCATCAATTCTTTGTTGTGGCACCTTAGCATTTATTGCTTTCTCATTTGTTCCTTGACCAGGGGGCTACAGCAGACTCAGTGACCCTTTGCTCAAACCAGTAACCTTGGGCTTAAGCTGGTGAGCCTTGCACAAACCAGATGAGCCTGTGCTCAAGCTGGCGACCTTGGGGTATCAAACCTGGGTCCTCTGTGTTCTAGTCCAACACTCCAACAATTGTGCCACTGCCTGGTCAGGCTCTTCTGACCTACTTTTATAAAATAAAATTGTAGTCTACATAATCTATATGCTCTTTTAATAGGAGAATACACAGGTACTTGTTTTACTAATGAGTATGTTACTTCCTACTCCCTTTAAAGTGAAAATAAAAATGACTGTTTGTATAACACATTAGATGATAATTAATAAAATAATTACTAAGGACCATGGCAATTTCACTAAGGAACATTTATTCGGCTTAAGAGAGGTCTAATGAAATAAAATGAGACCACCTGTATCTTCGTTTTTAAGATTTTGTGATTATAAGTTTTTTGGATTTTTTTTTATATTTGTATTTTTCTGAAGTGAGAAGCAGGGAGGCAGAGAGACAGACTCCTGCATGTGCCCAACCAGGATCCACCCAGCATCCCTACTAGGGGGTGATTGTCTGCCCACCTGGGGCATTGCTCCTTTGCAACTGGAGCCATTCTAACACCTGAAGCAGAGGCTCTGGGCCATCCTCAGTTCCCAGGCCAATTGTGACATTGCTCCAATTCATGTGGCATTTTACACCAATGGAATCTTGACTGTGGGAGGGGAAGAGAGAGATAGAGAGAAAGGAGAGGGGGAAGGGTGGAGAAGCAGATGGGCGCTTCTCCTGTGTGCCCTGACTGGGAATCAAACCGGGACATCCAAATGCCAGGCGGGCACTCTACCACTAAGCCAATTGGCCAAGGCCATGATTATAAGGTTTATATCATGAGTTTTACACTTATAATTAGACAAAAAAAAAATTTACTTGAACATTGGGATGATCATTTATCCAAAAATAGTCATTGAGCCCCTAATTTTTGCTATGCAGTGTGCTAAACCATGGGAATATAGCAGCGAGCTGGCCCCTAAGAAGTCTGCACTGTGGTCAGTGAGTTAAAAGTGAAAAGGAAATTAGCATAGAGCAGAGTTACCAACTGTGTAAGCAAGCATTTATGTTGGGGCATATACAAGGATAAGCTTCTCACAGTAAGTGACAGGTTAAGAGTTGACTAAACTAGCATCAGCTAGCTTTTATACCTACAATTTGTATTAGTTAGAGAGGAGGTAAGAAATATGATGTAATTTTTTAAATGTAATTTTTATTTTAATTATGAGAATAACTATCAGTAATAAAAATCTTATATGGTATACGTGTATATGCATTTATAAATGTATGTGTGTATGTATATACACACAGCCAGAGGGAGAGGCAAATTAGCTCTGAGAATGTTTTAAGTATTTAATTTTAATAATAATAACCTTAACAACTCAGCACTGAATTTGACTACCTTGAAGGAAAATGGTGATATTTGTAACCAGCAGGTTATGAAATGCAGAAATAATAGAGGATCAGCTAGCTATATTTACAAGAACAACAAAATATCTAGCCAATTTAGTCCACTGGTCATTTCAGGGAAATAACCATAAATTTAGGAAACTAAAATAAAAATGAAACAATATTCATGTCAGTTATTTAACAGTCTGATTTCTGTAAAAATTGCAGTCTTCTGGAGAAAGTCAAATAAAATACATATTCTGGGATAACATCAGTAATATAAACACACTCATCTGGTATTTGGGTTGTTTTCATAAGAATGCAGCACAAATGTGGTTTTATAATCTTTGCTTTTTAAGGCCTCTGATCGCTAGGTTCTTCAGCAAGTGGAAGCATTTTCACTTTAGGTTAATCAATCTTTTGTTATAATTATAATAGTTGAAAACCAGGAAAAAATAGTCAAGTCAGCTAGCTGTTAAAATATTTATTCATGATTGAAACAAAGTGTTGTCAATGTAATTTTCATCTTTGATTCACCCAATTTATTTTTAAGGAAAAGACAAAAACAAAAAAGATATGTGCTTAGTCCAATTTAAACTTGTTATTTAATTGCCTCATCTGAACAGACTTGTTACCCATTTTGAAGGAGATCTTTGAGGAAACTATAGATTTGGGTCTGGGTAATGTGAGCAACCACACTCTACTATCCTTTATCCTGCCTTTTAGATCTTCTTTGTTCCAAAAAGTTATCTAAAATATATAATGATGTATACCAGTGCCTATCTAATGTGCAAATGAGTACATGCAGGATCTTAAACGACAGATCTGATGCAGAAGGTCTGGGATGGCGCTTAAAATTCTGCATCTGTAATGAATCCCCAGATCATGCTGATGCTGTTTGTCCAAAGACTACACATTGAATAGAAAGGATTTATAGGATCTATGCTTACATCATGGCACATGGATCTCATGTTTACACACACGACACCCACACAGGCACTCAGAGTCAGGTGCTGAGGGTTGAGTTATACAGAAAATGTGTTATCCCCCCAGTGGAGACATATTGTCATCATTGAGCCACACAAGCCCCTTCTTTATTTACCAGCACATTTTCTTTACATGATCTCACCTTAGTAGCGCCTTCATTCTGACGATTCTAGTAGATGTGATATCTATTTTCTGAAAGTTCATTTCTTCTGATACTCTGGTTAAATGATACTTGCTCTATACACTGACTTTTCAATTGAGTTTAAAATAATTCCATTTTGCCACACGCAAAAAGTACTGGCAGCTAACAGAGTGCATGCTTTCTTTACACACATAACCAGATGTGAATGAAGTAGGCATGAACGATTTAAAAAGTATAATGCAAAAGCTGTTAAATATATACAATTAGAAAACAATTTACTTATTTTTAACCTCATTGCTTTTAAATTTCACCCACTGTAGTTCAGGCTCTGGGACTCTAGAGCTAATGTATTCTTTATTACAGTAAATTAGCATGATAAAGACCTGTCGGTGTCACCTTGGTTGTTCAGGTACTGTAGATGGGATGACAAGATTATCATAATGAAATTTTTTCTATGCTACATTTCAAACAGTGAGGCAGCGATGGCATCAAATTTGGGTCTCTATCCAAATTCCTCTTTCTATAGATTCATGTGGCATTGTATCTGGGATTGGATTATTGAAGAGTTGAATCAATTTGGATCTTTATCAGAATTACAAAGAATGCATAAGATGGAGAGAGAACTAGCTATCTACTAAAATAAAAGTTGATGACAATCAGTCTTTACTGAGCATATACAGTGTATAGAGTGGCATATGAATGCCACAATCTAAAAGAACTCTTCACTGTAACTTTCTCTATTGTATCATTTGATCAAGACATGGAATCTTTCTGATTTTCATCTCATATCTAAAGGATTCATTATTATTATTATTATTATTATTTTAGCAAGCAAGGGAGAGACAGAGACAGAGAGGGAAAGAAGAGGACAGATAGGGACAGACAGACAGAAAGGAAGAGAGATGAGAAGCATCAATTCTTCATTGTGGCACCCTAGTTGTTCATTGATTGCTTTCTTATATGTGCCTTGACTCGGAGGTTGCAGCCAAGCCAGAGACCTCTTGCTCAAACCAGTGACCTTGGACTCAAGCCAGTGACCTTGAGCTTCAAGCCAGTGACTTTTGCACTCAAACAGAGATCATGGTGCCATGTCTATGATTTCACGCATGAGCCAGCAACCCCGCACTCAAGGTGGTGAGCTCATGCTCAAGCCGGCGACCTCTGGGTTTTGAACCTGGGATCCTCTGTGTGCAAGGCCAGTGTTCTATCCACTGAACCACCACCTGGCCAGGATAAAGGATTTTTATAATTAATGTGTTTTAAAATAACAATGAAAAGTGTGTGTGTTTGATTTTATTCAAAGTTTCTTAATAACGTAAAAGAATGTAATTACTTTCTAAGCTTTTCTTCAATAAACAAGTTTTTAAGAAAAAGAAACCTTTGTCCATAGTTCAGTCTTAGTGTCCTATAAATTCCTGCTTTATTTTCTGCTCTCAGAAGTGAACTGTTTGTCAAAATTCTATTAGACAGGTGAAAAATTAATGAACCACTTACTTCAGATATTTCAAAACTAGCACAAGTCTCTAAGTTATGCAGCACAACAAATCAAAGATTTGTGTATGTTCACTTATGATCTAAGGTTGACTCATATTTAACTTTAAAAGTGTTTTTCACATACTTAATATAGCATTTTAGATGTAAAAGGAATGGAGTTATTGATTTTTTAATTAACAAATCAATATATCTCAGAGATTATTTTATTTAGAGAAATTCTTTGTTTTTAACCCACAAAAAGTAACTTTAGAACAATGTCAATTGGTGAGTTGACAGGGACAGTGGGTTTTGAAAGACTGTGTAATTTGTTAGCCACGGGAGAGTACCTCACTGGGGAAAAAGCATAAACATGTAGCAAGTGTGGGATTCATGGAATTATAGTTTATGTTAGTTATACTCCGCTTCATTTCCTAAGTGTTCAGGAAACCATTCAAATAGAGTCACTAAAACTATTTTTCAAAGAATTCTTGATTCTCTCTTTTGTTTTTCCATTAACTAGTGAGCTCCTGTTATGTTCCTGACAATCTGCTATGCTTTGAGTATCATGCAGTGAGGTAGAAGACATGGACCTTGACTTCAAGGAATATAGAGTTTAGAGGAAAAAACAAAGTGTTTTCACACAGTGATAATGTTAACTAGAAATGACAAGCACTAACAAAAAGGTACAGATATACGACATAGAGCAGAGTGTCAGTGAAAGCTTATAGAAAGTGACTTGTAATTCGGGGTCAAACATGTATGGTACCTGAGAAATGGCTTAAGCAAGAAGATGGAGGATGGAATATGAAAGGGGGAAGCTAAGGTTTTAGGATACGATGTATAGAGAGGAATGATGGGAAATAATGTTGGAAATATAATTCTGAGATTGTACAGGGACTTGAATGGCAAGCCAAAGAGTTCAATATTTGAACTGGGGAGAGGTGAAATTATGAAACATTTTAAGAAGTTTTATTTTGTGTTGGTAATGTGTCTGCACCTAACATCCATGAAAACGTCAAATGACAGATTTCACTTTCTCATAAACACCATAATAGTCCCCCATCCATGGTGGATATGTTTCAAGAACCCCCAGTGGATGCCTGAAACTGCAAATACCACCAAATCCTCTATATACTATTCATTTTATTCCTATACACACAAAACTATTATAAAGTTTATAAATTAGGAACAGTAAGAGATTAACAAAAACAATAATAGGATCATTATTATAATAATATGCTGTAAGAAAAATTAAGTGAATGTGGTTTCTCTCTCTCTCTCTCTCTCATAACTAATCAGATAACTGAGACGGCTACTAAGTGACTAATAGGCAGGTAACTTGTGCAGAATGTAGATGCTGGACAAAGGGGTGATTCACATCCCGGGCAGGATGGAGCAGTATGGTGAGAGATCTCATCATGCTACTCGGAACAGCACACAATTTAAAACTTAATTTTATATTTCTGGAATTTTGAAATTAATATATTCAGACCTCAGTTGACTATGGGTAACTGAAACCTCAAAAAAGTAAAACTGTGAATAAAAAGGGAGTGAGGTATTTCATTGTCTCATGTACACTAAACATTTCAAAGGTGATGGCTGAGGGAGAAGGCACCTACTGGGAGAAGGAGAGGAGGTGGCTACCCCAGGGCACTCTGGCTGGAGCGCACACCATTCATGCCTTGTGATATTTATTGCTATGTCTCCAGGTGCAGCCTGGAGCAGCAGACTCAGGGCTGGTCACTTGTGGCTGAGAGCAATTTTCTTGTGGTCTGAAAATGCCCTTTGGTTTACCACAGCAAGCTGTATTGCTATTAGCATCTTCTTTGTGAACCAGGACCTGGCTTATGGGCATGCAACCTGTACACCCTCCAGGACCTCCACATAGAAGGACCCACACCTAATTCAATCTCTGCTATTGCCATATTGAGATTCTTCATGCTTTTTGAACAAGAAATTCCAATTGTCATTTTGCTCTTGTACCTGAAAATTATACAGGCAGTTTCAGTACTATGACAAGAAAACGGTTAAGGAAGCAATGAGCTGCACCATGGTGAACATGCACTGCCGTGGATCCACATGAAAGGGGTGACTAAATTATGAGAGCCGCAGAGAGCTTATGTAACAAACTGCTTCTGAGCTTGAATCTTTATTATTTTTTATTTCTATGAAGCCGTGGCTTCTATGGTTGCCACAGGCCTAAGCTAAATATCATTTTTTAGCCTTGTGGTTTTTCAGTCGATAAATTAAGGAAAAACTTATGTAACATATTTTCTCATTTATAATCTGCCTCCTGGAGCCTGGATACCAGTATCATTGAGTTCTGCACCCCCTGTGGTCCTATCAAATTAAATTCTGAGAAAACTTTTGGCAATTATTTTCCCTATAAAAGTTCTGAAAAATATAGCTCTGTGTTCACAAACATTATTGGCTGCCTGATCAAGTCATTCTGTTTTGTTTTTCCTTTTCTGTGTCAAGAAAAATATATAAACAGAATAAGGTATCTTTCAGTTTTTTCCATAAGCACAGTCTAGTTTATTCTCTTTACACTGAATACTTGTGTATTTGCTGTTACTTGTGTTATCATAGCTCTTTTTCCCTTTTATTTGTATTTCATTCTTATGTTTCCCTTTTATTTATATTTCATTTTTATTTTCTCAAACTTAGTGATGAGTATAGTTAATATTCCTACAAAGCTTAATCAATAAAAATATGTCGCCTTCTCCCATACTTCTTTTCATGCTTGCCCCTGTCTCCCAGAGACAAATACTTTCAACATTTTTAGTTATTAACTATTTTTTTTATATTTACCTCTTTGTGTCTCAAGAACATTTTAAAGAGTTAAATTCACATTTCTGTTTTACCCATGATACTGACTGTCCACTGTGGAGGATAAAGATTTAATTTTCTTTCACTAGGCTTCATGTACCTTCACTCCAGACTTTTTCCCTTTCATCTTTTTTCTACAGAAAGGTATCCATTTTGTGTTAAGGTGCCATGGTTTATATGATTATGACTATTTAAATATTATTCACATCCTATGATGATTACATTTCTTTCTTGGAAAGGTTTTACTCCTCTTAAAGCTAATTTCTCTCTCATTTTATAGATTTCATATTGTACTTAGTATAATATCTAGAAACTCTTCAGATGCTAACTCTATGATCTTATTGTAAATATTCTCAAAATACATTAATACATCTCCAGTTTTTTTGTTATTTTTGTCTCCCTGGAGACCTCTGTCTCAAGCACCTGACCTGCTACTCCTATCGTCACCAAGTCTGCTGCCTCTGCGACATTTTGCCATTGTCCTTGGATGAGAGTGTCCACTTAAGAGTGACAAAATTAATTAAGTTGACTTGAAGTTCTATGTATGGATGTAATTTACTGACTGATGGGTTTTAACATAGGATGTCTTGGCTGAGTTATTTTATTGGTAGACTTCCAGATTTTTGGGGGGACAGAGAGAGAGAGGGACAGATAGGAACAGACAGACAGGAAGGGAGAGAGATGAGAAGCATCAGTTCTTCATTGTGGCACCTTAGTTGTTAATTGATTGCTTTCTCATATGTGAATTGACCGTGGGGCTACAGCAGACCAATTGATCTCCTCCTCAAGCCAGCAACCTTGGGCTCAAGCTGATGAATCTTGCTCAAACCAGATGAGCCTGCGCTTAAGCCAGCAACCTCGGGGTTTCGAACCTGGGTCCTCCGCTTCCCAATGCTCCATCCAGTGTGCTGCCTAGTCAGGCTAAACTTCCAGAGTTTAAGTATGTTTATATATTCTCCATTGACCTAGTCATTTTTACTAAAAGTGAATTTTTGTGGTTGTAGTTGTTGCTTTAACTGGAAAGAAGGATTCTGGATTCCAAGAGAGTAAAACATCTGAAGAGACCTTGCAATCATAACACCACCCCATTTTAAGTATGAAAGACACTATGCACTCTCTTTGGTGTCTGCTCTTCATTCTACTTTTAGTTTTCTGTTGGAATAAAGGAGGAAAGAATAGACACTGTCACATTGAAAGAATAAGTAAAGGATACAGAAGAAAAGTCCTCCCCCTCACCATCAGAATATCATGAAGTCCTCCTGTTTCTAGACCCTCCTTTAATAAGTAGCCAGTATTGTCAATTCCTACAGCATTCTGGGTTCTGTAGTACAAACTGCATTGCTTTTCAAGCTTCCCAATTCCTGTCGGCTGAGGTTCTGGTCTCCTTGGTTGTTTTATCAGTTGACAGTCATTCATCTGCTTTACAGCTTATAGATTCTTATTGTTATCTCTTTTATTCTCTTGGCCCTGTGGATTTATGTTTTTTTCATTCCTTTATTGTCATTTGAGTGGACAATGGAGGTAAGTGTGTGTGTACAATCTGCTATCATTAACTAAGACACATAATAGTATGTATTTTGACTGAATTTTTATTAAGTACATCAAATCATTTTTAATAAGTAAACAGTATAACTAAGAAGTAAACAAATGAGCAAAATAAACTTAACCACTCATCATTTGAAGACTTACTACAAAAAAACTTTTCTTCAAGTGTTTTCAATTTCTTTTAACAAAGGATTCTGTTCCTTTTGAATACAGCTGGAAGCTTCAGGCAGAACCGAGCGAACCTTACCTCTCTGCTGGTGCAGCCCATCTCAGCGGCACTCGTTGCAAAATTGATCTCTCCATTGGAAGGTGGCACCAAAACGGGTGTCTGTAGCCCTCTAGAACTTCCACATCACGGTAACATATTTCATATCTTTCTGTGTGTCTTGTAGTTTTTGTAAGGATCATGATAATTTTTAATATTTTAAATTGACGTGTTTAGAATTGTGCTTTTAAAAAACCATTTATTTTTTATGAGGTGAGCATTTATCTCCTCTGGCATTTTAAGGGACAATTTCACAAGGTAATTTTGATGAAGACTGAGAGTTGCCCAAACTGAGAGACTGAAAAAAAGAAAAGATACATATTCAACAGCAACAAAGAAAAGCAGCTTTACAAATAAAGCATTTTGTACTTTCATGAAAATCTGCTTAACAGAGCTTCCCGGTTTCAGCTTCAGCAGTCCTGCTGCCTGACAAGATTCAGTGCATAGCAGTCAGCTATCTGGGTTATGAAGTCCTTTAGTAGAAAGAATTGAAGTCTAATTCCTGCAATTGACTAAAACAATTTATCTGTCTTTACGCATCGTTGCCCGAGAGATGCCTCTTGTGCTGCCGTGCAGTTTGTCAGGCCTTGTTGGAGCAAAGAGAATCAAACCAACCCTGTCAGGCACCTGTGGTGGGGGAAAGCCACGGCTGCCTCTTCCTTCTGCCCCCGGCCTCAGCATTACAGTTCTAAAGAAGATATTCTCTTTACATATTGTTAAATGTGAGTCTAGTCTCTATGAAGTTCAACTTGAGGGGCTCTGTTTTTGTGTCCTGACCTGGAGGCTTATCTACCCTTGTGTTATCTCATGTTTTTCTCTTGACAACAAAGACATTAAAAAATTGTTTTGAAGGAGCCTAGAAAAAAAAAATCTGAATATATTCAGACTTGCCTTCTGGTAGAGACATAGCTTTTCAAAGTCCTATAGAATGAAAGCTTCCTAAACTGGTTATTGATTGAGTAAAGTGGGAATTATAGATAAAAATAATGTCTATGTCCTCAAAATGAAGAAGCCTTTAAAATGCTTTTATTTTTGTTTTGTTTTCTGTCTACTATTCTGAGTCCACAAATTGATCATGGGCTCTATTTATTAAAATATATAAATGACACTGTAATAATAATTTAGTTGTAAAGAAAGCACTGGACTTTCAAAAGTCTAGTTTTAAGCCCAGATTTAATTAATTAATTGATTGATTGATTCAGTAAATATTCAAATCCCTTCCATGTTCCTCCCACTCTCCTGTCCTCAATGAGCTGATAGCTCCCATGCTAGCACCATATGCCATCTCCCTGCTGGGAGTCTCTGTGTTTACATTTACAAATGTTCTAGCATCTCAAGTTGTTCTAAGAATTAAATAATTATATACATCTCAGTACTTTTGTATACAGTAAAGTGTTATGTTAACAACTGTATTCCTCAAATAACTTATACCAACGTCCTCCACATATGATAAATGTCTACATAATAACATAGCTGAGCGAAATAGCACTCTTCAGCTATATCTCTACAATTATTTAGCAAAATATATGAAACAGAAGAATTATTGAGATATCTAGTGAAACTTGTTTGTAACTCTAGTGTTAAAGAAACAACAGATCAGCCTCCTTTCCAACGAATTAGGCTATATTTTTTTCTCATGGATATATTATTTATCATTGGTTTTAGAAAAATTCAGACAGAATTATTTAAATTGAGATGATATTTCATGTTATAATGGATACTTCTGTCATCATTTGTAATACAAAGTATTACATTTATATTTCTCAAATACTGATTGAGCAGTCTTAGTGAGTTGTTAAATTTAAATTAATCTTAAATATAGTATAATGACTTTTTACCTCAATGTTTTGGACAATAATATTAATGATACAGCCAAGGTAATTAACTTTTTAATTTTCTCATAAACACATAAACACACTAGTTCCTCACTAAGATATATGTTAAAGTAGAACATATAAAAGATACGGAATGAAATACTTTATTTTTAAACAATTAGAACAATGCATATAGTTTATCAATTAAAGAATAGTTTAAATATATTATTATATCTTATTGTTAAATTTTCTAAGTATAGGCATGAGCATTAGTGTAGGAAAATCTTCACTCAAAAGTTTAGACAAAAGTACATAAGATATGTGTGCAAATCAACTAATTGTTTATCTTACCTATTTAATCCTATATAAACACTGAATTAGAATTCTCTAAAGTCTGGGCAATGGTATAGGGAAATTTGCCTATCATTTGCTTTATTAGCATTCGTCTGCCCCTTTCCCATTTTGAACTAATCCCAACATTTTTTCAGCAATATAGTATAAGTAGATTTGACAACATTCCAAGCTATAGAAACACATTCTGATTAGTTCAAGTTTATTGGCATACTACATCAAGCATATTATAATGATTGGTTCATATCTAAGTCTAGCCACACAAGGCCTAGACTCAATTTCTAGATTTTGAGTAATGACTCTCTTTAACACTAGATGTGAACAATAAAGCATGCAGCCTTGAGATCTTTTGGTAGTTTTTTTAGGACCTTGAGAGCATAGCTGTACCTAAGAATGGAATCAAGAAAGGTACAAGTAAATAATAGGAAGAACAAGAAAGAAAGAGAAAGGGAGAGTGAGAGAGGGAGGGAAAAAGGAGATTGACAGAAGAAAGAGAGAGAATCTTCTCCACATTATTTTAATTATAAAACTTTGTCTGAAGCCAAACCTACTGAAGTGGCCATTTATATGAGTCAATACACTCCTCCCTCCTTTTCTGTCAAATTATATTAGATTTTCCATTTATGCAACCAAAAGTTACACAACTAGCACAGCCCATAAAACCTCAAACAAAGGAATTATTTATACCCATGAAATAGACTCAGCAAAGTGAAGGAGAGAATGTGGCATTTTTATAAAAAGCACTGAGATAACTGAGAATTATATGAGGCATAGAAATATTATATATATGCAGATTGTTTTGCACTGACTAGATAACTGAATTTTTACTCTATATCATTTTTCATAGTTGTACATTTTGTAGGTCTTATTTATTGGTCTTATAGTGGTCAATCTTTGTCCTTCAGAATCAACCAAAACATGGAGATTAAAACTATCAGATATCAATCTGAGCTTCTGGGTAAAAACCATGAATATATTTAAAAACAGAGAGAAGAAGTATAAAAATCTATTAATATAATTTAAGGTGGAAATATAAATGCATCAAGTTAAAGGAAACAATGTTTTATGAATCACTTTTGATAAATAGAAAAATAATTGTTTCTAAGTTGCATAAAACTTAACGTCATCAATGATGATATGATAAGTTTTATGTAAGTAAATTTGGGTCATATATCCTATGTATATACAGATAATGTATATACATACATACCTATAGTTACTATTTTTCTATTCAAATTTTATATTTATTTTTAATAAACTATTTTAATTAGAATATTTACTAATGTTTATAATATTTACATATTTCAAAGATTTATATTGTTAATTTTTGACAGCTATTTGAAAATCCACATTACCATTTATTGAACAGAATTTTAAAATGATATATTGAATATATTATCTACAAATTGTTGTTATATTAATATTTACCAGCAAGCAGTTTATTTTACCTTTTCAGGAAATATCCATTAACAAGAAATGTTAGTACCATCGAGTCCAGCATTACTTTTTATTTGTTACATAAAAAACCAATCAACCTATTCAATCCAAATGAAGATTACTCAGAAAATGAAATAATAATTTAAAAATAATTTAAAAATTGTTTTGGACAAAGGTGGGCTTAATTAAATTACAGCCATCAACATGGAAGAAAATACTGTACCTACACAAATATAGTATAAAATTTCTTTTAGATAAGCTGTATATAGCATGCATATAGATATGGTGGCCAAATTTTTTTTTTTTTTTTGACAGAGACAGAGATAGAGAGTCATAGAGAGGGACAGATAAGGATAGACAGACAGGAAGGAAGAAAGATGAGAAGCATTAATTTTTTGTTGCAGCTCCTTAGTTGTTCATTTTTTGCTTTCTCATATGTGCCTTGACTGGGGGGCTACAGCAGAGCAAGGGACCCTTTGCTCAAGTCAGAGACTTTGGGATCAAACCAACAACCTTGGGCTTCAAGCCAGCTACCTTTGGACTCAAGCTAGTGACCACGGGGTCATGTCTATGATCCCATGCTCAAGCCAGCAACCCCGTGCTTAAGCTGGTGAGCCCATGTTCAAGCTGATCAGCTTGTGCTCAAGCCAGCGACCTTGGGGTTTTGAACCTGGATCCTCTTCATCCCAGTCCATGCTCTATCCATTGCGTGGTGGATACATGTATATATATACACACACACATACACACAATACTTTAGGTAAGACTGATCGGTGTTGTGACAAATACAAACAACATGTTAGGAGTCACTGTACTGTGTAATGGTGAAACCCCAATTTTATGGCTCTCCAAGCAGTCAGTTTTACAGTGAACTTAGGAGTTTGAGCTGGAAGATGATAGAGTATTTATAGAAGTAAAGATCAGTCTTCATGAGCTGCCAATCTGAAGTCCTTGAACAAAAGTGAAAAAAAGCTTCAGAAATCACTTTGAAGGACTATTCATTAAGGGTCTTCAATGGAGTGAACATAGGTGGGAAACCTATTGTCCAAAGTCAACAGAAAGTACAGTCAATTCTCTATATCCTGAGAAGTGCAGGTTGGGTTTACTGAGGGTGACACAGATTTGTCATTCATCCAGAACTATCCAAGATTCCAGCTTTCTGACTTGACAGTTTTGATTTTAACAAATGATTCAACTTTGAAACAATCAAGAGTTTGTTTGCTTGCTAAAAGAGATTTACAATGTGAAGGAAAAAAAATACTTAAACAAGTGTCATACAGTTTTCAATATTTCTCAGCAATATTTAGTTTCTTACAGTCTACTCACATTATTTCTCAAGTACCTGTCACTCCTTTCAAATTATAATAGCTCCAACTAAACTTTATAGTATATAGTCATCGCTCACCATATTCTAGTTCACTTTTCATGGTCGCACTTTATCGCGGATTTTTAAATTGTGTATATCTAATTTTGTATCGTGGATTTTTCACTATATTGTGGGATTTTGTGGTATATAGATATTTATATATATTTATTGTTTTAATTATTTTTGCAGTAAAATCAGCATTTTTCACCTAACAAATTGTAAACAATATAAAAATATTAATTAAAACATATTAGTATTCAATAGTATGTGCCCATATAGAATTTTATAAGTTGTTAAAATTACGTAGGTTTAAGAGTGTAAAAAGTGTTTAAAAGCATAGGAAGTAGTTATAAGAGTGTGGGGATTGTTTATAAAGCCTTAAAATATATATAAGTAATAAAATTAATATAAGGTCACTACTTTGCGGATTTTCATCTACCGTGGGAGGTACTGGAACCTAACCCCCACAATAGACGTGGGACCACTGTACATATGTGATAAATCCCTTAGAGCATAACTCTATCTTTATATTTTGATGATCCTGTTTTTTCACAATGTACTAACATTGTCATTTATTAACTTAGAAACTGCCAGAGACTCTTCAATGACTTTCTAATTCTGCATCCTGGTATTTTCTTCAATATTCATGTTTTTCTTATTATTATTCTACTCAGTGTTACCACATATGTCTTGCATATTTGTGTTTCTATGTTTAAAATCCAAATATTCCATAAAATTCAGTGCCAATGCCATCTTCTCCATAAAAAAGCCCTTCAGGTTTCTACTTCAGTTAAAAGTAGCCTCTCCTGACCCTGCCATGTTTAGGCACTTACATGCTACTTAGCATCATGGTATGATTCTGAGGTAGAGTGTAAGCTACTTGAGTTTTCCTTAGAACATATTGTTTCATTTTGTTTCTGTATGATTTCTATTCTTTGAGGTCTTCGTTATGGCCCAGAAAAAAAAATGTATTGTATTCTGTGGTTTTCAGGTATAGAAGTCCATATATATGTTCATTTAGACTAAATTCCTTAATAAAGGCATTCAAATATTTTTTTTAGTGAGAGGAGGGGAAGCAGAGACAGACTCCTGTATGTGCCTTGACTGGGATCCACCTGGCAAGCCCATAAGGGGGCAATGCTCTACCCATCTGGGACCTTTGCTCTGTTGCAAATGGAGCCATATTTTAGCATCTGACAGGGAAGCCACTGAGCTATTCTCAGGGCCTGGGGCAAACTTACTCCAATCGAGTCATAGCTGCAGGAGGGGAGGAGAAGAAAGAGAGATAGAAAGAGAGAGAAGCAAGAGGGGTGAGGGTAGAGAAGAAGATTGGTGCTTCTCCTATGTGCCCTGGCCAGGAATGAAACCAGATATCCACACACTGGGCCAATACTCTACTGCTGAGCCAACCAGCCAGGGCTAAGGCATTTAAATATTTTATATCATGCCTGACCAGGTGGTGGCGCAGTGGATAGAGCATCTGACTGAGATGCAGAGGGCCCAGGTTCGAGACCCTAAGGTTGCCAGCTTGAGTGCGGGCTCATCTGGTTTGAGCAAAAGCTCACCAGCTTAGACCCAAGGTCACTGGTTTGAACAAGGGGTTACTCGGTCTGCTGAAGGCCCACGGTCAAGGCACATATGAGAAAGCAATCAATGAACAACTAAGGTGTCGCAATGAAAAACTGATGATTGATGCTTCTCATCTCTCTCCATTCCTGTCTGTCTGTCCCTCCCTATCTATCCTTCTCTCTGACTCTCTGTCCCTGTAAATATATATATATATATATATATATATATATATATATATATATATATATCATATTATTAGTTTTAAAATCTCTTACTGTGAGTATAGATTTGTCCATTTGATTCTATAGTTCTGTCAATATTTGATTTACATATTTAAAGGCCATTTCTTAGATGTTTTTAAATTTAAACATATTATATCTTTCAGGTTAGTTACAACACTTGTCAAATATAAAGCTTTTCTTAAATTTGATTTGATACTAATTTAGCTACTTGTAATATACCACATCAACAAAACAAAGAAAAAAAATCATATAATTCTATCAATAGATGGATAAAAAACATTCAATAAGATACAACATTCATTTATGTTAATTTATTATTTTTTTACAGGGTCAAAGAGAGAGATAGATAGGGACAGACAGACAGGAAAGGAGAGAGGTGAGAAGCATCAGTCATTAGTTTTACATTGCCGTCGCAACACCTTAGTTGTTCACTGATTCTACTAAAAACTATTAAAACAATAAACAAATACAGCAAAGTCTCAGGATACAGAATCAATATACAAGAGTCTACTGCTTTCCTATATGCCAATAATGAAACTTCAGAAAATGAATTGAAAAGAAACAATTTATTTAACAGTAAAAAAAACACCAAATAATAATACCTAGGAATAAATTTAACAAAGGATGTGAAGGACTTATATACTGAAAACAACAATGCATCATTATAAGAAATTGAAAAATACACAATAAAATGTGAAAATATTCCATATTCATGGATCAGAAGGATTAACATAGTTAAAATGACCACATTAACCAAAGTAATATGTAAATTTAATGTAATCTTCATTAAAATTTCAGTGTCATTTTATAAAGAAATAGAACAAAAAAAAAATCACCAAATTTGTATGGAACCATAAGGACCCCTGAATAGCCAAAGCAATTCTGAGGAAAAGAAAATTAAGCCAGAGGTATCAAACTACCTGGTTTCAAATTACTACAGAGGCATATAATCAAAACAGCATGGTATTGGCAGAAAAACAGACATAATTACCAATAAAACAAGATCAAAAGCTCAGAGATAAAACCACGTAGATATAGAAAAATAATCTTTGACACAGAGCCAAAACACACAATAGAGACAAAAAACCTCTTCAATAAATCAATAAATGGTGCTGGGAAAATTAAAAAAACTACATGCAAAAGAATGAAACTTGACTACAGTTTACCCCCATACACAAAAATTAATTAAAATGGATCAAAAACTTAAATATATGATCTGAAACAATAAATTAGATTGATGAAATTATAGGTACTAAACTTATGGACCTTAGCTATAGGGAACATTTTGAATTTGACCCCAAAGGCTAAGGAAGTAAAGGCAAAAATAAATGAATGGGACAATATCAAACTAAAAAGCTTCTGCACATTAAAAATTAAAACTGACAACAAAACAAAAAAATCAGCCAACCAAATGGGAGATGATAATCACAAACAATTACTCCAATAAGGGGGTAATATCCAAAATATATAAAGAAGTAATAAACTTATCAACAAACAAAGCTGACAATCTAATTTAAAAATGGAGTGAGAACCAAACAGATACTTATCCCATGAAGACACACAAATGAACATATATGAAAAGATGCTCATCTTCACTACCTATTAGGAAATGCCAGTTAAAACTACAGTGGGATACCACCTCACTCCTGTTAGATCGATTATAATCAACAAGACAGATAACACTTGGGAACAAAAAACTTTTTGCATCCACAAAAACACTTGTTCTTACCTAATTCAAGTATGCTGATCTAAAATCTGACATTAGTTTTTCTCTGTAAGCTACAGTTTTTTTGAAATTCAAGATTTTAGGTTTTCATCTTATTGTAAAATTTTCAACATTTAGTTTAACATAATGAAGTAGAATGTGCTCGTGGGCATCATCTTTGTGAAAATATAATAATTTATATAATGCAGTAAATACACTAACACACTAAAAGATATGATTGCATCAGAATTTGTCTACAGTTTCAAAATAGAACATATTAAAACATTTATTTTAATCATAAAATTTGCACAAAACTTATTTAAATTCTATACAGGCAAAAATTTGCATTTGTAGCTCTTACATTTGTGTACTTGTTGAGGACAATCTCGTTTGAAGCTCCAGTAGAATAAGATATACATGTAATATTTTGTTAAGAGAGAGAATGTAAAAATAAATTTAATAACAGTTTTGTAAAACTTTTACGGAGAAAAAAATAAAGCCTTAATAAAGGACATAAAAACAACTGCAATAAATATAGAGGCATATCATGTTCATGGAAAAAAGAATCAATATAATTTCCTAAAATGGGTCCATTAAATTAATGCAATTCTAATAAAATCCTGAATGTCTTTTCATGACATGATAAATTAATATATAAGTTCATATAAAAATAATTGTTCATAAACATTTCAAAAATGGAATAATAATTACATGATTATGATGATGATGATGATGATATTAGAAGACCCACCATTTTATTCATTATAAAATTATGTTAATTTAAACATTATGGCAGTGGTAAAAATAATATGCAATAACAAAGCCATAAACAAATCTATGTGTGAATTAGATCTCATTATGTAATAGCAGCTTACTTAATACCTTAGTAAATTACCTGAGAATAATTGACTAGCCATAAGGCAGAGGTAAGTTAAATATCTACTTCATAACAGATTCTAGCTGGATTAAATATACAAATATGAAAATTCATCTTTAAAATATTTGAAGAATGTTTTCTGTCTTCAGAATAAGAAAACTACACTAAGTAAAACTAGCATAATACCCCCCAAATATTCAAAATAAACATTAATATACTTGACCATATTAATATTTTATAATGTAGTAAATATAAAGAAAATGAAAATCACAGATTGAAAAGTATTTATAATATATGCAATTAGTATAGAATAATATTCAAATTAAAAACCCCACAGAAATACCTAAGATGATATACAAAGGAAAAGTCAAAGAATATAAATAATAAACTAGAATTATTAATATATTTATGAAAAATTGCTGAACTTCCCTAGTAAGCAAGGCAATGCAAAATAAAACAATATTGATACTTTATTCACATCAAATGTCAAATTTAAAAGTCTGTGGAACAACTTCTACATACCTAATTAAAGTCGAAGCTACTAATACTATATTATAATTCAGAAATTCTACTTCTAGTTATTTATTTGAAAACATGTGGCACACATGCACTAGAAATGTGAAATGGTTTTTTCCACAACGTAATATTGAAAAGTTATAAACGACCTCAATAATACTCAGTACAGAAGTATAAAATGAACTGGGGTTGATTCTACAACAAAATACTTCTGAATAGTTAAAATGAATAATGAAGCTCTCCATTTATTTTTATAAGAATTATGAAATATATAATGCTAAGTAATAAAAAAGTCACATAATATGTATAAAATGGCATAGGCTTTAAAATAATTGAATGTTTATGTCTTTGTCTATGCCTATGCCTATGTCTACCTATCTGCTTATCAATACATCAATCTATCTATATCAATATAACAAAAGCTACAAATAATTAACTTCAAAATAAGAACTAAATCTATTAACTTGTATTTATTTGCTCATTGGAAAAGGATATTGATGAAGGAAATATAGTAAAGTAACATGTAAAAACTAGATGTGGATTAATTATCATGGTATATTGTGTTATTTTTGGTTCTTTTATACAGCTCATAATTTTTAAGAAATAGAGTCTTACAGTGAGAGATGCTTTATTGTTCAAATAAAAATGCTATTTATATGAAGACCTGGGTTTGAGTTCCAGTTTTTCTCCTGTGTGCTTCATTCAATAAATAAAAATAAAAGAAGATATTTAACTTGATGGTTTCAAGAATTATTGAGATCCAATGAAAATTAGTGTATGTGTATGAAAATGGCAATTAGAAATTATAAGGCACTCTATTAATTTAAAGAAAATTTTCAAAGCGTACATTACACATTTGTATTAAGCATATATGAATATTTGTATATGAGGTTGTCTTCCATGCTGAATTACAAAAAAAAAAAAAATAGTAATATTGAATCTTAGAAAACCAGAGAAAATTCTTCATCTATTTCAAACTCAAAAATAAGCTGGAAAGATTTTAAAATCTATGTTGTAAGGACTCTTTTTCCTAATGTTCACTTATCTGGACTATTTGGAACAAATTTAGAATAGGGAATTAAACCAATATTAAAAACAAACGTGAGTCCAACTATGTGACATTTTTGAAAAGGCAAAAACATGAAGACATTTAAAAGATCTGTGGTTGCCAGGGGCTCAGGAAGGAGGGGGGAAGGAAGATGAATAGGTAAAGTATGGGAGATGCTTTAGGCAATGAAATGATTCTGTATGGTGTATATGATTACTATTTTGTAATGTTGGGTGCATGTCATTATGCATTTGCTGCCAATTGTAAGAGTGTACAGCACAAAGTGTGCACCCTCATAGAAGCTATGGAATTCAGTAATAACATATTAATATTGGCTCATGAATGGCAACAAATATATCACACTGATGTATAAAATCGTAGTGATTGACTCAGGGGAAAGGATATTTGGACACTACTTTCTCTTAATTTTTAAAAAATCTGAAACTGCTTTAAAAAGCAAACTATATTAATTTAAATAAAACAAAATTGCATAGCATCTAAATTAAAAGACAATCCTCAAGCTCTAAACAAATTTCAATTTCTATATATGAGACACTCAGGTATTCTCTCAGGGCCTTTTTATGCTTGTTTTAGTTATAATTCTAACAGATTCATTGTACTGATTTTTCATTTAAGTTCTTAGTAGCATATCTTCAAGAAAGAAGCAAATTATTCAGATAACAATTTCATCTAACACCAGAAATGGCATTTGAAGGCTTGTCAGTACTACAGCATGTCTATTTTGAATTAGCTGCTTTGTTACTGCCTCCCATTCACCTTGCCCCACCACTACCACCCGGTTGCCCTTGAACCTCCCCTAGAAATCCCTTGATTTACAGAATCCATTAAACGCAAGATTAATGCATGTTACCCCCAAAGGCCTTCAAAGATTGTTTTTAGGGCTTCAAAGATTCCTTTAATCCCTCCACATGGGTGTCTTTCCTCTGTTACCACATTTTTTAATATCAAGCATGAACAGAAGCATTCAATGAGTCAGAGCAATTGATCAAGATTTAAAATATAGGAGAGAGACCTACAAACACTGATGGAAATGAAGTACTCAATATTTGAAAATATGTATAGCTTTAAGAATCTTTATCCTTTTAATTTGGGTAATGCATTACAGTTTTCAAAGTGATAATGTAGCAATGAATCATACAGGAAGGTTTAAATGATCTTCCTACATGTTCTTTTTCTGATGTTAGGAAAGTACTCAAAATTCTTTGGAAATAATTTTATCTAATATATATTTTTTCTTTAGTTAAAAATATAAGTAGCCCACATCTCCCCAAGGTCATTTTCTGTGTGATCTCATGTTGAATGAACCCCACTGTATCTCTAAATGTGAAGTTTAGAATCGCCTATTTATGGCTCTGCAGTTCTATAAACTAGCAATTGTATCTTAGTCATCATTTGGTGCTTAGCAAGCACCAAAAATAGTCTACACATAGTACTCAATAAATATTCATCAAAAAAGTGTAACTTTGGTTATCTACAAAAATTTAATTGTTCAGAATCATTTTGTTGATGAAATTGGTAAAATAATTTTGAATGGTTTAAGAAAAGACATAGAAATATAGAGAAACAAGCATCTTAAAAATTTTTTTTTTCAGAAAAAAGAATTGTCAACATGCAAATTCAGACAGTCACAAAATTAAAAACACTTACTAATATTGTTGGATATTTAAAAGGCTTGACTTCACCAGGTAAGTATGGTAAAGAATTTATAATCTATACTTTAAACAAGATATCACAAAGAATTGCTCTATAAAAATTTAATAACATAATTAAATATCCTATTTTACATGTAACCAGAAATTTAAACTACTCTAAGAGAGGTCAATAGGAAACCAATAAGTAGGTCTTTATTCTCTTTCTTACCATATCTCTTCAAAAATAAATCATAGTATAGAATGTAAAGAGTAATTCAAAACATAGAAAACAGAGTTTAAGTTTGTTAATATGGCATGTGTCTGGAGAAGAAAAGCTTTAAAAGCCATTTTTTTTCTTTTATTTACTATAACACCATTGAAGGCATTTTCATATAAAAAAGACATTTTAAAAAATTAAATATTTCTATTTTAATGGTTGTTATTTTTAAAAAATAAGTTCTTTGTCTTAAAATATACCTTTCAGTGTTAATCTGTGTCCTGCCTTTTACCCTGTGTCCACTGAATATTCTAAAGTTCGCATGGCTTTAGGTTTTGAAGGTGCTTATAAAAATGATCACCTAGTTAAATTTTAAATAATTTAACTTTTGTAATAGGATGCTGATTGAATCTTGAGATGACGTTATAAAGGCTAGAAAAGTAAAAATCACTGACATATATTAAGAGTCAATAGCAACACTTCCAAATATATTGTGAGGTTGAATCACATGTTACTGTCTTGTTTGTTATCCAGTAGAGAATACAAGAATCTTTTGTGTATTCTCATGTCACTTCTATTAATTTGGTTGGAACATTTAATCAAGTTGTCCTTGGACAATTATTCTTCTCTCTGACTTTAGTCAAATTGACCCTATCATTGCTAACCCAGAGATTTCTGAGCTCAAGTTTTATATCCCCATTTCTTGCCAGCAAACTCTTACAAAATTAATGGTAGGTACGTAATCTCATTGATTTCCTTACACTAACAGTGTTGAACAACCTCCACTCATAACAAAACATATAAGTAAATTTGAAAATTGTTACCATTGTATTAAAAAAAGTTTCTATGATAAGCATCTCTAATTGAAGCACTAGAAATACAGTGGTTGGTAAAAGTAGTTTACTGTTTTTAGTACACAAACAACAGAGGCAATAGAGCTACTGTAACAATCATAGCCTGCATGTCTTTTTCCATACAAAATACTGTGAATATACTTTTGCCCACCTTTGTATTTATCAACATTATTGTATTTTCAAGTTATTATCGAAAAACCAAATTATACAATATTATATTATCTTTAGAGTAAATTCTCGATTGAATTTCAATAAGGGAAATTCAATTGAGAAAAAAATTGAATCAATGTACCAGTAATTTTTAGTGCATATAAGCAAAACTTCTCAAATTTTGTTTATTTAAATTCTACACAAAAAATATTACATAATTTTAATAACTGAAATTAGATATAATCATCAGTCAATATTAAGATTTTTAGACGTTTATCTTGAATAAAGACAATTCCAAATAGAACACACACACAATCTGGGAAATGAGAAATACATTTTCAAAGTTTCAACATTTATAGGCATAATATATATATATATATATATATATATATATATATATATATATATATAATTAAATAATTAAATTTGGATGAAATGTTGGCAGATCAAAGTAGTTGCTAGCTCCAATATCAGTGCAGAAAACTAAAATAGTTTCACATAATGATGCCTCCCATGAGGAAACCATGAGTTGATACCGTGAGTCATCTCGTGATTAATATATTCCACACATATGTAGTTCTTATTATGTGTCAGGCACTGTTCAAAGTGCTTTATAATTAGTAACTCACTTAAAACTTCGGACAACTGAATGCTGTATGTACTATTTTTTCTCTATTTTATAGTTGAGAAAAAATGAAGAAACAGAAAGGTTAAAAAAGCTTTCCAAGGTCACACAACTAGTAAATTGTATAGCCTGGGTTCAAACCTATGTAGGTAGGCTTCAGTGTCAGCACACTCAAGCATGAAGCTATGAAACATCTCCAAATGAAGTAATACTCAATGAAAAACTTGCATACACACATGTACAGGCTCACTAAGCAAATAAATTTAGCGCTGGTACCAATAACACTCACTGACAAATCAGAGGAAATTCAAGAGGTATTTTTTTAGCCTATCTTATTCATAATAATAGTAACATACATGGAATATTCACATTCTTGTTTAATTGAAACCTATTTAATTGTGAATCTAATAGATTTTATATGATTATATTAAATAAAATACATGAAAAGGAAATATTTTATAGTAATTGGATGCCTTTTGATGTTGATTTTTCAGTCTTCAGAGAAAGAAGAGAGGCTAAAACTATAGTTGGAAATTATAATTAATTCCCTAAATACTTCATTTATTGCAAATTCCATACATGACTACCACATCTTTAATTTTTACAGCTACCAAATAACTGCTCCCTCAATGTATTAATAGTTCATTAATATTTACTGAGCATACACACATTGCTTACAGGCCACTTCCCACTATAATTCTGGGAAAATGTTAGATAAGGGTTTATTGTACCATATTTGTATACCTCATTAATTATTATGCATGTTTCAGAGGACAGTAATATGGATCTAAGCTTTGGATTCATAATTGGGTTTAGCAGCTGCCTCTGCTTTGATATACACAGATGTGTGAATCAAGACAGTGGGTGGAAAATGTAAAGTAGTCTTAATTATTAAAATAATTTTACATAATTGTTTCACAGTTGTGCAATAGAATTATTTAAATGCCATTACTTTATTGATAAGGTTTTATTTTGTTTCAATGGCTCTTGTTTCTTTCTATTTCCAGACCGGTATATCATAGTTGGCAGCCGACATCATACTGCACCCAGTTATAGTGGACAAGAATGGGCCAGTAGCACTGCCATAATCACGGCTTTTATTCAGGCCTTGATGTTAAGAGTTAAGAGAGGGTGGAGACCAGACCGCAGTATTGCTTTCTGTTCCTGGGGAGGAACAGTTTTTGGCAATATTGGCTCATATGAATGGGGAGAGGTAAATGTACATTCATTAGTATTCTCTCTTTCTCTCTTTCTCTTTCTATCTTTCTCTATCTCTCTTTCTCTCCAACTATAGTAAACAAAGTAAAAGGGTTGAAGCCAAGGATGAGAATGTGCATCTCAACCAGGATGTCCTATCTGTTAGGTTGCTGATAAGAATGAAGGAGAATTGGAGTTATACCACAGTAAATGGTGTATGATCCGCCGCTCACTTATTCTTGTTGTTTCCAAATCTACAGACTCTAGTATTTCACAATAGTGTTAACTTGGTTATTGTGTTATCTCCTTAGACAGTATGACAGACACAGGACAAGAAATGATGAGGTCTTACACGCCATTTTGTTTGTTTTGAGTTAGTTTTTTATTTCAATATGGAACAAGCATTCGTTCTATTAATTTACATGTGGAAAAGCATTCTAATATATAATGTGGAAATCTCAATACATTTTACACTGTAATTTTACCTCAACTTTAAGACTTTTCTTTCCTTTAAGTTAAAGACACACTTGTTATTTTCTTTTCTCTAAAGTTTTAATATTTTCTTTGATATTCAATAGACATTTTAAAACTTTTCAACAATTATCTAGAATTAGGAAACAATCTCCCACAATAAATATTTAGAACCTTAGTGTTATAACTTAGCATGCAATTTAGAGACTGGACTTAAAATAGTAGGTATTTTAGTTCCTTTTTTTCCCCTCCTTTCACTTCTTCTTCTTTCTACTCTTGCACACCTCTCTTCCTTTTCCTCCTTAACTATCTACACAAATACCTACCTACCTTAGAGGTATTTGTCCAAATGAATGGGGCACGGGAAACAACTGGATTATTTAGTTTCAAATACTTCTATGTCTGTATCTGACAGATACACTGTTTTAATGGAATATGACAACTAATAATAAGATTGACACCATATTAACAAAAATGAAAATATTGTGAAACTCTTACATATTCTATTTGCTATTTTAATTTTTCTTATTAAAAAAAAGAAAGAGGTGCAATGGAAACAATGTAGGAAATAACACCCATGGAGTTTTATGTAAGAAAGTAAAAACATTTTAGTTTATTCACCACCTCAGCTTTGGAGAAAAAAATTCTAAATATTGAATGGGAAATCCTCGTTTCTTTTTTTTTTTAACTTAAGCCCTCAAAAATAAATAAGTAAATAAAATGTCTATTGAATATCAAAGAAAATATTAAAACTTTAGAAAAAAGAAAATAACAAGTGTGTCTGTAACTTAAAGGAAAGAAAAGTCTTAAAGTTGAGATAAAATTATGGTGTAAAATGTATTGAGATTCCCACTCAATACATTCTATGTATTAGAATGCTTTTCCACATGTAAATTAATAGAATAAATGCTTGTTCCATATTGAAATAAAAAAACTAATTCAAATGAATCATTTCCTTTACTGAAAGAACATTATAAATTGACGAATTTTTAGTAAGATGGAAAATGTAACAGCTAAAACAACCTCCCAAACTTCTATTCCTAATTCCTTGATTAAAGTAATAAAAAAAAGTTTTAAAAAACCCCAACAATTTGGGGACTATATTTGTGATCTAAGCTGACTTTAATAATTCAGAATATATCAGAAAGGAAAGAATGTTTTTTAGTTTCTGTTATAATAAGGCACATTTTAAGATACTGTCTTGAAGATTCTTTTTCAAGTCCAAAAGTGTTTTCTACTATATTATATAGCCTTCTTGATAGCTCTCTAATAACTTTCAAAATAAATTTATGTTAATCCTAAAGTAATATGCATATTTCTAAACTGTTCTGAAAGCTTTTTTTTTAACTTAAGCACTCAAAAATATCTAACATTAGTAGGTTTAACTTAAATATCTTGAACTCCTGTGCAAGGGGAAGTGTATTGCAAAAAGTTCTGAATTTATTTGAGCATCATGCAGTGCAGCCTTTGAGTTGAATCAATTATGTGGCTTTGGGTGAATGTGAGCAATTATATTTTTAAATTAAATAGGTAATGCAAATTCCTTTTTAAGTTTTATCCAGTCTGTTGTACCTATGGGTGATTTAACATTTTCTCAATCAACAGACACTAAAATTATAATTACAGTAATGTAGGAGTCCATAAGAAACTGTTTATGCTAGAAAAGGCTCTTCCTATTTAAAAAGATTAGGAACTTGTGTCCTAGATATTTATGTATGTATGCATATTTGACAACTAATTATGCATTTAGTCATTTTTGGTTCTGTTTACATGATTCTTTGGACAAAGATATATGAATAAATAAAAGATTGAATAATATATAGATTTGATTATTAGCTTTTCAAATATACTATTTTAAGTTCCTATATCTCAGAAAATTATTTCAATACAATTTATGAAATCATTTTGTAACTAGTTGAAAAGGAATTTAGGAAACTATTAGTTTCCTGTTCTGTCCACTCTTATCAAATCTACTCGTAAAAGAATGGAACATTTTCTTTTAGACTGAAACCGATTTATGCTCTTACTATATTCTTTTGTTAAGGTAAATAAGGAAAAAATTTGTTGACATGTCATATTGTACTATTTAATTTTGTTTACACAGGAACCCCTTGAAACCCATAGATATAATTTAAGAATTTTAAAAATTTTGGTCAATAAACTTAAAAATAAATTTTATAATGATAGAGTAGATAAAGAATTGACTCAATACTGATCTTCATTATTGGGAAGAATTATTAACATTTTATAGATTCTTCAAGAAGTAGCTGTGAAGGATCTTCATTTTTTACAGGCTATTATAAACATACTACAAAATTCAGTCAGACAAGTCTAAGTTAAAATCTTCTCTACCACAAAATGTCGCTTTAGGCAAGATTTACTTCCCCAAGACGTGATTTTTCAAAAGAGTACAATAATGGTCATATCTCTAGGGTCCCTTGAGAATTAAGTGGACTAACATATATATACAGTGTCTATGTTCTAGTGTATAAAGAGAAGCTGCTTTCTTATAGTGCTTTTATAATACTGGACTTTAAAAAAAATTATTATGTGTAAAGCAGAGCACTTGAGTTTAAAGTTTTTTTTAAATACTTACTACTTTTAAATAAATTGTCTTTTCACCTCTCTTGCAGAGGAATAGCTGAATTTTCAACATAAAATAACAGTAACATTGAATTCCTAGGTATTGCAAAGCCTTGAAGTTTCAGCTGATAGTGTCAGAAGAAATATATGTTCCTAAGACAAGAAGTAATATAATTTTTAAAAAGTTCTATAGAACTGCCACTATGGCAATTACTCATTAAATATTTGTTCAAGAAAAAGAGAAAAATATCACAGGGACTTCCTAGTAATTGTACATTATTAATATGATCATTGGTCTTCAATTTTGAGAGGTAAAGTTCAACAAAGAAGTGAAAAAACTATTCTGTTGAATCATTTTATGCTACTTATGTGTGTAAAATGCATCAGGTTTTATTTCAGGTAATATGTTGAGGGACACAATTGTATTATGCTCCATTTTGCTCAGAATAAAGAACCACTTTGTGCAAAATGTAGCTCATTGCTTCAAAGGAACGAGTTGGTTTATTAATCACTGAAGTAGTTTTCCCTTGTCTGCTACCTAATTCAAAGACTAAAATTAAGTTCCGTCACTAGACCAAATATTCCATTCTGTACTTTGGAGGTGAATCTTATATTTTAACCATTTAAGGACAGCCTCTTAATATTTAACTTCTTTCAAGAGCATGCTTTAAAATATTTTATCAAAAAGTTATTTTTAACTCCACATTATATTTATTAAAAGTGGAAATGTTTATTATTCAATATGTAATTGATTAAATAGGATCTTTTATTTTTATCAATATTAGAGATAGTTTTATTTTGTTTTTTTATTTTAGGATTTTAAGAAGGTTCTGCAGAGAAATGTTGTGGCTTATGTTAGTCTCCATAGTCCCATAATGGGCAACTCAAGTCTGTATTCTGTAGCTTCACCATCTCTTCAGCAACTAGTAGCAGAGGTAAGGTGAACCACTTTATTATAAAATGATTAGGCAACACTTCTGTTTACTCTTTGATATTTCTTTATATTTTAATATGTATAAAGCCATGTGTGTTTTAAGGAATAACCTATGCTGACTTTTTATCAATATCCCTTCAACTAATGTCTTATTCCCTAAAAATTTTTACTTATTACTCTGTTATAGTTATAGTTATGAATATAAAGTTCTAGTTATAAATATAAATTTATTTCTTAAAAATTGAATTTAGTTTTCAGTTCCCAATTCTAACAGTTTTTGCATTTTATCATCAACTTAGTTACTTTTGGAATATTTTTCTCCTCATTCATGTTTTGAGAAAAATTTGGGACTCATCCTATGTTTTCAACTACATTGTAAACAGGACCTGTGTCTAACTGCAAGAATATACTGATAACTAAATTCAAGATATTTAAAAAATAATAATAATTTAAAAAACACAGAAATGAATAGCATGCATTTTTCTACAAAGTAATCTCAAAATATCATGTAGTTTGAGATAATATCTCACTAATTATTTATTTTAAATAAATGTAGTCACTGCTGACTTGAAGCCCAAGGTTGCTGGTTTGAGCCCAAGGTCACCGGCTTGAGCCTAAGGTCACAGGCTTGAGCAATGGGTCACTGGCCCCTTGGTCAAGGCACATATGAGAAGCAATCAATGAACAACGAAGGTGCCACAACAAGTTGGTGTGTTTTATCTCTTTTTCTTCCTGTCTGTCTATCCCTGTGCCCTACCTCTAGCTAAAACAAAAAAGAAAAAAAGAAAATGTAGTCACTTCTCACTTGTTTCAGAGTATTTTGTACAACATTTTATTTTGTTTGTTCGTAGAGTTTATACTTTTATTTCTACATTCTTTAACTGCAGATAAATGCTATGTTACTTCTCAGAATGAAAGCAGTCCTACCACCACTGGAAAATGGTTTCTTCCCAACCCCTTAGAGAAGCTATTGGTGTGTATTAGCAATGACCTTTTTGATGCCCACAAAGTTTCCAATCGGTATCACAGAAACTGAAATAGAAAAGGAAAGGATAAGGAACAGTGATTTGGCTTAGACATAATTTTTTATTGAAATTTAATACATACTAACATTTTATGACTTATATAAAGTATTTTCTAGTTTAATCATTTTTATTGGCATTTCCATGTGTAGTATAATAAAGAAGACATTATAAATGGTGAAATGGATAAATATGTAGAGTTAAGATCAGTCAGACCGGCCTGACTAGGCAGTGGCACAGTGGATAGAACATCGAACTGGGATGCAGAGGACCCAGGTTTGAGACCCTGAGGTCGCCAGCTTGAGCGCGGGCCCATCTGGCTTGAGCAAAAGCTCACCAGCTTGGACCCAGGGTCGCTGGCTCCAGCAAGGGGTTGCTCGGTCTGCTGAAGGCCCGCGGTCAAGGCACATGTGAGAAAGCAATCAATGAACAACTATGATGTTGCAAAGACAACGAAAAACTGATGATTGATGCTTCTCATCTCTCTCTGTTCCTGTCTGTCTGTCCCTATCTATCCCTCTTTTTGACTCTCTCTCTGTCCCTGTAAAAAAAAAAAAAAATCTTAAAAAACAAAAAAGATAAGTCAAACTGCAATATGCATATCCTAAATTATATTCATATCTGTAAGTAAATTCCTTTTATTCTGGGTATTACTTTGAATTCTCTGACTTTCTCATCTGCCTGGGAAAAAACTTGAAAGAGGAAAATCAGAGCAGATAACTCTCTTGGGAAGTTAACATATTTCTGAATAAGTAGGTGATCAAGAAGAAGAAAGTATAAGCTCAAGTATCCAGACATTTGGGAAAATTAATTTAAAAATTAATTCTTTTCTGTCTCATATATTAAAGTTTTTCTATTTTGAGAATCTTGGGAGATATGTAATCATTGAATATTATAGGTAAATAGAAATAATAAACTTTTAAGGGGTATCATGTCTCTAGAAATATATATCTGTAGAAATTTTATGTTTATAGAAATATCTGAGAATATAATTCCTTCTGTAATGTCTTTGTATATTTTATAACACAGCATTGTAAAATATTAGTATAAATATAATTAATATCTAAAAGTACAGCAGTTTCTCTGTGATGAATAGTGATATATCAGAGATACCTCTTTATTTATTTGTGAGCCAACTCTTGTTCTATAATTGAAAATGTTTACATACTAACCTAAAAATGAACTGAAATACGTATTGAAAAGAAATTTCTTTTAGTTGAGATTGTGTGTATTCATAGGACAATTTAGAAGTAGAGGATTATCATAAATTCAAACAAGCAAACAATAGCATATGCAATTTTGAAACATGGGGATTATTTATTTTATACATTAAAATTTATATATATATATATATATAATTTCAGGTATATTTACATACAAAATTTTTAAATCACATATTTATTTTCTTTAAAATATATCACATCAAATTATATAAAGGTTGAGAGAACTGAAAGAAAGAAAAACCAACAATAATTTACATGATTTAATTAAGGTAATTTACCACCAATGGCATTAAAAAATATTTTTAAATGTTTCTTTCAAAATATAACTTTTTTTTTACCAGTAGGTAGCACAGTGGGTAGAAAGTCAACCTGGGACACTGAGGACCCACTTTTGAAACCCCACAGTCGCTGGCTTGTGCATGGGCTCACCAGCTTAACTGAAGGGTCCTCGGTTTAACCATGAGATCATAAACATGACACCATGGTCACTGGCTTGAATAAAGGGTCACTGGCTTGGCTGAAGTCCCCAGTCAAGGCACATAAAGAAAGCAATCAATGAACAACTAAGGTACTACAACTATGAGTTGATGCTTCTCACATCTCTACCTTCCTATCTGTCTGTTCCTTCCTGTTCCTCTCTCACTAAAAATTATATACATAACTTAATTGTAATATTAGAACATGTGTAACTTCACTCACAGATATAAATGTTAACAGTCTTAACTATATTTATATATTACTAATTTATTTAGATTTTGTTATCCTATACAAATCACTTGTTGATAATTCAGGGAAATAAAAAACAACAAATTCAAAATTATTTTTCTACATAGAACAATATTTTCTATAAAGAAACATGCTGACTAAATTGTAGATCACATAAGGCTGTACAGAATATTAGCTACTCTTGGATAGAAGTATAGATTTCAGAACATCTTGATAGTTTTATGTGGTAAAATTAAATATCAATCTTTATATAATTAATACACAGTTCTTTATTTATTAAAAAACCTGGACATATATAGGATATTTTAATGTGTTACAAGTTTGATAGAAAACCAAAAATTAGAATGGTTGACCTAAATCAAACACAAGTTTACACTTCATTATATGTGTGTGATCCCAATCAAAGAAGATGATTATCTACTATACATGGTCCATCACACCTTGCAATGATATTCTTTTTATTAAGTTAGATGCATTGAATAAATTCAGATAAAACTTACATAATAAAATTTCCCTTAAGTGTATAACTTAAGGAATTTTGACGAACATATACAATCTTATGTAAACACCATCAGAGTCGAAACATACAACATTTCCATCACCACCAAAATTCTCATCATGCTCTTCCACATTCAGTCTGCTACATTTATGTCTAGTTCCTGGAAAACACTGATTTGATTTTGACCTTAAAACTTGATCTTTCAGATTATCATTAAAAAAAGAAATCATACAGTATGTAGCCCTTTGTGTATGACTTCATTTACTAAGCACAATGATTTTTAAGGTTGACTCATGATGCTACACATTTCAGCATTTCTACATCTTCAAGACCACAAAGAAACAGTCAGTTGTGACTGAGGTGACTCTAATATTTTTGAAGCTGTTCTTCTGTTTTGATATTCTAACTTTGATTTTGAAATAGAAATTAAAAACAAATTAAATCATTGACATTAAGAAAAGGCACCATTTCTCTGAGGTTAGTCCATTGAATTTGAACTAAATCATCCTGAAGGAGAGAATGGAATCTCTTAAATGTTTGGGAATGTTTAATTAATTAAATAGAACCATTAGTGATTATAGAATATTTTTCAAATTTGTGAAGAAACAATAGTGAAAAGTGATGGTTACCAAGTTGGGTAATAGACAATCTAGAGTTTATTGTTCTACTCTCTCTTTTAGGGGGCTTATTTAAAAATTTCATTATAATTTTATAAAGCAAGTAAATACTTTATTTATTTTTTTGGTTAAAACACTGATATGTAATAAAGTGGTTTGTTTTCTGAAAGTAACAATGATGTACCAATAGTTATTTACTATTAAGGGGTAAATAAGGGCCAATAACAAAGGCTTTTTATGGTTGATTTTATCCTGGTACTTTTGTTACTATTTTGAATGTGCTTCTTTATGCTATTGATATTTTTTTAAGAACAAAAAAGTTGAATTAAAATGAGCTTTTAAGTTTTAGAATAAAATATCTTAAGTATTAATATTAGTAAAAAATCCACAAATATTTAAGAAATATATATATAGTTTTACATATCCTAAATTTCCTCTCTGTGAATCATATTAATATTTTACTTAATATTTATATGCTACTAATAAAATACAGTGAAATAACTTTAAAATTTGTGCTATAATGGTAATGCTAATATATATATTATAGGTGAAAAAAGTACGTCAATTATACATAAAAAGTATTTCTGACAAAATCCAATAAAATGTTTAAAAATTAACTGACTATCTACATGGTACCATAAGAAATCTAGATCTGAATTTTCTAATTTTTACTTTGTAGTTGGTGGTCATTTAAAATTAGATGATGTTTTTCTAGGTTTTAACAATAATGAATATAATAATTATTTTTATTCTTCTGCATTGGTAGAATAGATGTATTAATTTTTCTTGGGTATTTATCTAAATATGGAATTGCTAGGTCACAAGGTAGGCATATGTTTAACTTCAGTAGGTATTGCAAAAGAGTTTTCCAAAGTATTTGTACCAAGTACAATACCAATATATAAATGTTCTGTTTACTTCCTATTATCAACAACAGTTGGTATGACCATTCTCATAGATATATGCTGGTATCTTAATTTCCCTGATGATTAATAATATTGCCTATCCCTTTTTCATATGCATATACTCATTGGCTATTGGTGAGTTTTCCTCTCTGAAGGCTTATTCAAGCATTTTGCCTATTTTTAAAAGAGAGTTGTTCATGTTTTTCTTATCAGTTTGTAAGAGTTCTTTATATATTCTGTATATAAGTCTTGTTTGTTACATTCTGTGTATTCATCTCCCAGTGTGTGGCTTGATGTTTTACTCTCTTACTGGTATCAACACTTTCTTTAGTTATTAATGTTTCTTATGGAAGTCTTCTAACAGCATTTTTGTTTCGGTATCTTATTACACAGAACATGTTGAACTTAATTTATTTAGTATTGATTTTAAGGGACATTATAAACCTTCATTATTTCTTCTAACTCACAAACATTTGAGTGGTCACTATATATACTGTATTTATATATATAGAATGCTTTCCATTCTGCAAACTATGGCATGTTATCTAGAGATAAATGTTATACTCAGGTTCCCTAAATGACTAAGAAGTAAAAATTCCTGTAAATGGACAAAAGACTTTCTTGAAATTAATTTTTGAGACATGGCTGTTTGATTCAGTGATAGAGTGTTGGCCTAGTGTATAGATGTCCTGGGTTCGATTCCCAGTTAGGGCATACAGGAGAAGCGACCATCTGATCCACCACTCCCCCTTTCCCTTCTCTCTCTATCTCTTCTCTTCTTCTTGTTCCAACAGCCATGGCTCTGTTGGAACAAGTAGGCCCAGGGGGCTAAGGATGGCTTTACAGCCTTGCCTCGGGCACTGAAATAGCTCAGTTGCTGAACAATGAAATAATGACACCAGATAAGCAGAGCATCGCCCCAGTAGGGGGTTTACCAAGTAAATCCCAGTTAGGCAACATGTGGAAGTCTGTCACTCTGCCTTTCTGCTTCTCATTTAATTAAAAAAAAAAAAAAGAAAATTTTTTACCCTGGCCTGTGGCTTGGTAGAGTAATGGCCTAGTGTATGGATGTCCTAGGTTTGATTTTCAGTCAGATCACACAGGAGATCATCTGCTTCTCCCTCCGTCTCTCTCCATCTTATCTCCCACTTTCTATCCTGCAGCCAGTGGCTCAATTGGCTCAAATGTGATTCCAAGTACCAAGGGTAGCTTGGCAGGACTGAGTATGTTGACCTCAGGTGCTAAAAATAGCTTGAGAGTCGAGCATTGGCCCAGGACAAGGGTTGTTGGATAGATACAATCAGGGTGCATGCAGGAGTCAGCTTCACTCCCTCCCCTCCTCTCACTTAAAAAAATTAAAATAAATAAATTAATTAATTAAATAATTTCCATTCGTTTTATAACTGTACAATAAAGAATATACAGATCAGTGCCCTCTTAGTTAATAAAACACCACTGCCTTCATGCAAAATAAGTTATAAAATTAATGATAAAATAAGATTTATCCCAAATAATAATTTTAAACATTAAGATGCAATACAAGCACATACATCTTTTTATATATATTGTTGTTCCACTTTTATTTTTTGAAATCATCTTTCATATATCAGAGAATGTATTGATTTTTGCCTTTAGAAAAACAGAATTTGATTATCCATATATTAGTCAGTGCTCTGTACACCTCAAGTAAATAGTGATGATTTTCTAAAAGGTTATTTTAGAGAAGCCTGAAGCATTAGTACATATGAAAGTAGTCAATCTAACCATAATCTTCTTAAATGTTGCTTGTGGAGCACCTGCCAAAAGCTGGAAAACCTGATCAAAACCAAACAATGTCATCAATATTATAAACTATCCACAAAAGACATAGTAAAGTTCTTTTTTAAGTTTAAAAGTGTAGCAAAGTTATATTTGTTTTATAAGGAGTTTTAATTTTTTTAATATATATAACAAAGACTGCCCAGCAGAAAACACTGTACATATATCTTACTTCAACTACATGAATTAGACTATTCAGCCCATAATCCTACTATAATATCACTTCTTTGTGAATACTCTCCATCTGTTGCAGAGCTCTGTTATCTAATAAATTTTTATAGAAAACTGAGCTGTGTATGAAATTACTTTAAATGTATAAGCACATAGTAAGCATGTGAAATACCCCAATTACCTAGGAACTTAACATTTTACCATGAACATAAGACATGCATAAAAAGCTAAAATATAGGGGCAAGTGTGAAGTGTGCTGTAATGGAATTTACAAGAAAGAAACAATGTAATTGGTTTAATTTATAATTGTGCATTGTAGAACATTGACAAAAAATTTTGATTGTACTAATAATCTTGGAGAAACTTAACCATTAGTCTATTCAAAGCTCATTATTTCAGTCATGTAAATAGGCTCCTCATATTATTGATCTACTAAAACATTTTTTCAAGTCACAGAAACTGATGTCTGTTTCCTTTTTTTTTTTTTTTTTTTACAGGGACAGTGAGAGAGTCAGAGAGAGGGATAGATAGAGACAGACAGACAGGAGCGGAGAGAGGTGAGAAGCATCAATCATTAGTTTTTTGTTTCTGTTGCAACACCTTAGTTGTTCATTGATTGCTTTCTCACATGTGCCTTGACCACGGGCCTTCAGCAGACTAAGCCACCCCTTGCTGGAGCCAGCGACCTTGGGTCTAAGCTGATGAGCTTTTGCTCAAGCCAGATGGGCCCACGCTCATGCTGGCGAGCTTGGGGTCTCAAACCTGGGTCCTCCGCATCCCAGTCCGACACTCTATCCACTGCGCCACCGCCTGGTCAGGCTGTTTCCATTTTTTATTCAAATGAAAGGCAATAGTTTATGTTTCTACCTTTTTTCTTCCTTAGGGGTACTAACCTGCCATAGCTAGGACTGTCATGGTACGTGTACAATTGCTACTGACTGCCACACTGCTGGGTTTTGTTATGCTGGACCATGGCTCTGTTCTTAGGGGTGTAAACAAAACATGTGAAATATTTTAGCACCAACTTAATTAGTTCAAATTCTTGAGTGACCAAAAGCCTAACTTTCAAATAACAGAGGTATTAGTTAACTTTTTTTTTATGTTTCTACACTCTGAAATTTAAAATATAGCCCTTGTCCTCTAAACACCCATAAGTAAGTACCACAGACTGAATGATTTAAAGAATAGGAATTTATTTTCTATTCTGGAGGCTGGAAGTCCAAGATTACAGTTCTGGAGGCTGGAAGTCTAAGATAAGAAACAAGCAGGATAGATTACTCTTGCGGCCTAGCTCCCTGACTTGCAGATGACCACCTTCTCAGTATGTTTTTATATGGACTTTTTCTCAGTATACACTCATTTCTGGTATTTTCTCTTCTCGTAAGAAAATTCATTCTATTGAATTAAGGCCCCACCCTTATGATCTCATTGAAATTCTGTTACCTTCTTAAAGGCTCTACTTTCAAATATACTCAGTTTGATTGGTTGGCTTCTACTTATGATTTCAGAAGGACAATGTTTAGTCCATAATCTTACCCAAAATGCAAAGTAGTACAGAGAGGTATGGTTGTAGGATTAAAATGTTTGCCTTGTCTTTCTCTCTATTGTTGATTGTTTTAATGCAGAGAACTAAAACAAAGCTTAAATTCTATTCGCTTTGGTATAAATTATAAAATAAAATTGACTTTGAAACATTCTTCTACTGACTTGTCTTTCATGATTTATGATATAGTTTTTGTTTGTTGTTTTATCTTTTGCTTTGTTTTGTTTTCTTCAAAGAAATTCTCTGTACCTTTTGTTCACTATGAATGTTTTTATAGTAAACACTTTTCAGTGGATTCTACTTAATTTATCTTCTTTTCTGCTGCTCCTAGTACTAGTAGAGTAAGCTGAAGTGAACATAAAGACTAATAAACTGATTTAAAACCCTTTCTTAAACAAATTTACCACTTCAATAAAGTCTCACATTTTAAATTGCCATTCTATTGGCAGGTTTATCTATCTGTTAGGTTTACAAGACTTTGCTTTGTGCTAAAACCAAACAATCCCTTCAGTTCAATACTGTTTTACAAAGTTTTCTGTTCAGTATACGTTGAGAATTTATAAATTTCTTTTTATTTAAATGTAAATATCAAGGGAAATCTTTGTGAGATTCTGGTTAAAACCCTGAATTTCAGAAGGCAGCTAATTTAAATATTAGATCTATAAAATCAAAAAGCAGTTCCAACAATTTGAGATATTTACAAATTTAGCATGGATTTGAGATATTTACAAATTTAGATATTTACAAATACACATAATCAAAATTAACGGCACATTCTTAAAATAGCTTTAGCTGATGTAGTTATTTGTCTGTGACATTTTGATTCATATATCATACACCAGTGTTCTAAAAGACTCAAAAGATGACCATTTTCTCAGGACTACTATTAGTGAATCATCATTGTTGGCATCTTAGATAAAATTGTTTCACTACACAGCATTATTAATGTGGTATAATATACTTTGCCATTAAAAAAATGAAACTTACTTTGATGAATGAATTGTCATTTTTTTTCTGACCTGATCTTTAATATGCTTTGGTTAAAAATCTAACACTGATGTCATCAGTTTATCTTCTACATAGCAACCACAATAGTAAAATTTTACTCTTATGACATACGATATTTTATGTAGAACTTTTATGAGTGATGAAATTAGTTTAAATAGACATGGTTATATGCTTTAAAAAAAAAACTAATCACATGTGCTGGCTGGATTGTTAGAGCATTGCCCTCATACACAAAGGTTGCACATTCGATCCCTGCTCAGAGCACATACAGGAACAGACTGATGTTTCTGTCTGTCTCTCTCAATCTCTCTTTAAAATCATTCACTAAATTAAAATAATCTTAATAAGGTAATTTTGTGATAGTGTTTATATTTTGTATTTGAATGGTTAGCTTAGTTCTTTAACAAAATATTATGTTTCTATACCTTACCAATGTATTTAAAAAGCAATGCCATTTTCAAAAGCATCAAGAACTTAAAATATGAATAAATTTAACCAAAAACGTGAAAGGCTTATATGTTAAAAGTACAAGACACTGATGAATGAAAAATGGAAGAATACAAATAAATGGAAAGATATACCCTTTTCTTTGGTTAGAAGAATTAGTATTGTTAAAATGGCCATATACCCCAAAGCAATATACAAAGTCAATACCTTTTCTATCAAAATTACAATGGCATTTTTCATAGAAATAGAGAAAAATAAACTATCCTAAAATTTGTATGGAACCACAACAGATTTTGAATTGCCAAAGCAATTCTAAGAATGAAGAACAAGACTAGAGACCTCATACTACCTGATTTTAAGCTGTATTATAAAGCTATATTAATCAAAATAGTATGGTATTAGTATAAAAATAAAAGATAATCACATAGAACAGTGGAACTGAGTAAAGAGCCCAGTCATAAACGTATTCATATGCAGTCAACACATTTTTGACAAAGGTGCTAAGAACATTACAATACAGATAGGCTGGTCCCTTTAAGTGGCGATGAAGAAATTGGGTGTACAAATGCAAAAGAATGAAACTGAACCCATAGGTTTAAAGCACTCACAAAAATTAACTCAAAATGGATTAAATACTAAAAACCATAAAACTAGTAGAAAACATAAAGAAAAAGATCCTTTATATTGATCTTGGCAATGATTTCTTGGTTAAGATATCAAAAACACAAGCAACAAGAACTAAGATATATTATTTTACTTTATATATATACAATGAATGGATAAAGAAAATATGATTTTACACACACACACACACACACACACACACACACACACACATATATATATATATACACTTTTATACCTATATACAATGGAATATTCAGTCCTAACAAATGAAATCCTGCTATCAGATTTGAAGGCATTGTGTTAAGTAAAATAAGTCAAAACGCAAAGATAAATACTGTTTGGTATTTCTTATACTTGGAATCTTAAAAGAAGAATAGAATAGTGGTTGCCAGTTATGTGAGAAGGGTGTGGGGAGTAGAAATGGGATTATGTAGGTAGATTTTTACTTATAAGAAGAATAAGTTTTGAGGATCAAATGTACAGTATATATTCGTGTATAGCAAACATCCAGAGGTAAATAGAACATGCAGTCTTTCCCAAACTTGTTTTATTTCGGAATCTTTTCTTACAAGTATTTTATGAAAATGACCACAAAAATGCTGCTTTAAAGAAATCCTATATGCACATAGAAGTTGGAAATGTTATAGAAGCATTTTTAAGTGTTTAATCTCTTCACTCAGAAAATGGAATTCTTAAATGGCAAGATCTATAATTTGCATATTTTGTCCAAAACACATCTCTATATTCAGTGCTAATAAGACCTTAAGGCACTGATAATTTATTTTCTTTGATCTGGAATTTCACCTGCAAATTTATAGTCTTCAGTGTCCAACAACTTGACACTAATCTCCACACACTTACTACTTTTAATTATATTTTTAGTTGAAAATTTTTAATTTTAAGACAAGGGTGATAAACAAAATTGAACAGAAGAAGAAATTAAACTATGTTAACCCTAAAACAACAGTCCTCTTGAAGGCCCTGATAGCAATTTTTTAATAAACAAAACAGCTAAGCCCACACTCAAACTGGTGACCTCAGGGTCCAGAACCTGGATCCTCCACGGTCTATCAACTGCGCCACCAACTGGTCAGGCAGGAAGAATTATCTTAAGATGCTCAAATCATGTGCAGATGTGTGAAATGGGGTCAAATATTTTTTATGAATGTTGCTTCAGACCATCTTTATTTATATAATAATTTACTCCTGAATTCATCCTTTATTTATGTGTGTTGATTCATTGTTTTTGTTTGTTTAGCTTCATAATATATGAGAGCCCACAATTGGTTTTCTAAGCTTTTTTTTATTTCCAGATTGTTAGCTTTCATATTTATTGTTTAACTATTCTGTACTTTATAAACTCTATAATCAGTAAGCCATATATAATAACAGTTGATGAATGTGAGATCATGACAATTTTAGATTCAGTGTTGATGTTTACAACTGTTTTCAAAGAAAGTATGAATACACAAACATGGTAGTAGCTATAGACACATACTTATCCTAACCATCCCACCCTGAGTCCAGCTTATTTATTGGTGACAATCAATGGTAACTATAAAAAGAAGTCAAGGAGGCAATAGTCTAGATGTAAACTGAAATAGACATGAAACTGGAGAGGATACTAAAGAAAAACTGTTTTAGAATCATAGCATCAAGAGTGCTATCCTACCACACACTCCCTTTTCCAAGTAAAGTAATCCAGAATTATTTAATTTGAAATTTTCAGAAATTGAATGAAATATATTAATTTATAAATTACATTTTACAAAGATAACATTATGTTTAATCAACTTTGAAATAAATTGATAGCCTGACCTTTGGTGGTGCAGTGGCTAAAGCGTTGGCCTGAAATGCTGAGATTGCTGGTTTGAAACCCTGAGCTTGCCTGTTCAAGGCATATTCAAGAAGCAATTACAAGTTGATGCTTCCTGTTCCTACCCCATTCTCTCTCTCTCTTCTCTCTAAAATCAATAAATAAAAATCTTTAAAAAAGAAATAAAATGACATATTTACTAACTAGGTATAAAGCATTATCCAAAACATTCTATAAATTTCAATAATATCAAGTCGGTAACTAGAGTTTTAGAAAATAATAAGGCATCACATGATCCCGAAATGAGGTGCCGTGCCCTAGTTTGGTAGCCATCCATAAGGATAAAGGATATTTTCACTTTATATGAGAAATAGGAATTTAGATTTAAAATTTACGTGCATCACCAAAGATTTCCTGACAACTAATCTAGCTTTGTTTATTGTGTTGTTCCATTTGTAGAAAAGTATAAACAATACATGGGCCAAAATAAAGAAAACAACAATATCTAATCAGCTGTTATTTTATTATGCAGAGAAAATCACTGAGACTTTTTTATGTAATACATGTAAATATATTGTTACTAAAAGGAAACAGTATCTTCATTTTTGTTTTAATATATTATAGCCTGACCTGTGGTGGCGCAGTGGATAAAGTGTCGACCTGGGAATACTGAGGTCACCAGTTCGGAACCCTGCACTGGTCTGGTCAAGGCACATATGGGAGTTGATGCTTCCAGCTCCTCCCCCCTTTCTCTCTTTCTCTATCTCTCTCTCTCACTCTGTGTCTCCTCTCTAAAATGAATAAATAAATAAAGTAATAAAATTAATATATTATAAATATTTTAAGTTTAAAAATATATTTTATAATGTTATTGGCACATGAATGAATATAGACAAAAATATAGTAGAATTCACTGTAAGATATTTCTGTAGGTTTGGATATTTTTCTAAATAAATAAATAATGTATATTATTTCATTATATAGCTGTGTTACCATTTGTTAACTATACTACTATATACGAATTTGTAAATACCTATTGTCCTTTTCCAACTAGGTCTTTTTTTTTAACCTTTTAATTAAACTTTTTTTATTATTAATTTTAATGGGGTGACACCAATAAATTAGGGTACATATGTACAATGAAAACATCTGCAGATTATCTTATCATTCAATTGTGTTGCATACCCATCACCAAAAGTCAAATTGTTCTCTGTCACCTTCTATCTAGTTTTCCCTGTGCCCCTCCCCTCTCCTTATTCCACCCTCTCCTCCCTCCCCCCACCCCGTAACTACCAACCACTCTCTTGTTCATATCTCATAGTCTCACTTTTATGTCCCACCTATGTATGAAATCATGCTGTTCTCAGTTGTTTTTTTTCTGATTTACTTATAAAACTCAACACCAGGCAGACAAACAATCCAATCAAAAAATGGGCAAAAGAAATGAATAGAAATTTCTCCAAAGAGGACATACAGATGGACAATAGGCATATGAAAAAATGCTCAACATCACTGATCATTAGAGAAATGCAAATTAAAACCACAATGAGATATCACCTCACACCAGTCAGAATGGCACTCATCAGCAAAACAACACAGAATAAGTGCTGGCGAGGATGTGGAGAAAAGGGAACCCTTCTGCACTGCTGGTGGGAATGCAGACTGGTGCAGCCACTGTAGAAAACAGTTTGGAGATTCCTCAAAAAATTAAAAGTCGAACTGCCTTTTGACCCAGTTATCCCACTTTTAGGAATATACCTTAAGAACACCATAACATTGTTTGAAAAGAAGAAATGTGCCCCCATGTTCATGGCTGCGTTGTTCACAATAGCAAAGATCTGGAAACAGCCCAAGTGTCCGTCAGAAGACGAGTGGATTAAAAAGCTTTGGTACATATATACTATGGAATACTACTCAGCCATAAGAAATGATGACATCGGATCATTTATAACAAAATGGATGTACCTTGATAACATTATATGGAGTGAAATAAGTAAACCAACTAGGTCTTTTATCAGTCATTAGACAGCTGAATGTAACGGAAGACCCATTCTTTAAGAAGAAATGAGTTTTTGATTTAGAATTAGTTGTTACAAAGTCACAGAAAGTACGGCAAAAGCCACTTTTATGTTTTCCAGGCATGACTCATGGAACAGCATGATAACAGAGGCCTTCTAAGTTATTGCTTCCTCTACATGATCAGAACTTGGGAATCAAGATGCTCTTCTCTGACTGCTGACCCCGGTCCTTAGCAGTTCTGTTATGATCTAGTAAGCTGAAAGTTATCACCACTGTCCCTGGCTTTGAGACAACTTTGCCTCAGCCAAAACATGCAAGGAAATGTTGTGCCACACTACTTGCGTCTTGACGCCCACAAAGCCACAGATCATGACTCCTTTACTGGATGCGTGCCAGCAAACACCTCTGTGACTGTCCTGTCATAGTACAAGCACAGGTGCCACCTTCCTTATCTCATGCAGGTGCGTACACTTGGTGGCAGCGGGTCTCACGTAGTGAGTTGTAAAGTGATCATTAGCTTTCCAGTGTAAAGCCCCTCCAAAAAAATCACCCTCAAAAGAGATTTTAGAGATGCAAAATTTCTAATATAATGCTGAGAGTAAGCATAAAATACTGTTGGAAAAAAAAGCTTTAGAAGCTATTCACTTTTCGATAAGAAAGAATTACGGAAACTAAAATATACTTATATAAAGACACTTATTAGCTAACATGAGCCAATATCTAGAAAATCTCAGCATGAATGTTAAAGTAATCATGAGATTCTAAGTCTGTTAATATTACAATAATTTTATATTCAGTGAATTATTCAATTCACACAAGAGGCCCCTTAAATCTGAAGTTTTCAAGAGGCTGTCATTCCGTATTAAGTTTCCAATCACCAAATGTATCTCAAAAGATAAAATCATAAAAATTGTTACCTTCAAATATGTAACCATAGTCTTCAGACATGGAGTTTTTTTAACCAAAAACTTTGTAAGGAACTCGGGAAATCTGTGCAGTTAGAAAAGAAAGCAATGGTCTTTTAATCTGCCAGTATCTTGGAGAGGATTTATTACAGCATTACAACTTTCAGCTACATTTGAGAAAATCTTACAAAATGCTATGTAAATTGTATGTGAGGTGTTGTAAAATTTCTCAAAAGATCTTTCCATCAAAATAATAAAGATCATTGTTCTTATAGACTCATTACTTCATAAAGACAAAAAGTTATTCATGTCTATATTTTTACTAACCTGTTAATATTTTGGAGATTACTGATCCTTCTCAGCCTAAAAAGTAAACAGTGTATTTAGGACAGACTCAGTATTTATCTGGATGAGTTTCTAATTTTGGTCTCAGGGAATTTATGAGGGAAGCATAAGTGAAGATTTAATGTCACTTTTTGAAATTAATACTTGATACTTTGTTATTTTCTGAAACTTTTAAAAAATTAAAGCACATTACTAGATATACAGAATTGAATTTTATTTGTAAACTACTTCTCTGCTTATTCCAATAGCATCTTTTAGATATGGACACACAGGTTGGATAAATTTATCACATTTTAGGCATTGTTCCTTGAAATAAACATACCTGAACAAAAAATCCGGGTTTTATAAGCACATAAAATAATTACTTGAGAAATAAACCTTCCTAGGAAGTGGTAGTAGTTGAGCAAAATATTTATAGATCAAGTTGCTGTGCTAAATAAAATATATATTCTCAACCACTGTATCATAATAATTGTATCTTATGCTATTAAAAATACATATAGACAATTTTTGGAGAAATGCTGAAGAATTAATCAAACAGTAAGCTATATGTCAGGCATAAAACAAATTCAATTAGGCAGACTTATTTACAAATACCATGTAAGTAACATGAATCATGTTATAAGATATAGTTAGCATGTTATAAAACTGCTGTCATCACAGCTAAAATGCCACTCTATTAATATTATATATTCCAAATTAAGGATCCTATGTACTCTATTACTGTGACTATTAATTCTAAGAGAAGTAGAAACATAAGTTTACTCACTTCCTTTAATAAAAAAATTATATTTTGATAATATAAAAGTTATTCTTAAAATATTATAATACTAGTGCATAAATAATATCATGCATACAATAAAAAAGACATGCAGATATTTAGGATATTCTCATAAGCATGTGTGTGTGTTCATATTAGGTATTGGTAAAATTCTAAGCTAATTGAGACAAGACTTGATAAAATTGTACTTAACAACTGCATTACAAAACCAAATTACATTGTTTAAGTTGACAGTCTTAACCAGCAGCATAAATAGTAATTTTTTTTTCTTTTTTATGGGAGGTCATATGTAGAGAGGAGTGGAAAGCAGAAAATGTATCTGATCCTGATAGAGTAAATAATTTTTGGCAAGGTATAGAAAAGCTAACCTTCCTAGGGTTGTTAGAAGTATGCAAGGGTGGGCTAAAGTACATTTATACAGTGTGTCCGTAAGTCATGGTGCACTTTTGACTCGTGCAGTCAAAAGTGCACCATGACTTTACGGACGCACTGTAGTTGTGAGTATACAAAACAGTTTGTTCTCATATAATTATTAATTATAGAACTCTAAACTTACTTTTGCCCTTGCCTTTATGTTTTAAAATAATTTCCTTTATTTCTTTTACCCCTTATCAAGATATTTTATCAATACCATTGGAATCTGGGAAAGATTGGCACTAATTCAAGTAAAAATGCTAATAAGCCAAACCAAAGAAAACACAACTGTAATGGAAATGCCAGGAAGAAAAATGACAGATTAAACTGATGTTATTGAAATGGAAAATTGTGTGGTGTTCAATAGAATGAATAACTGAGATATTCACTTGTCAGGGAAACGTTGCTCTTCACTGAAATGCTTCAACTTTTGTTTAAATCTACATCAAAGATGGTTCTTTCAACCTTTACCATAATTAGTTTAAATCTACATCGAAGATGGTTCTTTCAACCTTTACCATAATTTTTTGTTATTCTTTCAAATGAAATGAAACAAAGATTGTGGGCATCCGTAACATGAATTAGAGAAAGAGTATGAATTACTTTGAAGTCCTATGCCTCTCTTTACACTAGAGTTGAATATAGCTATGATCAACAATATGTATACAACATGAGGACAAACCAGCATTCTATTATTTGACCAATCTTTGCACAATATGATAAATATTACATAGAAATAGTTTTCATGCCAGGCTTATCATTTGATTGGTGTACGTGTATTTGAGTATATGCGATTGTACACACATTCACATATATGTATATAAAATATTCATTAATACATAATTTATCTTAAGTATGAATCTAAAAAGTTTCTCACAAAACCATCAAATTAATAACTTTATTTTAATTCTTAAATGTTCTATTTTTACTTTCAAATATATCTTAAGCCAGAGAAGCTGGAACCATTGTAAAATGAAATATTTACCTATGCAATTGTGCTTAAAGCCACACTCTCCATTTGTACTGCATAGGGTTACATTTTTGTACTACTGAAACAACAGAAAGGGTGCAGAATATAATCCTTGCCAAGACATGTCTCATGTGAGTGGAGAGAGTTTAAGGACTTAGTCACTGTAGAATAACACTGCAATCGGCTATTAGTAGAATATATAATGAAGGACCAATCTGAATTGCTGCTTACAATGGCTATTGGCATGAGAATAAAATGACAGGAATTACTGTGTAGATATCTCTAAGGCCTCAGTACATACGGATGTACAAACCAGAATACTCATCCTTACTTCAAAAGATAAAATAAAAAGTCTTGTCCTAAACATGAAACTCAGTTTGTTAGAGAGTTTTCCCCAATATGCCAAGGTTGCAGGTTCAATCCTCAGCCAGGGCACATACAAGAATCAACCAATGATTACAGAAATGAATAGAACAACAAATTAATGTCTCTCTATCTCTTGTCTTGTCTTTCTTCCTCTCTCTCTAAAATAAATCAATTAATTTAGAAAAATTAAAAACCTTATTTATATTATTGAGGAAGAATGAAAATTATATTTATTAAATTGTTTGGATGTTGTAGATAAATCTTTAATTCTAAGAATTCTAATAAAACTAATGGTGTCATAAAGAGATATTAAACCAATGTTTAGAAAAAATACTTTAACTAGATATTTTGACAAATTAAACAAGTAATGGTATTACAAAAATAATGGTAGCCCTCTTATCTCAATGAAGAATGTGTACAGTTAGAATATAATAATGGAAATAGAGTCACTATTTCACATTTATTTATGTAAGTAACTAAATGAAAAGAAACTGGCAGAGAGCAGCCACACACATACATGTGCTTAGTAGCATGAATAGCTGATGTGGAACCTAGTTTTTATTATCTATTTTCCAAATGATTAGAAAGGGAAATAAATCAAAGAGGAATAAGAAGGCAGAAGTTATCTCAAATCATTCTAATTTATTTATTTTTCATTTATTGTTATTTTTTAAAATATTATTTTAGTGAGAGGAAGGGAGGCAGAGAGACAAACACCATCATGCACCCTGCCAGGATACACCTGGCAAGCCCACTAGGGGGCATGCTCTGACCATCTGAGGCCAACTTACTCAAACCAATCAAGCCATGGTTGAAGGAAGGGAAGACAGACAGAGAGAGAGAGAGAGAGAGATAGAGAGAGGAGAAGGGGTGGAGAAGCAGATGGTCACTTCTCCTGTGTGCCCCTACTGGGAATTGAACCTGAGACATACACATGCTGGGCCGATGCAGCCAACACTCTGCCACTGAGCCAACTGGCCAGGGTCTAAATTATTCTAATTAAAAAAAAAAAGTTGTAGGCATATTGTTAGGCAAATGAATGTAAAATCTGTATTTTTTTTAGTTTGCTCACTCTTAGTGTTAAAAAATGGCGCTGAGCAGTGCCAGGTATGTGATCTGTGAAACTTCAAATTACCTTCCTGCTTGGAAAGGGTCATTGTCTTGCGAATGTGTGCTGGATGAGAAAGAAGTCAAGACGGCAGGGAAAGAGAGAGAAGCCATTTTTTTGCAGAGTGAGAGCAGAGAGAAGGCAGAGTGCTGAAGGAGAAGCTGAGGAACAAGAGGTGAGGGGGTTTGGGACAAGTGAGGCATTTGATTTTAAGAGGAACCAGAGAAAATGCTCCTGATTGTGAACTGGATAATGTGTCAGTAGCTTTGTGAGCTCTGAGTGAAAGGGAAGTGTTTTCCCTGTGTATTTGCTTGTCAGCCAGTACAAGACTTGAATAAAAGAATGGCCCACTGTATGGCCAGTAGCCACGGCTACCATCACAGCTGCCTGGCCCATGCAGGTTCGCATTTGATTCAGACAGACGGTAATGAAACAACAGAACCAAGAACTGGTGGGCCATTACCTTTAATTCTAGCTTGCACCTGGTGGGAGAGAAATAAACACAATGGGAAAACACTTCCATTTCCACTCAGGGCTCACAAAACCACGGACTTATCCAAGTATTCCTGGAATCAAAGGTTTTTACCTCACCAGCCTTATTCACTTCCATTCCCATCTCCTTCTCTCCATACAAATTCTGCATGTACTGACTTCTTGTAAAGCTAGTGCTCGCAGTCACCATCACAGCAGCCAGGCCAGTGCAAGTTTGCATTATTTTTGGACAGTCGGTAATGAAACAACGGAGTCAAAACGTGGTGGGCAATCATCTTTAATTCTAGCTTGGACCTGGTGGGCAAGTAAAAACAAACACTGGGCTCCAAAATTCACTCATTCAATGCTCACAAAGCTACTGACTTATCCTAGTTTCCTAGAATCAAAGGTTTCTAGCTCACCAGACTTATTCACCTACGTTCCCCATCTCTTTCTCTCTGCAAAAACTGGCTTTCCCTGGGCACTCCACCATCTTGGCTACTTCTCCTGGCCTCCTCCACGTGGCCTTTCTCTACTCTCCTCTCTAATGCAAATCTCAGGAACCCAGAGAGAACAAGCACCTGGTCTGCCCCACTTTATAATGTAGATTCAAAACCTTTAATCCAATCTAAAATCAAGGAAGTCTCTGATACAAAGTCACCCATCTGAGGCATAATGGGATTCCTCATGAGAGTGCACCACCCCACATCATCTAATCAGTCAAGGCTGTGGGGAACAGCTTACTCTTAAAACTAACCCTTAGGCTATAATGACCCAGCCTGCCAACAGCCTGTTTCCCAACACACATTAATATCAATGGACTTGAATGTGGGCAGCGCCATTTTTAACAAAGTGAGCATAATATATTTTATCTGCCCAACACTTCTCCTTCAGTACTCTGCCATCTTGGTTGCTTCTCCTCTGCATTGCTAATTTCAGGAACCAAGAGAGAGAGCTCCTGGTCTGTTTCATTTTATAGTGTAGAAAATTAAAGCCTTTAAGCCAATATACAAATAAGAAAGTCTCTGATACAAAGCCACTCATCTGAGGCATAAATGGGATTCCTCATAAGCATGCACCACCACACATCATGCAACAGTCAAAGGTGTGGGGAAAAGCTTAGTGTTAAAAAGATCTTAGTATCAAAAGGGTGGGGTCTGACCAGGCGGTGGCACAGTGGATAGAGCATCAGACTGGGATGCGGAAGACCCAGGTTCGAGACCCCGAGGTCGTCAGCTTGAGAGTGGGCCCCTCTGGCTTGAGCAAAAGCTTGCCAGCTTGACCCAAGGTCACTGACTTCAGCAAGGGGTTGCCAGGTCTGCTGAAGGCCCCCAGTCAAGGCACATGTAAGAAAGCAATCAATGAACAACTAAGGTGTTGCAACAGCAATGAAAAACTAATGATTGATGCTTCTCATCTCTTTCCGTTCCTGTCTGTCTGTCCCTATCTATCCCTCTCTCTGACTCTCTCACTGTCCCTGTAAAAAAAAAAAAAAAAAAAGGTGGGAAAGGCTTAGTCTTAAAACTAAGCCTTAGGCTATAAGGACCCTGCATGCTTACATCCCCTCCCCCATATCCAATGCAAACTATAAGCGAGCAAACATATACATCATATTTGCAAACTTATTTGACACACACCCACTGTAAGGTCAGGAGCCAAGGCCACCATCAGAGCTGCCTGGCCCATGCAGGTTCCCATTTGATTCGACAGTCAGTAATGAAACAACGAAACCAAGAACTGGTGAGCCATCAGCTTTAATTCTAGCTTGCACCCAGTGGGCAAGCAAAAATAGAGACTGGGCTCCAAAACCCACACATTCAATGCTCACAAAGCTACTGACTTATCTAAGTTTTCTAGCATCAAAGGATTCTAGCTCATCAGACTTATTCATCTGTTTCCCATCTCCTCTCTGCACAAACTCTGCACAAATTGGCTTCTTCCTCAGCATTCCGCCATCTTGGTGGCTTCTCCTTTCCTCTATGTGGCCTTAATCTGCTCTCCTCTCTGATGCTAACCTCAGGAACCAAGAGAGAACAAGATCCCGGTCTGCTCTACTTTATAGTGTAGAAATCCAAACCTTTAATCCAGTGATTCTTAACCTGGGTTCTATCGAACCCTAGGGGTTCGATGAGTCAGTCTCAGGGGTTCGGAGAAGCCTCTGCCGCGGAGGCCAGAATAAAGTAATACCGTAATTTGTTGTGAGTTCATGCACTTTGTTGGTTTTGTTCTTTGAGCAAGGTGATGTTCATGCATGGCTCATGTTGCGCACCAGTAACAAAAAAACATATGCCTATGTCTTGAATTTGAAAAAAACATCTTATTTTATTTATCACTAAAGAAGGGTTTGGTGAATGCACATATGAAACTCGTGGGTTCCGTAACTCAAAAAAGGTTAAGAACCACTGCTTTAATCCAATCTACAAACAAGGAAGTCTCTGATACAAAGTCACTTATCTGAGACATACTGGAAGGATTCCTCATGAGAGTGCACCACCCTACATCATCCAATTAGTCAAGGGTGTGGGGAAAAGCTTAGTCTTAAAACTCAGCCTTTGGCTATAATGATCCTAACTGCTTACAGCCTGTCCCCCACACACAATAATATAATCATGCCCATCCCAAGCATAAGGGCAACTAATATCACCTGGGTGATGGGCTTCCATGTGGGCAGCACCATCTTTAACAAAGTGAGCATAATATATTATATCTGCCCAACACCCACCATTTTTTGGCTCCACTATTTCTTTACTGTCTACTAGAATCCAATGGGAACCTGTAACTGTGTGGCCACGACAGTGGTCACTTCTGGCCTTACACATATACAACTTTAAAAGCAGGACAATATTAGATAGAACTTTTTATTTCTGGATCACTGATCTGAATCCAGCACATGTCATGTCATCAGGGACCAAAAGCCATTAACAAAGTTTCTTATGTGAAGTAAGGTAATTCTTATGGTTTTTTTCCCCAAGAATATAAGTAGCTATGTACATTATAAGTTCTTAGAAGTAAGGTAAGTAAGGAACTTCACTGAGGCCAAATATTGAAATTGGATAGTATAATAATCTTATATTCTATTACAAAATCAAATATAATTCTCATTTTAGAAGTGGAATATTGCCTGACCAGGCAGTGGTATAGTGGACAGAGCATTGGACTGGAATGCAGAGGACCCAGGTTCAAAATTCCGAAGTTGCTGGCATGAGCCTAAAGGTCACTGACTTGAAACCCAAGATCGCTGGCTTGAGCAAGGGGTCACTCCCCATCAAGGCATATATGTGTAGGGAATCACCCATCTAAACTTGAACCCTCTATGATTTGGATTGGGGAACTATAGTTACTGTAAAAGCCCTGAGTGAATGTCTTTTGGAAGTGTTAGTGGGTGACCTTTGTGCAGACACAAAGGAATGAATGGGAACAGACTTTAGAAAGTTAGCCTAGAGTTTCTGAATTGCCCTTTTCTTTGTGCTTGTAATTAGCAAAAGAAAAGAATGTTTTGATCAATTTAGCTCTTTCTTCATGTCAGCAAAATGGCCATTTGTCATTCTTTCCCCTTGTCACCTGATCTTCCTCACTTGTAATCCTGTTACTTCTGTTCTGCTTCTGATAATAAAACATAAGGAAGAACGAGATTCAGAAGATCTCTCTTTGCCTCTCTAGGCAGACCTCCCTCTTTCTTCCTCTTGACATAAGTTTGTGTCTTGAGTAGGTTATTTCCATGTGACACCAGTAATTTCCAGGAGGCTGGAACTACTATTCATACTACTTCCTCATAATACACATATGAGAAAGCAATCAATGAACAACTAAGGAAACAAAGAAGTCACAATGAAGAATTAATGCTTCTCATTTCTCTCCCTTCCTGTCTGTCTGTCCCTATCTGTCCTTCTCTCTCTCTCTCTGTCACACACACAAAAATAAAAAAATGGAACACTATTCTTTATGAAACTACTCTGAGATGTGGTAGTCTTTAAATGTGTATGTAATAGATGTAAAGCCAGTAGCCGCGGCCACCATCACAGCCCCCTGGCTTCTGCAGGTTCGCATTTGATTCGGACGATAATAAGACAACGGAGCTGTTTGGCAGATAAAATATAATATGCTCACTTTGTTAAAGATGGTGCTGCCCACATGGAAGCCCGTCACCCAGGTGATATTATTTGCCCTTATGCTTGTGATGGCTGTGGGGGAAAAGTTGTAATGTAAGCAGGCCGGGTCGTTATAGCTTAAGGCTTAGTTTAAGAGTAAGCTCTTCTCCACACCCTTAACTGATTGGATGATGTAGGGTGGTGATGTAGGGAGGAATCCCATTATGCCTCAGATGGGTGACTTTGTATCAGAGACTTCCTTGTTTGTATAATTGGATTAAAGGTTTTGAGTCTGCTATAAAGTGGGAGAGAACAGTAGCTTGATCTCTCTCTTGGTTCCTGGGTTCCTGAGAGAAGCAGGAGAAGCAGCCGAGATGGCAGAGTGCTGAGGAAGAAGCCAGTTTGTTAAGAGTTTGTGCAGGAGGAGATGGGAAACAGAGGTGAATAAGTCTGGTGAGCTAGAAACCTTTGATTCTAGGAAACTCGGATAAGTCAGTAGCTTTGTGAGCACTGAATATGTGGGTTTTGGAGCCCAGTGTGTGTTTTTGCTTGCCCACTGGGTGCAAGCTAGAATTAAAACTGATGGCTCACCAATTCTTAGCTCCTGTGTTTCATTACCGACTGTTCGAATCCATTGCGAACCTGCACTGGCCAGGCGGCTGTGATGGCGGCCTTGACTATTGGCTTTACATTTGGCATAGTCTGTGGCAGGATTCGATACATATCGGCATGGAGCCACCACCACCTTTGTGTGGTGGAGTAGAGGACTGGTTGCTGTTTTGGTTTCCCATAGCTGTTTTCTGGGGGACTGTAGGCTGGCTGACTTTTACAGCCATGTGTGAGGAAACTGAGAGCTCAATGGAAGAGGCTGCTCAGGACCTGCAAACCAAGCAGTGGAAGGAGCTGGAGGAAACGTGGGAGAAAGAGATGCCGACCCTGGAGTTGGAGGAAGCACTGGAGGAGGCTGACCAGGTTTGTGAGATTCACCTGGAAATGGAGCAGCTGGAGAAGGAATCACAGGTTCGTGAGTTGGAGATTGCCCTGGATGTTGTGGAGAGCCAGCAGCGGCATGAGGCCGGGTCTGAGACCGGGGCTGGAGCTGAGGCCAGGACCGGGGCTGAGGCCAGGGTTGGAGCTGCAAGGCCTGCTGAGCAGAAGGCAGCGGTGGCCCGGAGATCAAGCCCAGCAGCAGGAGCTGGTGTTTTCAGTTCCTCTTTGGGGGATGAGGAGAATCTGGCTGGAGTTGCAATCCGCAGCCTCCAGAAGGTGAGAGCCCAGCAGCAAGGAGTAGCTACGCTGCCGGTAGGTCTGCGATTTTGGGACATAGGGGTGGATGCCATCATGCTCCCCAGAGCAGAGATGGAAATTCTGACTGCCATTGCCACATGCTTTTCTTTAGGACAGTGTGAGACTTGCCATGATGGCAGGAATGAGGGGGGAGGCTAAAGCCCTATGTGTGTGGACTGATTTCCTGGACTATGACCGAATGGGCACAGGCTCCTTTGTTGAATGGACTTATGGATTTTGGACAATGTAAAATACCCTGATGGGGGTGGGGATGGCTTTGCTGGAGGCCCTCCTGCCCCAGGAAGCTTTTCCAATTGCTAGAGAAAAGACCGAGGACATTTGCGCTTTTGGCAAAGTGCTCAGAGACTGGTGAAATGTATCTTTCTAATTGTTGAAATTGTATGATTTGTCATGCTGTTGTAATTTGTGTAATATGTCTAATTTCCTTGTACAGGAATGCCAGTGGTGTAAATTGTGGGTAGTAAAGTGAGCATAGGGGTGGATTGTTCGGCAGATAAAATATAATATGCTCACTTTGTTAAAGATAGTGCTGCCCACATGGAAGCCCGTCACCCAGGTGGTATTATTTGCCCTTATGCTTGTGATGGCTGTGGGGGAAAAGTTGTAATGTAAGCAGGCCGGGTCGTTATAGCTTAAGGCTTAGTTTAAGAGTAAGCTCTTCTCCACACCCTTGACTGATTGGATGATGTAGGGTGTTGATGTAGGGAGGAATCCCATTATGCCTCAGATGGGTGACTTTGTATCAGAGACTTCCTTGTTTGTATAATTGGATTAAAGGTTTTGAGTCTGCTATAAAGTGGGAGAGAACAGTAGCTTGATCTCTCTTCTTGGTTCCTGGGTTCCTGAGATTAGTATCAGAGAGGAGAGCAGAGTAAGGCCACGTGAAGGCCAGGAGAAGCAGCCGAGATGGCAGAGTGCTGAGGAAGAAGCCAGTTTGTTAAGAGTTTGTGCAGGAGGAGATGGGGAACAGAGGTGAATAAGTCTGGTGAGCTAGAAACCTTTGATTCTAAGAAATTCGGATAAGTCAGTAGCTTTGTGAGCACTGAATGTGTGGGTTTTGGAGCCCAGTGTGTGTTTTTGCTTGCCCGCCGGGTGCAAGCTAGAATTAAAGCTGATGGCTCACCAGTTCTTAGCTCCTGTGTTTCATTACCGACTGTTCGAATCTAACGTGAACCTGCGTGGGTCAGGTGGCTGTGATCCTGACCCCGGCTACTGGCTTTACAGGAGCCAAGAACTGGTGGGCCATTAGCTTTAATACTAACTTGCACCTGGCGGGCAAGAAATACTCATAGTGGGAAAACACTTCCCTTTCCATTCAGAGCTCCCAAAGCCACTGACTCATCCAAGATTCCTAGAATCAAAGGTTTCTAGCTTACCAGTCTTATTCACCTGTGTTCCACATCTCCTTCTCTCTGCACAAACTGGCTCTCCTTCAGCACTCTGCCATCTTGGCTGCTTCTCCTCTCCTCTAAATGGCCTTTTTTGCTCTCCTCTGTAATGCTAATCTCAGGAACCCAGAGAGAGCAAACTCCCCGATCTGCCCAATTTTTGTGTAGAAATCAAAACCTTTAATCCAATATATAAACAAGGAATTCTCTGATACAAAGCCACTTATCTGAGGCATAATGGGACTCCTCATGAGAATGCACCTCCCCACATCATGCAGCAGTCAGGGGTGTGGGAAAAGATTAGTCTTAAAACTAAGCCTTAGGCCATAACAACCCTGCCTGCTTACAGCCTGCCCCCATATCCAATGCAAACTATAAGCGAGCAAACATATATATCATATTTACAAACTTATTTGACCAACAATAGACAATTGCATTTTTGCTTTCCACTTATCTCCTCACTTTCAGGGAAATAGCATTTCTTTCATTCTCAGTCCCATGGTGCGGGTTGGCTTGTCCTGACCCTTACCTGTATAGTTGGGCACTGGTTGACTTAATCCAATCATCACAACCCATCTCTATAACAACGGCAATCAGTTTATGGTAGGACACATTATACAAACAGATCCAATGGCCAGTGAGATGTTGACTGTCTTTGAGGACACAAGTTTTCTTCCTTTGTAAGCTGCTGGAAAAAATTACCTTTGTTTCTGTTGATGATGTGTGTTGAAACTGGGACAGTCATTTTACTACAACAGAAGGGAAGCCAGAAGTTGTTAAGGACAGCAATGTGGATTCTGAGGGATGGCCAGAGCATGGAAGAGAGGTCAGAGAGAGAGAAATCAGGTCCTTGGGATAATGTTCAAGTTGCTGGATTAATTCTTGCCTTGTAGCTTTTCAGTGAAAAAAGTGATAAATTCGTATTATTGTTTTAGTTGCTTCTTTTTCTATTTGATACATAATTCTTAAATGGAAAGTGCTATCAGAAGCAAGAAGGTAAATAAAATATGTAGAACATAACGTGGCAGTGGGTGAACTGGAAAAGTGTAACGCGGGGCAGTGAGGGCCTATCCTTCCCTACCAAACAGGAAGGTAAGTGATTCTTTTTTCCATGATAGCTGACTAGCTGGCTGAAGTCATGTTGTATCTAGGGAGTCAAAGCAAGACTGCTCAGTTAGGGTGCTTGGTAGATAGTATTTTCAATGTGTTGGTATACGATGGCTATATTTTTACAGCCTTCACATTTATGTGACGTAAGACACTTTGAAAGTACAATTGAACACAAAAATAAACAGGCATTTGGAAGCAATTGAATTATTTTGCAGCAGCAGCATTTAGAACGATCTGTCCAAGCTTTGAGAATATTCTATTGCTGCCAGGCATGCCTGTTATTTCGTCTGTCCAAACTTGGTCTTCTCAATTTTACACATTTCTTGTCTTACTAATAATTTGTATACAGAAATACACAAGGCATGCTATATTATTCTTTTATTTATTACATCCCTTCAAATATAGAAACATACTTAAAAAATATTTCTGTGAAATGATACTCAAAGTGGTCCATATCTCATTATATCCATCTATTTCCTTGTATATTTATTTTAAAAAGCTCTTCCAAAAAGTCTTTGAAGCAAAATAACAAGTATAAAATCCCCTGTTGTTTTTTTAAAGATTCTCAGTAATCAACAATTTAACAAAATTTAATCCTTAACTGATAATACTGTATGCAACAGTTTGACAAAGTCTACTCATTTTAACTTAGATAGTTACTTCTTTTGCATTGCCCATACTTAAAAATATATAAATATATATTACTATTATGTATATATTAATTTTCTACATCCTGAGGGAAAACAATTTAAAAAGTTTCTACAAGTTTTCTACATGGTTCTTAAAATACTGTTTGACTGTGGAGCAAGAATCAGAAAACCGTCTCTAAAGAAACAGATAGTAAATATTTTAGGTTTTGTGGACCACACAGTTTCTGGTGCTAAGACTTTGTGTTGCCAGGAAACCAGCCATAGATAATAATAAAGAAATGGACATGACTGTGTTCAAAATAAACTTTTGTATGCAAAATAATGGTGGTGGGCTATTTGGCCTGCTGGAGGTACTTTGTTAAATCCTGCTTTAAAATGTGAAGAATTTTTTCTTCAGTATGAATTCACACAAGGGAAGAAATAACAATCAAAGGTCAATACGAGATTGTAAGCATTATTTTAAAATTTCTGATACAGAAATCAATCCTTAAATATAGGTGTTCTGTCTTGGCATTACTTCTGATAACATAATGTCCTTTCAAACCAAGACAAATGAGAGTAGAAATAAAATGCCACCTGTCCTGGCCAGATAGCTTGATTGTTTGGAGTGTTGTCCTGAAGCGCAGAGGTTTCAAGTTTGATTCCTGGTTAGGGCACATACAGGAACAGATCTGTGTTCCTGTATCTCTCTCTCTTTCTCTCCCCCCACCCTTTCTTTCTCAAAAAAATCAATAAATGAACATTTTTAAAAGTCTTATTTAAAAACAAAAGAAAGAAAAGAAACTGCTGCCTGCCAGTGCTGGACACCACGATCTGTCAGAGATATACGCGATTATACTCGTGTGGGTCAAATAAGTTTGTGAGTATGATGTATATGTCTGCTTGCTTACAGTTTGCATTGGGTCGGGGAGATGGGCTGTAAGCAGGCTGGGTTGTTATAGCCTAAGGCAGTGGTTCTTAACCTGGGTTCTATCGAACCCTAGGGGTTCGATGAGTCGGTCTCAGGGGTTCAGAGAAGCCTCTGCCGCAGAGGCCAGAATAAAGTAATACTGTAATTTGCTGTGAGTTCATGCACTTTGTTGGTTTTGTTCTTTGAGCAAGGTGATGTTCATGCACGGCTCATTTTGTGCACCAGTAAAAAAACATATACCTTTTATGTCTTGAATTTGGAAAAGAAAAATCATATTTTATTTATCACTAAAGAAGGGTTTGATGAATGCGCATATGAAACTGGTGGGTTCGGTACCTCAAAAAAGGTGAAGAACCACCGGCCTAAGGTTTAGTTTTAAGACTAAGCCTTTCCCACCCTTTTTGATGTAGGGTGGTGCACTCTCATGAAGAATCCCATTATGCCTCAGATGAGTAATTTTGTATCAGAGACTTCCTTGTTTGTAGATTGGATTAAGGTTTGGATTTCTACACTATAAAGTGGGGCAGACCAGGAGCTTGCTCTCTCTCAGTTCCTGCTATCACCATTGCAGGGGCCTCCCTGATCCCTTCCCCTCCATGAGAAAAGCAGGTTTTCTGCTTTTCCCTTGTCTTCTCTTGTGGCTTGCCTGTCTTGGTGAGACACCAATAAACAGAATGGCCTAGCATTCTCTGACTCCACCATTTCTTCACCATCTGCCCAAATCCAATGGGAACCTGCATGTGAATGGCCACAATGGCGGCTCCTGGCCCTACAACGTGCTACCAATGTCTACAAATTAAAAAACCAGGTGAAAAAGCTCACAAGAATCAATTCTACCTTATGGTTCATTAAAGAAGAAAATTACTCCATGAATAGCAGGCATGAAGTGAAATAGGAAGCTGATTGCTAGAAAAAAAAATCCTAGATATTCCATAGCTTTTTGTTCATATTACCTTCACAAAGTGGTAAGAGCTTTAAATGTGGAGTTTATCTTGGGAATAACAGAACTATGTATTTTTTTTAAAAAAAACTACATTTCTTTAAATGCTCTTAACCTATTAAGTTGCATTTTAAGGCCTGATTCAGAATTTATCAAAGTGTTTGTGATCCAATAAAATGGTGTTTGAAGACATTTCTCCATTGAATGAGAAGTTGATGATTATTGAAAGTCTCTTTTGCTTCTCAAATTTCAGACTTTGCTGAAAAAAAATTCTGCTGCCAGACTAGGCGGTGATGCAGTGGATAGAGTGTCAGACTGGGATGCAGAAAACACAGCTTCGAAACCCCGTGGTGACTGGCTTGAGCGTGGGATCATACACATGACCCTAAGGACTCTAGCTTGAGCAAGGGGTCACTCACTGTGCTGTAGCCCCCCAGTCATGGCACATATGAGGAAGCAATCAATGAACAACTAAGGTGCCACAACAAAGAATTGATGCTTTTCATCTCTCTCCCTTCCTGTCTGTCTGTCCCTATCTGTCTCTCTCTCTCTCTCTATCTTGGTCTCTGTTCACAGTCACACACACTCCTGTTACATCTTCATAAAGTTAAGAAATACTACCAATGATATGCCTTTGGCTCTTAATTTCACTAAGGGTACAACAGTAGCAGATTCACATTTCAGATAAACTGTATGTAAATAATGCTAGGTTTTTACACCAAAATTGCTACCAGTAATTGAATAAAGAATTTGCTGTACTGTTTTTCAAAATAATATGATATTTTTTGTTTTTTTTCTTTCAGTGTTCTAGCTATTGTATTCTTTATCATGTTACAAAGTTATTTATTTTTATTTTCAAGGTAAAAATTTACCTACTCAAAGAAGTAGTTCACATAAGTCTCTCTCTCTCTCTCTCTCTCTTTCTCTCTCTCTCTCTCATACACACACACACTAAATAAAAAAGATTTTTAATTGAAAGCCAATACTTGAGACTTTCCATAGTTATATTATCTAATTTTATTACATGAACTTGCAAAAATTAGGGGGACAAAATTTTTTTCTCTAATTTGAGTGATATGTTTAGACAAAGGAATATTAGGGGAAATTATTAACTCAATATACGACACTGACAGTTTTGTTTTTTAAATAGAATATGACAAAATTAAAAAAAATTAGAATACATTTTAGTTTAATGTATAGAGGTAATCATAAAAGACACTATCTCATCTTGCTCTAGATCAGTGATGGCCAATCTTTTGAGCTTGGTAAGTCAAAATCTGCCAAAAAAAAAAGAGTATAACTCGGGTGGTGTGTCACTTCGAGAAAAAGGGCCTAACTGGAAGTCCCAGAACTAGATGCTCTGTGCTAGAGTTCTGTTGTTTTGGCCTACAGACAACCCGCACAGTGTCTACACTACAGCAAAGTTTTATCCTCGGCTACTGCACCTGGCCATGCAGGAGCTGAGGATGAAACGTCCTTCTCAGCATGTGGCCCCATACTTCTCTGGTATGAGGCCGCATGCAGCTGCATATCATCGAAAATGGCTACACGTGTCATTTCAATGCTGACACGTGTGTCACAGGTTCGCCATCACGGCTCTAGATAACGAGATAAAATTAAGAATAATAAACTTAAGTCTAAACACAGAAATTAATATTTTCCTATGCCTTTAGAAATCAAGCCTTAATTAGCTGAAAATTGAGAGAATGAAGTGTTCTGATAATTTAATTTTGTGAATAGAATATAAACAAAAAATCTGTTAGCATAAACCCATTTTGTTGTAGAACTCATAAAAATGACTATTTTGTCTTGTTTCAGGAAGTATAAATTAGTGAAAATAATTTAATTTTATGATTCTTGAAGGTCATTTCCCTCCTGTAATCTAATTTTATTGGAAATTCTTACATGACCTACCCAGTGATGTGTGCAGCATTTCTTCTTCAGTCTTTAAATGTCTTGAGGCTGGGGACCATGTCAGTATCCGCATTTCGCCCTGTAATAGATAACACAAACCTTGTATGTAATACATGCTCAATAAATATTGAATGGGATCCTTATGAATTTCAGTTATGACTTTGCAATATTGTATATTCAGAAATTTCCTCCCTCTTATAAGAATATATCTGAAGTAATGATGCTTAAATAAAAGACTGTGGATAATCAAAATCTGACTCTGAATCTGCTTCAGTAAGCCATGAGCAAACTATAAGTTCTGAGGCAATTAAAAAAAATAACATGAATAATGTTCAGGAACCTATAAAAAAGCCATCTGCTACTCTGTCATCACAACTACTCAAGAAGAAAGAAACAGCTTTTATCTATTTATTTTTCACAAGCAGTACATATTTCAAATATGCATTAAGTACTCATTAAACATAATGAAGAAAAAAATTCTATCCAAAAGCTATCAAAATATTGGTATATACATTTCTAGTTTATTTATATCTCTATATTATATTTATCTCTCTATAATTATATAATACACTATCATACAAAATAAAAAAATTTTGTTTTAAATATATAAAATTATTTTCAATATTTATAAATATAATTGTACAGGATCATTTTTAATAAGTGAAGTATATTTTGGCCTATATTAAGATTATTTAACCAATTCCTATTTTTGCATATTTTAATTGTTTTAATATTTTATTTTCATAAATATTCTCATATATAAATGACTATATATATAATTCCCCTACCCAAAGTAAAATTCTTATAAGTGAAAGGGTTAGTGACAGGGTATTCAGCCCTTGAAGATTTTTGTTGTCCTCCTAAAGACCTAATAATTTATAGTTTTATCCAAAACTTTGAGAGTATATGTTTCCCAAATGTCTGATCATATTGAATAGTGTCCTACCTGATCAATTGCTTATAGGAAGTAGTTCATTATTTTATGTCTTCCGCTTGGATCATTAATTAATTTGAACTGGTTTTCATTTCTATTGTATCTTACTTGTACTTCGTCTCTGGTACACTTTGTTTTCTAATTTTTTCATTTAGTTATTTGTCTTATAAACTTATATATATAGTTTGCTAATTTTAAAATTTCTTTTGTATGCTATTTTTTCTCCATTTGAGGTACATAAGTCTTAAATTTTTATGTAGTTGAGCTTTTTAATTTTCACCTTTAAAAGATTCTAACTTTAGGGTTAAGCTTTGTAAAGTTTTTTCAAGTTCAAAGTTTAAAAATTATTACAGATTTACTTCTAGTTATTTAATAGTTGTGTTTATATAACATTTACTATGTTGAATAACATAATTCTTTCCACATTATCATTATGCAGATTAGTTGTGGACAAGACACTCCAATATAATGCTCACTGTAACATAAAGACCCGATAGAGCACAGTGCTCTGTCTGTTGGGCCATGCCACTTGCCATGCTTGCCTGCGTGGCTAGGGGGAGCTTGCAGCTAGCAGTACCTTCAGTCTGGTGTCCAACAGCGGATAACCCTGGTATCCAAACATTATCATTTTAAAAATGTGTGCTATGATATAAAAATGGTTAAGAATCACCTTGACAAAACCTATAAACAGAATAATTCCTAAGTACAACTACTATCAGAAAACTCAGAACTGATATCTTTGATGTTTTCTGACCTTAGCAATGTTATTTATTGCCCAGAATGGATCCACCATTCAGGCTATATTTTGATCTTTGCACAGCTATGTTATAGCTACAAAAGTGCATCAACTGTCAGACTTACCTAACTTGTTTAATGTAGTCAATAGAGTAAGAATTTTTCAAAGCTATTCCAGTTTTTCTTTTGAGCTTTGAGATGAAAAAATGCTGCTTCTTAATGTAGAATAATATTGTTTATCTCTTCCAATTGAACTCTACATCAAAGGGTGTCCTTCCACACTCCTTTCAGTTTAGCATGATTGGTCTCAATTGCCATCATTCTTTAGTGTATGGAGTACTCAATCAGGCAGCTCTGAAAAGTGCTAAAATAAAGTCCTTGAAGTTGAATTTGCAGCTTTGAGAGACAAGATACTTTTCATCTGCGTTCCTACATTTTATCATTGTCCTTAAAGTGTGTTAGAAAGAAAAGAAGACATTAAGACATATGGGGCATAAAAAATGTTAATCAGGTTAAGATAGCAAACACCATTCAAAGGGTGATATGATGCCCAAATAATGGATGATGATTGTGAATGTTTGATAGTTGTATTAACATATCAATGCCTCTGGCAGGAAGGAGTACTCTGAGGGAAGCCTGTGTACTAATTTGTCCATAACAATTTCAAGTATTAAAAGAATGGTCACATGAATTAAACCATAAATGTGAAATGCAAAACATGTATGTATATACACATAGATTTGTACCCAGATGGAAATCATATATGTTCATCCATATCTAAATATCTGTATAAAATGTTATTACACTATTTCTAAACAATGTCTTTAAAAAGAACTATGGTATGGTAAGAAGATCTTTTAATCCCATTTATTTTCATTATTTTTTTATCTTTAGGACTAGAATCTGGAGCATATGGATATTTCTTTAATAAAAACATATTCTAGCTCTTTTTACCATTAAATACATTGTATACAGAGTGTGGCAAAAGTAGGGTTTCAGTTTATATGGAAAATAACACAACAATTAATAAATAATAAATAAGAACAAACTGTTTTACATACTTACAACTGTAAACTTATTGTACATATTTCTATTTATATGGAAAAATAAATTCATTATACATATATTTCTGAATTAAAAATCATTTCCATAACATGTTATATTAATACATATAACTTATACTAATGTATATTTTGTATGTATTTGTTTTCTTTTTATTTTTAAATGCGTGATTTTCTTTTTCTTTTCAAGACTTAATTTCATTTTTATAGAGTAGAAAGAGAGGCAGGGAGAGAGAGAGAGAGAGAGAGAGAGAGAAGGGGGAGGAACAGGAAACATCAACTCCCATATGTGCCTTGACCAGGCAAGCCCAGGGTTTCTAACCGGCGACCTCAGTGTTCAAGTCAACACTTCATCCCACTGCACCACCACAGGCCAGGCTATATTTATATTCTTATGACTATTTATATGTGTACATTCATGAATGTTAATAACTAAATGTCATGTGCACTTAAGGAATAACAGTAAGGCCATGACATTATTGGTGGTTTGCTTCACATCATCTTCTACTTTCTGAGTTTTGGTAGGAAAAACATTAATTTTTATTATCAGGAAACACAGACTTTCTGTATTTTATAAAAGAAAAAGGAAAAGCTGCTCTTTTTCACAACCTCACATGTGTATTATTTGAATTGAGCTTCCCTTAAAAACAAGACTGAATGAAGTAGTCAGAATTGTAATAGCCAACAGATCAAATAGATCATCTAATGCTATCAAAATGTAGTCCACTCTTAAGAAACATACTGGGTGAGATATTTATCTACGGGACATGTTGACCATTTACTGCTCAAAATCATCAAACTCAATTCCCAATTATGCCAGCTCACCAGAAAGCAAAATAACTTAACTATTTAACGTTGCACTCCACATATTTTTTTACAAATTTCCATTTAACATTAGGCCCAGCAACACAGCAAAGCTAAACCAGGAGACAGCAAAAGACACTTTGGTCTCTGCAGGTTTTTCTCACAAACATTACGTTTGCGTCTTTCCCAGAGACCAATGTATGAAATAATTATAACAAATGCAATTGTTTTCCAATCTACTAGTATAAATTGTCATTTTGTCACTTTGCATCTTTTCTTGGAAGTTCCATACAAGTTATTACGAAAACTTTCAAGTTATTTGTCATACAGACAGATATCTAGACAGATAGATATACACACAAGAAGTAAAAGATGTGCAGTCTAGTGAGTTTTCCTCTTTTACATAGGCGTTAGGTACCTCTGAGAGGAAAGTTTGAATAAGTATAATTAGAATGCATTTCTTGGTGTAACTTTCTTATGTCTTCATTACCCTTTCCATAACATAAAATAATTTTTAAAAGTCTTACATTAAAAGCATTATATACTTCTTATAGACAAATACATATAAACTCACAAATATGAAAAATTATTTATAATTACACTATTTTGGAAATTATTTTAGTGTTTAGTACAAAAGTATATTTATAGATATATTTTGCTTTTTATAAATATTTTATATACTATGCATATTGTTTAATAGCCTGATTTTTCATTTACTATATTAAATATTTTCCCACGTTATTCGTTTGTTCTCTATAATTGGTAATATAATTTAACACATTTATATTCTAGAGCACTTAAACCATTTTTATGATCTTTATTATCATGATGATAAACATTTTTATATCTGTGTTTATGTGCATACTTCACCTGATTTCTAGCCAGAAGAACAGCAGAATCACTCTACCTGTTCATTTTTTAGCTTTTAATACATTATAAGCTTTTAAAATAAGCCTGTAGCTTTAGAAGATCAAAGAAATTGTAAATACCTCTCAAGAGTTGGGTTTCTAGTGAGACTTACTGGATTCCAACAGCTCAGTGATCACTCAGAGGTCAGAGATGAATGGAAATTCAGTTCTTTTTTTTTAAAAAAGGGACAGAGAGAGAGTCAGAGAGAGGGACAAACAGACAGGAACGGAGAGAGAGATGAGAAGCATCAATCATCAGTTTTTCGTTTTGACACCCTACTTGTTCATTGATTGCTCTCGCACAGCACATGTACCTTGACGGCGGGCCTTCAGCAGACCGAGTAACCCATTGCTTGAGGCAGTGACCCTGGACTCAAGCTGGTGAGCTTTTGCTCAAACCAGATGAGCCCGCCCTCAAGCTGGCGACCTCGGGGTCTCGAACCTGGGCCCTCCGCATCCCAGTCCGACGCTCCATCCACTGTGCCGCCTCCTGGTCAGGCAGAAGGTCAGTTCTTGGTAACAACGTTACCTCAAAGTACTACATAGGTCCAGTATATTCCAACTCCAAGAAACTATACTTTTTTTCACTAAGGAGAAAACACAGAAAGGATTTTTCAAACTGATATTACTGAGAGCAGAAGAGGGAGGCTCAGCCTACTCACAGGGCAATCTTTAATAACCAGGGTTCTTAGTAGCCATTCATATAACACCCATTTCATATCAACTTTGGAGGTTATTTTCACAAATTGTAATGTTTATAAAATAGTTTTAGGATGAACAACAGTCATTAAACTATATGACTAAAGCAAACAATTGAAAATGATTTATCCAAATGCTTAGTCTAATCTAAAACTACTGTTTTCTTTTTCTCCAGGGTAATTTTGTGGAAATAGCTACTATATGACAAGGATGATACTAAAATACTATTTCAATTAAAAAGTGTATTTTTATATTTTAAAATGCATATGTAGTATAGATGAGCATTACAACAATAGACCCTATGTACAAACCACATTTAAGCCTGAGTTTACTCTTATATAAGTTCTAGATAAATTATTTGTTTAGTTATCAAACACAATGCCGTTAATACTTGGAAATCATTTGGTACAGTGCTTCTCACACAGAAAACATTCAATTCCTGTTAGCTTGCATTTGATAATTACAATGATGAGAGGAAGGACTTTATTTTTCAGATTGGTCTGTCCTGGTATTTATTTGAAACTGCTATTGAAACAGGAAAGCTTGTTATAAGCTGACAATCTATTGACACTATTTACATTAGTTATACACATATATTCTCTTGCAGATATAGTTATTCTTTTTGAAATTCTTTATGCAACAAGTAGAAATTGTTTCCTAGAACCTAGGAATTTGGAAAAATCAAGAACATGAAAATCTACTCCTTTCTATTTCAAGTCTGATAAAATTATAGTGCCCAGCACAGGCTGAGAAGTATGATAAAGTACAGTGCAAAAAGAAAAAAATGTGGCCTGACCTGTGGTGGCGTAGTGGATAAAGCGTCGACCTGGCAACACTGAGGTCGCCAGTTCAAAACCCTGCACTGGTCTGGTCAAGGCACATATGGGAGTTGATGCTTCCAGCTCCTCCCCCCTTTCTCTCTTTCTCTCTTTCTCACTCTGTGTCTCCTCTCTAAAATGAATAAAATAAATTTTAAAAAAAGTTAAAAAAAAAAAAGAAAATAATGTTATCCTGACCAGTGGTGGTGCAGTGGATAAAGTGTTGACCTGGAACGCTGAAGTTACTATTCAAAACCCTGGGCTTGCCTGATCAAGGCACATATGCGAGTTGTGCTTTCTCTTTCTCTCTCTCTTCTCTAAAATGAATAAATAAAATCTTTAAAAAGAGATGTTAGTTATTGCCATACCTCTGCTTCCTTGAATTTATATCAGATTCCTACATAAAAGCTCTAGTTTCTGGAATTCTCACAGACTGAGAATTCAATGATTTGGGATCAATTTTTAAGTATTGCTATAACTTGGTGATATAAATATAAGAGTGTGTTTTTTGTTTGTTTGTTTTTGCATTTAGTTTCTTAACATTAAAATAAGAAAGTTTGGGTTCAAAGTTTATAAGAATATTTCCTGATTTAAATAAAATAGGTAATAAAAATGACCTCAGGTAAAACTATATCTCCTTTCTTATTTTGTCTTCTCCAAATAATGTTCATAAACTCTTACTTCAATTTCCACCAACAACTGAAAACCCCAAATGTTCTCTCCTAGTAGTATATAAAATTATTTTAGATTACCAGAAGAACATTTATATCATAGAGATCAAAAAGCTAAAACTTTGATTTGTTCTTTACATAACTGTTTTATCATTTACATCAAGTTAGTCTGTGGCTAAAATTAGATGTCATTAAAAAAAAGAAAGACAACTAACCTACTACTTTTTCTTCCCATCTAAATTCCATGAGTTATGGTTTCAAACATTAAAATGGTTCTTTGGGCAGACCGTTGGTGGCACAGTGGATAGAGTGTCCAACCTGGGATGCTCAGGACATCAGTTCAAAACCCCGAGGTTACTGTGTTGAGTGTGAGATCATCAACTTGATCCCATGGTCACTGGCTTGAAGCTCAAGGTTGCCTACTTGAGCCCAAGGTTGCTCATTTAAGCAAAAGGCAACTGAATCAGCTGGAGCTGCCCAGTGAAGTCACATATAAAAAGCAATCAAAGAAAAACTAAAATGCCACAACTCCCTTTCTCTCCCTTCCTGTCTGTCTGTCTCTCTCTCCTTGGCTGTCTCTCACTAAAAAATACAAAATTAAACAAACAAATAAATAAATAATAAAATGGATACCTGCCTCTCTCTCACTAAAAAATACTAACTAACTAATTAAGTAACTAAATAACTAACTAAATAAAATGGTTCCCTGGAACATTATGTCATATGTGAAAACAGCTTTTATGAATTATAAAAAGTGTAACAAAACTGATAACTTGACTTCCTAGTACAAATGCTCTTAATTCTTTTTTTTAGTTTAACTTAATAATTTTGAGGTTTATCCAGAACTTCACGACTAAGTGAAACTTGGACTCATAGATACAGAGAACAGACTAACAGCTGTCAGTGGGGAGGAGATGCGAGTGGATGAAAAAGATAAAGGAATTAAGCCAAAACCTCATAGACCAGTGGTTCTTAACCTTTTTTGAGGTACTGAACCCACCAGTTTCATATGCACATTCACCGAACCCTTTTTTAGTGATAAATAAAATATGATTTTTTTTTTCCAAATTCAAGACATAGGTATATGTTTTTTTACTGGTGCACAAAATGAGTCATGCATGAACATCACCTTGCTCAAAGAACAAAACCAACAAAGTGCATGAACTCACAACAAATTATGGTATTATTTTATTCTGGCCTCTGTGGCAGAGGCTTCTCAGAACCTCTGAGACCGACTCATCAAACCCCTAGGGTTCAACAGAACCCAGGTTAAGAACCACTGTCATAGACATACAAGTGTTTGGTAATTATCAGAGGGAAACGGGTGTTGGAAAGAGGTAGGAATGTGTAAAGGGGGATAAACGGTGATAGAAGGAAACTTGACTGGAGGTAGTGAACACACAATACAACATACAGATGATGTATTACAGAATTTTACCCCTGAAACCTATATAATTTTATTAACCAGTGTCACACCAATAAAATCAATAAAAATAAATAAGTAAATAAATTTAAAAATATTTTTAAAATAAAAAAGCTGACATTTGTGATCTGAGAAGCTTGAAGTGAGTTGAATTCAATACACAGATAAACAGTCTGTGGATATTTTGGTGAATTGACAATACAATATTTTTTTTCCTTGCTGTTACTTAGAATAGCAGATAGTTTATACTGGAGGAATCACACTTTAAAGATGGCATTTCTATTCTGACATAGCTGAAAAAAGTAATCTTAATATCAGTTTTTAATGACTAGCTTAGCATGTCACTAGCAGCAAAAATTTCAGTTTTGAAACCAGGATTTTGAACATTAGAGCTTTGTTGTCCCATTGGAAAAATGATTTAGAATTTACTAATAACATACTGGTTAAGAAACATGGTATTCTACATAACTCACTTTTCCTAGTAATTTCTTTTTCAATCAAGTCTACAAAAGAAATTTGTATTTTTACTAACTTTTTTATTTTAGTTTTATAAACATTTATGTTATTAGGTGAGAAACATGACTTTCCATCTCTGTTGTCTTAGCTTGTCACTTAATATGTGTGATTTTGCTATATAGAGAGGTTGGCACTTGAAGTCTCTTCTAAATATAATTTTCTAACATATATCATTATTTTTAATTGCATTTTCATTTATAGTTTACATTCAATATAATTTATCTAGTGGTTAGAAAATCATATAACTTGCAAAGTGGTCCCTGCACTTAAGCATTTTACTTTCTTTGACAATTATTATGTACCAGATATTTTTTAAGTGCCTTAATAATATTATTTATATTAATTCTCATAAAAACATTGACATGGCTACTGCTATTTACATATCATAAATGGTGAAACTGATGCATTGATAAGGAACCCCATCAATTTACATTGCTCAGAGCTAAGTGGCAGATCCAGGACTTAAATTCAGGAATTTGACTCCAGAGTTTGTGCTCTTGGTAACTGCATTCTTCTATGTGAGACAGTGAATTGGGAGACAGCCTGTAAGGATAAATACAGAAAGACTGTGAATGGTCTTGAATGACAAGCTAAGAAATTTGCCAAAATCAAAACTGTGATCTAAAAAAATAATCTGGCTGCTGTGAAAAAGATTGATTGGAACAGTGAAGTTTTATAACAGATGGGTAGCTATTGCTTTGCTCTAGATGATGGATGATGAAGTTTTGAAGAAGTGGGGTGCTATGATAATACACAGAATAGGATTTCATAGGGGTAGAATGAACAAAAATTGGATATGAGATCAAAACTCAAATGTAACAGCAGTGGCATTAGTCAGGATTTTGGAGATTACAAGTGACAGGACACCATCTCAAACTTGCTTAAGGAAAAATGAGAATTTATTGGTTCATATATATGAATCAAGACATTCTGTCTTACTTTTCTGAGATCTGATTTCCCTTGCTGGCTTCATCTTCAGGCAGATTCCATGTATTTGGTTGGGAAGGTGGCTCCTGGGCTCCAGAAACATAGTATCCTAGAGCCTACAAAATCTTCATCAAAAGGAAACATTTTTCCACACGTTTCAGCCACAAAGCGGAATATGACTCTCAGTGGTTCAGTTTAAGATAGATATTCACCCCAGTAACTGGAGTTTGGATCAACCTCTTTTTATTCCTCAGAACTGAGAGACAGGGAAGAAGGGCTTTCTAAAAGGAGGAGTCATAAAATAGACAAAACATAGTCTTTTTAAAATTTATTTTTAAAATTTATTGTGTTTACATGGTTTGAAGTGTTCCACTCAATATAACACCATCTACATACATCATGCCCCCCACCCACATCATGTCTTATGTCCCATAAGACATAAAACAGATAAAATATAAGTATTCACTTCAGCAACATTTTGAGCCTTAGAGACCAAGAGTGTGACAGTTCCCTTTATCAGAAATAAGGCACATGAGATAAAGGTCAATAACAAGTTTGAGAATGAAAAGACACATGTTGAGTTTAAATTCTGGCAGAACACTTGGGTAGGAATGATTAGCGAAGAATTTAAAACTATAATGCTTGAGTTTAGGAGAAAGGTAAAGGCTAAATATAGAACATTTTGTATTAGGTGAGTAGAAATATGGTTGTTGAAACTAAACAAATATAAAGGGGATTATCCAAAGTCAAATGCTATTGTTGAAATCATGAGATTAAGTATTCCAAGAAGACAGTCATGATCAAAAGTCACAACTAGATCAAGGAATGGCTAATAAAAAGTCATTTGATGTAGATACATAGGAAATCAATTGTGATCTTGGGGGAAAAAGATCAAGTAAGTCAAAAGCACATTGTGAGGAATTAAAAAAGTAATGGGATAGAATAGAGCGGTGTAAAGCCAGTAGTCGCGGCCACCATCACAGCGGCCTGACCCGTGCAGGTTCGCATTGGATTCGAACAGTCGGTAATGAAACAATGGAGCCAAGAACTGGTGAGCCATCAGCTTTAATTCTAGCTTGCACCCAGCAGGCAAGCAAAAACACACACTGGGCTCCAAAACCCATACATTCAGTGCTCACAAAGCTACTGACTTATCCGAGTTTCCTAGAATCAAAGGTTTCTAGCTCACCAGACTTATTCACCTCTGTTCCCCATCTCCTCCAGCACAAACTCTTAACAAACTGGCTTCTTCCTCAGCACTCTGCCATCTTGGCTACTTCTCCTCCACATGGCCTTAATCTGCTCTCCTCTTTAATACCTCAGGAACCAAGAACCAAGAGAGATCAAGCTACTGGTCTCTCCCACTTTATAGCATAGGCTCAAAACCTTTAATCCAATTATACAAACAAGGAAGTCTCTGTATAATGGGATTCCTCAGGAGAGTACACCACCCTACATTATTCAATCAGTCAAGGGTGTGGGGAAGAGCTTCCAAGCCTTAGGCTATAACAACCCGGCCTGCCCACAGCCTGTTTCAGAACACACATTAATACCAACGAACTTCCATGTGGGCAGCACCATCTTTAACAAAGTGAGCATAATATATTTTATCTGCCCAACAAGCGGCCTTAAATTTCTAGCCAGTCAAAGTAGCTAGCTATGTTATCATGGGCAAGAAACTCTAATATTTCTGTGGCTCAGTTTGTTCATGTTTAGAATAGATATAATAGTAGTAATTGTACCTAGTTTATAGATTTTACTTGATGTTATATTCAAAAAGTACTTGACATAGTACCTAGCAAATTACAAGCTCTCAATAAATGCTAGTGCTCAGTGTGTGGCTAACATGAATGGGAGGATGTGACAGCAGAATCATTGCATGACTCTTTGCAGTGAAAGGAAGCACAGAAACACATGTGGCAGATTTAACGTAGCCACAAACTTTTTGACGTTCTACTTGTTAAGAGATGGATCCTGATGGTGTCCACTTTTATCTCTAGGACTGCTTGCACTAGAGAAAACAGTTCACCATGTAAAAAACTCAATATCCTGATACTGCCACTGTGAGGAAACCCTCACCAGTGATGACAAGAACCTGCACACAGATACCAGACTAGAAGTGTGTGTGGAGTTGACTTCTAATAATTACATGAGAGACCCTGAGTGAAAGTTGCCCACTAGAATTCAGATAACTGACAGAATCATGAGTGATTATCATAAATTGTTGTTTTAAAACACTATGGTTTGTTTCACAGCAAAAAATAAAGAAAACAAACATCTCTTGTGGGAATGACAAAGTCTAAGATGTTGAGTTTTTAGTTATTGTATTTCAGTTTCTTTAGCAAGTAAACTTGAGATTTACATAGGCTGTGGATTTGAGTTCAGAAAACAGAGTAACTGAGGCTACAAGAAAGACCAGAGAGCAAATGTAGCAAAGAGCTGAAGAAACATTAGAAAAGGTATTCAAAATCCTAGGGGAAGGAGTTTACCTTGACAAGCAGATGAATACTTTTTCCTCTGAGGAGTAAATGAGAAAAATAAAGCAAAATTTGAGGTACAGATTAAGAAATATGAGGAAAGTCTATGTAACATAACAAATTTTCTTTATTCATTTTAGACTTTACTTCCAAAAGTTTGCATCTTGAATGTTTTTTTAAGTGTTTGGCCTCCCTTAAGGCTGCTGCTTCCTCCTTTTGGGTTCTAGTGACTGGAATGACTCCAGGATCAATCAGCGAGCATGAAAACTGACAGTTTTAAACAGCCAAGCAACATTCAAGTCATTTATGAACACACTTCCTTTGACCTCAGAATTCTGGTTACTGCTATCATCATTACCTTCCTCTTTTGTCTCAGGGCATGGAAACTTATAAGGTGTAGTACTTAAAGATTCCTCTAAATCAGATATCTCATTGCTTTTGTTTGGGTGAAATGGAATAAAAGGTAGATACAAAGTGGTGCTTTTGCAGATCTGCCAACTTATCTTTTGCAGTATGTGCCATGTAAACACTTCTAACTTAATGCAATGTGCATGCATCATTCTTGAATGTTTAGTTTTATTGCAGAAGTAATTTCTGAAGGTCATCTTATAAGGGATGAAAACTGGAAGGGCTATGCAATTTTTGTTCATTATAGATAATATTGTATAACATATAGGAGCTACCAACTTTCATTCTCTAAATGTTTGATTCAATGATTTTAAGGATAAAATATGTTATCAGCCTTTTTGGAGCATATAGACTTCTGTGAAAAATCATATTCAAATATGGGTTGAAAAATGTAAACTCTTCTAAGTACTTTTCTGAACAGATTTTAATCATCTCAGCCACACTTCACAAGACTAAAGATAGTAAAAAAGAAAAAGCAGCACATTTCCAGGAGTATTAAAGTTATGGTTAAGAATTAGCCAAATTTAAAAATATAATTTTCTCTGCAAAGAATGAGTAAAATAGAGACTTATCAGATATAATCTCTTAGGCTGCTTTATAGGTATATGTTAAGTTATAATCACCATGCATAAACATTTTAGTTGTATAATAAAATGTTCTTTACTTTGTAATTCATGTGTTTTGGGTCATAGTTATTAGATTTTTATTCTTTTTATTTTCATTCATGAATTCTACATAGTCTTAAAATCTGTAAGACATAATCATTATTGTTTGTATATTATTTTCTCACTTTGCATGATAGAGTCCATTTTTCCTGATATGTACATGGATACATACCCATTTTGATGTTCTTTAACTTTTCCTGCATTTCTATTCTTCTGCTCTTAGTATCTTTTTCTTTTGCCTAAAAACTCCTTTTAATGTATATTTTAGTAGAGTGGGGAAGTTCTACCTCTTTCTTCTGGTTGCATGGTTTGTGCAGTTTGGATGAATTTGCTGGATTGTATATTTAAAATACATGTTTTTCTATTAGAAAATTGTCCTTCTTGAAAGGTTATAAAAGGTAAATGTGAAATTTAAAAAAAAATACGCACAAATGGAGAGAGTTCCCAATAGTTCTAACCCCTTTTACTGTGATGAGTCCTTTTGTCACCACTTCTTCCTCTACTGGGACTTCGCAATTCCCTCCTCTTCTATATCATTAGTCATTCCCTCTTTGCTAGATCTTGTTTGTCCTCCTGTACACAGACATTTCCTCACCTTCAGAAGATAAACACACAAGACCGAAGTGAAGCAAATCTTTCTTCCATTGCCTCCCTTTCTCTGTGCATACGGCGTTCTCTTTATTTCCTTTCATCCTCTACACACCTAGAGGAAATGTTTTACTAAACATGTCCATTCCTTTCTTCTTTTTAACTTTGTATTATATCGAATTTATTGGGTGACCTTGTTTAATTGAGTCCTATAGATTTCAAAAGTATATTTCTATGATACTTGATCTGTATATTACATTGTGTACCCGCCACCCAAAGTCAAATCATCTTCCATCACCCTGTATTTGCCCCCAACATGTTCTTTTCTTTTAGACCCTCAATCACCTTCTGCACCCACAGTGGTCTAATTTGCAATTTTTCTACCACATGGAAGTAGATTCTGCATTATAAGGTGTCAGTAGGGACATCCTGGCTTCCACCTGGGTTCAGTGTCTAACATCCAGGTGTCTCTTTTCACCTCTTAACCTTTCTGACTGCTCTGAATATCTCTTATCATTTTTTATTATAGGGCATTCTTACTGATTTGTCTTCCTGCTTTACCTTTCATATTCATATTTATTCCTTAAATATTTCCCCACCATACTTGTGCACATGTACAAACACATGGTTTCATTCTCAGGTCTTTTTATTTTCTTCACACTCTACCATATTGTACTCAGAAAGTCCTGTGGTATCAACTACCATAGACATCCTGGATATCACCTGAACTACTAGTGTGCCTATTAGCCTACTTAAATACACCCAGGTACCTAAGTTCCCATTAAATTAATGTCCATTTCTCTTCCATCACTCCTCAGACTTTATTCTCCTCTATACATTCTCTGGGTTAATGACTCATCAATTTTCTAAATCCAATAGCTAGTTATCTAGGTGTTATCATAGTTGATTGAAACTTATGGCCAATATCCAACAGTTTGATATACAAAATCAATAATTTCATATGGTTCAAATTATATGGGCTTTTTTTTCCCTCTTTTTTATGCAATTAGTCACCAAGTTCCATTAATTTTACTTCAGGGTGCCTTTAAATTCATTTATTTTTCTTTTATTTTTCTACTGCCATATTTCAAGACCTTATTTATATTGTTGCCAAATTATGTTAGTTTTTTGAGTATATATATATATATATATATATATATATATATATATATATATATATATTGCATTTGGAGGGTTTTCTAAATATTGACATTAACTTTTCTTTAAGAACAGTGAACTTTGAGCAGAACTCCTATTGTTTGCCTATGCCTATAAGATATTATTTCTTTTCAATATTATGGCATTTATAGCCTAGTTATAAAAAATTACCACAGCTTTAACATTCGCCAGTTTCATCTTCCCCACCATACCTGTTCCCATCTAGGCATCCTATGGTTGAATTTGCATGAATGGCTTTCTTGCTCAGGAACAGGTTTTGTCCTAAATGCTGAAGTAGTGATTCTTTCCTCTTTGCGGATATTCTGCTCATTTTACAAATGTCCCCTGTGCTGTGATATCTTCCCCAATGTCTCTTCAGTACCCACTCCTTTAATGTCAGATGAAAATAAATAATTTCTTTTCTGTGTATATTATAAAAAGCTCCTTTGTAATAACAATTACATTCAGGGGTAGTCAACCTTTTTATAAAAACCGCCCACTCCGCAGTGCTGGACAACCTGGTCCCTAACGCCCACTGTGGGCGTTCCAGCTTTCATGGTGGGCCAATTGCAGCAGGTTTGGTTGCTCTGCTACTGCCCACCATGAAAGCTGGAACGCCCACTAGTGGGCGATAGGGACCAGGTTGTCCAGCACTGTGGAGTGGGCGGTTTTTATAAAAAGGTTGACTACCCATGGAACTCTTGCTATCGTGTTAGGTTTTTTTGAGGACATAGACTAGGTATTTAAATAATGAATGAATGAATGAGTAGATAATTTAATGAACTGGAATGTGAGTTTCCTTCTGTTCCTCAGTACTGTTCCATCATTCAGCTATCTCATTCATAACTAGTCTCACAGTGATGGCACAGACTAAATCTGCCAGTCTCACAATAAGAATGCCACCACCTCCTTGCTCAGTTGTATCAATTATTTAGAAATAATAAAAAAATTATAACTAATATTTATAATGTGCTTTGTGAGTTTTAAATTGTTTCCCTAAATATTAAGTCACTTTTGTGACAACTCTAAACTAGCACTGTTACAGGAAGGCATTCAGAACTTAAAGAAACATGTTCAAAGGTAGAATAATCAAAAAGTGACAGAACTAAAAAATCACCCAGGATTTCATACTACAACCTACACTATGTATTTAGACTACTTGGGCTTAAATCTCAGATTCCCACTTAGTAGCCCTGTGCCTCCTTTTTCACCCCAAAAATCAAGATGACATAGTTACCTAACGGGGTCCCTGTGCAAGGTAAATGACTTAATGTATCTTTAAGTCTTAGCAGAGTGCCTGCCATTTATATATACTCTACAAATGTTAGTTATTATTATTATGCTATACATAGTCTCTGGTAAAAAGGGACTAAACTGATATCATGGCTAGGATCTCTCTTTCTATTTCCACATACCTCTCTCAACAATTAAAGAAACTAAATTAAAAAAAACAACATGTGATTTAAGCAAATACCATAGAAGATAATAAAATAATGTAAGTCATATGGACACATGGTTAGAAGGCCAATCACTTCTGCATTAGTGGTTTCTGGATGACTTGACCCAAGCAAAACATTATCTAGTCTCATGAAACTCTCAGGATAGACTTACAAGGGCAGTAATGGCTGAACTGTGTCCCCCCCCAATTTATATGTTAAAGTTCTAGCCCCAATTAATTAGGAATATGGCTGCATTTGAAAATAAGGCCTTTGAAAAAGTGTTAAATTAAAATGAAGCTATTAGAGTGAGCTGTAATTCAATTTGACTGGGGTCTTTATAAGAAGAAATTTGAATACACAAACACCAGGGGCATATATGCATGGAGGGAAGACCATATGAGGACACAGTAAGGACCCTAGGAGAAAAAGGCTACATAAGAAACAAAACCACCCCAACCAGTCGATATTGCAGTGGCTAGGGATGCTGAAAACTCAGGTTTGAAACTCTGAGGTCGCTGACTTGAGCACAGGCTCACAAGCTTGACCACAGTGTCACGACTTGAAGGTGAGATCATAGATATGACACCATGGTCACTGGCTTGAGCCCAAAGGTAGCTGGTTTGAAGCCCAAGGTTGCTGGCTTGAGTCCAAGGTCACTGGCTTGAGCAAAGGATCACTTGCTCTTTTGTAGCTCCACAGACATATGAGAAAGCAATCAATGAACAACTAGGGTAAGTAATGCAATCACAATAAAGAATTGATGCTTCTTCTCTCTCTCCCTTCCAGCTTGTCTGTTCCTGTCTGTCTCTCACTCTCACTCTTTTGCAAAAAAAAAAAAAAAGAAAGAAAGAAAGATAGGAAAAGAAAGAAACCATACTTTCTGCTGACACCTTCATCTTGTACTTCTAGTGTCCAGAATTGTAAGAAAATACATTTCTCTTATTTAGGCAACCCAGTTTGTGGTTTTATTAAGGCAGCCCTAGCAAACTAAAATAGGGTCTGTTGCTCATTATCTTCCTACAGGTTAATCAGGTAGAAACTGAGGCCTGAGAGACTTAGTGCCTTGCTTCAGATCACACAGATTCTGCCAAAGCCATAAATGTGGCTAATACTACCCCAGGGACAGAGTTGATGCTGTGTTAATTAATTCAAATACTGTAGGAAATTCAAATATCAAGAACTTACTGTGCAAAGAGATAAGTCCTTGTTGCAAGCATGTTTCAACCCAGGACATATTCAATTTTGTCTGGTTTAATCTCCAATCAATGGGTTTCTGTCTACTAATTGACTAAAGAGACAGTTTTCTTAAATTTGGGGGAGATTTTCATCAGTAGTGAGGCTTGTTATTAAGTGTCAAATACTCTGAATCAAGTCTGTGGAAGCTATAACACAAGTGAATGATATCAATGATTTCTAAAAGAATAACTGGCCCTGACCAGTTAGCTCATTGGTTAGACTGTCACCCTGTTATGCCACAGTTGCCAAGGTTGCAGGTTCAATCCCCAGTCAGGGCACATACAGAAACCAACTAATGAATGCATAAATAAGTGGAACAACTAATGATATTTTTATGCCCCCTTAATTCTCTCTTCTCTCTCTAAAATCAATAAAAATAAAATAATTGAACTTTTAAATAATAATAATTATTAATATATTGCATTGAAGTAACATTGTTAACTTTCTCAAAGCTCTTTAATTTCTTCTATTTCTATGTCAAATTTTATGAGAAAAAACTGATTTTATGAAAACTAAGATAGAATCCAACTTTTCTAGTACTTTAAAAAGAGTAAAACAAAAACTTCAAATAACAAATTTGATTTTTTGCAATTATTTGTATCATATGAAAGAGAGAAGACAGAAGATAAAGTAGGAATGGATGATAGTGTCAATAGGTGAAGAATGTTTGAGAGAACCAGGAGTCTTCCAAATCAGATAATATCTGTTGTCATGTCTGTGAGAAATATAGCACCTGCCTCTCCATGATTTTTTTCTTTTTTCTATTTTGAACAGTTTCCCAGGGTGCAACCTGAAAGTTTGGCTAACAGAGGCAAACAATTACCTTTGTTTCTTGGAGCAGCAGCCAGTGAACTCATGTCCTTTCAAATTCAAAGTTGAAGTACTACTGTCTTCTTTGCTGAATTCCTCTATTGTTCAGACTTCCCTGTTTGCATTGCAGAGTGAAAGAACACATTCAGAAGCAACCCTACAAGAGGCTACTCTAAAATATACATGTAACTATTACTTATTGAACACACTGTTCTGAGCTCAATGCTCTGTCCTAGTTTCTGCATGCTTATTATTTCAGTTTTTCTAGAAGTTAGAAGCTAATCTCACAAGTACACAATTCACTCACAAATTCAATAAACATTATTAATGAAACTTGTTTATTATATGTTCCAGGTAAAATCCTAGATATAAAAATAACAAAAACCCTAAAAGAAACCACAGTCTATGGTTGAACTGTTTAAAAGCATAGCCTCTAGCCACGTGTATTTTTAAGTTTAAATTTAAAGTAATGAAAATTAAATAAAATAAAGATTTCAGTTCTTCAGTCATACTAGCCACTTTTCAAGTGCTTAATAGCCAAATGTGACAATGACTATTCTAATGGACAACGCTGAAGAACATTTCATCATTGATAAAATTTCTGTTCTGGTGTAGACATCAGCATATTCTAAAAATATATACAATCCAACCTCTTTCAGCCATGGTACTGGGGTGGGGAATTGATAAATACATGTTAAAAATGCATCTTTTATTAGTTGTTTTTTTCAACAAAGAAAATTTGGTTTACAGGTGGCATCTAAAGCTGTCAATATCGTCTTACAATGGATGGCAGAGAACAGCATCCTAGATCCCCAGGGATTGAGGGAGATGAACATTAGTGGTCAACACAATTACAGAATTACACAAAGTGTTTTCCCAAGGTCAAGGAGTCTTGTTAGGGTGAGCAGAGTAGTTTATAAAAGATGCTCACATGAGGGTTTGACATTCCAAAGGGTGAGAGGAGAAAAAAACAAGTTCAGGAGAAAAAGCTAGGCTGATAAAACAACATGAGATCAATGAATCAACCACAGGACCATTCAGATGAATTTCACTGAGTGGACACCTTGCTGCCTCTACTAACTTCTGTATATTGATTATAAAAATGTAGAACTGTCTTCCATGCTGCTCTTTTTCAGAAATGAGATAGGCAACTTTAAGTTGTGTGAGTCATAGATGTAAGATTAATATGGTAAGTACAGTGTTGGTCAAATAAATTTGTAAAATATGATTTTTATGTTTGATCGCTTATAGTTTGCATTGGGGGCTGGCAGCACCAGGTATATGTGGTCTGTGAAATTGCAAATTACCTTCCTGCTTGGGAAGGGCCATTGTTTTGCTAATGTTTACTGGAGGAGAGGTATTCACACCAGAAAGTTTAGAAAAGAGAGAGAAGGAGAAGGGAAAAGAATCCCTGTTTGCAGAGTGAAAGTAGAGAGAATGCAGAGTGCTAAAGAAGAAGCCATGCCGGAAGGGAAAGAAAAGGAGTACAAATGTGGAACCAGAGGTGAGGGGCTGTAAATCCAGTAGCTGCGGCTAATATCACAGCCACCTGACCAGTGCAGGTTAGCATTAGATCCAGACAGTCGGTAATGAACCAGGAAGCCCCAAATTGGTGAGCCATCAGCTTTAATCCTAGCTTGCACCCAGCGGGCAAGTAAAAACACACACTGGGCTCCAAAACCCACTCATTTAGTGCTCACAAAGCTATTGACTTATCCGAGTTTCCTAGAATCAAAGGCTTCTGGCTCACCAGCCTTATTCACCTCTGTTCCCCATCTCCTCCTGCACAAACTCTGCACAAACTGGCTTCTTCCTCAGCACTCTGCCATCTTGGCTGCTTCTCCTCTCCTCCTTGTGGCCTTAATCTGCATTCCTCTCTAATGCTAACCTCAGGAACCAGAACTGAGAGAGAGCAAGCTCCCAGCCTGCCCCACTTTATACTGTAGAAATACAAACCTTTATCCAATCTACAAACAAGGAAGTCTCTGATACAAAGTCACTTATCTGAGGCATAATAGGAGGATTCCTCATGAGAGTGCACCACCCCACATCATCCAATCAGTCAAGGGTGTATGGAAAAACTTACTCTTAAAACTTGCATGTGGCAGCACCATCTTTAACAAAGTGAGCATAATATATTTTATCTGCCCAACAGGGGCTTTGTGAGCTCTGCTGAGACTGGTGGTGCCTTTGATTCTAGGAGGAACCAGAGAAGATTCTCTTAGTTGTGGAACTGGAGAATGTGTCAGGGCTTCATGAGCTCTGAATGAAGAGGGAAGTGTTTTCCCTGCCCATTTGCTTGTTGGCCAGTGTGAGACATTAATAAAAGAATGCCCCACTATATTTTGGCTCCACTGTTTCTTTACCATCTGCCTGAATTCAATGAGAACCTGCATTTGAATGGCCGTGATGGCCATGACGACTGGCCATACATGCAGCATGATCATTTAAGGCAGAGGTCCCCAAACTACGACCTGCGGGCCAAATTGCGGCCACCTGAGGCCACTTATCCGGCCCCCACCGCACTTCCGGAAGGGGCACCTCTTTCATTGGTGGTCAGTGTATGGAGTACTGTATGTGGCAGCCCTCCAACGATCTCAGGGACAGTGCACTGGTCCCCTGTGTAAAAAGTTTGGGGACCCCTGATTTAAGGCTTCTATAACACTGTTGTAATCCAATTAATTGTTTAATAAACAGCTATAATTATTTGCTTCCCACAATTTTCTGATTGCACAACTCTGAATTCATTCTTTCAGGATTTCAATGGTAAGTTTTGTTGCTCAGAAAATTATAGAACATTATTAATTTTGGGAGATGTACAAATTTATTAGCATTTATAAGCTATTAACTATAATATGAGATAAAAATGGTTATGGCACTCTAAAAATGTGTTTTTATCATATTTTTTTGTTTGTTTTCTCATCTGTATAAGTACAAAGGCAATTCAGTGGACATTATATATGAATATTTCAGCATTAAACGCTAAAGTAGTATTCTGTCAAGTATCATGTAGTTATCAAATTTGATTTTCAGCCTTGCTCATTTACCTGGTTGTTTCTGTGTAAACCCATGTTTTGGTGGAGATGTGTGCAGAGTACAGGTGCAGGGGAAGAGGTTGTAAATGGAACAGAGTTCAGGTGGGTTTTGTTGTGGGCAATTAGGGCTGTGCTTTCTGTGTGCAAGAATTGTTGTGGGTAAAGAAGAAAAGGAATGTAAAGTTGGTCACAAAAGCAAACAGAGTTTGTGGCAATTACTGCAAGGCAAGATTTCAGATAAATGAAAGAACAAAAGGAAAAAAAATCAACCAAAATGAGAGGTAGAATTAGTACAGAAAGAAGTGAAAAAGGTTGTAAATATTAGTTCTTTTCATGTGTATAGATGTCAGCAGCTGGAATTTTGATATTTTGTAAGCATGTTTTTCTTGAGTGTTTAGTTTCTATAAAACTAGTTCTCTGAGGATAAAAACCAAATTTACCATTGAAATTCTAAACTATATATTAAATATGTAGCTTGGTCTATCTATTATCTATCAATCTGTCTATCTATCTATCTATCATCTATCTATCTAAATATGTGTGTGTGTGTATATATATACCTAAGCTTCCTCTCCAAAAGAGTCTGATACAGAGCCTTGTATCCTGTTTAGGCCTATGAAAGTGTCTGTTTAAAAATATGAGCTTTTTTTACCTATCTCTTGCAAAACTATCAAGGGATTCTATTTTTGTCATAGTGTTTGACCTATTTTTTCCTCTTCAGATCATGTGAATTCACTTTTCTCTTTGTGAATTTTCAGAAAGCAAAAGTAGTATTGCCAGTGACTTTTCAGATTTTAAAAAAAATAGACTATAAACTTAAGTTTAAAAAGCTCTGTCACAGCAAGAATAGCTAGTATCAAACACAGACTGGTGCTTTGCTTATAAGGGTCCAAACGTGACAGTCTTGCTAATGAATGCCCTGTTTTCTGCCATTTCTCCACAGCCATTGAGTGGCTAGTGTCCTGCCTTCCAAATGCATCCTAAAAAGGCTGTTTAGAGGTTGATGCTTTGCTAATGAATATGGTTCTTGATCTTAGGAATTCTTTATTTAAGTTAGCTCAATATTATTTGTGAAACTGGGAGGAACAGGGTTTTTTTGTTTTCTTGTTGTTGTTTTTTTACAGGAACAGAAAGAGAATCAGAGAGAGGGATAGAAAGGAACAGACAGACAGTAACTGAGAGAGGTGAGAAGCATCAATCATTAGTATTTCGTTGTCGTCGCAACACCATAGTTGTTCATTGATTGCTTTCTCACATGTGCCTTGACCGCGGGCCCTCAGCAGACTGAGCAACCCATTGCTGGAGCCAGCAACCTTGGGTCCAAGATGATGAGCTTTGTGCTCAAGCCAGATGGGCCCATGCTTAAGCTGGCGAGCTCGGGGTCTCGAACCTGGGTCTTCCGCATCCCAGTCCGACGCTCTATCCACTGCGTCACCACCTGGTCAGGCGGAACAGTGTTTAATGACATGGTTTTGGTAGGTGGATGTAAAGCCAGTAGTCAAGGCCAGGATCACAGCCACTGGACCAGTGCAGGTTCACATTGGATTTGAACAGTTGGTAATAAAACACAGGAGCCACGAACTGGTCAGCCATCAGCTTTAATTCTAGCTTGCACCCGGCGGGCAAGCAAAAACACACACTGGGCTCCAAAACCCACACATTCAGTGCTCACAAAGCTACTGACTTATCTGAGTTTCCTAGCATCAAAACTTTCTAGCTCACCAGATTTATTCACCTCTGTTTCCCAACTCCTCCTGCACAAACTCTTAATAAACTGGCTTCTCCGTCAGCATTCAGCCATCTTGACTGCCTCCTCTCCTCCACGTGGCCTTACTCTGCTCTCCTCTCTTCTACCCCAGGAGTCAAGCAAGAGAGCAAGCTACTGGTCTCTCCCACTTTATACCATAGAATCAAAACCTTTAATCCAATTATACAAACAAGGAAGTCTCTGTATAATGGGATTCCTCAGGAGAGTGCACCACCCTACATCATCCAATCAGTCAAGGGTGTGGAGAAGAGCTTACTCTTAAACTAAGCCTTAGGCTACAACGACCCTGCCTGCCCACAGCCTGTTCCAGAACACACATTAATATCAATAAACTTCCATGTGCGCAGCGCCATCTTTAACAAAGTGAGCATAATATATTTTATCTGCCCAACAGTGGAGGTGGGCTAAACAGGGGTAGAGTTGGAAAGAGATTTATTTTGAGCAAGGGGCACATGGTGTACTAAGTATGCCACTAAGGTTTTTTTGAGTTGTACACTTGAAACTTATATAGTTTTGTGAACCAATGTCAACCCAATATATTCAATGAATTTTAAAGTAAAAGATAAATTTTTTAAAAGAACAAATGGAAGTATCTATTCTCTGTAGCTTCAATGCAAATGTTGAAAATCTGAGCAACATCATTGTTGGGCAGATAAAATATATTATGCTCACTTTGTTAAAGATGGTGCTGCCCATGTGGAAGCCCATCGCCCAGGTGATATTAGTTGCCCTTATGCTTGGGATGGGCATGATTATATTATTGTGTGGGGGGAAAGGCTCTAAGCAGATAGGGTCATTATAGCCTTAGGCTTAGTTTTAAGACTAAGCTTTTCTCCACACCCTTGACTGATTGGATGGTGTAGGGTGGTACTCTCTCATGAGGAATCCTCCCAATTATGTCTCAGATAAGTGACTTTGTATCAGAGACTTGCTTGTTTGTAGATTGGATTAAGGGTTTGGATTTTTACACTATAAAGTGGGACAGACCTGGAACTTGCTCTCTCTCAGTTCCTGAGGTTAGCATTAGAGAGGAGAGCAGATTAAGGCCACATGGAGGAGAGGAGAAGCAGCCAAGATGGTGGAGTGCTCAGTGAGAAGCCAGTTTGTGCGAAGTTTGTGCAGGAGGAGATGGGGAACAGAGAGGAATAAGTCTGGTGAGCTAGAAATCTTTGATTCTAGGAAACTTGGATAAGTCAGAAGCTTTGTGAGCACTAAATGAGTGGGTTTTGGAGCCCAGTGTGTGTTTTTGCTCGACCACTGGGTGCAAGATAGAATTAAAGCTGATGGCTCACCGGTTCTTGGCTCCGTTGTTTCATTACCAACTGTATGAATCAAATGCGAACCTGCATTGGCCAGGCGGCTGTGATGGTGGCCCTGACCACTGACTTTACAATCATCGTCCTCTTCAGAAGTCTTTTAAAAAAGACTTGTTTAGGTAAAATGTAGGCTAAAAGAAAAAATGTTTATGATAGAACCACTCCTAAGGAACTTTCGGGCAGATAAAATATATTATGCTCACTTTGTTAAAGATGGCGCTGCCCACATGGAAGTCTGTTGATATTAATGTGTGTTGGGTGACAGGCTGTGGGCAGGCCGGGTCATTATCACCTAAGGCTTAGTTTTACGAGTAAGATTTTCCCCACACTCTTGACTGATTGGATGATGTGGGGTGGTGCACTCTCATGAGGAATCCCATTATGCCTCAAATAAGTGACTTTGTATTAGAGACTTCCTTGTTTGTAGATTGGATTAAAGGTTTGGATTTCTACACTATAAAGTGGGGCAGACCAGGAGCTTGCTCTCTCTAGGTTCCTGAGGTTAGGATTAGAAAGGAGAGCAGATTAAGGCCACGTGGAGGAGAGGAGAAGCAGCCAAGATGGTGGAGTGCTGAGGAAGAAGCCAGTTTGTGCGAAGTTTGTGCAGGAGGAGATGGGGAACAGAGGTGAATAAGTCTGGTGAGCTAGAAACCTTTGATTCTAGGAAACTTGGATAAGTCAGTAGCTTTGTGAGCACTGAATGTGTGGGTTTTGGAGCCCAGTGTGTGTTTTTGCTTGCTCACCGGGTGCAAGCTATAATTAAAGATGATGGCTCACCAGTTCTTGGCTCCATTGTTTCATTACGAACTGTCCGAATCTAATGCGAACCTACACTGGCCAGGTGGCTGTGATGGTGGAACTGGCCACTGGCTTTACAGGACCCCTGACCATTTACTCTTTGGCTAAGTTTAGTGTGGGACACATTTGCTTTTTTTGATGATTAGGAAACTCAGTCTTAGAGCAGAATGGAAGTCTGGTATTTTTGTAGCTGTTTGTAACATTGGTTGTTGTCACTAACACGCATACGAATGGAAAGTATAGAAAGTAAGCACCAGCTAACAAAGCTCTTCAGGGCAACAGGATATATCTATAGTTTATCTTTTGTTCAGATGTTTATTCACATTTCTTCAGGCTGAGAAACAAGGCTGTTTCCTTGGTTACATAGTTAAGGAGGAGGTGCTGCCTTAGGAGTGCAGAAGAGCTAACGTCAAGCTTTTGTGTAAATGTATGAAGATATATGAGATAAGTGTTTGTGATAAGCTATGCAGAGTATTGCATGGAGCCAGGATAATTCAATTATGCCCTATGTTGAGAACTTTTCATTTAAAGATCTGGGACTGAGTGATCATATCCCCTTTCTGAGATTGTAGCCATGAACCTGAAATTCTCAAATAATAATGGAAAAATATTTTTGAATAGTATCTTTGTTTAGTTTTGTTTTTGCCAATAATTGTTTTGAAGAGCAGTTAGGAAAAAGAAAAAGACCTTGAGTATTATCTTTATTTTTGGAATGCACAAAGCCTGAACATTGGGTGGCTTTAAGTTATAATCACTTTATTTATTTCTTCCTGTGTACCGTGAGATTCTATTCAGTTTTGATATTTTCCAATACCCTGACAATTGGACTCACTATTTTCTTGACTGGCTGTTGGTCAAATAACTTTGTAAATATGATATATATGTTTGCTCGCTTATAGTTTGTATTGGGTGTGTAGGACAGGTTGTAAACCAGCAAACTAATTATAGCCTAAGGCTTAGTTTTTTTGTTTGTTTGTTTGTTTTTTAAATTTTATTATTATTAATTCTAATGGGGTGACACCAATAAATCAGGGTACATATGTACAATGAAAACATCTCCAGGTTATCTTATCATGCAATTGTGTTGCATACCCATCACCAAAAGTAAAATTGTCCTCTGTCACCTTCAATCTGATTTTCCCTGTGTCCCTCCCCTCCTCCCTATCCCACTGTTCCCTCCCTCCCACCATCCCATAACCACCACTCTCTTGTCCATGTCTCATATTCTCACTTTTATGTCCCACCTATGTATGTAATCATGCTGTTCTCAGTTTTTCTTTTTTTCTGATTTAGTTATTTCACTCCGTATACTGTTATCAAGGTACATCCATTTTGGTATAAATGATCCGATGTCATCGTTTCTTATGGCTGAGTAGTATTCCATAGTATATATGTACCATAACTTTTTAATCCACTCGTCTTCTGACGGACACTTGGGCTGGTTCCAGATCTTCGCTATTGTGAACAATGCTGCCACGAACATGGGGGCGCATTTCTTCTTTTCGAACAGTGTTATGGTGTTCTTAGGGTATATTCCTAAAAGTGGGATAGCTGGCTCAAAAGGCAGTTCGATTTTTAATTTTCTGAGGAATCTCCAAACTGTTTTCCACAGTGGCTGCACCAGTCTGCATTCCCACCAGCAGTGCAGAAGGGTTCCCTTTTCTCCACATCCTTGCCGGCACTTATTCTGTGTTGTTTTGCTGATGAGCGCCATTATGACTGGTGTGAGGTGATATCTCATTGTGGTTTTAATTTGCATTTCTCTAATGATTAGTGATGTTGAGCATTTTTTCATATGCCTATTGGCCATCTGTATGTCTTCTTTGGAGAAATTTCTATTCATTTCTTTTGCCCATTTTTTGATTGGGTTGTTTGTCTTCCTGGTGTTGAGTTTTATAAGTTCTTTATAAATTTTAGTTATTAACCCCTTATCAGATGTGCTGTCGAATATGTTTTCCCATTGTGTGGTTTGTCTTTTTATTCTGTTCTTATTGTCTTTAGCTGTGCAAAAACTTTTTACTTTGATATAGTCCCATTTGTTTATCTTGCCTTTTATTTCAGTTGCCCGTGGAGATAAATCGGCAAATATATTGCTGCTACAGATGTCGGAGAGCTTGCTGCCTATGTTTTCTTCTAAGATGCTTATGGTTTCACGGCTTACATTTAAGTCTTTTATCCATTTTGAGTTTGTTTTTGTGAATGGTGTAAGTTGATGGTCTAGTTTCATTTTTTTGCAGATAGATGTCCAATTTTCCCAATACCATTTGTTAAAGAGGCTGTCTTTACTCCATTGTATGTTCTTTCCTCGTTTGTCAAATATCAGTTGTCCATAAAGCTGTGGGTTTATTTCTGGGTCCTCTGTTTTGTTCCATTGATCTATGTGCCTGTTCTTATGTTGTACCAGTCTGTATTGAGTATAATGGCCTTGTAGTAAACCTTGATATCTGGAAGAGTGATAACTCCTGCTTTATTTTTTCTTTTTAAGATTGCTGAGGCTATTCGTGTTCTTTTCTGGTTCCATATAAATTTTTGGAATATGTGTTCTATATCTTTGAAGTATGTCATTGGTATTTTAATTGGTATTGCATTAAATTTATAAATTGCTTTTGGGTAATATAGACATTTTAATGATGTTTATTCTTCCTATCCATGAGCACGGTATATGCTTTCACTTGTTTGTATCTTCCTTGATTTCTTTTATCAATGTTCTATAATTTTCCGAGTACAAGTAATTAACCTCCTTGGTTAAATTTACTCCTAGGTACTTTATTTTTTTGGCTGCAATAGTGAAGGGGATTGTTTCCTTAATTTCTTTTGCTGATATTTCATTGTAGGTGTATAGAAATGCCTCTAATTTCTGAGTATTAATTTTATATCCTGCCACCTTGCTGAATTCATTTATAAGGTCCAGTAGTTTTTTGACTGAGACTTTAGGGTTTTCAATATACAATATCATATCATCTGCAAATAGTGACAGTTTTACTTCTTCTTTTCCAATATGGATGCCTTTTATTTCTTCTTCTTGTCTGATTGCTGTAGCTAGGACTTCCAGAACTATGTTGAATAAGAGTGGTGAAAGGGGGCAACCCTGCCTGGTTCCTGATCTTAAGTGGATTGCTTTTAATTTTTATCCATTTAGTATGATGTTTGCTGTCGGTTTATCGTAGATGGCCTTTATCATGTTAAGGAATGATCCCTGTATTCCCACTTTACTGAGAGTTTTGAGCATGAATGGGTGCTGGATTTTATCAAATGCCTTTTCTGCATCTATTGAAATTAACATGTGATTTTTGTCCTTCCTTTTGTTTATGTGATGAATCACATTGATTGATTTGCGAATATTGAACCAGCCTTGCCTCTCCAGAATAAATCCCACTTGATCATGGTGTATGATTTTTTTCATATATTGCTGGATCCGGTTGGGAATATTTTGTTGAGAATTTTAGCGTCTAAATTCATCAGGGATATAGGCCTATAATTTTCTTTCTTTGTGTTGTCTTTGCCGGGTTTTGGGATCAGAATTATGCTCGCCTCATAAAAGGAGTTTGGAAGTCTTCCTTCCTCTTGAATTTTTTGAAATAGCTTGAGAAGGATAGGAGTTAGTTCTTCTTTGAATTTTTGATAGAATTCACTTGTGAAGCCATCAGGCCCAGGACTTTTTTTGGGGGGGAGTTTTTTGATAATTGTTTTGATCTTATTTGTTGTAATTGGTCTGTTTAGGTGTTCTGATTCTTCCAGATTGATTTTTGGAAGGTTATATGATTCAAGAAATTTGTCCATTTCACCAAGACTGTCTAATTTTTTGGCATATAGTTCTTCATAGTATTTTCTTACAATGCTTTGTATTTCTGTTGTGTCAGTTGTTATTTCTCCACTGTCCTTTCTAATTTTATTTATTTGAGTCCTCTCTCTTTTTTTCTTGGTGAGTCTAGTTAAAGGGTCATCAATCTTGTTTACCTTTTCAAAGAACCAGCTTCTGGTTTCATTGATCCTCTGTATTGTTTCCTTCACCTCTATGTCATTTATTTCTGCTCTGATCTTTATTATTTCCTTCCTTCTACTTGTCTTGGGTTTTATTTGTTGTTGTTTTTCTAGTTCTTTTAGATGCAGGGTCAGGTTGCTTATTTGAGCTTTTTCTAGCTTCTTATGATATGTCTGTAGTGCAATAAACTTCCCTCTCAGAACTGCTTTTGCTGTGTCCCATAAATTTTGAGTTGAAGTATGCTCATTATCATTTGTTTCTAGAAACTTTTTAATTTCTTCTTTGATCTCATTGTTAATCCATTCATTATTTAATAACATGCTATTTAGTTTCCAAGTGTTTGAGTATTTTTCAGTTTTTCTTTTGTGGTTAATTTCTAGTTTCATGGCATTGTGATCAGAGAAAATGCTTGATATGATTTCAATCTTCTTAAATTTATTGAGACCATTTTTGTGTCCTAACATGTGGTCTATCCTAGAAAACGTACCATGAGCGCTTGAGAAGAATGTATATTCTACTACTTTAGGGTGAAAAGTTCTGATGATATCTATTAAATCAAGTTGATCTAGTGTCTCCTTTAAGTCTGTTGTTTCTTTATTAATTTTCTTTCTTGAGGATCTATCCAGTGTTGTTAGAGGGGTATTGAAATCCCCTACTATGAGAGTATTGCTGTTAATCTCGCCCTTGATAGCCATCAAAGTCTGCTTTATGTATGTCGGGGCTCCTATATTTGGTGCATAGATATTTATAATAGTTATATCTTCCTGTTGAATTGTTCCCTTTATCATTATGTAGTGTCCTTCTTTATCTCTTACTACAGCCTTTGTTTAAAGTCCATTTTGTCAGATATAAGTATTGCTACCCTTGCTTTTTTTTCATTTCCATTTGCATGAAATATTTTTTTCCATCCTTTTACTTTCAGTCTATGAGCATCTTTTGTTTTAAGGTGTGTCTCTTGTAGACAGCATATGTATGTGTCCTGTTTCTTTATCCATGCAGCTACCCTATGTCTTTTGATTGGATCATTTAATCCATTTACATTTAAGGTTATTATTGATATGTAGTTGTTTATTGCCATTTTATTCTTTAAAGCTGTGTTCTTCTTTTGCTCTATTCATTCCTCCCTTTAAACTGTTCACAAGAGGCCCCTTAGTATCTCTTGCAGAATTGGTTTGGTTTTTATGAATTCCTTCAGGCTTTCTTTTTCTGGGAAGCTCTTTATTTCTCCTTCAATTTTAAACGTTAGCCTTGCTGGATAAAGTAGTCTTGGTTGTAGGTTCTTGTTCTGCATTACTTTGATTATATCTTGCCATTCCCTTCTGGCCTCAAGTGTTTCTGTTGAGAAGTCCGATGTCATCCTTATGGGGGCTCCTTTGTAGGTGATAGCCTTTTTTTCCCTAGCAGCTTTTAAAATTTTTTCTTTATCCATTAGCTTTGGTATTTTAACTATGATGTGTCTTGGTGTAGATCTTTTTGGGTTTCTCTTTAATGGAGTTCTATGTGCTTCTTGAACATGTGGAGTGTTTCCCAGCTTTAATTTAGGAAAGTTTTCTGCTATGATTTGATTGAACAAAGTTTCCATTTCTTGTCCTCTCTCCTCTTCTTCAGGCAGCCCTATGATGCAAATGTTGTTTCTCTTCATGTTGTCACAAAGCTCCCTTAGAGTTTCTTCACATTTTTTAAGTCTCTTTTCCTTTTTCTTCTCTGCTTCTGTGCCTTTGTTTATTGTGTCCTCTAACTCGATTATTCGATCTTCAGCGTGATTCATCCTGTTTTAATTCCTTCCATTGTGGTCTTCAGTTCTGATACTTTATTTGTCATTTCTGTCTGATTCTTTTTTATTATTTCAATTTCGTTTTTTATACTTGTTATCTCTTTATTTAGGTGCTCATAATGACTATCCATTGTTGCTCTAATTTCTTTGAACATCCTAACTATCATTATTCTAAATTCTGCTTCTGGTAATTTGGTTATATCTGGTTCATTCAGGTCCTTCTCTGGGGATTTCTCTTGATTCATTTGGTTTGCATTCCTCTGCCTGCCCTTTTTTTCTGTGTATAAGCAAGTTGTGGCCACTGGAGTCCAGTAGGTGTTGCCTTTGTGTTCTCTAGGTGTGGTGTGTCTGCAGACCCCCCACCCCCTCTGCCGGTGCCTAGGGTGGTTGGGTATGAGCGTTGCCAGCACCAGCCCACTGTGGCTTTTGCTGTGATTTCTGCCTCTCCTCCGTGGGAGGGGTTGTCACTGAAGCCACAAGTCTTAGCACCAAGGGTAGAGGTGAGCACCTTTGCTCAGCTGCGGACCCAGCCTATTTCCGGACTTCCACCCAGAAACCTCAGTCAGAGCCTGCTCGCCACAGTTTCGCGTTTTGGGCGGGGCTTTTGACGTGCTCTCAGCTGTGAGCGTTTGCCCGTCTGGAGATTTAGCCCCGCCCTCGAGGCCAGGGCCCTTCTGCACAGGGTCACAAACCCGGGTTTATTGGGCCGGGCGTGTTTGCTGGCTTCCGCTCAGCTGCGTACTTCCGCTCGTCCTGGACTCTACCCCGCTCCCGCGTTCGGAGCCCGCTCGTGCACGTATGAATGCAATCCGCGGTTTCTCCGGTCGGGCGGGGATAGTAGCGTGAGCTCAGCTGCGAGCTTCCACTTGTCTCGGGGTCTAGCCGTTCCCGCGCTCGGAGCCCGCTCGCGCACGTATACTGGCCAACCGTGGTTTCTCTGGCCCGGGGTGGGGGGGCTGGTAGCGTGAGCTCAGCTGAAAGCCCCTGCCTGTCCCTGGTCCTAGCCCAGTCCCCGCGGTCAGGGCCGGCTTGCGCAGGGTCGCAGAGCAGATTTCTGCCCGTTCCTGGCCTCCCGCTTTGTCCCCGTAAGTGGGATTAAAGGCGGGCCTGCAGCTTCCGGACCGCTTTCGCGCGTCCCCTCCGACCCTCTGGACTAGACCGAGCTCCCACCGGCTTGCCTTCTGCCCACGCCGACAGAACCGCGTTTCAGCGTCCTGTCGCCCCAAACCCTTAAGCAGCCCTCAGCAGAGTAGGAAGGGACCTAATACTCCACACTGTAGTCCTTGGAGCTCCCTCACTTGTTTCACAGCTCAAAACTCTCCAAACGCCTCTTCTAGGCTCTGGGACTGCAGGCTGGGGCTTGGTTCCTGGGACCCAGGTCCCTCCCTCTCCGCCAAACTTTCCTCCCGCCCCGCGGGTCTCTCCGGGCTGCCGTTTGCTCCGGGGAGCTGGGCAGCCCTCTTCGTGTTTTTGCTATTCCTACCAGTCTCAATGTAGCTTCTTCTGTGTTCCTTGGTTGAAGAGTCCACTTAGTTTAGTTCATAGTTGGTTTTCCAGATGATGGTTCTTTAAATTGAGTTATAATCCAGTTTGCTTCTGGGAGTTGGAAGTTGGTACGTCCGCCTACTCCGTCACCATCTTGCTTCGCCTAAGGCTTAGTTTTAAGACTAATCTTTTCCCCACACTTTTGACTGTTGCAAGATAGGGAGTGGTGCACTCTTATGAGGAATCCCATTTATTCCTCAGATAAGTAACTTTGTATCAGAGACTTCCTTATTTGTATATTGGATTAAAGGTTTTGATTTCTACACTATAAAATGCTGACAGACCTGGGGATCACTCAGTTCCTGAGATTAGCATTAGATAAGAGAGCAGAGAAAGGCCACATGAAGGAGCGGAGAAGCAGCCAAGATGGCGGAGTGCTGAAGAAGAAGCCACTTTGTGCAGAGTTTCTGCAGGAGAAAGAGATGGGGAACAGAGGTGCATAAGGCTGTTGAGGTAGATACCTTTGATTCTAGGAAACTCGGATAATTCAGTGGCTTTGGGAACTCTAAATGGAAAGGGAAATGTTTTCCCACTGTGTGCATTTCTTTTCCGCCAGGTGCAAGCTATGATTAAAGCTAATGCCCCACCAGTTCTTGGCTCCATTGTTTCATTACCGTCTGTCTGAATCAAATGCGAATCTGCATGGGCCAGGTGACTGTGATGGTGGCCGTAGCTACTGGCCATACACTGGCACTCTTTCTCAAACCTGGCCATCTGCTTGCTATTATCACTTCTGTTGACTCTAAGTTGTTTTAAGTGATTTTTTATCATCTCTTTAAGTTTATCATGCAAATAGTTGTCTTTCTCATTCTTATTTAGAGATAATACAAATATTTAGCTAATTCTTATATGCATATGTCTGCAACTATTTCTCTTTCTCAATGCTATTTAAGACTAATTCTTTTTGAGCACAATGCAATACTCTTGATTTCTATTTATGTTAACATTATTTTTCGTTACACTATATATGAAACAATCTTATGTTCTTTATCTATTTTTCTTCTGAAGTTTTCGCTCTCAATCCATAATTTTAATAAGACTTATTATGGCTGATATCTGCTGAAACAGTTTTTCAGAAGTGGGCAAATGGACTATTGAGGCTTCTATGGTAAAAAAAATGATGAGTGTAGGGCCGGTGCCATGGCCCGGTGAAGGAACTGTGGAGCCAAAGGATCGCAGGCCACTCTGTTGATTAGTCTCACAATGGTGACGAGCAAGCAGGCAGGGCAAACAGCCTCCCGCTCTCTCTCAGCACTCACAAGCAAAACAGGCCAGGAGTAAAAGAGTAAAACCCCTTCTTGGGCAAGCAATGGCCACTCCCAAAGGCAGCAGGCAATTCGCAATCTACATTCTGCAGCCCTGAGGGCAAACACCTGCCACCTCACGTAGTCTACACACGCGTGCTGCTGCCCGGCGCTCATGCACCAGTTAGGAAAAGTACAGGCGAGCAAGCACAATGCACTTGTAACACACTTATTTGCCCAACAATGAGGCTTAACTATGACTTATATAAATAATTATTTTTAATAATTTTATAATCAGTCATCTCAAAATAGTTCTTAATGTGTAACAGGGCTAAAAAAGAAAAGCACAAAGGAACATTTTCTTTTTTATTATTGTCAAGCTATATTGTATTCTGGTGTATTTCTGATAATGTCACATAAAAATTTTGCAAAATTAAAATAAAAATTGTTGACACATACCTTTGCTTCATATAAACACCTTTAATTACTAACTTGCTATTTGTGTTATTGCTTTTAAATTTAAATTTGAAGATCTCATCAATGCTATTATTTCATTAACCCTTTGAGTAGTGAGTTTTTTGTTATCCCTTTGAAGACATACATGAACGTTCGTACTACTCAAAGAGTTAACAAAAAATAATTATCATTTATTTAGAAATTAGACAGACGAGGACAGAATAATTGAATTCATGAACTCCATGCTTCCTCCTGACTTGTCAATCAGTTAGACCACATGTGCTGCATTGAAATGGGCCCATAAAGCAGATACAAGGAAATAGTGCCCTTAATATTTCTGATATTTTTTTACTTTTATGAACTATTATTAATTGTAGCCAACCAAACATACATATTTACACACAAATATACATAGAAACACATTAGTTAATAAGATATGAGACAAATCTGATACATATAAGGTGCTGAATAACATTATTCAGTAATGTAATGATATTTATTAAGTTAATAAATAGATACATTACACTGGGGAACAAAATTTTTGTTACATCCACAAAAACACTTGTCCTTATCTTATTCGAGTGTGCTAATCTCAAATCTGACATGAGTGTTTCTCAGTAAGCTACAGTTTTTTGCAATTCAAGATTTTATATTTTCATCTTATTGTAAAATAACCAACATTTAGTTTAACATAATGAAGTAGAATGTCCTCTTGGGCATCATCTTTGTGAAAATATAGTAATTTATATAATGCAGTAAATACATTAATACACTAAAAGATATGATTGCATCAGAATTTGTCTACAACTTCAAAATAGAACATATTAAAACACTTATTTTAATCATAAAATTTGTGCAAAACTTATTTAAATTCTATTCAGGCAAAAATTTGCGTTTGTAGCTCTTGCATTTGTATATTGTTGAGGAAAATCTCATTTGATGCTCCAGCAGTAGTCTGCTTATCACTAACAGCTCCAAGATTTTCGGGAAATTTATCAAAGTGACTCTTCAGGAAGTGAATCTTAATGCTCATGTTACATCCAATGTTGCAGAAAGCAAACAGCATTCTTTGAACCAGAAGTTCATAGTTTTCTGTCTTTTTTATTGCCAAATAAGTTCTTTGTAACTGCCACAGAAGACTGCCATGCTGCTTTCTCCTCATTATTCATCTTCCTTGCAAATTCTTCATCATGTATGAGGGTTCGAATTTGAGGTCCATCCAATACACCTGCTTTTATCTTCTCAAAAAACAAGGCAGAAAAAGCAGAAATAATATGTTGAAAGCATTCACTTTCTCTATTCAAAGCCTGAACATACTGCTTCATTAATCCAAGTTTGATGTGAAGTGGGCGAAAATGATCCTGTCTCGATTAACTACAGGTTCATTCATAATATTTTCCATCCCTACTTCCAGAGCTTCACCTTTTAGCAACTCCTTCTGTGTGCAGTGTTTCTCCGGAGCTCGGTTGTCCCACAAACACTGAAAACAAGGATACTTCCTGAAACCTCTCTGTTGTCTTAGCAGGAAATTTACCATTTAAAGATCCACACAAATTATCTAGTTATGCTCCTCATACGTCAGTAAGTCAAGGACAATTTTTATCTGATTATAATCTCCTCACAGATGAGTTGAATAACCAATTGCAACCGCTGCATACACATTACTGTTGTGTAGGGGAACACATTTCAAACTCCATTTTGATCTGTTAAGAAATAGCCCCCATTCTGTTGGACTGTAAGTGGTAACACCTAGCTGCCTAAAAAGACTACTGATTTCATGACAGTAAACAGAGTGTTTGTCTTCAAAATAAATTCCACAAAAATTTGTTCACGCTTCCTGAAATGGAATACTTTGACCAGTGAAGTACATTCCTTTCTTTTTTCTTTCTTTCTTTTTTTTTTTTTTACAGGGACAGAGAGAGATTCAGAGAGAGAGATGGATAGGGATAGACAGAGAGGAACGGAGAGAGGTGAGAAGCACCAATCATTAGTTTTTCGTTGCCATCGCAACACCTTAGTTGTTCATTGATTGCTTTCTCACATGTGCCTTGACCGCGGACCTTCAGCAGACTGAGCAACCCGTTGCTGGAGCCAGCGCCCTTGGGTCCAAGCTGACGAACTTTTGCTCAAGTCAGATGGCCCCGCGCTCAAGCTGGCAAACTCAGGGTCTCAAACCTGGGTCTTCCACATCCCATTCTATGCTCTATCCACTGTGCCACTGCCTAGTCAGGCCCGTTTTATCTTGCCCATGCCCTTCTTATGGATCAGACCGAAATAACAGTCACTGCTATGGTCCATAGGTTCATGCCAAACTATGGGAATACCAAAAGACATTCCTTTGTATTTTCCTTTTGTCCAGTCATGAAGCATTTCCTCACAATTATGACACACAAAATGAGGAGCCCAATTCTTGTCTTGATCACCAAGGGGAACTTGAAAATAGTCAATATATGCATGTGTCACAAATGATGAAATATTATGCCTTTGACGTTGAAGTGTGTAACAGCCACATATATAATAGAAGGTGTCAGGACTGTTCTTACATTTACACCTACTTGAAGAAGCCATGATTCAATCTTAAAACAAAATAAGAGGATGCTTTTATCAGATAAAAATATTTTACATTTAGAAACGACTACAATTATGTAAAAGTGATGTTTGTAAAACATTAATTCCTTTGTGGTTATGTTCAATCCAAGAGTCATTGCCATTTAACTCCAATTTAGAAACTAATGCATGTCATTAACTTTAACAAAAAGAAATTAAAAATGCATGAAAACTAGAGCATGCACCAAAAAACTAATTTCAGATTTGGAATCAGCAATTCAGATATTTATAGAAAAAGTTCTAAAACTTCATTCAACAGAAAATGAAAAATATATTGTTCCCCAGTGTTATAGGTGTGTCTAAAAATATATAAATAATTAAACTTGTATAAACAGTGATGATGAAATTAAATGGTTGGCAAGTCAGATAAAATTCAATCAACTAAATTTTTATTAATCAAAATAGAAGATGGAATCTGTTACAAAATAGGAGATGGAGTCAATTACTATATTACTTTAAAAGGAAAACTACTGTATTAGCTTTAAAATTCTAGAAGTGAAAAATATTAAAATGCAATATTTGGTTATTGTCAATAAGACTATCTACAGCATACTTACAACTTTTCTATTATCTTTTGTCTGTACTTTACTTTTGACCATTATATCAAATGTTTCCCCCTAAAATCTCAAGAATTTGGAGATATACATCTATGCATCTTTGCTTTAGTCTCTTAATTACTTACTAATATTGGAAGTTATAGTACTCTTTATATATTTATTTACTCCCTCACTATAATATAAGCTCTTTGCGGGCTCTGGCTTTGGTTGTTTTAACTATGGCTGTCACATAGTAAATTCTCAGAAACATTTTTGCATGCTCCCAGTGAAATGACAATTATGGACATTAACAACTACAAGTTTAGCATACATAACTGGAAAAAAAATTAACTCAACACCCTGGGCTGACTTATTAGGACTCAGCTGAGGTCACATACTGCATCTTAAATAATCTTTGGAACAGGGCGATGGCATTCTCTGAAATGACATTACCTAAGGCAATATGCTCTATGCTGTAACTACAAGATGGTCAACCCACTCAAATCACAGAAACGAGGCAATTTCAAATAAAGTGGTGAAATGGTGCTTGTCACATAGGAATAAAAAATGTAATGACAGCAGCATCCAGCAAATATTTTTCTTATGTCTCATCTCACTTCTAATGTTAAGTCTTCTTCATACACAGACTGCAACCTCTGCTTTTATTATTTAAAATACACTTAACTTTCTCCAGGAAAAGAGTAGTAGTACAAGTTATTTTGATCTTAATTATGAAAATAATTTTTAGTGAGCTTGAGTTAAGTGGTGTTTTCTATCATTTTCATTATTTCTGAACAACCTTTTTAAAAAATTTTTCTGTACAGTGGTACCTTGAGATATGAATTTAATTTGTTCTGTAACTGAGCTCATAAGTCAGTCACCTCATATATAAAACTGAGATACCGGACCCGTGCACCAACACGCCAACTACCGGCGGCTTTCCGAATCACGACTCGAATCTCGGAATTCCGCTTGGATATTGAACAAAAATACGGACCAAATCTCAGCTGGTATCTTAAAAAAAATTGTATTTTGGTCTGTTTGTATCTCAAGGAACCACTGTATATCCCTTAAAACTACCCAACTATATGTAAAGTAAGGTTAAAAGAAATGGACATTTATAAAAGTTTGCCCGAAAGACAAACAATCCACCACCTTTAAATGAGATATACCTAACCTAAGTAGTATAGCAGAGGGTCCATGAGCCCCAAAAATTACATTTGTATTTTTGTCTTATGTACATATGTTTTTGTTTGTTTATTTGTTTTGCTTTGTTTATTTTTCTGGTTAAAGATTTCATAGCTTTGGCCTGACCAAGTGGTGGCACAGTGGATAGAGCATCGGACTGGGATGCGGAAGACCCAGGTTCGAGACCCCGAGGTCGCCAGCTTGAGCGCAGGCCCATCTGGCTTGAACAAAAGCTCATCAGCTTGGACCCAAGGCCGCTGGCTCCAGCAAGGGGTTGCTCGGTCTGCTGAAGGCCCGCGTTCAAGGCACATGTGAGAAAGCAATCAATGAACAATTATGATGTTGCAAAGACAACAAAAAACTGATGATTGATGCTTCTCATCTCTCTTCGTTCCTGTCTGTCTGTCCCTATCTATCCCTCTCTCTGTCTCTCTCACTGTTCCTGTAAAAAATAAAAATAAAAATATAAAAATAAAAAAGAGATGATTTCATAGCTTTGAACAGATTTTTAAAGGAGTCTTTGATTCCACCACAAAGAGAGAATCAGTGCTCTAGAATAACGGTTCTCAGAAGAGGCTAATATTACCCTCCCATAAACATTTGGCATTTTTTGTCACAACTGTGCAGGGGGGACTGTTACAGACATTAATAAATAGAGGCTAGGGAAGCAGCCACACGTTCTACAATATGTAAGACAGCCTTCCTCTTCTAACAAAAAAGCTATCCTATCTAAAATGTCATTAGTACCACTGTTGAGAAGACTTGCTCAAGATACTGAAATATTCAGCACCTCTGCACTCAAGACAATACAAAAATAAATAAATAAATAAAAGGAGAGAGTGCACACAAAATGCTCAAAGTAAATCTTTTTAGATTTTCTCTGATTTGCTAAAATTTCTGTTCCTTGGCATGATGCTGAGCCCCAATCACGGCATGTTATTCAGCCCTATTCCCTGAATGACTTTGTGTGCTGTTCTGCTGTGACACTTCTGTCCCACAAAGACTTTGCTCTGCCTAGTTACATTCATATTTCCCTTGAGGCCTCAGTTCTAGGGAGATCAACGATAGTCTATCTACAATAGGTAATTTGAAGTGAAATTGATCTTCTTTTTGGTTTGGTCATTAGAAAGATATAAAATTAAAAACTATCTCCTAGTGTATACTTTGGATAATAATCTGATTCTGACTTCACTTCAATAATCTAATATCTGTTTTCCTGGGCCTTTATTTACTAACTTGTAATTTTTTGTTTGTTTATCACAGGCATTTTCTTATACAATCTACATTTTTTCCCTTTGGGATGACTTAAGAAATAAATAAAATCTCATGAACCATAGGAATTAACACAAAAATTAACAAATATTACATAATTTATCTTATATATTACTTATACCACTTTGTTCATTAACATCAATGCCACTTCATATTGCTCTCTATATTTAGATTATGGCTATATACCTTCCTGTATCATTTCTGTTTCTTCTGCAGTTATACTTGTTTGTTTATTTCCTTAACCTAATCAAAAATTAGCATCTATTTGCTAAAAGGCATTACAGATATTGATATGAATAAAATAAAGTATTTTTTCTCACAGAGTTTGAGATGTTAACACAGGAAATAGCTATATAAATCAGTAACAACAGACAGAGAAATATGCAAAACTTTAGGTGTTAGAAATAAGAGAAATGTGCTCTAAGTATATGGTGGTGTGGGGATTTAGAGCTAGTCACTCAAGACGTGCTTCTGCAGTAGATAGATTATTTTGAGCTAAACGCAATTTTAGCTTCAGGCTCAAAAGAAACTCTGTCCCTCCATTTAACTACCTAAAAGAACTTGTATTAAGAGTCTTGCCCATAAGAGATGATTAGCAATAATCTCTTTTTGACCCACCTATATGGCAGGACAAACTTTTATTTATTTATTTATTTACAAGGACAGAGAGAAGGATAGACAGGGACAGACAGACAGGAACGGAGAGAGGTGAGAAGCATCAATCATTAGTTTTTCGTTGCCGTTGCAACACCATAGTTGTTCATTGATTGCTCTCTCACATGTGCCTTGACCACGGGCCTTCAGCAGACCGAGCCACCCCTTGCTGGAGCCAGCGACCTTGGGTCCAAGATGATGAGCTTTGTGCTCAAGCCAGATGGCCCCGCGCTCAAGCTGGTGAGCTCGAGGTCTCGAAACTGGGTCTTCTGCATCCCAGTCTAACGCTCTATCCACAGTGCCACCACCTGGTCAGGTGTCAAACTTTTATTTTTTAAACATCTTAATTGTATATCATCCTACAGTGACCTTTTCAAGCTGCCAAGGTTCAATGCCTCATCTATCAGAATGTGCTACAAACCTCACTCCCCTCTCTATCTCTGAACCTTTCCTGCATGTAAATTCTCTGATTCACTCATAGATGTGGGGTTCCCATGCATATGTATATATTTACTTGATTTTTTTAATACTAATTTGTCTGATGTCTATGAGAATATTAGGCCAGCCCAAAGGACCTTGAGGGTAGAGGAAAGTTTATCCCTTCTTCTCAGGGGCAAACAGTGGTATACTTAAAGGCTAACTGACAGGGAAGGCAACATGTAGCTGAGCATTTTCTATTTTTATTTTATTTAAAATAATATTTAAGGTAGAGAATGACAGGTATATAGATAGATTCAGGGGTCCCCAAACTTTTTACACAGGGGGCCAGTTCACTGTCCCTCAGACCGTTGGAGGGCCGCCACATACAGTACTCCATACACTGACCACCAATGAAAGAGGCGCCCCTTCCGGAAATGTGGCGGGGGCGGATAAATGGCCTCAGGTGGCCGCAATTTGACCAGCTGGCCTAGTTTGGGGACCTCTGAATGGCTAGCTAGCTAGAATAGATATATAGATTCACTGAACTTGCAATTGCTTTTGAAATTATTTTTGGTTGTTTTTTTTATAAATTATCCAATTTGTCATTTCTTTTTAGCATTCCTTTTAACCACCTTTGTTTTAGCAATATGTAATCTATCCACTTAATAAAGATACTCGTTCAGGTCATTTTGATAAAAATAAGCTGGACAAAGCTCAGAATTAACGTGGGTAGATTCCAAGAATTTTATTATTCTCTTCCTCCCTTCCTTATATAACATCTATTTCTTCACCCACCTTCAAATGCAGTGGGACCCATTCTTTGAATCTAACCCGCTGTGGACGAATGTCATTTGAATGTAGACTAAAACACAGTTTTATAACTTCTATACCATTTAACAATCAAAACATTTAAAACTAAAATGTCAGTTAGACTTTATTAAATATAATGTTTATCAAATTTTATTCCTCAGTGATTATAAAAAAAGAGACTTGTTCAAATGCATTTGAAAAGGACTGAATTATTCAAAATTGAGGGGTTTTTTTCCATTGATGAACTTTCTAGGGCCTTTATTATGCTAATGAACACTTCTCAAAGTGTATGATTGTGTTTTTGAAAACTATAACATGATTATAGAACACTTAATTGAAAATATTTTATCCATTAAAAAGTCGCTACTTACATTATGATGTTTATTTTTCAATTATTATAATTACTCTTGTGGCAATAACACAGTCATTATTAGTCATCATTACTTTTAAAAAATACATTTAATGTTAGCATTTCTCTATAGGGAAACTGTAAGCCAGGTTCTTTTGAGAGTGAAGAAAATATTCTAAGAAACCCAGTAGATATTAATATTTATCAGAACTGTGTGATATAGAACAAGAATATTTGGAATCTTTAAAAAGAATAATCTACAATTCACAACCAGAATCTATAAAATGTGAAGGATCAGCCTGTTTTAAAACGAGGACACGTGTCCAATGCTAATCTTGTAACTACTCCACATCCCAGTCCGACGCTCTATGCACTGTGCCACCACCTGGTCTAATCTTGTAACTCCTTTAATGCTATTTTTTTTGTAGCAGCATCTACTAGTACAGGGAAAAAAACAAAGTGTTTCATGGAATTTTTAGTACACTTCAGTCTGTCTTTATATATATATAAAAAAAGCTCTTATTAATTTGCGTTTAGTCCATTATTTTTGAGTATGTGTAGAGATGGCTAGAATTGACCCTTATTTTTCAGTTAAATAATCAGAAGGAAGAATTGGCAGTCATTATTCTCTTTGCTTGTTCCTTAAACATTTTAGGCATTCTAAAAATAGTTGACAAATTTGCACAGATCAAATCATTTAGGTTATTACTTAAAATTGTACAGTTAAGAAAGGTTTTCCTTTCCATAACATCGGTAGACTGAAGTGAGTTTATATATTTAATGTTTCTTTGAGATCATCTAAGTGGGCAAATGAATGCTTAAAATATAAAATTGTATCAAAATGAGAACTTCAATACAGAACTGGCCAGAGAGGGCATTTTTCCTTGGCTAGTCAGAGACCTAATGAAGTAAGAACTCCAAATAGAGGTTTTGGAGTTAGAAAAACGTAAAACAATAACATGGGTATTCTTTTGTCTTAATTGTCCTTGGGGGTCTACCAGCAGATATGAGGAATCCTTTCCCCAGAGAAAGCTAAGTACTGTTCTTTTCATTTTTAAAAACTAAAGCATTTGCCAAGACCACTTAGTTTCTCTATTCTCACAGCAAATAGGGGGTTGTGCTTTCTAAGTCTGGCACATTTCTAAAGCTTTATGATTACTTTTTCCTATCTGTCCTTTCTTTGGGCTGTTTTCATTTTTTTAAATGAATAGTAATAACAACTTTAAAATAAAAAGAATTTGAGAAACTTGTCACCTGAGCTGCCAAGATAGAGAGAATCCCAAGGAATAAGCTGGGAGAATGAAAAGGGACAGGAGACAGCTTACCTTGGCAGGGAGTAGCTCTGGGCTTAGCTTGGTGTCTGTGAAACCCCTAAAGTGAAATTTTAGTTAGAGTTTTCTTGTTATGTTCACTTGAATACTACTTATGCCTGATTTTACTTGAGTATATTTTTCTGTCTTTATAGCTAATGAAGCCCACCAACCAGTGTTGTAGGTATAGATGGATAATAATTAATTATCTGATTATAGTCTAGGTTACTGATGGATAGGAAATACGTTCTTGAATCTAGATAGCTCACCAAAATTTTCTTATAATAAAATACTATTAGATATACAGCTACCAAAAATATACTTAAGAAACTAAATAATAGATAAGGAATATTAAATTAAATAGTCTCTATTTCTGTTTCAACTTCCTTTAAAATTCTTATTTCAACAATAAAGAAGAATACTCTCACATAGTATAGAAATAATATTCCAATTGGTGATTTAGTCAATTTTTACCAAATCACTGAGTTTGAAGAGGTATTTATATCTCCTGATGTAGTACATGATATATACTGAATTCAGTAACATTTTAAAAATAAATCTAAGTTTGCCCTGACCAGGTGGTAACAGTGGATAGATTGTCGAACTGGGACAAAGAGAATCCAGGTTCAAAACCCCAAGGTCACCAGCTTGAACATGGGATCATAGACATGAACTCATGGCTGCTGGCTTGAATTTTATAATTTTTTTTTTTTTACAGGAACAGGGAAAGAGTCAGAGAGAGGAACAGACAGGGACAGACAGACAGGAATGGAGAGAGATGAGAAGCATCAATCATCAGTTTTTCGTTGCCGTTGCGACACCATAGTTGTTCATTGATTGCTTTCTTACATGTGCCTTGACCATGAACCTTCAGCACACTGAGCCACCCCTTGCTGGAGCCAGCAACCTTGGGTCCAAGCTGGCAAGCTTTTGCTCAAGCCAGATGGGCCTGCGCTCAAGATGGTGACCTCGGGGTCTCGAACCTGGGTCTTCTGCATCCAAGTCTAACACTCTATCCACTGAGCCACCACCTGGACAGGCCAAGGTCACTTATTTGAACAGGGGTCACTAGCTCTGCTGTTGCCCCCCTGCCAGTCAAGACACATATGAGAAAAGTAGTCATTGAACAACTAAGGTGCCACAACAAAGAATTGATGCTTCTCATTTCTCTTCTTTCCTATCTCTCTGTCTCTATCTGTCCCACTCTCTGTCTATATCACAATAAATAATAAATAAATAAATAAATAAATAAATAAATAAATGAAATAACAAAAAAAAATCTAAGTTTGTAAATTCCAACAGCATTTTACAATATTCTGCATGTAATATATTAAATTTGTTACTTAATATATGCAGTATGTATTCTGCATATACATTTCAAATCACAAATTTGATAAATAGTAATAAACAGGTGAAAAAGTGACTAATTTTATATTCATGTTTTTGTGGTCATAATTATGATTACTTAAAATTATCTCATGGCCTCACCAGAGAAGAACCAAAACCCTGAGGCTTCTCCTTCCTCAATTCTTGTCACACTCGCAAGAAAGAGTTCAGGTGAGAGACGGGGTGCACCATTCAAGCAAAGCAAGCAGTTTATTTGTTGAGGGGATTCAAATAATTTAACAACTGGTTCTCTATCCTAATGACCTTTATAACTATAAAAAAATAATATACTGAAAGGTAGTTCATTATTTCCTACATTTAATACTTAAATAAAATAAAGAGGTACACAAAACTAAACTATAAGGAAGAGTTTTAAAATATTAATGAAAGAATATTTAATAATACCTGACAAAAAACAATAACACTGTTATTTAAGGTATTTCCAATGGCAGTTTGTCACCCTCTGGTTGTTTGACCCTTTTTCTCTTTACATTATATGTTTGTTTACTGATGTAACAAACACAAGAGAATTAAAATATAGTATTTCCTCAAGGGTATAATGAGTTTTATGAAATGAATAAGTAATAATTACAATCATAGTTCCATCAATTTTTTTTCACCTATGGATGGAATGAACATTACTATGGGTGCTTTAGAATATGCTGTTGCACAGATGAACATTGAGAAAGAGTAAGGAATTTAAATCTGTGATTTCCATGTTGGGTGGTGAGCCAAGCACCCACCTTAGAGAAAACCCTAGTTGCAAGTACAATTTTAACTGGTTCACCAAACTCAACAAAAAATTAGGTATCAGTTCTGCAGTAACAGAGGTATATTTGCACAGAAGTATTTAGGGCTTAAAGACTTGGAAAAAGCTAACTGGGCTATCTCATTATGATCTTGTGGCTCTATGGATCTCTGAGAGCCAACTTTGTTTCCAAAACTTTTTGGAAAATAACACAAAAGTTACATCATTTCTAGGGTTTATTTCTTCATGCACACTGTTCAAAAAGAAAGAAACCAAATTTTATAGAGCTTTTTCTATAGAGCAAGAAACTTCTTAGGAGCCACCTGGGTCAATAACCCTTCTAGGCAAGGGAAGGCCTTGCACAACAAGTTTCAGCCTTTTTCTCTAGCTAGTCACTGTTGCAAGGTTTTAGACTAGTCAGGATCCACACCTAGAACTCATGGTGAATAGTCTCCCCCAATTGCATGACTGGTATATAGTGAAAAAAAGTAAATGGAATGTTGTGAAATAACCACAATGTCCACTATTCTATATCACCCTCCAATATATTGTTCTAGAGATTGTTTGGTTACAAAATAGAAACCTTAATTTATTATAAATGAAAACATTTGTTCAAAAAGATACAGAACAATGTCAAGGAACTCAATCTTAGGAAATAGAGGGTGACATCTCAGAAAACTGACAGTTTGTCAGCCATGTACTCTCTGTCTCTCTTTCTGTTGCTTCATTTTCTCGTATCTTAGATTAACTCTGCACTTTTGTTTTCTTCTGCTACACTCCAGGAGAATGTCCTCTCTTTTTGCAACAGAAAGTCCATAACCAAAAAAGGCTACAAACCTTTTAGTTTAAAATGCTTCATACCTTTTGGGCTTATAACTATAAACTGAACAGCCACAATTTTGATTTCTCTATTTCAAATTTCTGGGATCAAGATGACTGGTCAGTCCATTTCCAGTGGGTGTACATATATTAGTTTTTGTGGGAGACAGTGGGATGTTACATGATACATGATTCTTTCTTCAGAAGTAAAAAAAGGATATGAACAGGAGGGAAAGGACATGTTTATATATTGTAGGGTATATATTTTATATTTTAGAAAATGGAACCACCTGTTTTTCAGTTGGAATCCTGGCAAATCATTTTTTTATTTGTTTTAGCCCTATGGTTTTACCAATTCCTGAGACAGCATGATACAAAAGCTACCTTTAAATGTACTAGATCTTAAGAAATGTGTTAAGTGCTTTATATACATCTCATTTTGTTCTCTCAACAAACTTAGGAGAAGTACACGATTAGGTACATTTTTAAGAACCCAAATTGAGGTCCATCATGGCTTAATAGAATTGACAGATAGCAAACCTGACATTATATTCCTGATCAACCTAAGTCCGAAGTCCCAAGTTTTTTCACTGGACCCATCAGGGATTTGGATGTAGACAGATCTTAGTTTGAACTTTGATCTGACACATATTGGACACATGCTGCTTACTGACCTCAGTAAACTTTGGGCTCATTTTCTATAATCTGAGGACAACAGGTTGCCCTTGAAGAATGTTTACAATATAAACCAACTAGCCATGTATCTAGCAAATAGCACACTATGAACAAATATAAGTTGCTTTCTATTCAATCCGAGCAACAAAATAACCTTTTTAGGGGAAATATGTTGGAATTGAAAGACTAGACAAACATAGGTTTAAATTGGGTATATGTCACTTAGTTGTTTTGTGACATAAGCAAATTACTTAATTTAGATGACTCTTAATTTTCTCACCTCTAAAAGTCAAGCAATACTAATTTTATTTAAGATGGTTGTAAGGATTAAATGGAATAATATATGTAAAGTCTATTGGCCCAGCTTAATTTTAGTGGATAACTGGGTTTGGGGTATTTACATGTAGTGAATATGTGATAAAAATTACTATTTATAACATTGAATTAGTCTTGAAAAGATAAACATTCTGAAGAGTATATTCTGAGGTAACTTGGTATAGCAAACTTTAAAAATAAATCTGTATTTTACTTATTATATTTTGTTAAAAATTAAAATGTGTTATATTTATTAGACTGCCCTGGTAATTCAGACACTAAGATAAGTGATTGACATTTGTATCTGGGTACAAACTAAAAAAAATAGACAATATTACTATCTTTTTTTTTCTTTGTATTTTTTTTCTGAAGTGAGAAGCAGGGAGGCAGAGAGAAACTCCAGCATGTGCCTGACTAGGATTCACTGGGCAAACCCAATAGGCAGAGATGCTCTGCCCATCTGGGGTGTTGCTTCTTTGCAACCAGAGCCATTCTAGCGCCTGAGGCCGAGGCCGTGGAGCAATCCTCAGTGCCCGGTCCAACTTTGCTCCAATGGAACCTTGACTGCAGGAGGAGAAGAGAGAGATAGAGAAAAAGGAGAAAGGGAAGGGGGAGAAGAAGATGAGTATTTCTCCTGTGTACCCTGACCGGGAATTGAACCTAGGAAATCCACATGCCAGGCCAACACTCTACCACTTAGCCAACCAGCCAGGGCCAGACACTATTACTACCTTTTGAAAGATGAAGAAACTGACTCATAGGGAATATGTAACTTTTTCAAGGATATAAAGCTCAGTGACAAAGTAGGAGGTTTTTGAACATTGCTCTTGTCAAAGTATATTTTACATATTTGGATGAATCAGTAATACTTTTAGAAAAATAGAGAAGAGAGCCAATTAATTTGTCCACATTAACTATAGGAAATTAGATAATGAATTAAATGTTGTATTACTTTTACGCCTATGTCTCAGTGTTCTAATATAAAAGAGACAACATTTATTACCAATCATGAAATAGAAGCTCTTTTCAAATACCATAAAGTATAGCAAGAAACTCAATTAGCCTGACCTGTGGTGGTGCAGTGAATAAAGCGTAAACCTGGAATGCTGAGGTTACCAGTTCGAAACTCTGTGCTTGCCTGGTTAAGGCACATATGAGAGCTTATATTTCCTGCTTCTACCCCTATTCTCTCTCTCTCTCCTCTCTCTAAGAATGAATAAATAAAATAAAAAAAAATTATTTTGAAGAAATTTAATTCTAACTAATTTAACTTATAAAGAACTAGCCAAAGAAACAATTCAGAAAACCTTCTGCTGTCATCTTCCCAAGTGAAAATCTAGGTGCATGAGCAGGGTTCTGTGTAGTTGATCTTGCCATATTTGTTGAAATAAAATACAGTGCTGTTGGAAGTATGGTTCTTTTGAGGAGTCACAGAAGAAAGATTTTACAGGACTCACATTTGGAGACTCTGAGGCTTTTGCAGTGAGGTTTATTTGGGGTTGAAATAGAAGGTTGCCCACAGGTCTTTAGTGTATCATTTTTATCTCTCCCACCCAGGAGAAATTCCAGTCTAGTTTTCATCAGGCCCAGGAGTAAGTTTAGAGTCTAGATATTCTTTGCCAATAAGTCCTCATTTGGCTAGCATATTCTGTGTTTCTGGCTGTTTCCTGGTTGGTACAATGTCCAGGCTTGGAGCCCACATGGCTACTGGCAACTGGCTGGTTCATTTAGCTTTTTAGGGCCACATGATTATTTGGGAGGAAGACTCACGAATGAATGAGGTGGAGGCTGGGGGACTGTTTTCAAGCAAGAAAAGAAGGGCCACATCTCTATACAACCTCTGTTTATATTTTTGGATGGAAAGAACTAGTTTTTCTTTAAGCCAACCAGTCAATTTCTTTAAAATTTCATGGGGCTTGTTTTGGTTCATCCAATAACCAGTCAGATCCTTCTTTTAGGCTAGACTGACAGGCCTCTATGGCCACCATTCTGGCTTCAATTGCCCATACTTTAAAATGGAAGCAGAGAAGTACATCCCTTATAGTCTGGGTTTGAGTTGGTGTTTCCCTGGTAGGGGGAGACTGGAAAAACCAGTTGTCTTTAACAGGCATAAGGGATTTAGTTCTTAGGGCTCAATGGCCTAATGAGCCTGTAAGTGCTATAGTTTTCTGGTCAATAGAATGCTGAAGCTTCTTATTGAAGCACTCTTTCCAGTTTTATAAAATATAATGTCTAATTACCTTTGCTCTCTTTCCCCATCAATATCTACCTACCAACCTACATTAATAATAGCATCAATGATGAGATTAGAAGAGACCGTGAAAGGTTAATTATTTTAACCTCCTGTTTATTGATGTTGAAACAAATTTAAAGGAACTTGTTCAGCATATACAGAATTGGAGGAAAATGCTAGCATTATAGGTAAATATTTGATATAGGAAATACCTGACTGGTTGTACGGCTAGTAGTCATGACCACCATCACAGCTGCCTGGCCTATGCAGGTTGACATTTGATTTGGACAGACGGTAATGAAACAACGAAGCCAAGAACTGGTGGGCCATTACCTTTTATTCTAGATATATCTGGGCTAATGAGTAAAAAACACACTGGGCACCAAAACCCACTCATTCAGTGCTCACAAAGTTACTGACACATCCAGTTTTTCTAGAATCAAAGACTTCACTGGCCCTTTTCACTTCTGTTCCCCATCTCCTTCTCTCTGCATAAACTGGCTTCTCCTTCAGGACTCTGCCTTCTTGGCTGACTCCCCTCTGCAACAACATGGCCTCCCTGCCCTGCAACAATGTGATCTCTTCAAAATGGCCTCCTACCTCCTCCTTTTAAAACTTTTGGTGTGAAAGCCCTCCTCCAGCACACATTAGCATATCCAAGCCCCTTCTCAAGGAGGAAGGTAATTACCTGTGTCACCTGGGTGATGGCCATTCATGTGGGCAGCACCATTTTTAACAATAAATATGAGCAAAACCAGAAAATACAGATTTTACAAACTTATTTGCCCTAAACTGATCTATTTGGTGAGTTCCATATGCGAGAGTGATGCCTTCTGTGTTACCAGACTATTTCTGCACTGGGGGTTGGACCTTTCCCACAAGGCCCAGAATTTTTCACATGTCAGATGACCTCCAGGTTCTTAACTGGTGTAAAATAAAATTTATTTCAAGACATGAGTCCAGGTGAAAGTGAGAGTAAGTTTATTAAAGCTTGAGACAGTGATACAAAAGAAGGGTTCCTGGAGACAGGATCATAGCTATTGCTGCCTTTCCTGCCCTGGGTGCAATCCTCATTGGGACCTGTTGGTCAATTAGGTTTGTAAAACATGATTTTTATGTTTTCTCACTTATAGTTTGCATTGGGGGCTGGGCAGTTCCAGGTATATGTAGTCTGAGAAATTGCAAATTACCTTCCTGCTTGGGAAAGGCCATTGTTTTCTAATGTTTGCTGAAGGAGAGGTTGTTGTGCCAGAAAGTTTTGAAAAAAAAGAGAGAAAGAGAAAGAAGCCACTTTTGTAGAGTGAGAGCAGAGAGAATGCAGAGTGGTGAAGGAGAAGCCATGTTGGCAAGGAAAGAGAAGGTGTGCAGATGGGGAACCAGAGGTAAGAGGCTTTGTGAACTCTGCTGAGACTGGGGAGGCCTTTGATTCTAGGAGGAACCAGAGAAGATTCTCCTATTTGTGGAACCGAAGAATGTGTCAGTGGCTTTGGGAGCTCTGAATGAGTGAAAGAAAAGTATTTTTCCTGCATGTTTGTTCGTCAGCCAGTGTGAGACTTTAATAAAGGAATGACCCACCATTTTTTGGATCCACTGTTTTTTTATCATCTGACTGAATTCAATAAGAACCTGCACGTGCATGGCCATGATGGCTGCAACTACTGCCCTTACAGGACCCTTAGAGCTTAGGATAGCAGAAGCGAAGTGCACACCTATAGAAGAAGAATAAGCATGCTCAAGTAAGAGTGCACACTGGCATCCTTTTTTTCTGACAGTTTTATTGATTTTATATAGGTGGAAATTTTAGAGGAGGCTCCAGGGAAGGATCTCAATGGAATATTCAATAGATTTTCAGGTGTGTTGTTTAGTATGTTGAAGTATCAAAATGAGCATATAGTCAGGGCAGGGGTTATTCTCGGGTGAGTTTCATCTTTACCTTGGATTGACTGGCTTTAACTGTGATTTTTGTTTGTTTGTATATAATCTCTCTTCCTAACTTAGGTGATTTAAACCACCTGCTCCTAGGTATCTTTGGTTAGGGAGGATAGAGTCTTGTGATTTATCAGCTGGCTATTAATTGCTCAGTTGTCCGGGATGTTCGTTCAACCATTTGTTTCAGTTTCCTCATTTGACTTGCCAGGGAATTTTTCTAGTTTCTTACCAACCAGCCTTGTTTTGTATATGTAAACGTATAGAAAAATAATTTTAACACATTAAAACTACCAAGGATAATGTGCCTGAAACTTTAAGGCATAAATTGTGTTTTACATACCCATTTATTATGAAACTTCAAAAAGCATATTCAGAACATTATTTTTGTTTATTAAGTTTCATTAGATAATTTTTGGAACTGGAATATTGAATAAATAATGTTAATGATAGTAGTCTAAGGGAATATCTGAAGAGTTATTACTGTGTTAACTTATACAGAGAAAGTATCCTAAATAAAATGCTCATTAATTATTATTTAATACAGGTAGCATGTTGATAAAATCCTCTGACTTTGAAATGAAATGGTTTTTTTTTTGCTTTAACTGAATTATGCCCTTTTTATTTTAATACAATATTTCACAAATGTATTTTAAGAAAATGTAAAATGGGGTATAAAATATAAAAACTTTGCTTTTCCTCTTTGGGTAAATGTAGACATTTGAAGAAACAGTAAAAATGCTACAATTATAAGACATGTGAGGGTGTCTATATCACTCATGAAATATAATTTGCATAGAATAGGGCCTAAATATTCAAACTTGCTTCCTAAATAATCATTCACTAAAGCCTTGTATTTAAACATTAAAATATCTATATCTATATTCTATATATTAATATTTAGAGATATAGATATAAATGGATTATTTTCTTCCATTTTTATCCATTGACATTTTTCAAATGATTATTTTTTGCATTTAGAAAGAATTTTTTAGAAAATTAAATTTAATGGGGTAATATTAAACAATTAGAGTATATAGGTTTTAGCTAAACATTTCTATACCATTTGGGTTTTTGATTGATTTGTATGTCCATCACCCAAAGTCAAATCATTATTTGTCTCCCCCAACTCCTACCCCTGCAACCCCTCCTACTTTTAACTACTCCACTTTTATCTATATCCACAAGCTTCATTTATATATTCCACCTATGTGTGAAATCATATACTTCTTAGCTTTTTTAGATTTACTTATTTCACTTAGCATAATGTTCTCAGGATTCGTCTAAGTTGTAATAAATGGCAATACATCATTGTTTCTTATGGTTGAGTAGTATTCTATTGTCTATATATACCACATCAAATAATTTTCTAATCAGAACTTTTGATTTGAGCCAACGTATGGTGGCACAGTGGATAAAAACATGGACCTGGAATGCAGAGGTATCCGATTCAAAACCCCGGGCTTGCTTGGTCAAAGCACATATGAGAGCTGATGCTTCCTGCTCCACCCCACTTCTCTCTCTCTCTCTTTCTCTCTTTCATACTTCTCCCCACTTCTCTTTCTCTCTCTCTCTTTCATGCTCCTCCCCACTTCTCTCTCTCTCTCTCTTTCTCTCTTCTTTCTCTAAAAATGAGTAAATAAAATCTAAAAAATAAAAAGTAAGAATAAAAATAAAGAAATTTTGATTTGAGAAATTCAGGAATATGCATATTATGCATTTTTAAATTTTTAACTATTTATATTTTATATCTAAAAAGCTACCTCTTCATTTAGTCAAGTTATATTTATTGAGCACCTATTACATGACAGGTAGGTACTCTTCTGGGTGTGAGGGTAAATGTGGTGAACAAGATAGTCTAAGCACAAACCTTAGAGGAACTTATATTCTTCTCTTGTTGACTATTGATCATGATATTATGTTAACTATTGATTTCACAGTTTAAACAGAATTATTTGGGTTATATAGTTTCACAACAAAAAGTGACAAGAACGGGCCAAAATATTAGTAGTTATATTATTTTACTCAGGATAAAATTATCTTATTGAGTTAGCTCAGGGGTGCCCACACTTTTCCAGCTTGTAAGCTACTTATAAGATGACTAAGTCAAAATGATCTACCTACAATAAAAATGCAAAACATAAATTTATTTCTTCTATATTATCATTATTTAAGTTACTATTAATACTATTTAATATGTATTCTTCTTTCACCTTTCTCCTTCTCAGCTCTCTTTTTGGAGGAAAGTCAATGTTATAGTTGTTTTTTTTTTAAATATTTTATTATTATTAATTTTAATGGGGTGACACCAATAAATCAGGGTACATATGTACAATGAAAACATCTCCAGGTTATCTTATCATTCAATTGTGTTGCATACCCGTCACCCAAAGTCAAATTGTCCTCTGTCACCTTCTATCTGGTTTTCCCTGTGTCCCTCCCCTCCTCCCTATCCCACCCTTCCCTCCCTCCCCCCACCCCGTAACCACCACTCTCTTGTCCATGTCTCATAGTCTCACTTTTATGTCCCACCTATGTATGAAATCATGCTGTTCTCAGTTTTTCTTTTTTTCTGATTTACTTATTTCACTCCGTATAATGTTATCAAGGTCCATCCATTTTGTTATAAATGATCCGATGTCATCATTTCTTATGGCTGAGTAGTATTCCATAGTATATATGTACCATAGCTTTTTTTTTTATTGTATTTAGGTGATATTTTTTAATTTATTTTTTTTTAATGAAAACATCTCCAGTTTATCTTAACATTCAATTGTATTGCATACCCGTCACCAAAAGTCAAATTGTCCTCTGTTACCTTCTATCTGGATTTTCCTGTGTCCCTCCCCTCCTCCATTTCCCACCCTTCCCTCCCCCACGTCATAACCACCACTCTCTTGTCCGAAAAAGCCACTCCACATTTCTCTTCTTTGGAATAGCAATGGCACACAGACAGATGAGACAAACGCACATAAAACATGACAAAGTGAAAAAATTCCCTCCCATTCTGTATGAAAGTGGTAGGTTTTAGGCTTCTTACTCAGACCAGCTACGGCACTCATTTCTATACCCTTTGTTGTATTTAGTTTAAATAAATTGAAGGCTAACTACGCAGCAATGTAAGTGAACAAGTTAGTGCAGTTTAACGCGCATGCGTAGGGTGTCAAAAGTTCGGACGTCAGATTGGCTACCCTGTATGCCAGTCAAAAGACAAATGTCTTTTTAATGTCATGCGATCTACCCACACTTCCTTTGCGATCGACCAGTAGATGGCGATCAACGTATTGAGCACCCCTGAATTAGATATACAGATTGGTAATCATTATGCATTCCTAGGAGACAAAATAAACATAGTATTTGGAAAATCAATAAGAAAAAAAAAATTCAGACCCAGTATGGGACCAGCTTTATTATTTTAGTTGGAGAGATTTCCAAATAGGAACCATTAAGGGGTATCAGGGAAGCATTATGTGCTGAGTTTAGAGCAGGGGTCCCCAAACTAAGGCCTACAGACCACATGCGGACCCCTGAGGTCATTTATTCGGCCCCTGCCGCACTTCTGGAATGGGCACCTCTTTCATTGGTGGTCAGTGAGAGGAGCACAGGATGCAGCCGCACCCATAGTTCTCATTGAAATACTGGTCAGTTTGTTGATTTAAATTTACTTGTTCTTTATTTTAAATATTGTATTTGTTCCAGTTTTGTTTTCTTACTTTAAAATAAGATATGTGCAGTTTTCATAGAGATTTGTTCATAGTTTTTTTATAGTCCAGTCCTCCAATAGTTTGAAAGACAGTGAACTGGCCCCCTGTGTAAAAAGTTTGGGGATCCCTAGTTTAGAGCCTCAAGTCACAAGAGTGAGGAGATATTGAAAGGATCTTGGTGGAACCTGCACTACTGTCAGCTAAATACCAAAATGCCACCAGAAAAAAATACTTGGATGAATCAATAGATTTCTTTTTTTTTTTTTCTTTTTACAGGGACAGAGAGAGAGAGAGTCAGAGAGCGGGATAGATAGGGACAGACTGACAGGAACGGAGAGAGGTGAGAAGCATCAATCATTAGTTTTTCGTTTTCATTGCAACACCATAGTTGTTCATTGATTACTTTCTCACATGTGCCTTGACCACCGGTCTTCAGCAGACCGAGCAACCCCTTGCTGGAGCCAGCAACCTTGGGTCCAAGCTGGCAAGCTTTTGCTCAAGCCAGATGGGCCCTGCGCTCAAGCTGGCGAGCTCGGGGTCTCAAACCTGGGCCTTCTGCATCCCAGTCCGATGCTCTATCCACTGCACCACCGCCTGGTCAGGCTGAATGAATAGATTTCTAGACTAAGACTGAACACTAACTTGTCAGAGTCATAATAGAAATATAAAATGAGAAATTAAAGACTGACTGGTGGTAGCACAATGGATGAAGCTTTAACTTGTACTGCTTAGGTCACCAGTTCAAAACCCCAAGGTCACTGGCTTGAGCACAGGCTTAAGTGCAAGCTTGTCAGTTTGAGCATGGGTCACTGGCTTGAGTTGGGGATCATCCACACAACTCCAAAGGACACCAAATGGAGACTACAGGTCACTGGCATGAAAAGCACATGGTTGCTGGCTTTAGGCCAAAGGTTGCTTGCTTGAGCAAGGGGATGCTGGTTTGGCTTGAACCTTTTCAATCTCTGGTCAAGGCCCACATGAGAATCAATCAAAGTACATACTACTAAAGTACAAGCAACTAAGATTTGATGTTTCACTCTCTCTCCTTTCCACTGTCACTCTATCTTCCTTGCAGTCTCTCTCAATCAATCGATAAATAAATAAATAAAATGGTAAATTATAACAAGATATAGTAATCTCCCCTTATCTATGGGGGATACATTTCTTGTGGTTTAAGTTACAGTCAACTGCCATCCAAAATATTGCATGGAAAATTCCAGAAATAAATAATTAATATATTTTAAATTGCATGTTTTTCTGAGTAGCATGATAAAATCTAGTGCCATCCCACTTCATTGCATACAGATGTAAATTACCTCTTTGGCTAGCATATACTGCTGTTTGTACTACCTGACCCCTCACTTAATACATCTTGGATACTAGATTGACTGTCAGTATCACAGTGCTTGTGTTTAAGTAATCCTTATTTTACTTAATAATGGTCCCAAATACCAGGGATATATCTAAACTTTTGTTTAGATAATGAATGTATAGGAAAGTTTAAAATATATATATATAGCGGTTCGGGGAAGATGGCGATAGAGTAGGCGGACGTACCAACTTCCAACTCCCAGAACCAAAGTGGATTATAACTCAATTTTAAGAACCAAATGTAAAGCCAGTAGTCGACGCCGCAATCACAGCCACCTGACCCATGCAGGTTCACATTAGATTCAAACAGTCGGTAATGAAACACAGGAGCCAAAAACTGGTGAGCCATCAGCTTTAATTCTAGCTTGCACTCGGCGGGCAAGCAAAAACACACACTGGGCTCCAAAACCCACACATTTAGTGCTCACAAAGCTACTGACTTATCCGAGTTTCCTAGAATCAAAGGTTTCTAGCTCACCAGACTTATTCACCTCTTTCCCATCTCCTCCTGCACAAATTCTTAACAAACTGGCTTCTTCCTCAGCACTCTGCCATTTTGGCTACTTCTCATCCACATGGCCTTAATCTGCTCTCCTCTCTAATACTAATCTCAGGAACCCAGGAACTGAGAGAGAGATCAAGCTACTGTTCTCTCCCACTTTATAGCAGACTCAAAACCTTTAATCCAATTATACAAACAAGGAAGTCTCTGATACAAAGTCACCCATCTGAGGCATAATGGGATTCCTCCCTACATCACCACCCTATATCATTCAATCAGTCAAGGGTGTGGAGAAGAGCTTACTCTTAAAACAAAGCCTCAAGCTATAACAACCCGGCCTGCTTACATTACAACTTTTCCCCCACAGCCATCACAAGCATAAGGGCAAATAATATCACCTGGGTGACGGGCTTCCATGTGGGCAGCGCCATCTTTAACAAAGTGAGGATATTATATTTTATCTGCCAAACAACATCATCTGGATAAACCAACTTTGAACTAAACTAAGTGGACTCTTCAACCAAGGAACACAGAAGAAGCCACATTGAGACTGGTAGGAATGGCAAAAACGCGAAGAGGGCTGCCCAGCTCCCCAGAGCAAATGGCAGCCCGAGAGACCCGCATGGCTGGTGGAGAGTTTGGCAGAGAGGGTGGGACTTGGGTCCCAGGAACCAAGCCCCAGCTTGCAGTCCCAGACCCTAGAAGAGGCGTATGGACAGTATTGAGCTGTGAAGCAAGTGAGGATACTGTTTGTGAAAAAGAGATAGTTTTCTCAGACCCAAGAATCATTTCAAAGGGACAGCGCAGAAACCCTCTCTCACAACCACACACCCGGGGCTCCGGGGAACAGGGACAGAGGAGAGGAACAGAGCAGCGGGAACAGAGAGTGGACTGAAGGCACGAGAACACTCTGAGGGACAGCCATCCTGACCCCTGGGCTAAGTCATTTCCCTAATCGAAAACGAATATTTCCCCTGGAACTAGCAATACCAGCAAAGGGAGACAGGACACTAGCCAAACAAGCTCTCCCATGGCAATTAGAGCACAGCTGCTTAGAGGGAGGGAGCTTCCAAGCCTACAGTGTGGAGACTTAAGACACTGCCATCTCTCTGAGGGTTACTGAAGGGATGTTGGCGGCAGGATGCTGAAACGTGGTCCTGTCGGCATGGGCGGAGGTACAACTGATGTGAGCTCGGTCTAGCCCAGCAGGGGTGGAGGGGACGCGCGAAAGCGGTCCAGCAGCTGCGGGCCGCCTGTGACCCCACTTGTGGGGAAAAATACGGGCAGAGGTCGGCTCTGCGACCCTGCGCAAGCCGGTGCTGACCGCGGGGATGGGGCTAAGACCAGGGATGGGCGAGGGGCTCGCAGCTGAGCTCACGCTGCCAACCCCGCACGGACAGAGAAACCGTGGTGGTTTGCAAACCTACGTGCAAGAGCTGGCGCCGAACATAAGGGCATGGTAGAGTCCGGATTGATGGGAAGCTAGCAGCTGAGCTCACTCCAGCAAACACGCCTGGCCCAATAAACCACGGTTTGCGACCCTGTGCAGGAGGGCCCTGGCCTCGAGGGTGGGGCTAAATTCTGGATGGGCAAAGGCTCACAGCTGAGAGCACGTCAAAAGCCCCGGCCAACCTGCAAAATGGTGGCGAGCAGGCTCTGACTGTGGGGGCATGGCGTAAGCCTTCCGGAAACGGGCTGGGTCCGCAGCTCAGCAAAGGTGCTCACCTCTGCCCTGGGTGTTAAGGCTTGTGGCTTGAGTGACAGCCCATCCCGTGGAGGAGAGGCGAAAATCACAGCAACAGCCTCAGTAGGCTGTCGCTGGCAACACCCATACCCAACCACCCTAGGCAGCGGCAGAGGGGATGGAAGGCCTGCAGACAGACCACACCAAGAGAACACAAAGGCAATACCTACTGGACTCCAGTGCTCACAACTTGCCTATACACAGATAAAATGGGCAGGCAAAGGAATGCAAACCAAATGAATCAAGAGAGATCCCCAGAGAAGGACCTGAATGAACCGGATATAAACAAACTACCAGAAGCAGAATTTAGAATAATGATAGTTAGGATGTTCAAAGAAATTAGAGCAACAATGGATAGTCACTATGAACACCTCAAAAAAGAGATAACAAGTATAAAAAATAAAATTGAAATAATAAAAAAGAATCAGACAGAAAAGACAAATACAGTATCAGAACGAAAGACCACAATGGAAGGAATTAAAAGCAGGATGAATCACACTGAGGATCGAATCAGCGAGTTAGAGGACACAATAAACAAAGGCACAGAAGAAAAAGCAAAAGAGACTCAAAAAATGTGAGGAAACTCTAAGGGAGCTCTTTGACAACATGAAGAGAAACAACATTCGCATCATAGGGGAGCCTGAAGAAGGGGAAAGAGGACAGAAAATGGAAACTTGGTTCAATCAAATCATAGCAGAAAACTTCCCTAAATTAAGGCTGGGAAACATTCCATACGTTCAAGAAGCACACAGAACTTCATTAAAGAGAAACCCAAAAAAATCTACACCAAGACACATCTTAGTTAAAATACCAAAGCTAATGGATAAAGAAAAATCCTAAAAGCTGCTAGGGACAAAAAAGGCTATCACCTACAAAGGAGCCCCCATAAGGATTACATCGGACTTCTCAACAGAAACACTTGAGGCCAGAAGGGAATGGCAAGATATAATCAAAGTAATGCAGAACAAGAACTTACAACCAAGACTACTCTATCCAGCAAGGCTAACATTTAAAATTGAAGGAGAAATAAAGAGCTTTCCAGACAAAGAAAGCCTCAAGGAATTCATTAAAACCAAACCAATTCTGCAAGAGATACTAAGGGGCCTGTTGTGAACAGTTCAAAAGGAGGAAAGAATAGAGCAAAAGAAGAATACAGCTTTAAAGAATAAAATGGCAATAAACAACTACATATCAATAATAACCTTAAATGTAAATGGATTAAATGATCCAATCAAAAGACATAGGGTAGCTGAATGGATAAAGAAACAGGACCCATACATATGCTGTCTACAAGAACACACCTTAAAACAAAAGATGCACATACACTGAAGGTAAAAGGATGAAAAAAAATATTTCATGCAAATGGAATTGAAAAAAAAAGTCGGGGTAACAGTCCTTATAGCTAACAAAATGGACTTTAAAACAAAGGATGTAGTAAGAGATAAAGAAGGACACTACATAATGATAAATGGAACAATTCCACAGGAAGATATAACTATTATAAATATCTACGCACCAAATATAGGAGCCCCGACATACATAAAGCAGACTTTGATGGACATAAAGGGCGAGATTAACAGCAATACTATCATAGTAGGGGATTTCAATACCCCTCTAACAACACTGGATAGATCCTCAAGAAAGAAAATCAAAAGAAACATCAGACTTAAAGGATACACTAGATCAACTTTATTTAATAGATATCTTCAGAACTTTTCATCCTAAAGCAGTAGAATATACATTCTTCTCAAGCGCTCATGATACGTTTTCTAGGATAGACCACATGTTAGGACACAAAAATGGTCTCAATAAATTTAAGAAGTTTGAAATCATATCAAGCATTTTCTCTGATCACAATGCCATGAAACTAGAAATTAACCACCAAAGAAAAAGTGAAAAATACTCAAACACTTGGAAACTAAATAGCATGATATTAAATAATGAATGGATTAACAATGAGATCAAAGAAGAAATAAAAAAGTTTCTAGAAACAAATGATAATGAGCATACATCAACTCAAAATTTATGGGACACAGCAAAAGCAGTTCTGAGAGGGAAGTTCATTGCACTACAGGCATATCATAAGACTAGAAAAAGCTCAAATAAGCAACCTGATCCTGCAGCTAAAAGAACTAGAAAAACAACAGCAAATAAAGCCCAGGACAAGTAAAAGGAAGGAAATAATAAAGATCAGAGCAGAAGTAAATGACATAGAGGCTAAGGAAACAATACAGAGGATCAATGAAACCAGAAGCTGGATCTTTGAAAAGGTAAACAAGATTGATGAACCTTTAACTAGACTCACCAAGAAAAAAAGAGAGAGGTCTCAAATAAATAAAATTAAAAAGGACAGTGGAGAAATAACAACTGACACAACAGAAATACAAAGCATTTTAAGAAAATACTATGAAGAACTATATGCCAAAAAATTAGACAATCTTGTTAAAATGGACAAATTTCTTGAATCATATAACCTTCCAAAAATCAATCTGGAAGAATCAGAACACCTAAACAGACCAATAACAACAGATGAGATCGAAACAGTTATCAAAAAACTCCCAAAAAAGAAAAGTCCTGGGCCTGATGGCTTCACAAGTGAATTCTATCAAAAGTTCAAAGAAGAACTAACTCCTATCCTTCTCAAGCTATTTCAAAAAATTCAAGAGGAAGGAAGACTTTCAAACTCCTTTTATGAGGCGAGCATAATTCTAATTCAAAAACCGGGCAAAGACAACACAAAGAAAGAAAATTATAGGCCTATAACCCTGATGAATTTAGACGCTAAAATTCTCAACAAAATATTAGCAAACCGGATCCAGCAATATATGAAAAAAATCATACACCATGATCAAGTGTGTTATTCTGGAGAGGCAAGGCTGGTTCAATATTCCCAAATCAATAAATGTGATTCATCACATAAACAAAAGGAAGGACAAAATTCATATGATAATTTCAATAGATGCAGGAAAAGCATTTGATAAAATTCAGCACCTATTCATGCTCAAAACTATCAGTAAAGTGTGAATACAAGGTACATTCCTTAACATGATAAAGGCCATCTATGACAAACCCACAGCAAACATCATACTAAATGGATAAAAATTAAAAGCAATCCCCTTAAGATCAGGAACCAGGCAGGGTTGCCCCCTTTCACCACTCTTATTCAACATAGTTCTGGAAGTTCTAGCTATAGCAATCAGACAAGAAGAAGAAATAAAAGGCATCCAAATTGGAAAAGAAGAAGTAAAACTGTCACTATTTGCAGATGATATGATATTGTATATTGAAAATCCTAAAGTCTCAGTCAAAAAACTACTGGACCTTATAAATGAATTCAGCAAGGTGGCAGGATATAAAATTAAAACTCAGAAATCAGAGGCATTTCTGTATACAAACAATGAACTGTCAGCAAAAGAAATTAAGAAAACAATCCCCTTCACTATTGCAGCCAAAAAAATAAAATACCTAGGAATAAATTTAACTAAGGAGGTTAAGGATTTGTACCCAGAAAATTATAAAACATTGATAAAAGAAATCAAGGAAGATACAAACGAGTGGAAGCATATACTGTGCTCATGGCTTGGAAGAATAAACATCATTAAAATGTCTATACTACCCAAAGCAATTTATAAATTCAATGCAATACCAATTAAAATACCAATGTCATACTTCAAAGATATAGAAAACATATTCCAAAAATTTATATGGAACCAAAAAAGAACACAAATAGCCTCAGCAATCCTAAAAAGAAAAAATAAAGCAGTACGTATCACTCTTCCGGATATCAAGGTCTACTACAAGGTCATTATACTCAAAACAGCTTGGTACTGGCATAAGAACAGACACATTGATCAATGGAACAGAACAGAGAACTCAGAAATAAACCCGCCGCTTTATGGACAACTGATATTTGACAAAGGAGGAAAGAACATACAATGGAGTAAAGACAGCCTCTTTAACAAATGGTGCTGGAAAAATTGGACATCTACCTGCAAAGAAATGAAACTAGACCATCAACTTACACCATTCACAAAAACAAATTCAAAATGGATAAAAGACTTAAACATAAGCCGTGAAACTATAAGTATCTTAGAAGAAAACATAGTCAGCAAGCTTTCCGACATCTGTAGCAGCAATATATTTGCCGATTTATCTCCACCGGCAAATGAAATAAAAGGCAAGATAAACAAATGGGACTATATCAAACTAAAAAGTTTTTGCACAGCTAAAGACAATAAGAACAGAATAAAAAGACAAACCACACAATGGGAGAACATATTCGACAGCACGTCGGATAAGGGGTTAATAACCAAAATTTATAAAGAACTTATAAAACTCAACACCAGGAAGACAAACAATCCAATCAAAAAATGGCCAAAAGAAATGAATAGAAGTTTCTCCAGAGAGGACATACAGATGGCCAAAATACATGAAAAAAATGCTCAACATCACTAATCATTAGAGAAATGCAAATTAAAACCACAATGAGATATCACCTCACACCAGTCAGAATGGCACTCATCAGCAAAACACCACAGATTAAGTGCTGGCGAGGATGTGGAGAAAAGGGAACCCTTCTGCATTGCTGGTGGAAATGCAGACTGGTGCAGCCACTGTGGAAAACAGTTTGGAGATTCCTCAAAAAATTAAAAATCGAACTGCCTTTTATACCCGGCTACCCCACTTTTAGGAATATACCCTAAGAATACCATAACACTGTTCGAAAAGAAGAAATGCACCCCCATGTTTGTGGCAGCTTTGTTCACAATAGCGAAGATCTGGAAACAGCCCAAGTGTCCATCAGAAGACGAGTGGATTAAAAAGCCCTGGTCCATATACTATGGAATACTACTCAGCCATAAGAAATGATGACATCGGATCATTTACAACACAATGGTTTTACCTTGATAACATTATAGGGAGTGAAATAAGTAAATCAGAAGAAAAAAAACTGAGAACAGCATGAATTCATACATAGGGGGGACATAAAAGTGAGACTATGAGACATGGACAAGAGTGTCGTGGTTACGGGGTCGGGTGAGGGAGTTGAGGGTGGGAAAGGGAGAAGGGTAGCGGCACAGGGAAAACCAGATAGAAGGTGACAGAGGACAATTTGACTTTTGGTGATGGGTATGCAACACAATTGAATGATAAGATAACCTGGAGATGTTTTCATTGTACATATGTACCCTGATTTATTGGTGTCACCACATTAAAGTTAATAATATATATATATATATAATCTGGCTTGGTATTATCTGCAGCTTCTGTGATCTACTCCACTAGATAAGGGGAAACTACTGTATATATAGGGTGTTAGTACATGACTGGGTGATTTTTATGTGGTCTTCGTATTTTAGAAACTTCGTTATGTAGGAGGACCTATGACAGAACTACCTTGAACTGGATGGAGGGCACAGTGAGGTGAACGAACTTGATAACTGCGCCTTATGATTCATTCATATCTTCCATAAGGATGTGTTCCCTAAAGTAAGCAGCTAAGTTATTTTGTTTGTTCTGAAACAAACAAACAAAAAGTACATTTCACCTAGAATTATTTAGCAGAAGTACAGACAATTAAGTCTGATTCCAGAATTATTTAACACCAGGATGGGAAAGTATGCCTATTCCCTGTCATGTTTAACAGAGGAACAGGACATTATTTTGGTTTCAGACAACAAGGAGATGCATTAAATGTAATGTCAGTTATATTACATAGATACTATGCACTAAAATAAAGTAGGTCAACAGAATAGAGAAAAAAGAGTATTATTTTAGTGTCAATATAAAAGGGCCTTTTTAGGGAAGAAATATTTGAGCAGAGATCTAAATGAAGTGAGCGAGTTATATTTGTGGATATGTCTCAAGGAAAAGGAAACCAAGGTCAAAGGCTCTGGAGGATCTCAGGAAAGAACACAAGGTTAGTAGCCTGGACCAGAGTGCCTCAGTCCTTAGAATGGTAAACGGGGAGGTCAGAGAGACCAGGGCACAGATAGATGATATAGGGCCTTAGAAGCCCTAGCATAGAGTTTGAATTGTTTTCAAGTGGAATGAGAAGTCATAGTAGGGTTTTGAACTGGTAATTGACATAGTTTTGAAGCCAGAAAATATTTTGGAGATTGTGTTGCCTGTCTCTGATTTAGCCACAAAAGTAGAGACTGGAATTGAATCTTTATGGATGCTTTATTCAGATGGCTCACCATCTGAGGATATGAGAGTTACATTCCCAAATCATCTCAACCCCATTTCCCCATCCAACCTTTTTATAAGGGGAAGAAAAGGATAAGTAAGTGTTTTGGAATTTCAAGGGAGTTCATCAGATCATAGCCAAAGTTATGATCACAGTCAGTGGGCATTCCAATTTTGGAGTATAAAGACTTTGCTTAAGTCCCCCAAGGCACAAAGGTGGATCACTGGCAGATCTTGTAAAGTTCTGTAGGACTCTTTAGTATCCCACTTCCTGGAACAAAGCTTTAACTTGCATTAACCATTATGCCCACTGAGCATAACCAAAGCCACCATTACTCAAGCTAAATTTTTCACTCATAGTTTCCCCTATCAGTTTGATACATATTTTTTCAAGTTCATGTAGGCTGAGTAAGAATACAGGGATGTGCTGTATTATGTGCTGGTGAGATGCATTTTGAGAGTGGAGGTGTCAAGCTTTGGTAATAAATATGATGTAAAATATTGAAGAGCCATGGCTGGGTAGATTAGTTAGATAGAGCATCATCCCAGCATGCCAGGAGTGAGAGTTTGATTCCTAGTCAGGGCACATACAAAACTAAACCAATGACTGTACAAATAAGTAGGTCAATGTATCTATCTCTCTTTCTCTCCCTTCATTTCTCTCTAAAGTCAATCAATATTTTTTTTTAATGTAGAAGAAAGGGGCTTTGGCTGGTTGGCTCAGTAGTAGTACATTGATCTGGCATGTGGATGTCCTGGGTTAGATTCCCAGTCAGGGCACACAGGAAATGCGACCATCTGCTTTTCTACCTCTCCCTTCTCTCTCTCTCTCTCTCTCCCTCTTTCTCTCCTGTAGCCATGGCTTGATTGGTTTGAGTGAGTTGATGAGTTGGCCTTGGTTGCTGAGGATAGCTTGGTGGCTTCTGTCTCAGGCTCTAAAAAAAAAAAAATGGCTCCATTGCTGAGCAGTCAAGCTCTGCTCCAGAAAAGCAGGCATCACCCCCTCATGAGCTTGCCAGATGGATTCTGGTCAGTGAAAGAGACTATCTCTCACCTGACTAGACGGTGAATTGGATAGAGCGTCGGACTGGAATGCAGAAGACCCAGGTTTGAGACCCCGAGGTCGCCAGCTTGAGCACGGGCCTATCTGGCTTGAGGAAAAGCTCGCCAGCTTGGACCCAAGGTCGTTGGCTCCAGCAAGGGGTTGCTCAGTCTGCTGAAGGCCCACAGTCAAGGCACGTGTGAGAAAGCAATCAATGAACAACTAAGGTGTTGTGATGACAACGAAAAACTAATGATTGATGATTTTCACCTATCTCCGTTCCTGTCTGTCTGTCCCTATCTATCCTTCTCTCTGACTCTTTCTGTCCCTGTACAAAAAAAAAAGAGAGAGAGACTATCTCTCTGCCTCCTATCCTCTCACTTAAAAAAAATGTGGAAGAAAGAGGGGCCCAAGGTTTTTGGTTTGAGCAACAAGATGAAGGAATGGTAGCCCCATATACTAAATAACAACTGTTGAAGAAGTAAAATAAATAAAAAAACTTTGCTTTAGTTGTGTTACTTTGATAGAGTCAAAGATCTCAAGATATTAGGATGAAGAGAAATGTCAAAGCTTATTATAAATGCAATAGGTAAAGTATGAGGGTAATTAGGCTCTGATCAGTTGGCTCAGCAGTAGAGCATTGGCCCGGCATATGGGAGTCCTGGGTTTGATTCCCAGGTTCAATTTCCAGTCACAGCATACAAAAGCAGCAACCATCCGCTTCTCCACCCCTTCTCCCATCTTCTCCCCCTTCTCTCTTTTTCACACTCTCTCTTTCTCTCTCTCCTCCATACTGCAGTCATGGCTCAAATTGTTCAAGCAAGTTGGATGCTAAGGATGGCTTCATGGCCTTGCCTCAGACACTAAAATAGTTTGGTTGTTGTGCAGTGGACCCATGTGGGCAGAGCATCCCCAGTAGGGGGCTTGCTGGGTAAATCTCAGGGCACATGTGGGAGTCTGTCTCTCTGTCTCTCATATAATAGTAATAATAATAATAATAATAAAAGAATGAGGGTACATAAAGGAATATGCTGTGAAGAATTAGAACCAGAGAGATGCCCTAGGATGAAAGTCCTGAGCAGATAAGAGTCCATGGACCTCTCTGACCCATACTGGAAACAGTGCATACTAGAAACAGCAAAACAGCAGGATAAGATTTAGCAGCATAATATGTTTAGGCTCTCAGAATAGAGATTAGAAGTTAGCATGCTTCTTGTCCTTTACTTCACCCCCTGAATACTTCTGCTGTCTGCTTTCTTGAGTTATTTGTACTGGCTAATAAATATCTGAGTAAGGCTGGGCATGGGCTTCAGTCCTTCAGTCTGCTGACTGGATCTGTTGCCCCCACTCAACCCCTTGGAGCATTTCATCTGGTCTTTGAGTAGTTCCTTGTCATTATGGCAGGTAGGTAGATTAGGTTAACAAACTAAGAAGTAGATAATATAATTTGGTGGTAAATGCTACTGAAGAAAATAAGAGAGAATAAGGCAGTAGCACTGGCTGCAATGCTTTCGCTTTTGAATGGGAAGAGCTCAGGAAGAATGAAGCTTGTGAGGACAGGGAAGAAGCACTCTAAACCAGTGGTTCTTAACCTTTTTTGAGGTAGCGAACCCACCAGTTTCATATGCGCATTCACCGAACCCTTCTTTAGTGATAAATAAAATATGATTTTTTTTCCAAATTCAAGACATAGGTATATGTTTTTTACTGGTGCACAAAATGAGCAGTGCATGAACATCACCTTGCTCAAAGAACAAAACCAACTAAGTACATGAACTCACAAGAAATTACAGTATTACTTTATTCTGGCTCCGGGGCAGAGGCTTCTCCAAACCCCTGAGACTGACTCATCCAACCCCTAGGGTTCGATAGAACCCAGGTTAAGAACCACTGCTCTAGACAGACTTGATTATCCAGGCAATGGCCTTGAGTCATCTTTTAAGAATCTTTAGTCCCTTCAGTCTCAAACACCAGTTAATTTGCAAAAGCGAACTCTAATAGCCAAATCTTTTCCTTAACTGATACTTTTTCTGCCAAATCTCCAAATGGTGGGATATACCATGGAGGCTAGAAAAAACTTGTGTTTTTTTCTCTTTTTTCTTCCAAATAGTCTACAGACATTATTTATACTCATTCAATTTTTATTTTTCTCTTGAAAGGAAGCCATTGTCAGCTATCTCCCATCCAAAGAGTAAGTTATAAAGGCATAATAGGGAAGAGCAGAAGACTTGTGAGAGGAAGTGTTTCTTTATGTGATGGCTTTGAATTAAAAGCTTTTAAACAACAATAACAACTTACAAGTGGTTTCTTGACTAAGAGGAAATAACTTTTGTTGTTCTAAAGTTTTAATGAAATAATGGGGGAAGTTTTAGGACACAAGAAGATAACTTCATAGAGAATTTCTACTGTATTCCTAATGCATGTAGTCAGGGTATAACATATCTAAAAAAATTCCACAAAATTCAATATATATTAACTCTGAAATATTTAATAAGTCAAATTCAATTTCATTATGCTTTTTTTATTTTAGTGAGCAAGAAAGGGTCAGAGAGAAGGACAGATAAGGTCAAACAGACAAAGGAGGGTTGAAAAGTATGAATTCTTTGTTGTGGTACTTTGGTTATTCATTGATTGCTTTCTCATATATGCTGTAAAGCCAGTAGTCATGGCCACCATCACAGCCGCCTGACCCGTGCAGGTTTGCATTAGATTCGAACAGTCGGTAATGAAACAATGGAGCCAAGAACTGGTGAACCATCAGCTTTAATTCTAGCTTGCACCCAGCGGGCAAGCAAAAACACACACTGGGCTCCAAAACCCACTCATTCAGTGCTCACAAAGCTACTGACTTATCCGAGTTTTCTAGAATCAAATGTTTCTAGGTCACCAGAATTATTCACCATTGTTCCGCATCTCCTCTCTACACAAACTCTGCACAAACTGGCTTGTTCCTCAGCACTCCACCATCTTGGCTGCTTCTCCTGGCCTCCAATTGGCCTTTCTCTGCTCTCTTATAGCATGGACTCCTTCTAGAACATAATCACTCTTCTCTTTAAAAACCTTTTGGTGTAAAAACCCTCCCCCAACATACATTAACATAATCACACCCATTCCCAAGCAGGAAGGGCAACTAATATTATCACCTGTGTAAAGCCAGTAGTCAAGGTCACTATCACAGCCGCCTGACCCGTGCACCATCTTGACTGCTTCTCCTGGCCTCTTCACATGGCCTCACTCTGCTCTCCTCTCTTCTAATACTAACCTCAGGAACTCAGGAACCAAGAGAGAGAGATCAAGCTACTGGTCTCTCCCACTTTATAGCATAGACTCAAAACCTTTAATCCAATTATACAAACAAGGAAGTCTCTGTATAATGGGATTCCTCAGGAGAGTGCACCACCCTACATCATTCAGTCAGTCAAGGGTATGGGGAAGAGCTTACTCTTAAACTAAGCCTTAGGCTATAACGACCCGTCCTGCCCACAGCCTGTTCCAGAACACACATTAATATCAACAAACTTCCATATGAGCAGCGCCATCTTTAACAAAGTGAGCATAATATATTTTATCTGCCCAACAACCTGTGTGACAGGCTTCCACGTTCAAAGCGCCATCTTTAACAAAGTGAGCATAATATATTTTATCTGCCCAACATATGCCTTGACTGGGGAACTGCAGCCAAGCCTGTGACCCCTTGCTCAAACCAGCAACCTTGAGCTTCAAGCATGATCTTTGCACTCAAGTCAGCAACCAGGGGTTCATGTCTATGATCCCACACTCAAGCCAGTAATCCTGAAGCTGGTGAGCCCATGCTCTAGCCGGATGAGCCTGTACTCTAACTGGTGTCTTTGGGTTTTTGAACCTGGGCCCTCTGCATCCCAGGTCGATGCTCTATCCACAGCACCACAACCTAATCAGGCTTATTGTGCTCTTGAAATATCTTCAAATACCTTATCCTTGAAGTGAACTGAATAATGGGTAAACTGACAGGGTTCATTTGTCTGCATGCATCAAAGTCCAATCAAATGTGAACTGATTTTTCAGCAAAGGAAGTAAAGGTTTATTAGCTAAGGAAATGGTGCCAAATTCAGATATAGAGGTACAACCTGGATCCCTGATGGTTTCTAGGGGATGGGTTATAAAGAGGAAAAATCATTAATTATGGTGACTAAGAGAGATTGGGTTGTGGTCTCGATTGATTGGTCAGCATTGTTGTAGAGAAATAGTTGATCATTGTGTCTGGTCTTGAATCAGTCATGTTGTCAATCTGGTTTAACAAGGGTGTGGTCAGTTGGGTTGGTCTGTTCTTCTTGGTCTAGAGATGAAACACAACTGAGGCCTACATATTATTTTTAGTTTCACTAAAACTCTGTCTCCAATATCAACAGACCCTAAGCTTTGTTCCTAAGACTGCTTGATATTGACCAGAACCTAGTCTTCTTAAGGACTTAATGATTAAGAAATGAATGTACAATAAAGAAGAAAGGTGAATCATGGTGCTAGACAAAGCCAATTTAAATTAAAAAGGAAAAAAAAGATAAAAGTTTATATTAAAGAAATGAAGTTTCTGTGCAGTTATACAGAAGAAAATGAATACAGGACTCTACAGGTAAAATTCATATAAAAATCATAGTCCCTTACTCTCTAGAAAATTCTTTTTTCTGGCATTATTTAAGGCCTTCTGTGATGATGTTTCAACCTACCTTTCCATCTCCATCACCAGAGAATTTTATGTACAGTAAGTCCTTACTTAATACCAACAACAGATCCTTGGGATTGGTGACATATGACAAAACCAGTTTTATAATAGGCTAAATAAACATGAGTTAAGTTACTGTGGCATCTCATCAATGTTATAACAAAACAATGTTATAATAAAATGGCATTGAATAAAGTAACATTATTTGAGAATGTGCAGTATTTTAATCAAGTTTCTTATAGTATTTAATTTGCAAAGAAAAGCCACTCATTGTTTTACATAAGTTTTTATCTAACTAAGATGTTCCATTCTATCTGCCTTTCCATCTCTCTGCCTATTGCCTATTGCTATGGACCCAGATTCCTCCTGTAGTTTTCAAGGCTTATCTTAACATCTTGACAGATGAGTCACAAAAATCTCATAAGGATAACTTGTGGATCAAGCAAAACTGAGTTTAATAGATCTACAAGAGTGTGGAAACTGTAATAATACTGCCCACCTGGGCAGTATTAATATGTTTCAGAATATGCAAGTCAAGGAGGGGTATTTTAAGGTTATTTAGGCTATTGCAATACAGAAACCCTTTATTAATGAGTCACATCTCAAAGAAGAGGGTGTAAACCTAAGGTTTTGTAGAGATAAATAAGGAAGGAAGTCATGAGTAAGTCTTAATTGAAGGATTAAGGAAGTGAGTTCTCTGACTACCTGAGGGCAGGGTGGAACTTTTTTGGTTAGTGCTTTTTCAAAGCACAGTTAAGGGAGGGTGTGGGAGCAGTGTCCAGAAAAGAGCAGCATAGTACTCAACTAAAGTTAAATATTATCAGGGTTATGGTTGATAGCAGGTGTTTCAAGAGGAGAAATGGTTGGCTTTCAGCAAACTGTCATAACGTGAGAATTTCTAGAAAAAGCAAAGTGAGGGCGTTGATAATCTTAACAAATAAAATATTTTTGCAGTACAAGCCCTTTGCTCTAATAAGCAAGTTTTGGTTTGCATAAATTGGTTTGCAGAAAATTCCTGAAGCAAATTATAATTTTAATTTATTGGCATATATCCTTATCTTTCTGGCAAGGACTTTCTGGAACAATTATCTAAGTCATGTTGACACAACTGTCCTCAATTCTGAATGCTGACTGTTAAGATATGTGGACACAGTAGATTTTATTCTTAAAAGTAACTTTTCCTTACCTTTTTAATTAAATCTTTCTTATCTCTCCTTATCTCCACTTTCTACCACATCTAGACACCAAACTATAATACTGTATTGTGTGATATGTTATTACATTTTCCTCATAAAAATCGTTTGTAGACTTGTTTTATCACTCTTGTCCACTTGGAATTTGAAGGAATCAGAATTGTCTTTTATATTTACCTGTAAAGCCAGTAGTCGAGGCCACTATCACAGCAGCCCGACCCACACAGGTTCGCATTGGATTCGAACAGTCGGTAATGAAACATGGGAGCCAAGAACTGGTGAGCCATCAGCTTTAATTCTAGCTTGCACCCGGCAGGCAAGCAAAAACACACACTGGGCTCCAAAACGCACACATTCAGTGCTCACAAAGCTACTGACTTATCCGAGTTTCCTAGAATCAAAGGTTTCTAGCTCACCAGACTTATTCACCTCTGTTTCCCATCTCCTCCTGCACAAACTCTTAACAAACTGCCTTCTTCCTCAGCACTCTGCCATCTCGGCTGCTTCTCCTGGCCTTCACGTGGCCTTACTCTGCTCTCCTCTCTAATATCAATCTTAGGAACTCAGGAACCAAGAGAGAGAGCTCAAGCTACTGCTCTCTCCCATTTTATAGCATAGATAATCCAAACCTTTAATCCAATTATACATACAAGAAATTCTGATACAAAGCCACCCATCTGAGGCATAATGGGATTCCTCCCTACATCACCACCCCTCATCATCCAATCAGTCAAGGGTGTGGAGATGAGCTTACTCTTAAAACAAAGCCTTAAGCTATAACAACCCGGCCTGCTTACATTACAACTTTTCCCCCACAGCCATCACAAGCATAAGGGCAAATAATATCACCTGGGTGACGGGCTTCCATGTGGGCAGCACCATCTTTAACAAAGTGAGCATGATATATTTTATCTGCCCAACATTACCGATAATATATTCTTTCACTATAACTCCTCTCTTACCCTGTGTAAGGCCAGGAGCCGCCATCGTGGCCATTCACATGCAGGTTCCCATTGGATTCGGGCTGACGGTGAAGAAATGGCAGAGTCGGAGGATGGTAGGCCATTCTGTTTATTGGTGTCTCACCAATACAGGCAAGCCACAAGAGAAGACAAGGGAGAAGCAGAAAACCAGCTTTTCCCATGGAGGTCAAGGGATCAGGGAGGCCCCTGCAATGGGGATAGCAGGAACCGAGAGACCTCAAACTACTGGTCTCTCCCATTTTATAGCATAGATAATCCAAACCTTTAATCCAATTATACAAACAAGGAAATCTCTGTATAATGGGATTTCTCAGGAGAGTGCACCACCCTACATTATCCAATCAGTCAAGGGTGTGGGGAAGAGCTTACTCTTAAAGCCAAGCCTTAGGTCATAACAACCTAGCCTGCTTACATTACAGCCTTTCCCCCACACCCATCCCAAGCACAAGGGCAAATAATATTACCTGGGTGACGGGCTTCCATGTTGGCAGCGCCATCTTTAGTAAAGTGAGCATATTATATTTTATCTGCCCAACAATCTGTCTCTCTCTTTTATTCCCTCTAAAGCTTTTTAATTTCTCCTTTCTTGTCATGCCCTACTTAGCGTCCCTGTTCCAGGGCTCACTTGGTCAGGTTATTTCTGTCTCTGCTTTAGCCTGTCCTTCTTCAGAAATTAGCTCTTTGCTTGATCTCCATTTAAAACACCTGTGCTATTTAGTATTCACTCAATTCATCTATGGAAAGCCTTATTTCCAATCAAATTAATACCCAAGGATAGATTTACAAACACAATAAAGATTCTTTTGTTTAGGGTTGTTTTTCTAGTATATAATAATAATAATAGCCTAACCCAGGTGGTGGAACAGTGGATAGAGTATTGGCCTGGGATACAGAAGACCTAGGTTTGAAACCCTGAGGTCGTCAACTTGCGCATGGGCTCACCAGCTTGAGCACGGGGTCACTGGTTTGAGTGTGGGATCATAAACATGACCCCAATGATCACTGGTGTGAGTCCAAGGTCGCTGGCTTGAGCAAGGGGACACTGGCTTGGCTATAGCCCTTCAAGTCAAGCCACATCTGAAAGCAATCAATGAACAACTAAGGTGATACAAGAATTGATACTTATCATCTCTCTCCCTTACTGTTTGTCTGTCCTTACCTGTCCCTCTCTCTGTCTAACTGTCTCCCTCACATGCTAAAAATAATGGTAATACTACTACTAATAATATCAATAATATTTTCAAATATCTGAATGGCAAATTATATTCAAGAAGTTTTCATATGCCAATTAGATTCTTCAACGGCACTGTGAAAGAGACCTAGCAGGTATTAATATACTTTTTTGGCAGAAAAGAAGAATTGGAGAGTTTACATAACTAGTCCAACCTCACTCAGCTAGTTACTAGAAAAAGTCCAGGATTAAAAGCAAATCTCCTAGTCAAGTCCAACGATAAGAACAACCCTAGAATATCTGGTTATGCACTGGCAGCCATGATAGGTGAAGTTTCCTTTTTTCAAGTATTGAATCATATCGAGGTCTTTAATTATCTAATGATGATGGTAAATTTTTTTTTACCTAGATACCTCAAAGTGAACACAAATTCAGATTTATCAAGGAATTAATGATTTTTACAGTTTCTATTATATTTTTTTATAAGTTATTCTACATTGTTGGTAGTGTTAGCAGACACTTTCCAGCTATTCAAATATTGTTGGTTCTCTGGTGGTTTAATAATAAATAAACTTTTAAAAACATTGTATCTGATATGTGACACGTGCATTACTATAATGTTAATTATTAATTGCCGTGCTCTCCTGATGCTAGCAAACCTCGGTCCATATTATTTTTTGAGAAGTGTATTTTGCATTCTAGGCTTGTTAATTTAATAAAAGTTATACCAAACTTTTAAATGCCAGCTTACTCAAATAAGAATATTAGTGCTTTGAATACATCAAAATTCTGAAAGATGTAAACAGAAAATAATTACTTTTTTGATATTTAAGCACTAAAATGTAGATTTGGCATTTCCACCCCTTATATTTTGTTTTAACTAATATATATCACCACATATTGAGTGGTGACATTAACAAAATCTGTCCTATGTACCTACTGTCTGTAAGACAAAATAATTTATATTGCATAGGATACGTACAGAAATAATACAGACCTCTGCTCTCAAGTGGCTAGAGCTTTGGTAAAGCAGCTAATACATGGCTGAAATAACTGCAATACAGCACAGAGAGATTTAAATGGAAGGAGAAACAGAAGAGCAGCAGCTGGTAGACTAAGTACTATGGCACTGAGATCTGATGAGCCTTGCTTCCAAGAGGAGCCTTCACAATGTCATTGGCATTTTTGAATGGTATGGTAAATGATTGTTTTAAGTGCCTATTAAGGAGAGTGCATAGCACTAGACCCTGGAGATTCATATAAGCAGTCCTGATTTCAGAATCCAAACTCAATAGTGATTTTGTATTTAGTACAGTGTGATAAGCCTATTTGAAGACTGAATGTGCAGAGGAAGGTAGAATTAATGCTGACTGATGAGAAAATATTTTACTAGTGTTTTAAAGGATGAGTGAGTGACTTATTGATGGGAATTAGCAGAATCAAAGGCTCCATAGAATGAATCTAATGCCTCTACTATTTATTGATCCCAAAACACCCAGACAAAGGAATGCCTGCATTGTATTCCCAGATTTCTAGCTATCTAGATTATTTTGCAATTTAGAACAATTGAGCTCTCTTTCTGAATTAGTATGTCATTGAGTTTCCAATTTTTTTCCTTATTTTTTTATAATATAGTTTAGAATGACATTGTGACCCTCTATATATGAAATTTTTAAAGATCATCATTTATTTTTCTTTGCACATTATCTGTGTTATTCTGATGTCATTCTTAAAACCATTTTCATTACTCCATAAATATACTCATGCTACCCCTTTCTGTCAAAATTTGAAAAGCCAAAATCGAAAACTTAAGTAAAGTTAGATATGAGTATTTTGTTTTTACATCTAACCATTTTGTTATTTTCCCTTAATTGACATCACAGTTAATTCATATTTGATTTGTGCATTATTCTGAGTGTTGAATCTGTTCTTAAAATTGTTTTTAACATTGTAACTACACTATGTACATGCTATATCTATAATCTATTGTAGTAATAAATATGTGCTTATGTTATTTGTGTTCTCTCTGATAATTTATCTGATTTGTCATCATAGTGGTGAATTCTTATCCTGTCTCTTATGACAATACAGTTATTTTTGGAGAGAATCGATGAATATGAATTTGAAATTTCTAATCTATCACGAGCCATAAGATAGAGAATATTTGATTTGTAATTTTTCTTATTGTAAACCAACGTCCATAATTAAAACTAATTATATTTTTACACATTTGTTGACTACCTATTACATGTCAAATGTAGACTACACAGAGGCAATCTTCAAGGTTTGGAGCTTATACCTTGTCATAACACTCAATGGAGACAATAAATATGAGAACACTTTGAAAAATGGGAGCTGGTAAATAAGCTATTGTCCTTATTTCCTGATTACTACAGGAAAACTAACTGGCTTTCTAATATTTTAAACACTTATAATTTAAAGAAATCCATTCATTACTCTTACCCCAAGAATAATTCTTTTCATGCTCAGCATCTTTTTAAGATATAAATAATTTCTCTAGAAAAAGTTGTTTAATGCAATGGGATGTTGTTACAGAGCTTTGTGAACTGCAGTGATTTATCTGAAGCTCTGAATCATGTTTTCCTTTGTGTGGCAGTAATGTAGAATTTTTTTATGGCAGGAATTTAATATCAGCTATTTAATATTACTCTTTTTCATAAGAACTATTATACAGGTAACATTTGGGGAGCAACATCTTTTATTGTTATAAATATTGAGGTATTTTTCTACTACACATAGTTTAAGCATCCACCCACAGTTGCAGAGCTGGCAAACATGAAAAGCACTTTTAGCGTGACCAGGTGATAGTGTAATGGATAGAGTGTTGACCTGGGATGTTGAAGACCAGGGTTTGAAACCCTGAGGTTGCTGGCTTAAGGCCCAAGGTTGCTGCTTTAAGCTTAAGGCCATTGGCTTGAGCAAGGGGTCACTGGCTGTGCTGGAGACCCCAAAACAAGGCATATTGAGAACGCAATCAATGAACAACTAAAGTGCCGTAAAAACAAGTTGATGCTTCTCATCTCTCCTTTCCTGTCTGTCTCTGTCTCTGTCTCTGTCTCTCTCTCTAAAAAACATAAAAAAGAAATTAAAAAAGCACTTTTAATTGGAAAGTCACTTAAGAACACTCCTACATGATCTAAAAATAGCCCTCTTTCCAAAATTAAATATGTAATTTTCTTTTAATGAAACATGACATTATTATACATTTATTTTGGTAAATGAGATTAAAAAAATTCCAGTAGTTATTGAAATTTTAGAAATGCCATTTGTAATGAAAATTTATTTTACATTTTGGAGTTTTCTAGGTAAATGATATCAAAGTCTATAGAAAAGTTGACAGAAATTAGAATATAGCTGTCTTTTGGATAGATTATAGCTATATTTTATTTCTATTTTAGATAATGTTTATTTTACATAGCTAATATGTCTAATTTGAGGACTTTCTTGTTCAATACAATTGATTTTTATTAGGTCTTAGACAAATGATTAATGCCTCTCTCTGTGTCATCTAACAATATGTTTCAGCATTTCTTAACCTCACTCTTCCAAAACAGTGTGAATTTCTCTTTTGATTACTCTTTGTCTTTACTATTTTCCCCAAATCATTACTTGGGATATTGTTCTGGTACGATTGCACAGTGATAGTTAAAGCTATAAATCATTAAATAACTTTTCCCGTTAGCCACAACTATCTGTTTCTAACTATATTTTCCACTGGAAGAGTTATGCCAGCTTTAAGGGGTTTTAATTAAAGGTGTAACAGGAGGGATGTTTTTAAGTCTATCTATACTATTCCTGTTCTTCCATTCTTCAGCTTTGGAAAGCTTTTGTTCTACTTGCATAATGGGTCCTGTTGCTGATAAATTTATTGGGGTTTAAAGATTAGTGGAAAACCACTGGTCCAAACCCAAGGCACTCTGATATTTGTGACCCCAAAATATCTAGTCAGATTGCTCTAAATTGTTTTTTTAAGAGTAATTTCCCACTTTGACAGGGTAGCTCCAAATAATTAAAGGTATTTGGGATATTTCCATTTATTTTTAATCCAGGCCTAGGTTGGGCCAGGTCTCCTTGTTTATATTGCATTTTACAGACTGAGCCATACATTATATACTCTACTTTTATTGCTTATAGGCCCTATAAAAGCCAAAAGTCTTTTTTTTTTACTGATAAAGATATTTTTAAGGCTATTAATTGGTAATCTTAGCTAAAAGAAATATGTGATTGTCAGTCTTATATTGGGATAGTTTAGAAGGGATATTAGCAGTGTTCTTTCTTTGCCTGAGCAAAACAAATTGCTCTGACTTCAATGGCATATTTGAATAAACAAGAACAAGCAAAGAAGTAAGAATCTCTAATTGTGCGGTGGTTATTAATTCAGTAGTTCTGTAGTGGGAACTTCAGAATAAGGTAAAAAATAAAGAAACTTTTGTGTAAAGCAGAAATCTCTAGATATATGCCATTCTAAGGGAGACTTACACACTTCTAAGTGCTTTCACACTATTTCATTTTGAAGAAACATGGGAACAATTTATGCTTAATTGGTACCCATGTCTAAACAGAGAAAATAATGATATTAAAGAATTCCAGGCTGTTCTAAAAAGGATTTTTCAGTCAAGCTTTCAATTAGAATAATAAAGAATTGGATCTGAAAAGACACCTTTGATATGGAACCCTTTGGAGGTGTGTGTGTGTGTGTGTGTGTGTGTGTGTGTGTGTGTCCTTGCCTCTGAGTTATGGTACATTTAGTGAGGTGGTGTCGAATTTGGCTTCACTGCAGGCAATACTTGAAAGTTTAATGATCTGAACAGGCAACCTAGAAAAAGTAATAATGATGAGACCCTCCATCTAGGGAAGAGGCAGACACTTTAGGAGTGATTGTACTTGAAACAGAGGCCAATGAGTGCCCGGCAACACAGGCTTTCATCGCAGTGTCTGTGTTGCACCATGGGGCGGACTAGCCTAACCGACAACAACAGAAATATGCTATCTCTGTCATCTCCTGGCCAGAGCTGTTATTTTTGGTCAATTGGAAATATAAAAGAGCTATTGAATGACAGAATTTTCTGGCTTCACATTTTTCTTTAACAATTTACAGGCTTGCAATCTTATCTCATACAATTAAGGGTTCTGTTGAAAGTGGAAAGTATCATCCCTCTTAAAGTGTGCATTACTCTCTGTTGTACTACTTTATATAAGACAAAATCTATACAGAGGCAGATTTTTCTCCTAGGTATCCCCTGATATAATTAATCTATTTTGTGGTAAATGTGGAATTTTTATGACCATATGTCATTATACTAGTGATTTTTATTGTATCACTGATTGCCTAAAAATTATGTGTATATGTAAACTGTGTAAATTTGTAGAACTATATAAACTATGTATATATGCCCTGGCTGGTTGGTTCAGTGATAGAGTATCAGCCTGGCCCTGTGTATGTCCTGGGTTCGATTCCCAATCAGTGCACACAAAAGAAGTGATCATCTGCTTCTCTTCCCCTCCTTCTTTTCTCTCTCTTTCTCTCTCTCTCTCCCTCTCTCTCTTCCTCTGTTGCAGCTATGGCTTGATTGGCTCCAGTGAGTTGGCCTCGGAGCTGAGGATGGCAACAGCCACAGATGGGCTGAACATTAACCACTAGTAGGCTTGCTGGGTGGATCCTGGTCAGAGCACATGTGGGAGTCTGTCTCTCTGCCTCCCCTTCTCTCACTATAAATAAATAAATAAATAAATTTGTATATATCATATATATAAAGACTGTTTATAAACAAACTTGTTGAAGGTGTAAAACAAAAGCATTGTATTAGAATGGTTGTTTAAATAATGTTACATAAAAATATGAAGTCTATGGAAATGCAGTGGGAAAAAGTGCTGCTGTTCCTTCATTTGCAGTTTCTGGAAGAACAATATACTCACCACAAATACATATATTTGCTCTTTTCTACTCTTCACTAACGCCTCTAGTAAAGAAAAAAAGTAGTAGAAAGTTGAGTATTAAATCCTACATGCAAGTTTTCAGTAGTTTGCAAATAACTACGGGTAATCCTGACTGTTATAATACTTTACTCCCACTACTGGTATTTTAAAATGTTGAGCATTCTGTTTATGTTGAAATATACAGCTATACTTTAATATTACTGAGATTTACTCTATTATGTGTTTGTCAAGTCTGCATGTTTATTTTTTATAAGTTGTTAGAGGAATGTTCTATTAAAATATGTGTGCTCTTGCCGCACAGTCTTATAGCTGTGCTAGCAACTGGATATTTAATAAAAGTATAACAAGATATGAAGCATACATTATATGATAAATTAAATTTTTCCCTTTGCTTATGTTGTATTTTTATACAATTTTATCGATTTAGAAACATACACTGACGAACATAATGACTTGCAACAGGTGAGGATTCAAGTATGCTATGTCTCACAATTATGAATTAATTGCTTATTTTAGTGGGGAGAATAAAATTCATTGTAATCTCATTTAAATTAGAGTGGATGCATTTTAAGAGATACTGCTGGTGACAAATTGGTTACTACACATTTTATCAAAACTTTTCTTCAATTTTATGGTCTGAATCAAATGCCACCAAGTTATACCTACTCTCAAAGAATTAAAATTTTCTTTTACTCCTGTGCCTTTCAATACACTAATGTACAAAAGGGATTAAGGAAAAGAGAAGACACAGACAACAGTATGGTGACTACCAGAGGGAGAGGTAGAAGGGGAGGGAGTAGAGGGTATAAGGAAGATAAATGAGATGGAAGGGACTGGAGTCTGGTGGTGAACACACAGTAAAATTACAGTTCATATATTGTAGAATTGTACACATGAAACTTATATAGTTTATTTTAAAATTTTAGAAATGTTATTGATTTAAGAGAGAGAGAAAGATCAAATCAATTTGTTTCACTTATTTATGCATTCTTTGGTTGATTCTTGTCGGTTGTCTGTGCCCTGACCGAGGATCAAACCCACAACCTTGATGTATCAGGATAATACTTGAACCAACTGAGCTACCCAGCTAGGGCCAAAACCAATATAATTTTATTAAGCAATGTCACTCCCAATAACTTCAATCAAAAAGAAGTTGTAGGCACCCTGTTAGATATTTGTTATATCTGAATAATTATCTTTTGTTTATAATATCACAGTTTATATGTGCTAAGCTTATTAAAGCTCCAGAAAATAAACAAAATAACTAGTGTCAAGTTATTTAATTTGGTAGATGCTGAATAAATATGCTTGAAAGCTAAAAACAGTTTATAAGCTCATCTCCTGACCATTTGCATACCAGTTGGAGTTTTCTGAACTTCTAAAATGGACATTATATATTACTTCAGAATTTGAGGAATTGGAATTTTGTAGTGACCCTTTATTATCTTGGCTATAAGCCAAACAATTGAAATTAGGATTAATATGTTTTAAAAGAACAAGTATAAAGAATAAAAATATTTTAAAATTCCTTGAAAAAAGTTTTTCCCAAATACTTTTGGAATACTTTTTATTTTTCTTGAATTCAAATTTTTCTATAACTCCTTGAATTAAATTGTGTTTTCTCCAGGAAATCTTCTCAAACAACTTTATCCTAGATGAATCTTCTCTCTCTCTCTCTCTCTCTCTCTCTCTCTATATATATATATATATATAGCTCTTGTGCTTACATATTGAACTAAATAGTTTATTTCTTAATTATATGTTGTTTTGGGTATTTTGTAATGTTTAACATTGTGAGATTTTATTTGCTTCAAAAAGCACAACTCTAAAATGTGATTCATTTCTTTGGGTGCCCTTTACATTTTAATTACAGAATCTAGAATCTATTTCTAGGTAGTAATGGGCTGGGTATGGTAGCCTCCAAATTAGGCCCACTATATCATCCACATAATACTCTTTAAATATATCTAATTTTTCTTTTAAAGAATGTTTTTTGTTTTAAAAAGTTTCTATAGCTTATATAGCATCTTTACAAAGGACAATGAATTTGCAAAAAAAGTGACAAGACAAAGGAGAAGAACTTTAGACTTTTAAGGGGCAAACTGGGAATATAGATATAAGGGAGAAAATAATAGAAGGTAAGGGTTATTTTAATAAGGTTTATTATGTAGATTTCTCTGGTACCATCTGTCTCTGGGTCAATGAGAGTCTAGAGCAGGGGTGCCCACACTTTTTCAGCTTGTGAGCTACTTATAAGATGACCAAGTCAAAATGATCTACCTATAATAAAAAAGCAAAATATAAATTTATTTCTTCTATATTATCATTATTTAAGTTACTATTATTACTATTTAATATTGTGTATTCTTCTTTCACCTTTCTTCTTCTCAACTCTCTTTTTGGAGGAAAGTCAATGTCATAGTTTTTATGAACAGTCCGAAAAAGCCGCTCCACATTTCCCTTCTTTGAAATAGCAATGGCACACAGACAGATGAGGCAAACGCACTTAGAATATGACATAGTGAAAAAGATCCCCTCCCATTCTGTATGAAAGTCGTAGGTTTTAGTCTTCTTACTCGGATCAACTCCGGCACTCATTTCTATACCCTTTGTTTTATTTAGTTTAAATAAATTGAAGGCTAACTATGCAGCAAAGTAACTGAACAAGTTAGTGCGGTTTAATGCGCATGCGTAGGGTGTCAAAAGTTCAGACGTCAGATTGGCTATCCTGTATGCCAATCAAAAGACAAATGTCTTTTTAATGTCATGCGATCTACCCACACTTCCTTTGCGATGACCAGTAGATCGCGATCGATGTATTGAGCACCCCTGGTCTAGAGTCTCTGGTGATTAATAATCATCCTCACTTTTATAGAAGAGAAGAGAAGGGCAGAGTTTTTCTTTTGTCTGCTTTTTCTCAATTGCTTTTAGCTCAAAGCAATTCTTATGTCAAAGTAACATATTTTGGGGTGTTATTTTAACATACTTTGAACCCCCTCATACTCATTCAATAAATATTTATTAACCATCTTTGATTTACCAGCTACATTATATAGGATTTGGGCTCATGTAGAATGCATCTCAGTGGGAGTAACCTGATGAAAAATAATAAAATATAAACAGAAAATTATCAGATTATAATAACTACTATGCAAAAAAATTAAATGAAGGGGACATGATACAGAGTGACTAGTAGGCTGCTTCATATTAGATAACCAAGGAAGTCAATTGGCAGAAGAGGACATTTAGATTAAGAAAATGGCTTTAACAAAGATAAGGGGCAAACATTCACATGGTGAAATCAAGAAGCCCTTTATGTGGGCAGTTAATGGGTGAGGGTATTGTGTTAGAAGAGGAGAGTAGAACAAGTACCAGGAGCCAGATCAGGACGGGCTTTGGGAATCATTGTCAGTAAATAGGAAGGCCTTGGAACTAGGAAGGGTGATCATGACGGATTTTACATTTTTAAAGATTAGTCCAGCAACATTATTTTTTTCAGAAACAATTTTTATGGTACTAGCCTTTATCATCATTATTTTTAATGGCTGTATAATATATTATGAGATGTAACTTAAGCATTTACATATTTGAGTATTTAGTTTACTTCTAATATTATCTACTTATATAACATTTAAAAGGAAAATATAAATAATTACATGGTAAATATCTTTTATGTAAATAGATTTTATCTTCTGTTAGATGGTGTATATGAGATAGTTCCTTAAAAATAATATCACTGGATCAAAGGAAAAAATTATCATTTTTTTCTAGTACTTACTACATCCTGCTAACTGACTTTCTAAAAGATTGGTACCAATTTGTGTTTTCATTGGTAATGTTGTAAGCTTATAATTTTTTTAAATCATTTTTAAAATTATGTTAACTTAATATGCAAACATGACTGGTTACTTGTATTATAAACAATTAAATATATTACATATTTAACATAGGAGAAAATATTATTTGCAATAAGAAATTAAATAACAAACACATCTATATAACTATAACTTATCTCAGCTTAAATGTATCGTTTATCAGCTATCAATTGCTATTGACCTTACTCAAAATCTGTTATGCTGACCTAATTAAAATGCAGCATTCTGCTTTTCTCCTTTAAGGGGCACTTAGATTTTGTAAGTGGTTGATGACTACAGTAACATGGACCCAAACTCATGTGTGTTGATCCCAAACACTGAGCAGCAGAAGGCAATAAAAAACCATTGCTGCATTTTCTTTTCTTATTCTCTTATTTTCTTTTGTTTAACTGTAAAACTCTTAGGATGACACAATCTCAAATGCAACATGTGATAGTGTTTTAAGATGACACTCCCAGACCAGGAAGCAATCAACGTTATTGGGCGAGAGCAGAAAACAAATACAAAGATCATTGTTGCTAATGATTCAGTTAGATCAAAGCCAGAAGGAGCTCTCGTGGCTTGATACACCGAAAGGCATAGGAAAGTACAATGCTGTGCAACATATGCAGTAAGAACCTGGAAGGTAAAAAGCATGAACCAGGGTAAACTGGAAACTATAAAGGAAGAAATGGACCATCTAAATATCGCAATGCTTGATATTGCCAAATTAAAACGTACTGTAATGGGACATTTTGAGTCAGGCAACTACAAAGTGTTCTCCTCTAGAAGTGACAAATTCAGAAGAAATGCAGTGACATTAATACTGAGGCAGATGTAGGACATCTTGCTTCATCTTGGCAGTGAGGGGCTACAGTGCAACGTTGGACCAAATAATATCAATTAAATTCCTAGAAAAACCTATTAATATAACCATCATTTAAATCTAAGCGCCAAATATAGAGGCTGAAGATGATTAAATGGAAAGTCTTTACCCAAGTAGCCATGATGTTTATGACATACTAAAACAAAACACGTTGATAATTATATGTGACAAGAACACGGAAGTGGGAAATAAAGCAAAATCAAGGTATTGGAACATTTGTCTTAAGGGCCAGAAATGGAGCAGGAGCAGGAGACTGGCTCGTGGACTTCTGCAAAGCCTATAACTTGTCTACCACAAACACATGCTCCAAAACACTGAACAGATGATTGTATGCATAGATATCACCAGATGGCCAATTTAGAAATTGTACAGACTATTTATTTGGAAGGAGGAGATGGAGAAGCTCTATTCTCTTTGCCAAACAAGACCAGCAGCATGAAGTGTTAATGTCAAACATTAGGATAAAGTTTGAACATCCTTGAATCCAGCTTGGCCTTTCTTGCTCTAAATAAGGTAGATGACTTTGTTGCATCACCTTTAGAACATCACTTTCCTTGAATGAAAAATTAGAGCAATGGTCCTATAGTTACTGCACCCATTGACATCTCCTCACTTGAAGACTGGTGTGTGTATTGAATAGTTTCCATCTTTAAGCCATTTATTTTCTTTTACATTTTTATTGACATATACTTGTTAGAATTGTGGTAGATTTAGTCCCTGGGGCTTGAAAGAATTCTATCAGCATCCCATCTATCTCTAGTGATTTATTTTTTCCTAATACTTTCAGAACAGCTATAACTTCACTTTCTAGAATTACAAATTCTTCCTCACTGGAAATCTTATCCAAAGGTATTCTTTTTATCATTATTATTATTCAGTGAGAGGAGAGTAGGCAGAGACAGACTCCTGCATGTGCCCCAACCAGGACCTATCTGGCAAGCCCACTAGGAGGCGATGCTCTGCCCATCTGGGGCATTGCTCCATTGCTTAGCACCTGAGGCGGAGGCCATGGAGCCATCTTCAATGGTGGGACCAACTTGCTCCAGTGGAGCCATGGCTATAGGAAGGGAAGAAAGAGAGATAGAGAGAAATAAGAATGGAAGAGGTTGAGAAGCAGATGGGCACTTCTGAGTGCCTTGCTTAGGAATCAAACCCAGGACATCCACATGCCAGACTGACTCTCTGCTACTGAGTCAACCAGCCAGGGCCTCCTACCTTTTTTTCAAATAGCAGTAGTTACATATTTTTGCATTATTTACTAACCCCTGTGCTGTTGCCAAAGATGTCTCACAATAGACTCTCTTCCACTTTACTGATTATGTTAACTTCCAAAAGTGCTTTCCAAGTCAATTTCCTGTACCCTTTAAAGTACTCTTTAGAAACAATATTTTCTTTGTATCATCTAAGCATTTGTACAGAGAAACATTTCCTATTCAACTATATCACAATCTTTTTTAAAGATATAAATTATGCATTTTCTTCATAATTTGTGTTTCTTACATGGCATACTAAATAGGTACTTAGCATATAGTTGATTCTGCAATATTTATAAAATATGATAAATATATATATATATTTACTTTATTAATTGGTTATAAAGAGACAGACAGAAGAAGGGAGAGAATGAGATAGAGAGAGGAAGAGAGAAAGAGAGAGAGAGAGAGAGAGAGAGAGAGAGAGAGAAGCATTCATTTGTTGGGCCACTTAGTTGTGCATTCACTGATGGCTTCCTGTGCCCTGAGGATTGAATTTACAACGTTGGTGTTTCAAGACAATATTCTAACCGACTGAGCTAACCGATCAGAACAAAACTATATGTTATTAACTTTTGTGATTACTTAATGGCTTTTATATTGGAGACAACCCTGAGAAGTTAAAACTATTTTCATTGTTTGAGAGAGGAGCACCTCCTTGCCCTCTTATTACTGTCATACTAAGTATATGTTTCTTGAGCTCCAGAATACTAAATGGAATTTTCTTGAATGTTTAAGATCTGAATGGAATTGACTTAAAAAACAATAACCCTCTTAAGTTTTTTAAAAAATTTAACGCCAGAGCAGTCAACCTTAAGGAGTTTTCGCGAAGCAAGCAACGCAGAAGGCCATGGACTCTAAAGCGCAGAGCGCATGCTCAGGTCCTCCAGACACCGGGGCGTTTGTTAATGTGATTGGCAGTCAGCATAAGTGTAGGGCGGAACAGTTCACTCTTGTTTCCTTCCTGACAAACATTCATCAAAATAAATAAGTAAATAAATTCCAATGAGGGGAGGAGATTTTGAAGTAGCGACTAAGGGGGAAAAAAATAACTTTTGACAAGCCATATGGAAGAGGTTCCTGAGAACCTGGCCAGAGCATGTCCTGCACTCCTGCACCCTCCTACAGAGGGACCTGATTCCTCTACCATGAAAGCATGAACACACAGGTGATCCCAGGACCGCCTCAGTGCCCTCCCTGCCAGCAGCAGTGCTGGCATCCGGGGAAGGTGGGCACTTGCTTTACTTGGCAGCGACGGGCTCCCATTGCTCTCATGACTAATTGCGGTCTTACTCGTGTGAGGGCACAGAAGTTTTGCTCAAAGGAAGTCATAAACTAGGTTTATATCTCACCCCTCCCCCCAATAACAATGATAAATAAATAAAAGGTACACTTTTGATTTGAAAGGATAACTGTTGAATGCTGTGATCAATTTATGAAATGATTTCATTTAGTTCACTTAAAATTGGCATCATTTCATTGAATATACTGGGGAACAGAATTTTTGTTGCATCCACAAAACACTTGTTCTTACCTAATTCAAGTGGGCTGATCTCACATCTGACATTAGTTTTTCTCTGTAAGCTAGAGTTTTTTCGCAGTTCAAGATTTTATGTTTTCGTCTTGTAAAATTTTCAACATTTAGTTTAACATAATGAAGTAGAATGTCTTCTTGAACATCATCTTTGTGAAAATTAAATAAAATTTATATAATGCAGTAAATACACTAATGTGACTGTGGCAGCACAGTGGATAAAGCATCGACCTGGAATGCTGATGTCACGGGTTCAAAACCCCTGGCTTGCCTGCCTGGTGCCTGCCTGGTCAAGGCACATATGGGAGTTGATGCTTCCTGCTCCTCCTCCTTTCTCTCTGTCTCTCTGTTTCTCTCTTCTATCTCTAAAAATGAATAAATAAAATTAAAAAATATACACTAATACACTAAAAGATATGATTGCATCAGAATTTGTCTACAATTTTGAAATAGAACATATTAAAACACTTATTTTAATCATAAAATTTGCACAAAACTTATTTAAATTCTATTCAGGCAAATATTTGTGTTTGTAGCTCTTGTGTTTGTGTACTTATTGAGGACAACCTCATGTGATACTCCAGCAGTACTCTGCTCATCACTAACAGCTCCAAGATTTTCGGGAAACTTATCAAGGTGACTGTTCAGGAACTGAATCTTAACGCTCATGTTACATCCAATGCCGCAGAAAGCCAACAGCATCCTTTGAACCAAAAGTTCATGTTTTCTGCTTTCTTTTTGCTAAGGAAGTTTTTTGTAACTGCCACAAAATACTGCCATGCTGCCTTCTCCTCCTTATTTATCTTCCTGGCAAATTCTTCGTCACTTATGAGGATTTGAATTTGAGGTCCATTGAATATACCTACTTTTATCTTCTCGAAAGACAAGGCAGGAAAAGCAAAAATAATATGTTGAAAGCATTCACTTTCTCTATTCAAAGCCTGAACAAACTGCTTCATTAAGCCAAGTTTGAAGTGCAGTGGGGGAAAATTGATCCTGTCTTGATTAACGACAGGTTCATTCACAATATTTTGCATCCCTACTTCCAGAGGTTCACATTTTGGCTACTCCTTTTGTGTCCAGGGTTTGTCCCGAGCTCGGCTGTCCCACAAACACAGAGAGCAAGAATACTTCATGAAACCTCTCTGTTGTCATAGCAGGAAATTGACCATTTTAAGATCCACACAAACCATCCATTTATGCTCCTCATACTTCAGTAAGTTGAGGAAAATTTTAATCTTCTCACTAATGAGTTGAATAACCAATTGGAACCGCTGCATAGACATTACCATTGTGTAGGATAATACATTTCAGACTCCGTTTAGAGCTGTCAAGAAACTCCGTTTTAGCTGCCATTTTGTTGGACTGTATGTGATAACACTTATTTGCCTGAGAAGATTACTGATATCATGCAGTAAACAAAGTGTCTTTGGAAAAAAAGTCCACAAAAATTTCTTTCATGCTTCCTGAAGTGGGATACTTTAGCTGACTGGTGAAATACATTCTTTTTTTGAAGCTTGGAGGCTAATAACTCAGCTGCTTTCTTTGATAGGTCCAAATCTCTTACTTAGTCATTCAATTTGGGTTGGCTAAACTGCTGAGGGGTTAATGATTTCTTGGCATCAGAAGAAGACCCTTCAGATTCTACAAGCATTTCCTCATGCATCTTATCAAAATACACTTGATCACCATGTTCACTTTCTTTGTCCTTAGAAGAAATAAAACCATTGAAAACTGGAACCGGGAGTGTCTAAGAGTGTGGGATAGGTCATATTGCTGAAGGAATATTAAAATATGCGATCATATGCCTTTTTTTCTTGCTGATCCCCTTTGTATGGATCAGACAGAAATAACAGTCACTGCTGTGGTCCTTAGGTTCACGCTAAACCATGGGAATACCAAAAGGCATTCTTTCGCGTTTTCCTTTTGTCCAGTCACAAAGCATTTCCTCACAATTATGACACACAATATGTGGAGACCAATTTTTGTCTTGATCACCAAGGAGAACTTGAAAATCGGCAATATATGCACATGTTACAAATGATGAAATATTTTGCCTTTGATGTTGAAATGTGTAACAGCCACATATATAACAGAAGGTGTCATGAGTATTCTTACATTTACACCTACTCAAAGAAACCATGATTCAATCTTAAAACCAAATCAGAGGTTGTTTTTATCAGATAATAATAATTTACATTTAAAAACAACTCCAATTATGTAAAGTGATGTTTGTAAAACATTAATTGCCTTGTGGTTATGTTCAATCCAAGAGTCGTTGCCCTTTAACTTCAATTTAAAAACCAATGAATGCTATTAACTGTAATAAAAGGAATTTTAAAATTGCATAAAAAATAGAGCATGTACCCAAAAATGAATTTCATATTTGGAATCAGCAATGTAGAAGTATATAGAAACAGTTCTAAAACCTCATGCAACAGAAAATAAATAAAAATTGTTTCTCAGTGATATCAAATTTATAACCAAAAAAAGAAAATTTAGGCAGACATACTCTAGACCTGGGGAATAAAATTACTATTTATAAAAAATATTTTCTTTCTCTAAACTTTAAGAGCTGTCCTATAGACTTTTTCTGTATTTTTTGAAATCTGCATTTTAATACTAGTGATTCCCTTTAATTCTTTAATCTTTTACTTCATGCTTCTTATATATACATGTGTTTGGGCGCCACCCCAGGACCACTGAGTCAGAAGCCTGGGATGGGCTCCACAGTTCCTGCTGTACCAGCTCCCCGTATGACCTGCTGCATGATTATATGTAAGGGACAAAAGAAGAGAAAAAGTATAGGATTACTATTAAAATCTGATGTGAGCAACAGGGTGAATAAGTACCATTTTTGTAGCTAAGGAATACTGAAAAAATATCAATATTTATTTTTATTTTTAAAAATTTTAATTGCAATGAAATATACACAATATTTACCATCTTAATTATTTTTTAAATGTATAATTCAGTGTTATTAAGTATATTCACATTGTTGGACAACCAATCCCCACAAGTTTTTTGTTGTGCAAAACTGAAACCCATTAAACACTCCCCAATTCCCTTTCCCCCTTATCCCCTGGCAACCACAATTCTACTTTCCATCTCTATAAATTTTACCACTCTAAATACTTTATGTGTTAATATGGTTGCGATGCTATAACAAAGTGCAAAGACTGGGCAGCTTAAACAACATGTATTTACCTCTCACAGTTCTGAAGGCCAGGAAGTCCAAGGTCAAAGTTCTGGTCCCTGGTGAGAGCTCTCTCCTGTCTCGTGAAATGTGAATTAGGTATTGTGTATTTTTTAAAATGTTAGATTTCTACTGTTTTACTGTTACTTTTTGTCATAAGTTATACATACTTTTTTTTTTTTTTTTTTTGGACAGAAGCAGAGAGAAAGTCGGAGAGAGGGACAGATAGTGAAAGACAGATAGGAAGAGGGAGAGATGAGAAGCATCAATTCTTCATTGTGGAACCTTAGTTGTTCATCAGTTGCTTCTCATATGTGCTTTGATGAGAAATGAGGGGGAGCTACAGCAGAGCAAGTGACTCCTTGTTCAAGCCAGTGACCTTGGGCTTCAAGCCAGCCACTATGGGGTCATGTCTATGATCCCATGCTCAAACTAGTGAGCCTGTGATCAAGCTGGCGACCTCGGGGCTTTGAACCTGGTCTTCTGCATCCCAGTTCAATGATCTATCCACTTTACCACCACCTGGTCAGTTATACTATTTTGAAAGTATTTTTTTGTGTTTCCCATCACAGATTTATTTTGGTCTAATCTATATTTTAATTAAAATGTTATGAGTTTAGGCCCTGGCCGGTTGGTTCAGTGGTAGAGTGTTGGCCCAGTGTTTAGATGTCCCAGGTTTGATTCCCTGTCAGGGTGCATAGGAGAAGTGCCCATCTGCTTCTCCACCCCTCCCCCTCTTGCCTCTATCCCTCTTTCTCTTCCCTTCCTGCAGCCATGGCTCAATTGGAGCGAGTTGGTCCCAAGCGCTGAGGATGGCTCAATGGCCTCTACCTCAAATACTAAAAAGAGCATGGTTGCTGAGCAACAGAGCAGTGGCTCCACATGATTAGAGCATTGTCCCCTAGTGGGGTTGCCAGGTGGATCCTGGTCAAAGCACATGCCTTTCTGTCTGTCTCCCCTCCTCTCACTGGATAAACAAAAAGGCTATGAGTTTATATAGGTTTTAACTACAATAACAATTTTGTAACTACATAGTGTTAAAAATTATTCTTTAAGAATATACTTTTATTAAGGAAAAATTTAATTCAAGAAAAATTAAAAATTGCTTCATGAAAAATTGTTTGATACTGAATGAAAAATATATAATAATATTTTATAATTTCTCAGGTATATGCAATCATCTTTTATATAGCTTTCTCTGAATTTTTTAAAAGATTATATTTATTCAGTTTTTAGAGTGGAGAGAGAGAGAGAGAGAGAGAGAGAGAGAGAGAGAGAGAGAGAAAGGCAGGGAGAGAAGCAGGAAGCATCAACTCCCATATGTGCCTTGACCAGGCAAGCCCAGGGTTTCAAACCGGCAACCTCAGCTTTCCTCTTCGGCGCTTTATCCACTGCGCCACCACAGGCCAGGCTCCCTCTATTTTTAAAAAGCCTATTTTGTGAGAAATTAAAAGGTACTACATTTTATAATATTTAACATTTATATAACATTTAAAAATATTCTTTTTAAAATGAATTTAGCAAGAGTATTAAACAAAATATATATTTTGTTACTAAAATCTGAAGAGTGTAGCGTACAAAGGAGAAAATAAACCCAAAAAAGTTTATAAAGAACCTCCTTTAAAGCTGAAATTTACTAGGAAAAGTGTATGAAATAATCAAGAAAAAAATTAATTTTCTAAAGATGAGAATTTGCTATTTTAGAAAGCAGAAAAAAAACCACATAGTTTTATCTAGACTTTGTAGGAAGACATTGCCAAAAATGTAGGAGGGGTGTGTGTGTGTGGTTGTGTTTGTGTTGTTTACTTTAAGAGTAATAATAATTGATGATATTAACACTATATGTAAAGTTCTTATGATGGACTGGATACTGAGTGCTTGCAGGCATTGTTTAATTTATCCTTTAAACCGCTTCATACTGTTAATGTATTCTTACATTGAGAAATTCACGACTTCAGGAAGTTAAGGAATTGCTCCAAATTCATGCTGCTGAAAAGAAACATCAATGCTTTGTAGGGAGAATGCAAAATCACCTATCTCATTTTCAATGTATTTGTGGGTCATGTTTTGATTTTTGTTTAATATTTGTCTAAAGCCCCTTCTTATCACAATGTACCTTGTGATGTCAGGACATACTTATGGACTTCCTACAGGTGCCTAATGTGATACACAGTTTATATGAAAGCAGATTTTGCTCAGTACAAAATTAGGGAGGAGAATGTATTCCAGAATAGCTATGGATTTATGGGATTACCTGAAGCAGACATCAAACTTTCCGCAACGCCTTTGGCACTCTAAGTCCAGTAATTCTGTTTTAAACCTAGACTAACCAGATGGTATTTGTGTAACTCTTCTCTTCTCCTCTCCTTCAGAATTTCCTCTCACTGGAAAAAAGTTCATACAGTTGAGTTGACTTCATTTTTGCAAACTTTTATAGTACCCATTTTACTGTTCTGATCAATATGGGGTTAATAGAATAGTGGATAACATATTCCCTGCCTTCAAAAACAAAGGAGAATGAAGTTAAAACAAGTGCTATAAATGTAAGCCTTTCTGGTACTCTCTGACCAAAATAACGGCCCTACGTCTGATACCAAAAATTGTAACATGGGGCTTGTCACTGGGGTGCTAGTCAGTAGATGTCTGTGTCTCTTTGCACAGCACTTCTCAGATACCATGGTGGTCTGCAAAGCTCTAATGAACTCGATGCAGCAAGGCTGTCCTTAGGCTAGCAGCTATTCGGGCCCTGGACTTTCAGGTTATATGATGATGCTGTCATCTGTCCGAGTTAGACACAGTACTGCTGATGGTGTTATTTCTTCTGCTTGATTTATCACTCTTAGCACTTAACTTGCTTAAAATGGTAATCTGTGATTGTATGCTATCCACATCCTTCTGCCCTCCTCCTTGTCCAGTCTTCATTTGCCAACATTTTCTTCTTGTGCCCTCTTAAAATTAAATAAATTATCTCCAAAAAAAAAAAAAAAAAAAAAAAACAACTCTGAAAGCTCTCCTTGATTTACAACGGCCCATGTAAAGAGAGGACAGCAAACTTGTGCCTACTGGAATGTTAAATATATACAAAGTAATTCAATTGTTTCCTTGCTTCCTGGTATACTTTTTTGAAATGTCTGATTTTTTTTAAGGGAAGTCACCAAACTGTTTCATCTACAAAAGATTTTATTTAAATATTTCATTAGAAATATTTACTGCCTGAGAGAGTTAATGTTGAATTGAAAAGCAGTTTGGTTTTCAGTTAATTTTTTTAATGCCTGGCAGCTGGAATACAACGTTGAAATGCTGACAGGGTATTATTTAAAATAGCATTGCCTGTGAGGCTAGGGGAAGCTATTTAAGACAAACCTCAAAAAAGCCAGTGAAATAATAGCTGAAGTTATGTTATGTCAGCCAATTTCTCAGCATGGTACAGCATTGTGAAGCCAGAGTTGTTATCCTTCATTGAGACATAAAATCTATATCTTGATCCTGTGGTATAGGAATTGTACCCAGGGGCAGTGTGCTTTCATCCAGTGTGTTGACCTAAGGTCACTTTGGATGGTTCTGCTTTACCTTTCCAATATGGTCACAGTTTCATTTCGATATAATCAGAGTACAGTTTTTGAAAGGGTTCTGGGGTTGTCATTCTATATATAGTTTATACTTCATGAAAAAATAGGTTTAGCTATTAGAATAACCAACAGAAATCCATTAAAAAAGTGCCAAAGTGGCAGAGAAAGATGTAGTATTTTAGCTGGTAAATTATTTAAGTCATTATTTTTTCATTGAAAAGTAATTTTAATTTACTTTAATTTAATTGATTACACAACCTCCTACTGGCTCTTTCTGTAAAAATTGAGGAAATTATTTCTCTTTTCTTTAGTTACATATGGGGGTTTGGGATAATCATTAGACCAGTGGTTCTTAACCTTTTTTGAGGTACCAAACCCACCAGTTTCATATGCGCATTCACCAAATCCTTCTTTAGTGATAAATAAAATATGATTTTTTTCCCCAAATTCAAGACATATAGGTATATGTTTTTTTACTGGTGCACAAAATGAGCCGTGTATGAACATCACCTTGCTCAAAGAACAAAACCAACAAAGTGTATGAACTCACAACAAATTATGGTATTACTTTATTCTGGCCTCCGTGGCAAAGTCTTCTCCAAACCCCTGAGACCGACTCATCGAACTCCTAGGGTTCGATAGAACCCAGGTTAAGAACCACTGCATTAGACCAAGGGTAAAGGTGGTTGGGGTATAGGGGAAACAATGTAACAATTAAGTTAGAAATCCCGCCTGCCGTTCTATTTGTACCAGAGAATTGCATAGCTAATCTGTAAAATGTAACAATAATATTTGTTTTATGCATCTCAGAGGGTTGCATTACGATTTAATATAATGTCTGTTTGTAAGTGGTAGATACTTAAGTATCTCCTTTGTCATAAGCTAGGTGGGCCATATTTACTATATTTTGTTAATAATCAAATATGTACCTAGAAAATACAAACTATGTAAACAGAAATGATTCTCAAAGATATCATGATTATCAAATGGTGTTTCCCCACCACCTTTTGGCTATCTCTCCCAGCATCCTCCTGGTTACCTGGGGTGCCTTCTTTAGTGACCCAAGGGCCTCCTGGGGTTGTATCCATTCCCAAATCCTGTATAAGAGAAGCTGTTCTGCCCTAGAAAATTCAAGAGGTGATTTTCTTTCATCTGTCACCTCCCTAATGGTAAACATATGCTCACAAAAATTAAGGGATATTTCAAAATAAATATGAAGTGATAAAATATCACCTAATTTTTGTGAGCAGTATATTTGATGGTCCTAAATTGACCTTAGATTAAATGGTAGAGGAGCAGTATATTTGGTGGTCCTAAATTGACCTTAGATTAAATGGTAGAGGTGATCCAACTCTACACACCCCATTTCTGTATCTTAGATATTTTATAAAATGTTAACATTTCTAGAATTGGGAGATATCTATTATGTGACTTGTTTCTCTGCTACTATACAACAGAAGCTATTTTAAAATTGATATTAAACCTTATAATCAAGGGAATCTTGAAATTGGAAACACAGTATATATAATTCAAAGAGGATTTGAAAAATGTAACATTTATTTTTGGCAGCCTATTCACTCACTAATTTACATTTCAAAAGCAATAGCCTGACCAGATGGTGGCACAATGGATAGAGTGTAGGTCTGAGGTGCTGAAGACCCAGGTTCAAAACCCCAAAGTTACCAGCTTGAGTGCGAGCTAACCAGCTTGAGCACAGGGTTGCCAGCTTGAGTAAGGGGCATAGACATGACCCCATGGTCGTTGGCTTGAGCCCAAGGTCACTGGCTTGAACAAGGGGTCACTGGCTAGGCTGAACCCTCCTACCCCAACAAGACACATATGGGAAAGCAATCTCATGAACAACTAAGGAGTTGCAACTGTGATTTGATACTTCTCATCTCTCTCCCTTCCTTTCTTTCTGTCTGTCTCACTAAAAAATGATAATAATAATAAATAAGTAGAAAATGAAATGTCTTTCTTCTAAATCTACTGCTCCCATTAGTACCTCTCCCCAGAGGTGAATAGCATTTGCATATACAGGGGTGGGTAAAAATAGGTTTACAGTTGTTCAGATGGAAAATAATACAATATTAATAAGTAATATAAAAATAAACTCTTTTATGTACTCACAACTATTAACCCACTTTTGCCTACCCCTGTATTAAAGTATACAGCCATTTCATTTTTCTTTTTACTTTTCAAAACACAAATAACAGAATCTTTCTACACATTTTTTTTTCATGTAAAATGTATCTTGGAAATTGTTTAATGCTATATTAATGGCATCATTATTCTTTTTAAAGACTACATATTATTCCATTTTATGAAGGTAATAAAATTTATTAAATCTTCATAGAATTTGTATCAGTTTTTTTCCTCAGCTACATATGAGGCACACCCACTACATGGTCTATATCAGACTTGCCAAAGTTTTTTTGTAAAGTAAATGTAAAAGATGCTTTTTGTGCCTTTTATGTGTAAATGCATGTATAGTTATTTTTTTTCTGTGAAATCCCAGTTCACATTCATTGACTATTTTTATCAACTTGTCAATAATTTTTATTTATATATTTGAGAAATGAGCCATTTGTGGAAGAAACTGTAACTATTTTTTCTAGGTTTTTAATTTTCTTGTTTATGGTAAGTTTTATCATGAAGAAAAGTTATAATATTAGGTAATTGAATTAAGTAATCTTTTGTTTTGGGGGTTTCTTTATTTTTAAATTAATTAATTTATTTATTTTAGAGAGAGAGAGAGAGAAAGGGGGGAGGAGCAGGAAGCATCAACTCCCATATGTGCCTTGATCAGACAAGTGCAGGGTTTTGAACCAGCGACCTCAGCATTCCAGGTCGACCCTTTATCCACTGCGCCACCACAGGTCATGCCTGGGGGTTTCTTATTATAATTAAAAAATCTATTTTCCACTCTAAAATTATTAAAAACATATTCCATTGTTTTTCTATATTTTTATATTGATAAAATGGATTTGTCAGGAATGTATTGTGCTACAAGATATTATGTGTTATTTTATATTAGTGAGGATTTTTATTTAAATCCAACACTTTGGTTTAAATGTGAATATTTTTATTTTTAAAATAACACACGTGTATCTATTGTCACATAGCCTTAAGTCAGTGGTTCTTAACCTGGGTTCTATCGAACCCTAGGGTTTTTTTCTTTTTTTAAAAAATTTCATGACCTTTTATTTTATTTTTATTTTATTCATTTTAGAGAGGAGACACAGAGTGAGAGAGAGAGAGAGAAAGAGAGAAAGGAGGGAGGAGCTGGAAGCATCAACTCCCATATGTGCCTTGACCAGACCAGTGCAGGGTTTTGAACTGGTGACCTCAGTGTTCCCAGGTCGACGCTTCATCCACTGCGCCACCACAGGTCAGGCCGAACCCTAGGGGTTTGATGAGTCGGTCTCAGGGGTTCCGAGAAGCCTCTGCCGCAGAGGCCAGAATAAAGTAACACTATAACTTGTTGTGAGTTCATGCACTTTGTTGGTTTTGTTCTTTGAGCAAGGTGATGTTCACGCACGGCTCATTTTGTGCACCAGTAAAAAAACATATACCTATGTCTTGAATTTGGAAAAAAAAATCATATTTTATTTATCACTAAAGAAGGGTTCGGTGAATGCGTGTATAAAACTGGTGGGTTTGGTACCTCAAAAAAGGTTAAGAACCACTTATCTATCTATCTATCTATCTATCTATCTATCTATCTATCTATCTATATCATTTTCCTATACATACATACCTTTGCACTTAAAGGAAGTATTTCTTTAGGGCCTATCTTTGGTACATCTGAATTGCCAGCATCACTATTCTTGTTATTTGGAGCCATTATTAATTGAAAGAATCATTACTTGAACACAAGCACTTCAATACCACCACAGTCGTCTGGTAGTGGGACAGCTAGTATGGTACTGACTAATGACTACTGGGAAGGCACCATAAACGGTGTGAATATGCTGGACAAGGGGATGATTTAAATCCTGAGCAGGACAAAGTGAATAGCCTAATATTTCATCATGCTACTCAGAATGATGTGCAATGTGAAACTTATGCATTGCATAATTCTGGATTTTTATTTAATATTTTTAGACTACAGTTGACCATAGGTAACTGAAACCACAGAAAGCAAACCGCAGATAAGGGTGGACTACTGTAAATATAGTTTCTCATTTCTTCTCAAATATTATTAGAGGACATCTGCAATGTATGATTAAGTATTGGGTATTGGACAGCAATTGACATACTGGCATAAAAATATCAGCTAAATAAGTGAGGAACACATGGCACATCGACTGATTAAACCTTGAAGAAATGTCACAGATATATACAGTTTGTTACAACTACATCCAGTGAGCTAATGTGATTTTAAAAGTAGAATTTTAGAAAAAAGCATTTTTTAATTTGTTTGGTCAAGTGCATTAATGTGATCTGTGAGCTGTATATATATCAATATAGTAGAAAGTAAAGGGCATTGTATGTAGGGTGAAAAGACCTGAAATGAAATCCTAATTCTGTTGATTTTTGACCTCTGTTTCCTAATTTGTAAAATGTAGCTGCTTTGCTGGGTGACAATCTCCTCTGGATAACTTTGGCTGACTGAAAAATCCTATATGGGCTCATTTTCAGAAAAAAAAAATAAATAAAATGCTTAGAATATGCAGGAGTATAAGAGAAATCAATTATATCAAACTGCAGTTATCTAAGAATTAAAATACAAATTTTCATTTTAATAATATGTAAGCTTTTTAAAATTAACACATTAAACAATAAAATATATCAGTGCCTCATATTGGCTATCTTTTCAAATTAGGGATGAGTTTATTCACAACCATTGAAATATGAAATGAAAATACTGAATTTTATTTGGTTACAAAGTCACAGTTACACCTGAGTTTGTGGCCTACTTCATATTTGAATGAAACGCTAAATTTCAATTAGAAACAAATAGAAATAAAGATGCACCAAGTTCACAAATCCCTTAAATTTTTTCTGTGAACCTCAGGATAAGAACCTTTGGTTATTAGGATTTTTAGTATCTTTCCAGTTTCAAAATGTAATTTATTTTTGTATATATTTTTTTAAGTTAAAAGGGAAGAGTAAGTCAGACAGATTTCCACATGTGCACAACTAGGATCCACCCAGCATGCCCACCAGGGGGTGATGCTCTGCCCATCTGGGGCTTTGCTCTGTTTCTGCTGGAGTCATTCTAGAGCCTGAGGCAAAGACCATGGAGCCATCCTCAGCACCTGGACCAACTTTGCTCCAATGGAGCCTTGGCTGTGGGAGATGAAGAGAGAGATAGAGAGGAAGGAGAGAGGGAAGGGTGGAGAAGCAGATGGCCGTTTCTGTGTGCCCTCGCTGGGAATCGAACTTGGGACTTCCACACGCTGGGTTGACGCTCTACCGCTCAGCCAACCAGCCAGGGCTTGTAATGATTTCTTTACAATTCTTCACTTGTTTATATGTTCATTGCTTGGGATCATGTTTATAAACTCTACAAGAAAAATTAACAAAATTCTATAAAACTACTTCCAGTTAATCAAACAAAACAAAACAATGAAACAGCCCTTCTCATTACCATTACTTCAGAGTTTAAGTTTTCACTAGTTCTGAAGAAAATTTCTTAAACACAAGGATGATCTACCATCTAAGAGTATCTGTATTTGTCACAGTTCTTTAAAGAAACAGAACCAATAAAATGTATTAAAAAAATTAGTATAAGAAATTGGTTCACACAAATTTGGAGACTGAGCAGTCTCACGCTTTGTAGTTGGCAATCTGGAGACCTAAGAAAGTTGGTGTAAATTACACCCCAAAAACTGGTCGACTTGAAACTCAAGAAGAACTGATGTTTTAGCTGAGTCCAAAGACAGGAAAAGACCTATATCCGAGCTGAAGGCCATCAAGCAGAAGGAGTTCTGTGTTACTCCTGGGAAACTCAGCCTTTTTGTTTTTCTCAGATCTTAAACTGAGTTCAAGTCCACCTGTACTAGGGTGGACAATCTTCTCTAGTCAGTCTTCTAGTTCAAATGTTAATCTCATCCAAAAAAAACCCTCACAGAGACACCCAAAATAGTGTTTGGCCAAGTATCTGGGCACCTTATAATTCCCAATCAAATTGACATACAAAATTAACCATTTCGGTGCCTATAATGAAAAATTATTTTTAAAATAATATAGGCATCATCATTAAAACTGGAACATTACTATACAGTGAACACCAGGAATATCAGGGGGATAAACTCTTTCTATGCAACCAAAGGTACAAGAATAATACTGAAGTGAAAAATAGTGGGATTTATTTTACTTCCATGTGTAGAATATGTTACATTTACTTGGAATGTTATATCTTTCTTACTGTTTGAATAGGTAATGAGTTTATATTTCTTATGAATGTAGTGCGAATACTTATGTGTCAGTGTTTCTTGGAATTGCTATTTAACTAATGCAAATTTGACTTAATTTCTTTATAGTCATTTATATGATTACTTACTATAAGGTTTTGTTTTTTAGCTTAAAAATATCCTTGCAAAGAGCATTCAGCCTTAGGATTGAGATGGTGATTTTATTTTAGGTCTTCAACAGACTTGTGATAGGAAATTAAATGTGACATAACTACAATTTTGGCCCGAACTTGCTTATTTTATGAAGTGGAATTAAGGGCTTGTTATCACGCATTAAGTATGGAGCATTTTGTAGTCCTTGAATGAAATACTTAATTTGAATTTGCTCAGCCTTGTAAATAGATTTTAAAAATTAATTGACCTATATGAATTTATTACCAACATTTTCTCTCTTATGGTGGATAACTTCTAGTAAAATGAAGGAAATTGATATTTATTTTTAGTACTTCCTTTTCACATATTAGTGCTTATAGGGGTTGAGTAGATCAGTATTTTATTAACTAATAGAGATCTATAATAATACCCTGAAGTGCTATGTGAGAAAACAATTTACATTAAAATCGAATACAGATTTAGGAACACTTAAAGATGGGGAATTTGGCCTAAATTTTAAAGTAATAAATAATAAAAAGATTTAGAGAATAGGGTTTCTATGTTAAGGATGTTTTCTTCTTATGGAAAATACCTAAATTAAATGATGTTCAAGGAAAAAAAAAACTCCAATCTTCAAATTGGGTTCTTTTTATCCTATTTTAAAAATACTCTGAAACTAGTTAGAATCCAAAGCAGAAATAAACAAAATAAATATAGGGTTGAAGGTCATGTTTTTCCCCTTTCTTCACTGGTTAAACCAGGAGACTAGGCTGTAGAGAATAAGAGAAAGAGAAAGAGTGAGAGACTGGTGTGAGAGAGACGGCTGTAGGCTGGTGAGATAAGTCCTTTGCAGGATCTCACAGAGACACTCTGGCCTCAATAGGTATGGAGCAGGCCCCAGGAAATCTTCTCAGAGAGCCCCGTGTTGTTTCTGAAGTCTCCAAAACTGAACTGATTTCCTTGAAGCTTTTACCCTTCATGTGGCCTTAACTCTAGCATGAGACTCAATATCCAAGTTCAGCTATCCCTTGGGCCACACAAACCTGCCATTGTCTACTCTATCCTCTCTCCATAAATAGCTTGTACGTAACCTCACTTATGTGGTTTAACAACAGAAACCTTCAAAATATAATTTGGCTTGACCAGGCAGTGGCGCAGTGGATAGAGCTTCGGGCTGGGATGCAGAAGACCCAGGTTCGAGACCCCAAGGTCACCAGCTTGAGCGTGGGCTCATCTGGCTTGAGCAAAAGCTCACCAGCTTGGACCCAAGGTCGCTGGCTCCAGCAAGGGGTGGCTCGGTCTGCTGAAGGCACATATGAGAAAGCAATCAATGAACAACTATGGTGTCACAATGGCAATGAAAAACTGATGATTGATGCTTCTCATCTCTTTCCATTCCTGTCTGTCTGTCCCTATCTATCCCTCTCTCTGACTCTCTCTCTGTCCCTGTAAATAAATATATATATAATATATATAATTTGAAAACAATTCTAGATAGTGTTCACTCTGGTGTTTTCCTGGTTGGATTACAAAATGAGTTTATATATGAACAAGGTGGCAATACAATCCTTTAAAAAAAAGGATAGACTTTTCAATAAATGCATCAAGTAAAGCAAAGCCAGAGGAGGAAAAAGAATGCAGAAATATTTAAGGGTAAGGAATCCTGAAGGTTTGGTATTGCCTTTTTGATTTGCCCCCAAAATTGAAAACATGGAAGAAATGGTGCAATAATTGTTATATTAATGTGTAAAAGATCACAGAATGGAATGGAAATATTAAAGCTCTATAGTGGGAGTAGCCATGACAAGCACAGAGAGAATAGAAGAGAATCTGTACCGGCTTCAGGTAGAATGCCCTGAACCAATACAAAACTGAGGCTAAATTAGAACTGATCCTTATGTGACTATTGCATGAAACATAGGATGCAAGGATTGATTGGAATGGGGTCATTTGTACATCTTAGGAAATTGCATATTAGAAAGTTAATACTTCTTTCTCAGTGGGAAGCTATTATATAATAGTGATGACTAAATGAAAAAAAGATCAAATATTATATTGGTTATATGTAAATTGCATTTATATTTTATTAGAAAATTTAATTCCTTCACAGAAATACATTGTGAAATTTAGAACTGTCAAATTTTGACTCATGCCATTTGTGGCTATTTGTGGTGTATATTAACAATTATGTGCGCAAAATGAAATTAGAGCCAAAACTGTATTTTGATTGAGGTTGAGCAGGATACATATGATGTCTAAAAAAGAAATAGATGTTGCTACAGTAAAAGCAAAGTAGATCACCTAAATGATTTTTAATTTTATTAAAAGAAAAGACTGAATTCTATGAAATCTTTATTAATAACATCAAGAGTGCAACTGTGTAGGTTTTGCTGACTCAGATGCATCTGGCCACCACTTGAATGAGCGAAGCAGTCTGAGTGTGACACTAGTGATGGGCCATTAGTCAATGCCTTACCTGACCAAGATATTCAAATTAAATTAAAAATATATACTTTGGCTAAAGAAATACCTTTACAAGTGCCACTTTTTATATTTTAATTTTTTTAATTTAATTATTTGTGTTTACATAGATTCTAGGGTCACCCCAAGTGCATCCTCTCTCCCCCATATTACCCTGAACATTTCCATTGCCTCCCTCCCTACAGTGCCCTCCTCCCTTCCCTTCAGGATTAACCGATTCTATCATCCCCCTTCCCTCTGTCCTCTTTTCCTCTGGTCTCTTTGATCCCTCCTCTGTGTCAATTCCGTTCCTCAGTTCACATTATTCCTTGGAATTCTCAAATGAATGAGGTCATATGACATTTTTCTTTCTCTGCCTGGCTTATTTTACTCAACATAATAGTGACCAAATCCCTCCATATTGTTGCAAAAGGCAATAGTTTCTTCTTTTTCACAGCCCTATAATATTCCATTGTATATATGCACCACCACTTTTTAATCCACTCGTCCACTGACGGACACTTGGGCTGTTTCTATATCTTCGCTATTGTGAATAATGCTGCCATAGACATGGGGGGTGCATTTCTTTTTTACAGTCGGTGATATGGTGTCTTTGGGATATATTCCTATAAGTGGGATGACTGGGTCAAAGGGCAGTATTATTTCTAATTTTTTGAAGAATCTCCATACTGTTTTCCACAGTGACTGGACTAGTCTGCATTCCCACCAGCAGTGCAGGAGGGTTCCCCTCTCTCCACATCCTCGCCAGCACCTATCGTGTGTTGTTAGGTTCATGAGCACCATTCTGACTGGTGTGAGGTGGTATCTCCTTGTGGTTTTAAATTTTTTTATTTTATTTTATTTTATTTTATTATTACTTTTTAGAGACAGAGATAGAGTCAGAGAGAGGGATAGATAGGGACAGACAGACAGGAACAGAAAGAGGTGAGAAGCATCAATCATTAGTTTTTCGTTGCCGTCGCAACACCTTAGTTGTTCATTGATTGCTTTCTCACATGTGCCTTGACCGGGGCCTTCAGCAGACCGAGCCACCCCTTGCTGGAGCCAGCGACCTTGGGTCCAAGCTGCCGAGCTTTTGCTCAAGCCAGATGGGCCTGCGCTCAAGCTGGTGACCTCAAGGTCTCAAACCTGGGTCTTCCGCATCCCAGTCTGACACTCTATCCACTGCGCCACCCCCTGGTCAGGCACTCCTTGTGGTTTTAATTTGCATTTCTCTAATGCAGTGGTTCTTAAACTTTTTTGAGGTACCGAACCCACCAGTTTCATATGCGCATTCACTGAACCCTCCTTTAGTGATAAATAAAATATGACTTTTTTTCCAAATTCAAGACATAAGTATATGTTTTTTTTAATGGTGCACAAAATAAGCCATACATGAACATCACCTTGCTCAACGAACAAAACCAACAAAGTGCATGAACTCACAACAAATTACGGTATTACTTTATTCTGGCTCCGGGGCAGAGGCTTCTCCAAACCCCTGAGACTGACTCATCCAACCCCTAGGGTTCAATAGAACCCACGTTAAGAACCGCTGCTCTAATGATTAATGATGTTGAACATTTTTTCATCTGTCTATTGGCCATCTGTATGTACTCTTTGGAGAAGTGTCTATTCATTTCTTTTGCCCATTTTTTGATTGGATTGTTTGTCTTCCTGTTGTGGAGTTTTACAAGTTCTTTAAAATTTTGGTTATTAACCCATTATCAGATGTATTGTCGAATATGTTTTTCCATTGTGTGGTTTGTCTTTTTATTCTGTTCATATTCTCTTTAGCTGTGCAAAAGCTTTTTAGTTTGATATAGTCCCATTTGTTTATCCTGTTTTTTATTTCATTTGCCTGTGGAGATAAATCAGCAAATATATTGCTGTGATAAATATTGGTGAGCTTACTGCCTATGTTTCTTCTAGGATGCTTATGGTTTCATGGCTTACATTTAAGTCTTTTATCCATTTTGAGTTTATTTTTATGCATGGTGTAAGTTGGTGGTCTAGTTTCATTATTTTGCAGGTAGCTGACTAGTTTTTCCAGCACCATTTCTAAAGAGGCTGTCTTTACTCCATTTTATGCTCTTACCTCCTCTGTCAAATTTCAGTTGTCCATAAAGAGGTGGGTTTATTTCTCGGTTCTCTGTTGTGTTCCATTGATCTACATGCCTGTTTATATGCCAGTAACAAGCTGTTTTGAGTACAATGGCCTTGTAATATAACTTGATATCAGAAAGTGTGATACCTCCCACTTTATTCTTTTTTTTTCAAGATTGCTGAGGCTATTTGTGTTCTTTTTTGGTTCCATATAAATTTTTGGAATATATGTTCTATATCTTTAAAGTATGTCATTGGTATTTTAATTGGTATTGCATTGAATATATAAATTTGCTTTGGGTAATATAGACATTTTAATGATGTTTATTCTTCCTAACCATGAGCTCGGTATATGCTTCCACTTGTTTGTGTCTTCCTTGATTTCTTTCATCAATGTTTTATAATTTTCTGAGTATAAGTTTTTAATCTCCTTGGTTAAATTTACTCCTAGGTACTTTATTTTTTGTTGTTGCAATAGTGAAGGGGATTGTTTCCTTAAATTCTCTTTCTGACATTTCATTGTTCTTGTATAAAAATGCCTCTGATTTCTGTGTATTAATTTTAAAACCTGCCACCTTGCTGAATTTGTTTATAAGGTCCAGTAGTTTGTTGACTGAAACTTTAGCATTTTCTATATACAATATCATATCATCTGCAAATAATGATAGTTTTACTTCATCTTTTCCAATTTGGATGCCTTTTATTTCTTTTTTTCTGATTGCTGTAGCTAGGACTTCCAGTATTATGTTGAATAAGAGTGTTGAAAGAGGGAACCCCTGACTTGTTCCTGATTTTAGGGGAATTGCTTTTAATTTTTGTCCATTAATTATGATGTTGGCTGTGGGTTTGTCATAGATGGCCTTTATCATGTAAGGTATGTTCCCTGTATTCCCATTTTAGTAAGAGTTTTGATCATAAATGGGTGCTGGATTTTATCAAATGTCTTTTCTGCATCTATTGAAATTATCATGTGGTTTTTCTTCTTCCTTTTGTTTATGTGGTGAATCACATTGATAGATTTGCAAATGTTGTACCAGCCTTGCCTCCCCAGAATAAATCCCACTTGATCATGATGTATGATTTTTTTCATGTATTGCTGGATCCGGTTTGCTAATATTTTGTTAAGGATTTTAGCATCTAAATTCATTAGGGATAATGGCCTCTAATTTTCTTTCTTTGTGTTGTTTTTGCATGGTTTGGGAATCAGAATTATGCTCGCCTCATGAAAGGGACTTGGAAGTGTTTGTTCCTCTTGAATTTTTTGAAGTAGCTTGGGAAGAATAGGAGTTAGTTCTTTTTTGAATATTTGGTAGAATTCACCACTGAAGCCATCTCTCCCAGGGGTTTTGTTTTGGGGGAGCTTTTTGATAACTATTTTGATCTCTTTTGTTGTAATTGGTCTGTTTACGTTTTCTGATTCTTCCAGATTGATTTTGGAAAATTATATGTTTCAAGGAATTTGTCCATTTCACCTAGGTTGTTTAGTTTTTTGGCATACAGTTCTTCATTGTATTTTCTTACAATATATTTATTTCTGTTGTGTCGGTTGTTATTTCTCCACTATCATTTCTAATTTTATTTATTTGAGTCCTCTCTCTTCTTTTCTTGGTAAGTCTAGTTAAAGGTTCATCGATCTCGTTTACCCTTTTAAAGAACAAGCTCTTGGTTTCATTGATCCTCTGTATTGTTTCTTTAGCCTCTATGTCATTTATTTCCGCTCTGTTCTTTATTATTTCCTTCCTTATAGTACCTCTGGGCCTTACTTGCCGTTTCCTTTCTAGTTCTTTTAAATGAAGGATTAGGTTGTTTATTTGAGATTTTTCTACCTTCTTAAGGAATGCCTGTAGTGCTATGAACTTCCCTTTCAGAACTGCTTTTGCTGTGTCCCATAAGTTTTGAGTTGTTGTATGTTCATTATCATTCATTTCTAGAATTTCTTTTTTCTTCTTTGACTTCATTGTTAACCCATTACTTATTTAATAACATCCTATTTAGTTTCCATGTGCTTGAGTATTTTTTAGTTTTTCTCTTGTGGTTGATTTCTAGTTTCATGCCATTGTGATCAGAGAAAATGCTTGATATGATTTCAATCTTCTTGAATTTGTTGAGAATATACCATGAGCACTCAAAAAGAATGTATATTCTGCTGCTTTAGGATGAGAGGTTCTAAAGATATTTATTATATTGAGTTGATCTAGTGTGTCCATTAAGTCTGTTGTTTCTTTGTTAATTTTCTTTCTTGAGGATCTATCTAGTGATGTTAGTGGGTTATTGAAATCTCCTACTATTATAGTATTGCTGTTGATCTCGCCATTTATATCCATCAAAGTCTGCTTTTTATATTTAGGTGCTGCTTTATTAGGTGCATAAATATTTATGATGGTTATATCTTCCTGTTGGATTTCTCCCTTTATCATTATGTAGTGACCTCTTTATCTCTTACTATAGCCTTGGTTTTAAAGTCCATTTTGTCTGATATAAATATTGCTACCCCAGCTTCTTTTTCATTTCCGTTTGCATCAAATATTTTTTTCAATCCTTTTACTTTCAGTCTATCTTTTGTTTGGGTCATTTAATCCATTTACATTTAAGGTTATTATTGATATGTAGCTGTTTATTGCCATTTTATTCTTTAAAGCTGTATTCCTCTTTTGCTATATTCTTTTCCCCCTTTGATCTGTTTACAACAGGGCACTTAACATTTCCTGTAGCATTGGTTTAGTTGTAATGAATTCCTTGAGTTTTTCTTTGTCTGGGAAGCTTTTTATTTCTCCTTCAATTTTAAATGATAGCCTTGCTGGATAAAGTAGTTTTGGTTGTAGGCTCTTGTTCTGTATTACTTTGGATATCTCTTGCCATTCCCTTCTAGCCTCAAGTGTTTCTGTTGAGAAGTCATATGTCATTCTTATTAGGGCTCCTTTGTAGGTGATAGCCCTTTCTTCTCTAGCAGCTTTTAATATTTTCTCTTTATCACTTTGCTTTGGTATTTTAATTATAATGTGTCTTGGTGTAGATTTCTTTTGGTTTCTCTTTAATGAAGTTCCCTGTGCTTTTTGAACTTGTGAGAACCTTCCTTGCATAAATTTACAGAAGTTTTCAGCTATGATTTGATTGAATAAAGTTTCTATCCCTTGTTCTTGTTCAGCAACCCCTATGATGCGGATGTTATTTGTCTTCATGTTGTCACAGAGCTCCCTTAGAGTTTCCTCAGACTTTTTGAGTCTCTTTTCTTTTTTCTGTTCTGCTTCTGTGCCCTTGTTTATTTTGTCCTCTAACTCGCTGATTCAAATCCTCAGCTTCATCGATCCTGCTTTTAATTCCTTCCATTGTGTTCTTCATTTCTGATATTGTATTTGTCATCTCCAACTGATTCTTTTTTAACATTTCAATGTCCTTTTTTATACTTGCTATCTCTTTTTTTTATTATATATATTTTATTATTATTAATTCTAATGGGGTGACACCAATAAATCAGGGTACATATGTACAATCAAAACATCTCCAGGTTATCTTATCATTCAATTGTGTTGCATACCCATCACCAAAAGTCAAATTGTCCTCTGTCAGCCTCAGTCTGGTTTTCCCTGTGTCCCTCCCCTCCTCCTTATCCCACCCTCCCCTCCCTCCCCCCCCATTACCAACACTCTCTTGTCCATGTCTCATATTCTCACTTTTATGTCCCACCTATGTATGTAATCATGCTGTTCTCAGTTTTTCTTTTTTTCTAATTTACTTATTGCACTTCGTATAATGCTATCAAGGTACATCCATTTTGTTATAAATTATCCGATGTCATCGTTTCTTTTGGCTGAGTAGTATTCCATAGTATATATGTACCATAGCTTTTTAATCCACTCGTCCTCTGACGGACACTTGGGCTGGTTCCAGATCTTCGCTATTGTGAACAATGCTGCCACGAACATGGGGGCGCACTTCTTCTTTTCGAACAGTGCTATGGTGTTCTTAGGGTATATTCCTATAAGTGGGATAGCTGGGTCAAAAGGCAGTTTAATTTTTAATTTTCTGAGGAATCTCCAAACTGTTTTCCACAGTGGCTGCACCAGTCTGCATTTCCACCAGCAGTGCAGAAGGGTTCCCTTTTCTCCACATCCTCGCCAGCACTTATTCTGTGTTGTTTTGCTGATGAGTGCCATTCTGACTGGTGTGAGGTGATATTTCATTGTGGTTTTAATTTGCATTTCTCTAATGATTAGTGATGTTGAGCATATTTTCATATGCCTATTGGCCATCTGTATGTCCTCTTTGGAGAAATTTCTATTCATTTCTTTTGCCCATTATTTGATTGGGTTGTTTCTCTTCCTGGTGTTGAGTTTTATAAGTTCTTTATAAATTTTAGTTATTAACCCCTTATCAGATGTGCTGTTGAATATGTTCTCCCATTGTGTGGTTTGTCTTTTTATTCTGTTCCTATTGTCTTTAGCTGTGCAAAAACTTTTTAGTTTGATATAGTCCCATTTGTTTATCTTGCCTTTTATTTCAGTTGCCCGTGGAGATAAATCGGCAAATATACTGCTGCTACAGATGTCGGAGTGCTTGCTGCCTATGTTTTCTTCTAAGATGCTTATGGTTTCACGACTTACATTTAAGTTTTTTATCCATTTTGAGTTTGTTTTTGTGCATGGTGTAAGTTGATGGTCTAGTTTCATTTTTCTGCAGATAGATGTCCAATTTTCCAAACACCATTTGTTAAAGAGGCTGTCTTTACTCCATTGTATGTTCTTTCCTCTTGTGTCAAATATCAGTTGTCCATAAAGCTGTGGGTTTATTTCTGGGTCCTCTGTTTTGTTCCATTGATCTATGTGCCTGTTCTTATGCCAGTACCAGGCTGTCTTGAGTATAATGGCCTTATAGTAAACCTTGATATCTGGAAGAGTGATACCTCCTACTTATTTTTTCTTTTTAAGATTGCTGAGGCTATTCGTGTTCTTTTTTGGTTCCATATAAATTTTTGGAATATGTGTTCTATATCTTTGAAGTATGTCATTGGAATTTTAATTGGTATTGCATTGAATTTACAAATTGCTTTGGGTGATATACACATTTTAATGATGTTTATTCTTCCTAGCCATGAGCACTGTATATGTTTCCACTTGTTTGTATCTTCCTTGATTTCTTTTATCAATGTTCTATAATTTTCCGAGTACAAGTCCTTAACCTCCTTGGTTAAATATACTCCTAGGTACTTTATTTTTTTGGCTGCAATAGTGAAGGGGATTGTTTCCTTAATTTCTTTTGCTGATATTTCATTGTTGGTATATAGAAATGCCTCTGATTTCTGAGTATTAATTTTATATCCTGCCACCTTGCTGAATTCATTTATAAGGTCCAGTAGTTTTTTGACTGAGCCTTTAGGGTTTTCAATATACAATATCATATCATCTGCAAATAGTGACAGTTTTACTTCTTCTTTTCCAATTTGGATGCCTTTTATTTCTTCTTCTTGTCTGATTGCTGTAGCTAGGACTTCCAGAACTATGTTGAATAAGAGTGGTGAAAGCGGGCATCCCTGCCTGGTTCCTGATCTTAAGGAGATTGCTTTTAATCTTTTTTCATTTAGTATGATGTTTGCTGTCAGTTTATCGTAGATGGCCTTTATCATGTTAAGGAATGATCCCTGTATTCCCACATTACTGAGAGTTTTGAGCATGAATGGGTGCTGGATTTTATCAAATGCCTTTTCTGCATCTATTGAAATTATCATGTGATTTTTGTCCTTCCTTTTGTTTATGTGATGAATCACATTGATTGATTTGCTAATATTGAACCAGCCTTGCTTCTCCTAAATAAATCCCACTTGATCATGGTGTATGATTTTTTCATATATTGCTTCATCCGGTTGGCTAATATTTTGTTGAGAATTTTAGCATCTAAATTCATCAGGGATATAGGCCTATAATTTTCTTTCTTTGTGTTGTCTTTGCCCGGTTTGGGATCAGAATTATGCTCGCCTCATAAAAGGAGTTTGGAAGTCTTCCTTCCTCTTAAATTTTTTGAAATAGCTTGAGAGGATAGGAGTTAGTTCTTTTTTGAATTTTTGATAGAATTCACTTGTGAAGCCATGAGGCCCAGGACTTTTCTTTTTTGGGAGTTTTTTGATAACTGTTTTGATCTCATTTGTTGTAATTGGTCTGTTTAGGTGTTCTGATTCTTCCAGATTGATTTTTGGAAGGTTATATGATTCAAGAAATTTGTCCATTTCACCAAGATTGTCTAATTTTTTGGCATATAGTTCTTCATAGTATTTTATTACAATGCTTTGTATTTCTGTTGTGTCAGTTGTTATTTCTCCACTGTCCTTTCTAATTTTATTTATTTGAGTCCTCTCTCTCTCTTTTTCTTGGTGAGTCTAGTTAAAGGTTCATCAATCTTGTTTACCTTTTCAAAGAACCAGCTTCTGGTTTCATTGATCCTCTGTATTGTTTCCTTCGCCTCTATTTCATTTATTTCTGCTCTGATCTTTATTATTTCCTTCCTTCTACTTGTCTTGGGTTTTATTTGTTGTTGTTTTTCTAGTTCTTTTACATGCAGGGTCAGGTTGCTTATTTGAGCTTTTTCTAGCTTCTTATGATATGCCTGTAGTGCAATAAACTTCCCTCTCAGAACTGCTTTTGCTGTGTCCCATAAATTTTGAGTTGATGTATGCTCATTATCATTTGTTTCTAGAAACTTTTTAATTTCTTCTTTGATCTCATTGTTAATCCATTCATTATTTAATAACATGCTATTTAGTTTCCAAGTGTTTGAGTATTTTTCAGTTATTCTTTTGTGATTAATTTCTAGTTTCATAGCATTGTGATCAGAGAAAATGCTTAATATGATTTCAATCTTTTTAAATTTATTGAGACCATTTTTGTGTCCTAACATGTGGTCTATCCTAGAAAATATACCATGAGCACTTGAGAAGATTGTATGTTCTACTGCTTTAGGATGAAAAGTTCTGACGATATCTATTAAATAAAGTTGATCTAGTGTATCCTTTAAATCCGCTGTTTCTTTATTAATTTTCTTTCTTGAGGATCTATCCAGTGTTGTTATTGAAATCCCCTACTATGATAGTATTGCTGTTAATCTCGCCCTTTATATCCATCAAAGTCTGCTTTTTTTATGTCGGGGCTCCTATATTTGGTGCATAGATATTTATAATAGTTATATCTTCCTGTTGAATTGTTCCCTTTATCATTATGTAGTGTCCTTCTTTATCTCTTACTACAGCCTTTGTTTTAAAGTCCATTTTGTCTGATATAAGTATTGCTACCCCTGCTTTTTTTTCATTTCCATTTGCATGAAATATTTTTTTCCATCCTTTTACCTTTAGTCTATGAGCATCTTTTGTTTTAAGGTGTGTCTCTTGTAGACAGCATATGTATGTGTCCTGTTTCTTTATCCATGCAGCTACCCTATGTCTTTTGATTGGATCATTTAATCCATTTACATTTAAGGTTATTATTGATATGTAGTTGTTTATTGCCAATTTATTCTTTAAAGCTGTATTCTTCTTTTGGTCTATTCTTTCCTCCCTTTAAACTGTTCACAAGAGGCCCCTTAGTATCTCTTACAGAATTGGTTTGGTTTTTATGAATTCCTTGAGGCTTTCTTTTTCTGGGAAGCTCTTTATTTCTCCTTCAATTTTAAATGTTAACCTTGCTGGATAAAGTAGTCTTGGTTGTAGGTTCTTGTTCTGCATTACTTTGATTATATCTTGCCATTCCCTTCTGGCCTCAAGTGTTTCTGTTGAGAAGTCCGATGTCATCCTTATCGGGGATCCTTTGTAGGTGATAGCCTTTTTGTCCCTAGCAGCTTTTAAGATTCTTTCTTTATTCATTAGCTTTGGTATTTTAACTAAGATGTGTCTTGGTGTAGATCTTTTTGGGTTTCTCTTTAATGGAGTTCTGTGTGCTTCTTGAACGTGTGGAGTGTTTCCCAGCCTTAATTTAGGAAAGTTTTCTGCTATGATTTGATTGAACAAAGTTTCCATTTCCTGTCCTCTCTCCTCTTCTTCAGGCACCCCTATGATGCGAATGTTATTTCTCTTATTGTTGTCACAAAGCTCCCTTAGAGTTTCCTCACATTTTTTAAGTCTCTTTTCCTTTTTCTTCTCTGATTCTGTGCCTTTGTTTATTGTGTCCTCTAACTCGCTTATTCTATCCTCAGTGTGATTCATCCTGCTTTTAATTTCTTCCATTGTGGTCTTCAGTTCTGATACTGTATTTGTCATTTCTGTCTGATTCTTTTTTATTATTTCAATTTTGTTTTTTATACTTGTTATTTCTTTATTTAGGTGTTCATAATGACTATCCATTGTTGCTCTAATTTCTTTGAACATCCTAACTATCATTATTCTAAATTCTGCTTCTGGTAGTTTGTTTATATCCGGTTCATTCAGGTCCTTCTCTGGGGATTTCTCTTGATTCATTTGGTTTGCATTCCTCTGCCTGCCCATTTTTTCTGTGTATAAGCAAGTTGTGGCCACTGGAGTCCAGTAGGTGTTGCCTTTGTGTTCTCTAGGTGTGGTCTGTCTGCAGGCCCCCCACCCTCTCTGCCGGTGCCTAGTGTGGTTGGGCATGAGCGTTGCCACCGCCGGCCCACTGTGGCTTTTGCTATGATTTCTGCCTCTCGTCCGAGGGAGGGGCTGTCACTCAAGCCACAATCCTTAGCACCTAGGGTAGAGGTAAGCACCTTTGCTCAGCTTTGGACCCAGCCTATTTCTGGACTTCCGCCCAGAACCCTCAGTCAGGGCCTGCTCGCCACAGTTTCACGTGTTGGACGGGGCTTTTGACGTGCTCTCAGCTGTGAGTGTTTGCCCGTCTGTAGATTTAGCCCCACCCTCGAGGCTGGGGTCCTCCTGCACAGGGTCGGAAACCAAGGTTTATTGGGCCGGGTGTGTTTGCTGGCTTCCGCTCAGCTGCGTACTTCCACTCGTCCTGGACTCTACCCCGCCCCCGCGTTCGGAGCCCGCTCGTGCACGTAGGAATGCAATCCGCGGTTTCTCCACCCGGGCGGGGATAGTAGCGTGAGCTCAGCTGCGAGCTTCCACTTGTCTCGGGGTCTAGCCCGTTCCTGCGCTCGGAGCCCGCTCGCGCACGTATACTGGCCAACCGCGGTTTCTCCGGCTTGGGGGGGGGCGCTGGCAGTGTGAGCTCAGCCTCGAGCCCCTGCCCGTCCCTGGTCCTAGCCCGGTCCCTGCGGTCAGGGCCGGCTTGCGCAGGGTCGCCGAGCAAATTTCTGCCCATTCCTGGTCTCCCGCTTTGTCCCCGTAAGTGGGATTAAAGGCGGGCCCGCAGCTTCCGGACCGCTTTCGCGAGTCCCCTCCGACCCTCTGTGCTAGTCTGAGCTCCCACCGGCTTGGCCTTTGCCCACGCCGACAGAACCGCATTTCAGCCTCCTGTCGTCCCAAACCCTTAAGCAGCCCTCAGCAGAGTAGGAAGGGACCTAATACTCCACACTGTAGGCCAGGGAGCTCCCTCACTTGTTTCACAGCTCAAAACTCTCCAAACGCCTCTTCTAGGCTCTGGGACTGCAGGCTGGGGCTTGGTTCCTGGGACCCAGGTCCCTCCCTCTCTGCCAAACTTTTCTCCCAGCCTGCGGGTCTCTCTGGGCTGCCGTTTGCTCCAGGGAGCTGGGCAGCCCTCTTCGCGTTTTCGCTATTCCTACCAGTCTCAATGTGGCTTCTTCTGTGTTCCTTGGTTGAAGAGTCCACTTAGTTTAGTTCATAGTTGGTTTATCCAGATGATGGTTCTTTAAATTGAGTTATAATCCAGTTTGCTTCTGGGAGTTGGAAGTTGGTACGTCCGCCTACTCCGTCGCCATCTTGTTTCCCAAGGATCTTTCCATTTTCTTTCTTCTTCTGCAGCTTCAGGTGCACGTGCATCTGACAGATGGGTCACCACTGATGTGTCCACAGCTCAGTCTTTGCACCTAGTTCTGGTCAGCCAGATAGAAGCAAGTATGCACTTAACAGAACTTCCAGGAAAGCTCTTCCTTCTCTGATCTATACTTGCTATCTCTTTATTTAGTTGTTCGTAATGACCATCCATTGTTGTTCTAAGATCCCTAAGGATCCTAACAATCATTATTTTAAACTCTGCATCTAATAGTTTGGTTATTTCCATATCACTCAGTTATTTTCTGAAGTTTCTCTTGTGGTTTTATTTAGATTGCACTTCTCTGATTTCTCATTATGTCTGTGTGTTTGGGTGTGTTGTTTGTAGAGCTGGTTGAGTGTAGACTTGATGTTGTCTGCCTTCAATTTTCAGTTGTGTTCATTCTAGATCTTCTTGAGTTGGCATCAGCTGTTGTTTGTAATCCACTGTCGGATTTGGCTTTCTAGTAGAGCTGCTTTGAAATCTTGATTTGTTTGTTTTCTTCTTAGTTTTCTTAACTTGGTGGTAGTCTTGTTTACTGATCTCAGCAGGGGGCTTATTTGAAACTGTATTCAGGAATGAGGTTTGTGTAACCTGAGACTCTGAAGGCCTGATCTGCCAGTTACTCTCTCTGGTCATGGGGTGCTTTCTCCGCTTCAGTAGGAGGAGGTATATCTGAGATCTCCATGGAGACCTGCGTTACTGCCCCTCCTCCTCACTTCTTGTTTGCAGCTGTGTCTTGTTGCGCTGATTGGAGCTGGAGAGATATCTTGTGATGGGTGACCCGGAACCACTTTAGTCTTGAGTTATGTGGAAGGGTCAACCCCTCCCCCAGCTATGGCCTCCCCAACACTGGATGAGTCAGCTTCTCAGGTCATCCCATGCATTCCTCTGCCCATCATCATCTGTCTCTCTCTCTCTCTCCCTTTCCCTTTTGGAAGACAAACCAGTTCTTTCAACAAACCTCGTTCACAGGTCCCCAGGCAAGTGGCTGTGAGCAATATTTTCTACTCTTTTCCTTGGAATGAGAGCCCTTCTGGGCTCTCAGCCTCACCCCTCCCCCCATGTTCCTGTAAGCAGGTTAGACCCACCGCTCCTTCGCGCTCCCTACCAGGCTTGGTGTGGCTTCTTCTTTGCTCCTTGATTTTTGAGAGCTGTTCTTGTAGTCCAGAGTTGGTTTTTCACGCTGATTTTTCCTAAATTACTTTGTAATCCAGTTTGGTGGTGTGAGCTGGGAGTCTGTGCATCTGCCTCCTCCGCTGCCATCTTCAGGTCTCCCACACAAGTGCCACTTTTTAACACCCAGATTACTCAGTACTACTTGATTTTTTTACAGGACATAAAGTGGTTTCTTTGCTTTTCATTATCTATTACTTCAAGGTAGTTCTTTTTGGGGAATATTCAATACTCTACCTACTATTCCAGATATAAAACTTCCAGGAGTCTTCACCCCAAGAGTATATCAGGAAGTAAAAGAGGATTAACTCCCTTTTCAGAAAATTGGTCTTTCAAAAGAAACAAGTTGGTTGCCCGTAACCTTAAAAAGCATTAGGTTATTATTGATGAGACAGTGTCATAGAACACTCATTTTACTTTCTATTTTCGAAGTACTTAATTACCCAAGATATTTGTAAATAACATTAAGATGACCCTTGCTTTGTTTATAAACACTCACACAGGTTCTCCATTTTAATTAATTTTAATTTTATTGCAAAGATCTTTCCATTACGTCCTCAAAGAAAATTGGGTAGGTATGGAAACACTATTATATGTTTGGAAAATCTAGCACTATACTTGAAATAGTTGGAATAATTTGCTTTATGAATAATAAACTGCATATTTTTAAATCTTTGTATAAGTCATACTTAAAAGTATTTTTGAAATTATAGCATGCTAAAGAAGCATGGGAGGCAGGTGAAGGCTCCATTGATTTTTTGTTCAATGGCAAATGTGTATTGAGTATGTACTTTATGCTTGTTAGATATGATGTTCTCATGTTATTGTTCATTTCCCTCATGATTAATGCTGAGGGGTTGGTATTCATCCCAGTTTCATACTTGAGACAACAGCATCTGAGAAAGATTTTAGATTTTTGGAAATTTTATTAAGAATATATTTTTCATCAACATTACTTACAGAAACCCTTAATTTACTTGTTTTTGATTTGTTATTATGTTTTTACTTTTGTAAAGCTACTGTCATCTATTTTGCATGCTAAACAACTCTTAGTTTAAGAAATAATAATCTATCCCCATATATTTTCCTAGACATGGCACTTAACTATATGTTTCTTGATGCCCACCAAGCTGTTGGAATATAGTATTCAAACATGTGGAAATATACTTTTAAGAAGAAATGAAGTAAATTCATCCTGTATTTTTCTTTTTTTTTCCTCCTGTATTTTTCAGAAACATTTTAGAAGAATGAAATTATTCTTACCAAGCCATCCTTATATAGTTATATGGAAAAACTATATAAAATAAAAAGAAAAATAAATCATTTTAATGGACTGTCATTCTTTAAAAAATGTTTCAAATTAAAGTGTTATTACAGTTAGTAATAATTTTATAATAAAAATGCTTTTTTTTAATTCAACAGAGAGAGAGGGCGGGGGAGGAGCTAGAAGCATCAACTCCCATATGTGCCTTGACCAGACCAGTGCAGGGTTTTAAACTGGCGACCTCAGTGTTCCCAGGTCAATGCTTTATCCACTGCGTCACCACAGGTCAGGCTAAAAATGCTTTTGAAGCAACAAGAACAAGCCAGTAGACATAGGCCAGGACTAGTCACACTTCCATGAGTATCAGAATCCAGAATCCTAGAAGAGTGTTGCAATGCAGATTCCCAAGTTTCGTCTCTGAAGTTTTCCTGATCAGGAGGATATGGTTGGAGTCTGAATTTTGTATTTGGAATAAGTTCCTGAGTGACATCAATGCTGCTGATCTATAGAACACATTTTGGGTAGCACTATTTTAATGATGCCCTGAAAATCATAGTTTGTGCTAACAATTTAAATTATGTTTTTCAGAAAATTAATTTCAACTGTTTCAGAAGAGATCTGTGCCCAGACACTAATGTCAGTTCTGTGCAGATGCAAGGTGATGCAGATTACTTCATCAACCATCTTGGAGTCCCCACCGTGCAGTTTGCTTACGAGGACATCAAGACCTTACAGGTGATTGTTTCTAAAAATGCAGAATACCCACATGCACACAATACAGCAGACAGGCAGAATTTATTTTTATCTTGGCTATTTGTCTTTCTTATCAAATAGGACACTATATACAAAGCTGCTTCATTTAGAGAGTTATGCTTGTAGTTCAGAGGGTTTATAACTGTGTTTGAAAACATCAGCTCTTTTCAATAGTGTTGAATTCAATTTAAGAAGATTTATACTGTCACTCACATTTTCACAGTGTGCTTTGCAACAAGAAATTTGCAGAAGTTGGATAAACCTCAAAACATGATTGTAGTCTTCATAGAAACAGATGACGTGTGCAATAGATTCTCTTCTGCCCAAGGGAAAATGCATTTCATGTGCTGTATATTAATGTGAGTCTTGCAGATTAGTTACCCAAAGTTTGTCAATAGTTTGCTTTCCTAAAAAGATAACAACTTTTATTGTGAAAATAAGAGGTATCTTTTCCAAAAAAAAAGCACATAGGCAGGATTCACCTTAATTAAGTTTGTGTTCATCTATCTATTGAACTTCAAGTCTTTTAATCTTTCTCAGAAATGTGTCACAGGAAGCTGTTTCTCTAGAGATATAAACCAATTGAAATATTTTACCTTCTTTTAACAAATTGCGCATGCCTTTTGGGGAGTTCTTTAAAAGCTTCTGAGGTGGCCCACTTCAGGGAATTTTTACTTTAACTGAATGGTAGCTGGAAAATGGAGTAAAATCTGCTTTGTTCTTCAATAGTAACTGTCCTTGAAAGGTTGTATTTAACATACATTTTTAGAGGCTCAGTAACTGATACTAAGTATCTTAATTTCTGATAGTGATACTTTGCTTTCTGTTTCTCTAACCCCCTGCTGGGTTCCTACACACACCTTATCTACTCTGTATGCAGCTAATGATCACTAACATCTTAAATTCATAGAGGGAGAAACTCCAGGTGAATTCTATTGTGATGAGATAAAATTTTAGTTAATTCACAAATAATCATTATGATGTATCTGTTTTCTGTTACATTTGGATTTTCATGTGCTATTGTTATTTGAAAATGAGGAACATGTGTAAAGGTATCTTTTCTTTTATGTAAGTTCATTATATACACTTGAAAGAAATCAGTGGACTAAGGAATTAACTCTTTTAATTTTTCTGCTTCATATTTTATAATATTTTTTTATCATTTCCCCATCTCAATTCATCCAACTTCTGTCATGTCACCACATTGAGTGATAGATTTTATTCAATACAGGTCTGATTTATCTTTACTGATTTAAGTCAAGAATTTAGAGAGGCAGTAGAGTATAACCATAAGAATGAGACTAATGGTTGACTTTTGACTCTGATACTAACTAGACAAATGATTTAACTTTTTCAGAATTCTTTCAGAAGTGAGGAACCATGGTACAGTTATGGAATCTACTTCAGAGAACCATGATAAGGATAAATGATAATATGCATGCAAAAGGCTTAGTTAACATCAAACATGTAATAAGTCCTCTCTCAATCATAGCTATCATCACAATTATTATCTGATTGCAGGGCCAACGTACTAGTGGGAACTTTTCTAAACACTTTAGATAAGAACAAAATAATAAAAGGGAATAGCTGATTAATTGTTATGGAAAACTAGCTTCCAAGGCAGAAGAAGTGGCATTTGATGAGAAACAGGGAAAATATGAGGCATGAAGAGAGAAGATTTGGAAAACAATACCAGTGATGTTCTAAGAAGTTACTATTATCACTGAAACACCTAAGACTGACATCTATCTACTAGAAACCAATTAGTTTTTCAGATTATATCCAAATGTCCAAACTCTCTAACTTCCATCATCAAAATAATTTTTTAAATTAAATGTCTCCAATAAGAAATTAAAAGAGAATCCCTTAAAATGACCTGTTTACACACACACACATGCTTTGGTGTGAAACATTTTTAAAAATAAATTTGTCCTTTACAAAATATAAATGCTCATGATGAAATAATTTTGTTTGGTGAACTCACCAAAAAATCTGATAACCTTTGCTTTTTATATTAACCTGTAATTAAAAAGAAACATCAAAAGGCTTTGTCTATGATATAAAGATTTACCCTATGTTAATTAAAGAGATAAGAAAATCAGATCTTTAATGATTTTTTAAATTTCTTTAATTTTAAATTAGATTAAAAATATGTAATACTTACATTATGTACTATATGTTATGAATGTACTATAATGTATGAAATCATATCTACTACCTATTGAGTACTTATTGTACTATGCCTTTTTACCTCATCTCATTTAACACTTACAATATCCTTATGAGTCCAGTATTATTATTAGAACTTCCTGTTGTGCTGTTGTGGATGAAATGAAGCTTATAATCTAGTAGCTTATCTAAGGTCATAAAGCTAATAAATGTACAGGATAGAAGTTGATCTCAGGTCTGTTTAATAGTAAGCTCATGTCTCAGCAATTACAGTGAATATTGCTAATTGGAAGCAAGGGCAAGATCCAGTTCACAGATATATTTTATTTGGTCTATATTTTATTGTAAAGTTGGATTTCTGGAAACATTGGGTTCTTCTCCATGGACACAGTCAACTAAATTGTGCATTCCTCTTTAGCTCGGTATATTTGTTATTGAACAATCAGCCTTATTGTTTGTCCTGGAGTGCAGATAAGAATGATATTCCTTCAGCACCTTTTTCTCTTAAAAATTGAGACATAAATGTTCTACCTAAAGTGTTACATATTTTGTCATATTTGTGTTCCCTATATTACCTGCCTGGGTGCCGTAGGAACTGAGTTCATGATATCTACACTCATTTTGAGTAAAGTAGTTTAAATGGATAATTCTACAGTTTCTTTTACTTTAAAAAGTGCATATGTGTTCTAAATGTGCTAATTTTATGATTACGCTTATATTTTGGAGAAATTATTTAAAATTTATTTGGGTGATTATAATGAGAACCTTAGTATTTCTGTCATTTTTCTAGTTTGGTGAGATTGATTATGCATCTGTTATATTCAATTCAAAAAGTGAATAATGATAACAGAAAAAAGATTTAACTGCTGAAAATAAACTAGTGCCATAAGTGCCATTTTCTATGGATTTTTGGGACATTATGAGTTCTAAAATTATATTTTTGATTAAATATGACATTTTATAGTTTCTATACCAAATATCTCATGCTGTTCATATTCTCACCAGTACCTTTTCTGTATAGCCTCTCTGATTACTAATATATTGCGTAAGATGGATTGAAATACCTTTTACTCATAGATTTTCTTAGTGTCTTTAATTTTAATAATTAAATTTCATAAATGCAAATCAATCTTTAGATTTGTCAAATGTTAGAATAATTCCTTCTCATAAACTATTGCCCTGTTAGTTAAAACATCTCTAGTTGTAAGCTTCTTTTAAATAAGGTTTCCAATTTGCTAATGTTGTTGTTGCGCCTGTTGGGAGAGGCATTTTGTGCAGAGTAAATACAATGCAGAGATTGCTGAGAAGGAAATGAAAAGACAGATGCTTTCTGATTAAAAGCACAATTTATGACAGGCTGGTGGTCCAATGCACATTTATTCTGTCACTTAACAGCTGTTTCACATAATTTCTGTTTCAGATCAGTATATTTACTGTCTGTAGGGCATGTCAGAGGTCCTGGCTTTTTTAGCATATCAAAACATCAGTTCATGTCCTAGCAAGCTTTGGTTCCTCACTCTGTTTAACCTTATATTTTTTGCTCTTCTGCTTGAAACATTCATTCTATTTTGAACCCAATTTACCTGTATAATGAAGGATGTAACATTTAAATGATAATGAGATAAAGGGGTATTATAGCTGTTTTATAGCAGGGTTTCTTCCATAATTGTTTCAGTATCCTTTAGTAACCCAGTGAATGAAAACCAAGTAGCATAGGTGTTTTGAAACACTTATTAATTCTTTTTAAGTTAGATAACATTGATATCAATATTGCTTCTTTTTTTTTTTGACAAAGACAGAGAGAGATTCAGAAAGAGGGATAGATAAGGACAGACAGACAGGAACGTAGAAAGATGAGAAACATCAATTCTTTGTTGCGGCACCTTAGTGTTTCATTGATTGTTTTCTCATACGTGCCTTGACCGAGGGGCTACCGCAGACTGAGTGACCCCTTGCTCAAGCCAGCAACTTGGGCTCAAGCTGGTGAGGCTTGCTCAAACCAGATGAGCTTGCGCTCAATCTGGTGACCTCGGGGTTTTGAACCTGGGTCCTTTGCATCCCAGTCTGATGTTCTATCCACTGTGCCACCACCTGTTCTGGCCTATTTTGATTCTTATACAACAACCTGAGTGTGTATATGTGTGTAATTTAAAAATAACTAATTTTCAGATACAACACAAATATAATACACAGTACACATAAATACATTTTGGAGCAAAAGAACTCATAGTTTACATGTTAATTATTCATTTTTATTCCACTTAATAGGAAATAGAATATCATACTTGAATAAAAGATTATTCTTTTATTAATTTTTATGTTTGGAATGTAGTCACTGTCATTGTTATGTTAATAGATAATAACAGTTGAACAGTCAATTAAAAACTCTTGATTTAAGGAATCAAACAGTTAATGTGTAACTGCATAACTGTACTTTGCAGTATCTAGTAGAATCTGTTTTATACTGATAACTACGAGACTAAAATTTTGCTTAGGAATGTGGGAAGTGTACTAATTGGAACCAAGTTGGAAAAGGATTCTCTGTCTTCTCTTTAGTTCCCTTTTTTAGTGTTCTAAAATTTATTTGCCTTGGCCAGTTGGCTTGTTGGTAGAGTGTCAGCGTGGTGTGTGGATGTACCAGGTTCTATTCCTAGTCAGGGCACACAAGAGAAACGACCATCAGCTTCTCCACTTCTCCTCCTACCTCATCTCTCTCTCTTTCTCTCTCTCCTCTCTCAGCCATGGCTCAATTGGTTTGAGTGTATTTGCCTGGGTGCTGAGGATGGCTCAGAGAAACCTCTGCCCCAGGTGCTAAAAATAACTTGGTTGCAAGCATGGCTATAGATGGGCAGAGCATTGGCCCCAGATGGGGGTTGCTGAGTGTATCCTGTTGGGAGTGCATGCGGGAGTCTGTCTCTCTATCTCCCCTCCTCTCACTTGGAATAAAATTTAAAAAAATCTTATTTTAAGAAAAGTATTTTCAATGTCAATCAATATACATTGTACAGTATTATTTTTTTAGATTAGACTTCATTTATGGCAGAGGTTCTCAAAAACCCCATTTATCCTGTAAAATTTTTAAAATTTCAAATAAAAAGTTTTGTTTATGTGGCTAGGAATTAAAACTGAGAAAAAATATATTTGTTTATTAATTCACTTAAAATTTCAATAATACACTTTTTGCAAATTAGTATAAATAACTTATTTTTGTGACAGTAAATTGTATTTCCCAAGACAGGATAATTAATATTGGAAGATTGGCAGTATTATACATTTAATCTGTTGTTTTGTTTGAAATGTATGAAGCAGTACAATATAGTCTTATAGTCTTTTCATATAAGGACAGATATTTTTCTTTGATACTACTCTGAAACTTGACAAGTATTAGTTTTCTAGAGGTTGGTTTCAATATGGACTCTAATATAGTGCTAGATAATAGTATGTACTTAATAACTACTGTCTAAATCAATGAATAAAGTTTATATTAATGAACTTCTTTTACCTTCTGCACAAGTGAAAGCACAGTGAAAATAAGAGTGTGAAGGTTATAATGTTACTATTATCATATTATAAAAATAATTTTGATCTCAGGGACCTTTGAAATTTTCTGGGCCACACTTGCAGAAATGATGAATTGAAGAAATGACCTTGGTTAAACTAGTCTACTTCATTCTTTATTATATCTGACAAGGTGTTCAACTTTGCTCTTTTCCAAGGATTTGAACTGTGATTCTATATAAACCTGAGTGTATGTGTGTTTCTTCTCATCTTTGGGTATTGCCATCCCATTCACCTGACAAACAGTGTGAAGTAGGGAATTTAACACACCCATAAACTCTGACTCAACAAACAATTACACTTCTTAGTAGCCTTCTTTAGAGGAGAAGGTTAAACCCCAATCAACAAATCAGCAGTTACAGAGCAGAATTGAAAGCTTTGATTGTACAGTATAGGAAATATCTGTCACAGAGGAAGTGTGCTATTATAGCTGTTGTATGCTTCCAAGAGCCTGAGGAGTAAGCACAAGAAATTGAAATATGAGACAGATACTAAAAAAAAAAAAACAACAAAAAAAAACAGAGAATGGAGAAACTCTTCAGACTCAAATGGATAATACAAAAGATCATATTTCAAATTGCCTAATACTTTGAAATGGCTACAGGGAGGACATAGTTTCCCTAGCTGTTGTCTTTGCTTGGAATTCTAAAGGAGAACATTTATTCCAAATACCTATTATTATTGGTTCAAAATATATAACATATGTAAGTGACCAGATTTTAAAACTGGTAAAGCGGTCTATACGGAGCAAAAATTTTTCATAGAATGCAAAAATAGTATTGTAATATATATTTTTAAATTTCAACATAAGTACAATTTACAAATATAATACATTAAAATTATGTATAGTATTATTTTATTCTTTGGCATATTTCTCATTTGAGTGAATTTTTTTTAGTAGATTGCTGTCGTTGTTTAAAAGGTCATGAAATATTTCATGAGAATTTGTTAAATTATATTTCACACATAAAATGGCTTTCAAAGTCTCAACACTTAATTGTGGTTTTTCTGATGTCTACACTTTATTTACTGTAGAAAAAACGCGTTCAGTCGCAGCATTAGTTCCTGGTAAAGACAGCGCATATTCCACAATTTTTAGTGCATTATTGTATGGAACATGGTTTGTTTCAAAATGATGAAATATTTCTAACCATTTGTTTTCTCTTGTGATTTTTTGCTGATGCCCAAGATTTAACCTTTTCCTTATCAATCTATTTTTTCAATAATGATACCTCATTTAAAAGATCATTTTCAGAAATATTACTATATGGGACATTGAGTGAGTGAGAGGTATCGGGTTACAAAGTCCTGAAACCGATGCTGGAGCTGCACAGCAAGCAGGAGCAGGCAGGGCAGTGCTGCCAGCATGCTCACACACGAGCGGTCACGCACACTCCCCAACTGGAATCGTTCTTGAAGCGGCCGTGCTCCCCACGTTCAGCCCCACCGCCCGCGTGGCTTGCGTCTCAGGGAGCCTAGAGTCACATGCCGGCGGCATGTTAGGGGACTTGACAGCCACCGCCCCCAATTGGAACGTCCTGCCTGAAGTTCTTTGTTTTGGGGCCCTGCTTGGGGCAGCCAGCTCTTGCGGCAGTTTGGGCGCTTCCAGGGTGAGGCAGGGTCTCCCCTCCAAAAACCGTATATTCCCTTCCCGTTCTCCTTCCATTCCCTAGCTTTTTGTGCATACTTTCCAAAAATCGGGACTTTTTTAAAATGCCGGGGACACAGGACAAATTGTTAAAAATTGAGACTGTCCTGCCCAAAGTGGGACGTCTGGTCACCTTAAATATATGTACTATATTTTAACTCTAATAATATTTTCAGGGATTATTTTATGATCATCTCTGTTATGAGGCAACTTGTTTCATAATGAACTTTTTCATCATTTCAACAATCATACTTATAGGTGGATTTAGTGATAAACTATACTGTAAATTTGGCAACATTTTAGTTTGGATAAAAGGATACACCTGATATGACTTATTTAGATATTTGTTAATTCAAACTGATTCAATTATTTAGACAGTAGTTACGAAGTACATACTATTATCCAGCACTATATTAGAAATATAAAGGTAACTAAAACATGATCTTCTCTCAAAGTCATCACAGTCCAGGTTGAAACTCAGATAAATAAATAAATAAATAAGTTGAAGTTCTCTTAATTGACTTCCACTTAACTGCTTAACTGACTTCTGGGATTCATTGACAATGTTCTTTACTTAAGACACAATGATCAATGATGAAGAGTCTTTGAAACTCATCTTGATAAGATCTTTTCTGAATTTTTGCACACTTGTGTTCTCTCATGTTCAGTGGTATGCTCTCTCGAAGTTACTATACAGGGTGGGGCAAGAGTAAGGTTTTTTTTTTTTTCCTTAAAAGATTTTATTGATTTTTTTTTTCCCCAGGGACAGAGAGAGTCAGAGAGAGAGATAGATAGGGACAGACAGACAGGAACGGAAAGAGGTGAAAAGCATCAATCATTAGTTTTTCGTTGCCATTGAGACACCATATTTGTTCACTGATTGCTTTCTCACATGTGCCTTGACGGCGGGCCTTCAGCAGACCGAGCCACCCCTTGCTGGAGCCAGTGACCTTGGGTTTAATTTGGCGAGCTTTTGCTTAAGCCGGATGGGCCCACGCTCAAACTGGCAACCTTGGGGTCTCGAACCTGGGTCTTCTGCATCCCAGTCTGACGCTCTATTCATTGCGCCACTGCCTGGTCAGGCAATAGTAGGTTTATAGTTGTATGTGTGACAGTCTATTCTTGTATTATTGTTTATTAATTATAGTATTATATTCCACATGAGCCACTGCAAACCTACTTTTGCTTCACACTGTACTCTCTAATCTATATATGCCTTTTGCATTTGTTATTAACAACTAGGTAATTAAATTGGTACCTATATTGGTGCATTATGAGAATAAAAAAGATATACTTCTAAGGAATTTATAGTAAAAATACCCTAAAAAGTTACGTGCTAGTAAAGAATTGATGTGTAGTGGACCAGGCAACTCTTAAAAACTAGAAGAAATTGTAGTAATCTAGATGCATTCTGTACTCAGTGTACTTCATAAATATCTATAATAATTTCACTTTAAATAAAAGGTAACTTGAATTGTAGATGAAAACTAGGGCAATAAAGAAATAATAGAACTTTATTCAACAGGCCAATGTGCATACATAAGGCTTTGGCTTTGCATCAAAATATTGCCCAATACACACACATGCACTCACAGGTTTTAAATTAACATATAATATTTTATATATGTATTATTATCTTTTCATACTGATTATTTGATTGAACTAGCTTCTAAATAATTAGCCTGCCAAATAGTAGGACAAATTATATTGGTTAAGAAGGCTTCTAATGTAGAATAAAATTACAGAGTCAGAGAAGTATCAAAGAAAATTATATTCAAATAACATTCACATAACATTGTGTTAAGCATTATTTTATTCTAAGTCCTTTAAACATATTAATTTATTTAATTTTTTGGTACTTAAAATTAGTTATACTTATGAAGAAGGTACTGGTATTGCCACTTTTGTTAAAGATGAAACTAAGGTACAAAGTAGTCTATAACTTGACAAACATCACACATCTTTTAATTAATTAATTAATTATTTTTTTAACAGGAACAGAGAGAGACAGAGAGAGGGATAGATAGGGACAGAAAGACAGGAAGGGAGAGAGGTGAGAAGCATCAATCATTATTTTTTCGTTGCCGTTGCGACAACTTAGTTGTTCATTGATTGCTTTCTCACATGTGTCTTGACTGTGGGCTTTCAGCAGACCGAGCAACCCCTTGCTGGAACCAGCGACCTTGGGTCCAAGCTGTCGAGCTCTTGCTCAAGCCATATGCGCACACGCTCAAGCTGGTGAGCTCGGGGTCTCGAACCTGGGTCTTCTGCATCCCAGTCTGATGCTCTATCCACTGTGACACCGCCTGGTCAGGTGATTTTTTAAATTTATTTATTATCTTGAGATAGAGACAGACAGACAGATAGACAAGAAGGGAGAGAGATGAGAAGCATAGTTGTGGCACCATAGTTGTTCATTGATAGCTTTCTCATACGTGCCTTAATCAAGGGGGCTCCACCCAAGCCAGTGACCCCTTGCTCAAACAAATGACCTTAGGCTCAAGCCAGCGACCTTTGGGCTCTGATCCTGTGCTCAAGCTGGTGACCCCATGCTCAAGCTAGTTAGCCAGTTAGCCCATCTGATGAGCCTGTGCTTTACCCAGCTACCACAGGATTTCAAACCTGGGTCCTCAGTGTCCTAGGCCAATGCCTTATTCATGGCATTACTGCCTGGTCAGGCCATATTAAAGTACTTAATTCTTACTTTTTCTAGTTTCCCATACAAAGATTGTAAAAATTTCCACTTTAACCACCAGTTTTAAAGTTAAGCAATAGCTAGAAGATGGTAAAATTATTTTTAAATGGGCCCATAATTTATGTATAGTGATAAAACTGATATTGTTTTATAGTAATTTATATATTCTTTTAAAAAACAAATAGAATATATTTTTTAATTTTTAAATTAATTTTGAAAGATGAGAAGATAGTCAACTTTATTTATTCTAATTTCAATGATAATAACAATTTTTTTGCATTTTTCTGAAGGGAGAAGTGGGGAGGCAGAGAGACAGACTCCCACATGTGCCTGAGTGGGATCCACCTGGCATGCCCACTAGGGGGCGATGCTCCATTACAGCTGTGCCATTCTAACGTGTGAGGCAAAGACCATGGACCCATCCTCAGTGCCCGGGCCAACTTTGCTCCAATGGAGCCTTGGCTGCGGGAGGGGGAAAGAGTGATGTAAAGAAAGGAGAGGGAGAAGGAGGGGAAGCAGATGGGTGCTTTTCTTGTGTGCTCTAGCCAGGAATCGAACCTAGGAAATCCACATGCTGGGCCAATGCTCTACTACTAAGCCAACCAACCAGGGTCCTGATACATTTCTTCAAGTAGAAAATTTTGAAATCTAAAACCATTTCGGGGACACATTTAGATGACATTTCTAAGTGGTCAATTAAAATGTTAAGAGCAGTTTTGGTGCCCATATGTTCTAACTATTAACTCTAAAAGGAAATGACATATCTAGAGATCATACAGCTGTGGATGATGACTATGAATAAATTTCCTTGTCTATATCCTAATCTCTACAACTCCTTCCCAGTATTTTATTTGCAACTGGAATGACATGTCTTCAACATCTGTTTTATAACTTATAGTGTTTCCAACAAAAGCTTATAGTTTTGCTTGCTTTTTTAATAAGCAAATGTTTTCATAGAAACTATTGTAAAAGAAATAACAGTGGCCTTGAAGTCTCATAAATGTAAAACAAACAAACAAACAAAAATGACTGAAGCCAAGACCATTTGTCACATAATGATGCTATTGCTTTCTTGTGAAAGTTCTGGTTTTTTATCAGTCGCAAGAGAGCTGCAGTTGTGTCAATTTCCTTTCATGATGTTCTTTCCCTGTGACTTTAAATAAATAAAGAAAATCATGAAAAAGAACAAGGTATTTATCGCTATTTTGATTTCTACTTTGCTTGTCAATAGTATTAGCATTGAATTTATTCTGAGCCCATTTTCTCTTACCAGTAAAGAACATTTAAGACTTAATAGTATATCATTCATACAGTACTAATTCGTATGTAATAGTAGAAAATTAATAATCTGTATCTTTATGCACACGTTTATTTTCATTTTTTTTAAATTAGTACTTTTGTAATTTGAGTTGTATTTATCTATAATGTGTGTTGGAGCATTAGAAATTTTACACATACTCCATGTGAGATCAGGGGCTATTTTTGTGAGTGGATGGTCCTTAGAATGTTGGATCCATAGATGTGCCTGACCCACATTCTCTCTGATGGATTGATTGAAAAGAGGCACTCATAGACTCGTTGACTTTTAGAGAAACATTAATCACTGAACCCAGGTACTTTTAATCCATTCTTCTGGTGTAAAAGGAAATAGAAGCTAAGAGAGATTCATAAACTTGACTGAAAGAGTTAAGATTAAGGATTGACTTAATTCTCCCTACTCTCTGTAGCTGTTTTATTCTAAACTGCAATTCTGCATGTTTTATTCTTTCTCTTGCTTTAATTCTCTTTCTTTTTAGTTTCACTTTTTTACCTCTTCCTGTACTCATGGTCTTACTCTCTACTTCCTTTCCCTTTTTCATCATCCCTGATTTTTCTGTATAATTTTCTACTTCATCTTTGTTTCCTTACCATTTTCTCTATTTTTAATATTTTAGTTGACAACATCTAGTCTATTTAAACTTATTTAAAGTCTTTAATCTGCTTACAGATGAAGTCAAAGATTGTCTTTTCTCTAACATTTCAGGGTACAGGCAACAGTACAAATGGAGGCCATTATATCATATGGCTAAATACTAAATATTTAAATATTATAAATCGAACCTAAAGCAACTGCTAAATAAAAGTTATTCTCTCCTGTTTGACAAATAGATGTTTAAAATTGTCAGGAAGGAAGTTTTGAGTTTAATGTTCTCAGGTTTCTGAGAAATTTATGCCAAAATGTGATGACAATGGAAGAACTGATCCCCGGTCCCAGCTCTCGCTACTTGACTTATCCCTCTTTCTCTGCTCACCCTTGCCCTGGTCCCATACTATAAGGGGCCTTATGTAAAAGTATGTAGACATTTGAGTCTTTACTTTTAAGCACAGTCCATAGCACCTAAAAACAGTTGTTTCTAACCCACTAGCTGGACTTTGGTTGCACATTGAATATATAGTCTTTGCTGGAGAGGACGGTCAGGAGAGGAAGGCTACCCAATCACTGGATACAAATATGTGGCCATTTAAGCAGTAGTGCTAAGATTCTAAAACTCAGGCCAGCTGAAATTTGAACTACAAAGGGAACCATGAACTCCAGGCACATTTGTCTGTGTTGATTTAACATCTAAAGACCTTGGAAATAGAAAAAAAAATTGACAAAATTTTAGACCTTAAACTTTTGGTATATGCCAAAACAGCAAGTTCTGATATAGGACATATAAGTTGTATTCTGGAATAAATTTTCTCAAATGCCTTGAGTTTGTTACATAAGATTTTTTTTTTTTTTTTTTTTTTTTTACAGGGACAGAGAGTCTGAGAGAGGGATAAATAGGGACAGACAGACAGGAACTGAGAGAGATGGGAAGCATGAATCATCAGTTTTTTGTTGTAACACCTGAGTTGTTCATTGATTGCTTTCTCATATGTGCCTTGACCATGGGCTTCAGCAGACCGAGTAACCCCTTGCTCGAACCAGTGACCTTGGGTTCAAGCTGGTGAGCTTTTTGCTCAAACCAGATAAGCCCGTGCTCAAGCTGGCGACCTCAGGGTCTTGAACCTGCATCCTCTGCATACCAGTCCGACGCTCTATCCACTGCACCACCGCCTTGTCAGGCTGTTACATAAGATTTGCCACTAAGAAAACTTGAGACTGAACCACTCTTCATAGAATCTTTAGAAATATTACCTGGTAGATGACCTAACTTAAAAGGTGTGATTCTAGTCCATGGTTGTTCTATTCAATGAGTTCTAAAATGTGTGGCTATTTAATGGTTGTCACCTTGAAGCTATGAAGCACTCAACACAGCAAATCATTTATAAAATATAATTGAAAACATGTTCCAAAATTTCAAGTTTTAAGAGGCATAAAAAGAAATAACAAGTTTTCTAAACAAAAAGAATCTTCAGCTTGACCAGAGGTTGCTGACTTGAGTGCAGGCTCATCAAACTTGAGCACGGGCTCACCAGCTTGAATGCAGGGTCACTGGCTTGAGTGTGAGATCATAGACATAACCCCATGGTCGCTGGCTTGAGCCCAAGGTCGCTGGCTCGAGCAAGGGGTCACTTGCTCTGCTGTAGCCCCCGGTCAGGGCACCTATGAGAAAGCAAGCAATGAACAACTAAGAAGGCATAATGAAGAATTGATGTTTCTCATCTCTCTCCCTTCTTGTCTGTCCCAGTCTGTCCTTCTCTTGGTTTCTCTCCCTGTCTCTGTCACAAATAATAATAATAATAATAATAATTCAGTTAAGTGTACAGTGTCTGAAGGTATATTTTAAAGCAAAAGTTAATTTTAATAAATTTCTAAGGAAAGGAATACATGATGGAACATTAAACAAACTATGGGCAAACTTCTAGTGCTACTCTATTCCATTTTTAATATTATGACCAGCTACTACTGTGAAAAGTTGGTAAAACGGTGTATGTGAGTATGTGTGTGATGAGCCACAAATGGTGTGTATACACATGCTAAAATACTTTGAATAAAAAAACATGTTTGGATTTTTTGTTAACAGAGCATCATCCTAATTTCTGTGTTAGAATCTTTTATCTTGTTTTTTTGTTTGTTCTTGTTTTTTGTTTGTTTGTTTTTTTGTTTTGTTTTGTTTTGTTTTGTGACAGAGACAGGAAAATTCTAACTAAATATAAGTCAGAAAACTAAAAAGAAAGAGAATGTTGGTTAAGAATTTAGTCATAATTAATTTTGTTTTCTTATAGTTCATTGGTAGACATAGTACTTTCAGTTATATCTTGCAAAGAGAACCAAACTATGTCACATAGTATAAGTACAATATTTTGTTAGAAAGAAAAATTAAACTTACTCTTTGTTGAAACACAGTTAATGCTAATTTTATATTTGTTGAAATAATAAGTAGATGGATCAATTTTTAAATTAATATTTTTATAATAGCTACTATATGCTTAGAAACCTTAATTCTCTCTTTCTTTTCCTTCCTTCTTTACCTCCTTTCTTGTTTTCCTCCTTCCTTCCTTCCTTCCTTCCTTCCTTCCTTCCTTCCTTTCTTCCTTTTTATTCAATTTTTGATCATGCTGTGGATATGTTGTTTCTATTTCCTTATTTAAGATAATATTAGTATAGTGTTATATTGTTTTCTTGATATCTAAGTAGTATTTGTTCTAGAATGATAAGAATGTACCAACGTTACCAAATTTGAGCAAAAGCATTTATTTAATAGTACTTTGTTTTCTCACTTACCTGAAATATTTCACTCTAATCATATGCTGTACTATATTATTTTATATCCTTGGGTCTGTTTTAAAATTTTTCATTGTTTCATTGATTTGTGTTTCCATATTGGTAACATGTTGTTTTGATTTTAAATACTATAATTTTATAATATATTTTAATATCTGACAAACTAAATCTTTCTTTTTAAATTTCTTTCCTACTTTGATGTTTATTTTCATTGAATTTATTGGTGGTGATTCTGATTAACAAAATTATACAGGTTTCAGATACAAAATTTCACAACACATCATCTATACACAATATTGTGTGTTTCCCATCCCAAGTCATAATAATCCATAACATATTGATGTAATCATTCACCTTTATTGGATATTTGCTTAACCTTTACTTTTTAAAATTATAAATAATCTTCTGTGGAATAGTTTTAGACTTCATGTTTGTTCGTCTCTCTAGTTCTTCTAAGATAAATTACTAAGCGTTGGGTGAAAGTATAAATATTTTAAGCACCTTGACGTATTGAAAAAAACCTTTCTGAATAATGATACATTTTAAAACCTTATGGTAGAACATTAGAGTGTTCTTTAATTTCACTCTTATCAACAATATGAATTATTATTATTATTATTTGTCAATGATAGGTTAAATTGATAACCTGTTGTTTTTTCCAAATGATTTTCTTATATTTACTATTAGTATTAACTTTTTAACTTAATAAAATATTTTGAAAGGGTATTTAATATAGAGTCCTTGTAACTGAATATGTTAATATAGATCAAGATAATTTAATCTTTTTCCAGATATAAAAAATAAAAATTCCATGGTAAAGATGTTAACTGGACAATTTGCCCTAAGAAATTATAAATTTGTGATTGATATCCAGTACCAGTGTGACATTCCTAAATGAGTGTATGTTCACATCTACCAAGGAATTCCTCTATCTACAAATCCACATATATTTTAAAAGCTGAACTTCAGGCAAGTTTAAAGCATTTGAAACTTTGAAGTTGAACTGTAGAAAATCTGTGATCACCAGGTTGACAGGTGTCAAAGATTGTGTTATGGAAGTCCCAATATATTGTTCCAAACTACTGTAAGGTAGTAGTATATAGAATTCCTTCAACAAGGTAAAAGTAGTCTATACAAATGTGAGAGAGTGCAGATAATTTAAAAAATGGGAGATAAATGTGCATATATCAGTGTTTAATGACTCAGAGGTCATAATTTTAAAATGATAGGTATTGTCTTTAGTACTGAACAAAAGGTATATGCATACACTCAGGGACAGGAAGGGGTATAGGTTGTTAAGAGGTTCAGGTCATGATTAATATCTCTGTCTAGTGGGCATACCACCATTTCTAAATAGCTGGCGGTGTTACTGCACTATGATTAACCTGTATTGCAACCGAAAAATAGACTTGTATCACTTGTACCACACTGCACTCTATCATTCCCTGATGTCATTTTCAGGAGGTGCCATGGGAAAAATAATAGTTTGTCATGGGTGGGTGGCTGGGTAGAGATTAGTGTGGAGGTGGAAAGTACAGATTCCTTAATTTCAATGCTATTTTTCATATCTCTATTTTTATGTTTTATTTATCATTAGACTTTATGATTTAATGTATAATACAAAACATATTTTGAAAATGAAAAATAGAACTTATTTTAAACAGAAGACTTAACTCTGGTGCTAAAAGAAATACTAGACTTATAAGTCTAGAAGTTTTCTAAAACCATTTGTTAGACTTTTTTATATTTTTGACATATATTCCAGAGAGGTGCAATAATGGAAAATAATAAATATATTATAGTAACAGGCAGTGAATTTCATCCTTTTGCTCCTTAAAAATATTAATCATCATCATCAATTAAGTTTAATTAGCATGCACCATGTGTAGAACACTGCACGGTGCTTAAGAACAGATAAAGCAGTGATACCATGCATGGTGCTAGCATATCTTTAGGGCATCCAGTCATAAATATAAATAAATAAATGGCAATAAAAGAAAGCTAAGAAAGCTGAGCCATAGCCAACAGAGTGATAATTTTTATTTTCTTAGAATTTACATATACATTTTTTAAAAAGTTTATCATTGCCAAAGATTCTTGGATGGTTTTTGAAATATAGATACACATGCCATAGATTAAATAAATCTTAAGGGTACTATAGAGAAAAGTAAAATATGAGACTACCTGTCAGATTTTAAATCGGATAAATAAATTTTAGCAGAGAGCAGGTCTTAGAAATCTACAAAGCTCTGTTCCCCTCTTGGGGGTCAAAGTAAGAGGTAACACATGACTGCTGTTCTCCTATAGCACTATTTAGGGTCAGCTCCTAGAATCATCCAGGGATAGGCTACTGGTAGAGTTTATTTATATACAACAAATCCTTTCAATTCAGGATCCAGACTTTGGGTTACACTACCAACCTGGAACAATGCTGTAAACCTGTCTGCGAAGACCCTATTTCCCAATAAGGTCACATTCAGAAGTGCGGAAACAAAGACTTCAATATCTTTGTAGGAGATACAATTCAACCCTTAACAAATAGTAATATAGCTCTTTAATCTGAACTACAGAGGATTATTATTATTTTTTTATTAGAAAATTGGTTTGTAGGTTCTTACCTGATCATATTACTATCCTTCGATTCTAAAAAGTGTTCATTTCATTCTACCAACTGCATATAAAATGTCTAGATTTTTGGTTCTTTCGATTTCCTCTTTTAATATATTTTTATATAAATTCAGAACACTTGATATCAAATTTCAATTTTTTTTAAAGCAACAGTTCAAATCAGGAGGCCCTGATAAAATAGTAAAACCCTGTACATTTGTTTATGTTCCAGTTAGCTGAGTTCATTGGTCTGCATGGTTATCTAATCACATTACTATACAATATTGCAAAGTAGAAATCTGCATAAGCTTTCCATGATTGGTCATTATAGAAAATAGAATCTTGATTTGCTATGGTTCCAGATGGTGATTTTCTTATAAAAGTTTAGATCTAATCATGATCATTGTAAACTAAATGAAACTAATTTATACTAACTTAGAATTCTTGTATTGTTCATAACTATAGGCTCTTGCAGAAGGCATGTGCTTATCCATTGTAGAGATAGGAACAGGTTGTTGTCATGATAACATATTTTGAATGTTTCTATTCCCTTTACCATAAGAAATTAATCCTTAATGCTAGTGCTTTCCAATTTTAAGTGTTATGTATATGCTATTTATTTTTAGACACATTCAAGTAGAATATTATTTCAAAGTTAAGCCTGCTTTCCACTAACATGACAGTTACATTGAAATTATTACTAACATCATCAATTAGTTTTGAGAAAATATTTTAGTGTATATTAGTATAAAATGTATCCATTTTTAAAATGATTTATTGACAGATATGAATTCAATACTCAATATTTTATGCTAGCTGTCCAGAACCTAGCTCGCTGTGACTTACAGAACATTTATTTTTACCGCCTAAGTCATAAAGTTGTTTTCCGTATCTTCAGTCAAACTTAACTACAGGCAAGAAGAAGTGCAAAATTACCTGTCACATTATTCACAGGCCAGACCAAGATACTGTAATACCATGGCCCACTAAGCTAATTTAGAAGAAAAAATGAAAAGGGGTTTTTAAAAGATGGCGTTTATATGTAAAATATGTAAAAAATTTTAGGGTTCTGACAGTTTGAGATTGTATCCTCTTTAAAGAGAATGCATAATGATTTTTATTTCTTTTGAAATATGCCTAACTTTTTGAAAGTAACTTTCAACTCTCATTAGCACATTTCAAAGCAAGCTTCCCATCTCTATGAAAGCAAATGATACAACGTACATGAACTTTGAATAGATTGACTGTTTATTTATCAACAATTCAGTCATTCTCCCTTGTTTGCGAATTTTATTCTATTAATTAGTGATGGAAAAACTATACTATGGACGTAAAAGTTGCAGTTTAACTGTAATATATATCAAGTCTCATACCTAATCAGCATTGCCAGAATATACTGAATTCTAGCTAAAATATGGAATGCTGTTGTGAGCTTCTACTGGGAGTGAGTTTGTCAATAAGAGTAGGGCTTTTGAAGTCAGGTTGTCTGGATTTGAATCCTAGTTTTGTTTCTTACTGGCTTGTAACCTTTTTTTTTTCTCATGAAAATCAAAGATGTTTATTTTTAAAAATTTTTAGTTGAATTTATTGGTGTAACATTTTTAATAAAATTATACAGATTTCAGGTGCACAATTCTATAGTACATCATCTGCATATTGTACTGTTTGTTCAGCACCCAAAGTCAAGCCTCCTCCTATTATCATCTAGCCCCCTCTACCTTTCTCTACCTCCCCTATCTTTTTTCCCTCCTTTGGCTTATAGCTTTTTATAAAATAATTTCTTGAAGTTATAATCTCCTCATCTATGAAATTAGTGCAATAGTGATACATACCTCATAATTACACTGTTATATCAAGGTCTTCAACCTCAACACCATGATACTTTGTGCTGGATAATTCTTTGTTGTAAAGGGCTGTTGTGTGCTTTTAGTGGTGTTTTCTAAACATTTCTGGCTTCTGTTTACTAGATGGCAAAATAGTTCTCCTTTCTCTCAGTTGTGACAACCAAAAGTTTCTCTGAATATTGCTCAATGCCACTTAAAGGGCAAAATCACCTCCAATTGGAAATCACTAAATTGCATGAATCCCAATATCTACCAGCATTGATGGAGAGAAAGCTTTGCACATTTCTTGGCATATAATAATTGCTTCGTAAACTTTAGCTATGATTATCAGCTAACAGAGAGACATTTGTAATATCTTCTCTGAGGAGTAATACTTTTAAAGGACTTGAGCACTAACTCTATTCTCTCTGTACATACACATGTACATATAAATATATACTATATGAATATATAAGTGTATGTACATATATGTGTACACATATACTATCTCTTTTCCAAATATTATTCAGAGTAATAATGGGTGTTTCTATAAAACTATTATCTACAGATAACCATCAAGCCTCATGAATTTATGATCTTTGCCACAAAATATTTTATAAATGATCAAAACATTGCAAAAGAGAGGGGCTTAAATTTATCTTTCTTCTATTTGACCCTATAAGAACAAAATACATACATTGAAAATGACATACAGTAAAATGTAAAGACTGTTATGTATTATACATTATAAGAATTGTAACCAGTAGAGATTTATTTTAACACCACAATTGGGTCAAAAAAGTATCCTAAGATATATTTTTAAATGCTACTTGATTTATAGAAGTCTAAAACAGGAAGCATTGAATGTCTAAAATAAGGAGCAATGCATGAAAGTGTAAAAACTGGATAAGGTAATTTCATTTTCTTAATGTTAATAATCATAACTTGATTTGTTTAGTTTTCTATATATGTCAAGCCTTTTTCTCATCTTATATAGTAACCTCAGCTGTGCAATTTAGATAAGGATTATTTTTTTTATAGATGAGGAAACTGAGACAGAGGTCATACTCATGTTAAGTGACAGACATTAGATAATATGACTCAAAGTATAAGTTTCCTCATTATCCCAAATTTCTTCAAATACTAAATATTTAATCACAATATGTACTACAATAGCTAATTACTATTCTGATAAACATGCTTAATGTTCTTTAATGTTCTTTTTTTTTTTTTTTAGTGAGAGAGACACTGACAGGAAGGGAGAGAGATTAGGAGCATCAATTCTTCATTTAAGCATCTTAGTTATTCATCGATTACTTTCTTATATGTGCTTTGACTGGGGGGCTATAACCAAGCCAATGACCCCTTGTTCAAGCCAGCAACCTTTGGCTCAAACCAGCAACCATGAAATGACGTCTATGATTTTACACTCAAGCCAGTGACCTAGTCCTCAAGCTGGTGAGCCTTCATTCAAGCCGGCGACTTTGGGGTTTTGAATGTTGGTTCTCAACACCCCACGCTGATGTTCTATGCACAGCACCACCACCTGATCAGGAATGCTTGATATTCTAATTGATGGAGCCCTTTCATTTATCTTTTTTTCTCACTGTTTCAAGTTAACTTTATCCTTCACAGTGCACTAAAGAGTTATTCCCTCTAATAGATTTTGGTGATGCTTTTAGTACATTACTTTAAATAAATTGTACTCTTAAAATTTCCCCTGGACACTCATTTAGTTGAGCTTTGTAGTAAGAGCACAATGACATTGTTAAGGTTAATGAGTCAATATTTTACAAATTGAAACACGTTTGAGGTTAAATTGATTGTTTGGGTCATTTTATTCAACAATGTGAAGGCCTTGAGTGTGGGTGTTATTACTGCCTTGAAGGAAAATCTTAGTTATACCCTTAATGGTATAGTATCGATGGTGATAATGTATTGGCAAGCCTAACACTACTCTAACAGTGTTTCTGAAATGTGGTCTATAAAAGTTACTGCTAATGTATTTACATTGGCATATAGGTACTCTATGATAACAAACATCTATAAAGAATTTTATGTATTACACGGTATGCTGTCACACAGAGATCATTATTAATTTTACTATTCTAATAGGTTTAGTCTCGCCTGACCTGTGGTGGCGCAGTGGATAAAGCGTCGACCTTGGAACACTGAGGTCACCAGTTCAAAACCCTGCACTGGTCTGGTCAAAGCACATATGGGAGTTGATGCTTCCAGCTCCTTCCCCCTTTCTCTCTTTCTCTCTCTCTCTCTCACTCTATGTCTCCTCTCTAAAATGAATAAAATAAAAAAAAATAATAAAATTATAGGTTTAGTCTCTTGGCCAATGTTATATAATTACTAACTTGCAATAATACTACTACTAATAATAATGGATAAAATTTAAAAGTGGCTAATGTGTATTAGGCATTATATTAAACATTTTATGTAAATATTGAGAAGGAATCTGAAGTGACACAGTCTGATTTGAGAGTTTATCCCCTTACTTTCCAGCCTACACTTCCTCACTATACCTCATGCAGAAAGCTGGACCTCAAGTCAACTTCTCCAAATTCTTCTGCCTCCAGGTTGTTCACTTGTCTTTTTCTCTTATCCTAAGATCTTATGTAGATTAACCACTTTATAATAGTTTCTCAGAACCTTAATAGATAAAAATTAATAAATATGAATGTTGTAGCTTGATTACCACTGGGAAAAAATATTTTTTTATCTACCTGTGTTTCTCCAGTTCCTAATGTAGTCACTAAGGCACTCAACAGATGCTGATGAATTAAACCAGTATTCCTAATTTGCATATTAGCAGAAAACTGAAAATATTGGTTCTTTTATTCCAAATAAATGAGTTAGTTATGGAAATTTTTGTATACCATGCTAGTTCAATAATGGAAATTTTGTGAAAATGTAGGAATTAAAACACAAGCTTTAAGCACATCTGAAATTTTACTATATCTATATAAGTAGGTTTTCTTATCATTTTTTTTAAATTTCTTTTTTATTTTTATTTTTTATTTATTCTTTTTTTTTTTAGAGAGGAGACACAGAGTCAGAGAGAGAGAGAGAGAGAGAAAGGGGGGAGGAGCTAGAAGCATCAATTCCCATATGTGCCTTGACCAGACCAGTGCAGGGTTTTGAACTGGCGACCTCAGTGTTCCCAGGTCGACGCTTTATCCACTGTGCCACCATAGGTCAGGCCGGTTTTCTTATCTTTAAAACATGTAATGCTGCTCCTTCTCTAATAATCTTATTCTAATAAATTGTTTCTAAAATGCTATTTTTTTTATCACAAGGAATATAAAGAACCCCCAAACTTTCAAATATTAAAAATAAACCAACTGCCTGACCTGTGGTGGTGCAATGGGTACAGCGTCGGCCTGGAGCGCTCAGTTCCTGTTCGAAACCCCGGGCTTGTTGGGTCAGGGCACATATGGGAGTTGATGCTTCCTGCTCCTCCCCTTCTCTCTCTCTCTAAAAAATGAATAAATAAAATCTAAAAAAAATAAATAAATAAACAAAGTAATGAAAAGCATAATGTATAAAAAAGGTGAGAATAAGACTGGCATCAGAATGCTCATCAGCAACTGAGGATACTAGCAAAAAATGGGAAATTGCCTTTATTGTTTTTAGAAAAATACTTATTTTCACTTTGGAATTGTAATTTGAATCTAAATTCAGTCTATCAATGAATTGTGAAAACAGAATCAAGACCTTTCTATTTCATGGGTTCCCAAAGCTTACTTCTCATGTATATTTTCTTAGAAAATTACTTTAAGATGTTAATAAACATCCTGACCAAGCAGTGGTGCAGTGAATAGAGCATCGTTATGGGACATGGAGGATTCAGGTTTGAGACTCAAGTTCAAATCCCCGAGGTCACTGGCTTGAGTGCGGGTTCACCAGCTTGAACACGGGGTTGCTGGCTTGAGTACTGGATCATAGACATGACCCCATGGTTGCTGACTTGAGCCCAACATTGCTGGCTTGAAGTCCAAGATCAGTGGCTTGAGCCCAAGGTTGCTGGCTTGAGCAAAGGGTCACTTTCTATGTTTATAACCCCTGGGTCAAGGCACATATGAGAGAGCAATCACTAAACAACTAAGGAGACTAAGGAGCCACAACGAAGAATTGATGCTTCTCATCTCTCTCCCTTCCTGCCTGTCTGTCCCTATTTGTCCTTCTCTCTGTCTCTTTTAGTCTGACACACACACACACACACACACACACACACACACGAATAAAAAGAAGAAAAAGGGTGATTTGGAATCCAGGAAACAGTGACTCTGATTCAAAAGAGCCATAAATAGAAGAAATAAGAATGAAGTTACATTAAAAAAACAAACAAAAACCCCCCACCATTGTCAAGTAAAACAACAAATAACTCAACTAGAAGCAGAAAGACAGACACTTCTGGAAGGATACAGAGAAAAATCAAAAGCAAATATTTCCTATAAGCACTAGTTAAATCTAAATGTATATAAGAAAGTTATAGTTCAAACATGAAACCTCCAGTTTAAAATAGAGTATGAAATTAGTAAACTTTATGAATGAGATGTATTACAGACAATGGATAGAACAAGTAATAAGCTGATAGATATTTGGAATATTATGAAGATAGAAATTTTATCTTTACTTAATAGGAGCAGAATAAAATCCCAATAATTAGAAATTCTATGAGAAAACAAAATAAAGCTAAACATGATCAAAATATAAAATGGAGTAAGGTGTATCTTGATTCTGACCAAAAAGTAAGAAGGAAAAATCTTTATGGATAGTATTTTTGAGTGAAATAGGGTCATATGCCATATTGATCAGAAATATAGGGAATTCTGGTATGTTTGGTTCTTCAGTGAATGATAGTTATATAATCAAAATGTTATTCACATTGTTTATTGGTTTTCAAATTTTAGAATAAACCTATGTATAAATAGTTTAATTATAGTCACACAATAGAATGTAAGTAGGATTCTTGTAAAAGTTAAAGTAATGTGACAGATTCAGAGATGCATGGTGGCATTAGTATATTAATTTTACATGGGAGAAATAAAGATATAATTTAGTTGGAATTAAAACAGATATTCAAAAATTCGAAAGATAAATTATAAGATATGCATGAACTAAGAATAGCATTTAAGCTATGTTTGGGGTAAAGGAGTAGAAAATTGATGGCTGTTTATGAATGAACTCTACTTTTATAAGCCAAAGTTAGTAGATTATTTTTAATTTATAAATTAACAAAGAGCCGTATTACCATGTGATTTAGGCAAATGGATAAAACCATCAGAATAACTAAAACCAGAAGCTGATATGGGTAGTAAATAAAACTGATAGAAAATAATCAGACTGAGCACGGGTAGGAGTCGCAGACTTTATTAGAGGAAAGAAATAACCTGCCGAGGTGCTCTCTGAGGAGACCGTTACAGTCTAAAGCAGGGGTCCCCAAACTACGGCCCACAGGCCCCTGAGGCCATTTATCTGGCCCCCGCCGCGCTTCCGGAAGGGGCACCTCTTTCATTGGTGGTTAGTGAGAGGAGCACAGGATGCATCCGCAGCCATAGTTCCCATTGAAATACTGGTCAGTTTGTTGATTTAAATTTCCTTGTTCTTTATTTTAAATATTGTATTTGTTCTCGTTTTGTTTTTTTACTTTAAAATAAGATATGTGCAGTGTGCATAGGGATTTGTTCATAGTTTTTTTTTATAATCCATCCCTCCAATGGTCTGAGGGACAGTAAACTGGCCCCCTGTGTAAAAAGTTTGGGGGGCCCTAGTCTAAGGGATGATTTTATAGGAATTTTAGAGCTGAATTCTGGTTGAATGTTTCTTGTTGCTAGGCCTCTGAGGCACATGGAGTGCTTGGAAGTTGGAAAGTCCCTGCTGAAAGGTTCTTTGTCATGTTAATCTTCTGCAGTTTAACGGTCACCCGGACAGTTGTGTGTCCTTGAGGTCTGTTCACTATAGACAAGTATGGGAGTTTCTGTAACAAGAACATCCTGACCCATGCTCCTAAACAATCTTACATTTCTAGACTTCTTCTTTTATTAATAAAAATAGAAAAAAGAAAGAAAAGACTAGGTATTCGTGTGGCTCAAAGTTTTGAAAGGTTCCTTGCTAGGTTAAGTCATGTAACTAAGACAGCAGGTGAGCTGGAGAAGGACTGAGAGGTCCTATCTATGAGAAGTCCTCAATTGCCTGGGCACAGAAAAAGAAGAATCTAGAGGGTTTGATGTTGATTTGCCCAGTGGGCGTGTTGGTATGATTGAAGGAATAGCCGTGGGGTTGAGAGAAGAAGGGACTAGGGGATGCTCCAGGAGGTCCATCTCGGGCTTTGGGGCGGCTGCTTCCTGCTGGTATCCCTACTGAAGATGTGGTCCCTCCTGGAGCTCCCCCTGGGGAAGTGGTGAATAGAGTAAAGGAGCATTTGATTATAGGTGACTCTGGAGATTTCCTTGATGCGGGCCTGCAGGAATAATGGAGCAAACATTAGTATGAGGCAGAAGATTAGAAGTGGTCCTAGAATAGGAGCCAGCATGGAAAACAGAGGGTTTTGCTACTACTTGGTCAGAAAGAGTAGTAGTACTGGACCGATGGTGGCGGAGCCTGTCCTGGAGTTTTCGAAGAAAGTTGATAGTTTCTTCAACTACTCCGGACTCGTTAATGTAATAACAGCACTGTTCCTGGAGAAAAAGGCAAGTATCCCCTTTTTCACCTGTTAGCAAATCTAAAGCCCGGCGATTCTGTAAAGCTACTTGGGCTAAAGAGGTTAGCTGTCATTGGAGAGAGGCCTGGGAGGTAGCAGAATTGTCAAGGGCATGTTCCAAGTCCGCCCTCATTTGGTCTGATAGCCATATACTGTGTCCTAGACCAGCTCCTCCAATCCCACAGCTGCAAGGGAAGTAAAAAGGGAGAGTCTTAATAAGAAGGGTAAGAGAATAGCCCGTTTTGTTTTTGTTAGTGTAAGTGTAGGTAAAAAGCGGGACTGGAATTCATCTTGTCCATAATATATGAGTTGTGGGGCTAGGAGTATGGGAACACACAGAAAAGAGGATGAGGAGTTTACTGTTTTTTTGAAAGGAACTGTTACAGGGAAGCTGGTAAGTGGTGTTGTTATTAAGATAGTTTTGTTACAAGGGGGCCCACGGATAGTGGAAGAGTAACAATAAGAGAAACTGTGGTAGTTTCAAGGGGAATGCCAGTCAAAGAAAAAGTGGTGGCTGATTGGGATGTTGAGCTACTGGTGCTAAGAGGATATTGAAGAGGTACAGCTACTATAGCTGGCCAATTTAAAAAGGCGCACAGAAAGCATGAGTTAGGGTTATATTAAGAAGTATAATTAAGGATTTGTATGCCTAGCCTGATGAGGTCAAGCCACTCTAAGGGTGGAGTTGCAGAGTCAGAGTGATGGCTGGAAAGTTTATGTTCATGGTTTAGGATCTCCTCAGTTACTTTTTCCAAGCGCTGGGTGGGGTTTTCCTGCCTAACATATTGTCTACCTACTTTAATATGTATAACAGCCTTGGAACTGGTGACTGTCCCATTATATCCCCATACCCATTTCTGTGCCCAAGTGCTACGTAGCGTTATATTCTACTGTGGGGAAAGTATGTACATGCATCCTGAATTTTTCTGTTCATTAGGTGGGGTACAGGACTCTGAGAGCTTAACCTTTTTGTTGGAGGAATAAATTTTAGAGCTAAAATGACAACAGATACAAACTACAGAGTTGACATGTAGTTTAAGGGGCTTTGCAGCAGCGAGTACTTTTTGCAGAGAGCCAGAACAGCCTGCAATTGGACAGTCTACAGTAGAGATAACCTGTTGAGGTGGGGAAGTGATGTTTAGGAAAAAATTTCAAACAAATGTAGGGGTAGTGGAGGTGGATGAAAGGCTGGAGAGAAGAAAGAAGAGAATAACTGCTTTAGGAATCCATGGAGTCCGAAAAGACCAGTGTATAGGCTTTAAAGGAAAGAAACGTGCTGGGCTGCTCACAAAGGGAGTTGCACCTAGTACAGGGTTGAACAAGGCTTTAAGCGTCTCTTTTAGGGAGGGGGGAGTGAGAAGGGTCATGGGTATCATCTAATTGACTGCTGGACAAAGGGTTGTCTTTTATAGAAGTTTGCCAGAACTTCTCGGCTTGTGACATCAGACATTCCTTTGTGGTCAGTCACCGGCAGTGAGCCCGGAAACAAGGCTCACCGGCAGGGTTAAAGAAATGAAACCTAAGATTCTTGACTATTTAATATATATAAAAAAAGAAAGAGAGTGGTTTCTAGAAAGGCCTCAAGGGGAAAGGGATGGAGGTCATTATCTTCTGTAACTTCTTCCTGTTGAGTAGGGGCGGTGAGCGGTTATGTCCCCTTTAAGAATCATTCTCAGTGAGGGATAGAGAGGTGCAGTGATGGCTTCTTGTTGGGTAGAGGTGTATTTATAGGTTTTAGATTTTTCTCTTTTGCATGGGCAGGTTTCAGGGTTGGTTTGTAGGGTTAGGTAGATTTTTCTAATTTTCTGATTGGTGAAGGTCTACATGTGGTTCTGTAAGAAACTAGTGAACAAACGTAAAAGGCAGGGTCTAAAAGTTAGAAAAATAAATAGGAGAGTGAGTGTACCACTGAAAGGCAAGAGTCAAGACACCCAGTGTGTGTGAAACCACTGATTCCATGACTTGGTTTGTTTTTACGAATTCACTGGGCTTCAGAGAGAGAGGGGGGGGGGAAATAAGACAGGGCAGTGGCCAGTCCCCTGTCCCTAGACCTATTTTCATAGAAATTCTTAAAGCAACAAAAAGAAGAATTACCTGTATAGCTCATTTGGTCCTTAGGTTGATGGATAGTGTAGTAGGAACTGGAAGAGGCTCATGGGGTGGAATTAGGCTGATATTTGGGGTGAGTTAGATTATGGTACAGGTTTCTGTCCAAATAGTAGGGAGACACATATAGGTGTTGGTCCCACACAAGTAGAAAGCCCCTGATTGGGTAATACAGGATGAGAGTTGGATAGAGTATTGATGGACAAGGGGTTGGTTTTGTTTCTCTGTTTCTGAGTTCCAGATGGTCAGAGTGGAGGAAAGAGTCACCCCAATAAATGGGGAGAGTAGAGGATTGTTAGCTAGGGTGACTAATTAAACATTCTTCAAAAACCAGTTTTCTGACTGTTCAAATTCTTTTTCTCTGTACAAACCTCCTACAACCTGCAGAAACCTTCTACAACTTACATAAACTCTTAGCTTTCATGAACTTTCTTATCCAGAAATAACTGACTTTCATAAAAACTTGCTTTTTACTTTTTCTTTCAAAAGTATTTTCATACCTTATACCTTTTATTATCAAAACCATACAATTCCTTTCTAGTCAGAACTCTCAATTTCAAGAAATCTCAACCTTCAGTGACAACCATGCTGGCTTTTATTTTACCCTAGTTTCCCTTTTCCCAAAGTCTGATTAAAAGAGTCCTTAGTTTATTCATATATTTGTCATTCATAGACCAACCAGCTTTTGGTTTGTGGTTGGAGTAAGGCACACTGTTTAACTACTTTAGCAGCAGTGGGAGTTGTCAGGATTATGGTGTGTGGAACCGTCCATGTGAAAGTCAGTCTTTGGGTGATGTAATGCTGGAAGCACCTCTTGGACAGTCTTTGAACAGTTTGCTGAGTAACCTGTAAATCCTGCAAGTACTTAGGGAAAGGGTGGTTACATTTCTATACTTTGCAGCTAGAGTTTAAGTCCTAGCGACCACTGCTTCTAGCTGGAATTAGCAGCAGGTCCCAGCCTACAATAGGCATGGGGCATTGAGACAAAAGGAATGAAGGAGACAGTATACATTAAATAAAGCAATATAGTCAGACTGTCAATACCCACAGTAGAGATTTTTGAGGGATAAATAAAATTCAAATATTTAGGTAAGGCATAGTCGATGGCCCTTGTGTTTACAAGAAATGAGATTAGTTTATTTACTACTTGAAAGAAATACCTTAGGCTCATGAACGATGTCCTTGGGCCTTCAGTGGCAATTCCCAGCATGCTGGGCAAGGTCAGGTCATAGGTAGCTGGAGCAGGGCTAGCAGAGACTGAACCCCCCCACCATGGAGCAAGGGGGCAGCTTACCTTCTCATGTTCCTCTTTCCATAGCAAAGATGTGTCCTTTGGTGGTACTGAGAAGCCTCACAGGCTTCATTCAGTTCAATGACCTTTCTTTCTACTCTTGAAGCAGGGCACTGATGGAATTCTATTAAGTTTTTAAGAGCATATGCCAGAAGCTGGTATTTCCTGACCTGTTTGGGGCCTTATTTACCTTTTCTGTTACTACCTTGTCATTATAGACCTTAAAAGCCATGCTCAGAAGATCTCACTGAAGGGTTTGACTAAGAGAGCAAAACTGGAAATCCAGTGTTTAAAGAAGTCTATTAGATTGAGGAAAGAAAGGATTTGATTTGTGGTGGTAGGTGGTTGGAGACTGTGGAGGGTCTGAGTTTGATTTAGGGTGAGACCTCAGGTGGTGGGGGTTAAGGTGATGTCCAGATAGACTATGGAATGAGAGTGAAGTTGAACCTTAGCAGTGAAGACATGAAATTTCTTTATGGTGAGGAAGATAAGAAGGGTGGTGGTGTGTCTCCTTGAGGCAGGCAGGGAGGGGCTGCAGAGGAATAGGTTATTTATATATTGTAAGAGAGGACTAGTTTTCAGATTGCATGTTGCTAAATTCTAAGCTAGTGCCTGCCCAAACAGATGTGGGCTGTTTCTGAACCCCTGGAATAGGACAGTCCACATAAGTAGCTGGTCTGCATTAGTGTACCGGTCAGTTTAAGTAAAAGCAAACAGGAAGTAAGAGTCAGGGTGTAGAGGGACAGTAAAGAAGGCATTTTTGAGGTCTAGGACCATGAAGTGAGTGGTGTTTGAGGGAATGTGTGACAGTAACGTGTAGAGATTAGGGACTACTGGATGGAGGAGAATTACTGCCTCATTGATTAGGCGTAAATTTTGTACGAGGTGATAAGACCCTGCAGGTTTATGAATAGGAAGGGTGGGGGTATTGCAGGGAGAGTCCATGGGGATGAATAAGCCTTGATTTAAGAGGTGGGTAATTGTTGGTTTAAGGCCTTAGAAACAGACACAGTTACACAGTAAACAAAGATCTTACATAGTGCGCATTTTCTGACAAAGATACTAAATAGATTACTTACTCACACAGCTCAATAGACAACTCTGCTTTTTAAGTTTTTCGAGATGGCAGGGAGTTGTCAGCATAGACGGGACGAAGAGAGAAAGCATACGGATGGACAGAGTAAACAGCTGGATAGAAAGAAAGGCGGTCAGAATCTGCAGGAGGGGGAGGAAGGGGTTAAAGTGCTAGTGGTGACCCCACGTGGTCAGAGGAGTTAAAAAATTTAGAGTTCTGAGGAGAGGGGGAGGGGGTGGGGGTAGGGGGGGGGGAGAAAGGCACCATTGCCTGTGGGGAGAGGGGATGGGTTGAGAAAGATATAGACAGAGCTGCAGCCTGTGAGGAGGGATGAAAGGTCAAAGAGGAAAAGATAGAGCCTGTGAGGAGGGGGTTTGGGGCAAAGGAATTGGTGGCGAGAAGATTGGAAGAAGTGGTGGGAGAGCGTGCAAGAAGAACCTGTAAGTGGAGCAGGAAGAGCAGATAGAGGGGCAGGATCGGAGGTAGAAGAAAGCCTGCACATAAGGTATCTCAGACCACTTTTCAGAGCGTTGGCAGAAATTGTTAAGGTCCCTTAGGATGTTGTGGTCAAAGTGCCATCTTCAGGCCAATGAGAGTCATTGTCCAATTTGTATTGAGGCCAGGCAGTATTGCAGAGAAAAATCAGTCTTTTCGGTGTAAGGTCAGTTAAGACAAGCTTGGTGAGATTTTTTAGGAGGCACCCCAGGGAGTCTTAGAGTCTGGCTTGGATTGTGAATCTCCCATATATGGCGGTACGACTTTCCTGGGTGTCCCCAGGGAAGTCGAGGCCATCAAGTAATTCCTCAACAGAAAGAAAGGGTCTGAGAGGATAGAGGTTGTCACCCGCTATTCTCAACAGTAGTTAGGACGAAGGAGGTGCCGACTAGGTACCTAGATTTTCTGGAGGGGCTACTGCAGTCTACTGAGACTGAGCCTGGACAGACAAATGGCAACTCCGGAATATGGGAGAAACACCGGAATACGGAAGGAACAGGTAAGACTCGAAGACTCAGGGGCAAGGGACGACTAGACGCAGGGAGAATGAGATACCTTACCTCCTGGTTTGGCAGGAGTGTCCGGACAGGTCCGAGCTGCTGATCGCTCAACCGCGCTTGCAGGTTATTTCTTTCCTCTAATAAAGCCTACGACTCCTGCCTGTGCCCAGTCTGATTATTTTCTATCATTCTGGTGCCGAAACCCAGGACAGGGAACTGGCTGTCTGAACGATCTCCTTGCCGGCCAAACTTACAACCAGGGAAGCAGTGGACTGCGGCAGCTCGTCCAGGCTAACTCCCTGATTCTATGCAAGCGCGGTTGAGCGGTGGGCAGCTCGGCCCTGTGCAGACACTCCTGCCAAACCAGGAGGTAAGGTATCTCATTCTCCCTGCGGCTAGTCGTCCCTTGACCCTGAGTCTTCGAGTCTTACCTGTTCCTTCCTTCCGTATTCCAGTTGTTTCTCCCATATTCCGGAGTTGCCATCCGTCTGTCCGGGCTCAGTCTCAGTAGACTGCAGTAGCCCCTCCGGAAAATCTAGGTACCTAGTCAGCAACTCCTCCGTCCTGACTACTGTTGAGAATAGCGGGTGACGACCTCTATCCTCTCAGACCCTTCCTCTCTGTTGAGGAATTCCGTACCTGACAGCTTTGACTTCCCTGGGGATGCCCAGAAAGTCGTCCCACCAAATATGGGAGATTCACAATCCAAGCTAGACTCTAAGACTCCCTGGGGTGTCTCTGGAGAGGAGAGAGAGGTGCCCATTACAGTCTAAGGCGTGATTTATAGGAGTTTTAGAGCTGAATTCTGGTTGGGTGTTTCTTGTTGCTAGGCCTCTGATGCATGTGGAGTGCTTGGCAAGTTGGAAAGTCCCTGCTGAAAGGTTCTTTGTCAGGTTTATCTTCTGCGGTTTAACGGTCACGCAGACAGCTGTGTGTCCTTGAGGTCGTTCACGATAGACAAGGATGGGAGTTTCTGTAATGAGAACATCCTGACCCACGCCCCCAAGCAATCTTACAAAAACTAATTACTACTCTGATGGTATATGAAAAATAAAGTATTAAAAACTACAAAGAAAGAAGAGAAGGAGGGAGGCAGGAAGGAAAGAAGAAAGGAAGAAACAAAGAAGAGAAAGAAGTTACTTAGTAATTGAGAAAAGAGGAGTGAGTTTGTCAAGTTAAAAAGCAGAAATTAGATACCAGAGTGTAATTAACTGAGGAACACGTTTTAAGCAAACCTAGTGTACCAGATTTGGCTGGCTCCTGTATGCTTTATCTTGTCACTGAGCAAAATCAGGAATTGAAAAATCTGTGAGTAGTATCATAGAAGACAGAAAGAATATCTATTCTTTGAAAACATTTCTTCTTTAGATAATGAAGGTAGAACATGTATAATTTACTTACTAATAATGTGTCTTTACTAGTGTAGGCTTCATTTTACCAAATAGATATTACTATTATGTAGGTTCTACCCATCACTGTATCTACAAATCAACATTATTATGCAAACTTTTTAAGATAGTTGCCTTCATTTAATATTGCATGGATAGTCAAAAATAATATTTAGGTTAAACAATATTATATAATTGTTTTATAAATTCAAATATTAGGTCTATATCAGCTGCATAAGAATAGGACAAAGTCATATTCTATAGTTACTAATATTTAATTAAAAAATACCAAGTATATTTTGAAAACTTTAGCTATATAACTTTAAGAATTACCAAGAATATTTCTAATTACATCGAAGAATTATTTACAAGATTCTCAGATATATGTACCTGGATAGAAAGAAAAAGTTTAAAGAAAACCAGAATGATTTTAAAAATATATATTATTTATAAAGTCCTCAATTCCTCAAGTCTTAAGATACAGAATTTTAAATGTATGTACAATGTATACTGTTAAATTATTTAAGAATTGCATCTCAGTGCATAGCAGATATTTTCATTTTTAAGGTTAAAAATATTACAGAGAAATACCAGATGAGCTCTTGGAAAGAATTTGAAAGCCTTTATTTCTTAGTTTTGAAAAGTTGAAATCAATTTATTTTTTTGAGCATCTCTTATATGTGTCTATTCTTTAGTTACCTTTTGTCCCACAAATGCATTTTAGTCTTAGCTAAGCTTGAGACAACTAACGAGACTATGTCCCGTTGTATTACATTTTGTGACAAATGAACCTTGTTTCATTTCAAAGGATTTGAACTTGAATTCACTCCCAATTGTTTTCAAGCAAATGTCTCCCCTTCTGTCAACCATTACCTAATTTAAACTTCCATCTGCATTTCTAATTATTATACAAAAAAATCTGTATTGAGCCTGACCTGTGGTGGCGCAGTGGATAAAGCGTCGACCTGGGAACACTGAGGTCGCCAGTTCAAAACCCTGCACTGGTTCGGTCAAGGCATATATGGGAGTTGATGATTCCAGCTTCTCCCCCCTTTCTCTCTTTCTCTCTCTCTCTCTCTCACTCTGTGTCTCCTCTCTAAAATGAATAAAATAAAAATTAATAAAAATAGAACTAAAAAATCTGTGTTGAACAAAGAGTTTTTGTTTTTTATTTTTGTTTTATTTTTCCTCTCAGGAAGGACAGTTTTAGACATATGAGTAAATGAAGACAACATTTTCATTCACATCTTAAAAATGCCTTTGAATTATTTCATATTGTTTTTTTTTTAGGTACCTGAAGTTTACTTTTAAAAGACATTTTTACATTCCTATAAAAGTTTATACAACCATTTATTTTTAATGTTTTAAAATAATTTAATTTGAAATGATTCATTGCATCACATTATTTAATACTAAAAATGTAAAATGTATATTACATACACATTCAAAAGTTATTTCCAAAATCTTATTTATGTACTTGGCAAATGGGATGTTTCCCTTTATTGCTTTCTTATACCAAACAATAAATTGATTTCTATTATTTTTAGCTCTGTGATATTGAACACAATATGAAAGGTCCCACTTTATTTTGATGGAGTGATTGAATATAATGTATGTGTCAGGAACACAGAATAGTGATTTGTGAGGCAAATCACAAGTTCACAGTAATATATTTACATAAACAGTGTCAGAATCCGGCACTTTAGACTTTTTTACTCTTAAAATACCTTGAATAGATTGAATACAGTGAATGAATCATGGTATTATCCAAAGAAATATTTATTGTTCTATACAAAAAATTAACGTTAAGTGATAAAATGGCTAGGTATACCCCCATACAGTAGCTGACCCATGAATAGATAAAGAGTTTAATTCTTTAACATATAAATTTAATATCTTCCAGAAATAGCAAGCACCAAAACTAAAAATCAGATCATTGACTCTGTGGTTTTATAATTTCTTTAGCTATAAAATATACTTTCAATAATGATATATAGCCATAGTTATATTGTAAAATATTTATTGTAAGTTATTAAAGAAATAATATTTCCACTTTAACACAATTAAACTCTGGGTTCCTCAGAACTTGTCAACATTTATTTGAATTTCCATCAGTTGCAAACACACAATAAATGTGTAATTTTATAAATGATACTATTTGTGTGTATGTGTGTGTTAATGTGTATTCATGTACCTGAACTTTTTTAATATGTACATATGAATTTTTCTCAATATTATTTATTTTATCTCTTCAATTATGTTCCTATTTTTTTCAATCTACATTGGTTCTAAAGCTCAAATGGGAGTATTCCTTCCCAGCCTCCTTATGTAAATCAACTGTTCATTTAAATTCTCTGATTTGAACTAATGCATCATTCTCTTTATCCCTTTCCCTTTTATTTCCTTCCTAATTCAATTCACCAGCAATTTTTTCAAGGTAAATCTGTCATATGAAATTCCAAACACAGATACAAGTTAAAATGCAGAAGAGAGTTGTGACCAAACCTAGACATCTAGGAACAAGGGGCATGGTGGTGGAAAGGCATGAGGACAAGGGAGGATGGAATACAGTAACTTGAATAATCTAGTGTGCTCCAGATCTTTGTTTTCCTTTCTCACAGGCTTTTCTTTTTCCTTTACTAACATCTCTTCTAACCTTTAAGAGTTGGAGTGCTCCCAGCTTGGTTCTAGAATTTATTTTTCTCTCTTTCTATACTTTTCTCTAAGATATGTTATTCAACCCTGGGGTTTTAAATTCCTTGTATATATTAATGATTCTTAAATTTATATATTCATTCATTCCAAACATATGTAATCTACCTACCCGTCTAACTTCACCCTCACTGCTCACTATTTCTTCACAGCCTCCTTATGTTAATCAACTGTTCATTTAAATTCTCTGATGAACTAATGCATCATTCTCTTTATCCCTTTCCCTTTCATTTCCTTCCTAATTCAATTCACCAGCAATTTTCTCAATTTTGACAGTCTGTAAGCTTCCCTTCACAACATATAGACTTGAAAGGCTTCTTATATGTACAAAGTAACTATTGAGAAGAAAGTAGATAGGATTTTTCTCTAGCAATGAACAACAAAGAAGAAAAGTTTAATCTGGTTTAGTACCCATGCATATATATTTATATCCATTTCTATATAAATTTCTTATGCAACTGTAATCAGTATTAATTAATAATTAATTATGATTAGTTGATGGATTATTCATTATGAATGATTTCAAACCTTTATTGAATATATAATATGGGCATAATATAGGCATTGTGCCATATTTTTTTATTTTAAAACATGGTGATAAGTATTTATATTTATATCTATAACTATATCTGAATAGGAAGATTTAATTCTGACTTGGAAACCAGGACATGATAGTTGAGCTGGCTTTACAGGATCAGTGGATAATAAATATGCAAATAAATAAAAAGTTACAAGATTTGAACGCAAATTTATGCTGTGATGGAGGACACGTGTTTCCGTGCAGTGTTGTGGGGACTGAAAGAGGCTGGAGAAGTAGAGTAAGCCAAAGTTCAAAGATATCAAGTTCTGTATGCAGGATTTGGTATTAATTTTGTTTTTAACATTTGTTTGGAAAAAAATTTTAAGAACAAAAAAAGAGTTGAAAGAATAAGAATTGAAAACAAATAATACAAAATCATATATATACTTTACTCAGAATCACCAATTTCTAAGACTTTTCCCCATTTATCAATCATTTGTTCTCTCTCCATCATTTTTCCTGTTCATCTGCATGTACTTCAACTCTTGTGTGCAATCATTCTTTCTCCCACCTTCCCTCTCTCAGAATATAGGTATACATAGAGAGATAGATGTACAGAGAGCTGTATCTGTATCTGAACTATTTCAGAGTGCCATATTTCTCCATGTATAAGATGCTCTCATGTATAAGATGCACCTGAATTTGAAAAAAATATGTATTCATAAAGTTATTGAACTCAAGTTTTATTCATTATAAAAGTTATACAACTTATCCATGCCAAAAAGTGGGAAATGCAAGTAAAAAAATCTACAATCACTGTATAAGATGCAACCAGTTTTTAGAACACAAGTTTTTCAAAAAAGGATGTATCTTATACTTTGGAAAATGTGGTAAGTTATGTGCATCATGTTCTGTACCCCCCCCAAAAAAAAACAAAAACAGGAACATTCTCTACGTAGTTCAAGGCTGTCTCAATTTCAGTAAATTTAATATTAATTAACATTAAGAAATCTAATCTATTTTTCTTTAGTGTTTTTCATATGGCTTTACAGTATTCTTTATAACCTTTATTTTTCTTCAGTACTAGAACCAGGAAAAGATCAAGTGTCACATTTCATTATGATTTTGTCTTATTAAATTAGGTAATTTATAAAAACCTTCATGGTTTTTCTTTTCTCTTTTTTTACTTAATTTTTTTAATTATGGTAAGATACACATAGCATGTAATTTTTCACCTTACCTATTTTTAAGTATGCAATTCAGTGATATTAAATACATTTATACTACATTTATGTTATTGTGTAACTATCACTATCATCCATCTCCATAACTCTTCACCTTTTAAAATTGAAACTCCATGCCCATTATACGATAACTCCCCATTCTGCTTTCCTTGTTTCCCCTTCACAACCACCATTCTGCTTTCTGTCTCTATGATTTTAACTATTCTAGACATCATAAAAAGTAGAATCCTACAGTATTGTGTTGTGTTTTGTTTTCTTTTGTGATTGGCTTATTTCACTTAACACAGTGTCATCAAAGTCTAATCATGTTGTAGCAAACCCCAGGATTTCTTGCCTTTTAAAAGACTGAATAATATTCTATTGTATGTATATATTACATTTTGCTTTTCCATTCATCTCTCTCTGAACATGGGTTGTTTATATATTTTAGCTATTGTAAATAATGCTGCTAAGAACATTAGTGTATCACTTTGAGACCCAGCTTTCAATTCTTTTGATCTGTACCTGGAAATAGAATTGTTAGATCATAGAGTAATTCTATTATTTTTTGAGGAACATCCATACTGTTTTTCACTGTACCTGTATCATCTCACATTTCCACTAACAATGAACAAGTTTTTATTTTCTCCATATTTTCACCATTTACGAGGTGGTAGTTTGGTATAATTTCTTTTTATAAAAAACTTTTTATGAAATATTCAGTCTGTCTTTTCCTCTACCCCACTGTTTTTTTTTGTTTGTTTGTTTGTTTTTACCCCACTGTTTTAAATAAAAGGTTTCTCATTCTAGGTTTGTCTGAGATTTTTTTAAGATTAAGTTTAATTAATATGTTCCTGGCTAACCCTTCATATACAGTATGCTTGGGACTTGATTCTTTATATCATAAGATAAAATTAAAAGATTTTAAGCATGAAAACATCCTCATCAGCTCTGGATTTTTGAAAGGTGACTCCAGTGATGAAATAGAAGACAGACAGGGATCATTGAGACCAGTTAGAGGGCTACTGCAAGGGTCCAGACAAAAGAGAATGAGTGCAGACCTAACGTGGCGCTATTGGGGACATGGTTCCAGCACTGATTAGCATGAGTCCAGTGTCCAGGTTCTGCTTATACGTACTGAGTAGGAGCTTGTAAAATATCCCCGAGTCATAAAATTGTTTCTTTTTCTAGGTGCTTCTTAAAGGAGATACCTCTTCCCTTTAATGCTATCTAGTCTTCATACCCTTACTGAAATCAGCAGAGATATATCAGTCATCTACTTGTGACTTTAGCACCACTAAGTGCTCCTCTGTTTGCTGCTTCTTCCCTCAGTTAAGACCCTTTTAAGGTCAGCATTCTGAGTTCTGTTCAGGAATTTGACATGTACTTGTGCTACTCTATAGAAATTCTGTGAGAACAACTTTTTAGTTCTAAGTCTTTACTTCTATATGTGGAAAAGAAAGATTATTTCTTTTCTTTTTAAAAAAATTGGATTCATTCATAGAAAGTAATAAAATACTTTTTAAGAAATCATGTTGTAGGCCTGACCTGTGGTGGAAGAGTGGATAAAGCATTGACCTAAAACTCCCAGGTCACCAGTTTGATACCCTGGACTTGCCTGGTCAAGGCACATACTGGAATTGATATGTCCTGCTCCTCCCCCCTTCACTCTCTCTCTCTACTCTCTAAAATGAATAACTAACAATAAAAAAAAAATCATGTTGCAAATGTATATATAATGCAGGTGAAGACTTTGCTACTATAAATGGTTCATCAGAAAAAAAGAATTATTCAGGACCTGGCAGGTTTGGTCAGTGGATAGAGTTGGTCCAGAGTATGGACGTCCTAAGTTTAATCCCCAGTCAGTACACACATGAGAAGTGACCATCTGTTTTCTCCCCTTTCCTTTCCCATACTCTTCCTCTTCACCTCCTGCAGCCAGTGGCTTGTTTGGTTCCAGCATCGGCTTGGGCCTGAAGATAGCTAGGTAGGCCCAACCATCGGCCCCAGACAGGGATTGCCAGGTGGATCCCAGTCAGGTGCATGTTGGAGTCTGTCTCCCTATGGCCTCTCCTCTCACTTAAAAAAAAAAAAAAATTAAATTTGGGGAAAGGCAACAGACAGGTTTATTTGCTTTCTTTTTAAATCCGATCATAGGTCTGATCTTTGCTTTGCTCAATCTTCTTCTATAACCTTCATTTGGTCCTCAGCCTGAAAATATCTAAGATGTATATTGCTTGTTCTTCACTCATTTTAACCAACATTAGATTATAATTGTACAATATAGCCTCCCATTTTGATGTTGTGAAACAATCAATTGCAGCCTGTATTATCTCTGTGTTCTATAATAAGTTATTGAATTAAGAAGCTTATCAAGAGAGCATATCCTCAGGGTAAATAAAAGCCTTGTTCTGTTAAGAGTGATGTACTTTAACTCAGCATCTCTTGGTGAGAGAGAAACCAAAAAGGAAAATATTTTCTCACAAGGCTGGTAAGAAAAAGGGTTTAAACCAAGGATTACATTCTTTAAGCCAGCGAGTGTTATGTACTGTACCTTGCCACTATATGTATATATTCAGTAGGAAGAGAGAGGAAGGGCTGAAGAGGAGCAGAACAGGAAAAACCTTGCATCTCCAAAGGGAATTAAGCTATTTTTTTTAAAGTGCCAAAGCATTTAAATTTGATGAACTCCTCAGAATACAAATGAATATTTCATTTCATGCCCCAGCACAATGGTTAGAAGTAGGTACTATATCTAGGAATTTGGTAAGGGTTGCTTGATAGAAAAGCAAAACAATTGAAGAAGTCCTGAGGTTCTTTTTGCTTGTTTGTTTGTCTGTTTTTATTCAGTGAAAGAAGGGGAGGCAGAGACAGACTCGTGCATGCGCCCCAACCAGGATCCACCTGACAAGCTCACTAGGGGTCAATGCTCTGCCCATTTGGGGCATTGCTCTGTTGCTCAGTCACCAAGCTCTTCTTAGCAGCCAAGGTGGAGGTCATGGAGCCATCCTCAGCACCTGGGGCCAACTCATTTAAATCAAGCCATGGCTGTAAGAGAGAGAGAGATATGTTAGAGGGGTAAGGGTGGAGAAACAGATGAATGCTTCTCCTGTGTGCCCTGACCAGGTATCAAAGCTGGGACATCCACACACTGGGCTAACAATCTACCACTGAGCTAAACAGCCAGGGCCAAAAGTCCTATTTGGGGGATAAAAGAGTACTGGTTTCCCTTTGCTGATGGGCCAAGCAAGGTCAGAATAACTGAAAAAGATCTTTTTCCTTGCACAAAATCTTCTTTGCTGATGGGATATCAGAAAATAACTGAGAGGGACAGGGAATAAATACTAAATGATGGAGATCTTCTTTGTCACATTGAGGACAAAGATATTTCCTTCAATGTATATTCAGCTAAAATATTCATCATTGAAGAATAAATTGCAAAATGTCTTCCTGCTGCAATCATCATTGCCTGTTTACAGACGGGTTCTCCTGTTAAAGCAAGGCATTGTGATGCAACACAGCTTGCCTCTGCTGCTTTGAATCCCAGCTCTGCTTCAGATACATGAATGAACTGTGTTGAATTTGCTTCTAAACTTCATTACAATTTGGCTCTACCTAAGACAAATAGAAGAGTGCAGGGAAAACCTACATACTTCCATTTTTCTTTGTTTGATTTTTTTTTAGCTCAAATGTCAGAGAAGAGCAAAGCAATTTCAGGTCACTACTTGCTTTCTTTGTAAACAACAAGTAGGTGGGCAGGGATGCCGAAATTTCAGCAGCATGTCTGGCTTTCGGTGGTGATTTTGCTGGGTCAGTGCATATCCTTAACACAAAATTTAACAAGCTATTGAGTTGTTTGTGTTGTGTTTCTGAAATGCCTTTTATGCCACACCAAATGAGGAGAAAAGAGAAGAAGACCACAAACGCTCTTGAATTGCAGCTCACTCAATGAATATAAACAGAAATTACACAGAGGAGAGGAAGCAGGTGTATTGTGAAGTTTGGCTTCTTTTATGAGCATGTGGAAAATTTTGACTTTAAGCCAAATATTTTTTCAGATGACAGTTCCACAAAAACTTAGGCTATATATTTTCTCAAGTGTTGAGAAAATGGAAAGCAAATAATAGTACCAAGAGAAAAAAGTCATATATAATCTTATATCCATTGATTAATTTTATTGTATTTTTCTCATAAGTTTTCTCAGTATTTTACATGGATGATAGTATGTATTTTATTTATAATTTCACAATTTCTCTTTACTCTGCTATATTAAAGCATTTTTGTCATTGTTAAAAATTTTTGGCTCTTGCTGGTTTGCTCAGTGGTGGAGCATCAGCCCAGTGTGTGGATATCCCAGGTTTGATTCCTAGTCAGAGCACAAAGGAGAAACGCCCATCTGCTTCTCCAGCCCTCCGCCTCTCTCTTTCTTTCTCTGTTTCTCCTTTCCTGTAGCCATGGCTCAATTAGAGCTAATTGGCTCCAGGTGCTGAGGATGGTTGCATGGCCTCTGCCTCAGGTTCTTAAAAATGGCTTCTGCTGCAACAGAGCAAGGAACCCAGGTGAGCAGAGCATCGTCCCCTAGTGGGCTTGCCGGGTGGATCCCAGTCGGAGCGCATGTGGGAGTCTGTCTCTGCCTCTTTCCTCTCACAAAAAAAAAAAAAAAAAAAAAAAATCTTCCATGCAATATTTGAGATGGAATCACATTTGTGCTCTTCTTAATAGGTTCATATATATCCACCAAATAGAACCCCATCTTTATTTTGTAAGTAATGGCAAGAGAGTCTATAGGAATAAAGGTGGGAAAAGGTGTTCAATATTTATACTAGTTTCTATTATGTTCCTTCTAGGAGTAAGTAAAAGTAGTTTGAAATGCTATAAAATCAGGTAACAGCTACCATGTTCAAATTTGTTATAAACAAGCATCAATTAGCCTAACCAGGTGGTGGTGCAGAGGATAGAACATAGGACTGGGACACAGACGACCCATATTCAAAACCCCAAGATCACCGGCTTGAGCGCCGGGTCGCTGGCTTGAGTGTAGGATTATAGACATGACCCCAGGGTCACTGGCTTGAAACCCAAGGTTGCTGTCTTGAGTTCAAGGTCACTGGCTTGAGCAAGGGGTCACTTGCTCTACTATAACACTCCAGTCAGGCACATATGAGACAGCAATCAGTGAGAAATTAAGGAGCTGCAAGGAAGAACTGCTGCTTCTCCTCTCTCTCCCTTACTGTAGACCTGTCATCAGCAGTCCTTCTCTGACCCTCTCTGTCACTGTCAGAAACCAACCAGAGACTATGCCTTTCTTCTCCATAACACCTCCAAAGGGGGGTGAGGTTGGCTTCTGACAAGAGGGACTTCATTAAAAGGTATCTTTTAAGGTTAATTTTATGATTCTAATTTGATTGTTATAGATGGGGTCCAGGATCAGTGATTTTTAGAATGGCTTTCTAGTTGATTCTAATATTCAAACAGAATTAAAAAGTAACGATTAGAATCAGAGGAACAGATGATTTGTGTGTGTAGGGGTAGGAGAAGGGAATGCCAAATCTAAAATCTGAAACCTTTATAATTTAAAGGAAGATAGTGTCCCACATTCATTGGAAACTAACGTGCAATAATGTTAAGAATTTTGCTAAGTTCACTGTGTCAGTGACAAAGCCTGGATTAGAATTCTCTCTTAATTTCTAATGCTGCCTGAATGTATACTCTCCTGAGTGTCATTTTTCATAGATAACATCAGTAGTTATTTTGTTATTGTTTTCCATTTAATGGAAGATAATTTGCAATTTCAGACTGTGGGTTATGGCTAATTAATTTAAAAACATTATTAAAATATTTTTTTTCTCTTATCTCTTAAAAAATATGTTGGTTTTCTTTTTCCTAAACCTACATTTCATATGTATTTTTTTCAAAATATCAGAATGCAGAACTTATTACAAGCAGTTTATTTGCAAAATGAGTCCCTTTGGCTAGTGCTTTGTTTATTGAAAAGGAAATCCATTCTATAAAGAGACAGAGAGCCTGCAGTGCAGACACAAAAAGCATTTTTGTTCTGCTTTTCTTTTTATCTTCTCTCTTCAGTGTTTCTTTCTCCTTCATGCTTCCACAGACTTTGGCAGACACCTTGCATGCAAAATCAGACAATTCTTTACGCATTTTCATAGCAGTTGTGTAGGGGTGTGAAACTTGTCTTTTAAGTAAATCTTTTAAATACTGGTTGGTTTTATAATATAGGTTTTCTAATGGCTTGAATTCATAGGAATTCTAATGATCTTTTATTTTTTCATCACAAGTTAATGAATGTCTGTTCTATGCAATTTTAAAGTATTCCCAGAGTGTCATCAAAGTAAAAAAGAGAAAATATTAACATTTTGCCCTTATACTTAGATTTTGTTGATATCATTGCCTCTTATTACTTTTAAAATATTTACAAGCCAAAATAAATGCTGACATATGCCACTATCCTCTGATATTATCCTAGTACATACACACACAAAAAAATACTCCAAATGACCCAAGCCCCTTGTGACTTGGTTCTTTTCAGTAGCAACCATTGTTTGTACTAATCTATTTTACTGTGTTGAGCCAGTTTACCTTTGGATAATCATACATATTTTCACGGTTACTAATTAGGACAGAAATAAAGATCCAGAAGAAAGTATTTTCAGTGACAAGCCTATTCACTTACATGGGGGATAAACCATGATTTGGGCCTCATTGTCACCATTATCAGAGCTAACAGAAAATATAACTGTATGTAGTTTGGGACATTGTGAGTAGTGAAGAGTGTGAAAATAAATGTTTCAAGGATTGTCACATAACTAAAGTCCTCCATTTAAAAATTAGATGATTCCAACAAAGGGTACATGGGACAGATTTTCACTGAAGGAAGTTAAAAATATGGAGATATGACATTAACTTTACTAAAGAAATAGAGTACATTATATACTGTCTTTCTTATCTTTGTACTTTACACACATGTGTATATGGGTCTTTATTGCTTTTTCCCCTTGAAGGGATACAGTTAACAATGAATATGTTGCTGAAGTTTATGTGTCTACTATTCTCAGCCTTTTAAAAATCTCACTCAAGTGTGTGAATATAGCTATGGACAAAAAGGTAGATGTTATATAGCATTGATGAGAGAAAATTTACCTCCAAATTTTTTCCCTCTCCAACTGCCTTTCTTCTGCAAGCCTGTAGGCATTTCATGCCATAAATGACTAGTTTTTATGGGAAGTTTTAAAAAGTTACCCAGTGATATGTAATGGCAGTATGGTGATGGACACAAGTGTTTTTCTCTAAATAAGACCTTTCACTTACCTTCTTACGCTACAGTTTCTTCTGATATAAAAAGAGGAATTCATATAATTATAATTCTTAATCTCCAGATCTGGAATAAAAAAAATTAAGGTAAGGAGCTGAAAAATAATTTCTAAATATTGTTAATGAATTTATATTTTTTGAGATTTTACTATTACACATTTATCCATGTAATAATATAACCATACATTACCTCATTTATTTCTAAAATAGAAAAACAGAGAAGATCATTTGACAAAGGTAGATTTTTTTTATCAGCTCTCCCTCACTCTTAGTAAATTAAAAAGTGAGAGTTACTAGAATTTCTCTGCAAACAACATAGAAATTGATGGCATGTCATTATAAAAGAGGGGTGATTACACGGGTAAAGACAAAAATAATCATTGTTAAACTGGATTATATATTTTATACATTACTGAATGAAGCTATATAAAGAAAATTATGTTACTGCAGTCAGGCTAACATAAGAAAAGAGCTTTATTTTGTAGAAAATGATCTATGATAACTTGTAAATATATTTTATCTTCACTTTCTGTTGTTAATAGTATGTATTATTGAACTGCAATCATAAAAACATTTTGAAAATTTTAAAATCAAATATGGATTCTTTCATAGTTGTAACTGCTTTTTTAAGTGTCTTTTCCAGCATATACTCATAAAAACTATAAAAATACTTATTTTCTACTTTATAACCACACTGTGGCCAAGACATAATTTATAAAAGCAGTATATATACATGGCTATGAGTTTCTGTTATATATTTCAGAGAAAGTTTATGCACACTCACTATTTTGAACAAAACATATTCAGGCACTATCCCCATGAAAAAATGATAGAATGTTAGAACTGAGATGCCACCGATATAATGCAAAGAAACTTCCCACTCACTGTTTGAAATCTTACAGATGTCTCCTGATCATCTTCAAAATAAAGTTCAAATCTCTTGGTGGTGTATTTAAATTATAAATGACCATTCGTTACTTTATTTCCTTGCCACTGTTCACCTAGAACATTTTAGCTTGTTAACACCAAACTCAGAGTATCTAGTCACAGGGCAAGGAGTTCTTCAACTGTCTTTCTTTTGTTTGAAATATGCTAACCCACTTTCTTCCTGACTATATTTTATCTTTCAAAATTAATCCCAGAAAGCGTATATTTCAGGATGCCTTCCCTGAATCCTCAATCCATTATATGGGATTAGCATCCTGTGATTGCCTCTGTTTTATCATTTACTTTAAGTAAAGCTTGTATCTTCATAAAGCATGAACAAACATGAGAATATTTATATAACATGTAATGTACATACAAATCCACTGTTACTCAGTACGTATATGTGTGTATATATCTTTCAAAACTATGTGCTTAAATGAATTTTATTTTTTGTCTTTATTTCTCTACACACAAACATACACACATATTTATACACATTGCTGTGTACTTATAGTTTCATATCATTCTTTTCTTGTTTGTCTGCTTCTCAGTGTCAAAGACACTTCTTCATGCATGGATAAGTGATAGCATGTAGCTTAATAAACATTTGATTAACTGTTACAGATGAAGGGAAAAGGATGAAAATATTAAAGACATTTACCCATGAAAACAACTATGATAATTTAGTCACACATTGTAAGCCCATGTCTTCCTGCTTACTGGGCTTATATTATTCTTTGCTATTTTAATATTTTAATCTTTCAATGATGCTATAAAATTCTCCAAAATATCCTGGACATTCTTTAACAATACTAAAGACACTTTTCCCCTTTTAAAATGAAATTTTGTAATATATGATTCTGATAAAAACTCAAACATATTAAGTTCAAATAAGCATATATTCATGTATTTTAAACCATACTAACCACTGGGAATATTGAGTTTTTAAAATCCATTAATATAAAAATCATAAGTGTTAGCATTTATTGAGCAACTGCTATGTGCAAGTTACTATTTCATTTGCTTATGTATTATCTCATTTAATTATACTGAGTAATAACATAATTGTTATTAATATAGATATTATTAAAATGTATCATTAATACATATATATAATAGTACACAATACTAATAGTATATGATATCAAGATTCCAATAACACATGTAAGAAACTGGATGCCAGAGAACTAAAGTGCATATTTAAAGTCACAATAGTAAATTGCAGAGTCAGAATTCAAACCAAGGTACAAAAATCTTATTTACCTTAGTGTACCATGCTACCTATATTGAAAGACTGCTGAGAATTACTTCCTCTCTTTAGATTTGGAGGGTTTATCAAATTCCAGTGGAATAACATAATAATTATAGAGCATGATGTAATAACTTTGATTAGAACACTCCCCCAACAACATGATAAATAACCAAAAATAAAATTAAATTTGAGTATTCAAGGTTCTTAAAAATACATTATAAATGTGAATTTTGCTAAATTATTAATAAATATAATCTGAGAGAGATTAAGTCATTCCAAAAATGTTGGACATACATTTTTTTTTTTTAAACAGGGACAGAGAGAGAGCCAGATAGGGACAGACAGACGAACAGAGAGAAGTGAGAAGCACCAAACATTAGTTTTTCACTGCCGTTGCAACACTTTAGTTGTTCATTGATTGCTTTCTCACATGTGCCTTGACCGCGGGCCTTCAGCAGACCGAGCAACCCCTTGCTGGAGCCAGTGACCTTGGGTCCAAGCTGGCGAGCTTTTGCTCAAGCCAGATGGGCTCCGCGCTCAAGCTGGGGAGCTTGGGGTCTTGAACCTGGTTCTTCTGCATTCCAGTCCGACGCTCTATCCACTGCGCCACCACCTGGTTAGGCTGGACATACATTATTTTAACAAGCCAGTTTTTTCTCCCCTTTTTCAATCTGCATCTTCTTTCAGTTGATTCATAAATCAATTAACTACCACCAAGTGACCTGAGGGCAGCAGAAAATTGGGTCCAAATTAAAAAGAGAAAGGAAGCAATTTGTTTTAAGTCTGAAAGTTTAATGTTCAATCGAAGTTTAATAAGAAGTGACCAATTGTTTGAAAAGTAGAACATCAATGTCTTTTTAATTTTACTGTCTTTAAATGAAGACTCAGGAAAATTGAGATAACTTATTGCATATTTATTATATTTTAATTTACCAAGGAAACAATCTATTCTATATGGAAACTGGATAATTTTTTGAAATTGAGCTTAGTATAGTCTTTAGAGCCCTTTATCAAGAGACAAATGTAACCATATATGTTTATCTACTGAAGCTCTTTTCTTTAAAACGTATTTATTCAATTAAATGGGATTTTTGCTTTAGTGAATTGCAGAATTAATTTGGTGTCTTTATTGATTTCCAAATGAATAAATAGAATGAATGGTTAAATGAATGCATTTAAACTAAAGGAAAACATTGCCCCAAACTAAATATATTCCAAAAATTATTTTCAGTCCTTGAAATTAAATCTATCAGTGCTCCTTGGATACACAGGGAAATAAAGACTTATTTAGCCTTTAGTAACTAGAAGTAACAGGAATAGAAGTACAAAATTTGCCTAGGGATATCTGACTGGATTATTGTGAAGTCATTCACATGTTGTTAAATGAAATGTCAATGGAGTCTGCTATAAGGGAAATGGGGGAGGATTGGAAGGAATTTAAACTAATCATTTACAGAATTGTGCCCCTCTAATTTCTCCACAGTTTTACCTACACTGAGCTTAGTATTTGACAAAATAAGATTTTAAAATAATAATGAGTCATACAATGAATGGTAAAATTTCAGATATGCTGATAATGATCCAGGTTTAATTTCCTTAGGTGTTTTCATCCACATTTCGAAACATGAGGTCATGACTATCAAGGTAATCTCTTCCCATTTCTAGCAAAAGCACTTTGAAGGACTGTATCTCTCTCAGGACTGGAATAATGTATTTGTTTCCTCTTTACCTGATGTTTAGAGTCTATTACCTTTAACTTCAAGACCTTTAAATCCCTCATTTCTTTCACAGTTGTTTAAATACAGCCCTGAGAAAAGTCTGGCTGACTGTTCCACAGAAAACTAATAGGCCCTTACCTCAGAAATGTTGTTGCTAAATAGACCAGAGACCTAAACAGAGAGATCACATTTTGCGAAAGACCACATTAAAGTTTGGATTCTTCATTATTGAGAAAAGTTCTTTCCTTCCCAGACCTGAGAATACCTATTTTTCTTTTTCTTCCTTGCAAATTTATTTGTGTAAAGCCTGCATTTTCAATGATATATAGAATGATAGTTGTGTTACAACGCCATCAGATGCTGCTCCCTCCTTACCCCCATGTACAGCCAGTATACAACATTAGAGCTGAACCAGTTATAGCTGAAATATGTTAGTCGAGTTAGTAAATAGCTGTTGCTGGAGCCTCATGAGTGTCTTTCCCTCATTCATATTGGCTTCTCCTGGAACCTCCTCCAGGACTCCAGCTCATTGACTGTGACATAATTTATAATCGCCTATTATTGTATCTGATATATATGAGAACATCTATCTCTTTTTTATTTATTTATTTATTAATTTTTCTGAAATGAGAAGCAGGGAGGCAGAGAGACAGAAGACTCCCACATGCCCCCGACAGAGATCCACCTGGCATGTCCACTAGGGAGCGATGCTCAGCTCATCTGAGGCATTGCTCCATTGCAATTGGAGCCGTTCTAATGCCTGAGGCAGAGGCCATGGAACCATTCTCAGTGCCCAGCCCAACTTTTGCTCCAATGGAGCCTTGCCTGTGGAGGGAAAGAGAGAGATAGAGAGAGAGAAAGGAGAGAGGGGAAGGGTGGAGAAGCAGATGGGCCCTTCTCCTGTGTGCCCTGACCGGGAATCGAATCAGGACTTCCACAAACTAGACTGATATGCTCTACTGCTCAGCTAGCCTACCAGGGCCCAGAACACCTATCTCTTAAAAGAAAGGAAGAGACTTGGAAAGGAGTACTTGGCTAACTAGTCAATTACTTGAGGTTATCATGGTAGTGCCTCCTTTATTTCACGGTTATTTAAACTTCATATTAAAATAGAAATAACATTTCTGTTGCTTAACAAGTTAGTATTAAGGATTAATACTATTTTGGAGAGTTTTAGTTTTATATATTCTGTTTTAAAACTAAAATATGATACAGCAGTGCATAGATTTAAACTACATAAGGAGAGATGACTTTTCAGACTAAGATGTTCAGGACAAACAAAGATTTAAATTACAACATTATACACAGTTGTGTATTTCATTCATATATAAAATATATTTGAGGTGAACATGCAAAAACATCCAAAAATGTATAAGTCAATATTACATTATAATTTATAAGCAATATATTATAGACAGTGCATTTTATAATGGTTTAAAACACTGATACTGCTTGGATCATTTTCCAGCTTTGATGCTTGGAACAAGATATTTAAACTCTCTGTGTCTTAATTTCTTCATCTATAAAGGATAATATTGTCCACTTTATATGATTTTTATAAGCATCACTTAAGCTAAGATTTTTAGTATGTCTTTATTAGCATTCAATGTTATTTTTTATAATACATAAAATATTTTTTCAATTCATATTATAGAGACCAAGAATTGACCTTATTACCTATACTTTAGGACTATCTCTATATAATTTTTATACTTTGGGGAATATTTATACATAAATACATGTTTTTTGCTTATCAGTGATCATTAAGTGCACTCTATCAATAGCCCCACATCCCTCCCTAACACTTTTCCTACACAGAATAGGCATGTGAGAATCTATAGATATTTAATATTTATTTCAAATTGTACTTGGGTTAACTATATTTGGAACTCTTTATGATAAGATTATATTTAACTGTTCAGACTGTTATGATGTTCTTCTAAGTAATATTTAGAATATATATTTAAAATTCTGTTACACTTCCTTCTAATCAGATGTTACCTTGAAATTTTTCTGTAGATGTATTACTTTAGTAGAAGTGATTCAAGTAAGTAGTTTAGTTACTTTTTATTGTCTTAAAGTTATAAAACTGCCTATTCTTAGGCTGTATTTCTACAGTACAATCATGCACCACTTAATGATGGAGAAAGCATTCTGAGAGATGTGTCATTAGGTAGTTTGATTCTATGAACACCATAGAATACATTTGCACAAACCTAGGTGGTATAGCTTACTACACACCTACATTATGTGATATAGGCTATTGATCTTAGAATACAAAGCTGTACAGCATGTTACTGTACAAAATAACATGAGATGAAATCAAACACAAGAGAAATGATGCAATCAAGAGATGAGATAAACAGATGTATGAGGCTGCTTATTGTCCACTTAACATTGTTAATATTGTTTTATGTTAAACTTTATTTTACCATGGGAGTTCACTCTAAAATAATGATAAAAAGTACAGTATGATAAATACATAAACTCACAACATATTATTACCAAGTATTATATACTATATATAATTATATGTTTTTGGACTGGCAGTGAAGTAGGTTTGTTTACACCAGCATTATCATATTGTGCTATGACAATAGGACACCTATGACATCACTAGAAGATAGGACTTTTCAGCTTAATTATGATCTCTGGGGCTACCATCATATATGTAGTCCATATTTGACCAAAACATGTGACACATTACTGTAGTAGAATTATTCAATAGGCCAAAGGTGACATTTCATTTCTGACACAAAATGGAAAACTTGAACAAATACACTGAAAATCAATCTTTTTATCTCTAAAACCACCACAGAAGCACATGACTTGAAAAAGGAAGTAACAGAGGAAAGAAGTATGGATCACAACCAAACAAAAATAAATGACAGAAAAACAAAAGAGAATAATCAAACAAGATACAAAACTAAAAAAAGCAATATAAAAATGGCAATAGAAAACCCTCAAGTGTCAATAATTACACTAAATGTAAATGGATTGAACTCACCAATAAAAAGACACAGAGTAGCAGAATGGATTAAAAAAGAAAATCCAACTATATGCTGCCTAAAAGAAACACATCTAAGCAACAAGGATAAAAACAAATTCTTTTTTTGTGGCAGAGACAGAGAGAGTCAGAGAGAGAGAGAGAGACAGATAGGGACAGAGAGAAAAGGAGATGAGAATTTTTATTTTATTTTTTTTTAGTGAAAAATACAGAGAGGGAGACAGATAGGGTTAGACAAACAGGAAGGGACAGAGATAAGCAGCATCAATTCTTCATTGAGGCACCTTAGTTATTCATTGATTGTTTTCTCATATGTGCCTTGACTAGGGGACTCCAGCTGAACCAGTGACCCCTTGCTCAAGCCAGCAACCTTGGGCTCAATCTGGTGACATCAATGTTTTGAATCTGGGTTCTCTGTATTCCAGGCCAATCCTTTATCCACTGTGTCACCACTTAGTCAGGCCAAGCACAAGGTTTCCTAAGCAGAGATCAAAGTTATTATTTACAGCAGCAACTTAACTGGTTCCCTATGTCCCATTCTCTTCTCCTTCTGGGGTGAAGCACTAAGAACCAGAGAGCCAGGATTCCACACTCTAACAAAGTACAGGAACCTGGTAATACAAATGGGGGACATTATGTACACAGTGCCCCCTCCTCTCCTAAGTGAGGGAGAGAAACTTAATTTTCCTAAGGTAAACAAATTCTTCTTAGAAAAAGAAGGGATGGTCTAGGATTCTTACCCTTTGGAATAAATTTATATATATATAATTTTCTGAATGTCATGTAATGGTATGTTTCCAGGATACTGGGGTTTATGCCCCTTTTAATTAAAAGCATACCTCCAATGGAAGTAAATCTCTCCAGCTTTCTATGCTATCTATTCAGTCATCATTTAACTGCCACAGTGATATTTTATACAGGGTCTTCTAAAATTTGCTCAGAGAATCTTAACCATACAGAAATACATAAACATTCATTCTCTGACACTACAGGGCATACTAGGCATTCACAGCTACAAAATGATAGCTACAAAAATCAGTATTATTGAACTCATAGTTATCTAGATACACTTTTTTTTTTAGTTTTTAGTATTCTTCCTGCAAAGGCAGCTTTCAGATTTTATTTTAATTTGAAGTTTCAGGAGAATTAAAATATGAGGAGCTTATATGTAATGCGTTCATTTTATAAACCCCTGATATTTTATGATATTATTTAGTAATGAACCATTATTTTTATTTTATTATTTTTTATTTTTATTTTTTTACAGGGACAGAGAGAGTCAGAGAGAGGGATAGATAGGGTCAGACAGACAGGAACGGAAAGAGGTGAGAAGCATCAATAATTAGTTTTTTATTGCCATTGTGACATCTTAGTTTTTCATTGATTGCTTTCTCACATGTGCTTTGACTGTGGGCCTTCAGCAGACCCAGATAGCCCTTGTTGAAGCCAGCAACCTTGGGTGCAGGCTGGCAAGCTTTTGCTCAAGCCAGATGGGCCCGCGCTCAAGCTAGCGAACTCTGGGTCTCGAACCTGGGTCTTTCACATCCCAGTCTGACGCTCTATCCACTGCGCCACTGCTTGGTCAGGCTGAACCATTGTTGAATTGATAAAATATTATTTTTAGAAATTACTTATATCCTTTACTTCCCTTTTCTGTGGATACCAAGAAGCACTTCCTTGAGTTTACTAATAAAAGCCATTTATTAATAATACTCATTTAGATTACTTAGCCTTGGAAAGTGTGTTTATACTGGAAAAGGAAGTAAAAGCTCTGTTTATTAAACAACTGTCACACAACAGCTCATCAATCCGTGATTTATGTATAGAACTGTATCATGGATCTTTATACCTTAAAGCAATCTTTATTATATCTAGCGTAGTTTCACAGCTTGAATACTTCATATTTTTGTCTTGTTATTTTTACAGTGTTGATGTATTATCTAGATCTGACTGCCCATCTCGGCATTTGAGATGCAGGGTTGTGGAGTGTTAAATAGCAACAAGTTGAAGATAAAGATTTGAGTTCTAATCCAGAGTAATCTACTTACTAGCAGAATCTAATCAATGTTTTTGAATCTTAGTCTATTTATTCATAAAATGAGGATAATAATAATACCACTTTACTGATTTTATATGTCATGGATATCATAAAATATTCTATTTAAGGAACACAAAAAAGTTTAAAATGCTAAATATTTTTATAACAGAATATACCAAAACTCACATTAAACAAAAGCCAACCTGAGTTTTATTAAAATGAAAATAATGCCCTTTATCTAAGAAGGATGTTTTCCTTTAATTTATATGAAATACATTGCATAAATCTTAAGTTAGATAAGATTTTGAAAATTGTATACCTCTATAAATACCTTCCAAAACTAGAAAATACTTTAAATTTGTATCTAATCTACAACTACTGAATAAGAACGGCTTTCATTTCTATCTCACCTTGAGATTATTTTACAAATGCAAAATTCTTCAATTGTACAGTTATTTTTGAAAACAAGAGAAGCAAAAATAGAGTCTGAAATATAATTGAAATCTTGATGTCTATTATGCTGATTTATATCCACAGGCAAGTGAAATAAAGGACAGGGTGAACAAATGGGACTATATCAAACTAAAAAACTTTTACACAGCTAAAGACAATATGAACATAATAAAAAGACAAACCACACAATGGGAGAACGTACTTAACAATACATCTGATAAGGGGTTAATAACCAAAATTTATAAAGAACTTGTAAAACTCAACACCAGGAAGATAAACAATCCTATCAAAAAATGGGCAAAAAAAAGGGGGGGGCAAAAGAAATGAATAGAAATTTCTCCAAAGAGGAATACAGATGGCCAATAGGTATATGAGAAAATGTTCAATATCACAAATCATTAGAGAAATACAAATTAAAACCACAATGAGATATTACCTCACTCCAGTCAGAATGGCGCTCATCAGGAAAACAACACAGAATAAGTGCTGGTGAGGATGTGGAGAAAAGGGAACCCTCCTGCACTGCTGATGGGAATGCAGAATGGTGCAGCCACTGTGGAAAACAGTATGGAGATTCCTCAAAAAATTAAAAATCAAACTGCCTTTTGACACAGCTATCCCACTTTTAGGAATATATCCTAAGAATAAGAAATCACTGATACAAAAGAAGAAATGCATCCCTCATGTTTATTGCAGCATTGTTTACAATAGCCAAGATCTGGAAACAGTCCTAGTGTCTGTCAGTGGATGAGTAGATTAAATAGAAGTGGTAAATATACACAATGGAATACTACGTGGCTGTGAAAAAGAAAGAAATCTTACCTTTTGCGACAACATAGATGAACCTGGATGGAAAATATTATGCTAAGTAAAATAAGCCAGGCAGAGAAAGGAAAACATCATATGACCTCACTCATTTGAGGAATCCAATGAACAATGTGAACTGAGGAATGGAATAGAGACAGAGGCTGGATCAAAGTGACCAGAGGGAAAGCAGATGAGGGAAAGGGGATGAGAGGATGGGATCAGAGAAGGAAAAGATATTGGTGAAATTATATATACAATAACACAGCGTTATAGAGAGCAGGAAAGCTAATTCTGGAGGGAAGGAGGGAGGGTAGCAAGGGGGATGTTGAGGGGACACAAGGGTGGGGGGATGTATTTGGTGGGACATTTGAACCTATGTAAACACCATAAATTAAACTCAATTAAAAAAAGAAACAATCTTCTAGGCTTTAAGAGATAAAGACATGGTGATTCTACTATATTGAATGGTAGTCCCCCAAAGGATATGTCCCCTGAAACCTGTAAATGTGGCCTTTTATGGAAAAAGGATCTGTACAGATGTAAATAAATGATATAGATTTGAAATAAGATCATCCAGGAGTACCTGGTGGTCCTTAAATCCAATATATCAATGAAGAAGATGAGAAGACACGGAGGACAAGAAGACGTAATGACTGAGGCAGAAGTATGAGCTCTGCAAGCATAATTACAGAATGGCTAGAGCCACCAGATGCCAGAATAGACTAGGAATGATTCTCTCCTAAAATCTCAGGGAATGATTATAGAGGCTCAGAGCCACTTGTGAAAGATATAGGCAGCAGAATGCCTGGAGGCAATCAGCATTTGGTTTTAGGAAAAAGTTACCTATTTCTGAGACATCTTTCTGTCTTATCACTGATATATTTTTCAGGAAGCATATATTGTAGGGTGTCCATCTTCAGACAACTCTGTTCAGAAGTGCCTAATATATATATATATATATATATATATATATATATATATATATATATATATATATATGTCACAAATATTGATATATATATATTTTTTCCATCCTGATGTGATAGCATGTTGCTTCAGTCTCTTGTACAGTGTTAACCGTATCAGCAAGTTGGTTACTCCTCCCTCTTCTTTTGCTGGAAACAAAACCTGAAAAATTCTCAAAGAAGTTTAAAGAATATGATGGGAAAAGAGATGAGTTATTGCTTTATAACTCATTTATAGAGTTTATAGCAATTCTTTGTAGAGTTAATGTTATGAGATGTTAGAAGTTGTAGGTTTGGAACTTTCTATCCAGTCATATCTTAAATCAACTTGTTCATATAACCAACCTTTGTGGGGTTCCTCCATGTGAGCCTGTTTATGCCAGGCCTTGTCAGATGTTATTATTCTTCCATTCACAATGGCAGCAAAGATATGGAGACATTAACAAATATTACTCATTTGTTTTACTGTATAGAGTAGTACATGTTTATTAAGAAAGTTTAATAGTTTATCATCTTTCATTGTTTGTTCCTTTGTTGCTGTAACTTAGCTTTTCCTGATTCCTGATTTGTCTGGAAACTGTAATGTAAAAGAAAAAATCAAAATTAGAGGGAAAAGGTATTGGGAAACTGGGTGAAAAAGGTGAATGGATTAAGAAAAACCACACACAAACCATTATGCATACTTTTTCTAAGTTAAAGGAGATAGCAAAAAGTAAGTAAGAGGCAGCTTCTACATTGTGCTGTGATTATAAGAATTGTAAGATGCTTAAAGAGCGCCTAGATCAGTTCAAGTTTAGGTCTAACAAACCTTGGCCCAGTGGACTCATCTCAAGAGAGAGCCAAGGTGAGGAGGCACTGGGCTCCAAAGGACATAACAATGATGGTCTGATCCAAAACACAGCTGAAGCTTCCTAAAGCAACCACTACAGGATAGGCTGAATTATAATAATGTGGTTGGTAGGCTCAAATCCCAAAAGGCAGGGTGAAAATTAGACATCAGCTGGTGAGAAAACACCTACAAACAAGCATAATAAGAGGAATCGTTTTCAAAGTAGAAATAAACCTGTAGTCTTAAATGCACTTTTAAAAAAATCTGTAGGATTTATGTTTTATGTTGTGATGTGACTATGGTACAAAAAGCTGCTGCTGAGCACATTAATGTAAAACTAACTAAAATTATGAGGTCTGAAGGAGAGAGAAGAAACATAAACACAAACTACTTGACAAATGATGCCTGCTGTGTATTAATAGGTGAAACAGGCACAATTCAATAATTAAGAGATAAAAAAGGAAAGATATGTAAATGAGATTTGTTTGAATAAAGTCTTAAATAAAAACATCAGGTTCTATGGTGGTATTATGTTGGCATATAAAAACTTTAAGACCAAAACAACATTATAATTATTGGAATGATTCACATTTTAAAGGCTTGTTATCTCCAACTCAAAGTACTTTACTAGAAATGGCAAAATTTTAAGAAATGTATACATACACAGAGCCAATTTTTAGTATTGGCTTTCTGTTAACTATTTTGTGACATTGTAAAAATTATTTTTATTTTGTATATTTGGGTTAAATTCTATTTCTAATTTTTCCCATTTTATTGAATATATTGGGGTTGATACTTATAAACAAAATTATACAAGTTTCAGGTGCACAATTATACAACACATCATCTGTATTCTACATGTGTGTTCACCACTCCAAGCTAAGTCTCTGTCCATCACTATTTATGCCCCATTCAGTCCAACCTCCCCACACTCTTACTTCCTCAAACCATAGATTTCTAATATCTTATCCAAGTCTAAACTTAGGTTACTAGATCAGTATGAATAGAACTAAAAGGATGCGCTGAATATTTTTAATAAAGCCAATGCTATGACTTCCCTAAAACTTGAAAAATAATTGAAATAAAAAAAATAGTGAATTCAGATAATAATGTCCTAATATTGTTCCACATTTGACCCTTGGACTTTTATAATTCTATTCAAACTCTAAATTACCACAGGTCTCTTTTTCACTTGGAATAATGAGGAGAATGTTATTTTTCAAAGATTATGTCTGTAATTACTTTTTTTTTTTTTAGCCAAGCACATTACAAATGTCATTGCCTTTCAAAGCCTGCAAGTGTTTTAATATCATATATTGAATTTAAGTATTGATGTATATATTCTCTGATTGTAGAAAGGAGAATATTACAATGAAGGAAGTGCACATGGGGTTTTTTAGATTCAATTTTACTTAGTCTAAACATGGAGTCTTTGATTAAATCCTTTAAACTGTACATTGTGTTTATGCTGCTTATGTAGAGTAGACTAAGGCTTGATGGGAATTGGAATAAGAGGTGGGGAGAAATCATTCTTTCTTACATAAATTCAAAAGCTATGATGAACTTGGGCAGTAAGGAGGAGGAATGGAATAAGAATAAAACTTTGGAGTCAAATAAACCTGGGTTTGATTCTAGGTTCCACCCCTTATTTATGGAATGTTCTTGCGCTAGTGTCTGCAATTCATTGTTTCTCAATTCCCCCATTTGTAGAGAAGGTGGTAAGGTATGCTGATTAAATTAGGTGATACATGTAGAGCACTTAGTGTTTAGCCCAATACTAACTATTATTATTTTATTTCAGGTTAAGATCAATATGTGTCTACTATAAAGACAAGGCATGTGCAGTATGCTTTTGATTACTTCATACCCATTAAACCTATAAGAACTAAATATTTTAAATAATTATTTCTGAAAAAATGTAAAGGATATATTTTGATATGGTAATGAATTGAAGTGTAGTCAACTCAGTGTAGTCTTAAACTGAATTATACCTTTGAAGTTTTTTTATTCTTTTCTTCACCGCTGTGCATGCACTAACACTGTCTTCCACCACATCCTATCCTCATTTCAACATCTTTCTCTTCAACAGCCCACTTGCAGATTTGTTTTTTGGGTAAGTTTACTGAGCTATGATCCATTTATTTTCCGCAAATTTTCTTATATTTTAAAATGCATTATCCTCTGAATGTTTTCTCTTATTTTAAAGCTGTAACTATATCAGTACTATCTAATAAACAACAAATATACTGATCTTTGATTCTTTAACTTTTTAAAGCTAGTGTTCACTTTTTCTAACTTCTCAACATAATCATAATTTCTAGAGAGAATAATACAATTCACAGTTGATGTTTCACTTATCCTCACAATTTCTCAACTGATTGTATTCTGTCTACTGTGAGATGAATCCATTGAGACCTGTGATGAAAGACACTAGGAATCTCTGAAATACAATTTTTAATGGATGATTTTTTTATTGTCTTATTTTACTTCTTTTGGAACATTGATTATCCATTCACAGACATTCTCTATCTTTCTGACTCCCCTGAAATTACACATGGTTCTTTGCATTTTCCTCTGATGATTTCATCTAGAATAACTTCCTGAATTTTGTTTTTATTTCTCAAGGTTTAATATCCATGCTATTAAGAGATCTTGTCACTTAGACATCTGTGCTGCCCAAGAAATTTTTAAGTGTGTATGTGGTGTACTTTACATTTTAACTACTTTTTGCATGGTTTTTAAATTGTTGTTACATCTCTAGTCTAGAATTTGGTCTTGAACAATATAGTCACTCACCTTCTGAGTAAACTTCATGCAGATGTTCCCAAAATACTTAATTTCAAATGTTGAAATTTTAATTTATTTTATTTCCTAAACCTTCATGGATTTTCATACTTTTTAAATTAATGAAATGTACTTCCGCTCAGTTTATCAAATCTAGAAATACTTTCAATTTTGACTCCTTTTTAAGACTTTTCATATCCAATTAGTCACCAAGTACTACTAATGTTATTTCTTAAACATTTTTAAACCCATCTTTTCCTATCAATTTCTAATACCATGGCATTAGTGTAATCTTTCATTCTTTCTAACTATAATTCTGCCATATATATCTAAACTTTTTTTCATCATGTCTCTTTTAAATTTATCTCCACAAATGTGTGGGTGCTATCCTCCATATATACTTGAAAATATTATGTGCTCTATTCAAATACCTCCAAAGACTTACTGTCACCTACAGCATAGTTTAAAAACTACTTTACAGTTGCAAATTTTAAAAGAGAAATATCATGTAGAGTTTAATTTACAAACATATATTTCTAGTGATTTAAAATTTAAAGCTATATGGGATCATTTATTGTGAGGCTGGCTGATATTTTTACATTTGCACTACTTATGAAGTTTTGTTTAGTTAGGTAAATGAATAAGATAAAGTTATTTTAAAAAGTTTGTTTAAAACTATCTGTGAAGCACACTTTTTAAGAATGCTAAACTTAATTATTAAATAGAAATGAATGCCACACACTACCCATGTCATGCTTTCACTGAAGTCAGTTCAAAACTATCTCTACTTGGAAAAATATATGTATCCAAATGCAAATTGTGCACTTTTTCTTATACAATCTCATACAATCATAGATAAGATTTTAGAATTTCCTTTAGTTCAGCTTCCTACCTACCATAATCACCACCCTTCACTGCTGCCCACACCATCATCATTATGATATTTATTGTTTTTAATACAATTAATGCCATTAACATAGTGTCTCCTATGTGTCCAGCACTGGACAGTGAAAACCATCTTTGTGAAATATATATTATTGTGTAAATTTCTTAGATTCAGTAATTAATTATTTGGATATTAAGATGCTTAAGATGACAATTATTAAGTGGCTAAGACAAAATTTTAACCTATTTTTATGTTGATTGACCAAAATACTTTTAACACCCATGTTAAAGTTTCTGGCAACAGAATTTTATTGCTTTAACAGTCCAAAGTGTATCAGGGTTGGTTCTTCGTAAGGGTTATGGTACGGGATGTGTTCCAAGTCAAAATTCACTTCACATGAATTTTACAGTGTTTAAAATATCATCCATACTTTTGCCTAGGTCTTTCTTATTGGTAATCATGTTGGGTAAAAACATCCTATTCTATCAGACTTAAGACAGAATAGAATATATTTTTAAATAGAAAAGAGTTTCAGATGTGGGGTATATTTTATTGTTTATCTTTTAAATTTTGAAGTGAAAGTACATTTATTAGTAAAGTAGTGAGATAGAAAATGAGCTATTTCACAGACAGAGCAACTCCTTCCTAGTAGGCTTTACTTCTTTTATTTTTAATTTTTCATTGACTTTATTAGAGTGACAGTGGTTAATGAAATTGTCTAAGTTTCAGGTGCACAGTTCTACAGTATATCATCTGTATATTGCATTGTGTCTTCACCATCCCAAGTAGGTCTCCTTCCATCACCACCTATTCCCTCTCTACCCTCCTCCCACTCTCCCCACCTTCCTTCCCCTCCTGCGATCCCCACACTGTTGTCTGTGTCTATAAGTTTGATGTGGAAATTATAGTCAAGATATATTATTCTACTCACAAATCTGCATTTTACAAAGGGGGGAGAACGGCAAACAGTGATTTTTTTCGAGACAAAAATATCATTCTTCTATAAAGATACAAATAATGTCAAAAGTTATAAATTTCTTTTTATTTTAATTTTAAAGTAGTCTGTACTTAGTTAATTAGATCAGCAGAATGAAGTCCAACAATCAACAGAAACCTTAAAGCAATTTAGAGTCCTTTTGAATCTTTAAAGAAAATCCAATAAGCACTTGAAAAACAAAATCAATGAAGAGTTTTAAATGTTTTATTCGCTTTCCACAGGCTCCAAGTTTTCTCTCTGAGGCCCTTTTCCCTAAAGGTGCGATGAAAATTGAAGAAATGGATCCTTTTTTCAAACTTCATGAAACCATTACCAAGGTAGGAGAGAAATGCATTCATGAGTAAGTTGGACAAGTTTTGTTCTTTTATGTTGGTAGATGAAGGAAAGGAAAATAACAAATTGAGAGGAAGCTATTTTCTTTTTATTTATAGTATTTTCCAGAAAAATATTTAAGTATCTTTTATTATTTTACCAAAGAATAATGATGATAAACAGCTCAATTAATAATTGAAGATTTGTTTTTAAAATCAATCATTAATACAATAATTAGCTTTTCTTCTTTATTTGACAGGAGATTTGTAGTATATCCTCAAGCATTCCCCTGCATTTTAGATTAAGGGAAATACAAAGTGGGTCTTTGAATTTCTGTATCTTAAAAGTTTTCTTTCAATATTTAAGGCACTTGGTTAATTGAGGTGCTTCCTAGAGTCAGTAGAAAAACAAGGTTAAAAATAAAGTTAGACTGTGTTTATAGCAAGTTTTACTACTCTAAGATTGCCATACTAATTTTTACTATATAATAGTTTATATCATAGAGAAAGTTTACAATATAGAAAAAGTTAAATTCTACAATATGGAACAAATAACTTTAATGCCTGACATCATATAAATTTTTACATTTACCAATTAACTATATTTTTTAATTTATATTATTTTAACTTATTGTGTTTACATGGATTCAATTGTCCCACTGAATATAATTCTGTTACCCCCACCCCTGTATCCCTTTTTATACCCCTTTTGCCCCTCTCCTCCAACTCCCTCCCCCATTCTCTATAGGATGTGCTGTCCTGATATCTGTATCTTTGTGTTATGTATATATAATTTAACTAATCCCTTTAACTTTTCTGATCCCATCCCCCTTCTCTCTGACTGCTGTTTCTCTAACCCCTGTGACCCTGCCTCTACCTCTATTCCATTCCTCAGTTCACTTTGTTCATTATATTCCACATATATGTGAGATCAAATGATATTTTTCTTTCTATGCTTGACTTATTTCACTTAGCATAATAGTCTCCAAGTCCATCCATGCTGTTGCAAAAGGTAAGATTTCCTTCTTTTTCACAGCTGTGTAGTATTCCATTGTGTATATGTACCACAGCTTCTCAATCCACTTGTCCACTGATGGACACTTGGGCTGTTTCTAGATCTTGGTTATTGTAAACAATGATGCAATAAACATAGGGGTACATATCTTCTTTTGAATCAGTGATTTGGTATTCTTAGGATATATTCCTAATAGTGGGATAGCTGGGTCAAAAGGTAGTTTCATTTTTAATTTTTTGAGGAAATCCCATACGATTTTCCAAAGTGGCTGCACCAGTCTACATTTCCACCAGCAGTGCAGGAGGGTTCCCTTTTCTCCACACCTTCATCAGCACTTATAGTGTGTTATTTTGTTAATGAATTATTTAAGTTACCATTTATTGAATATTCGTTTATCTTGTCCTAACATGTCTTTTGGGGATAAAATTTGTAAAAAATTTTGGCATTGCCCTGGCCAGTTGGCTCAGTGGTAAATTGTTGGCCCAGTGTGTGAAGGTCCCAGGTTCAATTCCTGGTCAGGTCACACAGGAGAAGTGCCCATTTGCTTCTATACCCTTCCCTCTCTATCTCTCTCTTCCCTTCCCATGGTCAAGGGTCCATTGGAGTAATGTTGGCCTGGGCACTGAGGATGGCTCCATGGCCTCTGCCTCAGGCACTAGAATGGTTTCAGTTGCAGTGAAGCAACAACCCAGATGGGAAGAGCATTGCCCTCTAGTGGGCATGCTGGGTGGATCTCGGTTGGGTGCATGCGGGAGTCTGTTTCTCTGACTCTCCACTATTCACTTCAGAAAAATACAAAAATAATAAATAAATAAGTAAGTAAGTAAGTAAATACATAAATAAATAAATAAATAAATAAAGTAATTCATATTTGCCCTGATGAGGTAGCACAGTTGGGTAGAGTGCCATCCCAATAAGCCAGCTTGCAGATTCAGTCTCTGGTTGGAACACATACAGGTAGCAACCAATGATTGAAAGAAGTGAAACAAAAATCAATGTTTCTCTCTCTCTCTCTCTCTCTCTTCATTTCTCTCACTCGCTCTTTCTCTCAAATCAATAAATAAGTTTTTAATAATAACAATAATAATGATAAGCCCTGGCCTTATACACTGCTCACAAAAAAATAGGGGATACTTTATCACTTCATATTTATTTTGAAATATCTCTTAAATTTGTGAGCAGTATAGATTATTTGGTTAGAGAATCATCCCAAATCGCAGTGGTTGCTGGTTCAATCACCGGTCAGGGCACATACAGGAACAAAGTGATGTCCTTTCTTTCTCTCTCTCATCCTTCCTTTCTCATTAAACTCAATAAATAAACACTAAAAGTAATTACATAATCTATATTTATATACACTTACTTGAATGACTGACTATTCATTCTTAATCTTTCTAGTGAAATTTTACAAGGCTGATTTTTCTTCTTTAAAAGGAGAAAAATGTGATATAATGTACTGAACTCAAAGGGTAGCAACAGAAGGAGCTCAAAATACAAATGCTAGAGACCTAGTCTAGTCCTAACATTTAAAAGCTGTGTAATTTTTTTTTTTTTTTACTTTGGAATAAGAGGTGTATGGATCACATTTTACTTAAAATTCTCCTAAGCTCAAAATATCTGCCTCTAAACTACATTTACTTTACAACCTATTCCAGTTCCTTGGTTAAATTTTCACATCTCCATCTTTTGATTAGTATTATTTAGATTAGAGCAAGATAGAAGTGGCTCCATATTAACATTTTATTATTCAAAATTTTAGTTGTATTTCTGATATATGGAAAGATGATAGAAAAGTAGATGAATAGATAGATAAATAGAATGAGTACATATATCTATGTATATTTAGATAAGTATGTCTATACATATATTTATATATACTATACATTAAATGGAAATAACATCTATACTAAATATACATATATTATATATTTTATATATAATACATATGTCCATTAAATGAGTATTGGAAGAATTCTGTCTATAAACAACTAAAACCTGCTTACATGGAGAAGTAAGAGTTCAGCACAATTTTTAATAACTAAAAATTTTCTAAATGTGATTCAGTTTCCCCAGTCATCATGTTACCCTTCAGAGACTACTCATGTGGCAGACAAAAGCCAAGGAAAATACTCAGAATAAACTTCAGAGGTTTAATCTTATTTTACCAATAACAGTACATGTGGAATCATAAAAAGAAATATTCATTTTCATATAAAATTTTCTTTGATCATAAAATAAAAGTATAAACATGGAGTTGAATAGAACGTATATTAGGAAATATGGAGCATGGATTTCAGTTCTATTTTGACTACCAACTTGATTATTATTTAGTAATAATTTATTTTATTTTCTACATCAGAAATGAATATAGTCGTAATAGCTTTCCTTACTAGAATTCTGTAAGGTTGGAAAGATGATGTATAGATTATTTCTAGAAATGCAACATGTATATAATTGAGTATAAGTATTAACAATTTAAAATGCTAGCTCTATATAGATCATGTATCATAAAAATGTGCACTTGAAACTGGTATAATGTTATTAATGGCACTCCAATAAATTTAATAAAAAAATAAAATTGAGAAGAAAACTCCTAAAGCTTAACCTCCAAAAACTAAGCTAATTAATTAAATGCCAAAAAACACTGATAAATTAATGTGTACAAATGGAGCATAAAATTTAATATGTGAAGAGTTAAGGTCTTTAGAATATTTGTTTCAATAAGGATGATAGCAGTATTATCATAGTACATCACATGTTTAGAACACCTATACCACCTGGTACTGTGATATCATGCAAATAACACTGGACTTGTAAAAGCAAGTCCCATCTAGGTATAAATTCAGCCACTGTCAATTATTTTAAAGTGATATGAAATATGGGAAACAATTTGAAAAATGATAAAGCACAAATATTGGTACTTTAGCACTGCAAAGATATTTTCAGCCCATCATAATTACACCGTACTAGAACATTTCAATAAACTAGATGTACTGAGAACACTTCTTTTATTCTTTCAGTAGATGTTAGAATTAGATACACCACCCCATAACACTGTCACATACATTATATAATCTAATTAAATAAATATAATAAATAGAAACATCTAATACAAATATTTATTTTTGTAATGCAATCCATTATCTTTTCCAACTTCTTTACATTATAAACCTTTTGTTATAGATCTCAAATATGACTTGTGCCAAATTAAATTATAATTCCTAAGTACTGAAGAATCAATAATTTATAATTACTGCCTTTCTGAATAAATAAACAAATAAGTAAATAAATTATACTCATACATGAAATGTGAGCTGTGAGTTCTTGTCCTTGAAAGTAGTTTTCCAATGTTGTCTTGCAGTTTTTTAAAAAATTATTTTTTTACAAAGCTTAAATTTATCTTGGCATTTGTCTTAATGATATAAAACATGGAACCTAACAAAAGGAATACTTTATCATGGCTTCAATGACAGTCAGATGGTACAGTAGAAAGTTTCCAGAGGGCAACACATGCAGTGTTTATGTTGAAGGTGTTGCCTTATTCTCTATAATTACCTTAAGAAATAGCACTTTTATTTAATTATCAATGAAGCCCAACTAATTTCTCTAAAGGTTATACATGAATAAAATACTAATATAAATCTTAGATGCTTAATCCTTTAATAAGTAAGTAAAAATCACCATGGATTTATATTTTGAAATAAGCTTATTTCTCCTTCTACACCTAGGAATTTTCCAGTTATGTTTTTAAATCTTAAACATTTAAATCATAAATTGTTATTAGTTATCTAAGCATTCTGATAGCCTGCTGTAAGCCAAGGATAATGCCAAACACTTGAAATACAAAAAACAATTATGTCAACTGAAGAGGTTCAATCCAGTAAACAAGTAAGCAAACTATTTCATTGTAACATACTAAAATTGTGGTAGTGATATGGACAAAGTGCAGGAAGAAAGAAGATAGAGCTTTTGTCTCTGACTAGGAGATCTGAAGGATTTACTAGAGAGATGACATTTAGGAAATTTAAATGATTTAAACTTTATTTTAATGTCAATATGTTTCCACAGAGAATTCATTAAAGAGTAGTTTGTTGGTGGTAGTATAACAAATAATGATATATGTTTTTGAAAACAAAAGACAGATTTGAGAGACATTTTTAAGATCGAATAATAACACATGTGATTTACTAGGTATGGGCTATAAAGCAAACTGAAGAGTAAAGGATAATTTCAATAGTTCTCTCTTGACCAGAGCTGATAGTGTTTTTAAAAGTAGGATTTTGCTTGAGAAAGTGATCATGAGTTTGACTTTGAATATGTGGATTTTGGGATGCTATAAGGCATCTAGGCAGATATGTTAAGGAGATAGATGGATACAGGAGGTTGGAGCTCAGAAAAAAAGTGAGATCTAGAAATAAATTATAGGATATAGTAACCACTAGTCACATGTGGATTTAAATTAAATTAAAAAATAAATACAGCCCTGGCTGGTTGGCTCAGTGGTAGAGCATCAATCTGGTGTGTGAGAGTCCTGGGTTTGATTCCTGATCAAGGCACACAGGAGAAGCGCCTACCTGCTTCTCCACCCTTCCCCCTGTCCTTTCTCTCTGTCTCTCTCTTCCCTTCCCTCAGCCAAGGATCCACTGGAGCAAAGTTGGCCTGGGTGCTAAAGGCCGGCTCCGTGACCTCCACATTAGGTGCAAGAATGGCTCCGATTTCAGCAGAGCAACGCCTCAAAGGAGCCAAGCAACGGCCCCTGGTGGGCATGCCAGGTGAATCCCAGTTGAGCACATGTGGGAATCTGTCTGTCTGCCTCCCCACTGCTTCTCACTTTGGAAAAATACAAAAAATAAAAATAAAAATAAAAAAGAAGATATAATTAAACTTTATTTTCTCAGTCTCCTTAGCCATGATTCACATTCTTACTGAGAACATATAGCTAGTGCTACTACATTGGATAACCCAGATGATAGAACACTTTCATCATCACTGATGATTCCTATAATTTTACCCTGGCAACACTTATGCAAAGAAGGCTGAGGGAAAAGAAGGGGACAGAAGACTCAGTTTAGAGTGGTTGATGAAATACACAGAAAAATAATATTATAAAAAGAAGAAAATGTTCAAAAGCATCATCACCCACCACTTTACACTCACTAGGATCACTACTTTCAAAAACCAAAACAAAACAGAAAATAACAAGGGTTGGTGAAGATATCAAAAATTGGAACCCTTGGGCATTGTTAACAGGAGTGCAAAATGGTACAGCTACTGTGGAAAACAGTATAATGTTTCTTCAAAAAAGGTTAAAAATGGAGGTATCATATAATAAACCAATTCCACTTCTAGTATATATCCCAGAAAATTGGAAGTGGGGTTTTATATATATATATGATAGATATTGATATATATATATAGATATGATATATATTGATATATATGATATATGTTATCAACATATATACATATGTTGATAACAGCATTATTCATAATAACTAAAATCTAGAAGAAAGCCAAGTATTCAGACATTAATGAATGAAATGAGCAAAATATGGTATATACATACAGTGAAATATTATTCAGTCTTAAAAAGGGGTTCTGACATATGCTGCTACATGATGAAACTTGAGGACATAATGTTAAGTGAAATAAGCTAATCATAGATAGGCAAATACTGTAGGATTCCATATACGAGGTACTTAGAGTACTCAACATCATGGAGACAGAAAATAGAATTGTGGTTGGTTGGGAGTTGTTCTGGAGCACGGAGGTTGCCAGTTTGATTCCCCATCAGAGCACATACAGGAGCAGTTCAATATTCTTGTCTCTCTCTCCCTGCTTATCTCTCAAAAGAAAAAGAAAGAAAGAAATAGTGAAATTGTGGTTGCCAGGGATTAGGGTGAGAGAGAACTGGGAAGTTACTGTTTAATGGACACAGAGATTCATTTTAAAAGATAAAAATGGAAAAATGATGTGGGGATTAATGATGATGAATGTACATATTTAATGCCATTGAACTGTACAGGTAAAAATTATTAAGATACCATATTTTATATTATGTGTATTTTACCACAATAAAATATTGAAAAAGGATAAAGTCTATTCTTTGAATCAATTGCTCTTTCACTATAACTTTTGAACTAATTATTTTGATTTTTTAAATTACTTTTCTCTTCATTTATGCCTGATTCTCAGTTTTTTTACTGTTCTATGTAAATGGCTCCACATGGCTTATTACCATTTACTTTGTTTCACTGTTAATAAGATATATTGTCCTGCATTTATGTTTTAGAATTTATACACTTTATTACTATTTTCTTGCTAAAATTTTGCCATAATAGACATGAGGATTGATAAGTTGTATTTTAGGTAAAATAAAACACTATAGCTATGTTTAGAAGGAAAGGATTTTAAAATGAAAAATGAATATGGAAGACTTGGATGGCAGAAGAATGGAACCATCTATCATATATTTGGATAAACCAGTACTTTTCTTCCAGAAACCCAAATGCTCTCTATTGTATTTTTAAGTCTCTGAGTATGAATGGTACATCCATTAAAACAAAAAATACCTAATACGCATAGTACACGAGAAACCAGCAAATTACCTAATTCTACTTGTAAGCTCCAAGAAATATCAGTTTATTAATTCTTTCATTGATTTTCCCCCTTTAAGAAATGTCTTTTTCATTTTTTTTAATTAAGTGAGAGGTGGGGAGGCAGAGACAGACTCCTGCATTTTCCTCAACTGGGATCCACCCAGCAAACCTTCTAAGGGTGATGCTCTGCCCATCTGAAGCCACTGCTTTTGTTGCTTGGCAATGAGCTATTTTAGCACCTGAGGTGAGGCCAGGGAGCCATCCTCAGTGCCAGGGGCCAATTTACTCAAACCGAACCATGGCTGTAGGAGGGAAATAGAGAAAGAGAGAGGAGAGCGAGAGAGAAAGGGAGAAAAAGAGAAAGAGGGTGGGGGGAAGAGGGGTGGAGAAGCTGATGGTCACTTCTCCTGCGTGCCTGACCTGAATCAAACCCAGTATTTCCACATGCTGGGCCAATGCTCCACCACTAAGCCAACTGGCCAGGGTCATTCTTTTCATTTTTAATTAGTATAAGATATGCAATATTACTATGTCTGTTTTGTTGTGGGTGTCAGTGTTCCGAATATGGGCCATTCTGATAGGTGTGTAGTGGTCTCTTGTTTAATTCTGCAGTTTTCTAGTGGCATACAGTGTGGAGCTACTTTGAATCCTTGTTATCTGTATATCTATTTTGTTGAGGTGGCTTTTATCTGTTTTTTTTTTTTTAATTTGGTTGTGTGTTTTCTTATATTGAATTTTAAGAGTTCTTTGTGTATTTTGAGTAACAGTCCTTTATCAGAAGTATTTCTCAGATTTTTTTTTCAGTTTATGTCTTGCCTTTTCATTTCCTTAACAGTGTCTTTTGTAGAGAAGAATAAATTTAAATTTTAAAGACATTCAGTTTATCAATTCCTTCTTTCATAGATTGTGCCTTTGGTGCCATAACTAAAACATTCCCAAATCAAAGCCATGTGGATTTTCTTACATGTAGTTTGCTTACACTGCCCATCTGTTCTTACATACCATCTACTTCATCCATTAGCATCCACAGCCTTTGAATCAAAGTTGTTTTATATTGCCAGTCTGATCATTCTAACATCCTGTCATGTCTGGTCTGATGCTTGTTCAGTGTCTTGAATTTGTGTCTTTTTTGGATTTTGGCATGCTTGTAATTTTTTTTTTTTTTTGATAGCCAGGTATGATGTATGGGTAAAAGAAACTGCTGTAAATAGGCCTTTAGTAATGTAATGGTTAGGTGTGGGGAAGAAGTATTTTAGAGTTATGTGATTAGGTCTTATTCTTTTGGTGAGCCCATGACTCATACTGTGAATTTTGCCAGTGATTCTCAGTTGTTTTTTTAATCCCCTCTCTTAGGTGATATAGGATGGCTGGAGAGAGCTGGAAGTTGTATATTTCTCTTCCTCTGTCCATGCTAGAGTTGGATATTTCCCTTTAATCAGGTCAGGTAGGCTCTGATAAAAAGCCCTAGCTATTTAAGATCTGTTAAATAGTTCCCCAGTAAGAAGAGCAAAATGCTCTGGGGTATTTTTATAGAGTTCTCTTTTTCTTCCCCTTGATGACAATACAAGAAGCTTTTTCTCTGATATTCACTGTGAGGACCTGGTAGAACCAGAGATAAAACTCACAAAAATGTGGGGTTCTGGCTCTGACCAGTGGCTCAGTAGATAAAGCATCTGCCAGGCGTATGGATATCCCAGGTTCAATTCCTGGTTAGAACACACAGGTGAAGCAACCATCTGCTTCTCCCTCCCTTCTCCCTTCTCTCCCTCCTCCCCTCTGGCAACCAGTGGCTTGATTGGTTCCAGTGTGGCCCCGGACACTGTGGATGGCTCTGTCAGAGTATGACAGCTTCAGGCACTAAAAATAGCTTGGTCTTGGACCATCAGCAACAGATAGGGTTGCCTGGTGGATTCAGTCAGGACACATGCGGGAATCAGCCTATCTTCCCTCCTTTCACCTAAAAAAAAAAAAAAAAAAGAAAAAAAAAAGAAAAAGTGTGAGGTTCAGGATCCGGCTATTCATCAGTTTCAGCTCAGGTGTACTTACCCTGACACTGGTTCATACAGAGCTTATTTTGGTAAATGTTTATTTTCTCTATGCACCTGTTTCTCCAGTGTGAAGGGTAGTGGTTTGAACTTTGACCTCACTTCCCTGATGGCTCTTAGAAGAATGATTGGTTTTCCAGTTTGTACTGCATTTTAATTTTTGTTCGGACAAAGTAGTGACTTCTAAGCTCCATACCTGCTAGACTGAAAATAGAAAATCATCTGTAATCATTTGATGACAATTTCTTGCAGATTGATTTTTCAAATTCTTATATATTTTAATAACCACATTAAATATATTACAACTTAATCTTTTAAAAAGCCAAAAATAAATAAAATAAAAATATTTTTTCTAGTTACTCGTAGGCAATGTAGCCTCTGGATTATGAATAACTTAAGATGCTTTCCTGTTACTGTTTTCTTTAAAAAAAGAAAAACCATTAGAGTTGGTCAGTTTCTGAGTCAGCATAATCTAAAGTATAGATTTTCTATAAGGTTAATATTAGTCACTTGTGTTTAGTGACTCAAAAAATATTCTTCCCTTTTAAATTTATTGTTAAAGAAATATAAGAAATGGTACTCATTTTCCACCTTCTTACACCCAATCTCTGAAATGCTTAGCATGCAAAAAACTTATAACAACAAATCATGTTCTAATTGATGAATTCTTTAATTCAATATTCTATTATTCTTGTACAATTTTCTATGTCGAATTCCTGATGTTCACTGAGATGTGTGTGCCATTGTTTGCAGCAATCTGAGAAACAGTTTTGTTTTTATTAATATTAAAACACCGCGAGGCAATTAAGTTATTATTACCACAACAATGAAACTGAGTCTGCCAGAAGTCTACCATTTATTTTTCCTTTGGGGAAAAAAATATGACTGGATCACTTTGTCCATGGTGCCTTGTCCTTGTGTAACCATCTTCTGTGGATACAATATTCCAAAGAGCAAGTGTGCCTGTTCCAACAAAATATCAGTAAAAGTAATTAAATAAAGTCTCAGCCCAATACTCTTTATGTTATGTTAATATATTTTTAATTAGTATTGGATTTTTGAAAACCACTGTTCTTAAATGGATATAGATTTCTTTTTTTTTTTTTTACAGGGACAGAGAGAGGGATAGATAGGGACAGACAGGAACAGAGAGAGGTGAGAAGCATCAATCATTAGTTTTTCGTTGCTGTCTCAACACCTGAGTTGTTCATTGATTGCTTTCTCACATGTGCCTTGACCGCAGGCCTTCAGCAGACCGAGCAACTCCTTGCTGGAGCCAGCAACCTTGGGTCCAAGCTGACGAACTTTTGCTCAAGCCAGATGGGCCCACGCTCAAGCTGGCGAGCTCGGGGTCTCGAACCTGGGTCTTCCGCATCCCAGACCGACGCTCTATCCACTGCGCCACCGCCTGGTCTGGCTCTTCCTTTTTTATATAATGTCAAAATAAGGGTCTTTTACTAAAATTATTTAGATATTTAATATTCCAAAACGAAAGTAGTAAGAATAATATGGCACTTATTTTCATCATATATATGGAGAAAGTGTCGCAGTGCGAGTAGACTGTAGAAAACAGTATATGCTTAAAGCCTAGAAGTAAAGGTTAGTAATTTATATAGTTTGTATTCCAGCAATGTAATTATTATATCTGCCCTTCTAGCTATAAATTTAGCTCAATTCTGAAGTGGTGTGAATAAAGACTAATGGAGGTATCTTCAAAGATAAAAAAATATTTAACTTATTTTATTTTTAATCATCTCAGTTAATATTAATTGCATTTGGCTGTCAGTCATTTTTTGAGGTGATTAACCTGAATCACTTTGAGTAATAGTCATATTCTGCTATTATTTTATTTATTACACTGAACTCATTGGAGTAATGGTGGTTAACATAATTATACAGGTTTCAGGTGCTTAATTATACAACACCTCTCTCTGTACACCATATTGTGTGTTCACCCCATCCCCTCAGTCAGGTTGTCATCTGTCACCATTTATCCCCCTGTGCTCTTCATTACTTCACTGTGCTATCACATTATTTTAAGCACATGACTTGTGAAATATTAAATGTTATTATGGGATGACATTGGTCAACAAGAGTACATAGGGTTTTGGTGAACATCTCTATAGCCTTTAAGCTGCTAAGTGTGCTGCGTGCCCACTACTCAGTGTCATATCATTTTCTGCCTCCATATATTCGTCCCTCTTTTCTCCTCTCCCTCTGCCATTTCCCCCAGGTAACCATTTCACTTTTATTTACGTCCATGGGCCTCAGTTTTATATCCCACCTATGTGTGAAATCATATAGTTCTTAGCTTTTTCTGACTTACGTATTTCACTCAGTATAATGTTCTCAAGGTCCATCCATGTTGTAAATGAGAAAGTATCATTATTTCTTATGGCTGAATAGTATTTCATTGTATATATGTACCACATCTTCTTTATCCAATCCTCTACCGAGGGACACTTTGGTTGTTTCCATGTCTTGGCCACCATGAATAATGCTGTGATGAACATAGTGGTGCATGTGTCTTTGTGTACCAATGTCTTTTGAGTGAAATACCCAGTAAAGGGATAGCTGGGTCATATAATTATATTCTGAACTTTTTGAGGAACCAACATACTTACTTCCACAATGGGTGTACCGGTTTACACTTTCAAAAGCAGTGAATGAGGGTTCTTTTATTTTCCAAAACTTGTTATAATTCCTCTTGTTGATAATAGCCAATCTAACAGGTATGAGGTAGTATCTTGTAGTTTTGATTTGCATATCTCTAATAGCTAGTGAAGATGAACACCTTTTCATATATCTATTAGCCATTTGTATTTCTTCCTGGGAAAAGTGCCTGTTCAAAAACATGTTGTATTCAGGAGCTAATAGAATTACTTGTGTAGTCTTTAAGTGCTTAGGAAAACTGAATATGATTTCTAATCTGAATGAGCAAACCTGAATGTCTTCCAAGTATCTCTAGTGTTAATGTAGCATTTGAGTAAATTATGAGAATATTGTATTCTATTTAGCAAGCAAATATAATAATTTTTAATCTTATGTGCATGTACATTTGAGGTTATTCTGAAGCTGTAGATATAAGTTTTTGTTTTTACTGTTAAAAACACTTTTGAATTATGTTTGCTATATCAAATAATTGTTACTAGATACAAAATGTCTCCATAGAGATCTATACTCTGTGCTTTCATGACATGAGCTAAACCGGAAAATATCCCAAATGTGTATTTGCAATGCAGAGACTATACTTTGTAATAAAGAATGTTGATTAGAACTACTCAAGAAATATAATTGGATATTAAAACCAACTGGTAAAACATCAAAAGGAAAATATTATATTTTCTTCATAAATGTAAAATTAAATTCAATATCTTTATTTACTAAAATTGAAGATACTGCTATTTTTTTCTTTCCTAGAGAGGTTTGATTTATTGCTTTTCGTTATACAGCATAAATATTGTAGATTTTAAAGGCATAACTTATACTATCAGTTTCTTTTTTGTTTGTGTTTTGTTACTCAAAAGCAATTTATTGTATAATATAAATTTGTCACATTTTGACTCCAGTACAAGAAGTTAATTGCCAGAGTAACTAGTTGGCTACATTAAAAGAATTATTGCTTGCTCTGGCCAGTTGGCTCAGTGGTAGAGCGTTGGCCTTGTGTGTGGAAGTCCTAGGTTCGATTCCCGGTCAGGGCACACAGGAGAAGCGCCAATCTGCTTCTCCACCCTTCCTCCTCTCTTTTTTATCTCTCTCTTCCACTCCCACAGTCAAGGCTTCATTGCAGCAAAGTTGGCCTGGGCGCTGAGGATGGTTCCATGGCCACCGCCTCAGGTGCTAGAATGGCTCTGGATGCAATGGAGCAATGCCTCAGATGGGCAGAGCATCATTCCCTGGTGGGCATGCCAGGTGGATCCCAGTCAGGTGCATGTAGGAGTCTGTCTGACTGCCTCCCACTTCTCACTTTGGAAAAATAAAAAAAAAAGAATTATTGTTGCATATTAATATAGGAATAAATGGAAATGTTGTTATTCTTTGAGCATATATTTTTCTTTTATATATGTTAAAGACATTTTAACATTTGTTACAAAATATAAATATACTAGTGATAAAATCACAATAGGAAGCTCTACCATTACCTATATATAATATGACAAATTTTTAAAGAAACAGTCAACCTGCTTGAGGAAGCTTTTATATCTATTTTAGGAAGCAGTAGCCTCATCTCACAAATACCATCTTAGGTTGATAACTGAATTTTGTGTGCATTAAATGTATGTCCTTTTTCTTATTTCAGGAATCTTTTAATAAATTGAAAGTAAATTTAAATGTTAATTTTTGGATATTTTTCTCATTTCAAACAAGATATTCTTTGCCTTTTTATCACTTTCTCAGATAATGTCATTCTTAAAGTGCTATATAAGTACAGAGTCAAAGGGCAGAGTAGTCAATGGGTGACAGATTAGCTCCAGGTAGGTAGGTAGGTCAAATGTCTTTTTAAAAAATGTTATTTAAACAAAGCTTATGAATAATAAAAAATTTTAAAAGTCCCAGGCAATAGTCACTTATTTAAAAATTTGTCTATTATGACATAACAAATCAGAACATGAACTTTGATTATGCTGCTTCAATGTCCTGGGGACAACAAGCACTGCCCCATGCGTAAACATAATAAAATGTCCCCTTATACAAACATACACATTCACATGAACACATCATGTTGTATAAACTGAACAATAATACAGATGTCGGTGCTAATTTTCCTCAGTGTTATTTATTCCCTGGAAAACTCTGAATTATAAATGTTTATATATGTGCATGTCTTCTTTTTCAGACAAATCTATGTCATACTTTTAAAAAAAATTCTTGGACCTATATACTTTGCTGCTGTTAGAGTGACAGAGAAAATACTCAAATTTTGTTTGAAATGTATTGTACTAAAAATATTTATTTTGACTCAATTAGGTAAACCTTATTTACTTATTGTTTATTTACATTATTACACTTGAAATTAAAGTTCCCTGGAACCATTTAGTGAAGGTTTAAATAGTAATTTTTCTGATTTTAAAATAAAATAATATACTACAATCATAATTATGTTACTAAGTCATAAAAAAAGGAGTATGGTCTTTATTACCACTAATTTTTAAGAAAGAAAGAAAGAGAGGAAACCATTTAAGAGATATTTCATTCAAAAGTAAAAAAATCACAAGTCACTAATCATCAGAGAAATGCAAATTAAAACCACAATAAGATATCACCTCACACCAGTCAGAATGATGTTTATCAGCAAAACAACACAGAACAAGTGCTGGTGAGAATGTGGAGAAAAGGGAACCCTCCTGCACTGCTGGTGGGAATGCAGACTGGTGCAGCCACTGTGGAAAACAGTATGGAGATTCCTCAAAAAATTAAAAATCAAACTGCCTTTTGACCCAGCTATCCCACTTTTAGGAATATATCCTAAGAATGCCAAATCACTGATTCAAAAGAAGATATGCACATTGTTTATTGCAGCATTGTTTACAATAGCCAAGATCTGGTTAAAGCCCAAGTGTTCATCAGTGGATGAGTGGATTAAAAAGCTGTGGTACACAGTGGCCAAGACATGGAAATAACCAAAATGCCCTTCAACAGAAGATTGGATAAAGAAGATGTGGTACATATATTATGAAATACTACTCAGCCATAAGAAATGATGACATAGAATCATTTGCAACAACATGGATGGACCTTGATAACATTATACTGAATGAAATAAGTAAATGAGAAACAACTAAGAACTATATGATTCCATATATAGGTGGGACACAAAAATGAGACTCAGGGACATGGACAAGAGTGTGTGTGTGGGGAAAGACAAGGGGGGAGGGGAGGGGCACAAAGAAAACCAGATAGAAGGTGACGGAAAAACAATTGGACTTTGGGTGATAGGTATGCACCCTAATTAATCAATGTCATCCCATTAAAATTAATAATAAAGAAAAAAGGCTGTGGTACATATACACAATGAAATACTACATGGCTGTGGAAAAGAAGGAAATCTTACCCTCTGATAGCATGGATGGACCTGGAAACTATTATGCTAAATGAAATAAGCCAGGCAGAGAAAGGAAAATATCATATGATATCACATATATGTGGAGTCTAATGAACTAAGAACTGAGGAACGGAACGGAATAGAGGCAGAGACAGGGTCACAGGGACCAGAGGGACAGCAGTCAGAGGAAAGAGGGATGAGGGGATGGGACCAGAGAAGGTGAAGGGATTAGTGAAACTCTATATACATAACACAGAGATATAGATATCAGGACAGCAAATACTAGAGGGAAGTGGGGAGAGATTTAAGGGGAGGGAATAAAAGGGGTATAAAAATGGACACAGGGATGGGGGTGAGGCAGTTATATCAGTGGGACACTTGAATCCATGTAAACAAAATAAGTTAAAAATTAATAAAAAAAATAAAGAAATGAAAGAATAAAATAATTCAAGCTTAAAAAAGGCACTAATCAATTGGGATGTTTTTGTTTGCTATTTAATAAACACCAACATGCAAAGCTGCTTAATAAAAACGAAGGAATTCTATTTCTCTCATGTAACTGAAAAACCTAAAAGATGCATTCTTCTAGTGGCTCAAACACAGCCCCGAGCCTCTTATCTGTTACCCTTTCAGTTCTGCCCTTCTCAGTCTTGGACTTTAAGCCACTGGAATTCCTCCAGAGTGGAAAAATGCTGCCAGCAGTTTCTGGAATCCTATCTATACATAATTGGTGCTGATTTCTAGAAAGTCCCATCAAAATGTATACATTATTATTCTGAAATGGCTCCATGGTTAATTTTTATCATTCCTGTGACCAGGGAAATACCTGTGTTGATTGGATTATATCTAGTTTACCTAAACTGATCACTGTGAAAAGGAGTTAAAGTTACCCTAATTAATTTAGGACAAGCTTTCTTTCCCTTGGAACTAGATTAGTGCCATTCATAACACGGGTTTCCTGCGAAATAACATAATTGCAAAGCAACAATAGTGTTTCAGAAACAACCACCAAGTCTGTACCAATTATAAAAATATTTTGTCCACAAATAAGTAAGAATAAGTATTTTGAAAAAGGCAAGACCAGTGTTGAGCAATAGAGGAATTTGTGCTAACAGGTTGCTATGTACTCTGGTATGTCTAGATTATAAACACCTGAAAGGGAACAGAAGATGGAAAAATAGTGAAATACAGTTGGGAAGAATTCATAACATGAATTTTATTACTGCATTTATTCCTAGTTTCACTGCATCCTGTGAGTGAGTATTAAATGAACTTAAAATGCTTAGAAAACTCACTGTAGTCATGAAGCATATCTTATTCATATGTGTTACATATCAAAGAAAGGTAATTATTGTATTCACACTGAGACTCAGGGTCATTTTCAATATGGAACCTTAGACAGCAACTATAAAAAGATTGGATTTGATATTTGAGTTAAACTTATTGGTCATCCTGGGTATAAATTGCAGTCTTTTCTTTTATTCTAGAGATAGAGTGAGAGAGAAGAGGGACAGACAGGAAGGGAGAGAAATGAGCATTAAATTCTTCATTGCAGCACTTTAGTTGTTCATTGATTGCTTTCTCATATGTGCCTTGTCCAGAGGGGCTGGGGTTCCAGCCAAACCAGTGAGCATTTGATCAAGCCAGCAACCTTGGGCTTCAAGCTGGTGAGCCCGCACTTAAACGGGTGACTCAGGGTTTCAAACCTGGGTCCTCAGTGTCCCAGGCTGATGCTCTAGCCACTGTGTCAGCATCTGGTCAGGTTATAATCCTCTACTTTTAAGGAGGTGGTTTATGCTTAAAAACTTCTGGGAAACACTGATTTAAGAAGACTCGCTATGAGAAGCTCTGTAAGCATGCTCTGTTAAAGTAACTAAAAAAATAAAATATTTTGGCCTGACCAGGCAGTGGCGCACAGTGCATAGAGCGTCGGACTGGGATGTGGAAGACCCAGGTTCAAGACCCCGAGGTCACCAGCTTGAGTGCTGGCCCATCTGGCTTGAGCAAAAGCTCGCTAGCTTGAACCCCAAGGTTGCTGGCTCCGGCAAGGGGTGGCTCGGTCTGCTGAAGACCTACTGTCAAGGCACATGTGAGAAAGCAATCAATGAACAACTATGGTGTCGCAACGGCAATGAAAAACTAATGATTGATGCTTCTCATCTCTCTCCATTTCTATCTGTCTGTCCCTATCTATCCCTCTCTCACACTCTCTGTCTGTCCCTGTTTAAAAAAAAAATTTGGATGTAACTTACCTTGAAACCCTGTTAAAAATACAAACTATTTTAAAACATCCATATTTTCTTCCTGCTCTTAAAGGGCTGATATTATTGTCAATGTGAGAAATATCTGAATGTTTGCCTGCGTGTATAGAAATATATTTAAATACTTTAATTTCATTTTTCACCCAAGGACTTTAGGTTTAAATTATTTTGTTTATGGAACAAGTGATAATTAATTAATTTAAACCCATCACTATATCTTTATTTCAACCTTGTTCTGTATTTCAACCAATACTCCATGATTGCCCATGAAATAAAACATGCATACAGGTAATGAGACATTATGTACTCTGAATTTCCTTCATTTTGGCTATCAGCATTTATTCAGGCACCAATTTGTTTTCTCACATTTCAGCCTAACAGGTATTTGTATTTGATGCATGGCTATTGGTGATTAGTGTAGCAAATAAAATTCTGGAATTCTTGTTTCAGCAATAATTAGAGCTTCTATCCAGCCTAAAATTTCTTCTTGTCATAAATGAGCCAGAGCAAAAATACCAAAATTTAATTTAGCTATTACCTATATATTTTCAGTTAAATGCTTGAAATATTAGTAATAATACATATTATGGGCTTAGGGATTGGAATATCAAACATGCATATTTAGAATCCTATAAAGGTATTACATTTTTATTTACTTAGGCTATATCAACATCAAGTTTAATATATAAAGGATGGAGGAAGAATATATAAGAAATGTGTGACATTGGGATAGTATGTGACATTGAGAAAATGGTGATATGTATCAAACAGCTTAAGAACACACGGCAAACATGAAAAAAAGGTTTCTAAAATACATAAATGAAAAAACATTTATGCAAATAGTATTTAATTCATTACTACCTTAAATCATAAGAAGTTATATCTAAATACAGAACATTTATTTCAAAAATATTTGTCATAACTCCTAAATGTCAAACAACTTATGTGACATAGAGACATGTATCTGAGATAAGCAACTAAATTCCAGGGCTATTGAAAGGGAAGATGAATTCTGTGATTCCTTTACACATTTTCTTAAACATTTATTCCTTCAGTAAAGAGACAGGTAGAAGACTCAGGTACTCCTACTGAAATGGTTCATCATTCAGTTCATTTACATCCTTTAGAGCTCCTTAGGGAAAATCTGACTGTCATTTTCAGGTGATTTTTCTAATTTTATTGAGTTAGTTATTAAAGCAACCAGTGTGGCTACAAGTTGTGTTTGAAAAATGGAGTGACTGTGCCCAGGGAACACGTGTCTGAAGTTTTAAGAGCTGCCACAAGATGGCTATATTCTCTCAGTTGACAACATGTTCAGGTTCTCTAGGTACTGGCTATTAGAATCTGAGCTTTTGGCCCTTTCTGGTTGGCTCAGTGGTAGAGCTTTGCCTGGCATGTGTATGTCCCAGGTTCCATTCCCGATCAGGCCATATAGGAGAAGTGGCCATCTGCTTCTCTACCTCGCCACCTCTCCCTTCACTCTCCTTATCTCTCTCTACTCCTCCTGCATCCATGGCTCGGTTGGAACAAGTTGGCCCTGGGTGCTGAGGATGGCTTCCAAGCCTTACTTTAGGCACTAAAATAGCTTGGTTGCTGAGCAATAGAGCAATAGTCCAAGATGGGCAGAGCATCTTCAGTAAGGGGCTTGCCAGATGGATCCCAGTTTGGGTACATGAGAGAGTCTGTCTATCTACCTCCTCACTTGTCACTTAAGAAAAATAAAAAAATAAAGAATCTGAGCTTTTTATACAGTTGCTTTTACATATAAATTAAAGTATTTTATTTTCAAAATAAATTATGTGACTATTTTCAAGCTACCTAAATAGAATAAATATCTATCATTTGGAGATACTGAACAAGTTTAAAAATATAAGCATATATATAGCATTTTGTTATATTCCATCAAAACAGGAATCCTAACTAAAAGTATGATAAAATATTCACGATATTAGCCTATAATATTTAGGCACCTTTGTAACAAATAAATACAAGTTAAGGGTGAAAAGCATGTTTCTTTTTGATAATCCAAATGCCTAATACTTGTTACCAATATACAGCATTAAAAATGAAACAAAACAAAATTTAAATTTTATTTTTCATTGTAAAATGTATCATATGCACAAGACTATTCATCATATGTATACCTTTGAGAATGATAAAAAAAAGAATCCACATACAACCACCATTCAGGTTAAGAAATAGGACAATGCCAGTTCCTTCCTAGATGTCCCTTCTCAGTTTCCTGTGAGAGACAGCCATTATGTTTAGTTTTATGACAGGCATGTCAATATCTCAAAAGTTCACTCAGTTTTCAAGTCTTCTTGTATATATAAATATAACTTAAGTATCCACTCCCTGCAACCTTTACAGGACAGTGTAGGGGTCATCAAAGGAGAGCAGCTCTACTCAAAAGTAAGCCAGTGTCAAATGGCTGTTAATATATATTTGCAAAGTGAAACAAGTATATGTTTTGAAAACAGAGAGAGAAATACCTAAATACATCTGATACACATATAAAAAAGAATTTAAATATATATTTAAAACAAAGAAATGAAAAGCAACCAGAAAATATACATTCGTAATAGGGAATCCAGATATGTATTTGAAATGAGATTGGCAGTATTATTTCAGAAGAACAAAGGTATTATGTGCCTTTAAAGAATAAGCATTGAAAAAATGTATTGGCTAGGTTTTAAGTTTTAGAATAGTAACAAATTTTGACTGATAATGAAGGGAAACAGATTTCTCTCATTATCTACATTGATAGGTGCAAAAGTAGTTTATTTTCATCACTGTATAACTTTTCATTGCATAAATATAATAACATTTGTTTATGTATTGTTTTATTGTTGTTGGGCATTTGGGATGTTTTCAGCAACTATTAAGATTTTTGTACATATCTCCATGTATAAGATATTCTCTAGAATATAAAACTAAAAATGGAATTACTGGCTCATAGGGTATGAGTATTTTTAGCCTTATTATGGTTTAGCCTTATTTTTAGCCTTATTTTGCTACTATGGTTAACCAAGGCCCCCAAAGATTTCCAGAGTAGTCTGTTGATCAGTCAACGGGTCTCTAACTCATATAATCACAAAAGGAGGATATTAGGAATACCCCAGGGAAAAGTATCCTGAGGAAACTATATCAGGAATATTTGAGTGTCTTGGATCAAGTTTTAAGATGAATATTTTAATTCAGAGAAATTATTGCTAATGGGAAAAATTCATGACAATAGATTAACATTGGTGAATGTGGTGAATGGAGGCTTATTTGATAAACAAGCTTTTCTCTAACAAGCTACTTATTGTCCAGAGAGGGGAGGTGTTCATACAGAAAGCAAGCTATTTGTTTGGATATATTGGTTTATTGAAATCTCTTGAAGCAAACAGTGAAGCTATTTGTTAGTTGAATGTCTTACCTTCATGAGAATCTCCTGGGGAAAAAATAAGTATGTTAACACAAGTGGCCGTGGTTTTCAGTGCTGATAATTAAGCTAAGTGAATTTATGTAGTTTCAGTCCTTGAATCCATGTGTGACAAATCTCTTTTATGCAGTCTTCTAATAAACTTGATATTTTTTCACTTTTGCCAATCTGAAATTTTAAGTACTTTCTAATTCTGGTTTATATTACATGCTTTTCTTTGATTGCCAAAAAAGTTGAATGTCTTTACATATTGGCAATATGGGTTTTCTATATGTTTGTTTGTATGTATGTTTTTCTAAGTGCCCATTTGAGTCATTGCCAATTCTTTATTGTATTTTTTGTTGATTCATAGGAAATACTTATTCTGTCTATGAACTTTTGAGTTACATGCATTGCAAATATCTTCCAGATTATTGTGTTATTTCCATTTTTATAGTATTTTTTGATGAACTGTTCTTCATTTCAGTGTAATCTGATTAGTAATCTCTTCCTTTATGTTTTGTTCTTAGGGTTTTAAGAAATTCTTTCATACTCTAAGAAAAAATTCTTGTATTACTTTATAAATCTTCATAACTTTTTGTTTCTTTTTTTCTTTTCCAAATGAGAGGAGGGAAGATAGAGTCTCACATGTAGCCCAACTGGGATCCACCAGCCCACCCAGCTCTAGGACTAATGCTCTGACCACCTGGGGTTATGATTGTAATTGAGCTATTTTTAGTGTCTGAGGAAGAGGCTCCATAGAGTGATCCTCAGGGCTTGGGGCCAATGAGTTTGAACCAACTGAGCCATGGCTGTAGGAGGGAATGAGAGAGAGAGTGAGGGAGAGAGAGAGAGAGAAAGAAGAGGGGGTATAGTGGAGAAGCAGATTGTCATTGCTCATGTGTGCCCTGACTGGGAATTGAACCTGGGACATCAACATGCCAGGGCAATGCTCTACCACTGAGCCAACAAGCCAGGGCCAATTTTTTGTTTAACATTTTAATATTTAATCTACAATGATGATGATGATAATGATGGTATAGTTAAAGGTACAATTTCTATTTTTCTACCTAATTTATTGAGAATTCCATTCTTCCCTAATGACAAACAATAATACTGTGTTATATATTACATTTCTATATATGTATAGGTTTGTTTCTGGGTTTTCAATTAGTGTATTCTTCAATCTATTTTTCCATCAGTGTATAATACACTGTCTTTAAAATCTGATATTTCTTGGCCCCTACTTAATTCCTCTGGAAAAGTATATTGATCCTTCTCCTTGTCCTTTGTTATTTCATATAAATGTAAAAATTAGCTTGTCAAATTCCACAGAAGCCTTATTGATATATTGATTGAAATTAAAGGCAATATATACTTTTTCAGTAAATATTTTCTTGATCCAATATTGTTGATTTGTTCTTAGAAGTATATTCCATTACTAGCATCAAATGAAGTGATGACAATACCAAGGTAAATCATTGGATATTTTATTTTTAAAATTCTTATGCTGAAAGTATTTTTAAAAGTCATATTTTATACAACTCATTTTATAGATTATTTAACTGCTGTCCATAGAAGTGAAGATCAATATTACAGTAGGGATGTAGCAGAAATATGACTCTGACAAAGCTCTAGTTTCATTCATTCTTACCAAATTACTTACTCAGCATCACTGTATGTCCAGGGATATAACGGTAGACAAAATCAAAAGCTTTACTTGCCCAGTATTTCACTGTCTCATACTGCCTTATATGCCAAAATAAAGAAATAAAAAAATAAAAAACAAAAACAAAACTCGTTAGGCTTATCTTATTAAACACATTCTATGTACTGAATACTGTTTTAGTTGAACTGGATATTTCAGTAAAGAAAAGAAAACGATGGAACTGCTAGTCTTTCAGAGGTAGATATTATAAAAATATAGATATAAATACAAACCATGCTAAGTGTCTTAGAGAAAATATAGAGTACTATCAGAATAAAACCATAGCTGTGAGGAGTGCTGACCTAGTCAAGGCTATCTAGGAAATATTTCCTAAAAAAGTAATTTTTGTGTTTTTGATCTAAAGTTTTTGTAAAAAGTATCTATCTAAGAAAGGATGGAATTTTGGAGTCTGACTAAAGTCTCTAAAAGTGGGAACAGAGCTTATCCTAGAAAATGAAAAGAGGTTATGTCATTTGATATCAGAGAGCAAGAATGATAGTATAAATCATAGTGAAAGGTGGATTTAGTTGATTAAACAGGACCTCATGATGCATCATATTGTCTGTAAAAAAAAAAAAGAAGTACCAAGACAGTATGAGAAGCATTCCAGAACTAATGAAATGGGAGATTTTGCAATCAATACTTATAGTCTTTGGAATAATAATGGCTGATTTTATTAATTTTCATTTGACAGCAAACAGTGCTAGACAGTAGAGCTGACTAGTCCAAGTAGTAACTGGCTTAAGGGTCTAATAATGATCAAATAAAAAAATAAGAGAAGTATATGAGACAAGAAAATCCACTGTAAAATAATGCCCGTTACATTTATAGAACCTAACACTAGAAGTCGAGTTTAAAATTAATTTGTATGTAATTATAAATATAAATGTAAATTATCTGTTTAAATCCTCATTTTTTATGCCTTTTTCAACTTTTTTCTTTTTTACAGGGTCAGAGAGAGAGTCAGAGAGAGGGATAGATAGGGACAGACAAACAGGAACGGAGAGAGATGAGAAGCATCAATCATCAGTTTTTTGTTGCCGTTGCGACACCTTAGTGTCAATGTGCCTTGACCGCAGGCCTTCAGCAGACCGAGCCACCCCTTGCTGAAGCCAGCAACCTTGGGTCCAAGCTGGCGAGCTTTTGTTCAAGCCAGATGGGCCTGCGCTCAAGCTGGCGACCTCGGGGTCTCGAACCTGGGTCTTCGAATCCCAGTTGGACGCTTTATCCACTGTGCCACCACCTGGTCAGGCACCTTTTTCAACTTTGCTTTACTTCTACGTTTTCAGGTTCAGAATTTTAAAATGATACTTCTGTTTCCATGTATCAAATTTGTATTATTACTTATAAACTTATACATTGACATATTTAAAATAAGAGACTCCATATATAACAGATTTGATATTTAAAAAATAAGAATTTTCCCATAAAAACTCAAAACAATATCATATGTAATATAAAATTCCTAACAGTCTTTCAATAGCTGTTTTCTATTTCATGTTCAAAAGTCCCTAATTGTTTTTCATACACCTTCTGCAGCTGCTTTGTCTAAACCTGGATTCAGTTTGGGACTACAAATTACATTTGCTTTAGCCTCTTTATGTGCAGTAGTCTGTACTTTTCCCACACACACTGGCCTAGCATGGAGAATAGACCAATTGTTCTGCCATTAGTTGTACCTTCTGGATTTGTGTTGTCACTTATCATATGCCTCTATTCCCTGCTTATCCTGTCAATTGGAAGTTAAATTCATAGACCTGATCACACCTTAATAGCAAGATTTAAAAAAATGTTTTTTCTTAAGTGAGAAGTAAGGAGGCAGACAGACAGACTTGCACATGTGCCCCAACTGGGATCCACCTGGATGCTCTACTCATCTAGGGCCGTTGCTCCATTGGTCACAACCATGCTATTTTAGCACCTGACGTGAGGACATGGAGCCATTTTGAGTGCAGGGAGTTATCTTGCTCCAACTGAGCCATGGATGCTAGAGGAGAAGAGAGAGATAAAGAACAAGAGAGAGAAAGAAGAGGTGGAGGGACAGAGAAGCAGATGGGCACTTCTCCTGTGTGCCCTGACCAGAATTGAACCCATGACATCCACATGCCAGGCCAATGCTCTACCACTGACCCAACTGGCCAAGGCCTAGATTATTATTATTATTATTATTTTTGCCTACAATACAGCATGCATTTACATCACATTAAATTCCACTGGAAGTGGAAGTGTGTCTTACCTAGTTGCAACATCATCAGTAGTTCTAAGATTGGTTATTTGTTGGGAATTATAAAGATCTCTCCATTGTACAGTTATATTTCCTGTGTTACTAGAAAATCTTATCTATGATGTTACTTTAGCATGATCAAATGTTCAGTTCTTCATTATAATACTCATGAAAAGAGAGGATACACTAAAGTAATAAAGAATTCCAAAATCTTAGTGGCTAAAAATGACAAAAAATATTTCTTATTCATTTAAAGCCTGCATTTTTCTAGTGTATTGTGAATCAGTATTACATCTCTATATCAATGCACTGTTGACAATCACCAAAGTGGGGAAAGAGTGAAATAGGCAGGTATGCAGGGGCTCTTATATATCAGTGCCTGTAGTGACACATCTCGCTTCTATTCTTATGTCATTAGATAAAGCAAGTCACATGACTATGCCTAAGGACAAGAAGCCGAAAAGTATTGCTGCTATTTATCCTAACAGAAGAAACAGAAGTAGTGGTAATCAGCACAAATTACATTTATTAACCATTTACCTAGTAGTTTTAACAATAAATAACAGTCATCTCTGAATCACATATTTTGCTAAAAAGTGTAAAATGATAATTTTCTAATTCTTTGATATATTCTGCCTTTATTAACTAATATTCTTATATAAAATAAAACTCTTTTGTTATCCTAAACTATAGTTTTTATTAAAAGGCAGTTACATGTTTAATTCTTTTTCTCTGACACAAATTTTCAAGGAGCTGATGTCACAGCTCGCTTTAAAAATAATAAATATTTTTGTTTTTATCCCTTTTGTTTTTATATATTAATTTTTATATAATCAATGTATCTGCACTAATTAGAATCATATATTATATATGCTCAAATTGTTACAACTTTGATAAGAAGAAAACTCAAACTATGTCCTAAAATGTTTTTACATGACTTCATTGATCTTCAAAAATTTCCTTGCTCTTTGGAACAAGATTTTCCAGACTCACTTTCCTACCTAAGATTTGGAAAGAGCCATTTCTCCAAGAATCTGGTTCCTTCAAGGGAGAAGAGTAGGAGAGAGTAATACCTTGCCATGAAGGGTGCTCATTGTTGATAGGGTGATAGTATTTTAAAATTTAAACAGTCAGAATGAGAAAATTTTTACTTTGAAAATTCATATAGTCATCATAATTTAAATATCAGTGTTTTACCTTTTTTTATAACATCTTTTTACACTGAAAATTGTATGGCAATATTATTGTAATTACTTCTAAACTCCCAATCACGAAAGACTAGTTCCATTCACAAAGTGGGCCCTCTAGCACAGTAATTACTTCAGATTCTCTAGGGCCGTGATGGCGAATCTATGAAACGCGTGTCAGCACTGACATGCGTAGCCATTTTCGATGACACGCGGCAGCATACCAGAGAAGTATGAGGCTGCATGCCGAGAAGGATGTTTCACCCTTGGTTCCTGCAAGGCCAGGTACAGTAGCCGAGGATAAAACATTTGCTGTAGTGTAGACACTGTGCCGGAGGTCTGTAGGCCAAAACAACAGAACGCCGGCACAGAGTGTCTAGTTCTGGGACTTCCGGTTAGGCCGTTTTCCTGGAAGTGACACACCACCCAAGTTATGCTCGGTGTTTTGGCGAATTTTGACACACCAAGCTCAAAAGATTGCCCATCACTGATCTAGGGCAAAAAGAAAGACAATCAGGGGCCAATTAGTTTTAGACAAAGCTTATTATCATATACCACACTATTGGATATTCACAAAGTACATTATTAAATTAGACACTTTGAAACTCTATGTTGTAGATGCCTGTTTATTTTGTTTAGACTACTATTTACAAAATGACAGTAGTTTTCATTCAGCATATTTTGGAGTATACTAATATAAAATAAGTTCTGAGCATAATGTTCTCCTTCACAATTCAGTGTATGTACTGAGGTTAAAACCTATTATTATGCAAAAATCTAAGATGTTTTAAAACCACATAAAAAAGGAATCCCTCTACCTTAATGATTTTCAGGAACTTTTTCTATTCTAGAAAAAAGAAAGCAATAAAAATTCTATTAGATTGAATGAGCTAATATAAATCAAGGTTTTTGAACTCTGCAGTGAAAGGACACTATAAATAGATGTTAATATTGTTTCTGTGTCTTTGATGAGATTTTTTTAAAAGTTCACTGAAAGTATATAATTTGTAATTTTATCTGTAGAAAAATTCTTACAATGTAATAAAGTTCTAATCCATAGTTATGGATTCATTTTATATGAAGTAATTTAGTTTCCTGTATTGCCAATAATGTGTTATATTATTCCCTTATTAAAGAAATATTTTTTGAATTAGGACATAAATATAGTTGTACACATAAACATCCATTTATACATAATGACAACTTGTATTAACATTTATAATATCCACAGATAAAATATAATATATATTTTTGATAACACATATAAAATATTAAACTTAAAAAGCTCTAATATTACACCTATTTATATTATGTAATAATAAAAATTGCTACATATTTAGTTCTATAAAATGTTCATTAAAAATCCTAAAATAGGCCTGACCTGTGGTGGCGCAGTGCACTGAGGTCACCAGTTCAAAACCCTGCACTGATCTGGTCAAGGCACATATGGGAGTTGATGCTTCCAGCTCCTCCCCCCTTTCTCTCTTTCTCTCTCTCACTCTGTGTCTTCTCTCTAAAATGAATAAAATTAAAAAAAAGAAGAAAACAAAATCCTAAAATATATGTTGATGTTTTGTTTTTAAGGTAATTTAAAATTATTTAAGATTATTTTAATATAAATATGGATTTTGCATATATGTTATTGAAAGTTCAAAAATGTAAAGTCACATATGTGTTATTGTTAAAAATAATATAGCATATACACCTTGAAAATTGTTTCTAAATCTCTAACATGTGTGACATATGGGAAAAACTATATCTTTCTTTAGAGTATAATTTATGTTCTCAAAACTAAACTTTATGGAAACAGACAGGGATATTTATTAGTCTAATTTGTCACTTGAAAGTTTTTCATTAACATACATGTGTTTCGCCTGACCAGGCGGTGGCACAGTGGATAGAGTTTTGGACTGGGATGCCAATGACCCAGGTTCGAGACCTCGAGGTCGCCAGCTTGAGTGCGGGCCCATCTGGCTTGAGCAAAAGCTCGCCAGCTTGGACCCAAGGTCGCTGGCTCCAGCAAGGGGTGGCTTGGTCTGCTGACGGCCTGCGGTCAAGGCACATATGAATGAGAAAGCAATCAATGAACAACTAAGGTGTCGCAACCACAATGAAAAACTAATGATTAATGCTTCTCACCTCTCTCCGTTCCTGTCTGTCTGTCCCTATCTATCCCTCTCTCTCTCTGTTCCTGTAAAAAACAAACAAACAAAAAAACATACATGTGTCTGTAACTCTTAGATGTTATTATATTCAGATCATTTTCTCAGTATTTTGTCTTAATGAAAATTAATTTAACTTGGAATTTCTGATTATGAAATATTTCTTGTTATAGTTTCAAAGGATTCTCTTAGATAGAGGACTGGAAAATATAACCCTAAATGGTTTGTGAGAATTAAGATATAACAATTAATTTTTGGTTGATATATTTTCTATTTAAGCTTGAGAAGAAAGCTCAACTCACTGGGAAGCACAATGCTTTCAGGTAATGTTTGTGGAATGCTTTGCACCTAGAGATTTGTATAAATGTAAAAAGTATGAGTAAGATGAACTTTAGAAGCACTCAGATAACTGTCCACAGAGGACTTTTTTGACAGTTAATGTGGCATCATGGCAAAAAGGAAGTATCTAGCCAGCAGCTCTCATTTTTGCCTTGAGAGTGTTCTGAATTTATTGTCTATAAATTTCCCTTAGGGCAATCACAGAAAAAGCAATTACTTTGTAATGTAGATTTCGTCTAGGTCTGGTAGAGGTTTGTAATAACGTTCAGCAGAAAGTGGTAAGCATTAAAGCCCAGTTTAGTCTTTCAGTTCTGTCTCCTGCTGGGTCTTCAGGTCCCAATTCACAACACTGGAGACAGCATATTTGCTTCAGGTCCTTTTCTGAGAGAAAGAACAAAAGAAGCATGGGGTGTGGGACAAAAGGACTACAAAATTTATAATAGCTGTGCTTTACTTTATTCCACTTTCATTGGTTTTGAATAAAGAATAGTTACAATTTCTGTCTTTGGACTATTTTCTTTGGCTTTCTCATCTAAAGGAAAAATTGATCATAAAATGCAAACATAGTAGGCTGCTTTATTAGATAAGTTAATTAAATAATTTATATAACTCTTCATGACACAAAAGTGCCTTATTTGTAAAAGCTATTTTAAAAAACTAGATATTATTCATACTTAAAATATACAGCTAAATGCAAATTTGAAACCATAGTACTCTTATTGGCAACAATTTCAAAGAAATATTCTAAAACTCAGATAGTTTTCTTTTCTTACTTTTTTCCATACTTTAATCATTTGAATTAGGGTATAAAGTTGAATTATAAAGAATACTTTATTTTTGAGTATGTGCCAATGTCACATACATTTTAAACTTCATACTTTGCCAGAAAATGATTCTACACAGAGTATTATTCATTTTAACTGACTCTCTTAATTTTACTGTTGGCTATCTAGTTCAACCCATGTGAACTCAAGAGAACTTTCTTTCTTTCTTTTTTCCCAGAGACAGAGAGAGAATCAGAGAGAGGGATAGATAGGGACAGACAGACAGGAATGAAGAGAGGTGAGAAGCATCAATCATTAGTTTTTCGTTGCCGTCGCAACACCTTAGTTGTTCATTGATTGCTTTCTCACATGTGCCTTGACTGTGGGCCTTCAGCAGACCGAGCAACCCCTTGCTGGAGCCAGCGACCTTGGGTCCAAGCTGGCGAGCTTTTGCTCAAACCAGAGGGGCCTGCACTTAGGCTGATGACCTCGGGGTCTCGAACCTGGCTCTTCGCCATCCCAGTCCGACGCTCTATCCATTGCACCACCGCCTGGTCAGGCAAGAGAACTTTCTTTAAATCTAAACATTCTATTTCAGAAACACCATTACTAAACTTCATTGTATCTCATGAAAACAGTGCAGCTTTAAAAAAAGAGGCATTTTTGTCTTTATAAATTTCAACTCCTAAAATAAAGCTAAATGCTTACTTTTACAATAAAAAGAATAAATTTACCTGTAGTCACTAGTCTTCTTTATTCATAACTTCAGTTTCCCTTTTGTAAACTAGTTATATATATTTAATTTAGGAAAAGAAAAAAACGCCGTGTTTTGAATCCTAGTGAATACTTCTGCCCTGCCAGAATAAGTTGTTATTGGCTACAGAGCTAATTCTTTGGCAGAACCCTGAGTCTTATTGTTTGCATATAATTAGTTAGTTGAAAACCTGTAAAAACAAGATAATTTCTAAAAAAAAACTACTAATGGACCATAACTACAAATATGACATCAGCATTATATTTCATAGTCATTTTACTCACTATAATCTGTTTTTCTACCTCACTACCATCACCTCTAAAATCCAAGACTACTTGTTTTTACAGTTAAGAAAACTCCATAAAAGAAATATTACACATAAAACATAAAACAGTCTTGTTACTCAGAGGAAGTTTCAGATTCCAAAACTCTGCTTTCTCAAAGACCCCCAGTAAAGAAAGATTTATCCCTGGAACTTTGACATCTGCCAAATTCTCAATGGCCCCTTTAGTGGCCCTGAATACATTGCTGGTATGCATATTAATCTGCTCTGGCTCCCATAATAAAATGCCACAGATTGATGTCTTAAAAAACAGAAATTAATTTTCTCATAGTTTTGTTGGCTGGGAAGTTCAAGATCAAACTGTCAGTGATTGATGTCTAGGGAGAGCCTCTCTGAATATTACTTTACTATGGAAGACTTAAATTTCTTAGTATTTTTTATATGAAACATTTTTCTCTTAAAAAAATCCTTGACATCAGATCACCTTACAGATTCACTACGAAAGGGAATGTTTATGAGGGTATGGGTGTTGCAATGTGGAATAGATCAAAATGACTGGGCTATTTGAATCATAAAACCCTAGATTCAAATCCTGATTCTATTTCATGCTAGCTGAGTGATCTTATCTAAGTACCCTAACTTCTCTGAGTTTATTCTCTCATCTCTAAAATATGGATGACATCAGTAGATTTGTTGGGAATACAAATTACAAATTGTTAGAAGTTTTTATTATAGTGTTTGTAGCATTGTTTAAGTAACCCTTAAATATTAAATGTGTTTTCTGTTTCATGCATTTTACTAATGCAAAATTGTACTGTGTTTAGCTTTATGGCATTTCTTTTGGTAATTGAAAAAATGTATTGAATCATTGACATAATATAGTGACAATCAACAGTTTTTATTTTATGTATACTGAGCACTTCAAAATAACTTTTCAAGGGCAATATAAGTAAGTATCTCATATCAAATATTTGTTGTATGATGCAAGTCTTTTTGTTCAATATTATGGGATTGAATAAACCTATAGCATTTAATGATTAAATGATACAATCTACTGACATGAAACTTTGTGGAAAGTGACTGGTTGGTTTCATTCTAATTCATTTTAAAGAGGTTCTTATCACAGCTAATCCAGATAAAAAGAAAGTTAAGAGGATTTCTCTTATTTAAAGATCGGACAGCAACAGTCACTTGGGATACATAAGAACAACATGGCAAAAGTAGGAATCCAAATATTTTTAAGAGTTTATATAAAGTCCTTTACCACAGCCCAGAAGATTTTTAAAGGTATAAATATGTTTTTATTCCTTAGAAAATGGACACTAAACATGCCATAATGTGTATAACTGATATATTTCTTATCATTCTGATAAAGTTCTGTTATATGTTCAGGGTTTTGTTTATCACATGATATTATGTGCGAGTCCTTTAGCAAGTCAAAGTTCATATAATTCTGCACAACCAATGCATGGAATTTATTTCCTATTTTATAGATTTTTAAATGTCTTGTATAAGTAAAAAAAAACAAAAACAAAAGAGAAGCTTGCTTTTGAGAAGCAAATTTTTTTTCTGGATTATGACTGCCATGTTTGTTCATGACATAAATTCCTTATTTCTCTCAAAGTTCATAGCTCCTGAACACAAACAATGAAATGAGACTGTACCTCATATTTCAGTGAGAGGCCAGCCTATTTGTCTTTTTATCATTCTAATAATCTAATCATAAAGTGAAGATAATTGTGTAACTTCCCTTGTGTTTCAGAGCTTTTTGAAAGAATAAACAATTCTCAAGTAGTTCTCACAAACATCAACAGTAAAGCCCAGTTTCTGTACTAACCTTTTTTCAGGCATCATCATGGCCTTTAATTATTTATATGATGAAAACAGTGCTGAAAAAAGTAGATGTCAGGATGGATGAAATCTTCATGACATTGCTTTATATTTTGCATATGAGCTTAAATTAAGAAAGACTTTTAATATTTGTCCACAGAAGCTTTCCGCCAAACCCCACCCCAAAACACATCTCATATGGGAGTTTTAAACTTCACAGATGAAATAAACTGTGGAAATGTACCCTGTAATAATATATTATTACTCACAATTTTTCATCTTTGAAAAAAAAATTATATCTGGACTATGACTTCATATGCGACTGTAAAGGTGTGATATATGTGCCATATATGTGTGTGTGTGTGTGTGTATGTGTGATTTTATAGTGTTATACACTTAAAAATGTAAATATTTTTTATTCCTGGAAGATCTGTTAGTAGTCGATATGTGAAAAATATTTTTGCCACAGACTTTTGGAGTTGTAATCTTAGCTCAAGAGGACATGGAGAATTACACTCTTGCATCAAGTATCATAAACATTAGTATCAAAACTGGTGAGGAAGCGCATAATAAAAGGCATACAATTCTTACTATTGGGAAGTTGAAGAAAATAAAAAGAAAAGAAAAGCTATTTCATTGAAAGATAGGCCAATATTTTAATTTGTGATGCTATTTTTCAGTATTTTATTAGCTCTTTATGTTTATGTATAAAATATACATGTATAGCATTTGGATATTACATATATATAAATAACACATATAAATATTTAAATGTGTTTGTTACCTGAAGTTAGTCTAACATATATTTCAAAGGACTTAATATCTCAACTTAGCCAAACAATGCAAAATTATTATATGTTTATTTGTGTTTCTTTCTGAATAATGAAGAACACATATACTCTTCTTGTCTGGGACTGCATATTATGTTCTTTGTGACTGCTGAAAAAAAAAAAGGTGTTTTGAAAATCACCTTTGCAAATTACAGAAACATTCATCAGCAAGAGATGTTTTCTCCTACTCCTATGATACATCTGAGTTGAGTATTACAGAACAAAGGGTACTGTAGTTGTATTAGAAAACAAAATCCCTTTTAAAGTATTTCAGAGTGTCAGATGAGTGTCAGATAAAGTTGCCATGTTGCTTTAGATTGTCATTCTCTTTCTTTAAAAAAAAAAGTCTTTTTTCAAGGTTTGTTTCCTCATTCTAGTCTCACTGGAAATTCCAGGGTTCTGAGAAATTATTAAAGAATAATTAAGTGAATAAATAATTATGGAATCCTAAAAAAACCCTAATTTGAGATTTTATCACTTTAAAATATATACTAAAACCAACTATAATTTTCCAAATATAAGATAAATATCAGACAAATAAACAGTAAAAACAGTATTTTATTTTTGTAAGATAATTTTTCTGTAGTTTGTTAAAACTGTTATCTACATTTAAAAATGAAGATAGCAAAATGAGTTGTCAAAATTTTCTCTAGTCAGAATAGTTTTTTACCTGGTAACTGACTGAGTTTTTCTTAAGAAGAAAAACTGACAAATCAGAAAGGAAAACTCATTTACTGGTTCTAATTAGTTCTTAGAATTTTCTCTTTTACCACTGTTGCCAGGTTATACTCTCTGCCAAAGAATTCAATCTAATAGGTATCTAACACAGACATATTTTTATTCATTCCTTAAAGGTAAAAGTTGTGATTATTTGGAGGAAAGAGACTGATCATAAACATTTCATAAGCATTCTAGATTCTGAAATTACTCTCTGCAGTTGGACTGCTAGATTGAATGAAATTAACCTTTTATCATGTATACATTTCATACTTGCTTCAGTTGCTTATGGAACACAAAATACAGGACCCACACTATATCTCCTCAGATTTTCACAAGACTTCCTCAACTGTAGCTAATTGCTCTACAGATAACTAGATGACTTTCAGGGGAAAAATACTGATAAGCTTACTTATTGGTTAGTAATAGTGATATATTATTTTTTAGATTGAAAATGTTGTGCTCCCCTGCCCTGCTTTCCTTCTTCTGTTCAAGTAGAGTTTGTGATTAGGTCATATGAAGGAATATGGAAAGATTTACTAAATAAATAAGTAAAACCTGCAGCAGTTAGAAAATGAATAGGATAGTTTTGCTTGTTCTTTGCAAAGCAAAATACAGAGACAGTCTTTTCTCTGAACTCAGAAATGCTTTTTATGGTTTATAATAAACACACACACACACATATACACTGTAATTCTAGTATGCAAAAATAAGAAAAAGAGACATTAAAAAATATATGGATGGCTTCTTGGACTTCCTGTTAAGATAACAGTATAGGTAAACATGGTACTCAAATCCTCCCACAACCACATCAGAATTGCAACTAAACTATAACACAACCATCATACAGAACCACCTGAAATCTAGTTAGATGGAAGTCCTATGACTAGGTATTTAAAGAAAAAGCCACATGGAAACTGATAGGAGATACAGAGATGCAGAACAGACTAGCCCCACACCCATATTTGGCAATTTAAAATTGGCAGGCTTATCTCAACTGTGAAGCTGAGAGCTAGGGTTTCAGTGCTGTGAAAAGAAGTCCCCATAACTTCTGGCTGTAAAAATAAGTGGGGATTTTGACTGTGTAAGACTGTGGGCTCCGGAGTTCCAGGCAGTTCTTAAAGGACTCACACACAGATTTACTCAGATTCACTCCCTCTGAGCTCAACTGCTGTGGCAGCAGGTTGAAATGACCAAGTGGCCTTTGGAGAGGCCCCTTAGTCAGAATTGTCTGATATCAGAGCAAAAGCTGAAGGGCAGCTTTCTGCCAGACAAAAATGTTGATAGAGGCCATTGTTTCTTTTCTGAGATGCCAACAGTAGAGCCAACAGGTGGGCACCATATCTGAGTCTCCGTCAAACCAGCTATACTGTTCATCCTTACCTGGTATTTCACTGAGACCCTGTCTCATCTAACTTTCAGATGCACCCAAGCCATCATTTCCGGTGGTCTTTACATACAAATGGCCTCTCTTGCCTCATGCTTCAAACCTTCCTAAAAATTCTCAGACAAGCAGCAGCTGGCCTCTGCATACCCCATACCTCCTACTAAGTGGCCCCAAACCCAGCACTAATGAAAGCCAAACTTGGTGTGTAGCCTGGCCTCTCCTGGACACCTCCAGGCCTAGAAAAGTAGCAACGATTTGCAGATTACTCTGTAGCTCATGACAAGTGGCCTCATGCAGGAAAGAGGTGGTGGTTTACCTTGTAACTATGGGAGATAACAGACACCTGTTGGATAGTATCAGACTATGCTGGATTATAGTCCTACCACACCCATGAGTGACACACTCAAGGGAAGAAAGCAAGCCCCGCTCCATAGAGTAGACTCCTGCATAATATAACTCCTCTACTGTAGTCGCAGCTAGTCCTTGCAGTCAATTGGCCTTGCAGTCAATTAAGCCTCACCCGCCACAGAATAGTGCACACAGTCCACACTGGGATACACTTGGAGCACCTGGCTAAGGTGACGGGGAAGGATGCAACACTGGGCCCTACAGGATATATACTACTCAAGGCCATTGTACTGAATCCGAGAAATGTAGCAGCTCTCTACTTAATGCATATAAACAAATGTAGGAAAGCAGACAGAATGCAGAGACAAAGAAACATATCCCAAATGAAAAAACAAGAAAAATATCCAAAAAGAACCAAATGAAATGGAGGCAAGCAAACTACCAGATACAGAGTTCAATGCTTATAAAGATGATCAAGGGACTTAGTCAGAACTTCAGGGAAGTTAAGGAGAACTCCAACAGCATGAAAAAGGACATAAAAATCATAACATTAAAGTTGATGCTGAGAATTTCATCAGCAATTTGGAATATAAGGAAACCAAAACACCTAATTGGAGGAGCAAAGAGAAAAACAAAATTCAAATAAAAAAAATTACAGATTGACCAGGCGGTGACGCAGTGCATAGAGTGTCAGACTGGGATGCAGAAGACCCAGGTTCGAGACCCTGAGCTAACCAGCTTGAGCGTGGGCCCATTTGGCTTGAGCAAAAGCTCGCCAGCTTGGACCTAAGGTCGGTGGCTCCAGCAAGGGGTTGCTCAGTCTGCTGAAGGCCCATGGTCAAGGCACATGTGAGAAAGCCATCAATGAACAACTAAGGTGTTGTGATGGCAACAAAGAACTAATGATTGATGCTTCTCGCCTCTCTCCATTCCTGTCTGTCTTTCCCTATGTATCCCTCTCTCTGACTCTCTCTCTGTCCCTGTAAAAAATAAATAAAAATAAAATCTTAAAAAAATATATATAGATAGATAATGTTAGGAGCTTCTGGGACAACTTCAAGAATACCAGCATTTGCATCATAGGGGTGCTGGAAGGAGAAGAGAGAGATCAAGAAACTGAAAAATTATTTTAAAATAATGAGAAGTAAAGTTTCCTAACCTGATGAAGGAAATAAGCATACTATTCCAGGAAGAGAAGAGAGTCCCAAACAAGATGAACTTAAAGAAGCCAACATGCAGACACATCAAAATTGAAATGCCAAAGTTTAAAGACAAAGAAAGAATCTTTAAAAGCAGCAAGAGAAAAGCAGTTACCTACAACAGAGCTCCCATAAGACTTTCAGCTGTTTTCTCAACAGAAACTTTGCAGGTCAGAAGAATATGGCAAGAAATATTTAAAGTAATGAAAATCAGGGACCTACAAGATTACTCTACCAAGCAAAGCTATCATTTAGAATCAAAGGGCATATAAAGCGCTCCCCAGACACACAAAAAAAGACCTAAATGTTCATTATCACTAAACTGATATTACATGAAATGTTAAAGGGTCTTCTTTGAGAAGAAAAAATAAATTAAAAATGTGAATACTAAATGGCAGTAAATACATATCTATCAACAACTGAATTTAAAAATAAAAATGAACATGCAGAATAGAAACAGACATGCAGATCAAACAGAGAATAGTTTGATTGTTGCCAGAGTAGGGATTGGGGAATGGGTGGAAAAGGTGAAGGAATTAAAAAGTACAAATTAGGCCTGGCCTGTGGTAGCACAGTGGATAAAGCGTTGACCTGGAACACAGAGGTCGCTGGTTCAAGGCCCTGCACTGTCTGGTCAAGGCACATATGGGAGTTGATGCTTCCTGCTCCTCCCCCCTTTCTCTCTTTCTCTCACTCTCTCTCCTCTCTAAAATGAATAAATAAAAAAAAAAAAAAATTTTAAAAAGCCTGACCTGTGGTGGTGCAGTGGATAAAGCATCAACCTGGGAACACTGAGGTCGCCAGTTCAAAACCCTGCACTGGTCTGGTCAAGGCACATATGGGGGTTGATGCTTCCAGCTCCTCCCCCCTTTCTCTCTTTCTCTCTCTCACTCTGTGTCTCCTCTCTAGAATGAATAAATAAATAAAAAAAAAAATTAAAAAAAAAAAAAAAAAGTACAAATTAGTCCTGGCCAGGTAGCTCAGTTGCTGAGAGTATCATCCAGATATGTCAAGGGTGCAGGTTTGATCCCTGGTCAGGGCACATACAAGAATCAACTAATGGCCTGACCAGGCAGTGGCGCAGTGGATAGAGCGTCGGACTGGGATGCGGAAGACCCAGGTTCGAGTCCCCGAGCTCACCAGCTTGAGCGCGGGCCCATCTGTCTTGAGCAAAAAAGCTCGCCAGCTTGGACCCAAGGTCGCTGGCTTCAGCAAGGGGTTGTTCGGTCTGCTGAAGGCCCACGGTCAAGGCACATGTGAGAAAGCAATCAATGAACAACTAAGGTGTTGCGACGGCAATGATAAACTAATGACTGATGCTTCTCACCTCTCTCTGTTCCTGTCTGTCTGTCCCTATCTATCCCTCTCTCTGACTCTCTCTCAGTCCCTGTAAAAAAAAAAAAAAAAAAAGAATCAACTAATGAATGCATAAATATGTGGAACAACAAATTGATGTTTCTCTCTCTTTCTCTGTCATTCTCTCTCTCCCTAAAATGAATTTTAAAAAAAGAAGTACAAATTGGTTGTTACAAAATAGTCAAATGGATGTAAATACAGCATAGAAAATATAGTCAATATTCTAATAGTTATGTATGGTGTCAGATGTGTATAGATTTATCAGGATGATTGCTTAGAAAGTTATATAATGTTTAATCACTAGGGTAAACACCAGAAACTAATATCATATTGTATGTCAACTGTAATTGAAAAATAAAAAAATTATTTAAAATAAAAAAAAAATTGTCTTAAAAAATAAATTTGCCTGACTAGGCAGTGTTGCAGTAGATAGAGCATTAAATAGGGATGCAGAGGACCCAGGTTAGAAATCCCAAGGTCACCAGCTTGAGTGCAGGCTCATCCAGCTTAAGTGTGGGATAACAGACATGACCCCATGATCGCTGGCTTGAACCCAAAGGTCTCTGGCTTGAAGCCCAAGGTTGTTGGCTTGAGTCCAAGGTCACTGGCTTGAGCAAGGGGTCTCTCAAGCTGTTGTAGCCCCCTGTCAAAGCACATATGAGAAAGCAGTCAATGAACAACTAAGGAGGTGCAAAAAAAAATTAATGCTTTTCATCTCTTTCCCTTACTGTCTGTCTGTCCCTATCTGTCCCTCTCTCTTTGTCTCGGTAAAAAAAAAGAAAAAGAAAATATATGGATGAAACCACTTTGGATTAATATAAATTGAACATATTATTTTATGCATTTATTTACTTTTTTTACTGGTTTAGTCAAACATTTAATTTTCAAATCCAATAACTGTCATGGCATGTTCTAGATATTGATTTATCTAAAAAGTGATTTCTCTTCCTTAAGTGAACATTATTTTAAAAATAAAATTGTCTTTTTTTTTATTTACTTCAAAATTATCAAAGCAGTGCTTCTCAGAATACACCACAAAATATTATTTTTTATAGGGTTTATCATTTTCACTATTCTACTTAACCAAAGATACTAGGTCCATAAACACAATACATGCACACATTTATATTTTCTACATTCTCTATTTACAAATCTAAGGCTGAAGAGTGGGGAGGTTAAGACTCTGGACACAAGTGATTTTTAATACTAGCTCAATTGTTTAGTTACCATGTCATTTTAAGAACTTTAATTAAATTCTCAATGCTTCATCTGCAACTGGTGATAATAATATCTACCAAACAGGGTTGTTGCGAAGATCATATACCTCAAACAAAATAAAAAAATAAATATTAAGTAGTATTGTATAGTTATTGAAAAAGCCTTTAGTTTTTTTATCTTTCCAAGGATCATGAATAAAAAGAAAAAATAGCAATATTAATATTTTCCAGTGATTATAGCATTTTTTTAAAATGGGACATCAGAATTAATTTATCCCATATGTTAAGGAAAATTCAAAATTTTGTTTAGATTTTCAAACCATGCCATATTATTCTGTGCGTGTTAAAGGAGTATATTCAGTAAGGTGTTAATTATTTCTTGATAATTAACAACATAAGGTCCATTTTATACTTCCTCACTTTCTCTGACTTTTTATTACTTGCTTTTCTACTTACTGGAATGTTGGTTCAGTATCGAGCAAACATAGATATCAGTAGATATCACTGATAAATTCAGTATTTTATAGGTTTTTATTTTAAAACAAACATTTAACTTTGTACAATAAAGTTGATTAAATTCAGTATTAAATTTAGTTAATACTCTTTCTTAGAAGCTTAAGGCATTCTTAAAATAAATAAATATTTCATTTTAAAATTTAATTTATTGTGTTTACATAGATTCTAGTGTCGCACCGATTGCATCCCCCCTTTGCCATATTCCCCTCAACATCTCCTTTGTCCCCCTCCCTAAATCTCCCTCCCCCCTTCCTAAATTTGTTACTTTAAAAAAGTTCAATTTGATTGGAGATTGCTATATTCTATTCTACTAGCTAGCCAGAGAGGAGCTAGGTTTCTATATGTAGCATTTGGGTTCTCTGTTTATTAATGCTGTGTTAGTCAGTATGTTTCCAAGGAAACTGAAATCAGCTTTCAGCTGGGTCCTGCCAAAGACAAATTTGGGCTATGCGTAGGGACTGCCTGAATTAAGATAACACAAAATATTAATATTGTCATGAGTGAAAAAAATCCATTATGATACTATATTAGAATCTTTAAAAACATTACAAAAGTTTGGGGAACTTTTACAGAAATAACTATGTTATTCTTGACTATCACTATGGCAAATAATGCCCAATATCAAAAATTTCTGTAACTTTATGATGTAAGAAGTTTACAGGAGAATGAGAATTTTTCAATCATCTATCTATCATCTATCTGTCTATCTATCTATCTATCTATCTATCTATCTATCTATCTATCTATCTATCTACCTACCTATCTATCATCTATCTATCTATCATCTGTCTATCTATCATCTATCTATCTATCTATCTATCTATCTATCTATCTATCTATCTATCTATCTATCTATCTATCATCTATCTAGTATCATCTATCTACTATCATGTATCATCATCTATCTATATGATAGGAGCATGAATTGCCAAGAATGGTAATGGGGATACATATTTTCTGCTAATTTTTGTGTAGTGCTAAAATCAGCTTTCTTCATTCTGTAAGGTAAATTGCTAACTTCAGAGTCACTTTTATTGAATATTACTCTTTGTTAAACTTTTATCCTAATTAGGAAAAGAAAATATTGCTTTATTATATATGATGAAAAAGAGTAATATAGTATTGAAATATACTTAATAAAAATATTTTGAGGGTTTTATGAAATACCAAATGTAATAAAAAATCACATAATTAAAATAAGATTGAACTTTTTTCAAATATAATTAACAGAAAATTTGGAACTTTTAGTAAAATAAATAACTTTATATATATATATATATATATATATATATATATATATATATATCTTTTGATTCTGAAATTTATTAATTTGGGTTGGTAGTATTTGTAATTTTAAAACTATTTAATTTTGAGTTAAATTTTTAAATGTCATATTTTTGAATTGAGTATCAGACCAAAGAATGTACATAGATAAGTAAAGTGATATTTGCATAATATATTTTCACAGGGTAGTGAGTCTTTTTTTAAGATTAAATTGTTCATCAGGTATTAGAATATGGTCTATCTGAGAAAAACAAAATCAAAAATAAGGAAGTGCATAATTTATTGAGCAATAAAATGAGGATAGATAAATCAATTCTTAGAGAGTTTGAATATTTTTATACTCTTAATTCTGTTATAGAATTCTCTGGTGGTTTCTAATATTTTCTCCTAAACATATATTTTTGTAAGTAATGATGTCTCTGTGCACTTACTTCAATTCACTAGTCTGAAATAGCCTAGTATAATGGAGGGCTACGGTGACCAATTTAGGCTGTAAGGAGTATAGTAATATCAGTTAGAAGTTTGGTAAAACACAAAGTTATTGGGAATCATTTAGCTTCCTCCTGAATTTTGCTTAGTTTACTTTTTCTTATAGAAATATTTTGTATGTGACATGTCTAATACTCTATGTCCTGAATCCAAGATTAATGCATACATTCATTAAAGAACAAAGCTAGCTAAAGACTATTTTATATAAAGCAATCTTTTTATAAATTAGTTTATAAAAAACTATAATTACTTCATTAGAAAAGACATTTTTTCTATTTTCCCCTTAACTCTTTGATATTAGTACTCACTGCTTGGAACAATGCCTATTCCTGAGCACATATGATATGTCTGCTGAATAGGATCTAAACAAAATATTCATATATTTCTAAAGATCTCTAAATAATGAATGTTTCATTTTTTTTGTAGTAAAACAAAGACTATAACAAAACAATTCTTTATTTAAATGAGTTGTCGAAATTTATTTATTTGAAATTATAAGCCTTTTTACCTGCTCTTTTCCTAAATTATTGTCATGTTTACTCTCATTTGTATAAACTAAAACTAATTTTGGATGAATATAAAAAGATATAATTACTTATGCTACACTAAGTGCTTTAAATTTTTCCCCCATTGAAACATACCAAAGATTTTACCTCATTACATTTCTAGCTTAAGGTGATGGTTCTTGTACTAATTTCCTGTGGCACTGTGAATTTCTCCCTCTTCATTTTGATGGTCCCTTAACTTGTATTTTCATTACCCAGGTAATGCAACTGACAAGTGTGTATATGAACACTGACATATCTCATCAATATATATTGTAGTCAAGGAGAGTAATTTGCCCAAAGATCATAGCCTGCCCAGCAATTTATCTCACACCTGCCTAGACAGACACAACAGTCTAGCTTTTCCATCAAAGTTCATAATGTAAGTTCAGTGGAATTAGAAATTTATAATTAGAAAATAAAATTGGTCTAATCAAGGTTATATATAAAGTAACAGAGTATACAGTTACAAGACCATATTTTAAAACAATTATTTGTCAACATCTACACATTAGAGCTAATTTGAAAATAGCCTTTTAAATATATTTTTTACATTACAATTTTTATGTACTTCAAATATAACTTTCCAACATAAAATCATAAATTGGTAGAAACACTTAAAAATCTTTGCAATCATTCAACTTTTAATTATAAACTAGGCCAGTGGTTCTCAAACTTTTTGAAGTCAGGGCACATTTAAAATTCTACAAATAATTGTATGTGTACTTTATACAAATTTCTGAAAAATCTGTTATAATAATTAAGTCAAATATTAAAGAAAAGATATAAAGTCCAAGTGTGCTTTTATGGTAATTAAACAAAATAAATATGACAAAATTAAATTTATTCTTACATTAAAAAACATTTTTATGTTATATTTTTTGAGTTATGCTTTATAGAATTCATAAAAAAGAGGGCTTAAGCCTGACCTATGGGGGCGCAGTGGATAAAGCGTCAACCTGGAATGCTGAGGTTGCCGGTTCAAAACCCTGCACTGGTCTGGTCAAGGCACATACAGGAGTTGATGCTTACTGCTCCTCCCCCCTTTCTCTCTCTCTCTCTCTCTCTCTCTCTCTCTCTCCTCTCTAAAATGAATAAATAAAAAAATGTTTAAAAAAAAAAGAGGGCTTAAAAATAAAATAATGACAATAAAGGTATCTATATATCTATCTATCTATATGTATATATATATATATATATATATATATATATATATATATATATATACACATACACACACACACACACACACACACACACACACACACACACATACATACATTCTTAGTAAGATTTAGTAAATTCAGCAGGTTCCAGTGCGAATGTGTTAAGTTTTTTCATTCTTGTGTTTATGAGAAACTTGAGCCTGATGTGTCCTAGAGACTTCTTCAATGTTTGGGCATATATTTGAAAGGCAAACTCTCATTTCCTTGTCAATACATTGAATAATTCTTCTCTTTTTACTCTTGTGTTGAGGGTAGAGAATCCTAATTCACATAAATAGGATGTTAAAAATTGTAATAAAATGTTCAAAACTCTTTTAGATATTGCCACATTTTCTTCTTTTATAGAAATTCAAAAGGCTTCAGGAGACAATTCCTTATGTTTAATCATCAATCCAAAACCCTCATGATACATATCATCTTAACTTTACACCAAAGGATAGAAGAAACTTGCCTCCAGTCTTTCCAGGGAGCAAGAGGGTAGTGTAAACAATCCAGCACCACAGCTTAACAGTTTTTTGCAACCTAATCAGGCAAATGAGGTGGGTAGTTGGGCAGACTGTCAGTTTACAGCCAATTCCTCACACCTCTGTGCCCCAAAACTCTAAACTCCAAAATCCCTGTTGGTTTTTCTTGTCCCCAACAGGCACATATTTCTCTGGAATACCATAGAGCACACCTGGAAATTTTCTAGGGCACACCAGTGCACCCTGGTGCACACTTTGAGAACCACTGAGCTAGGCTGTTAAATTTTAACTACAGGAAAGGCAGATTGCAAATATAAATCTTTGTTTTGTTTCTATGTTTCCATCACATTTTCATGTTCTCAATAAATTTAGATGCTAGAATAAATTCTACCATTGTTTAATCTTCAAACTATGATCATTAATACCGTTAAAGTCCATTATTATTTTAAAAGGTTGGCATTTTTAGCTAACCTTAGCATGTTTAAAAGGTTTCAATATATTATTTTATCTGAAATTTTTTGTCCCCTAAAATAAAAACTTGAAATAAACAGATGATGGCATTTCTATATTTCAGATGAGAAACACTGGCATTTAAATTGGCTAGTGTTGGGCAGATAAAATATATTATGCTCACTTTGTTAAAGATGGCACTGCCCAGGTGCAAGTTTTTTTGTTTGTTTTTGTTTTGTTTTGTTTTAATTTTTATTTATTTATTCAATTTTAGAGAAAGGAGAGAGAGAGAGAGCGAAGGGGGGAGGAGCAAGAAGCATCAACTCCCATATGTGTCTTGACCAGGCAAGCCCAGGGTTTTGAACCAGTAACCTCAGCATTCTAGGTTGACATTTTATCCACTGCACCACCGCAGGTCAGGCTCCACATGCAAGTTTTAAGAGTAAGTTTTTCCCCACACCCTTAACTGATTGGATGATGTAGTGTGGTGCACTCTCATGAGGAATCCTCCCATTATGCCTCAGATAAGTACTTTGTATCAGAGACTTCCTTGTTTTTAGATTGGATTAAGGGTTTGGATTTCTACACTATAAAGTGGGGCAGACCGGGAGCTTGCTCTCTCTTGGTTCCTGAGGTTAGTATTAGAGAGGAGAGCAGATTAAGGCCACGTGGAGGAGAGGAGAAGCAGCCAAGATGGTGGAATGCTGAGGAAGAAGCCAGTTTGTGCAGAGTTTGTGTAGAGAGAAGGAGATGGGAAACAGAGGTGAATAAGTCTGGTGAGCTAGAAATTTTTGATTCTAGGAAACTCGGATAAGTCAGTAGCTTTGTGAGCACTGAATAAGTGGGTTTTGGAGCCCAGTGTGTGTTTTTGCTTGCCTGCTGGGTGCAAGCTAGAATTAAAGCTGATGGCTCACCAGTTTTTGGTTTTGTTGATTCATTACCGACTGTCCGAATCTAATGTGAACCTGCATTGGCCAGGTGGCTGTGAAAATGGCCCTGAGTACTGGCTTTACAGCTAGGAAACTTGGGCAAACTCACAAAACTGACTATGGAAAGTATTAAGAATACAATCTTGATCTCCTGAAACCAGAACGTTTTTCCACAATGCAAGACTGCTTTCTATGGCACTTAATATTTTAGAAAAAGCTGAAATTGACCATAGAGACCATTTGCCTACCTGATATTATGAATAAAAAATTAAGTCTAAAGTGAGGGGATAGAACTAAGAGGAAAATAGATTTCTAAATTCATCCACAAGATACTCTTTCTAAACAAGCTTCTTCTCAAATACTTTGTAGTTATGGTTCCTGCTCATGTTACACCATTTGAATTAAATGTCTCTATTCAGCACTCATATTTTACACTCTGGGACAATACAATAGAAGTAATATAATAAATAATAATAGAAGAATAAACTTTATGTTTCACATACTCACAGCTGTGAACCTACTTTTGCTGCATTTCCCAAACAAACTGGTCTAACCAGAAGATGATAGATGATTTTTAAAGTGTCTGGTCTCAAAACTTGTGCATATCCAGGCACCAATCTAACAAGAAAAACTTCTGATTTGAAATTTAAATTAAAGCATCATTCTTATGCACCATGAGCCCTCTGAATGAGTTCAAATTTTCTTTTACCCTTATCTTAGCTTTGTAGATAGCAGTTAGTCCCTGGAGCATAACTGTGCAGCCATAGAAATATTACTTCAAGTGAACATAAAATTCTTTAATATTGGTTTCAGCTTACATTTGAAAATTTTAGCACCTTGGTACTTGGTAGTATAGATTACATTTTAATGTAAATAAGTAAATACATAAAAAAACCAAATCCAAAACCTGTTTTTAGGTAAGTTTAAGAAATTAAAGTTTAAGTAATGTTAATGATAATATCTTAAATATATTAGCATTTAATTCAAATAGAACTTGAGTCAATTGATATGTTTATTCTTACTATCTTTTGATTTCATACACATATAATACAGGGTACATTTTTTGACAAATTAACAATGTTTAATTGTTTTTTTAATATTCATTTATGTTCAACTTTGGGGAGAACTTTAAATTGTGCTAGCAAGGAAAAAGGGTAAAAATTTGAAGGGATTAAATTAACTAATTTCTGTGAGATGGTTCAAGCTTTAAAATTTCAGAAAAGGAAAATATGACCAAAGATTCAAGTTGTCATATTTTTTATAGTTCAGTAATTCTTGGTGTCTGTGAACTAGACCTTCATTTTCTGCAAGGTGTTGGAAATTAGGAAATGAACAGAATGACCGAAGCCCCATGAAGGATTTGTTTTGTTGGTGAGATGCCGTCTCTTGGTTTCTTAGATGGCTGCTTTATTGAAGTCAGCACAGTGAGAGTGAGTCACACATATCCAGTACTATCGCTTTTGTGTAAACTATATTAAATTCAATGGCCAGAGGAACATTAAACTCGAAATAGGAAATGTACAGCTTGATTTTCACTTCTCTTTAAAATTTTTTGGTGTCTTTAGGTGTTCACATAACCTCAGACATCTGTTTTTTTCAGTCATGAAAGGATAAAGTTCGACTTGAGGAAGTGCTTCTCCTTCCAAATGGCATTCTATTTTGAAGGGACACTCAAAATGCCTGAAGTGTTGAATTTATTAAGTTTTGATACCTTTGAAATGTACCATGATTTCTATGCAAAGATGAGCTGTGTTATTATAGCTTATTTATCCTTTGATTAATTTTGGGCATTCAAAGCATACTGGACTGTCCAGCCTGCAGTGTGGAAAGTACACCCTCATCATGCAGCACTGCTAGGTTGCAGGAATTACATTAGATTAATATCACTCTCCCCTTCAATTGGTAAGAATCACAATATCCTCTCTTCAGATGAACTATTTCATTAGGCAATACATGACCTGGTTGGAGCTTATCATTTTAATAATTGCCCAGAGAGATGGAGAAAACTGATTACCTTAGTCATTTTAGCACCTTTATTCTTTACAATGAAATTTGTTGCTGCTAGAGTTACTAAAATGCCATAATATCCCTTAAGTTTGGAAAGAGAAAACCATTGTGGCATTTGATAAGTTTTATGCCATGGCCACAAATCTTTTTTATGAGGTATTGTTTGCTCTGTTATGATAACCTTAAGAATAGCATTATAATTTTACTTTAGTATTACAGACTGCTTTTACTGCATTTTCAGATATTTCCATTTTTCAAGCACAAAAATGAGACTGTCTAAAACTGCAGCTGTACTACATATAAATGAGTTTTGGTCTTATTTAAGTGACCACAGAATAAATAACAGCAATCATGCAATACTAGGAAACATTAATGGGGTGGAAGGAAAATCATATTTCAAGCCATTTTTGTAGTTTTATATTAAGTTTATTCTGTATACAAATCTTAATATGATTTCCGGTCCTTTCTTGCCATAGCTGTCTCCTTTACAACAACAAATTTCTCCTCATCAGGTTTTGCCTTGGTAGGAATGTCTGTAGTGTTTGTACATAATTTTTCTTTTCACATGGCCGCCAGATTGCCTTAGTTTTTCATTTTGTATAATGGATCGTCCAAGAATGACTTGAATTCAGTAAAAAAAGCAAAACAAAACAAACACAGTCTTACATTTCTGTGTTGTAATATTCTTTTTCATATGCAAATTTTGTGATTGTTAATAACCAATAAATTTTTCAAATTTTATTTATTGATTTTACAGAGAGAAAAGGTGGGGGGAGGAGTGAGAAGCATCAAGTCATAGTTGCTTCTTATATGTGCCCTTGACCGAGCAAGCCCAAGGTTTCAAATCAGTGACTTCAGCATTCCAGTTTGATGCTTTATCTGCTGTGCCACCACAGATCAGGCTATAACCGTATTTATTAATAACAGTTATTATTTATCAAGTATTTTCTATGTGCCAGGCACTGTATTAGGTGTTTCCTATTCATTATTTTTAGCATCATTTTCATTTCACCAATGGGAAACAGAGGCTTAAAAAATTATAATTTGAGACACTTAACCGAAGTTTTAGAGAACATATTCTTCTATTAGAGTTTATTAACAGTCATTAGGACCTAAGCATATCTTATTCATACTCTTTTAATTCCATGAAGCAATTAAATGACAGTAAAAAAGTATATAGCTTTAGCTGAGTGTGGGTTATTTTAGTTGTTTATTTATTGCTTGTTGTGAATTTCATACGAATTAGGATAATTAAGTACTTAAGACATTGAAATCATATGGCAATCTTTTAACCAATAGTATCCAACATCCAAAGAGTTGTGTGTTTCTTAGCACTAGTGTTCACCTATGACATAAGTTGTATCATAATGCAAAACATTTTATAGCCTCTTACGTCAAAATCACCGCCAAAGATTTTGTCATTGTTTTTAGAGTGTCTATAATGATGTACATCTTTATTCATTAAGGATGAAGACATTTTTCAAACTGTTAAAATTAATCAGATTAGATTATAATGAAAATATCCTCAATATTATAAATTGCATATAAAATATCCAGTATATTTAACTTTTGTCAATACTGTTGCTAATATTTTAAGGCCAAGTTTGATAACTACACTGAATGACCAAATTGGGAAATATTATTTGCAGTACTGGCAGTAATATGCTTGATTTTCTTATTTGGTTTGAATGACTCTAAAGGCAGCTTCAAAGACAAAATCTAAAACTTCTTTGATTAGTGGCAATATGAGAAAATTACATAATTTTTTAAGTGATACAATTAAGTACCACACCATTTATTTGAATCATTACACCTAGTCTGTTGTCTCAAACACCCTTCTCAGTGTTTGATAATAATTTCACAATCAATAATATAAAATGAAATAATCATTGTATCCAACGCATAGGTATAGCTTACTGTGTACCAGACACAGTTCACTTAACGTCAGTCTCTTTTGTCACAGCTTCATGAAGAAAGCTCTATTGTTATTATCCCCATTTTACAGATGAAGAAAGAGAGCTACCTAGCAGAAAGGTAACTTGACCAAAGTAACAGAGTCAGCAAGTGGCAAAGCTAAGAACAGAACCCAGGCAGTCTGGCTGCAGTCTGGCCAATAAGCAAAACTGGGAAAAATCAGTAACAACCACTTTCAAGTAAAATAGGAACTCATCAACTGACTTATTAAGATTGTGAAATAAAATTTAAGAATAATATAGTTTATTCAAGTGACTTTTAAAATTGCTTTTAATATTAGTAACATTTAATTAGGTTTTATATTCATATAATTAATGTAATATTTCTTTTTTCCACTAATAGAAATTTAAAAAGTTCTACAAAACATCAAACTTTTGTTTAAATAAGATAATGAAAAAACATATAGTTGTTCTTCACCAATGGCATTTTAAAATCCATAGAAAATTGTCTAGCATTTTGAAAAACTCTGTGTCTTTATAAACATTGTTATTTTAATATGTAACATACATAAAAAAGTTATAAATAAAAAAGGTAATTTGTTCAATTTTCAAAAAGTACACTTGAAAGACATTAATTTTCAGGTCACTGAAGAAATTTAATGCAATTCAAGAGCAATTTAAAATTTCTAGTATGTATGTAAACTATCTTATTTTGATTTTGTGAGCAATGAGTGACCTCTAGTTTAAAAAAATAGAATAAAAACAAAATTTGAATCCTAAACAATAAATAGAAAGATGTTTTTAAAGTTTATCCCAGAAAAAGAATGGTTTAGCTCTGTCTTTTAAAAAAAAAATCTATTTCTAATGTTGATCATGAATTAGGACTTGTAAACTAGAAAGTTTTTACTAAGGAAGTTAAAGTAATAGTTTGAGTATTTTTCCATTCATGTCTTCTATAAGTTTCAGCAAAATGTTAATTCTATTTTGGGAGAAGAAATTAAAATAAACTCTGAACTATTTTGTTGGGTATACCTAAAATTTGGAACCATGAATAAGCTTCTAAATTATTTGAAGAAAAAGTTGTATGCTTCTCCAACAATAGTATTGACTGGTCTAAAGTAAACCCAGTTCTGTTCACTTGAAGTTGTTAGCATTCGCCATCTTTCTTCTTAATGACAATATAGGCTGCACTGGAATTTGTTGTTAATGTTAACATTAAATATCTATTGTTACATTGAGATAACAAAAGTAATAACACTTAGATATTTAAATTTCCTCATAAGTAAAGTTTAGCTTTTTGTTTCGGTGTTTTACTGAAAGAGTCAGTCACGAGGTATCTTATGACTCTTTCCTTAGAGATTTGTGTTTCAATTTTACAGACCGTTTTAAATAAGACTGTACAAATTTGGCAGCTTGCTGGAAATAAATAACTAAACTCCTGTAGAATTACTTGAAAAGAAAGAGAATTTCTCATTGAAAGAAATCAAATTATGTAAATTCCTTTTTTTCTATTTTTATTTTTATTTTTTATTTTATTCATTTTAGAGAGGAGACACAGAGTGAGAGAGAGAGAGAGAAAGAGAGAGAAAGGGGGGAGGAGCTGGAAGCTCAACTCCCATATGTGCCTTGACCAGACCAGTGCAGGGTTTTGAACTGGCGACCTCAGTGTTCCCAGGTCGACACTTTATCCACTGCGCCACCACAGGTCAGGCCTTTTTTTCTATTTTTAAAGATAAAATTATTTTCTCCCAAAATTCAAACTACTTCAAGCTCACATATATAATGGGGGTGATATTAATATATTTTTAATGCTTTTATCATATTTTTGAAATTAGTCATTGAAAAATAATACTTGCTTACTGAGCTTAAATTATTTCAATTCTTTAACTTATTTTTACAATGCAAAAAATTGTTCTTAGATAATTTCTCATGAAATTACATTTTTTTTTCATTTCTAAGGCAATGGTTAATAAAGCTAAGCTCTTAATATATAATTTATTTCATTAAAATGTTACCAAAGATATCATTCCACCTTTGGAATACTGATATTTCAGAATTTAAACATACATTTAATTACCTAATCCTGGTGGAGCAGGAGTTGCTTAGAGAGGAAAATGTTGCTGAAATAGAACTTGAACTGGAGTCAAGAGTTAATCATTTTTAGAAATTATGCTGGCCTCTTAATGGTGCTTGGTTGATATTGCCAGAAACACATTTTCCTGTTAACTCCATCCAGGAACATTGTTTGATGACCAAATCATAAGTGCCAGATAATGGACAGTAAGCATAAATGACAGTTCTGCCTTTATTTTGCTATTCTGTTTCAACAATATCTTTCAAATAATAGGAAGTTGATCCTCTAGGGTTTTATGAAGAAAAATAATCTTGCTGGTCATGACTGGTGATTTTTGGCACTCAGGCAAAGAAAATAGGCTGAAGGGTTTTTTTTTTTTTTAATTCTGTTTTAGCTTCAGTAAAAGGGGAAGTTTTGTATAACCTCTTCACAGAGATCACTACAAAATGTGAACTTCAAAATACTGAACTAGCAATTGAAGAAAAAGCCAGTTAGGGTTTATAAATCAGAACTTTGAACTGAAACAAAAGAGCAGGGTTTGAAACTCAAAAAATGAATGTGTCCAGAAGCACTGACAGAGATAGAGAGACTGAGAGAGAGACAGCTAGGGACAGACAGGCAGGAAGGGAGAGAGATGAGAAGCATCAATTCTTCGCTGCAGCTTTTTAGTCTCCTTAGTTGTTCATTGATTGCTTTCCTTGATGGGGGATGGGGCTACAGCAAAGTGAGTGACCCCTTGCTCAAGCCAGCAACCTTTGGCTCAGGGTAGCAACCTTGGGCTTCAGGCCAGCAACCTTTGGCCTCAAGCTAGCGACCATAGGGTCATGTCTATGATCCCACACTCAAGCCAGCGACCCCACGCCAACTGATGAGCCTGCACTCAAACCAGATGGGCCCACACGCAAGCTGGCAACCTCAGGGTCTTGAACCTGGGTCCTCTGCATCCCAGTCATTGTTCTTTCCACTGCACCACTGCCTGGTCAGGAAAATCAAAAATATTTTAATGTAGGTTTTACTGGCATGATTTATGACTCTTAGATTTTATAAATCTGCTGATGGTCTTGTAAATATAGCAAAGTTTTGAAAATTTATTTAAAGTATATTTTATAAAGTTACTCAAAGGTATGCATATAAGCTATTTTGTTTTTAAAATTGTTTTCTTAAAATGCTGAGATTCAAACTGATGAGTCAACTTCCTTAGATCTGAGTTATATATTAATTTGCTATTTTAAGCCATAGTTATTTAATGAGAAATGTTTATGAATTTTATGGGAATATGTGTAAGTTTTCATTTTAAGCATGGATCTGGTCTCATAAGACTGTTTCCCTTTAGCAGGCAGACTCATTTATATCCTCTCTTCTAAGAACAGGACTTGGGCACATTTCTTTAAATGCAGAATCTTCATGTTTCAAAACCATCTTATTTTGAACTGGATATTCTTTGTCTGCTGAGTAAAGGGAAGACCCGAGCAGCATCTTCAAGGACTTTATGTTGCTATATTCACATATCAATAAAACTGTGGAATTATTAGAGTAGAGTTGGATCTCAAATTTCAACTGGTCTTAAATATTAATTTATTTATTTTTTAAATCTGTGCATTTATGTGTATAAAATTTATAAAATCAATGAAATAATCTTAACTTATAATAAAGTATTTACAAGATTAATTCTAATAAAATTACCAAGCGGAAGATTGTAAGCAGTCTCCTTATATATGTTCTCTAGTCCCAAGTTTATCTTCTCATGGAAACTAATGTCCCAATACCTTATGAAGGATTCTGACTATAATAATTGCAATCAATACAGAGGAGTACAAAGATTAAAATGTTTAAAAGTTAACCCAAATTACATCATTGCAATAATTATTTTACTATTTTATGAACATTGTTATTATTATTATTTTTATTTTAGAATCCTCTTTGGTGTTTCTTATTAATTTATTTTTGGCCACTTTTAAAAAACTAAATTTATTTTTGTAACATTGTTTAATAAGATCATATATGTTTCACTGTACACTTGTATGATACATGCACAATGTGTTAAATTAGGTGTCCACTTCCCAAAGTCAAATGATCTGTCATCACCATATATATGGCCTCCATACTTCCCTCTGGTAACCACCATACTCTTGTTTGTCTCTATGAGTTTCAGTTTTATATCCCACATATGAGTGGGATATATTAGCTTTCTCTGACTGACTTATTTCACTTAGCATTATATTCTTAAGGCCCATCTCTGCTGTTGCAAATGGCAGTATTTCATCTTTTCTTATGGCTAAGTGGTATATCATTGTATATATGAACCACATCATCTTTATATAAACATGTCTTTGAAGGACAGTGGTTATTTCTAAGTGTTGGTCACTATGAATAATGCTGTAAAGAACATAGGGGTGTATATGTCTTTGTGAATAAATGTTTTCAAATTTTTCAGGTTACTGTAATAATGTCAATGAATATATATAGTTGAAACATACATGAATAGAGATAAATAAATATATACTACTTAATAAAATGTTATACAGTGGTACCTTGAGATATGAACAGACCAACATTTTTTAAGATACGAGCTGTGACTTGGTTCGTATTTTTGTTCGAGATCCGAGTGAAATTCTGAGATATAAGTCGTGATTCGGGAAGCTGCTGCTAGTTGGCACATTGGTGCATGGGTCCAGTATTGGCAGTTTGATAATGAGTTGACTGACTTAGAAGCTTGGTTACAGAACAAATTAAATTCATATCTCAAGGTACCACTGTATTTTAAAAGGAGACATTATACTTAATTTTAATTTTTATAAGATATATTAGTTTCTGCAAAAACCCTATAATGTTATAAAAAAATCCTGAGAAAATTTGAGAGCTTGAATTTATTATGTATGTACTTTTTGCTATTTGTTTTACATTTAAGATGACATATATTAAATACTGCTTATCAGGTGTTAAATCTAATATACTTACGATGTATTTCCACTGAACCCCAAAAATGGATTTCTTCTATTTATATTTTGTAATTTATATTTTCAAGGATACACTTTGTTTTGTAATTGCAATTTCTAACTGTTTTCTAGGTCTCTAGATTGAAATAAATTCAATGCCTAATACAAATTTTAATGCCAAATTTTCTTTATTTTTAAGGGCTGTTTGACCAATCTTGCACTTGACTGCGTTTTTGTTTTACATTTTGAAAATCATTTGACTTTTTACATTTAAAAAAGATGATTTAAGCAAAATTTTATATCACCTATATAATAAAGTGCAGTTTCTACTTAGTTCAAATAATTTTTAGAAGACCAGGCATTGAATTGAATTATCATATTTCATAACACTGTATATTTACTTTTGTAAAAACACTACCTGTATTTTATAGTACCCCCTAAATAGAACACTAAAAATTGTTTCAAGAATGTAGAGATATATCCAACTTAAATTGCAAAAAGTAAACTATAATACTGCTACATTGCAATCATTTGTGCTTTTTTAAAAGAACTATTTTATGTGATAACATCTTATATAAAGAGTGATTATGAAAATCAGACAAGTACAGATCCTTCCAAAGCCTTAAGGAGAATACCGTATTGACACTGGATACCAATCAAGGTGCAGCAACAGTAGCAGCCTGTGCCTGTTCACACCGCGTGTGTATTTGGAACATTAATTCCACATTGCCGAGTGCTATCATAACTGTTTTGGCAAGTCTCTATTGAATTAGCAGTCCTAAAACCAGTCTGTATCCCAACAAACACAAAATGACTTTCAGATTTTGCCCTCAAATTTCTCTTAAACAGGCTGAATGCCACTCCTTTTATATGAATTATGGGCCCTCTGGTCATCCTTCATGCGTCCTCTACTACTAGAATAAACTGAACCTCTGTCTTTGACCACCTGAAATAATTTGGGATAAATTGCTTGATTGGCTTCATGAAGCAGAAATAAAGTCACTTACCTGCTTTGTTAATAGGTGTGAAGTAAGTATTTTAATACTGTAAGCAGTTCTTCCAATTAGATGAGTATAATTCTGAGGAGTGAGGTAGTCATAATCGATGACAAAGTTTATGTCTTCTGCATATAGCTCTCTAAATATTACACCTGTAGTAATTACAAGAGGAACCTTTCCACATTGAAATTAAGATAGATTGCAGTTGTACTTCTGTTAACTCTTGTCACTATGGCTACCCAAGAGAGGCCATTGGTTTGATAAGCTCATCGTATCTTTTGGTTTCACAAAACCAAAGATTTTATTTCTCTTTCACTCAAGATCTATTTCATTCGTTTCCATTAAGTTTTTCTTCCTTGTGCATGTATATATATATATACACACACACACATATACAATCTGAAAAACTACTGTTTCAGGGAGCTTTCAGCATGCTGTCTTTTCTGGATCAAGTTCAGCTCTACATCAGGATTTGCCTATCAGGTCTTAACTAATGCATAGGCTTGTATGGAGTAAAGCCTATGCAGACATTCCATATACTTCATCTAAGAAAAAAGAGGTTGTTTTCTCAGGTTTTCTTACACACTAAAATAAGTTGGTCTTCTTGGGGTTGCAAAACCAGTTTTCAAACTTCTCTCCAGATTCCATTTGTGGTTCCTTGGGAGCAGCATCACCACAGATACAAGGAGACTACAAGCCGACTGCTTTATAATAGTCATCAACTACTTGCTTTACCCGTTGCTCAGTTCCTCAGCTGGCACCAGCACCAAGAAAACAGGACATTCTTTCTCTAGAAATAGCTAATGGTGAATGTATCTTATCTTCTCCAATTATATCCCACTTGTTTAGAGCAATTGGAGGCCCCTGCACTTGAGTGACAGTGGGTTCAGTAAAGTTATATCTTGCAGATACATCCATGACATTTAAAACTGGCTTTGGACATTTATGACCTCTAACTGTAATTTCCTTGCTTCTTTGGTGTGCTCCTACCTCTTGTGCTATTTTTTATCAATATAGTGTTGTTTTTAATAGAAACTCTTCTTAGAGTTGGGCATATCATAAAGATTCCTCTTCTTTGTAAGCAGTTTCTCCCTAGAGTTTCCATACAGGCTCTTTTCAACTTTCTCCTAATCAAGTGGCATCAACCTTTTTTCCTGGGTGCAGTCTTGGTTATTCAAGTGAGCAAATGTGATGTTAATGGTTGTGGTTGGTGGGAAGATGTGGACAAGGCCTGCCTGGGGGTGAGAACGACAGAGACGCACGAGACCTAACTCCAGGGACAAGGTTCAGTGATGCAAATACACTTTATTCAGGAAGTAAACTAGCTTATATGCACGGGTTCAGCCAACAGGATGTTATAGTAGGGAAAATAACCAGAAAAGGTCAGGAGGCTGCCTGGCTGGCACTGAGTCATTTTCGTATAGTGGGCAAACTTTCTTCCTGGGTGTTCCCAGGAGGAATTCGGGAACTGGAGCATTCTCACAGCATTGCATCAGCTATAGCTGCTAGGTAAATGTTCTGCGCTCTACTTACATCTCCCCCTTCTCTTTTAATTAAGGCCAGTTGAACTTGCTGGCTGACTGCTTGCTGATGTTGTACCTGCTGAGAGTAAATCTGAGTAGCACTGGGTCACTGAAGTTAACCCACAGAGTGCCATTTCACCTTTGGGATTCCCTACCACTATTGTCACATGAGAGACCAAGGGAACAATTACTGGAAACTGGGGGCTATTAACTTCAACAGGCATAATTATGCCAGGGTGGGGAACAGCCACCCAGACATGAGGATCTTCTCGCACCTGGGAGTTCGCTGTGATAATGGCACACATGAGGAGGAACAGAGTGCCTGGACCTGGGGGTCCATCAGGGGCCAATCTTTGAGCCTGTTCAGCTAGCACCTTCATATCTCCCTGTATAAGAGGCCAGGGCTGCGTGGCCAGCCTTCCTTTTTATCCTCTTCCCTGATTACAGAAACATCAGCACCTGAGTCTATGAACCCAAGAATGGGGTGGCCTTCTACCTTCTACTCGCAGGGTCAGAAAAGCCTTATTTTGAGTTAAGTGTAAGGTCCAATAGACTCCTGTGTGGAGTTGCTCTCTTATGGGTGGGGCTGAGAGCTGCCCCACTTCCCGTTTAAAGGCTCTAGAGGCTTTCCATCCATGGTGGTGGTTGAGCAACAATCTTGCTTCCAATGAGATCCCTTTCTACAATGGGGACACACAGAAGGTGGTGTTTTTTTTTTTTTTTTTTTTTTTTTTTTTTATCGTTCTTTCCTTTCCTAGGGCACTGGCATGCAAAATGTCCTGTGCCCTTGCATTTAAAGCAGGCCCCTTGTGTCTGTTCCCCCCACCCCCGACAGGAAATGCTTAACTGGGCTGCAAGAGCGGTAGCGAGGGCTGCCACTGAGTTGCTGCCTGCATCTCGGCAGGCAAGGACCCAATCATCAAGGGGCGCAGCTCTAATTGGCCCTATTGCCTGTATATACTCTCCATTGGTGCCTTCCCACACCAATTCTTTAGTTAGAGCATCGGCTGCATCAGCGTGCATAACTTTACACTTTGCAGCTTCTTGGACCCTTCCTAGAAAATCTGAAAAAGGTTCATTGGGACCCTGAAGTAATTTGAAAAGTTTTAAGGACCTTCCATGAGCATTAGTTTGGGTAAATGCTCTAGTAGCACATAGGCGTACTTGATCAGAATAATGAGGGGGTCCAGTAGCCTGTATGGCAAAGGAGGCAAATTGCCCCTCTCCTTTGAGGGCCTCAGAGGAGAGGTTAATGCCAGCCCTTTGATTTCTTTCACCTATTATTTCACATTTCTCATTGTGTAAGGCTTTCCATTAAATTAAGTCTCCCATGGTGAGGACTGCTCAGGCTAACGTCTTCCAATCGTGGGGGCAATTTAAATCAATACTGATATTTTCAAGTAATTGCTGAACATAGGGAGAGTAAAGGCTATCTTCCTGGATGGCCTTCCTGAGAGTAACGATTGTTTGTTGGTCATGTGGATACCAAGCTTGTGGTCCTGTAGTGGTAGGGTTAATATTGACTGGAAAAAGGTGAGGGGACTCTAGCCCTAATACTGCATGGGAAATATCTCTTTGCTGACACATAGGAGTGTATAAGCTGGCCCATGGGTCTCCAGCAGGAGCACATGTCAGCTTCAAAGCTGGGATAGAAAATGGAGTCTGAGGAATTGGGGTGGGACCTTGAGCCCCAGCAGGAACTGCCGAAGCAGCGACTTTCACTTCTTCAGGCAGCAGAGTTGATGGCGCAGCTATTAATTCAGTTGGTTTCAGTTCTACACACTCTGACATGAGATTATCAAACTCAGTGGCCCAACTATTTTCCTCCTTTGTAGAGGGAGGCAAATAGGAGGGCGGGGGCTCCTCTGAAAGAGGAGTAGCCTGTAGGACCTTAGGAACCAGCAGAGGGTCCTCAGCAGGAGCACTGGTCAAGCAGGCGTGTATTGCCAGTAAGGAAGGAGTTAGGCGGAGAGGGAAGGTTTATCCTTCATGTACTTTGGCCAAACGAACGCGTTGGAGAGCACGGTCCCAAGTATCTGGGTCCCAGAGGGGTGCGACCCTAAACCAGGGATTGAAACCAGAGAGGATCTCCCAGTAAGTACAAAGATTCTTTTCACTAACTTTAACTCGCCTACTCTGCAATAGGGCACTCAGAGTTCGAGCCTGCGGGGCTCAAGAATAAGGGAGAGGGTTTCCCATTGCAGAGGGTCACTCACCCATCTCGTAGATGCTGGTGAGGTCCCTGTTTGAGGCGCCAGTTGTGGACAAGGCCGGCCCAAAGATGAGGACGACCGAGACTCATGAGTCCCGACTCCAGAGACAAGGTTCAGTGATGCAAATCCACTTTATTCAGGAAGTAAACTAGCTTATATGCATGGGTTCAGCCAATAGAATGTCACAGCAAGGCAAATGGCCAAAAAAAAGGTCAGGAGGCTGCCTGGCTGGCAACTGAGTCATTTCCGTATAGTGGGCAAACTCCCTTCCTGGGTGTTCCCAGGAGGGATTCGGGAACTGGAGTATTTTCACAGCATTGCATCAGCCATAGCTACTAGGTAAATGTTCTGCGCTCTACCTACAAGGGGAAATCCGGGGACAATCTAGTGTGATAAATCCCTGTAGGTGGTTTTAGTAACAGTGAAGCCTTGAGCAATGGGTGTGGTGATAGCTAAAGAGAACAATGGCAAGACTAGAAAAATAAATGAGGTTATTTTTTTAAGGATTTATAAGCATTTTGGTCTTTAAATTATAGTCTACTTGAAGAAACCATTAAAGTTAAAGTCTTACTGACTCTTTTATTATCATAATTATTAGAAAATCATTCCATTTATAAATATTTTAATGGGGATATCTGCTGGCTTGTAAATGGCATCACGGTGTGTGTGCAAGCACAAGATTCTCTCAGAGGAGGGTCATTCCGATAGTGCATAGATCTTAGAGAACCAGAAACACCTTACTGTTATGGTTTATCTTTCTTTGTCTATATTTATAACCTACCCCCCCCACAGGAATAACCTCTTCTAATTCTCTTAAAATTATAGTTTATTAAACCTGTGAACTTATTTTTCAAGTAATCAATAGAGTATTTTGTAAACTCACTAATAAATATTTGAGATGACTTTTGGGTGTATTTTTTATAGCAACAAGTATGTCTTTCTTACAAAGTTAAGTGAAGGAGCCAGTTAATGAATTTAATTATTATAGATGGCCAATCTGAATAGTTCAAGAAAACATTATCTCTTCCTCAGTATGAAATTTTTCTGCTTGAATCACTCTAATAATTGCCTCAGATCTTTACGTGAGTGGGTGGTCTTCATATATTGAAAGTTAAATTTGTCCTGACTGAAAGACTTAGCCTCTCAGAAATTTCATGAGGAATTTGGAAGGTTCAAAGAGCTAAACATAGCCTGGTTGCTGACCCACATGGTAGTTTTAATTAAGATGTATGCCTCCAACTAGGTTTCTTTTCCTTTTTGTCTTCTTTTGGTCTTTTAAAATGTATTGTTTTATTATTAGAAATATTAAAAAGAGTATTTCTTAGCAGGGAATACACTATTATGCTTAATCTTGATATTAGACAAAATACAAATTAGTATAAGTGAGAATAGTGACAGATTGCTGTCCCCTGCCCGGAACTCTGCTAACAGGGTCTATGCAAGTATGACCCTGTGACATCATTTAACAGTGAACTACAACTGCAGAATGAGCTTTAAGACAGTTTTGTGCTGGAGGTCTGCCACTCTGAATATTAGCTGTTGTTTTTGAAAGAATGTGCTTTATAAAGGAGTTCCTTTTAGAAAAAAAAATGAGAATTGAGATATATGCTAACAATTGACACATGAATGATGCTAAAGGAAGAAAATTATATCAATAAAGTGTAATTTTTCTAGTATAAATTTTACATTTATTCCTCTGTATAGTCTTTTTAGGAGATGACCTTGAACATCATTTATAATTGAAAATTACTTTTGTATTGTAGCAGAATGTAAACATCTATATGCCATTTTATCACTGCTTCTTTTAATTTGGAGTTTAGGTATTATCCTCAAAATAAAAGGCCAAGGTGAGAGAAAACAAACGTTTATTTGAGAGACAAAAGAATATCTATTCAGGAAGCACTGATTCAGGCAGAACTCATTCAGGGAGCAACCTAAATACTGTTTCAATTAAGAGTGGAAGGAAAAGGATATTTACAAGGGTAGAAGAATACTTACATGAATGAAAGGGAAAATTTTCTATAGGTACAGATAAGCTAACATAGTGATGCTAATTCTAAAAAATGTCTTTCATTCTCAGTTAGGTATCATAATGTCTGCTTCCTTGTTACTTTGCAAACAATAGTAATACAGTCCTGCTTTAGGCTCAGTTCAAAAGTCATTTTGCCCAGTTTTAGCATTCCGCGTTTTGAGGAGTAAGACAATACAGGGCAGTCATTATGGATGGCAGCCCAGACTCCATTTTGAAGTGGCTCCACTTGTATTATGTATATATTTTTTACAATTCTATAGTCCTTTTTAGCAAACTTAATTGGAATACCATAGTCCTGAGTCAAACCAATCAATATGAAATCTATTTCACCCATGATAGCAAATGACTGCTCCATTAACATCAGCAAGTGCTGTGCCTGAGAAGTGAGGGAAGGCTGTATTTGCTAGTGATTTTCTTACCATGAAAATTGCCTATGTCATGCATTTCAGAAACTCAATTTGAGCAGAGATTTCTCAGTGAAGACTATAATAAATAAGCAGAAACAGAATTTGGAGATGGAGCTCAGACAACTACAGATAGTACAGTATAAAATTAAGTTGATAAAAGGGAAAAGGTAAGGAATAAAAAGGCTGACTTCACACACATGGTGAGGAAAAAAGATTCTCCTTACCTTTGGATGAAATTATGATCACTGGTACCACATCTTTAAGAGCTTTGAAGAGCTCAGAAGTGCCATGAGGTTTACAGCAATTGCTTTGAGATGTTATAAATTCAAAGGTATTTTAACCTTAACATCACGTTTCAAGAAAGCCCTATTCTTTTGATATAGTACATATCTTTAAAATACCTTTCATTGTTTTACTAAACAATATATTATGGGGATTTTTACTGCATGGAAATGTCTAAAATTTTAGTAAACACATTTTGTATTCTTTCTGAGAGCTCTCTAAAAGAATGTGCCTGTGCTTTCCATTTACTGATAATGTGCTTTTCATTTCTGGTGGGGGAAGAAGAAACTTTCCTTTACCCTTCAAATTTCTTTAAGTTAGTCTAATAATTAAATCTACAAGAGATAGCTTAACAAGAGACTATAACCAAATTTGATTACATATGTATGAATGAGAACCCCCCCCATACATGAAAGAGTCTGTTATCCCATATATGTGACTGTTTCAGAGACAAAAAAGGGAACTCAGGTATAAATGACATGCTGAGCTAAGGATGAAGTAAGGCATCTTGGAGCTTCATAGGGAAAAAAATCATTCACAGGACAGAAAGAACAGATGGAAAGTTTGTCTTGTCCATTAGATAAGCCATAAAATTTATTTTTGGGTAATAACTTTTATTATGAACAAGACCTCTAATTTAAATTTTTTAAGGAAGAGAGAAAAGTTTATTGAGAGCCTGCAAGATTTTAGTTTCATTCAGCTTAAAATCTACATTCCCAAATGACATATTTTAGGGTGGTTTGCTTTAACTTGTTTGTTCTAGGCATTGTGTTGGACATTGAACATTCGAAAATGGTCTTTCCTTGAGAAACTCATGGTCTACTGTCAAGGTCAGATCAATGCATATTAAAAGGCAAAATGTAAATACTGGTAAAGATTTGCACTAAGTTAATTGAAACCAAATTGTTTATTAATTTTTTTCTATTTCTCAAAATAATAATTGTTGGGTCTAACCTTTTGCCAGATAGTGTTATGTGCTTTACATATTTTATTTCATTTAGCCCTCATAATACTCTTATTGGGTGGATATAGCTATCATCCCCATATTACAACTAAGAAAACTGATACTAAATCTGGCTGTGATTCTAAGCCAAGGTCACATAAGTAGTGAATGTCCAAGCCTGAATTCACATCCAGGCCTGTTGGGTACCAAAACCAAGTTTGTTTATTATTATTTTTTCAATATTGACATAACAATATTAGATTAGTTGCAAGTATACAGCATAGTAATTATGCATCTATATAACTTACAAAGTGATCACCCATATAAATCTAGTACCCATCTGACATCATACACAATTATTATAATATTAGCAACTATATTCCTTATGTTGTACTTTACATCCCTGTGACTGTTTTATAACTGGCAATTGGTACTTCTCAATCCTTTTACCCTTTACACTCAGTGCCTCCAACCCCACTCCAATCTGGCAATCATCAATTTGTTCTTTATCTATATATTTGTTCTGTTTTATTTTTTTAATTCCACATATAAGTGAAATCATATGTTATTTATCTTTTTCTGCCTGAATAATTTCACTTAGCATAACCCCCTATTAGGTATATCCATGTTGTCACAAATGACAAGATTTTATTTTCTATACATAGTAATATTCTATTGTGTGTATGTATGACACTTTTTACCTATTTATTTGTTTATGGACACCAAAGTTGTTTTCATATCTTGAATATTGTAAATCATGCTATAGTGAACATATGTCTTTTCAAATTAATGTTTTGGGGTTCTTCAGATAAATACCCAGAAGTAGAATTGCTGGGTTTATGGTAGTTCTATTTTTTAAGTTTTTGAGGGCCTCCATACTGGTTTCAGAGTGGGTGTACCAATTTACAATTTTACCAGCAATACATGAAAGTACCCTTTTGTCCACATCCTCACCAACACTTATCATTTGTTGATTTATTGATAAAAGCCATTCTGAGAGGTGTGAGATTGATTTTTCACTGTGATTTCAATGTGCATTTCCCTGATGATTAAATATGTTGAGCATCTTTTTATATAGCTGTTGGCCATCAGCATGCCATCTTTGTAGAAATGTCTATTCAGATTCTCTATCAATTCTTTAATTGGATTGTTTCTCTTTTGCTGTTTCATTGTATGAGTTTCTTGTATATTTTAAATATTAACCCCTTATCAGATGTATCATTGGAGAATATGTGACTATACTACAAGGCTATTGCAATCAAAACAACTTATTACTGGCATAAAAATAGACATATCAATTAATAAAACAAAAAAAGAGAACCTAAAAATAAACCACATCTGTATGGTTAATTATATGACATAGGAGGCAAGAATACAAAATAAGATAAATATAGTCTCTTCAATAAATGGGATTAGGAAACTAGATAGACATATGCAAAAGAATGAGACTGAATCACTTTTTTACACCATATCCAAGAATAAACTCAAATGTATTAATTAGTTAAGTGTAAAACCCAGAATCATAAAACTCATAGAAGAAAGCATAAGCAGTAAATTCTTTGACATCACTCTTAGCATTAAGTTTTCAGATATGTATCCTGGAGTGAAGGGGACACACACACACACACACACACACACACACAGAAAATAAACAAATGGTACTATATCAAAGAAAGTAGTTTTTACACAGTTAAGTTAACCATTAACAAGAAAACTTACTGAATAGCAGAACCAATTTCTCACTAGTTTAAATTTCTTTGCTATGTCAGAGTCATATTATATAATATGCAAGTATGAACAAATGTTCAATAATGAACATCCTTTAAAATCTTTACCTAAATTTATTTTTCAGTATTAATTTATAATATCTGCCTGCTACATTTTATTACTGTTATATCAAAATAAATTTGAGAGTTGTTTATTTGTAATATTTTAATAATTGATACCAACCATTAACAAAATACCATATTTCCCCATGTATAAAACACACCTTAATTTTGGGCCCTGAAATTTGAAAAAAAATGTATTACAAAAAGTTAATGAACTCAAGTTTTATTCTTCATAAAATTCATACAAGTTCTTATCACTGTCAAAACTCCCATCCATTAGCTTGTCCTCATCTGTGTCTGAGGACAAATCACTGTCTTCATATATTACCTTGTCCTCAGTTCCATCTAAGGCTTTTGAAATGCCACATTTTTTGTTTGTTTGTTTGTTTTTGGTATTTTTTGAAATGAGAAGCAGGGGGAGGCAGACAGACAGACTCCCGCATGCACCTGACCGACCGGGATCCACCAGGCATGCGTACCAGAGGGCGATGCTCAGCTCATCTGGGGCATTGTTCAGTGCAACTGGAGTCATTCTAGGGCCTGAGGCTATAAATTGTAGGTCACTCATATTCGAACAATTTTAAAATATGGCTGTGAATGTAAAAGTTAAACACAGACAGAGCAGGAGTATGGTGCCTTTAGAGGAAAAAAGAAATAGAAGGAAATATAGAGGGCTTTGGAATTACAGTTCTACATCTATTAAGAGTTAAGAGGGGGTAAATTAAGTTCAAGAGGGTCATAAGACATGTACTATGGTCATATAACCTCATTATTATATAGCAAACTTGAGAAAAATTTATCACTTATACTAATCAAGCTAAATAAAAATCACCTCAAATTATTTTTATTACTGTTTTTGTGTTTTTTTCATGTCAACTATTCAAATCACATTACTTCCTCGATTATAATAGGACCTAAGAGACAGAATGCAAGAACCCTGAATCATGAAATCAGAAAGGTAATGAACATTTAGGTAAAAAACCAAATACGAGTGGGAGAAATCTTATTTACATTTTCTGAAACTTCAGAAAAACGAATATTTTAAAAGTCTCTTTGGGGCCCTGGCTAGTTTGCTCAGCAGATAGAACACTGGCCTGGTGTGCAGATGTTTCAGGGTTTTTTTGTGTTTTTTTTTTTCAGATGTTCCAGGTTTGACCCCTTGTCAGTTCAGGGCACACATGCAAAGCGGCCATTTGTTTTTCTCCCCTCTCTTCCCCCTTCTCTCTATCTTCCTCTCCTGCAGCCAGTGGTTTGAATGGTCCAAGCATCAGCCCCAGGCACTGAGGATATCTTAGTTGTTCTTAATGTTTGCCCTAGACAGAGTTTGCCAGGTGGATCCCAGTCAGGGTACACGCAGGAGTCTGTCTCTCTATCTCCCCTCCTCTCACTAAAATAAAAATATCTCTTTAGAGTAATAGAGGAAGGAAATTGAGAAAGTTTCTATTGGCCCTGGCCAAGTGGTTCAATGTGTAGAGTGCTGTACTGGTGCACTACGGTCATGAGTTCAATCCCCAGTCATATAACTTACAAGAAGCAAAAAATGAATGCACAACTGAATGGAACAACTAAGTTGAACAATGGGTTGATGCTTCTCTCTTTCTCTTCCTCTCTCTCCTCTTTTCTCCTCCCATCCTGTCTTCTTTCCTCTCTCTCTCTCTCTTTCTCTATAATGGAAAAGTTAAAAAAAAACATTTTTAGTAATTGAAAGCTGAGAAATGACAATTACATTAATAATTTAGTGTGCATAAAAACATCATTACCAGTATTTTATTTAACAAGCTTCTTTTATTGTTTTATTTCAGTGTAAAAGTAGTGATAAATATTTTGTAGATTTTCTCAGTATCACAATTCTCAAACTCTATTTTCTTTATAAGATATTGAATACCTCCACTGTCTTTTTGCCTATGTTAGTAATTTTTCAAGATCTAACTGTTATATTTAGGAAGGCCTACTATTGATCTACCAGTAGCCTTTGAAATATGGAAATATGCCTCTATATCTGTACTTGAATCTCTTTGTAATAATTACATTTATTGAGTTATGGCAATGAGTTATGCACTTTACAGAAATTTTATTTAATCTTTAAAACAATCCCTAACAAATGTTATTATCAAGTGAGGAAATTAAGGGACAGAAAAATTAAGGTACTTGGTCACACTGGCACCTAAAGTACGTCACAGGGTTGATACTTCAGCCAAATTGACTCCAAATCTCAGTTATATCACTTTGATATACTTCCCTCTCTTGACTGCAGTTTAAACTATGTATACATATATAAGATATGAAAGGGGTAAAAATACATATTCTGAACTCAACGTGTATGTAGTTTATAAAATCTCTATTTTATGAAAGACATATAATAAATAAATACCAAGCATTTATTTGCTCTTCAGTGTTTTCTTTCATAGCACTGGGGTTTTAACATGGCCTTCCTTCCTATCAACTGTTTCAGTAAGCATGACATATATTGGGGCAAATGATCATATAAATTTGAAGTAAACACCAAATAGAGGGTTTGAATAGTTTAACTTGTTGAAAATGTAAAGTGGAAAAGACCCCATGAGGTCCTGAAATGGGCAAGACTTTCCAGCTGCGTAACTTGATGTGCCCAACCTACAATGTGAGTTGAGTCGCTTACAGCTCTCAGTAAAGAAGCAGTATTTCTATCCGAATTATTTAGCAGCAGCATCCAGATGTTCAGTTCTGTATCTGTATCCCTTTCTTCACCTCAATGAAAACTGTAGCTCCTATGAGGAGACTTTCCAGTTAGCATCCTGGGTCACACTTCAAACCTAATCCAATGTGTTGAAAATATTTTTCTTTCCTTCTGATTTCCAGATTATTTTAAAATCCTACCAGATTTTGAAATTCTCACGTATATTGGGATTAGATTTAACATCCTTTCAGTTTCCTCTTTTTTGTCAATTTTTATATCACTAATTTGTAGCTCTTTCCTAATTGCATAGGCTAATGCCTATAGGAAATATAAAAATGATAGTGCTGATACTAAACATTCTGACTTATTTCTGATTTCCGGCTGAATGCTGTTAGTATATTCTTATATATTTTACTACTTGCTAATACGTTAGATTTTTGCAATAACATTCATATATTTGAATAGCTTGCATTTTTATAGTACAATCTTTTTAAGTTTTAGGGTCAGTGTTTAACTTGTATTATAAAAATAATACCCTCTGAATCAGTTTATCAATACTGGAATTTTTTGCTATTTAAAGAATATAGCCTGTGCATTTCAAGGCAAACCCTTCAACTTTAGGAGTTGTATTTTACTACTGCTTTCTGAGATTTGATGCTGCTGAGTCTCTCACTTCTCTTCTCAGTTCTCTTATTTATTCTTTTATTTCTTTTTTCAGTGAGAAGAGGGGAGGCAGAAACAAACTCCCGCATATGCCCATGCTGGGATACTCCCAGCAAGCCCACTAGAGGACCATTCTCTGCCCATCTGGGGCAGTTGCTCCATTGCTTAGCAACCGAGGTCTTCTTAGCATCTGATGCTAAAGCCATGGACACATCCTTAACACCCAGGCTAAACTCACTTAAGTCAAGCCATGGCTGCAGAAGGGAAAGGGAAATAGAGAGGGGGGGTATGGGGAGAGGTAGAGAAGCAGATGGGTGCTTCTCCTATGTGCCCTGATCAGGAATCAAACCCAGGACATCCACACACCGGACAGACGCTCTACAGCTGAGCCACTTTACCACTGAGCCAAATGGCCGGGGCCTATTTATTCTTGTGTCACTTCTGCCTGAGCTCAGGTTTGGTAGCCTGCTTATGAATTTTTAAATTTGAAATTCTGTCTATCTCTAGGATTCTTATGAAAAGGATGTTTGTAGGTTTTTTGTTTTCATGTTTGTTTTTCTTATTATTACAATTCTGTGATACACAAAATTTATTGTGACAATTTGCCATGTTTATATGGGGTTTCCCTTGTTTTCATACTTGTTAAGTCTCTTAAAAGTATAAATCATTCTGAATTGCATCTTGAATAACATATACGGTCTAGACGTGACATTCACTAGAATAAAGCCTAACTATAGTTGTTCATAAATGAATTTTTGGTGAACAGAGGAATTCTATAGTGGACATTTGCGTGGTCATCTCTCCAATATTCATTGCAGCCTTCAATCATTGTGTGACAATCCTGAGGATTCCATAAGACTTATATCACAATTTATTTTTGCTACAGATCTAATTGGTCTAAACTAGTGAGGATATAGCATTATTGGGGCCATAGCGATTTTTCTTTTCAATAAAAGATATGTGACCCAAATAAGTATAATCTGTTTTTTATTTGTGGTTAAAAATTTTGTGGTGGGAAAAAAGGACTTTCTCTTTCTCTTTGGATTTCTATTAGTAACTTTTCTGCTGCCTTGAAGCTGAAAAGAAAAGTAGATTTAAGAGGAAGCTGAGAAATATATATAAAAAAAAGTAGAAACAGAAAAATGTCTTTGGTGCTATCATTGAACTATGAGAACAAAATAAACCTAAAATTTATTTTACTCCTGAATTTTTCATTAATATTTGCTAATAACTCTTGTTTAAATTTGATATTTGAAGGGGATACAAAATTAAGGAACAGTCCCAAATCCCCTTCACTTTTGACACCAATTATAAATTTGGGGGTCCCAAGATTCCCTTTACGTCTAAAATCAATAACATATTTGGGAGATCCCCATAACAAATCTCAAGTTTAATAATTTACTTAAAGACCATGGAACTCACAAAGTGGTTTTACTTGAAGTTATATTTTATTACAGTGAAAGGATTCAAATGAGAACCAGATGGAGGAATAGAGGCATGGAGCAGGATTCAGGAAATTTCCACATGTGAATCTTCCCCAATGTTCTCTTGCACTGGAATCGTGAAGAGTACTACATTTTGGACAATAATGTGTGAGAATACATATCGAGTACTGCCAGTCAGGAAGGCTCACCTAAGCCTTGGTGTCCAGATATTTTATTGAGTCTCCATTATATAGACATGGTTTACTACCTGTGTGGCTTATAACTATCTCCAGCTTCTCCATAGACTTAATCCTCCCACACTGTATTACATTGTTAGACTATCTGATATGGCCATACTGCCCTAACTCATTTTGTGAGATGATCTGCTATGACCCAAGGTGCTCAGACAAAGATATTCCTACAAGGCAAGGCATTCCAAGGACTTAGATATTACCCACCAGGACCCTAGGGCAGAAACCAGATCTCTCTTTAGGCAAAGTTGAATTCTTCAATACATGGTGACCAGAGGCAGGGTTTTGTTTCTTGAAACAAAAAATATTACATATATTACCATTTTTCTCTGTATCTTTTTTCCTCTTTTGTGTTTGTGACAGAGATAGGGACAGACAGACAAGAAGGGAGAGAGGTGAGAAGCATCAAGTCTTCACTGTGGCACTTCAGTTGTTCATTGATTGCTTTCTCACATGTGCCTTGACTAGGGGACTACAGCAGGGGGAGTGACTCCTTGCTCAAGCCAGCAATCTTTGGGCTCAAGCCAGTGACCATGGGGTCATGTCTATGATCTCATTCTCAAGTCACAACCCCACGATCAAGCTGGTGAGCTCCTGCCCTAGCTGGATGAGCCCACGGTCAAGCCGGTGACTTCAGGGTTTCGAACATGGGTCTTCTGTGTCCCAATCTGACACTCTATCCAGTGTACCACCACCTGGACAGGCTTCTGTATCTTTTTATAAAACAATCTTTTGCCCATTATGTAAGCTATTTAAACATTTTTAAATGTTTTGAGAAGCAATATTAATATCAATCATTTAATTTTTTGTGTTGTAACAACCAGTAGTTTAATCAGTTATTTTGCTTTTAGGAAAAACATTTGATGCCATAGAAACAAATAAATATAGTACAAGAACACTGCTGTAGAAAAATACATTGTATATAGGTGTTTGTAGGCATTTAAAATAAACCTGTAAGAGATATACATCTAAAAGTTTTCTTGGTGAGTTAAAGAAAATGAATTTAAATGGATGAATTTAAATAATTTTTATGAATAATTAATCATCTCTTTTGCTTTATATTTAGTTTATATTTCATGAGTTTTCACTCATGTCAACAGACACAGCAAACATGACCCAATGAAAAGCTACAAATTAATCCTCTTTTTTTTCTGTGCATGTGAGAGAGACAGGAGAAAGAGACACAGAGGGGGATAGACAGACAGGAAGGGAGAGAGGTGAGAAGCATCAATTCTTCATTGGGACACCTTAGTTGTTCACTGATTGCTTTCTTATATGTGCCTTGACCGTGGGCTATTGCAGATTGAGTAACCCCTTGCTCAAGCCAGTGACCTTGGGCTTAAGCCAACAACCTTGGGCTTCAAACCAATGACCTTGGGATCAAGCCAGCGATCATGGGTTCATGTCTATGATCCTATGCTCAAACCAGCTACCTTGCACTCAAGCTGGTGAGCCCACATTCAAGCTGGATGAGCCTGTACTTAAGCTAGTGATCTTGGGCTTTCAAACCTGGGTCCTCTACATCCCAGGTTGACATTCGATCCACTATGCCACCACTTAGGCCAAATTAATCCACTTTTAAAGTTTATCTATTTTTTTAAAAAAACATCAGTTCCTTTTTCAATATAGAAATTACTTTATTTCTATCAATAAAAACCTATGTAAGAAGTAAAAAAAGTAAATTACAAGTGAATCATAAAATAAATAAAACAAAACAGTATATGTCCCAGTAGAGCCCAAGCTCTATGTTGATCAGGTGTCCCTGATTCAACTTCCCCATGCAATGGGACACTACTGCTTATCAGTAGGGTTGGCAGCCTCTTCGAGACTACTCTTGAGGCGGTTATGAGGATGCTACTGTTAAGTACCATTGGAGGAAAGACATGACTGACACACATATTAGTTGCAATAATCACACAGACAATTTATTACTCACAAATCCTTTTGATGTGCCTGGGTACAGTTTAAGGGGACCCCATCAGCATGCTCCTCTCGGGTGGCTTTGGTCAAAGTTCAGAGTGGCGTGGAGACAGTCCACATCAACATTGGAATCTGGGCAACTACTCTAGCATGGGGCCCCTCAGCTTTAGTACCTTTTCTGGCCAATGCCTTCTAACAGGTGTCAATCTACAGGATTATCACCTCAACCCACCTTTTTGGGAGTTCATTGCAGGGAATCCCTTCTATGTCAATCTACTGAAATGTTTACATTAAACCACTTTTTACGATGTTCTTTTTTATATGAACTTACAAAGTTCATGTAAATAACACCAAGCTACTCCTTATCTAGGTATAACTTCACACACATACTAACTGGGCTCTGCTTATAAGTCAGAATCTGTTTATCACATTACAGAGTTGTGGCACTATGCCACTATACTAATTTCTATCCAAATGACTTAACTTTATTTAATTTTAATAATTATTTTTAATATCCTTTTAATTACTTTTATATATCTTCCATATTTTTATATTTCTATATATTTAATTACTATAACCTTATATTACTACAACAGTATATATGATGTATATTCTTGAGAGCAGCAGTGAATCCTTGGTGTAAGCATATTGACTGAACAGGGGTTAAATAATACAAAATACAGAATAGTGTTTCACTGTTGTTCTCTTGGGGAAAAATATGTGTTAATGGGCATTCAATCAGCAATGAACTTTTTAAAAACTCCAGTACTATATGCTATGGTGGTTTTGTTAGGTAGGATAGAGAGTTGTCAGGGCAGGAAATGGTGAGGGGAAAGAGAAGTTTATCTAAGCCACTAAGTGAGGCAGTCAGCAGCCTCGGAATCTGCCAAAACAAAATCACCAAATGGTCAAATGGCCTTGAAACCCTATGCGTTATTCCCAATATCAGAGAAGAAAAGCATTGAAATTTACAGCTAACATGTATATAATCTCTAAGATCCCAACAAGGGCTAACTGAATGTGCCTACTTGTGCCTTATGCAAGTGTATAGCTTTGTTTAATAAACTGCTTGCTTTGCTTGAATGCTGCACCCTGTCTCTCGCCTGAATTCATTCTCATGAGTCTGACAAGAACCGAGAAGGGAGAAGCCTACTTGGACTCAGGCCTTCTCTGGTAACAGTTTCCTGGAGTTAAGAAAGAAATTAAAATTGAAGAGGAAGGGGAAAGAATTTTTAAGACACCTAAGAGATGTTTATAGTAAAAAGAAAAAGTGCAATTCTGACATCAGATGTTCACTTTTGGTATCCTTTTTCAGTTCATTGTTAATATTTAGTTAAATAATTAGTACTATTGAATCTTTCATTTCATCTCTCAGATTTTTAAGGGTACAGAACAGAAATTCAGGCAAAGAAATGCTTTAATACAACCACAGGTCTTTCCCAGTAGTGTGGCAGTAAAGCTTTTGGAAATTTTCAGCAACGTAATTGGTAAACAAAATTAGATTTGGTGTTCTGTTGTTAATAAGATGTTTAATTTCAATGGTGTTAGTCTTTCTAGGGCTTGCTGGGTGTGTTTGAATTGCCTACCTTGGTGTATTGGCAGTGAGATCCATACAGTTGACTGCAAAAATATCCAATCTCTAGGACAATTAAGCATTTTGTACAATATACACTTACAATTTGATCTAGAGTGAGTTTTTTCAATTATAAATTAAACATGGTTCCCAATAAGATTCGTTCATGTTTTGAATAAAGACTTCTCTGTTTTCCTACTCCTTTCTTCAAAATACTTTTAAAAATGTAGAAGCCACATTGTAATTTTGTTGTTGAAGTTTACTTTGGAACATCTGTTGTGATTATCATAATGATGTTTAAATGGATACTTGTTGAAAAAAATGCACTGAATTCTTAGTCTAGTGACATATGCTGAGCTCTAAGAGGCACAGTTATCACTTTTTTTGGATCTATGCAAGTGCAATTAGTGCTATTTGTTGTTTTTTTTTATTATCAAAGCTGCTCTAATGAGCAGACACCATCCTTCTCCACATTTTTCAGTACTGAGAAAAAGGATAAAATATATTTTTAAAGATGTTTCCTTAATATGGTGGGACACCTCCAAAATAGATTTAAATGTACAAGGAGATATGTTTAGAGTATACTTTGAAGAATAAACAACTATGTATGCTTATTTGTAATCACTACCTTTAATACTGTCTAGAACTCAAGACTCCACAGACAGTGATGCATTTTATTAGTAATAATTAGCTCAGTGGTCCCTGAGGAAATTAAAAGGATAATACCATGTCCTAGTTTTAAAAAATAAAATAAAAAAAGATGAAGATAATAAGGAGCCATCCAAGTAGGTAAGCAAAATAGAAAATAAATGACATTACTCTTATTAATCTCTTCTTGATAGCATTTGCAAATAGACCTCTTAAAAAAGAGCACATTGGAACATTTTCTAGTGTGGCCATTATATTAGTTTTACAGCAAGAGTAACAAATACTCAAATTAGTAGTTTCAACATCTTCAAAAAAGTAGTCTGATCCATTCTGTTGCCAGGGAAGAATTATCATCCCAAAACATTTATTTAATAGGTTTTACTGAGCATCTAGCATACACAAGATACTTTTCTAAATGCTATGAAGATAAAATACAGAGGCACAGATCTTCCCTTGAAGAGGTTAGTATCCTTAAAGGGAGCTAAGTTATAATATGTGAAAAATGATTCAGTATTATAAAATAAATATAAGGAAATGAGACTTCAGGGAAGGCAGTCTTCTTTTTCCTCCCAGCTTAAGGGATCATCTAGAAGTACCATTTAGTAAGGACTTGAAAGAGAAGACTTAGGCAACAGTTGAGATCATTGGCTCTCTACATAGAGAAGAGAGAGTAAACAAAAACCCAGAGACATGAACACACAGGATGTGTTTTGGGGGACACAAACATGAGTCGTTTAACTGCACTGTAAAATATCTAAAGGGGAAAACTAGAGGGTAATATTGAAAAGGTGTGTTGGCTAGGGACAGATTATGGGCTTGAGATATTCTTTTCAAGAGGTGACCTACTTGTCGCTCAGTGGATTCCACCCTGTTTGGGAGCATTTTGGATGTGTCAATCAATCTGAAGCCAACATCAGCCAGGAAAGTCTCAGAATTTAGATCTTATGGGAGGCTCAAGCTAGGTCTTTGTAGCGTGTAGCTCTTCTGGCTCTATTGAGCTAGGGCAGTTGGAATGGAGAAGCAATAAAAATACTAATAGATGTGTTTTCTCCATTGGCTTAGAGGAGGATATTGAGAATGCTATTAGTCATACAATATGTGTTCTATGGGTAGGGTTTACTAGCCACTTTCTGTTGAACAACTACTTACAATGTGCTAGTATTAAAAATTGAACAAAAAACTGCCTGTGAAAGTATATTGTTATTTTTCTTTTTCAGATGTGGATATTGAGTTAGAATTATGAGATAAATCTGGAATTGAAAGTAAGATTTGTTTTTCAAACTAATCTGTTCACCATTCTAATCTCATAATCCTATAAATCATAACTGTTTCCAGGCCATTTTCAACTGAATTTTAAAAAATGATAGCAGATATTACTGATGAAATAAGACAAAGTTTACAGAAAGGCATAGATAAAGTTCAAGCAAAAGTCTATGAAAATAGATTGCAAGAAGATTGATACTGATGACTGAGTACTTGGAAAGAGTCTCAGATCCTTTAAGTGTTAAATAGAGCCATCCTTTCTGATATTTTATAGTGAGTAGACAAATTCATTAAAAATTAAAATACATGAACATCTGAAGTATCTTGTGGCATGTTTCATAATTTACAGCTTTTTAAGGTGCAACATTATAATCATTTATCCACATGAATATGAGAATCTCTAGCTTCGTAATCTTCATGAGAACAAAGAATTAGATAATATAATATTTGTTCTCAGACACCATGAAGTACTATACACCCATTAATTCAAATATTACCTTCAAAACAGACTTACAATCCTGCAGCAAGAGAGAAATCAAAATGACAAACACAATACATAGCACACATATAATTATCTGACAGTATTCAGAATTACTAACAATTCTTGAAGTTCAAACTTTTTTAAAGGCTCTAAAGTTTTAATTCGTGGAGCTCAATACTCCTCTGTAGAGAACCACTCTATAAAGTCTCCCCAAATGCACAATTTTTTTTTTATAGTTTCAAATTTGGTTTATAATGCATTCTTCAGTTATGTGATGACAAAGCAGGGTCATTTCCGTGTTGTGGAAAAGTGTTCAGGCTCCATCTTTGCAAATTTTTTCTAGAAAGATCTGACTTGATTTCAGTAGTTACAAATTCAGGACATTAGACGATTCACAAAAACAACACTGAGGATAATACATTTTAACCTAAAGTGATACATGTAATTGTTCTTAATTGTATCTTTGTGGGTTTTTTTATTACCAATGTAGATGACAGGCAATAAGGATGTAAGAGTGCAAAAGTTGCTTTCTCAAGTCATAACGTGCCCTGATTGATAACATACATGAAGGTCACTCACTAATTTTTATTCTGATCTTTCTTCACGAACAAACTAAGACATTAGCTCCACATTCACGAATATGTCTATAGTCTCCTACTGAGATTCCATAGGTGGTCCTTCCCCACAAGCCCTCTAATATTTCTAAACTTTGATTTTCACAAATACAATCTGTTCAACAGATATATACTAAACAGTCACTCTTTGCCCATTTTGGAATGGGACAAATAAAATATAATATTATGATAGAAAAGACACATACTCATATACAAATCAGTGTTTTCATTCAGTGTCACTGAGAGACATTAAAAATATTTTTATATGTTATAATGCATATCAAAATATTTTTTTCAGCATAGTCATTATTGTAATAGGTCCTTTTAAATAAGCAGTAAATGCCAAATTCTTTAATATTTAGTTTCAAGATATTTTGACCAATGTCATATTTATTATGTTAGAAGACAAAGAGATTCAAATACTTGGCAGAATGTCTACAAGCCATTTTCAATAGTCTAGTTAGCATACTGGAAATAGTAAACTGTTATTATTTTCAAGTTATATTTTGGGATTTCTTTTAAAAATAAAATTTGTTGTATTAGTTTTTCATATCCAAAATTATTTAAGTTCCTTATCTTTATAATCTGCTATGTCTATAGTACTCTTCTGAGAGAAATTATAGTATCCACAAAGGTCTTGTTTTATTGTAAATATTATATTTTGGGTTATGTTTATTCAAATATATTTTAATACTTTGTAAAAATAAGCCTGGATTTTTAAAAAATGCTAAATTGAGGCAGTGATTAGAATCAATTAAGAAGGATCAATATTGTCATAATGCCAATAGGATTAGTTCATAAACACTCAGAAAACTTCCATGATTGAGAAGTAATATTACAAAATATTATATGTTCAAAGGAAAAGGCTATCACAGAAAAGTTAACTAAAAGACAGAGGTTTTGCTTTAGGAAAAGAGTTACCAAACACCGTTCTAACAAAAATAACTGACTGTTCTGAAACAGTGGAAGAGTCAGATAAATATTAAAGATCCTGCTGCTCTTTGCAGTGAATATGAGATTTACAATATACAGAACAATGTAAATATTGGAAATTTTACTACCTAAAATTGCTTACAGGAGGCTATATAAAAAGAAAGCATGGTTTTTAGAGCAACATTAAAAATCTCATCAACTTTTCTGACTTCCTGGATGAAGAAATTATTATAAATGATATAAAATAAGCACCAATCAGTGTGTCATTATTCTTTCTAAACCCAACTTTGTTTGTATATTTTCTCTTAATTCAGTTGTGGTTGATTAAAAATTTTAAATTTTTTATATGAAATGTATATTTATTGTAAAAATAAGTACATAATCACTTTTGAGTAGTTAATGAGTCTTAAACTGTGGTGTTGGCTATCTCAGGCTAACAAGTAGAATTGCTTGGTGGCAAGGGAAAATCAAAAAGAGCATGAGAAAGGAGCTATCATGAAAGGTTAAATGTGCTCTATCCTAAACAATAGTGGTTATGCAAGGTTACCACTGTAGAAATAAATGAGGACCACCCAAACTAGAACAAGCAAAAGCTATTGATTCAGAGCTATGTAACAAGGAAGCCACCCACTATCACCTGCCTTTGCCAGAACAAAGGGAAGGCTTCAGCTGTGCCCTGGTTGAAGGCTGCAGCCACTGAGACACTGGAAACGGGCTAGCTATAGGTTAGCAGAACATACTGGATTTTTTTCTGGTAGGTCTTATGTTGGAATTAGGGTGAAGATTAGAGAAGCTGTCAGTTATTTATGAAACCTGGCTGTTTTGGGGTTGATTACTACGGAAGTTGTGGTTTGGCTTTTTGGTGGGTTAGTGTTATTTATATATTTATATTTTTATATATGGTCTGGTCATCATCTGTATATTCAGTGTCTCACTACAGACATATATCTCTGATGTTCCATGTGCACATGTAATTAGCTGCTGATTTCACACATGTATTTCCCAGAAATATTTCACTGAAAAACTGCACTTGTAGATATAGGAGAAAAAACTATACCAATTGGCTAATTGACTGATTCTACCATGTTAGATATATTTACAAAAGAAAAATGAACAGCAGCAGAAGCCAACACCCATGTAACAACTCTATAAGTAACACTATTGTATTAATATCATATTAATATTATAACTGTATTTGTCTATAAAAAATAAAAATTCTTTCTAAAACTCAATTATTCTTATAAGTGGTGTCATGATGGGATTATTGTAATTGAGTCAACTTCTACATTTAGGTAATATTAACTGCACATTCAGTTTTTCCTTTTGTTTCAAATTGCTTGTTTTTCAATTTCATCTTATGCTTATTAAAAACTAGATGAATACTACACTAATTTATATCTAAATTTTAATTTCCTGAATAATGGACTTTAGCTGTCATCAGAACTAATATATTCAGCTAAATTTATTAGGCTCTCTAAATCTCTAATATTTATTTACAATTTCCTCTGAGATTCTTATCCTTGAAAAAATAAATTATAAATATGTCAAACATGCTCGTTCTAACATTCAGCAAGATAATAAATGGTCTTATAAAACTGCACTGAGAAGAAATACAAAGCTAATCTTCTACTTCAATTCTAACAGTAGTTTATTCAGGACTGGAGTCAAAATTTTGTATTCCTCTCTGCAGGTCACGAAGCACAAAAGGCACAATTATTAAAAAATGACAATCTGTCTGTATATCTTTAAAAGGAATCCTCATCAAATAATTTGGAAGATAAGGTTAATGTTAAGGTTTCCTTCAAAGTAGCTTATGTTAAAAGTGTTGATTTTACTTTTATCAAATGGCTAAATTAAAATATCTTTACAGAGGATCACTATGTCTGAGGTTTACTAGGCTTTATGGAAGATAACAAAAAACCTAAAATATAATCCCAGTCCATAGAAATACAGAGTAACAAAGAAAGAAAAAATAACTTTATAATTAAAATGTCAAATAAATAAATGAAATTTGTCCTCAATCCATGGAAAACTCTAATCGAAGTTATCAAAATGTTCCTAAGTTTCAAACCCCAAACTGCTAAGAACAAAACTTTTCTGAATGGCCAAAGAATAAATATAAGTAAAGAATAGCAGCAACTTTTTTCTTATCTCAAGCTCATAAAGAACTTCCTCACCTTGCTAAATATGTATTATGAATTAAAATATTAGCAAATATATTTATGTGAAAGAATATATTGGTATGGGTCAGAAGAATAGATTGTATATTTAAATATGAAAAGAAATACATTGTGTCTTGGCCAGATAGCTCTGCTGGCTACAACATTGGCCGGAAGTACAGAGGCTGACGGTTCAGTTCTGGGTCAGAGAACACACAGGAACCGACCCATGTTTTGTCTCTGTCTCCCTGCCTCTCTGGCAAAATAAATTTAAAAAAAAATTAAAGAAAAAAATACATTGAAAAAAGAAAATAAATCAAAATAGAAGTGGATAAGAGAAGTTTCTCATAACTAGAAGAGGTTGGGATTTCCACCCAAGTGTTACAAAATATAGTATGTAATATGCTCACTAAGTTTATCTGGTATATACATTACTTTTTTTATATATAGAGAGAGACAGGGAGAGAGTCAGAGAGAGAGATAGATAGGGACAGACAAACAGGAACAGAGAGAGATGAGAAGCACCAATCATTAGTTTATCGTTGCCTTTGCAACACCATAGTTGTTCATTGATTGCTTTTTTCTCATATGTGCCTTGACCTCGAGCCTTCAGCAGACTGAGCAACCCCTTGCTGGAGCCAGCGACCTTGGGTCCAAGCTGGCAAGTGTTTGCACCAACCAGATGGGTCCACGCTCAAACTGGTGAGCTTGGGGTCTTAAACCTGGGTCTTCCACATCCCAGTCCAACTCTCTATTCACTGCGCCACCACCTGGTCAGGCCAGTATATACATTACTTTAATCAAATTTAGTCTCGTCATTGACATGTCTACTGTAAATGTACCATTGAAGACCTAATCTACTATTACAATAGTAATCAAAATGAAATAGCACTCACAACTTTTTTTTTGGTAATAACCCTAAATATGATACATATATAGGATCTTGTTTTCTTACTCAGGAACAGCTTTCCTTTCTTTTTATTTTTTTTAATGTAGACAGAATTTTTTTTGCAAGGGAAGCATTATAACTTGGGAACAGTACAGTGATTATAAAATATTTCAGGAGATCTCTCAAGCTGTCTAGAGATTTTTCAAGGTGCTATAGTCTGAAAATTTGGGTATTTTTTACTAGTTTAAGAGAAACTGGACAGTTCTCAATACGTGTACTATAATTAATGTTTTCTTTAAGTATTTTTTATTATTGAACCTAACTGTTAACTTGGAGCTAAATAAATCAACTGACATATATCACCCCCCCCTTTTTTTTTCATCTCTCAACTTGATGTGATGGATACACTTTATTTTTATATTAGTTTACTTAAAATATGTCTATTCTTATAGAGTATTATGACATGAATTGATCAAAATATTCAATTGACTTCCTGAGTCTCTTAGAAGTTCAGGCTTAGGCTTGAACATTCCAATCCTATTATCACGGAATTTGCCCTCAACACCTGTCTCCAAAGCCCATTTTCTTATAGTATACTCTGTTGCTTCTTTTTCCTTGTATGAAAAACTTTCAAACAAACATGGGCTTCACAAAGGTGAGTCAGAACAGAGCAGTGGTCTCCAGGGTCTCAAGGGTCTGAGAACTAGCAGACTCAGAACCAGCAGGAGCATCTTAGAAATGCAAATTATCTTACTGTATCTAAAGATCTGGGTGTGGGACCTGCAGTTTGTGCTTTAATAAGACCTCTTGGGAATTCTGCTGGTATAGAGTTTAAAAACACAACTTCACCCAAATTGTCTTTCCTTGAATCATGACTTTAACCTGTCTTATGTATGTGGATTGGATAAGTATTTTATCTCTCTACATTTTTCTCCTCACAAAATTGGAATAAAATTGTATTTGCCTCATAGACTAATTGTGAAGATTAAAACAGTTAATATAAGTAAAATGCTTAGTACAGTGCTTGCAATAAACAAAATACTTCACAAGTAATAGCTATTATTATTAGAAAGTAGGACTCTATACTGTGGGAGAAAAGGTTTCCTCTGTACTTGGTCATTCGGTGAAAACATTTGAAAGAGTTTGGACGATATAATCTGTAAAGATCATTCCTATTCTATGAATTTTAGTAACGGCAACTTCTAGCCCATGCTTATGAGTACTTCTGATCAAATTTGTTTCTTAGAGCCATTTAACTTATATTTAAGATATACAAATTAGCTTAATATAAATTTTTTGAAGTCTTTTGCTACTGCAATAAAAACATAAACCAGGCAAATATGTAATATTTTTTCTCTCTAAATTCCTTTACTTCCTCCTGCTGTTCTTTATCTAAATCCCAGATGTATCCTAACTACCCACACATGTTCAATACAAAATCTTTCCTCATACGACCATTTGCTCTGTACTGTAATTTTGTTTCCTTAAATCAGTGGTTGTCAAACTTTTTGCAGTCAGGGTGCATTTAAAATACTACAAATAATTGTAGATGCACTATATACAAATTTTTGCAAAATATGTTATAATAATTAAGTCAAATATTAAAGAAAAAATATATAAAGGCCAAGCATACTTTTATAGTAGTTAAACAAAGTAAATACAACAAAATTAAATTTATTCTGACATTAAAAACATATTTATGTTACATTTTTTGTTATGCATTTTAGAATTTATAAAAAAGTGGGGTTAAAAATTAAAAAAACAAAAATGTTATATTTTTATATATATATAAATGCCTTCTTAGTAAGATTTAGTAAATTCAGCAGGTCCCAACAAGAATGTGTTATGTTTTTTCATTTTTATATTTATGAGAAACATGAGGCTGATGTGTCCTATTGATTTCTTCAATGTTTGGGCATATATTTGAAAGGCAAACTCTCATTTCCTCATCAATACATTGAAGAATTTCTCTCCTTTTACTCTTAATTGTGTTGAGTACAGAAAACCCCCACCATACATATCATCTTAACTTTACACCAAACAAAGGATAGAAGAAACTTGCCTCCAGTCTTTCTGGGGAACATGGGGGGTAGTGTAAACAATCTAGCACCACAGTTTAACAGCCTTTTTCAACCTAATCAGGCAAGTGAGGTGGGGGGTTGGCCAGACTGTCAGCCTACAGCCAATTCCCCATACCTCTGTCCCCAAATATCTAAACTCCAAAAATCCTGGGTTTTTTTGGTTCCCAACAGGCATATATTTTTCTGGAATATCATAGTGTGCTCCTGGAAATCTAAGGCACATATTTTGAGAACCACTGCCTTAAATCTTTAAAATTGAGATAATATGCTAACTTTAGAGATTAGTAAGCATACTCACATTTGCCCCCTTTTTATTTTTTAAAAAAACTGAAACTTATGCACAAACACTATCCTACATATGATGTATACAAGCTAAATAAGTTCTAGAATCCATCAAAATCTGCCTTTATTGGTAACTAATAATTTCATCTAATAGAAAACACATGGATGTATGCAAAAGTGACTATGGAAACAAAGAAAGAAGATACAACTCTACCTCAGAGGATGAGAACTATAACCATCTTTTAAATGAGGAATATTTGAAAAATGAATCAAAGTCCAGAGTGGAAAGCCACCCAGGTGAAGAAAACAAATAGAGTATCCAACTAGAATGCAGAAGATCCAGGTTCGAATCTCTGAGGTCACCAACTTGAGCACGGGCTCACCAACTTGAGCGAGGGGTCACTGGCTTGAGCATGGGATCATAGACATTACCCTGTGGTCACTGGCTTAAGCCTAAAGGATGTTGGCTTGAAGGCTAAGGTCTCTGACTTGAGCCCAAGGTCGCTGGTTTGAGCAAGAGGTCACTCACTCTGCTGTACCTCCCCGTCAAGGCACATATGTGAAAGCAATCAATGAACAACTAACATACCGCAATGAAGACTTTATGCTTCTCATTTGTCTCCCTTCCTGTCTGTCTGTTCCTATCTGTTCCTCTCTCTGTCTCTGTCAAAAAAAAATATTTTTGAGTGGTAAATATGTATGGGACAACAGTGAAAAAAATGAGTCTCATCTCCAGAGTACTCATAAGTATAATATGTAATTCTCTATATTTATAAGTAGTTTATCTTGCTGAAGGCAAAAATATGTGCTTACTCACTCATCTGTATATAATGTATCTCTTAAAATAAGGGCAAAGAAACTTTTATATTCTTTTATTGACCAGCAATTTTGTTTGTAGATGAGTTATAAGTCACTTAGATCCGAGAGTCACTTGTTATTGTTTTTACCATTAAAAAAAGTTCTAAAGATAATAAATATAACCTACTGGGTGCCTACAAACATTTTTCTAGTCCAAGGGCAGAAAGTAAATATTTGGCCATGTAAACCTTAGAGAATCTTTTCCAATTATTCAACTCTGATGACACAAGAGAAAACAGACAATATGTAAGTGAATAAATGTAGTTTGTTCCAATGAAACTTTATTGATGAAGTGACATTTAAATGTTGTTTAACCTTTATATATTATGAAATATTCTTCTTTTGACTTTTTCAACTTTAAAATTTTTTAAATCATTCTGAGTTAATTAATGATCTATACAAAAACAGGAAGTAGTCTGGATATACTTGTGGACCTTTGTTTGCCCATCACTGTTCTAAACATTTATCTTTTTATCTCAATCTGTCATCCATTGCGAGGTAAGATTTATCAATTCTATTGCATATGAAATTGAGTACTAAGAACATTTAAATGATTTGAACACCACACAGCAATTCAGTTTGGCAAGACTATTATAATTTTCTTGACTTCTTAAGCCTTAGTTGTTTTATATGTAACTTGGAAGACATACTTAATTGATACTTGGATAGAAAAAAAGGATGTAGGCCTAAGGGGAAGTACAGATAGGTACCTATTGCAATTTTCAGGAAAAGCCTACTAGAAAACAATTGTATCAAATGATTTACTGAAGTGAAGAAATAAAAAAAATATATTGCAGGCAAAGGCAATGCAAAGGTAAGAGAGAGTCAGTTCATTAAGAAAATGAAAGAAACTCAACATGACTAGAACATAGAGATCGCAACATAAACAAAGTGTTCTTGAGATAATGCTAGAGAAATAAAACATATAATGACATGTTAATAGGTTTAGACATTATATTAAGAACAAAAGAAAATCTTGTAGAGTTTTAAACAATGAAAAAATAATATTTGACTTATATTTTGAAAATGCAGTATTTCTACTGTAATATGAAAAATGAACTAAAGAGTCAAGAGTGAGTCTAGGGTTCAAAAGTAGATGATATGGTCCAGATGAATGATAATGGTAGCTTGAATTAGAAGAATGGTAAAAAACCAATTATATTCAATAAACTAATATTAAACCATTTGATTCACTTAAAATATTTATTGCATGTTTACTTATACCACCCACTGTCTGAAGTGCAAAGGGTAGAACAATAAACGAAACAGGCCAACATCTCTGTCCTATTATAAAAATAGCAGACAATGTGAAATCAAAAGTTATTTCTAAGGTTTTGCTTTTAACAACTGGATGGATGGTGGTAATGTGAACTGAGATAATGAAAATAGAAGAAGAAAGAGATTTGGTGTGTATTGATGAAAAACCCTGACTAAAGCTCTTTATAGTTCTTTCTTAACGTATTTTTCCTTCTGAGGCTATTTAAGACTAGAACCAAAAATAAAGAGATAGTAGTTTCATGGCTTTCTAAGACAGGTTTACTACTCTTAGCTCTCCCCTACCTTTATCACCAGAGAACAAAACAAAAATAAAAATTGGAGTAGAGGGAATGTATGATTGGAATTACAGAACAAGAGCAAAAATGCCTGATATAAACAGATACCAGAAGAAAACTCACGAACCATGACTCCTTTCCCACTCTTGAAAATAGACATTTTTATCAAGGTAAAAGTTGATTTACTTTAAAATGGCTTATCTGGAGCTTTTATACACTGCTTGAATACAGCATTAACAGAAGCTTGGGTTTCTGGGGTGGCACTTTTTATCCAAAATGGTCCTTATCTCCTGTCTAGATACCAAGAGATCCTACAAAGGACAAACTTATCTCCTTTTTACTATACTCTTGGAACTCTTGAGAATGGTTAGTACTATAGACAATTTTTCTCAGAATAATATTTTACTTATCAAAATAGTTCAACTTCAGAATAGTTTTTAGCAAATAATTATTCTGTGTGTGTGTGTGTGTGTGTATAATTGCACTAACACAAATGGCTTTATATTTTATACTCTTTACATATAATAAAACCATGTTTGTAAAAAGTATTTCCAAAATTCTCTAGAGCTGGAAGTGGAGTCATAAAGTATACTAATTCGGTGAACAGCAAAACTTAGCAAATAAAGATCTTTCTTTTAAAAGTAAGAGTAAAATTATGTTTATTTCTTGACATCTTATTTAATTTAAAGTGCCTCTGAAGTCAGAAGTAGATATGTTCAGTAGGCAGTGTTATATTATCTGAATCTCAAGAATACACTGGGCTAGACATAATAAACTTGGCAATTTTATATTTGTGTATAATATTAGAAACAATGGCAGCAAACAAATTTACCTAGAGAAATTGTCTAGAAAATTATTAATATTTGAGATATTTGGAAATAAAAAATAAAACACAGAATAATTAAGGAAGAGCAGCTAGGAGGTAGGAGCTAAGTCCAGGGTTAGCAGTCCCAGAAGCTAAGAAAAACTTGTTTCAAGAAGAAATATTATGCCAAAAGCTCCAAAAAGGGTCATTGAATTTTTCAAAACTGAATCAGGAGTGACTTTAATCAAAATGGTGTCAATAGTATAGTGGGAAGTCTGATGCAGTGAGGGAAGGAATGTGTGAAACAAGAAAATCAAAACTGTAAGTATAGTAATTCTTTCAAGTAGTTTGGCCCACTAGGGACTAGAGAAAGGACAAAGGAATTATGCCTAATTTTATGTATTTTTTTAAAGTTGGGAGCGGCCTAAATATATTTCAGTAGTGATTTTAAAAATAATAAGAAGAAGAGCCAGTAGGAAGATTCAGGTAGAGATGAATGATTGATAGAGATTACTGACAAATTAGAAGGGGAAAGAGATTCAAAGTATATTTCCAGAATAATATATTTTGCTTATATTGAAAACACAGGAAAGTAGAAAAGATATAATATGGCATATATACTTATAGCTAAGTATCAGACACTTTCTCTGAAGACTTTTATTGTGAAGTAAAAAAAAGTAGGGAGGGAAAAGTTTTTATGTTTAGATAATATTTTTGCAGAAGATAGTATGATATTGAATAGCAGAAAAATCTAGACAAGTATTGGTGATCATGAAATAATAGTGATATCAATAATTTATTAAGATAATGAAGCCTCTAGCACAAGTGTCTAGCAAGTAATATGTTCTCTATATACAGTGTGTCCATAAAGTCATGGTGCACTTTTGACCTGTGATCGGCCAAAAGTACACCATGACTTTATGGACACACTGTATAGCTCTGTGGAATAAGTAAGTGGTTTCTATATATGTGTGAGTGTGAGTGTCTATGTATGTATGTGTATGTGTGTGTGTGTGTACACACACATGGATATAGATGTACAAATATATATAAAATTATGAAATACATACACATATATATATATTCCTTTGTAGCCTCAGCATTCCCTTAAACTATATTTTTATTGTTGTCTTTATATAGTTATACTCTCTAAAAACAAAAAGACTTGATTTACATGAAGTTGATCAGGAAAAAATTGCCCATGACTATTGTATTTATCATTCAAAAATAAACGCAGTTCAGAATAAGTTTATGCACTGAATATAGTACTAGTGTTTACCTTTAAAAAATAAAAATGTTATTCAAGTGATGAACAGTTTAGGAATTAGTAAATTTTCAATTTTTTTTTTTGCTTGATGCTATAAAGAAAATTTGACTGAGCATTGCATAGAATAAGGAAGACATATAAAATGCTTGAAAGATCAGAATTATTCTAGAATAAATACCAAGGGGAAAAGATATCTAAGATCATATCCATTATTTTAATTAAGGGCGCTTGAAAATACATATGGCTTTCTTTGAATAATAAGCATTTACAGATGAGATATGATTAGGAATTGCAATCTCTTTTACAGGTTCAATTAAATCAACTTCATTTCAATAATGGTGAGTGATTAGAGAAATGCTATCAGAATTATACTGAGTCATCACTCAAAGAATCTATTTTATTTTTTAAATTCTGCAATGTGTTTAACTAGAAAATGACTACAGGGCTTAAAATTAATGAAAGAAGCCTAGGAGTAATTAAATTATAAATCTTAATCAGGCTACAATTTAATGTTACTGGTGGATTTAAACAATTTTAATTTATTCACAAAAGACCACCATCTTTGCCAGCCAGCCATATAATTAGTGAGAAATGAGTTTGAGAAGTTAGGGTGTATCTCCTATGCAAAGAATTTACCCAAATCATCCATAACACTTTGACCTTAATTTTTCCATTTCTCATAAAATTTATTTTTAGTTTAAGGTATTTGAATGGGTAATTTTTGAATACAATTATTGTTGCTCTTGTGTTCTCTTCCAGATAAAACCAGGATGATTAGAGTTATTAGGAAAAATATAGTATTACAGAGTAAAATGATATACCCTTATTTGTCATAAGAAAACAAGGATTTTGCTATATATATTTTAAAATAGAGATGAGTGGCCTGACATGTCATGGCACAGTGGAAAAAGTGTTGACCTAGATTGCTGAGGTTGCTGGTTTGAAATCCTGGGCTTGCTGGTCAAGGCACATATAGGAGGTGATGCTTCCTGCTTCTCCCCTTTCTCTCTATTTTCTAATCTCAAAAGTGAATAATAAGAAAAATCGTTTAAAAATTACAGGTTAGAATTTATTTTAAATTCTATTTCAAATGCAATTTCAATATGCATTTATCTTTAAATACAGTATTCAATTTTATCCAAGTGTCTTTTATTAAAGAGAAATATACTTTCAAATAAGGTTTACTTTTTAAACAGTTATACTGTATATTTTTCAAGAGAAGCATACAGTGTAATATATTTTTTTGTAATGAGAAGATATACAGAATATTACATTGAGACATGTTTTGAATTCATAAATAAATGCTGATTTTTACTAGAATAAATATAAAAGTTCATATGCCTAGATCACAGGTAATAGTTAAAAATAAAAACATATTTACAGATGTTATCACACTGTATATATTATAAATATATAAAGATATTTTAAAGGTTTAGATATAATTGTTTCCATGTTGATTGACAGTTCATTGAGATCAATAAGCTACATTTGTGTCATCAGTCTACAAGGGAATATTGAAATACATTTTCTGCCTCTCATGTAATCTATGTAAAAATGATACATGAAACATTAAACTGTAATCCCTGTTTTTTTCTTGCTGTGATGAAGTAAGAGTTTAAAAGCAAAAAATCTCAAAGTGAGTCAAGGAAATAAAGTTAAAGATGGTAATCAAAGGACCCCTATTTGTATATAAGTGCCATCTATACTTACTTTATGTAACTAGATGCTTTAAGTTAAGAAATATTAGCTGAGACCCTGGCCGGTTGGCTTAGTGGTAGAGTGTCAGCCCAGCATGTGGATGTACTGGGTTCGATTCCCAGTCATGGCACACAGGAGATACACCATCTGCTTCTCCATCCTTCCCCCTCTCCTTTCTTTCTGTCTCTCTCTTCCCTTCCCGCAGCCAAAGCTCCACTGGAGCAAAGTTGGCCTCAGGCGCTGAAGATGGCTCCATGGCCTCCACCTCAGGCATTTGAATGGCTCCGGTTGCAATGGAGGAACACTCTAGATGGGCAGAACATTGCCCACTAGTGGGCATGTCGGGTGGATCCTGGTCAGGTGCATGTGGGAGTCTGTTTCTCTGCCTTCCAACTTCTCACTTCAGAAAAATAACAAAAAGAAATATTAGCTGAAAAGTCATAATGTTAAGTACTCTGCTGACTTTTGAGAAGTCAACATAAAAACAATTTAATATTTATATAAAAATATGGGACCATATATGTGTCAAGGTTACCTTGTTAAAATTACTACACAGTTCAAAATTCATGTAGACTCTTGAATCACCTGCATGAAAGCTAAAAAAGAATCCTTTTCATAATCTTTAAAAAGTCTAAAAATGAATAATAGATATACCTGTATTAATATACATTTATAATTAATGTATAATAATAAATATATCTATTTTTTATATTTTTAACATTTTAGAAACATTTTTAGCATTTTCCAAAATGTTAATGTAACAGGTACAAAAATAAATATATTTCATATATTATCCCATTATTCATTTTTAAAAGACATATTTTCATCATTAATGACAATATTAGAGCATGACAAGGTCATGTAATCTGTTGAAAGTTATTTAGCTTAAATATAGTTAATAATTAGCATAACTGGTGTACAAACCCAGAACTGCTTGGTAGAAATATTTACTGCTGTTTATATATTTATGTGTTTTTTTCCAGAATTCTGAAATTTTTGTTAGTTTAGGTAGTATAACTAGAGCTTACTAACGTGCCATGAGCATAAGACAGTTTTCTCAATTATGAACCACAGCTCTTAACAACTTGGCTATGAAATATTTCTATTTGCAATAACATGGATGAATTTTGAGAGTATTTAGCTAAGTGGAATAAGTCAGTTGGAAAAGGACAAAAAACATGTGATTTCTCTCATGTGAAATTTAAAACAAAAAGTAACAAGCTAACAAAACAAACAAATACAAATTCACAAACACAGACAATAGAATGATGGTTACCTAAGTGGAAGGAGGTGAAAGGAAGGTAAGTGGGTAAAAGGGGTCAAATATATAGTAGGAGAGGGAGGTAGGAGAGGGAGAACAGACTTTGGCGACATGCATGTGATGGAATATACATGCGTCAAATTATAAACTTGTGTACCTAAAAATTACACATAATGTTATTAACCCAATAAATTTAATTTAAAAAATAAAAACTCAAAAAATTGTCAGTAAATAATCTTCTCGCTCTTTCACTTTACCTGCTGTGAAAACCAACATTCTGAAGGGTGGATTCTAAAGTGTCTTAAGGTCCCAAGTGGCCATATGAGGTAGAGAGCACCTGTTGACCAATAATGTTGCATTAAGCCACTGATACATGACAGTTACTTTGTATTTCATCTTAACACAGTCCATTATTCTACCTCACAAGATAAGTAATAAACTATCTAAATATGTGTGCTTAATCTAAATGCTATAATAGTTTCTATGATTTAAGAAGAAAACAATCAAAATACAACTTAAGGTAAAATTTTATTTCTCCTACTTTCTGAAATTAGAAGTCAAGCCATTGATTTCATTTTCATGTATAGACTTGGAATATGTAGATTTTATATAAGGTGGTAATAACAAAGTTTAGATTCATAGACAATGTTATTTTAAATTTGTAAACTGCTTAATAGTTAAAGCCTACAATTTAGAGTGAGATAACTTTGCAAGTTTTTACTTGCCCACTCAACATTTATTTTTCAACAACAATTTGGACTCTATTTATTGTAAGTGTACATACCATTTTTGGTTAGGGAAAAAGAATAAAATATTCATGGAAGTTTATTATATAAATCATACATTTTGTTATCTAGAAAAAACAAATTCATTAATTATTCAAAATATATTCTACTGACCTGAAATGCAAACAGTATGATAGTGTCTTTATTAGATTGGCTAAATATATATTTAAAGGAATTCCATGAGTTCCTTTTTAAGAAAACATTTAAAATTTCAGATAACATGTATTATGATGCTATTTAATAGTTAATGAAAGAATTCCTAAACAACTTTGAATCTGGCCCTGGCTGGTTGGTTCAGTAGATAGAGTGTCAGCCTGGCGTGTGTACATCCTGGGTTCATCCCTGGTCAGGACACACATGAGAAGCAACCATCTGCTTCTCTTCCCCTCTCTCTGCCTCTTCTCTTTCTCTTTCCCTTCTCACAGCCTGTAGCTAAATTGTTTTGAGTGTCAGCCCCAGGCTCTGAGGACAACTCATTTGGGCCAAGCATCAGCTTTAGATGCTAAAAATAGCTTTGTTCAATTTGAGCTTCACCCCAGATGGAGGTTGCCAGGTGGATCCTGGTCAGAGCATGTGCAAAAAAAAAAAAAAAAAAAAAGTCAGTAAGAATCAGTATTTTCTCTTTCCTTAGTTCACATTATAAGTAACTATAAATATTCAGAAATATCATGGCCCTGGCAGGTTGGCTCAGTGATAGAGTGCCGGCCCAGTGTGTGGATCCTGGGTTTGATTCCTGATCAGGGCACACAGGAGAAGTGACCATCTGCTTCTCCCCCACTCCTTCCCTCTATCTGTCTCTCTTTGCCTCCCACAGGTGTGGCTCAAATGGTTTGAGCAAAGTTGACCCAGGCTCAGGCACTAAAGTAGCTCTGTTGCTGAGCAACAGAGCAGTGGCCTAGACAGGCAGGACATCACCTGGTAGGGGGTTTGCTGGGTGGATCCTGGTTGGGACACAAGCAGGAATTTGTCTCTGCCTCCCCACCTCTCACCTCTCACCTCTCACCTCTCACTTAGTAATAAAAATAAAAGAGAAAGATCAGATTTCCCCTAATATTCTTTGCATTACTATTAATAGCAATAATGCCTTAAATATATGTAGATTATTTATTTAGTATTATATAAGTTACTTTCACATCATCCCTCATGAAATGAAATAGCCAAGATTTAGAGAAGTAGTTTTAGGGCCAAATGGATAGTACCACAGCCTAAGATAGACTCTATTTTCATTGATTGCTACTCATCTCTATTCTAACATTAATTATACTCTATTCTGTCAAATCATGTGTAAACTCTCTTTGGGTGGTGTTTAAAATACTTAATATAATTGTAGTATCTTCAAAACCTCTATTGTTTCTTTGATCACTCTTTATTGCTTATATATATATGGTAAGCACCAAAATTAACAATATAATATTATGAGTATTTGTTACATAAACATCATAAATACTCTTATTGGATGTCTTTATATATATATATATATATATATATATATATATATATATATATATATTTTTTTATGACTTTGCAATCTAATGGTATTAGATCAAAGAATGTTGGAAAGTCAAAACATTCAACGAATGACTATATGATGGAAACAAATATTTGAAGATGTAGAAATGACTGGCTTTACAAATCATTTTTTAATTCAATAAATATTAACTTAACATTTAATGTAAAAAATGAACTGTAATAGGTACTGTATATAAAGTAATAAACAAGAATTCAGAAAAAGAGCTAAACAAACTAGAAACAAACAATCTATAAGAACAGAGTTCAAAATACTGGTTATAAGGATGCTCAATAATATTAGTAAACTTCAACAAACAAAAAGGAAACAAAAACAGAGAAAGAAAACATTAAAAAAACCAGTAAGAAATGAAGAATACAATAACTGAAATGAAGAATACATTAGAGAGAATGAACAATAGAGTAGATGACGCAGATAATCAAATTAGTGATTTGGAAGATAAGGTATTAGAGAATACACAATCAGAACAGAAAAAAGAAAATAGAATCCAAAGACATGAGGATAGTTTAAGAGGCATCTGGAACAATATCAAATGTACTAATATTTGCGTCATAGGGGTAGCAAAAAGGGAAGACAGAGATCAAGAAATTGAAAACCTATTTGAAAAACTTTTCTAACTTGGTGAAAAAAGTAGACATACGAGCCCAGAATATGCAACCAGTCCCAAACTAGATGAACTCAACAAGGCCCACACCAAGTCACATCATAATTAGAATGCCAAAGATTAGAAACAAAGAGAGAATCTTAAAAGCATCAAGAGAAAGTTATCTATAAGGGAGCTTCTATAAGACTGTCAGCTCATTTTTCAACAGAAAATTTGCAGGCCAGAGGGATTGGCATAAAATATTCAAAGTGATGGAAAGTGTCTATGTCTCCCTTCTTCTTTCTCTAAGAATCATTAGGAAAATAAAATTATCCTTCTATCAAAAGTGACTTCCCAGTGATTAGAATCAGAACATGATCGCCTGTTCATCTTGCTGAGAGTACTGCCCTAAGCTCTACCTGCTTCTCTAAATTATATCATGTATATAAGGTCCAACAGAGGTAAAATATCCAAGAATTATTCTTGGACCTTAGCTGTTCATAGTGACCACAGTGTTTCTCATTAATTGACACTTTGGAAGCATCATTTCATACGCTTTTTTTGTTTTTTCTTGTTTCCAACCTATCTTGGCTTCCAACCTATAAACCCCTCAACAACAATTACAACTTTTTAGCACTTATTCTAGGACTCTTGAATTCTAGGTGCTTTATAAGCACTTCTTCAATATTAATACGTAAAAAATAAAGAGTTCTAAAATTAATTTACTATTAAAATAAGGAACATGTAACACTGGTTAACTGTGATTGATAATACTATTAAGAACATTTTATTTGTTAGTCGGTGTTGTTCCATGGGTTATCCTGGGACATTTGAGAAGCAAGGAGCTATAAGAATCCTGCTTATCAATTAGCAACATGTGAAGAACAATAGAGAAATCATGGAAATTCTATAGTTAGACAGTGTGCTTTGTTTGTGCAATTCCATTTACCAAATATCCAAATCTATTGTAAAACAGAGGTTAAATTTATATTTGTTGGTTTTTCAACTTCGGATATACATAAGGAAACAATTACATTAATAATTTATATAAAAATGATAATACTGATCTATGAAATAAATAATTTACTTTTTATATAGTTAAATTCATTATTACCAATATATCCTTTGTTTAATTAATGGTTTTTAGAAAATGTTGTAATCTTTATTGTTTATTAAAGCACTGTTCTATTAAATTTTTGAAGGGCAAACTAAAAGTACATTATTTTATGTGTACAGAGATCAGTATTATGCTCTGAGAATACAATCTCTAAAAATAAGCCACAAACAGGAAATCATTGGCCTCTTCTGTCTTCCTGTATTATGTTTATTTAATGAGTGTTTCTTTAGCATTACTATAAACTTTCCTAAATCAACTCTCTAGTTTTTCTTTCCATGATTATTTACTTTGGATAATTTACCAAGTGCATGATTTAGTAAATGTGCAATTACCCTTTTAACAATAAACAACCCCTACCCTCTTTGCCACACTAGACCTCTAGTGATGTCTATAATGACAGAAAGCTTAGTTTCTGTTGTGGTAGCGGTGGGGCAGTGGGGGGGAGAATAGCTAGCTCTGTCCACGCAATAATACACATTCCCCTTTAGAAGAAACTTTTCTGAGATAGATGTATTTTAAACAATATACGTTTTCAATATTTAATTTTATTGTTATATAAACATACAGAAAATTCAACTATGCAATCTTGTGTAAAATGATGTCAGAGCATGTGCTTGGCACCAAAGTCGCTGCGGCTCCTGATTCTTTCCTGTATGAAGTAGTCTGTACAGTGCTTTCTTCACGTAAGGCTTTTCTCAAGGAAGCCTTTCCTGATCCCCTCAGCTTTATTGGGACCCCTGCATATCTTCTCATAGCACCTCGTAGCATATAACTGTTTGATAATTATAATCAAGATCTGCCTCTGCTCATGAGATAAGATTTGCACAGACAGGTCTGTTTGGGTGCACAAGAAACTTATTTTAAATCAATAAATGTGCTATAGTTTGTCTGTAAAGTGGAGACTGAATTAGAGGCAAACATTTAGATCAATAGGAAAGATGTGGATTTCAGATGTAAGATAATGAGAATCTCAATACTGAATTTTAGCCATGTTAGGGGCACATATATTTTGTGCATTAATTTTGTGTAGCACTATTTCATTTCTCCTTTTGCTGGGAAAATAGGGGCTGATTATGTCAGGAGAACATCCTTGCTTCCTCTCCTCCGTTGATTTCACCACTTTGGAAACAAGCCTGAAGTCTGGGAGGGTACTCTTGCTCTGCTTATCTCCGAGATCCCGAAATCTCCTTGTCCGTGTCTGGCTTCCCTGAAGTTTGTTATCCATAGGGCATTTGTTGCTAAACTGAGAGTTTTATACTATAAAATGACATAAATCAGAGTCAGGACATATCAGGATGAACATAATAGCCCAAAGGGCACCATGCACCACAAAATCATGTTATGAAGACTCTCACCAGACAGTAATTTATAAGATAATGCCTCTGCTCTGAAAGTTAAAGGGAGTGGGAAGGACTCCTTACAAATCACTGACTCACGTCCATGGGCCTTGGCTGAGGTGTAGGGTTTTCTGACTCCCTGTCCCACACGCCACATACAAACTTACTTCCCACTTCAAGAGCTCCACTTTAGTCACACTAATTTATTTATGTTTCTTTAAAAAGTCTATACTTCTTTCTACCCACAAGGTTTAAGCTCATTTTATTCTCCCGATCTGAATATCTTTCCCCTTTTATACTCTTATCAGTGGTAGTCAACCTGGTCCCTACCGCCCACTAGTGGGCGTTCCAGCTTTCATGGTGGGCAAAAGTGGAGCAACCAAAGTATAAATAAAAAGATAGATTTAACTATATTAAGTTGTTTTATAAAGATTTATTCTGCCAAACTTAGCAAAAATCCGACATAAAGTACTTGGTAAGTAATTATTATTATATGCTTTAACTTGCTGTAACTCTGCTTTATAAATTTTATAAAGTAAAGTTACTTCCCTACTTTATAAATCACCATTACTGTGGAGCTGGTGGGTAGTTAGAAAATTTTACTACTAACAGAGATACAAAAATGGGTGGTATGTATAAAAAGGTTGACTACCCCTGCTCTAGATGATTCTTGAGCCCAAAATATATACATGTGGTATAATCTCATGGTGTGATAAGTTTGAAATAAAAAAAACACTGGTGCTTTCTAGAAACAAATGATTCATGTTTACTAACTTTCTACTGTTAACTTCTTTCTGCAGCCGTGTAAAAGTGGTATGATTTGTTAGGAAAGCAAGTCATAAAGAAAGTTCTATATTTCTCTTTTCTCCCCAATTGCATGGTGATGATTACATAATAAAGGCTTAATAGATACTAGTGGAACAGTTCATGATTCATCTACTACCTGTCATATTATGTCACACCATGCCATAGCAACCCAGTCTCTCTCAATTTCTTTCTTACACTAACCTATAAATAGGTGTTATAATGATCTCACAGCGGTACTTTCTAGAGTGGGGATACATTGCATTTTAAGTCTGACTGAAGACATAAAAATCAATCCCATTATGATTGTTTAACTTATGACAGGTTTGAGGTATAAACTATGGTTACTTAAATTTTGAATTATAAAATAGAAGAAGTCAAACATTTACTGAGTGTTTCTGCCTATAACTAAAAAGAAATTACATTACAGACCCTGAAATTAGTGCTGCTTTAGTAAACCTGTGTATGCCTAACTGCATTGTTTATGCATTAACTAATACATTCATTCAAAACCTTTATGACAGATACAGTCACCATATTTGTCAATGAAATACAGTAATTTGGGGACAGGGACAATAACTATACTCTAGGTATTCACAGTTTTGTTTTGTGTTTTTTTTACAGGGACAGAGAGGGAGTCAGAGAGAGGGATAGATAGTGACAGACAGACAGGAACGGAGAGAGGTGAGAAGCATCAATCATTAGTTTTCTGTTGCCATCACAACACCTTAGTTGTTCATTGACTGCTTTCTCACAGGTGCCTTGACCACGGGCCTTCAGCAGACAGAGCAACATCTTGCTGGAGCTAGCAACCTTGGGTCCAAGCTGGAGAGCTTTTGCTCAAGCAAGATGGGCCCGTGCTCCAGCTGGCAAGCTCGGGGTCTCGAACCTGGGTCTTCCGCATCCCAGTCTGACACTCTATCCACTGCGCCACCACCTGGTCAGGCTAGATATTCACAGTTTAATAAATAAAATAAATATTACTTTTTTTTTAGCCTAGTAAAGGAAAGATTGTAAGAAAGTCATAAAATAAAATATCTCCATTAAAAAGAAAAAAAGAAACAGATTATGATGCACAAGGTTTAAGAAAAATGTATTTACATGCTTATTTTCTTTTATTAAATTTCTAAAATAATCTATTAAACATTTAAATGGAGTCAGGGCCAGCAGTGTACTGGTGCATATCACACTGCTGGCCCTGACTTTTGTCACCAGTCTCTACGGTTGTGTGTGCACCCATGGCTAGCCCCTGTAGCCAGATGAGTGCACACTGATAGCCAAGGCTCCACAGCTCTTTTTGTTCATGGATCTAGTCCTGACCTCCATCACAGGCCGGTATTGCCACTTGCACTCGCAGACAGGCCTTGTAGTACAAACCTGCATGCTGCTGACACCAACTCCTGTCGCTGGACCTCAGCAAAGTACATTTGCCTGCAACTAGTCCCTACAACCAAACAACGGCACACTGACAGTCTAGATTCCAAAGCTACTCATATGCCACAGTTGGCCCCAGTGCCTGCCACTGGCCAAAGCCCTTGTCAATATGCATGTGCCTGCAGTCAGCCCCTGCTACCGCACAGGCGCAGGCAGCCAGCTCCACAGCCATCTGCACAACACTATCTCTGGCCACCATCACCACCACTCTGGTACTTTGGCTCTGAGGATGCTAATAGCCCTTGAAGCAACTCAGGACTCCACACAGCTCTTGTTGTTAAGGACCACATAACTGGTAACATCACAGACCTGTGCTGCTTATGCCGATGAGAACTTTACCACTCCAGATCTCATCATATTTGTGAATTTTCCCATTCTTTGTGTTATTGATTTCTAGTTTTATTCTACTATAGTAAGAAAATATGCTGGCTGTAATTGTAATCTACTTAAATTAAGACTTTTATTGTGTGGCCTAACACATAATCTATTCTGGAGAATGTTTCATGTGCACTTGAGAAGAATGTTTATTCTTCTGTTGTTGGATAAAATATTCTATAAATGTCTAAGTCCATCTGCTATTGCCTGATTTAAACCCAATGTTTTCCTATCGATTTTATGCCAGTATGATCTATCTACTGTTAAAAGTGAGATATTGAAATCCCCTATTATTATTGTATTGCTCCCTATTTCCTCCTTTCATATCTACCATATCTTTAGATGCTTTTATGTTGGTGCATAAACATTTACAAATGCAATATCCTCTTGTTGAAGTCACCCCTTTGTCATTATATAATGCTCTTCTTTGTCTATTATTACAGTCTTTGTCATATAGTATAGCTACCTCTCCTTTCATTGGGGTTCCATTTGTATGAAGTCTTTTCCATCCCTTTACTTTCAGTTTGTGTTTTTCCTTAAAGATAAAGTAAGTCCTTGGTGGTCAGGATATAGTTGCGTCTTGTATATTTATATTCAGTCACTCTAAATATTTTTATTAGAGAATTTAGTCCATTTACATTCAAGGTAGTTATTAAAAGTTATGGACCTACACTTGCCATTTTGTTGTTTTCTAGCTGTTTTGTAATTCTTTGTGCTTTTATCCTCCTCTTGCTCTCTCCTTTTGTGATTTAATAATTTTCTGTAGTGGTACACTTAGAGTTCTTTCTCTTTATTTTTGTGATTACCACGAGGTTTTTATAAAATATTTTATATTTATAACAATCTATTTTAAGCTGAAAACAACTTTGGTTCAAATGTATACTAAAGCTCCACATTTTCACTCTCCTACTTCTACATTTTATGTTTTGATATATTCATTAAAAATTATTTTGATTATAATTATTTTAAAACTTTTCTCATTAACTTTTATAAGAGATTTACTCATCACCATTAAAGATTATAGCATTCCAAATTTAACTATAGATTTACCTTTACTGATAAAATATATACTTTCATATGTTTTTCTATTGCTAATTAGTGTCCTTTTATTTCAGCTTGAATAATTCCTTCCCCATTTTTTGTAAGCCTAGACTAGTGGTAATAAACTTCTTCTGGTTTTACTTAATTTTTCCTGATAGTCTGGAAAGCTATCTCTCTTTCAATTCTAAAAGACAACTCTGCCAGGTAGAGTATTCTTGATTTGTCTTCTCTTTCAATGTTTTAAATATATCATTCCAATTACTCCTGAATTACCAAGTTTCTGTTGATAAATTTGTTGGTAGTCTTATGGAGGTTCCTTGTATGTCACAAGTTGTTTTTCTTTTGCTGTTTTAAAGATATTCTTGCCTTTAACTTTTGACAGGTTAACTATAATGTGTCTTGGTGTGGGTCTTTTTGGATGTATCATATTTGGAACTGTCTAGGATTTCCCGATCTAGATATCTGTTTCTTTCACCAAGTTTGGAAATGTTCAATCATTATTTCTTTCAATAAACTTTCTGATTTTTTCTTTCTTTCTCCACATACTCTCCTATAACGCTGATGGTGTCTGCTTTGTCCCTAAAACTATATTTAATCTTTTCTTTCTTTTTTTCTTTTCTTACTGGGTGAATTCTATTGCTCTGTATCTGAGTTTGCCAATCATTTTTTCACTTGATCTAGTCTGCTATTAAATCTTTTTATTTAATTTTTAAATTCAAGTATTGTATTCTTCAGCTCTGTGACTTTTGTTTGGTACTTTCTTATATTTTCAGTCTCTTTACTGACATTAGGGTTCTGTTCATGCATTGTTCTCCTGATCTTGGTAAGCAAATTTATGACCATCGTTTAAACTCTTTACCAGGTAAATCACATCTCATTTCATTAAACTCTGTTTCTGGAGTTTTACCTAGTTCTTTGTTCAAAGCATATTTATTTGTTTCTTAATTTCCCTTGACTTGCTGTGTTTATTTCTGTGCATTAGGTGAAATAGCTACATCTTCTATTCTTGATAGAATGGTCTCTTGTAGGAGATGAAGCTTATTGTTCAGCCTGGTTCTAGCTCTTGGTTGCACCTCAAATCTTTGTGATTGTTCAAGATGAATTCCTTTTTTAGTGGCTCCTGGTAGTTGAGGCTATGCCTGTCAGTCTCCCAATGGGAGGATTTAAGTTAGCACCTACATGCAGGCTGATTAAAAACTAAGTGCTCAAGCAGCAACTTTGAATCATGTAATAAACTTCTTTCAGGGAAAACTTAGGAGATGTGCATTTCACTCTGTTACCTCTATACTGAGCCCTGGAAAGATAATCATTAATAAGTGTTTTTTGCTTGTTTGTTTGTTTGTTTGCTGAATTCTGTGGGAGCCATGAATGCAAGTCTCATTGGTCACAAAAGCCAGGTAACCAATGGATGCATCCCCTGGGTGGTAGCCACAAGGCCCAGCACTGGACATGTGTGCAAGCTCCTTTCAGAGAGACACCAGTGACTTGGCACAAGCAGAAGGAGTACTCAAAGATCACACTTGCCTGTCTCTCCAGTCTTCCAAGAGAATTTTATTTGGCCCCTAGATGGCTCTAGCTGGCTTTCTCAGTGGATAGAGCATTAGCCTGGCATGCAGACATCTCAGTTCGATTCCTGGTGTGGGTACACAGGAGAAGCAATCATCTGCTTCTCTCTCCCTCCATCTCCCCCTTCTCTCCCTCTTCCCTTTCCACAGACAGTGGATCAATTGGTCCAAGCGTCAGCCTCAGATGCTGAGATTGGTTGATTCGAGCATTGGCCTCAGACCGTATGGGGTTACTTGGTGGATCTTGGTTGGGGCTCATGATGGAGCCTGTCTCTCTATTTCTCCTCCTCTCACTGAAAAAGTAAAAACACAAACCTGACACTCAGGATACATATTTTAAGATACACAAATAGTTCTCTTTCAGGGAAAGACTAGAAGATGATCTTTGCTTTTTTGTATTTATTTATTTGCCAGCTGCCTCTGCACTAAACCGAGGAAAAAGAGCCACAACTAGTCTTCCCAACATATTTAAGAACTGTTTTTTATTTGCTGTAGTTTTGTGGGTCTTGTGGGCACAAACACCATTATCTTTCAGGGCTAGGTGCTTTGGGGTTCTATACCTCAAATAAAAATCGTAAAAGTTAGGGCATTAAGTGTTGGATCCAAACCCTTGTACCCTCAAGTAGAAGCTAGGTCTGTGCACTTCTGCGTGATCGTGTGCCCCTGTGATGCAGTGGGTGTCACGGTCAAAATATGCCTCAGACTTTTTTATCCATTTTTATGAGGTTGTTTTTCTCTTTAGCCTAAGAATCATTCAACTGGTTTCTGTATTATTTTCAGAGGAAATTGTTTTATGTGTAGCTGTAGACTTGGTATATTTATGAGAAAAGGTGAGTTAAGAATCCTCTTATGTTTTTAACAAAGCATTAATTCTCCCACTACCTGTCCCTAGGCTTTTCAAAATAATGAAATGAGATATTTAAGTATAAAACATTTTGAAAAGAATAGAGCCCAATATAAATATAAGAGCAGGTTGCTTTAGCATGACTGAATAAGGTTGCATTTCAGTGTGGGTGAGAAGCCTATGCAGAATATCTCAGCTCTTCCCACCTCGTGGCAAGGCATACACAAATCTCTTTCTTGTTTATGTAGTTGCAAATAAAGCTGATTTAGTCTAAGCAGTCTATCATGGCCAGGTGACTCAGAGATCCCAAAATTTGTTGCCAGGTTCTTTCTGAAAGAAATAGCAAGGTGACTGGCTTCTATTCCAGTTGTTTGAGCTGCCAAATTACTCTTAAGAAAATGACTCTCTCCAGCAGCACACAAAGAAGTCACCTTCTTCCTCCCTCCCTATTCTTTCATTTTAATCTTTTGTAATGTGTGGTTTCCAGATTCCAAAAGTGTAAACACAACATGTCTGTTCTGTAGTTTCTATTATCCAGTGCAAATTGGAAAAAAAATCATAATGCTTCTTAATCTTCTTTTAAAATTTCTTTGTGTAAATAATTTGTTTCCAAACACCAGTGTTCCTTGCATGATTTGGATGGGGTGGGATGGAACAGAAATAGAATTTTTATCAATCTATTGCAGAAAATGCTTTTTCTTAAAAAAAGAGAAAACAACATAGCTTAATCAAAATACTCACTTTCTCAGGATTTTTGTGATCACTACACTGGGGATAAAATTCTGCAAAGATACTTTGAGGATTGGGGAAGAAGTAGTTCCTACATTTGAAAGAAAAATATCTCAAAGTTTTCTTTTCTTCTACATTTCTAAGAAATATGTTCCTCCAAGAATATAGAAGATCCAATTGAATTCTATTTTTATTATGATATAAATTGTGTAAACAATTGGAAAATATAACTTTTAAATATTAAATGCACTTTGACCTTTTTGAATATGTGGATTTGAATATGTAACATCATATTTTCCTTGTAAGTTCTATATCTTATGTGTCCTATACTCTGTCAAGTTAGTGTGCTAATTTCCCTTGTATAGTTTCACAAGACAATATTTTCATTCACTAACAACATTTCATAGTTTATTAATAACATCAACCCAGCCCCATTTCACTGTGTGCCAGCTTTAGGGCTATTAGATATATAAGGACATTTGCATAGCCCTGGTAAATATTAAATATCAGTAGAGAGAGAGAGTAACAGTAGCATTTACCAGTAGTCTGGAAGTTCCTTTCAGATGTAAATGAATGCATATAATTTCTTCAGCCTATTAAGCAGATGCCCTGTTCAACTGTGGTGCATATATTAGTTTTCAAACACAGTTTTTGAATGTTGTGGTTAGGAATACACATGTATGAAAATTTCAGGTGTGAGTTTTGAAGATGCAATTTAGAATTTTAAATTTTTAAATTTAATTTAAACATTGATCTTGAAGATGTATCAACATTGCTAGTTTTGATCAATTTTAGAAGAGTAATTAGGATTATAGTAAAGCATAAAGGAAAAGAGTGCCTAAGATTTTAAAAACGTTTTTAGATTGAATTACATTTTAAATAAAATCCATGCATCATTTATTTTGTCTAGAGTTCTACTTATTTCATTAACCAGATATTGATTTTCAGTTCCTCTTTACTGTTCATTTTATCTTTTGACATTGTGAACTGTTTTATAAGAAATTGTTTTAAAGTTTAAAAATTGTAACTCCAAGTAGGGAAGCAATTTCTCAATATTTAGTTCAAAAAAAGGGGGAAGGCCCTGGAGGATTGGCTCAGTGTATGGACATCCTCAGTTCGATTTTGCCCGGGGCACACAGGAAAAGTGACCATCTGTTTCACCCTGTCCCCTTTCCCTTCTCTTTATCTCTCTTTTCACCCCTGCTATAGCCATGGCTCAGTTGGAGCAAGTTGGCCCTGGGTGCTGATGATGGCTCCATGGCCTTTCCTCAGGTGCTAAAATAGCTTGGTTACTGAACAATGGAGCATTGACTCCACCTGGGCAGAGTATCTACAGGTAAGAGGCTTGCTGGGTGGATCCCAGTTCAGGTGCATGTAGGCATCTGTCACTCTTCTTCCCGCTTCTCACTTAAGAAAAAATTTTAAAAACTTAAAATTTTTTTTTAAATTTTAAAAAGTGGTGCAAAAGTTATATTTACTGCTACTAGCTTGAGACATAAAATAGATACTGAGGTTTTTTTTTTCCTATAAAAAAATAAAATAAAATAAGAAGTTAAAAAAATAGAGATTTTACAGAAGTATATTTTATTCTCTGTGTTTTTGCTACTCTGGGTTTATAAAAGTGTATGGAATAATGAAAAACAAACACATAAAAGCCTTACTCTGAATGCTAGCGTTTCTCTTTCCTGTTCTTTCAGCTCTCAGGAGAAGTGATTTTACAACTCGCCAATGAACCAGTTCTGCCCTTCAGTGCTCTCGATATAGCTTTAGAAGTTCAAAACAGTCTTAAAGGTAATTTTTCTTTAAAGTATAGTAATTTTTGAAAATAAAAAAGTATTAAGCTAATTTTCAACAAAGAAACAGATAAAAGTGATCTGGTATACTAACTAATGTAATGCAGAACCTCCCTTCCAATACATGATTGCCATGAGAAGCAGTTAGAAAAATGCTGGCTGCCATGTCAATAAGAATGAGGTATATTATCATCAAGTATAAGGTGACTTAAATTTTAAAGCATTTCATACCTACCATTGTTTATCAAGTAGATTTATAATTCCAAGATCTAGTTATTTATAGATTCCATATAGAAAAATATAGTTTAGGTTTTGTGTTTTTTTGTTTGTTTGGTTTGTTTTTAGCGAAAGACAGAGAAAGAGACAGAAAGAGGAACAGACAGACAGGAAGAGAGAGATGAGAAGCATTAATTCTTCATTGAGGCACCTTGTTGTTCACTGATTGCTTTCTCATATGTGCCTGGACAGGGTGTGGGAGGACTCCAGCTGAGCCAGTAACCCCTGCACAAGCCAGTGACTATTGGTCTCAAGCCAGCAAACATGGGGTCAAATCTATGATCTCATGCTCAAGCTTGCAATCCCCACACTCAAGCTGGTGAATCCATTCTCAAGCTGGTGAATCCATCCATTTTGAACCTGAGTCCTCAGCATCCCAGGCCAAGGCTCTATTCACTGCGCCACTGCATGGTCAGGCAGTTTTGGTATTTTTAAATATGTTTGTACCTAACATTTAGTCAGTTCCAACAAGACTGTCCCAGAAGTTTCTCCTTGGGGATTGGTTTCTATAAGGTATGGGTTCTATCCTATTTCACTAAAGTATTGGCTTATCTTAGCTTAAGGATGATAAGAAAATTATTCCCATAGTCTCTGCCTCAATTCCTTCACATTTGAATATATCTCTTTCTGAAGAATTCTGACATCACCCTAATAATTATCTTCATTTTTACTTTATACATATAAATCTTTCAATTAGGCTTATAATTTGTCTTCATTAATCAAATACAAAGGCAGTATTGTAATTAAAGAATGCAGCCTCCTTCTCTCTGAGTCATACATTTTATAATCAGACCTTTAAGGAGTCATTTGTAAACATGCAATACTCAATACAAAAGCTGCTATAAAGAGCCAAACGTTTTCACTATCTGAAAGTTTAATACTTTTTTTACTACCTGTGTTATTTCCTAACCAAGAGAATACTACAGCCCCCTACCCCCAATTATTCTTAGAATTTTTATTATAGTGGCTGTAGAAACCATGATTTTAGGAGCATTTGTGTTGTTGTATAGAGCTGTTTGCTCTCATACTAAATGGCCTTATTGCTCTGCTTTGTTATATTTAAACCAATCTCAATATAGTTTTCTTCTTTTGTGAAGCTTCTATCTCACTGTTGTCAGTGTGACTCCAGTAACAGTCACTCTGCCTTCCACTTTTAATTTAATAGTTTTAGAATATTTTAGGCTTAGCCACTGAGTCATCAAGTTTATGACATTTTTAAAAATAAGAACAGAGCTAGCATAAATAAAGAACAAAATGTTCTGTGAATATTAGTATTATCTTTTCTGAAAGAGTTTATTTTAAGCATCCATTTTACTCATTCTGTAGACTGTTTTAATTTTTATACTTAAGGAAGTTCAGTTGGTACTGTATATAATACTTAAAACTTTCAGAGAATAGGAGATTATTACTTGTATAGCAGAGAGGTTTGTTCATCTATAAAGGAATAACTGTCATTCATAGGAAGGATCCTGAAAAAAGATACTGTGAATATTGGCATCGCATAATAAAATTATAAATGATTTACAAATTGCTTTTCTTTTTTTATTAAATGAGAGGTGGGAGGTAGGGTGGTAGAGACAGACTCTTGCATGTATTCCAATGTAATCCACCCAGTAAGCCCTCTACAGGGTGATGCGCTCCCTATTTGGGGCTGCTGCTTTGTTGCTTGGCAACTGAGGGGAGTCCATGTAGCCATTCTCAGTGCCCAGGGCCAATTTGCTTGAACTATTCAAGCCATGGCTGCAGGAGGAGAGGAAAGAGAGAGAGAGAGAGAGAGAGAGAAATGAAAGGAAGGGGTGGGAGGGGTGGAGAAGCAGATGGTCACTTCTCCTGTGTACCCAGACTGGGAATCAAACCCGGTACTTCCACATGCCAGGTTGACACTCTACCATTGAGCCAACAGAGAGAGCCACAAATTGCTTTTCTAAGTTAAAGTTCTTGTGATAAGTGTCTATTGCATTTATAATAAATACATGAAAAGTTTTATTTTAATCTATAGAAATAAAATCAGCAAAAACAAAAATATTAGCACTATTGTAATTTTAAATGCTGTTATATTATATTTTAAATAATTGAGTTCATTTTAAGCATCATAAATACAGTATTTTAGCATTATAATTGCCATATGGGCATTTCAAACAATGTAAACTACTTTTGAAGGTCAAATAATGTCTTAATGGGTCATTGTTGGAATTATAATTCTTTTTTTGTGTGGGTGGTTAGAGATCCCTTTCAAAATCTAAAGAAAAGTAAGTTCTCTCTCCCCAGAAAACTTCTTATGTACAAAATGTTTGCTGCAAAGATTTTCACTGCAGACCAAATACCACTAAGTTTACCACTAAGTCTATGTGAAACTCTCCCTAAAATACAAAGTTCTCAGTGGATGAGCCAGGGGCATTTGGGCTTCTTGCTGTTATATAGGACTGCTTCAGCCTTGGTGAAGAAATTTATCTTTGATTGTTGGTTATTTTTGAGTTTTGTTTTCTTTTGATGGGAAATTCCTTGGGTCTCCCTGTCACTTTCACTCAGAAACATGCAGCCAGATTTGAGATGCAGCTGATATTAGAAAAACAAGGCAATGAAAAACAAAGTGTAACAACAACAAAAAAACCCAGACAATATTTTTTATGACCTGAGTATAAATATTTGACCAAAGTGATATGATACATCACCCTTAAACCATATATTTTTGTGTTTTAGCAATCATGATTCAAACTTATTCACTTGTATCATAGTCAAAAGTTATTCAATTTCCTGCTTAATTTTAGGCAATTTGGTATACCTGCTCTATTTTGACTTCTTTGGTTATAACCTTATTTCTGAAATAGAATATTTGAATATACTAATGTGTAAATAATGAACACCACTTAATAATACCTAAATACATATCTCTGTTTTAATTTTAGTTACAATGCTAGCTGATTTCATTAGTTAAACAGAATTCTTGTAGCTAAATGAAACATCATTTTATTGCTTAATACAACCTTAAATTGTTGATATATATTTTATTTTGTTATGACAGCAGTGACTAGTCTTCAGTTCTCAATTATACTTAGAAAAAGTGACCTTTAGAGCTGAACTATAAAACACTGTTTCTCCTTTCTTCAAAGAGTTTAAGTATGAAGGTCTCTGAAACCCAATTGCATTTTCAGCGATGTAATTTTTACCCCTTGACAACTGGCCATATTGTTTATTTATTACATTAGTTTATAGTAGCAACAGACCTTTCTTTACTATTCTCACAGCCACCAAGAAGAAGGATAATTTTCAAGTGAATAATTTGTTTGAGTTGATTTATTGGATGGTTCTTGAAAGCTCAATTTGACTGTATGACCTTGGATCTTAATATTTGGTCAATGCCAAACACAGAAGTTAAAGAATGAATATTTATATGTGGTGCATGGAGTTGTAGTATAAATGGTGACTGATAAGTTAACTGATATTAAAAAAGTTATGTCCAAAAATTTACATATAAAGCAATATACTAGTTTGCAAGGGCAGAAGAAGGTGTGAAGAATAATAAACCACCACAGCATTGAACTTGAAAGGAGACTAAGAAATGAACAGTTAATAACCTTAATAAGTTTACTGTTTCTCACTTTAATCATTTTTTAGTGTATAAGACAACACTTCAAAATCATTAATGACTATTTAATTCTGATGCTTTTTGTTTAATATCTGCTATTTTTCTTGGTCAGACTTCTGATTGTTAATTTTTAGCATCATTGTAAAAACTACAAATGACCAAATAAAGTAAAAGTCATTTTCAGTTGATCTGGCTATGTACACATTTAGTGCAAGCCAGATTCAGAGGGAATATAATTGCAAATACTATGGCTTGTTGCCACTTCCCAAATGTCTCACTAAAAATAAAAATTGTTGTTGGCAGCATTTGCTCCTGTTCTTTGAAAAACTGACAATGCTAATCTGATCTGACTTTTTTTTTTTTTTTTAGAAGGGGAGATTTAGAAAGGGAGTATTTCAAGGTGATGATGCCACAAAGGGAAACACTCTGTGTGTTTACATTTGTAACTTCATATTTTCAAGTTCTTTTCTATAATCATAAATGGTTAAGACCCACCTAACATCTTTTTTTAGTTATTAAAAATATGAAATGAATTTACCAATTATTAAAATTAAATATGTGCTGTATGAATTGCATGATTCTGGCCCTCAGCATGTCTGTGTCTAGTCTTGCTTTTAATTACCACCAAGTAACCTTCTGAACTAGCCTCTAGATAGGATAGGTCTATGTGGTACCTGCTCTGTGCCCAACGTGAGGTCCAGAGCAGTACATCTAAAAACCAGTTCTGAATCATACTAGATTGTAAATGGTGTGACCTTAACTGGCATTTCTGGAACTGACTTTTTTGAGTGACAAGGATTTAAATGCAAAAGGATTCTCTGAGAAGTATCTTGCTGAAATTGATGGAGAAAATCGATGAGATTGGTTAGCCATTTCCTAAAAATATGTTAGGTATCAATCCCCACTGTATTTTTGTAAGGATTATGATTATATGTAACTATATTAAAGATTATACTTTATTTATTGATATTCTATCCCTTGTTTGAAAACAGGATTTTGAGACATCTGGGTCTATAACACAATCTGATTGTCTCTATATTGTCAGTGTTTGTCTTCCCAAACAAATTTTTCTTTCCCTCACTTTTATTTGAAGTCATATTTATATTGCAAAATGTGCTTTAATTTTTTGTGTGTAACAGAGACAGAGAGAGGAACAGATAGGGACAGACTAGAAGGGAGAGAGATGAGAAGCATCAATCCTTTTTTGTAGCTTCTTAGTTGTTCATTGATTGCATCCTCATATGTGTCTTGACTGACGGGCTACAGCATAGCAAGTGACACTTTTCTCAAGCCAGCAATCTTGAGCTCAAATCAGCAATCTTGGACTTCAAGCCAATGACCTTTGGACTCAAGCCAGCAACCATAAGGTCATCTCTATGATCCCAAGCTCAAGCCAGTAACCCTGCTCTCAGGCTGGTGAGCCCACAGTCAAGCTGGTGACCTCGAGGTTTTGAACCTGCGTCCTCTGTGTCCCAGTCCGACACTCTGTCCATTGAACCACCTCCTGGTCAGACTATCCTTTAATTATTATCCTAAGAACTTTGTTTCTTTTGTAATTCTCAGAATTATTCTTACTTTTATTTTGTTAATTCTGTCTTTACACTTTGTTGCTATTTATACAGCTTTTCTTTGTGATCATTATTTCCTTCCTTATTCTGAGTACTTTATCCAAATTCTTTTAAAGTTTATTTTTCAGTACCTACATTTTATTTTATTTTAGAACCTACATTTTATATGTTACCAATTAATTGAAATATTTTAATGACATTGTCCTACCTTTCCATAAGAGAAATGTTCTATTGTATTGTGAATATTTTACCTATATGTTATTTTAAAATAAAACCCTGTCCATGACAGGATACTACAACAGTCTCCCTAGCAACATTTAATAAAAAACAATTTTAAATCTACTTCTAATCTTGGCTTGTAATAGAGCATAGAATAGACTTGCCCTCATGTTGATTCATTTTCATCTAAGCCTTCTTTTTTCTTTTTCAGTTTCTTTATTTAGCCAAAACATAATTAAACCTACATGTGTTATTAAATGAAACAGCTCCAACTTTCTGCCACAATATAAGGGTGATAAAAATAGACCACACATGAATTTAATTTGTTCAAGAAAGCTTTTGCTCGCCCTTCCAAAGCAGCCAATAACCAGATCACATAGCTTCAAACATAACACAGTGGGAGCATCTGTGGGCTATAAACAGAGCCCTGGTTTAATTTCTACACCGTCACATGCACCCATTCCATACGTTGAAAATCTTGCTAGATTTTCATCTGCCTTGGCTACCTAGATCATTGGATAATACTTAGAATACAGGATAACCCTTAGAAGGTGTCCCCTGTTTTGTTGTTGTTGTTTTAAGTGGCTAACCTAATTTTTCTAAATATGCCACTTTGATATCTTTGCCAAAATTTTTTTTTTCTGTGTGTTCAGTTTAAGCATAATTAACCACTGTCTTCTGGCATATGTTATCTTTTATTTATGTATTATACAATCAAGTTAGATTGTTGGAGTATCACTAGAGCGCCAGTACTCACACTTCTTTCTCTACCTGTGTCTTTGTTGATTTAACTTTAAATAAACAACCAAGATGATTCATTATGATTCATACTAAAGAATGCAACATGGTGATTAGAAAATGTGGGATAATAAAGGATTGTTGTTTTCCCTGGATGAATTATATAGGCAATTTCTTTTCTTTTCTTTAGTGATACCATGAGATAATTTAAAGATGACATTAAGTAACATACATTTTTCCCCAAATAATCTTCTACTCTGTTTTTAAACAGTGTGTTCTGAGGAATATAGGTCATACTTTTTGTTGTCACTATAAATCAGTGAACTCTAAGCTGTAATTCTGCAATTGTTAGCACCTTTAAAACTGTGATAAGCTTATCTATAGAAGAATAGGTTTTGTGAAATATTATTAAAGTAAAAGGCTATCTTCCTTTGATATAAAAATGTAGTTTTAGATTATGACCAGTGTATCTCACTCTTAATTTTAAATGAAATTGAGTGAGTCTTTAAAAATACAGCCAGTATCCTGACCAGGAGGTGGCACAGTGAATAGAGTGTCGAACTGGGATGCAGAGGACCTAGGTTCGAGATCCTGAGGTCGCCAGTGTGAGCGTGGGCTCATCTGGCTTGAGCACAAAGCTCACCAGATTGGACCCAAGGTCGCTAGCTTGAGCAAGGGGTTACTCAGTCTGCTGAAGGCCTGCGATCAAGGCAAATAGGAGAAAGCAATCAATGAACAACTAAGGTGTTGCAACAAAAAACTAGTGATTGATGCTTCTCATCTCTCTCCGTTCCTGTCTGCCCCTAACTATCCCTCTCCCTGACTCTCTCTCTGTCCCTGTAAAAAAAAGATAACAAAATAAATAATATAAAAATACAGCCAGTAAATAGAAACAAAGAGATATAAAAATAGAAATAAATTAAAATTTAAAACATTTTGTAATCTGAAACTGAAGAGTGCCATTAGCTCTTTTACAAAAATTGTTTTTTAGAGAGAGAGAGACAGACTGATATGAAGGGAGAGAAATGAGAAGCAACAACTCATAATTATGGCACCTTAGTTGTTCATTGATTGCTTTCTCATATGTGCTTTGACCAGGGGGCTTCAGCCAAGCTAGTAACCCTTTGCTCAAGCCAGCAACCTTGGGCTTCAAGCCAGTGACCTTTAGGCTCCAGCCAGTGACCAGAGGGTCATGTATATGATCCTGTGCTCAATTCAGTGACCTCAGGGCTTCTAACCAGAGTTCTCAGTGCCCCAGGCCTATGCTCTACCTACTACACCACTGCCTGGTCAAGCGGTAGTTACTGCTCTTACCCAGAACTCTTAGAGGCCAGGTGGATAGGGCTTGTATGAAGTACCTTTGAGCTTCTGATCTTTTGAAATGTGTTTTGGCATCCTGTATCAAAGGTCCTTGGAAGGAATACACTTCCAGGGAAATACCCTGATACTTTAGGGGTCTCCAGAAAATCCCAGGTATTATACCAAATGACTAAATTCCTTGTGACATTTAAGCTCACTTAATCTCATATGTTTAGCTGGGTGTCTGCTAAAACTTATTTTGGAGATTAAGAAATGGGACCTCAAGGACAAGGAGGGGTGTGTGTGTGTGTGTGTGTGTCTGTGTGTGTGTGTGGCTTACTCAAGTAAGTGGGAGGTTTAGGGCTTGCATAGCGGGTCTGTCAGATTCCAAAGCCCCTGCCTGCCCTCTCGACTATAGCACACTTCTCATTGAACTGCTTTCATGAGAAGAATGATTCAGGGTGATGGTTGGGTAGAAGGCAGGAAATTCCTTGGATAGTAGTAATGTATTTCTTCAAATATATTTTAAAACCTCTGCTGGACTAGCTTGCTTAAATCTTTTTATGAATCTCAATATCTGCTGACTAGTAAATTTTTATCCTCTGTCTCTCTCTCTCTCTCCTTCCCTTCTCTTCAATTAATATTGATACTGCTTATAATATCCAGCTTTGTGCTATCTTTAAAAAGCTAGAAAAATAAGAGTTTAAGTTAGAAGTAGTTTAAAACTCTAGAAAGGTGAGGACTGAGGGAAGAGAAAGGGGAAAGCCTAAACACATTGTTTACAGAGGTAACACTCACCTCAACCACTATCATGTAGATCAAGTCCAAGAAATTTCCAAAGTTCCATTTGAGAGGTTTATTTTATGATTTGTGTCTCAAGTTTTACTTCTTCCCTGGGATCTACTAAACATATTCTTATACATAATGAACTCTTCTGTTATCCTCATAATCATTAATTTTATTTGACACCTTATTTTCCATTTATGGATTATTTATAACTAGATTAGAAGCCTATTAAGGTTATAGGTTTAATCTTATATGTCTTTGTCTCTCCCCTAGTACTTGAAGAATAACACACAAAATAAAACTCAATAAGCAGTTAATGCAAATTCATTTGTTACTTTCTTTTCAGATGAAAGAGGAAAACATACAAACTATTGTTTGAAATGTAGAAGTACATTTCAATTGGCTCTTGAATAATATCAAGATAATTTCACTAGACAATCTCAATTATTTTGTATTATGCTAAGGTTGATTTTTAATATTTATCATAAATCACTCTGTTTTTCTATGCTATATAAACTTATTAATGCTTGGCTTCTCACCAGAAACAAAAATATAGAAGAATCATTTTCAGATATTGGATGTTTATTTATTTATTTATTTGTATTTTTTCTGAAGTGAGAAGCGGGGAGGCAGAGAGACAGATTCTCCATTGCAACCAAAGCATGAGGTGGAGGTCAGGAAGCCATACTCAGTGCCTGGGCCAACTTTGGCTCCAATAAAGTCTTGGCTGCAGGAGTGGAAGAGAGAGATAGAGAGAAAGGAGAGGGGAAGGGTGGAGAAGCAGATATGTGCTTCTTCTGTGTGCCCTGGTCGGGAATCAAACCTGGGACTTCCACATGCTGGGCTGATGCTCTACCACTGAGCAAAACAGCCAGGGCAGATGTTTAATTTCTTTATCCTTTGTATTACTCCTTCCCTGATTCTTCAGACTTTTGACATGCCATCCGATGAAAAGAAAAATGGTGCCAGATTCATAGTCAATGCTGATTAGAGTGTGTATGGAGGGAGTCTGGTATAGTTTCTGGGAAATGGCCACAGATTGAAGGAGGTAATAAAAAGTAACATTTATGAGAATAAAACCATTAGTAAAGTTGTTACAGTATTGTGTTTTTAATTTTCCATTGATTTGAGAAAGAGAAGGGGAGAGAAACGGGGAGAGAGACAGAGCAGAAGGGAGAGAGAGAGAGAGAAAACTAGAGAGAGGAATATCAACTCATTGTTTTACTTAGTTCCCTTAGCTGTGAACTCTTTGGTTGCTTCTCCTATGTACTCTGACCATGGATCAAACACGTGAGGACACCATGTCAAGACAACGCTCAATACTGAGCCATTTGGCCAGGGCAGAATGTTACAATATTTTCTGCATATTTATTGAGATGACACTGGTTATTAAAATTATACAGGTTTTAGGTGAACAATTCTATAACACATCTTCTATAAAGTGTATTGTGTGTTTATCACCCCAATCAAGTCTCTGTTCATTACTATGTACCCCTGTCCTCTCCTCCACCATATGCTCCCCCTTTTCCCACAATCACTACACTATTGTTCATATCCATAGGGTTTTTTAATTAATAGATTTTATACTTTTACAGCAATTTTAGGTTACAGAAAAGTGAGAAGTACAGATACTTCTCATATACCCTTTATCCCTTTGTTTCCCATATAATAAATTGTTTCTGAGGCTGAGTAGTATTTCACTGTATAAATAGCCACAGCATGTTATCCACTCATCTACTGATGGATATTTGGGCTGCTCCTAAATGTTCGCTATTGTAAGTAATGCTGCAGTGAACACAGGGTTGCATATATTCTATATTCTTTCAAATTGATTTCTATGTAATTTCTATGTAATAAACATGTAATAAATTACATGTTTTTCTATCTTTTTATTTTTTGTCAATCCCTCAACATCCCCAATCCAGCAAAAACTACAATAAAATATTATTTCATACCTGTCAGAATTACTATCACCAATGAAACAATAAACAACAAGTGCTGGCGAGGATGTGGAGAAGAGGGAACCCTCCTGCACTGCTGGTGGGAATGCAGACTGGTGCAGCCACTGTGGAAAACAGTATGGAGATTCCTCAAAAAATTAAAAATGGATCTGCTTAGTATCCAGAACTTTCACGTCTGGTAATTTATCCATAGAAATCGGAAATATCAATTTGAAAGAATATATGCACCCCTATGTTCACTGCAGCATTACTTACAATAGACAACATTTAGAAGCAGCCCAAATATCCAGCAGTAGATGAGTGGATAACACTCTGTGGCTATTTATACAATGAAATACTACTCAGCCTCAGAAACAGAAGGAAATCTTACCCTTTGAGACAATATGAATGGACCTGGAGATCCTTATGCTAAATCAAATAAGCCAGTCAGGGAAAGTCAAATCCCATATGATTTCACTCATATGCAGAATCTAATAAACAAAATGAACTAGCAAGCAAAATAGAAACATAGTGGCCTTTATGCTTAGAGATTGGAATTAACATTTTCCCCACTTTCTGCAAGGAAGTTGAAGGGTACTAATATTAAGTAATCTATTCAAGACCACATTAATGGTAATTAATTAGACCAGCATCTTCCCTGTTGTTTTGTTGTTGTTGTTGTTTGATTTTTGATATCAACTCCTAGGTTTTTACTTCATGCACATATTACTTTAAGACAATTAAATTAACCTTCTCTGAGAGAAATCTCTAGCTCCTACTTCATTTTCTTCAGTTGAATAAACTTACTACTTATTAAACCTGAACTGTTACGAACCTCAATTAGCCCTCTCTTCTCTGTTTTTCACTAAACTTTGAATGAATTGTTATATATTCTTCGTTTTTATGGGTTATCGTTAGGCCACATTTTAATTCAATTTAGTTTAATTTAACTTATCATTACCCTAGAACACCCTCTACTCTTTTTTATTTTTTTTCTTTTCCTTTACAACTATTATTGATTTAAGCAAGAGAGTAAAGAAAATAAGATTTGTTGAGTATGTTTCAAACATCTCCCTGAGTAATTATTGTAGTCATTATTTGACATAATACTATATCTCAAATAAAGATATTATCTTATAATTTAACATTGCTCAACAAAATTTTTATTAAATTACTATCATATGTAAAGTATTGTGCTAGAATTTGGAAATACCAAGAGAGAGAAAAAATATTTGTAGGTTTGTGATGTTCTTTTTGGTCAGAGAAAAAAGAGAGATAAGGCAGATAAAGATTAAAAATATTACAGATGCCATGATGCTATCTATGATCAAAGTACAATTCACATAATCAGTTATTAAACAAAATACAGCCATAGTTATAGGTGGTAACTGGGAAATGGTAGTCTTCAAAACAGACAAAAATCTTTTCCTCCATAGAACTGACATTTTAGTAGGGATTCTAAGGATCATGAAAACAAACTAACAAACAAACAATCATTTTTGGTTATAAAAACCTATATTGAAAAGGTAGCATTACTTTCTGCATCTTTTAAAATGGACAAATGAGCTCTAATTAGCACAGAAATTACTATTAGGAGTCTTCAGAACATCAGTTGTATAGCAAAATTACTGCATGACCATTGAAAGTAAAGCTAATTTTCAATTAACTGCATACTTTTGAGGTAATGCATAGATGTATGATGTGGACAGTAAGTTTCCACTGTTAACGGTTCTTTCTGATCTAGCTAGTTCCTAAAGCCATCAATTCTCTATGCTTGCACCACCATGAAACATACATTAACTTAAAGCTAAATAAGTAGAATGGTACAATTTGTCTTACTTGATTCAGTAGTAATGCCTTCAATTCTGTACTGTATGTTACAATAGTCAGACATTTTTTTCTTAAATGGAAGACTCTCAGGATGTCAAAATTATTTTTACTGTTGTTCAGTCTTTCAATTCCAGAATAAAGTAAATGTGGCTTATCTATCTTGTTTTCTCCTTGTGCCAAGATGTTCCCTGCAAGTTCTTCATTTATTGACATTGGTGATCCATAATAATTTAAGATAAGCCATATTTTTATCACATAATAGTAGTATTATTATTGTTATTTAGGTGGCTTGATTTATGAGTAAAATACCTCTTCTCACAACCTCAAGTTTTGTTGTAAAATAAAACAAAATAATTAATGAAAGTGAAACATATCATATATCCCCATGTATAAGAGATATGCTTTTTTTGAAAAATTTTGGGTTTAAAAACTGTGTGTGTCTTATACAGTGGTTGTAGGTTTTTTTTTACTTGCATTTTCCACTTTTTTTGCACTTGTTGTCTTTGTGCTCCTTGTTTTGCACTTGTTACCAGTATATTAAGGTAGGTTACATTTTGCCATGTTCTGTACAGAAATAGCTCAGAAAAGATTTTCATCCAGTGCTGAATTCAAGTTAAAAGTGATCCAATTTGCAAAGGTGAATGGAAATTGTTCTGCTAGCAGAACGTAAGTTTTGTCCTCCTGCAACTGAGAAATCAATCTGAGACTGGCTACAGAAAGAAGAAACCCTACTGAAAACACCATAGCAGGAGAAAGCCATGAGAGGGAAGTCAGTAAAACGGCCTGATTTAGAGAGGGAACTGAAAATATGGATTGAAGAGCAGAGGGCAATTGGAATCCCTGTGTCCACAAAGATGGTTCAGCACGAAGAAAGAATTGCTGATGAAAAATAAGTTAGTGATTTCAAAGGAGGACACAAATGGTGCTTCGGGTTTAAGAAATGGAATGGACTAAGCATGTGTACATGCACCTGACTTTCCCAAAAGATGCCTGAAAGCTATGAGCAGAAAGTCCTTGAATTTCATCATTTTGTCATTCATTGTTGGAAGACACATCAGTATGAGTTGGGACAGATTGCTAATATGGATGAAATCCCCCTTCAATTTAATGTCCCAAGTAACAGAACTGTGGATAAGAAGGGGGTGAAAATTAACTGTGAAGACAAGTGGACATGAAAAGAGCCATTATACAGTTGTTCTAGCTTGTTGTGCTGACAGAACCAAGCTACCTTCTATGCTGATTTTCAAATGCAAAACAATGCCAAAAGAAGACATTCCTTGAGGAGTGATTATCCACTTTCATGACAAGGGTTCGATGGATCAGAATGGGATGAAGATCTGGTTTGAGAAAGTTTGGAGAAACAGATCAAGTGGGCTCTTACACAAACCTACTTTATTGGTGCTTGATCAATTCAGGGCACACAGAACAAAAAACACAAACAAGATTGCTGCAGAGCAGATAACAAAACTTGCCATCATATCTGGAGGTTTGTCATCTCAGCTCCAACTACTTGATGACATCATTAACAAACCCTTCAAAGGTGCCATGAGAGACAAATGGACCCAGTAGATAAAGTCTTCTGGGAACAATTTGATACCAACAGGAAAAGTAAAGAAACAAACCATAGGAGAAGTTTGTACCTGGGTGAAAAGATCCTGGGATAATAACAAGATTGAAATTGTTGTCAAGTCATTTAAGAAGTGTGACATTTCAAATTCCATAAATGGAACTGAGGGCGAGGCAATATATGAAGACAGTGATACATCATCCAACACAGATGAGCACAAGCTAATGGATGGGAGTTTTGACAGTGATGAGGAGTTGTATGAATTTTATGATGAATAAAACTTGAGTTCAGTAACTTTATATAATACATTTTGTTTTCAAATTTTGGGCCCCAAAATTAAGGTGTGTCTTATACATGGGGAAATAAGACACTGTGACAACATCCAAATGTCAAAACCAATGAACAATTGATTTTATTTACATTGATAATTTTAGTGAGTAGAGAGTTACGAAGAAGTAGGTCTCTTTGTATCCTTATGTAAACCACTATCTCTACATAGGTTAATCTTGTTATTGGATTTTTTCTTGAATAACTTTTTTGAATTTATTTTGTTTATTCAGTAAAGAACTGCAGAGTGTCAGCACTATGATGATCTCTAAAGAAATTGAAATGTAAAATAATCCTTATCCAGTAAAAGTGAGAGATAAAAAGATCATTTTATTAGAGGTTGGTAATTCTATGACAGACATATTTTATATATCAGCTTAATTCTAACCTAGCTTTTCTTTTTCTTAGCATATAACCTTTTCAGAGTGCTTCTTAAATTTGAAAATGTGTATAATATTCTGAGTATCATGTTAAAGTGAAGAGTCCTAGTTTCTAACTCTATAGAGAATCAGCAGATCTAGGAATGCACATATCAAGAAAGACTGCATGTTTTGGAAGCTGGTAGTCCTTGGATTTCACTTGGAGAACAAATTCCTTTGTGATTTTTTTTCTTTTGCCTGAGATCTATCCAAGAGAGGGCACCCTAAGGCTTCTTCTCATTCCTTCAATGGCTCATCTTAATTACATGCTGTCAGGACAGCCAGTGTGGATCGACTAGGTCCATGTTCATTTCATTACCTTGACTTAAAATACTTTTTTTTTATAGTGACGTGCTGACCTTGTTGGGGTCAGTTGTACTTATTCTCTTGAAAATGACATCACTAGCTGTTGTCTCATACAAACTCTGGGTGAGCAGGTCTAGAAGAAATAATCTATAATAAAAAAATTGCTTTCTAAACCAAGTATTAATTCACATCAGTTAAGAACTCCCTATCTGTAGGAAATTACAAGTATTAATCATTTAATCCTCTTAACAAATCTGTGAAATAGGAGATATTATTCTATCCACTTCACTAATGAGGACACAGGTTTAATAACTTACCCAACATCACACAGCTACTAAATGCTACAGCACAGATTAGAACTCGGGTGATCCGGCTCTAATTTCTGGTGGCTGTAATCACTATACTAATGCTTACTTTTCTAAAAATAAAAAAATGCTGTGATCCCTTTGCTACCACCATTCATATCACAATGACTTTTACTGGGTTGCTCAAACAAATAAACAATGACAAAAAAAATCATCTCAAAAGCAAAACAAAACAATACAAACACTACATAAGATAGTTTTCCGTGTGTTTTATAATCAAACATGTATCTCAACTTCAAATTACAGAAAAACTTTAGTAAAGAATAAAATACATTTTTTTGTATAATAGATGCTAATATAATGTGTATGTGTATAACAATTTTATATACAATAGATTCATAATAAAACAGTGGCAAATCTCATGTTCTCAGAAAAAAGAATAACTCCTTTCTAAATGCCCCCCTCCCTTGAAATACAGACTACTACATCATCAGCATAAATATTTTATTCAAAAAGGTTCATCTTCTGATTGTGGCATGTCATTTACTTGCTTGATGACCTATGACAAGTTGCTTGCTTTAATTAATTCATAGCTTCTATGAAATAGAAATGACAAGAAAAGGCCTGGTGAGTATTGAATGAGATGATTATATAATATGCTCAACCTTGTGCCTGGAATCTAGCCATCTTTCAATGATCAGTACCTATGTACTAGTATTATTATTAGTGATAATTATTATTAGTTGTATTAGTAGTGGTAGATTTAATTTGCTTAACAGAATATAATATGCTTAAGACAGAATATTTCTGGTGAAATAAATACATCATAATTATAAAATGATTATTTTGCTCCTTCTTGAATGTCCCTTCTGTGATGAGCTCATTTTGCTTCACCAGGTGATCAACCCGACACTCATCATCTGCTAGCCCTGGCCTCACGCCTGCGGGAAAGTGCTGAACTCTTTCAGTCAGATGAGATGCGTCCTGCTAATGATCCAAAGGAGAGACTTCCCGTCCGTGTTCGAATGCTGAATGACATTCTCCAGGATATGGAGAAGAACTTCCTGGTTCATCAAGTGCCACCAGGTTTTTATAGGTAGGATATGTGTCTCAAAACTTTTATTTTTATAACTTTAAATTAAATTTTTAAGTTCTATTTTTCAGAATATGTATCTTCTGTGAACAAAACAATTTCTAAATGTAAACCATTTATTATATCTCCAATTTTGAGGACCATTCTCCTTTCCCAAAAAGTTTAGCCTCATAAATATAAACTAAAGGAAACTTGGTTTAGCTGTATTATATAGAAAATGATTAAGAATTTATTTTGATATCAGGGTCAGTGTGAGTTAAATATGATAAGAATACTTTAAAAAAAGTAGAATTATAAGTTGTATTGGGAAAAATATACTTTTGTGAATGAATCAGGAAACAAATTCATGCTATTTTGTTCTAGTAAGAACCAGTCTAAAGTACTGTGTTTAATTCTGGAAATTACTTTTAAAGAGGAAATTATGTAAGTTTAATATTCAGGGGAGAGTGGGATTTAGATGAATCTTGAAATAACCAGAAAAATAAAGATATTTGGTTGGAGGGTCACAATTGAGTGATTTCTGAAAACATTTATTCATCTCATATGATAACTTGATTTGGCTCTTTAGTACAATGTTTTGGTTTTTGAGTTCCTGATGTAGTAGAAATTTTTAAGAGGGAAAAATACAGTTTAAAAGGATATTACATATTTTTAAATTTTTAAGTGTTTAATTTTTCTATAAGACATATATATATATATATATATATATATATATATATATATACACACACACTTTTCTGTTAATAGATGCTAATATAATGTGTTTGTGTATAACAATTATATAAACATATCTATGTACATTCTCTATGTATGTATATGTGTAAGGTGAGTAGGTATTTATATATGTGGGGATATATATATTATATATAATATATATATAATATATGTGGGGATATATATATATATATATATATATATATATATATATATATATATATATATATAATATTGTAGTCCTTGGATTTCACTTGGAGAACAAATTCCAAAATCTAGTCCAGAATTTATCATGAGACAAGGCAGGATACAAAGAGGTATTATAGGAAGAGGCAAGAAGAATAATAAGCCCAAAACTCTCATACATAAAGGGCTTCAAATTTAGTGTTTATACCACATCTATCTATCTATCTATCTATCTATCTATCTATCTATCTATCTATCTATCTATCATCTATCTATCTATCTATCTATCTATCATCTATCTATATATCATCTATCTATTATCTATCTATCTATCTATCTATCTATCTCTATCTATCTATCTATCTATCTATCTATCTATCTATCTATCTATCTATCTATCTATATCATCTATCTCTAAAGTAATATCCTGGACTACGCATACTCTATATTATCAAAAACTAAAGAATTGAAGCAAAGTAATACAGGTCTTAATTATACATGAAAAATAAGTTTCTGACAAGTAGTGTTCTTAAAAAGCTAAATATGATGCATTTATAGGGTAGTGAGTTCATTATCACTGCAAGTATTAAAACATAAGTTGGGTAGCCTACCCACCTGAATATTTGGACAACATGAGGCTTAATGTGTCTTTTAATACAAAAATTCCATTATCTGACAAATCACTTGATTCCTTCATGCCTTTAGTTTTATACCTATAAAATGAGATTCTTTTCTAACAAGAAACCTTTTCTACTTTTGGTATTTGGTGATTTTTCTATATGATTTTAAATAAAAATTAATATTTAAAATTCTTCTTTATATTATTTCTTCTAATACAATGACTCTGTGTCATATTTTGGGGGGAAATGTTTATTTATTACAATAGTTTTTTTTTTTTTTTTTACAGAGAGAGAGAGATAGATAGGGACAGAGAGACAGGAACGGAGAAAGATGAGAAGCATCAGTCATCAGTGTTTCGTTGCAACACCTTAGTTGTTCATTGATTGCTTTCTCATGTGTGCCTTGACTGCGGGCCTACAGTAGACTGAGTGACTCCTTGCTGGAGCCAGCGACCTTGGGCCCAAGCTGGTGAGCTTTTGCTCAAACCAGATGAGCCTGCGCTCAAGCTGGTGACCTCAGGGTCTTGAACCTGGGTCCTTCCGCATCCCAGTCCAACGCTCTATCCACTGCTCACCGCATGGTCAGGCACAATAGGTATTTTTAAATTATTTTTATTTATTTATTCATTTTAGAGGAAAGGGAGAGAGAAAGAGAGAGAGAGAGGAGGTGGGAAGAGCAGAAAGCTTCAACTCCCATATGTGCCTTGACCGGGCAAGCCCAGGGTTTTAAACCGGCAACCTCAGCATTCCAGGTTGACGCTTTATCCACTGCACCACCACAGGTCAGGCACAATAGGTATTTTTAAAACACTTTTATCTGCTACATGTCCTCTTGTAAGCCTCAGAACCATTGAAGTCACCTCAAATTAAAAACACCTGCCCTGATGATATTATAATGCAGGGGCAATAATGGGGAAAGAATAAACAAGGTAATTAAGTAAAATATAGTGTATGGTAAATATAATAAATACTAAAGAGAAAAATTAAACCAAAATATTAAATACAGCATTTTTTTTTAATTAAGTAAGAGGAAGGGAGGCAGAGAGAAAGACTCCTGCATGAGCTCCAATCAGGATCCACCCAGTAAACCCCCTACAAGGTGACACTCTGCCCATCTGGGATTTGCTCTGTTGCATGGCAACCCAGCTATTTTTAGTGCCTGAGGCAGAGGCCTCAAAGCCATTCTCAGCACCAAGGTCACCTCACTAATACCAATTGAGCCATGAATTCAGGAAAGGAAGAGAGAGAGAGAGAGAGAGAGAGAAAGAGAGAGAGAGAAATGAGAGGGGGAGGGGGTGGAAACCAGATGGATGCTTTTCTTATGTGTCCTAACTGGAAATAGAACCTGGGACATTCACATGTCAGCCTGACACTCTAATACTGAGCAAACCAGCCATGGCCAAAATCCAGCATTTTAAAGTTTTTATTAGAGTAAGTAAATTATATTTTTAGAATATATTATAAAAGATAATTCTATTTCTTTACTTTTAATTTATGAAAATTCAAATTATTAAAAATCATACATTAATATCTAGTTTTAAATATTATTAGATAGTAAACTCTTTTCCCATTTGCTTTTCTTGGTATTTGCAGTAAATATAGATGACCACTTATAGTCTATAGAAAACCACTTATAGTGTCTGGTAAGCATTTTATTACCCTTTCAATAATACTTATAGACTTAATTTACTTTATTATTTATTTTGAATAAAAGAGTAAATATTTGTCTTGCTTTGAGTTAACAATGATTAAGTAAGTGATTTTTTTTTCTGTTAGTAATATAATTACAGGATATCTTGTATTCCAGTGGGTAAACTTGAAAATGTTGATAATGTTCTAACTTATAGAGCAAACATCAGTATTGAAAGCATATGGTTCAATATTTTGACATTATTTTAAACTTTTACTATAGTTATTGAAAGACTATAAGCTATTCTTCTCTTTTGATCTATAAATTCAGATATATGCCAATAGTACAAATAGATTAAATAGCTTCATTTTGATTTATCTCATTGAGCTTGATCCAAAGATTTCCATGAATTTTATTTCATTTATGAGATATATAACAAATTATCTCACATTTTTCCTTGGTAAAAAATTTACATTTTTAAAATTTTTAAATGAAAAAAATATATAAATTATAAAACTATATTCTAATCCTTATAAGCTCCTCTTTTATGGGAGAGCAAATGTTCAAAGTAAAATGGTGGGTGTGACAGTGATGTACAGTTTAAGAAAATGGAAGGTAATGATTATAACAACTACACAGAGAAAAGATAAAATTGTCAATTACATTGTACCAAAGAACATTTGGTGACAAGAATGTAATTTTTTTTAATGTTAAACAACCTTTAGAGATATTTTTTATGTAAAACTCTTACTCTACAACCCACTAGTGTTATGACAATTCTTAACAAATATACAAGAAGGAAGTTAAAAGTGACTTGCTTTATAAGAAAGTTGTTGACAGAAATTCAATGTATAGAGCTAAGTATTGCTTTTGGAATTTTGATTATGTCCCAATGGACACTGCCTCAACAAAAGTGTCACTAAACACTAAAATATATTGTTTTTGGAATATGCAAAAGAGTTTTTCTCATAATTTGGCATCAGACAATTCAAAGATTTTGAATCCTATGATGTTATGTCTAAAACTGTCATTCCTTTAAATAAACCTTCACTGAACATTGCTCTGTGCAAGTGTACTGATAGAAACTAGCAATATAAGATCCCTACCTTCCATAACTTTAATCTAATTCAAGAGGTAAGATACATAAATCATAATTTAAATAAATTTTCAGAATATTTATGCAAAGCGCCCAATCAATGCTACCGGCAAGAAGCGCTGTTGGAATTCAATGAAAAAAGAAATTATTATCTTGTGTCAGTCAAGACAGATTTTACAGGGAAAGGGAGAAATTTATCTGGACTTGGAGGAATGGTAAGATGCCCCATAAATTAAGGAGTGCTATAGATTGAATGCTTGTGTCCTCCCAAAATTCATAGGTTGAGACCTAATCTCCAGTATGATGATATTTTGAAGTGGTGCCATTAGGAGATAATTAGGTCATGAGTGTAGAGCTATAATCACTCATGAATGGGGTTAGTACCTAGTAACCTTATAAAGAGATTCTAGAGCAGTTGTTCTTAACCTGGGTTCTATCGAACCCTAGGGGTTCGATGAGTCAGTCTCAGGGGTTCGGAGAAGCCTCTGCCGCGGAGGCCAGAATAAAGTAATACTGTAATTTGTTTACAGTTCATGTACTTTGTTGGTTTTGTTCTTTGAGCAAGGTGATGTTCATGCATGGCTCATTTTGTGCACCAGTAAAAAAACATATATCTATGTCTTGAATTTGGAAAAAAAAATCATAATTTATTTATCACTAAAGAAGGTTTCGGTGAATGTGCATATGAAACTGGTGGGTTCAGTATCTCAACAAAGGTTAAGAACCACTGTTCTAGAGTTTCCTCACCTTCCTGCCATGTGAGGACATAGCAATCTGTGGACCAGGAACCAGTCCTCGCCAGACATGGAATCTGCTACTGACTTGCTCTTGGACTTTGTGGCTTTCAGAATGCTAAGAAACAAACCTGTGTTGTTTCTAAGTCACTTAGTCTGTAGTATTTTCTATATCCACCCAAACTGACTAGGACAGAAAACATTTCCAGGAGAGGCCAGAGTAAAAAGAGAAACAAAGAAGAAGTTGCCTGTTCTCTGCTGGGGAAGGGAACACAAGTAGTGAAAATAGTCTGAATGTCTTTCAGGTTCATGATTATGGAAAGCAGGAAGTAATCAAATTACAGAGTCTCTTCAATACTCTGTTGTGAGGTGTGGGCTTTATTTTATACACAAAAGAGCCAAGAGAAATCTGTGCTGTGAGGAAGAGTTATCTGAAGCTCCAGATATTGTACACTGCAGTTGAGAGAAAACAAACCTTTAGGAAGACTAGTGTAAGAAATGTATGAAAGGTGGGGGCCTGGTCAATTAGCTCAGTGGATAGAGCATCAGCCCAGTGTAGGGAAGGGATTTCCTGAGTTTGATACCCAGACTGGGCACACAAAAGAAGCAACCATCTGGCTTTTCCTCCCCTTCCTCCCCCTTTCTTTCTCTCTTCCCCTTGGCCAGAATGTAGGCCTCAGGCACTGAGGATAGCCCATTTGATTTGAGCATCAGCCCCAGATGGGGGTTACCAAGTGGATCTTGGTCAGGGCACATGTAAGAGTCTGTCTCTCTATCTCCTCTCCTCTCCCTTAAAAATAAAAAATAGTATGGGTGAATGAGAACATAATTTGGAATATTGGTGTCAATGAAAAACAAAGGGCTGATTTCAGAGATGGAGTCTAGGAGGAATTGATGAATTTCATGATTGAGTGTGTATAAAAGTTTTATTTCAGGTTGCTGTTAGGACTCCCCTGGGGTTAGACAGATAAAGCAGTGTCAATGGTGTAAAGAACTTCCTTTCTGTTCATTTAGACACCGAAGGCACTCATTGGCACTAGGTCTTTCTATAGTTACAGGATAATATGTTTTTAAAGATGACTTCTAAAGTACCTCCAGCTCTAAGAATATGATTCAATGAAAAATCACTGTGTTAAGACTCAGGAAATTCTTCTAATCCTGTGAAAGGGGAGCAGAAAAGACACTAATGATAAATTGTAAAAAACTGCAAAGTGTTCCAGAGTTACTGAGCTTGGTAGGCAGTGGGGACCATGAAAGTGAAAGTGTGTTAAAGACTACAGTGTATTGCAAAAATATTGCTACTATCAAAATCCAGCAATGTAAAATATGACTCATTGCCCCTGAATAAGGAGGCATTTATACATTTTCTTAAGAATTCTGAGCATTCATTCTCTCTTTCCTTTACTATAATTTCAATATGTACTGCTCTACTTACTACTCATGGGGACTGAGGGTATCTGTAGATGAGATCTTTTGTATCTGTGTTTTGTTATTGGATTCTATTTAAATCTCTGTAGGTATTATTCTGCAAAAGCAGATTAAGCAGTCTGACCCAGTGAACAAATGCATTCTCCACTGCAGTACATTTTCCTAAAAAGTATGTTTAGAGCAGTTTTAGGTTTAGAGGAAAATTGAGTAGAAAGTAAACAACTCCCCTATAACCCTTCACACACATACTTTTCTTCTTAGAATACATAGTTCACCCCATTATTGATATTTTAAATGTGTGCTACATTGTTGAAATAGATGAGCAAACATTGATACATTATTAATGAAAATTCATAGTGATATTAGATTTTACTCTTGGTGCTATACCTTCAATGGGTTTTGACAAATGTATAATGACATCTATCTACCATTGCAGAATAGTACAGAATAGTTTCACTGCCCTAAAAATCTCTGCTCACCTATTCATCTCTCTCTCCCCACTCCCCAAACCTCTAACAATCACTAGTGTCTTACTGTCTACAATTTTGCCTTTTCCGAGATGTCATATACAGTGTGTCCATAAAGTCATGGTGCACCTTTGACCGGTCACAGGAAAGCAACAAAAGACGATAGAAATGTGAAGTCAGCACCAAATAAAAGGAAAACCCTCCCAGTTTCTGTAGGATGATGTGGCACCATGTGCGCATGCGCAGATGACGATGTAACACCATGTATACAGTGGAGCAGCCCACGGCCTTGCCAGTCGAGATGTGGATGGTACAAAATTCAGTGTGTTCTGTGGCTCGCTAAATTTGAATCTGTGACCAAAGTGCAACGTGAATATCGGTGCGTTTATAACGAAGCGCCACCACATAGGAATAACATTACTTGGTGGGATAAGCAGTTGAAGGAAACCGGCAGTTTGGTGGAGAAACCCTGTTCTGGTAGGCCATCAATCAGTGACAAGTCTGTAGAAGCTATACAAGATAACTACCTAAGGAACCCTAAAAAACCTGTGTGCATGTGCTCGATAATTACACCTAAGCAAGACTACAGTTCATAAGGTGTTAAAGAAACGTCTCTGTTTTACGGGGTACAAATTGCAGCTGTTGCACGCTATCAACCCGGCAGATAGACCAACATGATGCGTGTTTGCTACAGATATGCTTCATGTGATCGACAACGATGCAAGATTTTTGCAGAAGATTGTCTAGTGATGAGGCGACCTTCCATATCTGTGGACATGTTCATCGCCATAATGTCTGAATATGGGCTGCTGAACATCCTCATGCCTACATTGAATATGAACGTAACACCCCTAAAGTGAACGTGTGGTGTGGCCCTATGCATGAAAGTTGATAGACCCATTTTTTTTCGTGGAGCAGTCTGTGACGGCAAACACCTATCTTGACATGTTGGAATTGTATGCAGTGCCACAATTTCCAGAAGGTGTCATCTTTCAACAGGATGGCGCTCCTCCACACTACACCACCATTGTTCGTGAGTTTCTGGATAGAATATTCCCCCGGCGGTGGATAGGCAGCGGTTCTGTCAAGCCATGGCCACCACGATCCCCAGATCTGATGCCCTTAGACTTTTATTTTTGGGGTTATGTGATGCAACATGTGTACATTGAACGTATCAACGACATTAATCACTTAAAACAGAGAATCACAGAAGTTATTCACTCTGTTATACCAGACACCCTTACCCATGTGTGGCAAGAACTTCACTATTGTTTGGATGTGTGTAGGGCAACAAATGGAGCCCACATTGAACTGCACTGAATAGGTATGAAACTGGGAAAGTTTTCATTTTATTTGGTGCAGACTTCACATTTCTATCTTCTTTTGTTGCTTTCCTGTGATGGTCAAAAGTGCACCATGACTTTACGGACACACTGTAGTTTGAATCCTGTAGGTATAACCTTTTCAGGTTGGCTTCTTCATCCGGCAAAATGAATTTAAGTTTCCTCCACATTAACTTTTTAATCACTGAATGATATTTCATTATATAAATAAATCACAATTTTTTATACATTCAACCCTTGAAGGACATCTTGGTTGCATTCAATTTTTGACAATTATGAATAAAACTGCTATATATTCATGTGTATATTTGTGTGGATACACATTTTCAAATCATCTGAATAAATACCAAGAAACATGATTTTGGGGTTTTACAGTAAGCTTATATTTAGTTTTGTAAGAAACTGCCAAACTGACCTCTAAATTGGCTATCTCATTGTATATCCCTATGAGCAACGAATAAAACTTTCAGTTGCTTCACACTCTCACAGAATTTTATGGTGTCAGTGTTCTGGCTTTTAGCCATGCTAATAGATGTGTATTGGCATCAGATTGTTTTGACTTGCAATTCTCTTATGGCATGATACTGAGCACCTTTTCTGCTTATTTTCCACCCGTGTATCTTCTTTGGTAGGTGTCAGACCATTTGCCTGTCATTTAAATGGAGTTATTCTCTTATTTGTAAGTTTTAAGGAATTTTTTCTCTTTAATGCCAATCATTTAACACGTATGTATAATGCACATATTTTCTCCCAGTCTTTGGCTTGGCTTGCCTTCTTAACAGATCTTTTGCAGAGCAGAAGTTTTTCTTGTAATGAAACCCTCTTTATCAAGTTTTCTATCATGAATTGTGCTTTTGATTTTTAATCGAAAAGTTCATCATCGAAGCAGAAACACTTAGATTTTCTCATAGTGTCTTCTAGGTGTTTTATGATTTTTTATTTTACATTTAGGGTGATGATCTATTTTGAATTAATTTTTGTGAAAGGTGTAATGTTTTGTCTAGACTTAGTATCTCTGCATTTAAATGTTTAATTGTTCTAGCACTATATGTTGAAAAGTTTATCCTATTTCTATTAAATTACCTTTCCTTTTTTGCCATACAACACATTTATTTATTTATTTATTTATTTATTTATTTATTTATTTATTTAGTGAGAGGAAGGGAGATAGAGAGACAGACTCTCACATGTGCCCTCACCAGGATCTACCCAGCACCGTTGGTCTGGGGCTGATGCTTGAATCAACTGAACTATTCTCAGCTCTTGAGGCCAATACTCAGACCAATGGAGCCAATGGCTGTGAGAGGGGAAGAGGGAGAGAAGGGAGAGAGGGAAGGGAACAGAAGAAGATGGTTGCTTCTCATGTGTGCCCTGACCGGAGATTAAATCTGGACCATCTGCACTCTTGGCTGATACTCTATCTATTGAGCAAACAGACCAGTGCCACTATACACTTTTAGTATTGCCTTCATATTCATTAATTTACCTGTTTATAGTAGAATAACTTTTATAATTAAGAACATGATATAACAATGATGTTGTAGAAAGCCTACTGAATTTGGGACTTATAAAAGTAGGGAGGGGTTTGAGTAGAAAAATTTATTTTTTAGCATTTGCATGACTTGGAGCAAGGTAATGAGCCAATCAGAGAGCTTCTCATTTCTAAAATAGAAAATCTCAGAGGACTATTAACTTTAAAGTAAATTTAATTAAAATATTAGGATAAAATTAGTATGAAATGTTAGAAACTATAGAATTTTATACAAATATTATAAAAGTAATTTTTATATCATTCTAGAATTTTTACTTCATACTCTGAAGGTGTTTTGCATTCTAAAACGTTTTCCTCATATCTCTTTTAACAAAGAAAAAATAGTTAAAAGTGCAGTGACATAGCTAGTTCTCTCTCTCCAGGGTCACTGCAGTAAGGAATATCTTTCATTTTTAATTTTCAGTAAACAGGAACTTCCCTTAAACACTTGCTAAAAGCTTGCATATCAAGATGTTGTAGCATCTCATAGAAAATAAAGAAAGTTGAGGGAAATGGAATTCATTGTGCAGTTTTTAAAAAGGGTATGTATAATATTTAAATAGCATTAGCTTCCAAAATAAATGTGGGCATTCTAAATAACAAGTCTTTTCCATTAGGGAAGCATTCTTTCAACGCTCTTTCTCTAGGGGTTCAGGAAAGACTGTTGAAAACATCATAGTTTTCTGGGTCCGTTTCTCTATGTTTTAAGTTTTGAAATTTAAACCACTTTTTAGAATTTGACACCATCCATTTCATGCTTCAAATTTAATATCTTATGAATAAGCACTCTTCCCAGCTTATTTTAGCAAATTTCAGCAACATTCCTGTCCTTGTCACAAATTGTTACAGTGCTTAAGGGCATGAGTTCTTGGGGCTGCTGTTCTGTCCTGATATCTTTTTCCTTCACTTGATATTGATCTTATACTGGCCTAAATAGTCTTAAAATGGTTGCATGCTTTTTAGTATCATCTCTTTTATTTATGTGACTGGACACATATGTAGAAAGACCTTTGATTTTAAACTTTTAGTATACGAATAGCAAACACTAGGTTTTCAAAACTACTCTCAGCGAAAATATGATTAGCCAAGGTTTCTCTTAGGAGGCCACTGCATTATATGAGTGCAAAATGTATCAACATGACCTCACACTTACCCACTGGGAAAGAACACCTGCATAAAATCCACGCTTAGTCTCTACACATTTAGGGAGACAGCAGCCAAACAGTAAAAGCTGCCAAAGTTCTCTTACATTATTGCTGCTTTCTTACCTGCGACTGGGTGGGATGGGTTAATTTTACCAAAAGATAAGAAATTTAATGTTGCTTTGGAGAGAAGAATCAGAGATCCAATCACTGCATTTATATTGCAATATGATATTTCAGCTACATGGTGGTTAAGTAATCTGTTAGGGGCTATCTAAGCAAATACGTTTATAATGTAATTTCTTTGGAAGGACACTTATGAGTTCTGAACAATATTTTAATCAGCACTTTTAGAGGCACAATTCACTTGAAAGCTGAGAGAGAGCATGTTTATGTGCCTATACATGTGTGTAGATCCTTGGATTTGTGTCCTTATAAAAGCTGTGGGGCCTGACCAGGTGGTGGCGCAGTGGATAGAGCGTCGGACTGGGACTGGGATGCGGACAACCCAGGTTCGAGACTCTGAGGTCGCCAGCTTGAGCGCAGGCCCATCTGGCTTGATCAAAAGCTCGCCTGCTTGGACCCAAGGTCACTGGCTCCAGCAAGGGGTTGCTTGGTCTGCTGAAGACCCGTAGTCAAGGCACGTATGAGAAAGCAATCTATGAACAACTAAGGTGTCCAACGAAAGACTGATATTGATGCTTCTCATCTCTCTCCATTCCTGTCTGTCTGTACCTATCTATCCCTCTCTCTGACTCTCTCTCTATTCCTATAAAAATAAAAGAAAAAAAAACTGTGGGGGTGGTAGCAGCTGTATATTGAAGGAAGTCCTTTCTAACATCTGAGATGGGCTTGAGAAAGTTTAGAGGATAATTTCCAGCCAGGCCAAACCAAAACAATTTTTTGTTAGCATTCTTAAAAGCAGGAAAATAGCAATGTAAATGTCAAGATGCCTCTGCCTTGAGTCAAGAATAAACAAAACAAGCCATCCATTAAGAGTCCTTTTCAAACACATAAACTTCCAAAATTGCTTTTGAGGGATATTAGAGCTAATTTACACTTAAGCAAGCAACGGTATTGGACAGAACTCCAGTGGTCCATCATCTATTGCAGGGGTTAAGGTTCCAGAACACCCCGCGATAAGCAAAAATCTACGAAGTAGTGACCTTATTTTTATTTTATTTTTATATATATTTTAAGACTTTATAAACCCTTCCCACACTCTTATAAACCTTTCCCACACTTATTTTGATTATTTTACTGCAAAATATAATTAAAATAATAAATATATAAAAATACCTTTATACCGCAAAATCCAGTGATATACTAAAAAGTCTGTGATACAAAATTAGATATATACAATTAAAAAACCCACAACACACTGAGACCGTGAAAAGTGAACTGTGATATGGCAAGGTACAACTTTATTAAACAACCCATTTCTCAGATACTCTATGGTCAGCTTTCTTACTAGTCATACATTTGACTCCATTACATACATATGATTTTAAGAATTGTAAGGGACTAATGCCCACCCTCCAAAAACCTGTTTCGGAAGAACAGTAATCCATTATATAGTTTTCACAGTGTTTAAATTAGATTTAGTTATGTGAGTACTAATAAAACCTCGTGTTCAGCATTTGATTGGGATAATAACTACATTGTTTAAGTGTTACTCTTTTTTTCTTTTTAGCAAGGTGTGGGTGGTCTTAATGGAGCTAAAATTCCACCATTGTTTCTCTTGAAATTAATTCTATCAGCAATACGTCTGATTTCTTTAGACTATGAAAGAATAACTAGTGATTAAGAATTACCATAATGATTTGAAATATTTTTAATAAAGATTATTTGCACAAAAGAACCTGTGTATGAATACAGTGTTTAATAATCTACACAATATAAAATTTCCAAAAGAGGGTTGAGTACCTGGCTCATATACAAATTCTTTATAATGTTAGTCATTACATACATCCCCTTTTATTGTTTTATGAATAAATATACACATTACCATTATAATTACATATCCCTTTCATATTTTTAAAGCATCTATTTCTGAAAGGAACAAAAACACCCTAACAAATTTAAAAAGAAACCAATTAATTTATTAAAGTTCAACCTTTTTTTAAGTAGCTCATTTTGTTAATATTAAAACAAAGAGTGTATCCCATTGTGACAGATAATGTTCACTTGAATTTGATTAGACATTGTAAACCTTGTTTAAAAAATTTTAGTTCACAATATCCACTTTAGCAGTGTAATTAGTCTGATATAATCTGAGATCATCTGCTTGTATCAAAATATAAATTTATTTGTGCACACTATTTAGATTTTATAAAAATATCTCTTTTAGGTGTTAGGTTTTTTCCATTTAAAATGATTTTAAAAAGAGCCCTGGCCACATAGCGCTCAGTTGGTTAGAGCATCATCCTGAAGCACAGAAATTGCTGGTTAGATCCTGGGACAGGGCAAATACAGGAATAGCTCGATGTTCTCTCTCTCTCTTTCTCTCTCTCTACCCCTCGCACCATTCCTCTCTCACTAAAAATCAATAAATATTTTAGAAATGAAATTTAAAAATATTGTTATTATATTTGTAAGTAAAGACACATTGCCAGTCTGAGGGTTAGTTATGCCTTTATAGGGTATTTAATAATATTAAGACTAATAATAATAGCAATGCTTGTCACAGAGGAAGATATTTTTGTAGCCGGTGCTATGATGTATGCTTTCATATATATCTGTAACTCTTCTAGCACTATTGCAAGATAGGTTTTATTATTCCTTTCATTCAGATAGGATAACTGAGGCAAAGGAAAGGCTTATGTGTGGTATACATGGGATTTGAAATGTTTTGTTTTCTCTAAAACCACGGCTCTTTCTACAGGCAGCGCTACATATTTTAGATCCAGATTATGCCTCTTTTGCTTAGAAGTCACAAGAAATTTAGTTAGATTAGTGCAAATACAATCAACTATTAAATACGTCAGTTTTCATAAGGGCTGATTAAGTTTCATTTGTCATACATTTGCAGAATGACATCTAATCCTAATTTTTAAAAAAGTACCTCTGTGAGGCAGCAAATGTATGAATGCTTTTGGGAATAAAAGGTAAATCCTATTGTGCTGAATCAATAAAATTATCCCAAAATATTGCTACCCTTTAATGTTTCTGTAAATCTTAGATGCAATTAAAAGGGTAGGAACGTTATCTGATAAATAGTTAGAAATATTTTCCCAATAACAACAGAGCAATTTAGAGGAGGAATTATTAGACTGAAAATTTAGAGATGTTAGCTTAAGACCTAATACAGACATTGATCATGTAATAACGTAAATATAACTATCATGACATGCATGTTTTATTAATTTTTAATAATTTTTAATTTATTGTGTTTACATGGATTCAAGTGTCCCACTGAATATAACTCCCTCACCCCCCACCCCTGTATCCCTTTTTATACCCCGTTTACTCCCCGCCCCTAACTCCCTTCCCTTTTTTCTCTAGGACTTGCTATCCTATTATCTATATCTCTGTGTTATGTATATATAGATTCACTAATCCCTTTACCTTCTCTGATCCAATACCCTCATCCCCCATCCCTCTGAATGCTGTCCTTCTGGTCCCTGTGACCTCCCTCTGCCTCTATTCTGTTCCTCAGTTCACTTCATTTATTAGATTCCTCATATATGTGAGATCATATAATATTTGTCTTTCTCTCCCTGGATTATTTCACTAGGCATAATAATCTTCAGATCCGTCCATGCTGTCACAAAAGATAAAATTTCCTTCTTTATTACAGCTGCGTAGTATTCCACTGTTTATATGTACCATAGCTTTTTAATTCATTCATCCACTGACAGACACTTGGGCTGTTTCCAGATCTTAGCTATTGTAAACAATGCTGCAGTAAACATGAGAATGCATATCTTCTTTTGATTTGGTGATTTGATATTCTTAGCATATATTCCTAAAAGTGAGATATCTGGGTCAAAAGGCAGTTCCATCTGTATTTTTTGATGACACCGCATACAGTTCTTTACAGTGGCTGTACAAGTCTCCATTCCCACCAGCAGTGCAGAAGGGTTCCCTTTTCTCCACACCCTCGGAAGCATTTATTGTATGTTGTTTTGTTAATGAGTGCTATTCTGGCAGGTGTGAGGTGGTATCTCATTGTGGTTTAATTTACATTTCTCTGATGATTAGTGATGATGAACATTTTTTCATATGCCTATTGGCCATTTGTATGTCCTCTTTGGAGAAGTGTCTATTCAGTTCAAAACTAGGTAAAGACTCTATAAAGAAAAAAAACTATGGGCTATATCCCTGATAAACTTAAATGATAAAATTCTTAACAAAATATTAGCAAACTGGATCCAGCAATACATAAAAAAAATCATACATCATGATCAAGTGGGATTTATTCTAGAAAGTCAAGGCTGGTACAATATTTGCAAAACAATCAATGTGATTCATCACATAAACAAAAGGAAGAAGAAAAACCACATGATGATATCAACAGATGCAGAAAAAATATTTGATAAAATTCAGGACCCATTTATGATCAAAATTCTCATTAAAGTGGGGATACAGGAAACATACCTCAAGATGGTAAAAGTCATCTATGACAAACCCACGACCAATATTATACCCAATGGGCAAAAATTAAAAACAATCCCCTTAAGATCAAGAACAAGGCATAGGTGCCCCTTTTACCACTCTTATTCACATAGTCCTGGAATTCATAGCCACAGCAATCAGACAAGAAGAAGAAATAAAAGACATCAAAATTGTAAAGGAAGAAGGAAAACTCTCATTGTTTGTTGATGATATTATACTATACATAGAAAACCCTAAAGTCTCAGTCAAAAAACTACTAGACCTGGTAAATGAATTCAGCAAGGTAGCAGGATATAAAATTAATATTCAGAAATCAGTGGCATTTTTATATAACAACAATGAACTGTCTGAAAAAGAAATTAAGGAAACAATCCCCTTCACTATTGCAAGAGAAAAAAAAAAGTACCTAGTAGTAAATTTAACTAAGGAGGTAAATGACTTGTACTTGGAAAATTATAAAACATTGGTAAAAGAAATCAATAAAGATACAAACAAGTGGAAGCATATATTGTGTACATGGATAGGAAGAATAAAATTCATTAATGTCTATATTACCCAAAGTAATCTATAAATTCAATGCAATTCCTATTATAATGCCGATGGTATACTTCAAAGATATAGAAAAATATTCCAAAAATTTATATGGAACCAAAAAAGAACACAAGTAGCCTCAGCAATCTTGGAAAATGAAGAATAAAGTGGGAGGTATTCCTGATATCAAGTTATACTACAAGGCCATTGTACTCAAAACAGCTTGGTACTGGCATAAGAACAGGCATATAGATCAATGGAACAGAATAGAGAACCTAGAAATAAACCCACACCTTTATGAACAATTGATATTTGGCAAAGGAGGAAAGAACATACAATGAAGTAAAGACAGTCTCTTTAACAAATGGTGTTGGGAAAATTGGACATCTACCCGCAAAAGAATGAAACTAGACCACCAACTTACACCATGCAAAAAAATACTCTCAAAATGGATAAAAGACTTAAATGTAAGTCGTGAAACCATAAACATCTTGGAAGAAAACATAGGCAGTAACCTCTCCGATATCTTTTTTAGCCATATTTTTGCTGATTTATCTCTACGGGCAAGTGAAATAAAGGACAGGGTGAACAAATGGGACTATATCAAACTAAAAGCCTATGCACAGCAAAAGACAGCATTAACAAAATAAAAAGACAACATACAATGGGAGAACATATTCGTCAATATGTCTGATAAAGGGTTAATAACCAAAATTTATAAAGAAATTCTAAAACCTAATACCATGAAAGTAAACAATCCAATTGAAAAATGGACATTTTTTTAAATTAAAAAATAAACAGGTATATCTCTCAGATAACAAAAAATATTAGTTGAGAAGACATTTATAATTAATATGAAAAGATTTCTGATTTCTTTGAAAAAGAATTATTGAAATAATTCTTTGAATGAGAAGGAAAATAATAATAATCTAGGTTTTAAAGATGCCATGTTAAACATTTTAGCACATTTCTTTCTTTTTTTTATCTAATTGTCTATTTTATCTATCATTCATATATACATAGTTTTCGTATGTATAACTATCTTGCTAAAAGATTAAAAAGCAGGATTGTGCTCAATATTTTTTGTACCCACTCAAACAACTAAGATTTTATTTTAGTTCATAATAAAACTAAAGCATTTGATTGCTGTATAGATCATATGTTTAGTAGATTAAATGCTCAGGTATGAATTTGTATTTTCCAATATTTAGATTATTAGAAAGAACATTTTTTTCTTATAGCAAGAAAATAGATCTTTACAACATACACACACACAATACGGAGCAGGTATAACATATGAGACACTATAGAAAGGACTGAGAGCTGATACATACACATGATTCTGTAAAGCATGTATTTATCCCTGTACCTCATTCCAGTGGAATCTTTTGTTCAAACGAAAGCTTACATGAGTTACGCTAGATGAAGAGAAGAAAGCACACAAATGTCCCCCTTTTTCCTATACAGTCTGCTCACTAAGGTCCTAAAATGATACCATTTTTCAACTGATGAGATAAAGAAAAGGAGACTGTTTACTGAGCTGACATCAATTTGGAGACTTATAAAAACAATGGATGAAATGGAAGTTACCCAACAAAGTATCAATAAAACTAAATATAATAAATAATTTAATCTACATTTGATATAATCCTAATAAAAATACAACAAACTCTCAGATTATATATGGTGAAACTCAAGATTTACTTTCAATCTACCTGTATTAGTCAAGTTTTAATGCAAACACTAGGAAGCAATCTAGTTATTCAGAATAGGAGTAGTTTTAATAGAGAATTAGCAGTTTGTATGTTCATTTGAAGTGTTGGAAATGTCAAGGTCAAAGAAGCTTTCATTGAGATTCATGGAATCAAGAACCAACAAAAGTGGAAAAAAAAGTTGTTTTCTTTAAGTGACAGAATCAGGTGCTGCCCCTCTCAGGCAGGCACGTTCCAGGAGCTCTGGAAACCTCTGTGAATCTCATTTCTGCCACTTCCCTCCCCCTCTGCCTGAAACCATCACTGAAGAGTGCACTACACTTTTGCTTCAGCCTTCCACAGCCTAAGTGATTATTGATTTAAGTTTTGTGTCCTTTTCTGTGCTCTGATAGTATTTGTTGACTACTGCATTCAGAAATAACAACTCGACCTTTTGTCATGTTCTTTCTGGAACCTAAAGAAACTGAGAATCTGCCTCGTGCTGCAATTGGTGACGGTGTTGGTGAGGGAGGAGAAGGTATATCCCGTATCAGGTTCTACAGAGAATGTTCAACTGATGGTACATTTTTCAGTCAAGCAGAGATGAGGGACTCAAGGATACTGCCCATAAAATTTTTAAGAAATGAAATATAATCACATGCCAAGTATTTCACATACTTGGTGATTATTTCCCATCTTCACAGCAACATGCATAGTGATTGCTGGAGCTAGTGGCTGCACCCACGGCTTTCTTGCTTCAAAGCAGCTCTCCTTTATTATTATTTTTTGTGTGTGTGCACTTTTTTTTTTATTTATTCATTTTAGAGAGGAGACACACACACACAGAGAGGGGGGGGGGGGAGGAGCTAGAAGCATCAACTCCTATATGTGCCTTGACCAGACCAGTGCAGGGTTTTGAACTGGCGACCTCAGTGTTCCCAGGTTGATGCTTTATCCACTGCGCCACCACAGGTCAGGCTTTATTATTTTTTTTAAATTTTTTTAAATTTATTGATTTTAGTGAGAGAGGCAGGGAGACAGAGACACAGAGAGAGAGAGACAGGAACATAGAGCTGTTCCGGTATGTGCCCTGACCAGGGATCAAACCTGCAACCTCTGTACTTCGGGACAATGCCCCAACCAACTGAGCTTTCTGGTCAGAGTGCAGCACTCTCTTTTTTATCCCATCATACTCTCCAAAGGTTTTTTATGGCAGGTCACTTTTTTTTCCCTTGCTCTTGATGCTTTATATATACTTTTTCTAATTTGTCAATCACTCATTCTGGTAGAGATTTTCCCCATTTTGCAGATAAGAACACTGAAGTTCAGAAAATATAACCTCTCCCCTCCCTACCAAATCACCAGAAATAGTAAATGACTGTTGCAGTAATATAAGGTTATAGTAATTAAATATATAGAAATATAGGAAAACATGGAAGATATATAAAAATAATTAGGATATAATATTAAAAGCAATTAAGGAAATTAAATAAAGTTATGCTGTTTGGATAGGAATTAATATAGTGTGTACAAATATGATAAAAAGACTGCCTTTCACACAGGGCTCAGTGTGTGTCTGTGAAGTTCTGTATAGATAAGAAGTGGCTTGACATCATAACTCTGTGGATTGAGGTAGACAGGAGGCTTCCCTAGGAACATCTTAAAAGTGACTTGATGTAACATTTCAGTATATTAACATAAAAAGTGTTCCCTGCGAGGAACTCCCAAAAAGGTGGGTTGAGATGATAATCTTGTAGATTAACATCTGTTAGAAGGCATTGTCCAGAAGAGGTACTAAAGCTAAGGGGCTCCCTGCTGCAGTAGTTGCCCAAACTCCAATGTGAACTTGGACTGTCTCCATGCAGCTCTGAGCTCTAACCAAAGACAGCCAAGAGGAGCATGCCCATGGGGCCCCCTTAAACTGTACCCAGGCACACCAAGAGGATTTGTGATTAATAAACTGCCTGTGTGATTCTCACAACTAACTTGTGTGTAGGTCGTGTCTTTCCTCTGGTGGCAATTGGTGTTGGCACTGATAAGTAGAATCCTCATAATGGCCTCAAGAGTAGTCTCAAAGAGGCTGCCAGCCCTGATGATAAGCAAGAGTGTCCCACTGCACCAGGAAGTCGAATCAGGGATGCCTGATCAACATAGGGCTTGGGCTCTACTGGGACAATGACATAAATTAGTAAGCAATAAAACCTACTTGCAGCCATTCTGAGTTTTATCTTTAGACAAACCCATGGCCACATTTTTAGTAGCTTAACAAACAGGAGTAGAAAAAAAAAAAGAAAAATTGCCTGACCAGGCTGTGGCGCAGTGGATAGAGCATCGGACTGGGATGTGGAAGACCCAGGTTCAAGACCCCGAGCTTGCCAGCTTGAGCGCGGGTCTATCTGGCTTGAGCAAAAGCTCGCCAGCTTGGACCCAAGGTTGCTGGCTCCAGCAAGGGGTTGCTCGGGCAGACCCGCGGTCAAGGCACATGTGAGAAAGCAATCAATGAACAATTAAGGTGTCATAACGGCAATGAAAAACTAATGATTGATGCTTTTCATCTTTCCCTCTTCCTGTCTGTCTGTCCCTATCTATCCCTCTCTCTGACTCTCTCTCTGTCCCTGTAAATAAAAAAAAAAAAGAAAAAGTTTCTTTTTTTAATTAAGGCATATAAAATGATTTCACTTTGAACCAAAAGAAGAAAGAGCAGGAAGAAGATAATATGTATTTTTAACTCACACAAAAATAGATATTTAATCCTTTGCACCTACTCAGACCTATGGATTGGGTGATACATTGTTTTCTGCATTTCCTCTGATTCATGTTCATCTAATTGTCTCTCTTATCTGTGATTTAGAAATTAGTGCCACTTCAAGTACCTATCTACAATTACTACTGATTCCATTACTACTGATTGTATTTATTAATTTAGCAAATACTCAGTATTCACAAATGGTTGATTTTGCCAGAAATTGAGAATACCATGATCAAAAATATAAATATCACCCCTAGCCTATGGACTTTACCTTTAGTGGAAAGAAAATAAATAAACAGACAAACAAGCATATGTAATTACAAACATTAAAAGTGTCTAGATGTAAAAAAATGGTATATATTTTTTTCTTTTAAGATAAACAAATTGATTAATGGAAAGCAACGTGATTTGAGATTGGAGAATTAGACTAGGGCCTAGAGGCCATGAAGAAGGGGTTAGATATTATTTTCAGTGCATTTAAAACCTTATTTTAAGAAAAGGGTGACTCTATCACCTATCTATCTATATCTATCTATATATCATCTATCATCTATCTATCATTTATCTATCTATCTATCATCTATCTCTATCTATAACTATTCATTTATCTAACTGTCTGATATGTGGAGAAAGGAATAAAGGTAATGAAAAAATGGAAAGATTAAAAATAAAATGATATTTTATTGATCTAAGTGTATCAGTCAGAATTTTCCTGAGAAAGAAAACCAATGGGATAAATAAGCGATAATAGATAGATAGATAGATAGATAGATAGATAGATAGATAGATAGATAGATAGATAGATGATAGATAGATAGATAGATAATAGGTAGATAGGTACATAGATACATAGATTTTTAAGGAATTGGCTCACTTAATTGTGGAGATGGGAAATTCCAAAATCTATACAGAAAACAGCCTGGAAATTCATGAAAGAGTTGATGTTGTAGTTTAAATCTGAAATTTGTACGGCAGGCTGCCAGAAGGCTGAAAATCAAGAAGATTTCTATATTACGTTCTTTAGGTTAAATTCCTTTTGTCCAAGAAACCTCAGTTTTCACTCTTGCAGACTTAACTTGATTGAATGAGGCCCACGTCATTATCAAAGATAATCTTATTTACTTAAAGTCAACTGATTTTAAATGTTAATTACATCTATAAAGTACCTTTACAGATTAGTGTTTGACCAAACAACTGAGTAGTATAGTCTAGCCAAACTGATACATAAGGTTAACCATCACCAAAGATCATATTGACGAAAGTAGAAAGGGAGGGAGGAAGATGAATTTGTAACTCTTTGGAATTAGAATCTACAGAAATTGGTGATGGATTAGATGCAAAAGCAAAATGAAAAATAAAAGGAGAAATCAAGAATTACAGATTTCTTTTAGGAGCAGTGGATTTTAACAGTTATGGTACGTACTGAACGAGTTTCTATATTTTCTACCAGAAACTCTGCTGATTTCTGCTTAAGTAATATGACTGACAGGTTGAGATTACTTTCCATAAGCATTTTAAATAGCTAAATAGGCTTGGGAAACATTTTGTTTGGATCTGTCCTGTTATATTTTGCTAATCCAACTACAGACTAAAAATTCACCTTGCCTTCTCCTTCTTATCCAGAAATAATTATATGCAAATAGTTATCAGCTCTTTATACAATGATGTGAAATGGGAGAAAACATGGCCAAATATTTTTGGAAGGAATAGCTCTCAAATGTGCCAGTTAAAGTGTCTTCGATTTTTTTTATACTGCTAATCATAGTAGGTCTCATTTTCTAATCAAAGCTTACACAGGCTCCACTAGGGAGTTGGGAAGATATGCTAATTTAATCTAATTTTACAGAGTATCCTTCAAAAGCCAATAAAACGTAGCCTTGTCAATTACAAAGTTTAGGAAGAAAGAAAGTTATACATGCACCAAATATTAAATACTCTTTCTTCAAGTTGTTGCAAATTTCTCTTGTTCCCAAGCCTGTCTTTTTCTAACATAACCATGAAGTTAAATAAACAACTGTATTTTTTTCATTCAGTGAGAAGATAGGTGGCAGAGAGATAGACTCCCACATGCACCCCCACTGAAATCCACCCAGCAAGTCCACTAGGGGACAGTGCTCTGCCCATCTAGGGCATTGCTCCATTGCTCAGCAACTAAGCTCTTCTTAGTGCCTGAGGCAGAGGCCATGGAGCCATAATGAGAGCCTGGGGCCAACTTGCTCCAATTGAGTTGCCATGGCTTCAGGAGGTAAAGAGAGAGAGAGAGAGAGAGAGAGAGAAGCAAGAGGGGGAGGGATGGAGTAGCAGATGGGTGCCTCTCCAGTGTGCCCTGACTGGGAATCGAACCCAAGTTATCCACATGCCAGGCCAATGCTCTACCACTGAGCCAACTGGCCAGGGAGGAAAGGTATTGAAAAATTAAAGAGTGAACATTTCTCAATGCTGATTCATCATGTCAGTTATCTTTCTAAAATGGAATGTCAAATGGATAAATGTAAAATCATTTTGGACATTATAAATTAAATGTTAAAATATGTATAGTAAAATAATTTTCTGGAATGAATACTTTTGTTTCATTTATTTCAAAAAAATCTTTGTTTTTCTATTTTAAATCTGTGTTATTACTAGTCCCAAATAAAAGTTTGATAATCTATAAAGTTATATTTTTATAAACTTTTAAGTGTCTCATTTTGCATACAATTTAAATAAAGTTTGCTCAAATTTTGTTAATTTCAGCTCATCAGTATTATTCTATATCTATAAATTTTTTAAATAAATGAAACTTTCTCTAATTAAATAATCTAAAAGTTTTATGATTATCATTTTTTATCCCATCAAATCTTTAAGTATCTCTTATATATAAGGCATACATTAAGTTTATTAGTTGACTGTGACTATTGTAACAAATTACTACACACTTGGCTTAAAACAATAGAAATTTATTCTCTTATAGGTCAGAAGGCCAAAGTATGAAATCAGATGGCAGTAGGGTCATTCTCTCTCCAGAGGCTGTAGGAGAGAATGCTTTGCTTCCCTCTCCCATATTCTAGTGACTGCTGGCTTTCTTTCGCTTATCATTGCATCACTCCAATCTCACCTGAGATTTGACATTGTCATCTTCTCTTCTTTTGTATCTAGGGAGCTCTCCCTCAACCTCTCTTTTATAAGGAGACTTGTAATTGGATTTAGGACCCATCCAAATAATACAGATGACATTCTTATATCCATATCCTTAATCATATCAACAAAGACACCTTTTCCAAGTTAGGTAATTTTCATAGGTCCCAGTGATTAAGAAGTGAACATATTTTAGCAATATATATAGCCTACTATACCAGAAGATGTGGGGTAAATGAATATGGATTAGACAGCAGCTTTATTTCCATGGATGGGCCAGTTATTAAGCCTTATTCTTTCAGTATCAATCTCATTCTGGATATAATGCTGTGAATCTGGGACTCTTTAAACTACATTTCTGCTTGGCCCACTGACCCGTTAGACTCTCAAAAAAGGCACTAGGGAACCCTGGAAGCATGGGAGATAAGAGATGCTGCTTTTTCTTGTTTGCATTTTGTTCTTGTTTTTGCATCCTTTTTTTGTTGTTGTTGTCACTCCAGCTATGAATCCTTTTTCAACAGGGTAATGACAGTTTACTTTGGTGGCAGAGTTAATTCTGATTTACACCTTTTCCAACATTAGCTAAAGCAACCTCACAATGTTCATCCGGCACATCAGCCCCAGCTGCGTAGAGACCTTTTCTCACAGTCTAAGTTCCAGTTTCACAGAGTTCAATCTTAGAGACATTAATAATAGCTGAGTAGTTAACCCTGTTCAGATCTGAGTTTCAGCTTCCTGGGGAAAGTTCTTCAAGCTTCTAAGTTTTAATTATCCAACCTTTCCATTTCCCAGCCCTACGGGTAGTAGGCCCTTCCTGCTGTTGTGACCTCTATGGTAATTTATTGTTTCTTCTGACCTTATAATCTAATACAGATACAAAATTACTTCAAATATCACTGTCAAATAAGGTTAAAGTAATATATTAAAAGAAAAAAACAGAGTTACAGTTATACAGAAGAGTGAGAAGGGTTTTTTTTTCTTTGATTTTATTTTGTTGGTTTTTTTTTTTTTTTGTTTTGTTTTTTAACAGCTACTCTCATGATGGGTAGTACTTCAGTAGGGTATTATAAATCAGTAGATGTTATAGTCTATAAGAGATGGGAATGGGAGAATGGAAGAATATTTTTCTAGAATATCTTTCTAAAAGGTATCACTTACATTTTTCAAAATCTATTTAATAATACTTCTTAGCATTCTCTTGTTGATTAATAGTCATCAAAGCTATATACAGTATGGTGTTGAAGTGCAACAAAGTCATCAGAGATTAATGAATTATTTGCACCTATGACTAAATAACTACATACATGATATGTAGCTCAAAACTAGAAAACCAGTATTTAGTTCAGCATTTAATTGTGTCCTCTTATGTTTTTATTGGTTACTTCTAATTGATGTCATTTAAAAATTTTTATTTATTGATTTTAGAGAGAAAGAGAGGAGGTGGGGCAAGGAGCAGGAAGCATCAACTCAAAGTAGTTATTTCAAAGTATGTGCTTTGACCGGGCAAGCCTTGGGTTCTAAACCCGCAACCTCAGCATTCCAGGTCAATGCTTTATCCACTGTGCTGACACATAATTGATGTTATTTTTGTTCAGTAGATAGACTCTGCTGGTGACTGCCTCAATTATTTGGTATTGTTCAACCACTCTTCATAGACAGTCAACTGGGCTTTGTGATAGTTATTTGCCTATCCAGTTGTTATTTATTTTACTCCAATAGCTATGTTCTCAGAAGCATGACCTCAGAGTAAGTAGGAATATTACTACAGGGGGTCCTTGGGTTATGACACAGTTCCGTTCCTACAACAGTGATGTAACTGGAATTTTGTGGTGTAAGTCAAAACACATACTAGTCTAAGTCACTTACCTATCCTAACACAGTTATAGAATCACAATCTAGAACATAAAAACACAACTATTTCACAGAAAAAGAGAAAAGACATCAATATACTGTACTGTACACTGTATTGCATGTTTTTCTGTTGTGCGCATCCAAGCTAGTTCGCCCACATAGTCCATAAGCAAGACGCTAATGGTGTAAGCCAAAACACTCATGTTTCAACTTTTTACAGTTTTTATGGGAGTGAGTGTTGTAAACTCAAAACATTGGATGCTGAATTTACATAATCTGTGGACCCCTTGTATATGTAAGTAAACTCACCTTTGTCTCATCTCAGCTTTCCCTTCTAGAGCAGGAGAGTACAAATGTACTTTTCTATAGTCAGGGCTATTCATTTTACAGTGATATTTAAAAAACAAAATTTGCTGAGAGACTTTTGAGACCTAAATATTGTAAATGTACTTAGCCAATATCTAAGATTATCGAAAAATGAACCTGCTTTATAGCATCATAAATAACAGGACTAGGGATAAAAATTAGCTTTCTGATACTGACTGAAAAGTGATGTGTTAACATAAGTGAATTTTGGAAGTAAGTTTGACTGAATTTGAGGCTGTGAAAACTACTATATATTCCTCTTTACCCCATGTAACATATGTGGTTTATTGTGCCCACAAGTTTTCTTTCAGAGATTATAAAGTATATTATTGATGGACTCTTGATGATGAAAACACCATTGGAGCTTGAAGGGTCAAGGCAGAAAACTGCATCATAAATTTCTGCTTATTGATGATCTATGGTACATAAAGCAGCATACTTCTTGTTGGTACAATTAGAAATCGGCCAATATTTCTAACAAACACCATTATTTCAGGGGTTGATAATACAGTATTTTTTTTACTATTTCTTCAATTATATGCTGTAAAGCCTCAGCTGTGGTAGGAGATCTTTAAGTTATTTCAACAAAATTATAAGACATTTATTTATTTATTTGTTTGTTTTTCTTCTTTTAGCTATTAAAGTACAAAACAATGAAAGTTAAGGGGAAGCTAGCTTTCAGCAGTCTCATATCTCAAAAATAGCACCACAATATAAGCTGCATATTTTTTTAACCCTGAATGCTTGACTCAGAGGAATGTTAAGAAACAAACCATTTATTGGTTTATTAATTATATTTATTTTAAAATAAAAGCTTAGGAATATTTTTAATGATCAGATTTTAAAGGCCTGGCTTCTTCATACTCTCTTATCAGATGTTTAACAATACAGTAAAGTATAAATAAGTGTGGCTCATTGGTTTGTTCATAGGGAAAATTTTCTAAATAAAGTTTTTTAAAATTTTATTAACTATTGCCTGACCAGGCAGTGGCGCAGTGGATAGAGCGTTGGACTGGGATGCGGAAGACCAAGGTTCGAGATCCCGAGCTCGCCAGCTTGAGCGCAAGCCCATATGGCTTGAGCAAAAGCTCGCCAGCTTGGACCCAAGGTCACTGGCTCCAGCAAGGGGTTGCTCGGTCTGCTGAAGGCCCACAGTCAAGGCACATGTGAGAAAGCAATCAATGAACAACTATGGTGTCGCAACGGCAGTGAAAAACTAATGATTGATGCTTCTCACCTCTCTTTGTTCCTGTCTGTCCCTATCTATCCCTCTTTCTGACTCTCTGTCCCTGTAAAAGAAAAAAAAAACATAAAATTTGATTAACTATTTAATTAAAAAATAATTTGTTACTGAACCTCTAGATTGTTGCTGTGTAATACGGTAGCTACTACAGCAACATGTAGCTATTGATAACTTGATATGTAGTTAGTCCAATTTGAGGTATTAAAAGTATAAAATGCATACTGCATTTTAAGACTTACTACCAAAAAACGATTGAAGAGATAAAATGACATTAATAATTATATAGTGATTATATATTTATATTGAATTTATAGTATTGAGTTAAATAACTATAGCAAGATTAAATCACCTGTTGTTTTTTTTTTTACTTAGTTTGGTACACCTAAATTTAGAATTACATATGTGAGTCATTATAATTCTGTTGAACAATTCTTTTGAACTCTAGATATTCCCAGGGATCCTATATATTTTCTTGTAAATGAAATACCCAATTGATTTGAATTGACAAACAGCAGAATAGTTTTAGCAAACCTTCAAAATATTACAAGATAGTAGTAATGATTTTTTTAAAGAAATTCTACCCCCCCAAACCATGGTGGTGGTACTACATTGGTATCTGCAATAGAGAATAAAAAATAAACCAGGAAAATTTAAAAGGAAAAGTTAAATATTGGAGAAAATAAGTGTATATGAAATTTTAAGCAAAAAAACCCCTCAAAAATAATCTCAAAATATTTTAGTTGAATGATGATTAATAATGTAGAATGGAAAAATATTTTATTTGTCCTTGAGTAATATAAATATATTTTTAGGTAAAATTACTACAGTAGTATTACTATTTAAAATACTACTTAAAATTCACCTCGTAGCTACTTACCTTTTGAAACAGTAATCTGATGTTTCTAGAGTTTCACTAAAACAAACTGGCTATTTGATCTTTTATTTTATTCATTAATTTATTTATATGCCTATTTTGTTTTGGGTATTATTCTTGGAACTCTAAACTCCAAAGATAATTTTTCTTACAATGTTCTTTGAAAAGTTTTTCCACATTCTTCTGATAATTTGCAATATCTGTTCACCTGAATTCAGTAAACTCTGTAATCATGAATTAAATTGCTTTGGACACCACATCAAAAAGAATCAGATACATCCAACCCCAATGTATTATCACACAAGAAAGTCACAAATGCCAACTGAAAAATAACAGAGTGTCTTCAGCATCATGGGAGATCATGTGGGCTACAAAAGTTGTACCTGTAGTTGGGCAGGACATTACCACACCTGAAGTTTTAATGAAAAATAGCTAATTTGAGAGAAGAAGAAATCCTTTCTTTTGTCCCTTTTGAATTCTTACAGCTATCATAAAAATAAAATGATCACAAAACCCGATTAATAACAAAGACACCAATTTAATGGAAATCATAAATGATGCTCTCAGGAATAATGAACCAGCCAGTGTTTCATACTTTTTAGACAAAAAAGACAATACATTTGTGAAGAATTGACAGGACAGAAAACACTTATTTTATGCTCATTAGTAAAGAACCTAGACAGAAAGTGGCTTGTGATAGTAAAGAGGTTTGTTTATACAGGCTTCTTGGTCTGGAATCCTTAGCTCTAGTGGTAAGGGTGCCTCTCTTAGCGCCCCCTGGAGCTAGAAGGGCACATTTCACAGGAGAGGTTCGTTCCTACATCCAAGGAGACAGAGGGTCGGGTGGCCTTGCACTAGCTGTTTGTCAAGTAACTTTCATTCAGTCTAATCAATATGCTACCAGTATGCTATTAGGGGATATTTTGGGGTTCACTTCCCTGTGCTCCAAACAAAGTCAGTGCTGAAATTGGTGGCTAAGTTATTTTAACCAGACTAGCACAGCTTCTTAAAATGCTTTTGTCCATTCCTTTTGTCTGTATGTATCTTTTCCCTCTCACTTAAGATAAAATGACCTTTTCGAACCTTTCCAAGACTAACCTGATGGCCTCTATCTTTGATCCCTTTCTTTTCTACCTCTTGGCCTTCCTCCATCAATTTTCACAAATCCTCTCTCTTATATTTTGCACATTTGTAATTAGTCTTGGTTGCTGCAGTGATTTCTACCTTCTGCTTGGAAAACATACTTCCAAGACGTATCTTAAAACAAATGAAAATATCTCCCTCAACTCTTCTTCACTACCATGCTCTTCTCCATTCATTTGAAAGGCACTGACTACATACTTTACATGTTTTATCTCATTCAATTATTATAAAAACTCTAGATGGTAAGTACAGGCATGTGCTGCATAATGACATCTGGGTCAAAAACAGACTGAAAAAATGAAGATGATCCCTTAAGATTATAAGACCTGAATTTCTTTAAAGAAATGGAAGGCAATGTGGTTCAGGAACAATATATTTTCTGTAATGAAAACAACATTGATGAGACTTGTAAACAGAGTTCCTCTCACTCAGAGCTCTTCCATTTTGAGTGTGAGATTGCATCCCAGTCAGTCAGCCACTGAATGAGCACAGAGGAATCTGCCCCCAACACTGCATAGCTAGAGGTAACTAGAGCCCACCCAGATATATAGCCTGAGGGCCTTCAGAGTACATTGCTGTGAATTCTTTGTTGATGACCTAAGATCCTGCACAAGGATCTAGGAACACTGGAGCTACCTTAACAGGAATTAAGTGTCACAGCCACTTTAGTAAATGTTTTATATGATAGAGTAGAGCCAGCCTCTCTCCCTGTGCTTGGAAATACTGTCAGGTTGTAACAACAGTTACAATAAAACAATAAGTTTTATTTCTTCTATTAATTCAATGCCAGCAAGAGCTCTTTGTGCCAGTTAGAGTCAATGAAACCAAAAACTAATTTTCAAGGTCAAAATACTGAGTTCTCAGTTCTGCATCCTCTCCATGGTAAAGAGTCTCATTTTAAAAAATAATTAAAGCAGAATTTCTTAATCTGACCACTGTTCCAATATGCAATAGTCAAAACCACATTGCCATGAAAATCCCTATGTTCTTTTATTTATCTTGATTTATTATTTCTACTGATCCACAATTTTTCACTCCCTTCTGACAATGTACAAAGATTCCCTTTTCAACACATCCTTGCCAACACTTGTTATGTCTTGTCTTTCTGATGAAGGCCAAACAGGTATGAAGTGGAATCTCCTAGTTTTTATTTTTATTTCCCTGAGGTTTACTGATTTTGACCATCCTTTAAAATTTTGTATTGGATTTATTGGGGTGACACTGGTTAATAAACTTATATAGGTTTCAGGTATACAGTTCTATAATACACCATCTGCATATTCCCTTGTGTGTTCACCACCGGAAGTCAAGTTTCATTCTGTCACCAGTATGCCCTCTTTACCGTTTTTTTTACCTTATATCATCACCCTTTCCCTCTTGTAATCCCCATACTGTTGTTTGTGTCCATAACAGGGGTCGGGAACCTAGACTCACAAGTCAGATGTGGCTCTTTTGATGGCTGCATCTGGCTCGCAGACAAATCTTTAATAAAAAATATAATAACATTAAAAATATAAAACATTCTCATGTATTACAATCCATTCATTTCCTGCGGCTCATGTTCATGGTTGCAGGTGGCTGGAGCCAATCACAGCTGTCCTCCGGGACAACACCAAATTTTTATTGGATAATGTGTAACGTACGTTGTGAGGTCAGGAAGTAAACTTCCCTCCTTTTAATCAAGTAGTCAGCTAGCTAATTGCAGGAACCCTTTTGACGAAGAAGATGGCTAAAAGAATAAAAGATGAGGAGTATTGTACTTTTCAGCAGGAATGGAGAGAGGAATTCACCTTTGTGGAGAGAGCAGATTCTGCAATGTGTCTAATATGCAATGATAAAATTGCATCGATCAAATGTTCAAATATAAAACGGCACTTCGACACATGCCATACTACATTTGCATCAAAAACTCCAGCGGGGGACAGCAGGAAGAAAGCATGTCAAGAGCTACTGTGCAGAGTGGAAGCTAGTCAGCAACAACTTTGTGTTTAGACCCAACAAGGTGCCTGGAATTTGGCAAGCTTTGCTGGTGCTTTAGCAATTTGTGAGAACCAGAAAGCCATTCACAGATGGGGAGTATGCCAAAACATTCATGCTTGATGTTGCCAATAAATTCTTTGACAACTTTTTGGATAAAGACAAGATAATCAAACAAATAAAAGACATGCTTCTGTAAGCAAGAACTGTTCACAATCGTACCATCATGATGGCAAATCAAATTGAAGCAACACAAGTGAAAGACATAAATGCAGTACCATTCTTTTCTCTCGCTTTGGATCAGTAAAAGGACAAAAGCCATTTATCCCAGTTCAGCATGATTGCAGGGTATGCTGTTGATGACACATTACGTGAGGAAAGTCCTGCTGTTTTGCCTACGAAAGAGACAACAAGAGGGGAGGATTTATTCCAGTCTTTCACTGAGTTCGCTAAAGAAAATATCTACCAATGGATAAACTTATTTTGGTGTGTACTGATGGTACTCTGTGCATGGTGGGGAAAAACAGATGATTTGTAGTGCTTCTTCATGAACATAAAAAGAGACCCATTCTAAGGTTTCACTGCATCCTACATCAGGAGGCGCTTTGTGCTCAGATGTGTGGCCAGCAGCTTGGTGAGGTGATGTCGCTGGTCATTCCGGTGGTCAACTTTACAGTTGCCTGAGCTTTAAATAATCGCCAGTTTAAAACACTGCTGGATTAAGTTGGGAATAATGATCCTGGTCTGCTTCTGCACAGCAATGTGCATTGGTTTTCAAGAGGGAAGGTGCTCAGCTGTTTTGTGGCTTGTCAGAGCTAAATCTGGACTTTTCTTGAAATGAAAAACTTCAAGCATCCTGAGTTAGCTAACACTGAGTGGCTTCTGAAGTTCTACTATCTCGTGGACATAACTGAACATCTTACCAGCTGAATGTGAAAATGCAAGGCATTGAAAATACAGTCTTATCCCTTCAAAAATCACTGTTTGCATTTGAAAACAAGCTGGAACTCTTCATCGCGGACATTGAAACAGGTTGTTTACTACACTTTGAAAAACTAGGAGAGTTTAAAGATGCATGCACAGAAAGTCACCCTGCTCAACATCTTGATCTCTAGCAGCTAGCGGGCTTCACATCTAATCTCCTGTAGTCATTCAAGTGCGCTTTGGAGAATTTTGTGAGCACACTTGTCTTTTTAAGTTCACCACCCATCCACACAAGTGTGCAGTGGACAGCGCCAACCTGAGTTACTTGTCCGGTGTCTCCGTCAGAGATTTTGAGCTACAAGCTGCTGACCTGAAGGCTTCAGATGTGGGTGAATAATTTCATGTCACCGAATGAAGATTTGGAAAGACTTGCACAACAGCAAGCAGAGTTGGCAAGCAAACACAAGTGGGGGAAAATGAAAAAATTTCAATATACAAACCAGCTGATTGTCAAAACTTGGAACACGCTTCCCATCACATACCACACACTGCAGCATGTGAGTATTGCTGTACTGACAATGTTTGGCTCTACATATGCAATATGCATGTGAGCAGTCTTTGTCACGTCCAAAGAACGTTAAGACGAACCTACAATCACGTTTAATGGATGGAAGTGTCAGCACCTGCATGGAGCTTAACCTCACTATGTATCAACCAGACTACAAAGCCATCAGCAAAACCATGCAGCACCAGAAGTCGCATTCATGGGAAGAAGTACTTTATTCATCATTGGTTAGCAACACCATAACCTTATTAAAAAGAATCCAGAGACTTATTGTACTTTAAAGGTGTTGATGTTACATAAAATGCACACATTTACTTGTATTTAGTGTTAAACATATTGTATGGCTCTCATGGAATTACATTTTAAAATATGTGGTGTTCATGGCTCTCTCAGTCAAAAAGGTTCCCGACTCCTGATCTATAAGGATTTGTTACTGGTGTGTTTTTTTCTTTTGCTTAATGTACTTGGTTTTTTGTTCTTTTGTTTGTTTTTCCAATGTACCTCTTGGCCATCTGTATATATTCTTTGGAAAATGTTTATTTAGATCTTCTGCTCATTTTTTAAACAATATTATTGTTTTGTTTGTTTGTTTTTTGCTATTGAGTTTTATGAGTTCTTTATATAGTTGGATATTAACCCCTTATTAAATATATGACTTGCAATTGTTGATGATTTCCTTTGCTGTGCATAATCGTTATACTTTGATGTAATATCACTTGGTTTGCTTTTGTTGCTTTTGCTTTTAGAGGCCTTTTTAAAAAAATCATTTCCAAGACCTATGTCAAGGAGCTTACTACTATGTTTTCTTTTATCTTTATTGTTTCAGGTTTTTCTTCAAGTCTTTAACACATTTTGAGTTTATTTTTGTGCTTACTGGAAGGCAGTTGTCCAATTTTATTCTTTTGCGTGTGGCTATCCAATTTTCCCACCAGCATTTATTGAAGAAACTATTTTTCTGCCTTGTATATTCTTGGCTTCTTTGTTATAAATTGACCATCAGAATATAGGCTTTTTTTAATGGGCTTTTATTTTTCTGTTCCTTTGATCTATGTATCAGTTTTTATGTCAATACCATATTGTTTCAATTATTACTATAGCTTTGAAATATAACACACTATCAGGGAGTATGATGCTTCCAGCTTTTTTTTTTTTTTCTTGAAATTGCTTTGCCTATTTTAGATCTTTTGTGGTTCCATACAAGTTTTAGGATTGTTTGTTCTACCTCTGTAGAAAACATTATTGGAATGTTGATAAAAAATATATTAAACCTATATATTGCTATATTAAGAAATTTTAATAATATTAATTCTTCCAATCTATGATCATGGAATATCTATTTATTTCTGTCTTCTTTGATTTATTTTAGTGATGCTTTGTATATTTTTAATATACAAGCCTTTTACCACCTTAGTTAAGTTTATTCCTAGGTATTTCAGCCTTTTGGATGCAATTTTAAGTGAAACTATTTTTATAATTTATTTTTCTAATATTTCAGTACTTATGAAAAAAAACACAACATTTCATGTATTGATTTAGTCTCTGCAACTTTACTAAATTTATTAGGTTTAATAGTTTTTTGATGGAGTCTTTATTGTTTTGTACGTATAATATGATGTCATCTGCAAATAGTGACTGTTTTACTTCTTCCTTTTCAGTTTAGATGCATTTATTCCTTTTCCTTATCTAGTTGTTTTTGTTAGGACTTCTGGTACTATGTTTCATAAAAGTGGCAAGAGTCAACCTTGGCATGCTCATAATCTTGGAAGAAAGTTTTTCATTAATGAGTATGATGTTACTTATGAACTTTTCATATGTTGCCTTTATAGTATAGAGGTATGTTTCCTAGAACCACTTTGTTGAAAGTTTTTATTATAAATGGACATTGAATCTTGTCAAATAGTTGGTTGACATTTTGTTATAATTTACTACAAAATAATCATTAGAAATTTGCCTGTCCAGTACTTATAATTTGGAAAAACTTCATAGAACTTCAAAATCAGATGATTTTACTTTAAAACAATTTTTGCTTAGTAAACTGTATACGGACCCATTAGTTTACAGCTGTAAACCACAACATTTGCTTTTCTTAAGCAATTGAAAATCATTACAGGTCGCAGTGTTCCAATGAGTCATAAGAATATTTACTCATCTAAAAGAATAGCATGAGAGAATTTATTTAAAACATTATTTTTGCCACAAATTCAAAGTAAATAGTAAGTTAACATGTGTAGCAATTCTATAAAATGTGAAAGGTATCATACAACCAAACAATAATATGTTTACTATCTCTCCACACTGCCTTCCATGATATCATATGAAGGCTAATTTTTCTCCTCTTGGAAAATATACATATGGAATCTACAGATTTTTATATACATAACCCATACTACTCAAAATGAGAAATAAATGATTACCTTTATGGCTGTCACAGAAAAGCAAGAAACTACTGCTTTTAAAATCCTGCTGAAAGTCTCTCTTAAAACTGTATTTCCAATATTTGGTCCTATGTCTATTGCTGAAATAATCTATTTGCATTTTACCTCTGCTGACTCAATAAGACTGTGTTATTTGAATCAATATTATGGGAATTGGAATCATATGAACCAAGTTAAGTTTATACAATTACGATCTATCCTTGAGCTTTACCCGTAAACCATAGGGCATAAGATGAACACCACATAGGATATTTATAGAGTTTGCACTATGCCCATAAAGAGTATATGACATATAAAAGGAAGAGACACAATAACATTTATTGCAAAGCAGTGTTTTCTAAGTAATATACATATAGAATAATATATACATAGTCTAATCTATACATAGAATAAAGTAAGATTTGTAAAACATAAAATTAAATAGTTGCATACCATGTAATAGTCTAAATGCATTATATGGTAATGTGTTAAAATGATATTTTAATTTATTCCTTATGTGCTTGGCTTTCAACATATACTGTAAACTTTCCTTTTTTATCCCTGAGCACCTAACACAGTGACTTACTTACCTATGTTAGATAATTAATAAAGGCTATTGAGTGTAACCAAATAAAAAAAAATCAATATTGTCTCAGTCACTCACTTTTTTTAAATAGACACATCCTAAATTATAAATTTTTCTTTTAAAGATAAATTTCTCAAAACAAATAGCTTACAACCTTTTTATTAGTGCGATCAGAGCATAAAATGGAAAAAGAACTGAATTATATATTTTGTTTGTTTTTGTGACCTCAGCACTGCTGTTTACTAAAGGTAATGAAGATAAGAAAAGAACAATAAAGGGCAAAAGAAAATATTCAGTATATAAATTAAAGAATATTATATTAATTGTCAATGCTTATTGAGTATTCAAATGAATTTGTCCTTGGAGGGTAACAGATGAATAGAATCTGAAATACTAAAGAAAATGAGTTCCAAATATGTTAAGAAAATAATGTTATCTAGATATTGAGATTTAGGCCATATATGTAGTTAGAGATGAGAAAACAGCAGTAATGAAATGGAAATAAACACAAGAAAACAATTACACGAGTGTGAATAAGAAGCGGTAAATGTATCACCATCTTCTCTAAATGGTAGAAGGTGCTCAAGATTGTGTTAATCCTTGACTTCTGCGTCCTGTTGATTTAGTGGAAAGTTTTTGAATGCACAAATAGTTTTTCTTTGTTAATAAATCATCAAGCACTATGCCATTCAAGAGGAGTATGTTTTGAATATTGGCAAAGATTTTCTCTTTCTCAAAAACTCCTCTTGAGAAACAATGTAGTTAGATGGACTGTGAAGTCTTGAAACATTTACTATAGAATGCAATTTTTTACTCTCTCTACTATTTACTGCTCTATTTTATATCATAATAGAAACAGACAGAATCAGTTTTATTCATTTCTTAGGCTGTATCTCAACAATTGATCCATATTAAAAATGTTAAAATAAACAGTATGATGCTGTGATGATTAACTTATTTTTTGTTTAGTGGAAAAATCCAACCTGGAACCCCAAACAAATTTTAAAATTTCTAATAAATCAACACAGATATTCTAACTTTGTATTGCATACTTCATATGAACTGTTTGGCTAAATTTTCCAAAAGTGTTTTCTGAATTTAACCAGTCATTTAAAGAACTATTAAATCTACATCATAAATTGTACTTTAACCATGATATTAATAGAGAATAGGGAACTGATGCCTATAGCAACATGAGTCCTTTCTTTTCCACAAGGAATAAAAACACAACCAAATTATAGGAAGTATGTATTGTTTCATTGAAAATCCTCCCAAAATTTAGTGGCTTAAAACAACTATGTATTTTGTCTATGGTCTTTGGGCCATCTATGCTAGATTCAGCTTGGTGATTCTTCTGATCTCTTCCAGGCTGGATGTCTCTTGGCTGTTCTTACGTCTATAATCAGTGCTTCTTGCTAAAATAGGAAGGCCTTGGCTGAGCAGCACCTCTCTGCTTCTTGTTTGTGTCCTCTCTTTTTCCAGCCAGCTAACACAGAATTGTTCACATAGTGCCTTGGCAAGGTCCCGGAGAAAGATGGGAAACATACAAGACCTTCTGAGGCACAGACTCAGCACATATGCCACATTCTATCAGTCAAAGCAAATATTAAGGTCAAATAACATTCAAGAGGTAGAAAAATACACCACCTATGGACAAAAATAGTTGCGAAGTCACATTTTGAAATGGTCTGCAGACAGGAAGGAGAATAATTCTATCTATTTTTGCAATTTACCAAACATGTCTTTCTGCCTTGGTTGTCTGTGGAGTGAGTTCATGGCTTGACAATATCGATGATGATTTTAATTCTTATTTTGCATTTGCTAGTATAAATTCAAATTGTACTATACATAGCACAGTCATGTATTTTGTGAGCTTTCATGAACATGGTATCAATAATCTTATCTAATGTAGATATAAATATAGCAATCCATTATTAACTGGAGTACAGTTAGTATAATCCCTCAAAAGAGCAACAATTTTAAGAAATTTAGTTGGTATTCACTCTCTTTATCCAGCATGCATATCAGTCAGTTTGAAAGCCATAACTTAATTATTTAGTGTGACTTCATTTAGAAATTTCTTAAAATGGGATATAATGAATGTTAATTTAAGTTTAGACTGGGTGGCATCCTTTGGCCATTTATGAATATAAGAAGGAACATTTGAAAGAGAGTCATAATTTCCATCATGAATTGGTTAATTCACAACAAGGAAATGAGACATGAAGAATTTAGATACTTTTGTTTCAAAATTCTTTTTTCTTTAGTATTCCTTTGTGTTAGCTGAGTGGAAAAGATCTGTTGCTTGAGTAAAAATGCTTCATCTCCTTCCCTAATGCTGCGGGACTTATTGATTAGGTTTCTGAATTTGGTGCTGTTCTTTTCTAGTCACCATGATGTATCATTGAAACAGACTCATTAAAATGAGTGATGTGTGTTGTCATTTTATTAGTGTCATCTATAATGTATTACACTTTCCTTTTAGTAGTCTCTTTGTGCTATGTGTGGGTCAGGATGACTGTATGGATTATATTTATAAAATCCAAATTATTACAGATCAAGAAAGATAGGCATGAGGGTGGAATTTATGTTATTTTAAGCAGGATAACTACAAAAACTACAGCCCATTCCTTCTGCAAGGAAACTTTTCTGAACTGGACTAAAGCAGGTGTGTATAAGACCAGGAGTGTGTTTCACTGAAGTATATTATTCCTGTGGTTGTGAAGGACAGACCCTTGACATGGAAGCTCCTCAAATATGTTTTCTCTCTTTCTTTCCAACTTTTTTTTTTAACTTCCAGACATGTGCCTTTTGACTACCTAGTAGTTCACTCCCTGTCTGCCCTAATCTGAAAAATATGGGTCCATAGTTGAGAAACAGCAACAGATTTGATACACTGATTTAGTATATGTTGTTGAAATGTTACCTCCATTTACTAACTGAAGTTCAATTTTTTTTTCACAGGAATACAAAGAGTTTTGGCTCAAAAACTTCCATTGGAAGCATTGATCTAATTAAAATATTTCAAAGGCAGGAAGTATTTGCATATCAAAAAATGGTATAATATCTGGAAACAGCCCAAGTGTTTCCACTTGTATTCACTAATGAGTGGATAAAAAAGCTATGGTACATTTACACAATGGAATACTATTCAGCTATAAAAAAGAAGGAAATCTTACCTATCTGACAGCATGGATGGACCTGGAGATTATTAAGCTAAGTGAAATAAACAAGGCATAGACAGATAAAGTTTTTATGATCTCACATATATGTGGAATCTAATGAACACAATAAACTGAGAAACAAAAAAGAAACAGAGGCAGGGTCACAGGAAACAGATGGACAGCTGTCATAGAAAAGAGAGAGGGGGAATGGTACCAAAAAAGGGATTCACCAAACACACACACACACACACACACACACACACACACACACACAAATATGCAGACGACAGGGTAGCAATGGCTAGAAAAAAAGGGGGTAGAGATATGGGACGGGGGAAAAGGGGGTGGAAAGATACTTTGCATGGGCATGGGTGGCATGATGTGTGTAGATGGTGTTATATTGAGTGGGACACTTGAAACCATGTCAACACAATAAATAAAAAGTAAAAATAATTAACAAAACAAAGGTACAATAGTACTTTTGCTTTCTAGGAATGATCTAGAGTAGTTAGGGTTAATGTTTGAATGTGTAAGAAAGTTTTCAGAGCTAAGAAATATATGGAATATATAAAAATGATTGTGATAAAATCTATAAACACAGCTGGTTTTTTTTTTTTTTATTCCACTATTATGGAAGAAAGGTACATCTTTGGAAAAGGGCTCCAAATACAGGAATTTATTTTATACAAGCAGTAAGCTGAATGGTTTTTAGTACAAAACGAGAAATAGTAAAAGATTAGCTGCTTCTAAAAATCAGTAGGAGAAACTATCCTTCTCATAAAAATTTAAAGATATCTTTGTTATTCTCAATTTATTTTTTGGTAAAGCAATATATCAAGGTGAAGAGCTTCTATTAAAATAAAGATCAACTGAATTAAGTTATATCAGCAGCTACCCAAAATAAAAGTTTTCTCTTATATTATGAAAAATTTCAGTTGTCTTTTTTCAACTAAAATCTCATTATCTGTAGTTTAATGCTGATTTGTATACAATATGAGTGAAAGTGGGTATGAGTGTTTATCTTACATAATAGCTTGCCACAGCCTACTACTTGAATTATGTACCATATGGAAAATGCGTTTGTGTTTAGCTCTTTGTAGAATTTCACAAACCAAAAAATGATCCATTTCTATTCACATGGTTTGTTTACAGTCATTTAAAAAATACATTATTGTGTTGCTTCCTAGTTAGAAAAGGCAGATGTTGGCATATTCCATTGCATTGGTCTTTAGAAAATATATGTTTTGATTTCCATTTAATAAAAGAAAAAGTTATCATACTTCCTGTGCTTTCAACCTAAACATTCTTTTTTTAAAGATTTTATTTATTCATTTTATTTTATTTTATTATTTTATTTTTACAGGAACAGAGAGAGAGAGTCAGAGAGAGGGATAGACAGGGACAGACAGTCAGGAACGAAGAGAGATAAGCATCAATCATCAGTTTTTCATTGCTACACCTTAGTTGTTCATTGATTGCTTTCTCACATGTGCCTTGACCGCAGGTCTTCAGCAGTTGGAGTAACCCCTTGCTCAAGCCAGCGACCTTGGGTCCAAGCTGGTGAGCTTTTTGCTTAAACCAGATGAGCCTGCACTCAAGCTGGCGACCTCGAGGTCTCAAACCTGGGTCATCCACTTCCCAGTCCAATGCTCTCTCCACTGCATCACCACCTGGTCAGGCCTAAATATTCTTTTTCAAGATGTATTTTTATTCTTCTACATTTTCTCTTTCTACATGTTTTACAGTAGTATGGTTGAAATTTTACATACATATTTTAGAACTTGTGCTTATCCTTAAAAGAATTGCCATTGAGAGATTAATCCTGTCACCTTTATGAGCATGCTTTATTAATATATTATCTTGAAATAGAATATTAATGATATCAATAATATTTAACATTTATTAACCATAGAATGTTAGGTAAGAATGTATTTCATGGTGTAGGTTTTGAAAATATAGAAAAATCATTAAATATCCTGGATATCATTAAACATGCTTCCCATAAGATATTAATTGCACTAGTACAACTCATTTAAGGAGCAGTTCAGGGTAACAACGATAATAATATTTTTGATTGTCACCATGCTATCCAATGTGCATTGAAGGAAGTATCAGATATAGCTTTTGAAAATATCTATTATACTTGTAAGTTCTGGATATATATTTTTCATGAAATGATTTACAATTAAACATGAGATGGATGAAAGGGTGAGAGGGAATTAAAAATTATAAATATGAAAACTAATTAAATATATTTATTTTACTAATTTATTTTTATTGTTGAATCAATACAAGTTGTCTAAAAAAGGTATGTTTTAAAAGATTGACTAATTACAATACACTTTAATTTTTTTATCTTTGAAATAAATACCTTAACTATTAAACCTTTTTTTTTGTTGTTATATATGTTATTTATTTTTAATATATTTTTATTAAATTTATTGGGGTCACATTGGTAATTAAATAGGGTTCAAGTCTACAATCGTATAATTCACCATTTGTACACTGCACTGTGTGTTCACCACTCATAGTTTAGTGTCTTGCCCGCACCATTTACCCCCATACACTCTTTTACCTGCTCCCGGCCTCTTCTCTCTGGTAATCACCATACTGATGTCTGTGTCTAAGAGTTTGTTTGTTTTTTTCTTGCTTAGTCCCTAAATCTTTTTTACTTCATCTTCTAAACCTCCTCTCTAACAACTGTCAGTCTGTTCTCTGTATCTAGGAGTCTCTTTCTATTTTGTTTGTTTATTTTATTATATTTCACATATAAGTAAAATCATATGGTAATGGTCTTTCTCTGACTAGCTTATTTTACTTAGCATAGTACCCTCTAGTTCGATACATGCTGTCATAAAAATAAGATTTCCCTCTCTTTTATGATCGAATGGTATGCCATTGTATAGATATACCACTAGTTTTTTTATTCATTCATCTACCAATGGGTATGTGGGCTATTTTCAAATCTTGGCTATTGTAAATAGCCCTGCAGTGAATACAGGGGTGCATATAGTCTTTAGAATCAGTGTTTTGGTTTCTTTGGATATATTCCCAGAAATGGGATTGCTTGGTCATAAAGCAGTTTTATTTTTAACTTTTTTGAGGAAACTCCATACTGTTTTCCACAGTGGTTTCACCAATCTGCATTCTCAACAACTGTACCAAGGATTCTATTTTCTCTGCATCCTTGTCAATACTTGTTTGTTGATTTAGTGATGGTAGCTATTCTGACAGGTGTGAGGTGATATCTCATTGTTGTTTTAATTTACATTTCTTTGATGATTACTGACATTAAGCATCTTTTAAATGTCTATTGGCCAGCTGTATGTCCTCTTTGGAAAAATGTCTATTCAGGTCTTTTGTCCATTTTTTTAACTGGATTTTTTTGTTTATCTGCTTGTTTTTGAACACCATTTAATGAATAGGTTGTCTTTACCTTATTCTATGTTCTTGCCAACGTTGTCATATATTAATTGACCATAATGGTGTGAGTTTATTCCTGGGCTCTCTACAATGTTTCATTTATTTACATGTCTGTTTTTATGCCAGTACCATGCTATTTTGATTACTATGGCCCTGTAATATACAGTTGTTCCTCACCATATTGTGGCTCACTTTTTATAGTCTCACTGTATTGCGGATTTTTAAATTGTATATATCTAATTTTGTATCATGGATTTTTTGCTATATTGTGGAATTTTGCAGTATATAGGTATTTTTATATATTTGTTATTTTAATTATTGTTGCAACAAAATAAGCATTTCTTAGCCTAAAAAATTGAAAAAAAATATATTAATTAAAACATATTAAAAGATACTAATTTGAAATAAAATATAAGGTCACTACTTCATGGATTTTCGCTTATCACAGGGGGTTCTAGAACCTAACCCCCACAAGAGACAAGAGACCACTGTAGCTTGATATTCAGTAGTGTGTCATCTTCAACTTTGTTCTTCTTTCTCAAGATTCCTGAGGCTATTTGGTGTCTTTTGTGATTTCATATACATTTTTTGGAGTATTTGTTCTAGTTCTATAAAATATGTCATTGGCATTTTGATAGGAATTGTACTGAATCTATACATTGCTTTGGGTAGTATAGACATTTTAATGATGTTAATTTTTGTTTTCCATGAACATGAGGTAAGCTTCCACTTATTTCTATTTTCCTCAGTTTCTTTGTTCAGTATATTACAACTTCCTGAGTACAGGTCTTTTACCTTCTTGGTTAAATTTATTCTTAAGTATTTTATTTGTTTGCTGTTGTTGAAATTGTAAATGGGATTGCTTTCTTAGTTTTTCTTTCTGATAGTTCATTATTAGTGTATAAAAAAAACATCAGTATCTGAATATTAATTTTCTATCCTGCTACTTCACTTGTAAGTTCTAGTAGAGTTTTCTGTTTGTTTGTTTTGAGAAAGAGAGGGAGAGAGAGAGAGAGAGAGAAGGAGACAGGCAGGGAGAGAAAGAGAGTGAGAAATAACAACTTCTAGTTGCTTTCACTTTAGTTGTGCATTGATTGCTTCTCATGCTGGGGATCAGAGGGGATAAACCTAACCCAGTATCACCTTTTGGGCTCAAGTCAACGATCTTGGACTTTTCATGCAAGTGTCCTTTGAGTTTAAGCTGGTGATCTTTTGATCATGTGGATAATTTCCTGCTCAAACCAGTGACACCTTGCTCAAACTGACAAGCCTGCACTCCAGCTGGTTACCTTAGGGTTTCGCATCAGTGAATCAGTGACCCCAGCCTGCAGGGTCAACACTTTATCTACTGTGCCTCCACCAGTCAGAGAGGTCAAATAATTTTTTGATGAGGTCTTTAGGGTTTTTTATATACAGTATTATGTCATCTACCAATAATGATACTTTTACTTCTTCCTTTCCAATTTGGTTATCTTTTATTTCTTCTTCTTGTCTGGTTGCTGTGGCTAGAATTTCCAGTACTATTTTGAATCAGAGTGGTGAAAGCAGACATTCTTACCTTGTTCCTGATTTTAAGGGAAATGCTTCCAATTTTTGTTTGTTCAGTATGTTGTTCACTCTGGGTTTGTCATATATAACCCTTATTATATTGTGGCATTTTCCTTCGATTCCCACTGTGCTGAGAGTTTTTATTATAAATGGGTGATGGATTTTATCAAATGCTTTTTCTGTATCTACTTATATGATCATGTGGCATTTAACCTTCATTTTGCTAATGTGGTATATCATGTTTAATGATTTGCGGATGTGGGACCAACCTTGCATCGCTGGTATAAATCCCACTTGCTCATGGTGTATGATCTTTTTAATGTTTTGTTGGATTCAGTTTGATAATATTTTGTTTGTTTAAATGGTTCACTGTGAATTTAAACATGTTATATAGGTATCCTGACATTAAAAGCTCGCTCTAATTTTTTAAATGGCAATTAAGAACAATTATGTTAACATAAAAAATTAATAGTTTTGTAGGTACTATGATGTAAGAGAATACATGTAACTTTCTGAAGCATCTTCATCTTCATTTGGGAAAATTCTATGGTTGTATTAAGCTTTCTCTGTATTATTTGGTTTCTTTTATTTTCTCACCTATTATGATATAATGTTAATAAAACTAATACAAAGAGAAATTCCCATTAGCTATGTTGTTAATTCTTACTATTTTAAGTCATTGTAATATAATCAAAACACATAAGATGCATGTATATATGTATGTGTACATATATATAGGATTTCTTATATGATTTCCTTAGCATGACTAAATGGCTTCTGAACACGTCTTTCATTTTAAGAATATTATGGCTTTAGCAGAGGAAAATTTCTATTTTAAATAGTGTTGTACTTCAAGAAGTAGATCAAAATTTTTCTCAGAATACAGCTCACAGCCAGAACATTGCTCATGACTCACTTTCCTCTCCATTTGGATGATTTCTTTTTCTTCCATATCCAGGGAATATGTTTATTAATGTGTGGTTAATATCGGACTTTAAATATACTTGGAATCTAGAGAGTATCTTTCTTTAACTGTTCTATTTAAATCATACAATACCAAGATTACTTATAATCACAAAGAAGGCATAGGATATGGAATTAATTATTGGGGATAGTTTTCATTTAAAATAATCTGTTTTGAAAAAAATATCATTGAGAATACATGTGAGTCTGAGGATCTTCTGCCCCAGTGCCATTCACCTTACACTCACTGTCAACTAAAAAAAAATTTAAGACTCAAAATCTGTTGTTCTTAAATTACTTATTACTTACTTAAAATGAAAAGTAGCCTGAAATGATTTACATCACATTATCGAGGATTTACTAAGTTTCCATCACTGAATTAAGCTTGCTAAAAACTTAAGTTTAATTAAATCACCTTGTTGAAGATCTCTGTTTGTAATGCTGAATTAATCCTGATAAAACAACATATTTCTTAACCCTGCCACATAAAGCAGTGATATCATAAAATATTCTTGAAAAAATAAGAATCAGATTCCCACACACAGAAGAAAAGACACTGGAAAAAAAAAAGAAGTAATTAAAATTGGAAACCAGATGAACATGTAAGGAAAAGGGGTGACTGGTAGGGTCTGGCATGAGTGACTGGAGAGATTTCAGTGCCCACTTACCACCAGAGTGCAGAGTGAGAAGTTCAGGAGAGGCTAAGAGAGAGGAGCCTTAATGAGATAGAAAACAATGATCTACAACTCAATATATTACTGAGTTTAATGCTAATTTTAAGTAGCAATTAATGAAATCTTATCCAATGACCTTTCTTCCATCTTCTCAAACTTAATTATCACTGTGTGAGTCACATCTTTTGTCTGGACTAAACCATTCTCCAGGCTTTATATTACAACCAAAGCAATTATTTCAAAATAAAGTCTAATAACTTTCCTCTCTTGTTTAAACTCTTTTACTGGTTTACTTTTGTCTATAAGAAAAAGTGTAATCTCCTTAGTTTAGGATGAAAGGTCTTGTATGATGTGACCATGGCTTGCTCTTCCAGTTTTCCTCTTATAACTGTGTACTCTTGCTTAGCAATCTGGTCATACTGAAATACTGGCATTATCCACTGAAAACACCAAGTTGTTTTATAAATTCTTACCTTTCCACAAGCAATGCTTCCTGCATGGCATGTTATCTCCACTTTCTAGTTTGTTTCCTTTCTTAATCTTTGTAACTGGTAATTCCCATAATCCTTCAAGGTGAAATTCAAATATTCTCCATTATGAACATTTTCTAAACTTTCCCAGCAAGAAATTCTTTGTTTCTTATCATCAAACCTTACATTTCTAATATAACAATTAGACAACTGTATTTTAATTATTTACATATCTGCTTATTTTATAAAAGCATGAAATTCTAGCAATTTCAGCTAATTTAGGTAAGAACTAAGTCAAACAATGAACTAATCCATAGCATCTGCCAAAATGCATCTCTTTCTATTAGTGAATAAAAGTAACTTCTTTAGACTTGTGCAAGGCTAAATTATTCTTTCTTATAAATTTGCATAAATGTCAGGACACCATCTTATTACACACTTTATACTTATGAGAAGATGGTATTCTAAATGTTAAATATATACAAAAATAGTCAGAAGAGTATAATAACTTCCACTACCCAATTTCAACAATTATTAACTGATGTCAAGTCATGTTCTACCTATACTGTCTATAGCTCCACCCTCGTTTTCCTCTCAAATATTTTTTTTACTTTTTTTTTATTTTATTCATTTTAGAGAGGAGACACAGAGTGAGAAAGAGAGAAAGAGAGAAAGGGGGGGAGGAGCTGGAAGCATCAACTTCCATATGTGCCTTGACCAGACCAGTGCAGGGTTTTGAACTGGCGACCTCAGTGTTCCCAGGTCGACACTTTATCCACTGCGCCACCACAGGTCAGGCTTCCTCTCAGATATTTTGAAGCAACTCTCAGACATGATAATCTTTCCTTTACAAACATTACTGTATGTATTCCTAGAAGATAAGGACACATAAACATACTGATACCATTATCACACCCAAAATACAAACAATTTCTCAGTATTAACAAATCTTCAGTATTCAATTTTGCATTACTGTTCACTTTTAGTTTCTTTTACTAAACACATAGTAAAGCCCATACTTTATGACTGAGTGATATGTTTCTTTTAGTCTAAAGCAGTAGTTCTTTATTGGGATAGGGGGCAGTTTGCTTTGTAAGGGACAGTTTTAGCAGTCTGCAGACAGTTATGGTTTTTACAACTGCTGTAGACTAAATGTGTTTTGCCAAAATATATATTTTAAGATCCTTTTCCTAATATGATTATATTTGGAGCTGGGGCCTTTGGGTGATAATTAGGTTAGATTAGGTCATGTGTTTGGGGCCCTCATAAAAAGACAAGACATGGGGTTTTGGTTTCTCTCTGTGTGCACATACCAAGAAAGGCCATGTGAGACTATACCCAGGGAGAGGCCTCTCACCAGGAACCCTGGTGATCTGAACTATGCTAGCACTCTGATCTTAAACATCTGGAATTCAGAACTGTGAGAAGTCTATGGTATTCTGTTATAGCAGCACAAACTGATGATGACAACTATTGACATGTAGTAGGTGGAGGCCAGGAACACTGCTAAACATCTTGCAGTGCACAGGACAGGTGCCACAATGGAGAATTCTCCAGCCTCAATAGTCCATAGCACAAGGTCAAGAAACCCTGGTCTAGAGGTTCCTTCTTCACCTATTTTTCATTATAATCTATTTGTTAAATAAACTGAATTATTTGTCCTATAGAGTTCCCCACATTCTCTATTTCACTGATGATACACTTTAGTATCATTTAACATGTTTCTGTGTCCCTTGTATTTATTAACAATTAGATTTAGAAGCTACATTTATTCAGATTCAATAATTTTAGCAAAACTATTTTATTTCATATTCTAAATAGGGATGCTCTTCCATTAGAAGGCACCTGTAAAGTCTGATTCTCTCCCTTTCATCACTATGAGAAACTTTTGATGATCAACATCTATATCAATTAATTCATTAGAGACTGAAAATATTATAATTTTATCACTTTATCTATTATGAAATCACTATTTCTTGGGAATATTCATTACAGTGCTTGATATGAAAATAACATTGTGCATAAATCACTTACACATTTTATTTCTTTCTAGAAACATCCTGTACCACCTTGATAAAAAGAGAAGCCAATTTTCAATACTCCTGGAGGCCTGGGAGCGCTGCAAGTCACTTGCATCAAATGAGACCTTTCAAGAGGCCCTGTCAAAGGTGTTGCATAGCATTAATTCAGCTCAGGTTTACTTCAAAGAAGGACTTGATGTGTTCAACAGTGTCTTGGTTGGAAAGAACTGAGAAAACTCTCAGCATTTTAAAAAGTTTGTTTACAACTCCTCAAGCAAAAGCTCTAATTTGATCAGATTTTCTGACATTGAAGACTTTCCCCCCCAATGGCTTTTTATACAAATCAAAAGCTATTATACATTGTATTTTCAATGGACATATAAAAAAATTTTGCACATTTAATATTTTTCTTATATATGAATTTCTGAATATATAAACACAAGCTATTGAAATAATACTTAAAATTTATCTATTAAAAAAGAAATCTACTGTATATATATATATATATAAATCTACTGTTTATATATATATAAACTATTTGGGGGGAAATGTTCTGAGAAGTTTTGGAAAATCTTCGCTCCTACGGATAAAGCACATAGGTGCAGAAGTTTTTCCTTATGTTAGAGCTTTGAATGACCTATTTTGTGTAATAGAAATGGACAGTTGATATGATTTCAGATTAACTTCACTATTAATTATTCAATATGAAGAATTCAAGTATTCTGACTCGGTGATTGGTTGACCAAAGCCACTTTGAATGTTTCTATTTTATGAAATGAAGTGCCTATTCATACACAACTAGATGTAGTAATACACTGGTTATGAAATTGTATTTTTTTTAAGTATTAATGAGAATAAGAGCCATAAATATTCCAGGGGAAAAATCTCCATGTAGCTGCACAGAGCAATTTACATGCAAATTTTTTACTAACAACTTACAAGATGACAAGCTTTGAAACCCCTAATTTGCCTCAGTTGATATTGTAAAAAGTTCAGGAGCGATATATGTCTTGTGAGGAAGAAAATATTTTGTACTTCTTGTTGTATTATTTATTTAGGGAGGACTTAAACATCTACTCTCAAATGAAAGTGTCTCACATTCTTTGAAAACCCCAAATATCTTAAAAAGCATTAAATTACTATTTTTGGCACACAGAAAAAACACTCCCTATAAAAGAAATAGTTGTTTTGACCAATGAAAAAATGCTCCTTAATTCTATGAGGAAACTTTCAATATGTTTTTCTTTTTTATCCTTAGTTGTGACTAAAATAAAAATGAAGATAATATTCATTATTCTAATTTTATGCAGAAAAAACTGTTACTATGTGAATATGTCTTTTATATACTTCAATTTTTTTTGCTTGTGGAAAATGAAACTTCATATTGACATTGTCATTGACTGGCCCTGACATCCATCAGTCCCCCAAACCAAGGATTCTATTAGGTGACAGTTTAAACTCTTAGCTTGCCCTGTGAAATTGATTTGAAAATTTTTCTCCTGATGGTGGTGAAAGCAAATACCCTAAGGAAACATATCTTCTGAATATTTCATGTGAATTTTCTCTCTAGCTAACACAACAGACACGTCCCCATTACCCATGGCCAGAGCCGCATTGCAGACAGAGCTTGCGTGTCTAGGTCTTTGTTTTATGGATGACTATATACCTAATCTTCATTGAAAGGAAACCTAAAGTTGAAGGGAAAGAATTAGTCAGTATTGATTAATTGATTTATAAGGCTCAGCTGTTCCTGCCCTAAGTAATAATTATAAGCTCAAGGCAAAGAAGAAAATTGAGGAAATGAGCTAGATAATTCAAGCAGAAATCCATTTTCATCTGAATTGCTTGTGTGCACATATTTTTACATGAGAAATGAAACTACCTTACTTTTTTTTTAACCAATACACTTGTTGTTTGAATATATTTGCCATGGTGAGCAGTGTCTAAGGTAAGGCCTAAAAAGACCAGGCTGCTGCATAACTCGGCATCAGCGCCACCTCTGGCTCCACAGAAATCAACAGCAGAAAAGAGGCAGGGACACCTATATGGACATAGGTGGGGCCAAATAATAGAATGCCTTAAAGGATCTTACATAATCAATCAAGCTTACAATGTGTTCATTCCAGTTCTTTATTTGAAGTTGAATTTTTAGCCAAGACAAATAATCATCAGTTTGATAGTTGATCGTTCTAAAAACAAAATTCTAATTCACTCACTTAGTCTGTAAAGAGCTTTGAAAGCACAAAATATTTTTGTTTGTACGTTTTGTTTAATGCTTGTGTGCTTAGGTAAACCACATTGCACAGATAAAAATCTCAATGTTATGTAATCTGCGCTTCTAAATTATAAGACATTTGATATTTTAGAACTGAAGTTAACTGTGGATAACTTGTTTTTATTAGTCTACTTAACAGATTATGTGAAGAAACTAAAGTATAATGAAAACAGGTGTCCACCAGTTTTATAGATGCTGCTCTATTCCTTTGACTACAACAAAACCTTATATCTAAAAACATTACTGCTATGGTCTGATTACCTCAGGGTTCCTATAAGTTTATGTCATTTTAATTTTTTTCCCAGTAGAGCCAAGTGAATAAAACCCTATGCAAGTTAATAACAAGTGTTCTTAGCAAATTGGTAGTAGGTTTAAATTCTTGTTGAGGTATCTGAGTGTCTGCAAATTCTTACAATGCTTCCACATAGAAGTGCATCAAGATATAATAAATCATAAATGGTTATTCTGCTAAGAAAATGTGGTAAATGTGTACCACTGGAACTTGGGTTCATGAAGGGTACACACATGGGGCATTGCTTTATGTAAAAGAACATACATTCTGGAGTCAAATGGAAGCTTCAAAGACATTCTGGTCTAAGCCCTAAGATGTTAACCTTCAGCCAGGAAAAGCATCATCACCCCGTTAGATGCAATAACTGTAGCCAAAGTAATTAAGAAATTTGGATATACCTCCATAGTTAGCTACTGGCAAAAGTACTACTGAAATTTAAGGTTCTCTGCTTTGTCATGCAGTAAATCCAGCTCTCTAACTGAGACACTCGGGTTATAAACAAACTTTGCTAGTACATCTATGAAACCGCCATTCTATCAAACTCTACATGAACTGGAATCACTGCTTTACTAAGGACTAGCTCATTCTCTGACTACATCTGATAAACTAAATTTTTCCAGAGAATACAGACAAAAGATTGGGTATTCAGGAGGAAGTGAGGGAGAGTTTCCACATGAAGCCAGAAGTAGGAAGGACGGCATGGAGTTAAATGATTTTATGAGAGCATAATTTATCTCTGCATTAAGTCAGCAATCTAAATTAGTGTTTCTCAAAATGTGGATTTTGGGGCTGAGAGACCTTGTAATCATCTTCAGCAGGATTTCCCAAGTGACCATTCTGAACACTGAAGTTTAAGAATATCTAAGCTACATTAATCCTGGGTCCTGAGAAAATATTTCTTGGCAACATATCAAAAAAATAAAATAAAAATAAGAGGTACCTGAAGCTCTGCTATTGAAAAGCGTATGTAAAAATAACTATTGTGTCTCTCAAAAAGGGAGGCAGACCCGGCTAACATCAGTGCCTGCTACATGGCAGGCAATGTTCTAGATTTTTGCATGTTTAGGGGTTTTGCAGGTTACAACACAGTTCCATTCCTATGACAGTGACGTAAACTAAATTTTGGTGTAAGTTGAAACACACCCTAGCCTAAGTCACTTACTTATCTTAACACAGTTGTAAAGTCATAATTTAGAAAGTAAAAACACACCTAAGCCACAGAAAAGGAAAAAGGACATAATTATACTGTACCGTACACTGTACTGTTGTAACAACAACAACAACAAAAATGACCAAAAAATTAGTGTAAAAATACGATGTTAACGGCATAAGCCAAAACACTTATGTCTCATTTTTTATTTTATTTATTTATTTTTATTCAGTTAGAAGAGAGGAGGCAGAGACAGACTTCTGCATGCACCCCAACTGGGATCCACCCGGCCAGCCCACTAGGGGTCGATGCTCTGCCCATCTGGGGCATTTCTCTGTTGCTCAACAGCTGAGCTCTTCTTAGTGCCTGAGGCGAGGTCATGAAGCATGGAGCCATCTTCAGCACCCAGAGCCAACTCGCTCCAATTGAACTATGGCTGCAGGAAGGGAAAAGAGAGAGAGAAGCAAGAGAGGGAGGGGTGGAGAAGCAGATGGGTGCTTATCCTGTGTGCCATGACCTGGAATCGAACTGGGACATCCATATGCTGGGCCAGTGCTCTATCACTGAGTCAACCTGCCAGGGACACATCTCAATTATTTTTAAAGTTTTTATGGGAGTGAGCATCGTAAACTCAAAACATCGTATAGCAAGACTGTTGTAACCAGAGGACCCTCTGTACATATTAGTTTTGCTAAATGAATCCCCAGAGCAATATATTTTTGTAAACTGAGGACACTTAGTTGAGTGTCTTGGCAGAAGTTTTACAGCTAATAAAAAATGTCTGAGGTATGCTTCTCTACTGGGCCCTCTGGAATCAAGTCCTGTGTTCTTTGTACTGATTGCTGAAGAAAACACCAGAGGAATCATTTGGTTATAGAGAGTAATAGAATTGAAAATTTAATGTAATTCTGCATAACCGATGAGTCTATGATGTTTGCCACTTCACTGGTTTAATGAAGGAGGTTGAAGAAACAGATTGCATTATTTATGATGGTGGCCCATCCATCCCAGCAATGGTGTGGATATATGGATAAGTTAAAATATATGTATAAGAGCATTAAAAATGAAGACATCATTATAGAATACCATGACACTAGGTCATAAAGTAGTAAAAAGAGAACAGAAGTCACATGTCACATAATTTTTTCCTCAAAATGCCTATACAATTTCATTGGAGGAAAAAAAAAAAAAGAACAGGTGCTTGGATTTACAGCCACAGCTTTATATCATCCTTAAAAACTCAAAATGACTAAGTGACATCTTAACCTAAATAAATATAGAGCATACAGTAGGTTTTCTCACTGGAAGATAATTGTTATAAAAACAAAATACATGATTTATTGCCATCTGCCCTGCCTAATAATGAATCAGCATCTTTGCCTCAAATAAAGCTATAATAATTTACACCATAATTTAGTACGCCTAGCCAAGAAGTTCTCAAAGACACTGTGTGGTGTGAGTAATTAATTATTATGAAAAGCAAGCTTTCTGTGAGGATAGCACATTGTCATCTCTTTGGTTTAAAGGACTGCATAGCTGTGTTTTAGTCACACATTCTTTTATTAGAAAAGGAATTATTTTAAACTGCCAACCCATATGTTGAGTAGAAGTAGAATGGGTCCACATATTCTAATCAATACATCAACAACATTATAGTTCTCTTATAGGAGCACAGAGGAAACCAAGTGGCGGAACAAGCAAACAAACACTATATTTGACAAAAACACTCAGCCTAGCTATGGAAGCGAATTGGTATTTTTTCCATGGGTTTAAATTGCTAGCTTAAAAAAGCCTCATTAGAATCCGCTATTCTGAGAGTTCTTAATAAACTTCAGCATTCTAAATGTGCCATTAAATGCAAATGCATTTTAGTTAGACTGATTTGTTTATGAAATTCAACTTTTCAAGTGATATGAATTTAAAAGAAGAGTTGTAAACATTTTTTAAAAACCTAACATTTTTTGGTCATTATCATGCTCACTCAATTTTTTGGTTTCTCTTTCTAGAAATACTTTAGCATGAATAGGTTTTTTATTATCTTTTTAACCCTGAGATAGTCCTTTTAAGATCTATTTGACTCAATATGCTTTTATCTGGAAATCAGCCAGAGTCTTACTTTCTAATAGCTTTCCATTATCCCTCGAAGATAGGCACTGAGGAGCCTTCGGCATATCTGTGCTGGGGATCTTGAGGCCTGATTTGTTGTGAGATGACATATTTTGTAAAGACATTTATAATCTCATATTTAGATTGTATCTGAATTTATAAAAGCAGAGGATTAAGTGAAGCACTTGCAGGTAGCATTCAAGAAAAAGAAGCGGCTTCAAACTTCAATATTTCTGGTTAGATTATTTTCTGTTAGAAGTATATAGTTTTATAGTATATAGTTTTCTGAAACTAAAATGGTAATTTTGATGTTTTCAGCCAAAATCTAATGATTGAAGCCAAAGAATTAAAGTTTCTCTAATTTCTTAAGCAGGATTCTGTCAAGAATTAACTCAGGAGTAGTTGATTCAGGGTCTACATCTAGACACAGTTTTGATGAGTGTAGACAGAGCCTAACAGTATTCTGTCTAATTCCTTTAATGTCTTAAGCCAGTAAGCACTGAGGTAGCTTTTCTCAGAGGAAGACAGATTTTATTTTCCAGGGGCTAATTAATATGCACAACCTCAGTCCCCCAGGGACCACATAGGTGCCTGTAGTGTACCATATGTCATGTGCTGTATTACAACAAGCTTAAGAGATTAATATATAATCAATATTATGAATTATTATGTTGCAATGAAGTTAATGCCAGTCTTTTGTTCTAATTAAAGTATAAACTTGGCATCTGAAAGAAGCTTAGCTAGAAAATTGCAGTTAGAGTCTCTATGTTAATGAACTACATATATTTTTTAATCAAAATGTGTATAGTTATGTAATTATCTAGACTGCTCATTAAGTGAAATCCTCTAACTTCTTCAAAAAACCTTTATTCAGTATGTTACAACCCAGATGGACACTACTTGGAGTGTGTTTTTTTATTTTTAAATTCTTAGTCATTGTTGAATCATGTTTTCAGTAAATGTGGAGTGTTTTATTAAGATTAATAATTATTATTTGTTTTCCTTTATATTAAACTGCTGCAAATGGACTAACTTATGTTGAAAGTCAGAAAAAATGCTATTACTCTGTAAAGACAATTTTATAATGTCTGTTTAACAAGAAGCAAACAAAATGTTTTACTATACCATTGCAGATTGTCTACAAGAAACAAAATGTTCAGATGGTTGTTTAGCTCACATGATTATATTCCAGCAATGTTATAAATAATTCCATTTAGAGGCTGAGGTAGGACTCTATCGGGCGAATTAGTATTTACATTTCACACAAAAATGTTTAATAGCAAATATATCTTATACACTCTAACTTGCTACTTGGAAAATATGAATAAAATTATATTCTGAAAAAAATACTTTTTTAGAATATTTTAGAGGGCTAATTTGTTTTTCTAGACATCTAGAAAAATAAAATTTTAATAAGAGTTTCATATATGTGATTAGGATTTTAACATATAACATGCATTTTTAAAATCATGAATACATTGTAAAAATATTTAGTTATATAAAATTATATAATAAATAAAATTTCTCAGTTGTTTAACAGTAAAAAACACAGACATAAAATAAATAATGTTATGATTAAGAGAAGATTTATAAATTAACTTGGGATAAAATTTGGTGGGCAATCTTTCAATTAAATTTGCTTGGATTAACAACAAATATCTCTGAAAAGTAACTTAATGGCTAAATTGCACTCAACTGTTATAGTTTTGAATATTGTTCAAAATAAATTGATTACTGTTTGTGATTTAGAAATCTTTTTATTGTAAAGAAATTCTCATGGTCATTGTCTTGGTTGTAATTGATGTTTAGTAGCATTGGTTTAGAGGCATGTGTCTATAGTTTTGAAATTACTATATAAAGTTGAATGTCTAATCGCTTTATGTGGATGTCCATCAGGAATTTAGTGTATTCTATATTTAGCCCAAGTGTGATCTCAATTTATTTTACAACTTTTTATATGTTACTCTAATAACTCACTATGCAACTTATTTAGGAAAGTATGTTGTGATTTGGAGTGACAAAATTTGGATTGGGATACCACATTCATCAAGAAATGAGTGAATATTTATATTTCACTTGCTTAAATATTTGCACATAATTAAAAACAGTACTATGAAATGAAGGCATCTTTTAAGAAGTATGTTTTAATTCATAAATGCAATGGAGTATGTACAGTGAAATGGTAATATTTAGAATACCCGTTTAAAATATTAAATGCAGATGAAAATCACTGCTATACTGTGTTGTGTTATATGAAATATAGTATATTAAGTATACAAAGTTAATTAGTTATTAATATATATTATTAGTGAATTATCTTTATTAATGTGCATTGCACCTAAACAGGAATATGCCTTGTTCAGGAAGCATTATATAAGGTTAATCATATTTTTCTTCTTTGCCTTTCATTCTTTTCACAAACATATGCTTGTCATTTCTTCCTTCTTCTGTTATTCTCAGTTCTTTACATCCTCCCGTGCCAGTTTGGGTGGTGGATAAAGGTGTGTTGGTTGTGAAATACTTACAAGTTTTCTGAATTAAAAATAAAATCTTCAAAGTAACATAACATCTTAATAAAATGTTCTGATTCTGTAGCCCACAGTTACAACTACTAACCTAATCTAACTTTCATTGACACAATTAACACAATTGTATAAGCACAGTCTTCCATCAATTATACTAATCTTAGAAAAGCAAAGACATTCTTAGAAGGCATTCTCTGACATCCTAAATGTCCACAGATATAATTTTAGCACAGTTATATTTCTTGCCCAGTTTACTCCTCTTGATTTCTTCCTTATCTCAGTAAATACACCAGACTAACTAAAAAATAAGAATCATCTTTTTTCTTTTAAGATTTTATTTATTCATTTTAGAGAAGGGAAGATTGGGAAGCATCAACTCCCATTTGTGCCTTGACCAGGCAAGGCCAGGGTTTCAAACCTGAGACTTCAGCATTCCTGGTCGACACTTTTCCACTGCACCACCACAGGTCAGGCAAGAACCGTCTTTGATCTTTTTATTTTCCTCACTCCCCACATCCAATGTATCAGCAAGTCGTGTTGACTCTGCTGCACATTTCTCCATTCCACCAGGACCATCCCATCAATGCCTACACCTTTTCATCCTTGCATTGCACTTGACTTTATAAAAACTTTATATGTTACTTTACATGTATTTCAAGCAGAGTGGAGTTTAAAACAGGAAAATGACTACGCGAGTATTGAAAGGGCTAGTGTAATAAAAAAGTGAAAGTTCTATTTCTCAGAGATTAGTAACTGTAGGAAACGGCTACTGACCTTAAGGCTAGAGAGCACAATGGGAAGGGAAGATTCTTCTGATACTCCTAGAAACCTTTTTGCTGCTGGTGGTGGACCCACTGCTCACAGGTTTCAAGAAAAAGCCCAGGGTTTATCAGAAGTCTGGAAGCATGCACTCCCTCTGCTTCCCCTGCAAGAAACAGGAACGACAACAATAAAAACCCAAAACACCTTCTACACTTTTCACCTTTCTAAGCTAGAGACAACCCAAATATCTATCAACTGTGAAAATATTACAACACACAGTGGTATATTCATACAATGGATTAATACCCAGGAATAAAAAGGTGAAAACTGATATGTACATTAACATGAATTAATCTCGAGAGCATAATGCCAAGTAAAATGATAGCCTTTGTTGAGGACTCTCTTTTCAAGGATGTTTGCTATTCAGAATCCTAAGAAGCAAGACAGTGTCTTCATCCAGACCAAAGGATGCATTTGTTTTCTAAGTAGTATATGTGTGTATATATATATATATATATATAAAATAATGTCTCTTGCTTTGGGCAAAGTTTAAGTAGCTTCTGCAAACACCTATTTAAAAGCTTAAAGGCAAGCTAAAAATCAGGGTGGCTCAGTTGTTAACAGAAACACTGGTGTTTAGCAATTTCTGGGCCCACAATCACACCACCCCCATCAGAGTTGGGAAAATAAGTAAATGGTTGAGAACATAAACCTTATGCTGCCTCTTGTGCTGTAATAAACTTGCAAACTCAATTGGTGAATTGTCTCCTAACCAGCTGAATTAATGGGCATACAGCAAGTCAATCTATCAGCTTCTACCACTGTGCTTCTGTTTAGAAACTGCTTGACAATTTTATCATGTAATATAGAATTTACTTGTAGTTCTAGAAAAGGCAAATCTGTAGTGAGTGACCTGAAAGAGAGTATGTTAAGGGCTAAATATATGTTAAGGGGTAAATGTGTAAGGATGCAACTTTTGAGGTAATAAACTTCTTCCATACATTAATTATAGTGGTGATCGGACAATTGTGTAAATTTTTCTTTTTTTTGTGACAGAGAAATAGACAAAGAGAGGGATAGATAGGAACAGACAAGAAGGGAGATAGAGGAGAAACATCAATTATTCATTATGGCACCCTGGTTGTTCATTGATTGCTTTCTCACATTTGCCATGACTGGTGGGGTTACAGCTGACCAGTTGACGCCTTGCTCAAGCCAGTGACCTTGGGTTCTAGTTTGTAAGCTATTCTCAAACCAGATGAGCCCACACTCAAGCCAGCGACCTCGGGGTTTTTAACCTGGGTCCTCTGTGTCCCAGTCCAATGCTCTATCCACAGCACCACTACCTGGTCAGGCTAAATTTGTCTTAACTTCATCAATAAAGCTGATTTTATATATTAAGCAAGTTTGCAAGAAAGAACATAAAAATTTAGGGAGGAAACTAAAAAAGAAATAATGTAGATAATTTGGTAACATGAAAGCACATGTTCCATTGCTAAAGGTTCCATTGATTTACCAACAAAAAGAATAAACATATTTTCATCATAGATATGTAAAATTTAAAAGTGCCAAGTTTAGATAGTCCTAAAAGTTCCAGAAATTCAAACAAAACAAAACAAAATTAAAAAGAAATAGAATTATAAGAGGTCCTCCACAAAGGAACAAGTAATAAACTAGCTGATTGACTCTCATTAATAACACCTTCTGAACTTTAAGAAAAAATTATTTTATCTCATAATTCTATGAGCAGCTACCTCTTTATATGTGGTATTAAGGTTTTCCAGAGAATCAGAAACAATAGGATATTTATCTATCTATCATCTGTCTATCTGTCAAGATATTTCTTAGAAAGAATTGGCTCAAGTGATTATGGAGGCTAACAGTTCCATGGTCTTCCATATGCAAGGTAGAGACCTAGGAAAGTTGGTGGTTTATATAGAAGGCTTGAGAGCTGGAGATCTGATGATATATATTTTAGTCTGATTCTAAAAGCCTGAGAACCAGGAGCACCGAAGACAGGAGAAGATAGCTGTCTCAGCCCCATAGTCAGAGTGAATTCAATCTTCCTCTGCTGTTTTGTTCTTTTCAAGCCCTCCAGGAATTAGCTGATGCCCACCTGCATTGAGGAGGGCCAGCGGCCTTACACAGACTCCCAATTCAAATGCTAGCTTCTTCCAGAAACCCCTTTGCAGACACATCAGAAGGAATGTTTAATTAGATATGGCTTCCCATGGTAAAGTTATGGTGACATAAAATTAACCATCACATAAGTCCTATGCTGCCCTGTTGATTTTGGCTTTACCTACATGTCTAGTTTTCCATATTCTAGCTTCAGTGGCATTTTGTTTAACCTTGAACTTTCCCAGAAGCGTGCAGGCACACTGCTACACGTGCACAGTGACTTCGGTGGGCTGCTCCTACCTTCCCTATTTGCAACTTTTCTCTTCCAGCTCATTCTTCAGATTGCAGATAGGTATTCACCTTTTTTGAAATTGTGCCAGGACATAACAAATACTCTTACTGTTTGTTCCCATAGCAACATGCACTTTTTGTCACAAATTATTTCAGTTCTAATTTTACTTTTGTTATTGATTCCCCCACTTGAATGTACATTTCATGACTATAAGCATCAATGTCTTATTTATGTACCATTTATCCCAAATGTCTTATGCATCTGGCACCAAGTGGGCATTTAGTACATATTTGTTTAATATATGATTAAAAGAGAAAAATAAATAAACACAAAATGTTGCTTGGAAAAGCCTGTCTGGGTGTTCTTACTTCTCATGCCTGGAGAAGGGAAGAGAAAGAGAACAACACACTTCTATGTACTTGAACATTGTAACAAGCCCAGAAAAGATTCTGTTGTATGTGGTCAGTTCAGTGTTGGTTAAGCTGAGCACTATAATAGTGCTGCTGCTCATGGGACAGGTGTGGAGGGGCAAAGTCAAGGCAGGAGAGTGTCTGTACTTTTCCAAATCATCACCTATGTCATCTCCATATTTAGAGGCAAATGTATCTGTACAATTTGTATGGGAAAAACTCTATTTTTTACTTTAAGAAACGTGGGAAACACTTGTCCAAGAATCCTTTTTTTTATTTTACTTGTTGTTATGAAATATTGTCTGCTTCTAGCTTGTTTTTATCATTATAATAAGGTTTTTAAATGGTAATGGAAAGAATTTTATGTTTATTCTGCCATCTTAACATAGAAGATCAATGAATTCTAAATTTCAACAGTATTTTTGAGTTGGTTTACAAAGAAAAACCAATTTTTACTACAACTGACAGTAAATAAAACTATGTATTTTCTGCATAGCTAACAATGAATGAAAATTATGGAGGGGAACCTGACCAGGTGGTGGTGCAGTGGATAGAGCGATGACCTAGAAGGCTGAGGACCCTAGTCAAAACCTCGAGGTTGCTGACTTGAGCACGGGCTCATAGACATGATCCCTAGGTGGCTGCCTTAAAGCCCAAGTTTTCTGGCTTGAGCAAGGGGTCACTGGCTCAGCTGGAGCCCCTCAGTCAAGGCACATATGAGAAAGCAATGAACAACTAAGGTGCTGCAACTATGAGTTAATGCTTCTCATCTCTCTCCCTTCTTTTCTGTCCCTGTCTGTCTCTCTCTCTTTCTTTAAAAAAAATAAGGAGGGGTAAAGATTTTATGGGAACATTAAAGGGTAAAATATTAAAAGGTAAATAAGAAATTCTAAAGAAAGACTAAGTGTGAACAATTCTAGGGTAACAATCTGAAACAACATTAGAACTCCAGGCAAGCAGGAAAGGAAGATATGTGAAGTTATAAACTTTTTCATTTATTATGGCAAACTAATTGTTTGTAGAAAAGACCTTTGCATCTACATATATTCTTCAATTTCTCTAACATAAAATTATTTTGATCTTTCAAGATAAAACATTCAGGAGGTATTTTGATCATAATCAAAGTAGGCATAAAACATACTGGGTATTTGATTAATGGTTACAAGTAAATTTATGGTGCACATACACATCAGCACATTTGGGAAGTATAATTCTAATTTCCTTAGGTTACCTAGTGCCTCTCTGGTCTGGAGATTTTTGATGAAATTTTAGTTTGAAGCCTTAATCTCTTTAGAATGCCCTAATGTGTCCAAGTCTAAAGCCAGAAATTGTTCTGAGACTTTTTTTAAGTTCTGTGTTCCTTTTGCCTTCATATGAGTACATTACATTGACTCAAAACAAAAGACAAGTATTTACCTGAAATAGTAAATCTAAGCCACCTAGGACTGGCTATCAAATCATATGATTTAATTATCTGCAGAACAATAATGTCAAACTGATGTTGTTCTTTGAAATGTGTGTGTGTGTGTGTGTGTGTGTTTGTATGTGTGTGTGTGTAAATAGACTCACCCCTGTCACCAATAAGATCCAAGAGAACCTATTTTACCTGCTCTATATCCAGGATCTAGAGCTTGACTTGGTGTTCAATAAATAGTTTCTTAAGGAATGTACTGAAAATAACAAAACTTTAAAATCTGTCCATATATATATTTAGTTAACATACAACAATAACAAAAAAATAGTAGTCTTTTGAGAACATACTTTTTTGCTTTGTTCATATTGATTATGACTTATATGAAAACAGGAAGTGATGGGTAATAAATTGGATAACAACCCAAATCCAAGACACTAAGAAAAGTGAAATGTATCAAAAATTTAACTGTATAAGATATGGAATACCTAACTTAACATCAGTATATCTATAAAAAATAAAAATTAAAAATATAAAATGACCTAGAAGTGTTCGTTGATTTACCTCGTATGAGAGCAAATGTGGTACAGCTTTTAAAATGTATAAATTTAACCTTATACCGTAGTCATAGAAATATAATGTAAGGTAAGAGAGGTCATGGTCCACCTGCATTTTATGATAGAGCAAATAAAGTGTTTTATTCAGTTCTGTATCCCAATTATAAAAAGAGCACTAATAAACCAAACTTTATCCAGAGAAACATAACCAGAATGTAGAAAACTGAAAGAAATACTGGTTTTCAGCTAAGATAGAGATCTAAGGATAGATTATAGCTTTTCTAGTCTATCTTCTATCTCTCAAAAATGAAAGAGAAGAAATGAATTAAAAATAAAAAATAAAAAAATAGACTAAGCTGGGAAAACTTCCCTGAGTAGAACAGAAACCAAGAAAAATTTCAGAAATTTCAAGAGTACTTAGAGAATAGCAATATATAAAAAGAAGTGAGCATTATAGCCCCATTGATGATAACCAAAACTGAAGGAGAGCCAGGAGCAAAAGAGGGTGAAAGCTAGGACCAAAAACATTGGTATACAGGTGGATCAGCACCTGCATTACACCACCTCCTCCTTGCCCATACAGCCCCACTGATTATCTGCCACCAGGTTTCAGCAACAAATGAAGAAACTTGGGTCAGAGAGACAGGAGAGCATTATAAAGGATTGCCATATGCAGAACACACGGAGAGTCCAAAAGTCTGAGGGACAGTAAACTGGCCCCCTGTGGAAAAAGTTTGGGGACCCCTGTTGTAGACTGTAAATGGCAAAAAGCCTTTGTAGATTTGAGACTTAGCAAAAGGCTAAGTTCTCCCCTAGCTACCTCCATTTGGCTATGATGCTGAGTATTTGCACTCACTTCACTTGCTTGCTTAAGTTGCTGAAAGCAATTTACATGCCCTTCCTCTCACTCTTTGTTGTTTTTCAGATGTTGGTTGATTTCACTTATGCATGGTAGGGGGATTCTTCTTTATGCCTTGAGAGAGCTCCTCTTTTAGCCTCAGGTGTATAACTTTGTATCAAGGACTTCTTTGATTTGCATATGGTTATATAATGAAGCAAACTGCGGCTATGGGGCACTCAGATATTGCCATCAGCATTGAAGAGGCCTCCAATCCCATCCTTTTTTCTTAATGAGTATGTTTTCTTAATTCTGCACCGTTCTCACTTAAGACCCAGAATTACGAGCTGTGCTGGTCTGCGGCACCTTCCTGCTTGGGAGGGCTATTGTTTGCTGGAGAAGGCTTTTATTTTCCTCAGCCTGTTTTGCGGAGAGTGCAGAGAAAAAGAGAGAAAAATGGTGCTGAAGCTGGTAGGGGCCTGTGAGTCCGGGAGAGTCCGGAGAATAGGTTGGGGCTTTGGGAGCCCTGGGTGAGAGGGAAGCAGTCTTCCCTGCCTGTTTGCTTATCTGCCATTATGAGACTTTAATAAATGAATGGCCCACCATTTTCTAGCTCCACAGTTCCTTTTTTGTGGGCTCAAATCCAATGAGAACCTGGCCCTACACCAGAGATTTCTAGGATCTTTTAGGGATTAGACCCCTTTGCAGTCTTATTTTCCTCACAGTATCATTTCAACTTTCTATATGGGGTTCCTTCTAGCCTCTGACTTTGTTCACATATATGCAATCACATATATAAATTCGTAACAAAAGTTGGCAAAAAGGAGAAAAATAGCTCTAAATTAGGAGTAGGTCCCAGCCTAAAATATGAATGGGGCATTGAAGCAGGAGAAATAAAGGAGACATTATATATTAAACAAAGCAGCAGAAAATAGGACTATCAGCACCCACAACAGAGATCTTCGAGGGATCAATAAAAACCCAAATATTCAGGCAAGACATAGTAAGTGGCCCTTGTGTCAATAAGAAATGAGATCAGTTTACCTGTACTTGGAAAAAATACCCTAGGCTTGTCCATGGTGACTGAGATGGGGCTGACAGCCCTGGGCACCTTTAACCTTCAGTGGCAAGCCCCAACAGGCTGGGCAAGGTTAGGTCACAGATGGCTGAAGCAGAGCTGAAAGAGACTGAACCTTCCCTTAGAGGAGGGGGAAGCTTACCTTCCAGTGTCCCTTTATTCCACAGCAAAGGTATGTAAGCCGGGCAGGCTTTAGCTCAATGATCTTCCTTTTCATTATTGAAGCAAGGCCCAGATGTAGTCCTATGAGACCCCTTCGGGGCACTGGATCATTTAAGGACATATGCCAAGAACTGGTGTTTTACCTGATCTCTTTTGGGCTTTGTCAGCCTCTTGGTCATTATAGACCTTAAAAGCCATACTCAAAAGATCTTGCTGAGGGGTTTGAGGATTCTTATCTGCGTGTATATATATATCTACTATTTGGAAAAAGACAAAACAGTGTTATTAGGTGGATCAAATAAAAGAAGGTAGAAGTTTGCCGGAGAAAGAGGTTTGGCATCTCTTGTACATCAGCATTCAAAATAATTTCTTTTTTAAGTAAGATGCAGATAAGGTAGATTTGCAGGAGTTCTAGAATATGACTCATATATGTGTGTGTGTTTGTGTGTGTGTGTGTGTGTGTGTGTGTGTGTGTGTGTGTATTAAATTGTCCTTAAATATTTGCTGGGTACACTTTAATAATACTTGACTTTAAAGATTATAATAAATACCTATAATTTGAAAGGGTTGACAAAATATAGTAAATACTTTTCCTACGTATGTAGGAGTATTGTTAGTTTTAATCAGTTTAGAACAGTGGTTCTTAACCTGGCTTCTATCAAACTCTAGGGGTTCGATGAGTTGGTCTCAGGGGTTCAGAGAAGCCTCTGCTGCAGAGGCCAGAATAAAGTCATACCGTAATTTGTTGTGAGTTCATGCACTTTGTTGGTTTTGTTCTTTGAGCAAGGTGATGTTCATGCACGGCTCATTTTGTGCACCAGTAAAAAAACTTATACCTATGTCTTGAATTTGGAAAAAAAAATCATATTTTATTTATCACTAAAGAAGGGTTCGGTGAATGCGCATATAAAACTGGTGGGTTCGATACGTCAAAAAAGGTTAAGAACCACTGGTTTAGAAAGTACAATAATAGAAAATACATACAGACAATGAGCTATAACATGCTTAGCAGCCTCTCCTATTCTGGCAGAGGTTACTATAAATCCAGAATAAGTATCCACTGTAATGTGGACAAAGCGCTGTCTGCCAAATGAAAGTATATGAGTAAAATTCATCTGCCAAAGTTGTCCTGGTAGGAGTCCTCAAGGGTTAACTCCAAATGACGGAACAGACTGTAGTATAGGACACGTTGGACAGGATTTAAAAATCTGAAACTGTTTATGCAGGGCTGCAACGTTTTCGTGATGAATAATATAAAACTGAATTATTTGATTTGTCATGGTTGCTCCAATAATTTTCTTTTGGGTAGCTTGATCAACAAGAGCATTCCCTTGTGCTAAAAGCTCCAGAGAGCATGGAGTGAGCTCAAATACATCCTATAAAACATGGAGCTCTATGTTGACATACAAGTCTTTGAAGAAGGAGAAATTGCTGAAATAGTTCCTCATCAGCAGTTGTCCCTAAGACAGAAGTCTCTATAATGGAAACAACCATAAGTAAATATTTGCTATCTGTATACAGATTAAAGGAGGAACATGGCAAATGCTGAAAAGCCATGATAATGGCATGTAATTCTATCCTTTCAGCTGATTTTAAGGCAACTGTTTCAGTATAAACTTGTCCATTGATTATTAAGCCTGCTATTTCTGAGCTGAACTCATCAGTAAAGACTGTAGGTGCTTCAGGAATGGGCTCATAAACAATTGTCTTAGGAAAGACAAGTGTAGTAATTAATGAGAATTGAACTATTTTATCAGCTGGGTAGTGAGAATCATTTGGCCTGTAAAATTTGCAAAAGCAATTTACCATTTAGTGGAAGTTTCCCAGAGCCATTGTCATTGATCCTTTGAAAAGGAACAACAATAATTTGAGGCTCAAAACCTATAAACTGTAAGAATCATTTACACCCCTTGATAATAAAGGAGGCAACAAGATTAAAATAAGGAGATAAAACTTTCTTAGGAGTAATGAATCCATTTTGTAGGACCTGAAGCTTGCCACAATAGTCCTGTTAGAGTGTAAAGTGAGGGACAAATTAGTAACGCAACTGATTCTTCAGAATTTATGCGTTTTAGTTGTGCTTGTTGCAAGGCTTTTTCTACAAGCTTTAAAGCTTGCTGTCCCGCAGATGTAAGTAGCTGAGGAGAAGCTGGTTCAACCAAGACTCTAAGAATATCAAAAAGTGGATTCAGTTCCCTGGTAGTTAATTTCAAGGAAGGTCTATGCCAATTAATGTCTCCTAATAATTTCCGAAATCGGTTAAATTTTGCAAATGATCTGTACTAATTTCTAATTTTTGTGGATGAATTTGTTGTCCCTCAATAATTTGTCCTAAATAAAGGAAAGGTAAAGATTGCTGTACCTTTTCAAGAGCTATATATAAAGTCCTAATTTTTTCAGACAATATTTTAGTTGTTGCAAAATGGTCAACACAGTACAGTGTCTATATCTGGATGAGCAATAAGAATGTATCCATAGCCTGACCAGGCGGTGACGCAGTAGATAGAGTCGGACTGGGATGTGGAAGACCCAGGTTCGAGACCCTGAGCTTGCCAGCTTGAACGTGGGCCCATCTGGCTTGAGCACAAAGCTCGCCCACTTGAAACCAAGGTCGCTGGCTCCAGCAAGGGGTTGCTTGGTCTGCTGAAGACCCGCAGTCAAGGCACATGTGAGAAAGCAATCAATGAACAACTATGGTGTCACAACGGCAATGAAAAACTAATGATTGATGCTTCTCACCTCTCTCTGTTCCTGTCTGTCTGTCCCTATCTATCCCTCTCTCTGACTCTCTCTCTCTATCCCTGTAAAACAAAACAAAACAAACAAACAAACAAAGAATGTCATCCATATATTGAATTATGTATGCCTTAGGGTGCTGCCTTCGTACTGGAGAGATAGCTTGAGCAACATATTTTTGGCACAAGATAGGACTGTTAGCCATACCTTCGGAGAAAATTTTCCACTGGTATCGCTCCATGGGAGCCAGGAATTTAAGTGAAGGAACACTGAATGCAAAATTCTTGCAATCATGAGGGCTTAAAGCAGTGGTTCTTAACCTTTTTTGAGGTATCAAACCTACCAGTTTCATATGCACATTCACCGAACCCTTCTTTAGTGATAAATAAAATATGATTTTTTTTCAAATTCAAGACATAGACATAGGTATATGATTTTTTACTGGTGCACAAAACGAGACGTGCATGAACATCACCTTGCTCAAAGAACAAAACCAACAAAGTGCATGAACTCACAACAAATTACGGTATGACTTTATTCTGGCCTCTGCAGCAGAGGCTTCTCCGAACCCCTGAGACCGACTCATCGAACCCCTAGGGTTCGATAGAACCCAGGTTAAGAACCACGGGCTTAAAGAAATAGTAAAAAAGCAATCCTTCAAGTCAATAATTACAAGGTGAAAATTCCATGGAGAAAAAGGGAGTCCTAGCTGGAGAAAACCCATAATTTTCATAGTTTAATTATTGCTCTCAAATCTTGTAATAGTCTCCAGTTTCCTGATTTATTTTTAATGACAAATATAGGCATATTCCATGGGCTATTAGATGATTCAATGTGCTCAAGCTGTACCTGCTCTTGTACCAGTCGAGCAACTGCCTTAAGTTTCTCCCGAGAAAGGGGTCATTGGCCTACCCATACAGCATTATCTGATATTCAAATAATTGGGTCTGCACAATACACTATTGGGAGAGCATAGGAGCTACCAAGGCCCCTATGCTAAATTTTGATATTCGAATCCATGCCTTCTGGTATTGGGTGCCACTTCTATGGGGATGAGAATTCTCCACTGTTCTTTCTGTATTCTCTTAGTGAGCAAAAATTCCTGATTAATCACTTGAGTATTGACTAAACTATTAGAACTGACAAGAAATGTTCCATATTTTTCAAAACATCTCTACCACACAAGTTAACTGGGAATCCAGGGAGCACATATGGCTGAAAAAATCCAGAATGACCTTCTTTATCTTCCCATTGTAAAAAACTATAGAGCTTTGCTGAGGGGATTTACTCTGCCCTATACCTTGTAACTCTGTGACTGCTGCATGAGTGGGCCAGGAAAGAGGCCAATGTAGTTTAGCAATAACAGATACATCAGCTCCAGTATCTAAAAGTCCTTTAAATTTATGCGCTTGTATTGTTCCATTTCAGGGCGTTCCTTACCTATCTTTTGAATCTAATAGGCAAAACAGAGGAGTCAAATCCTTGATTTTCTCAGGGTCCTTTTTTGCAGGGTTTGGCCCAAGAAGCAGAATTAGTATTCTTATACCATTCTTCTAACTGCCTGAAGCAGCTTGGGACAAATTCTTGAAATGACTTATTAGGGTCCTGCTTAATTTTGCTCAATTCCTTTGTTTTGCCTGAGAATAACCTTACACAGAAACAAGACAATTTTCACACAGAAACACAAGTATAACATAAAATTTTGATTAATCCTAATTCTTGAATTGCTATTTGGCTCCTAACTCTGAACACACCTCACAATATATTAACCAAATTAGTAAGTCTTAAAGATCTACATTCTACTCTATTTACATTTAAATGAGCGCTCCTTACAAGTTCTAAAATTATTTTTTTTAAATATTAGAGCCAGCATTTCCAATTTTTGCATGCAAATAAAGAACTTAATTTAGGCCTTAAAAACAGACACATTTTAGACAACATTAAACAAAGACTAAACAGAAACAAGAATTAGATGAGCAAGACAAACCAGAGAGAAACCCGGGATTTCATAGCACTACCAGATTAGAAAGATGCCTGCGTGATTTTAGTCAAGGCATTTTCTGACAGAGGGACTGAAAGATGGGACTAAACAAATTTTTTCTGGGAAAATTTCCTCTTGGCAGCTGCTGGGATATTTTCTATAGTCAGATCCAACACAGGTCCCTTGCCTCAATTTCCAGGCAAAGAGTAAGGGAAAAACAAAATAATAGTTCAGAAGATTGTAGTTAGAACATTAAAGAAAATCAGACCATAACAGGAAAAGCTGTAATTTACCTATTATCTGAGTCTTCTATCCATTCTCAAATTCTATAGTTGCTGTAACCAGCAGCTCAGGTTGACTATGCTGAGATTTTTCCCCTATCTCAACGACCTTTTCATGATAGTCTGATTTCCACAGCAAATAATCCCCCCAGAGAGACAAGCACGGGCAATCGCCTTCCAAGTCATTTAGGGAAGAACCCCTTTGCACTAACAGTATATAATAAACAGAGTGTAAAAGGGGCAGTAGGCCCATACTCAGCACAAGCAAGTTTAAGCTCTTTCAGAGTTCTAAAGGGTACAGGTTTATGTTCTCACACTAGTCTCCTTGTATCGTCCTGTCTTTCTACAAAAGAAAAACAGGTAAAGCAATTTATTGTTTCTTCTATATTTTGAACCTGGTCTATAGATTTTTGGAGAGGAGATTTCCCAGATATTGAGCTATAGACTTCAGAATCAGCCTGATAAGGGAATAGAGGCGCAGAGGGTTGAATGTAGGAAGGAGCTGAGGACAGCGGAGGCCCTGTGGCTAAGGCAGCCATAGTCATGGATTTTTTATCCCCAGAGTCATCCTCAGACTCCAAGTTGTCCTTATATTCATATCCCTCTGTTTCCGGTTTACCCTAATACTCTTCAGACAATTTGTCCTCATAGGGAAACATTTCTACGAAAATGCCACTTATTTTTTTACCTTAACTGCTCCATAAATTTTTACTCCTGAATATACTTTCCCAAAAAACTTTCTTTACTCACTGTGCACACCTTACTTGGGGAGTTCCGTCACCTGTCTTTAGTTTAGTTTTCTTGTACTCAAGTCCTCTGTTCAGGCACCACTTGCTGAGGACCAGTGCAGCTCGTAATTCTGGGTCTTGAGTGAGAATGGTGCAGAATTAAGAAAACAGACTCATTAAGAAAAAAGGATGAGATCAGAAGTCCTCTTCAATGCTGATGGCAATATCTAAGTAAGTGGTTCTTAACCTGGGTTCTATGGAACCCTAGGGGTTCGATGAGTCGGTCTCACGGGTTCAGAGAAGCCTCTGCCACGGAGGTCAGAATAAAATAATACCATAATTTGTTGTGAGTTCATGCACTTTGTTGGTTTTGTTCTTTGAGCAAGGTGATGTTCAGGAACGGCTCATTTTTTACACTAGTAAAAAAAAAACATATACCTATGTCTTGAATTTGGAAAAAAAAATCATATTTTATTTATCACTAAAGAAGGGTTCAGTGAATGCGCATATGAAACTGGTAGGTTCAGTACCTCAAAAAAGATTAAGAACCACTGATCTGAGTGCTCCATAGCCCCAGTTTGCTTTATTATATAGCCATATGCAAATCAAGGAAGTCCTTGATACAAAGCTACACACCTGAGGCTAAAAAAGGAACTCTCCCAAGGTATAAACAGGAATTCCCCTATCATGCATAAGCAAAATCAACCAACATCTTAACAAACAAAGAGGGAGAGGAAGGTCATATAAATTGCTTTCAGCAACTTAAGCAAGCAAGTGAAATGGGTGCAAATACTTAGCATCATAGCTAGTATGGAGGTGGTAGGGGAGAATTTAGCCTTTTGCTAAATCTCAAATCTACAAAGGCTTTTCACCATTTACAATCTACAACAGCCAGGCAATCCGCAATTTGCAATCTGCCGCCCTGAGGGTGAGCACCCACAGTCTTCCTTAGACTATACACACAAGGTGCTGCCCCAATGAAAGTGAGTAAACTTAAAAAACATTTATTTATTGAACATCTGGAAAATATTTACACCCATAAAACAAAAGATGATTTGATTTTGGGTGATGGGCGCACAACACAATCAACAGTTCAAATGCTATAGAAATATTTACCTGAAGCCTATGTACTCTTATTGATCAATGTCTCTCATTATATTTGTCTAAATAAATTATTAAAATATTTTTTAAATGCGGAGGAAGTGTTCAGGTAAGCACTGTGAGCACAGCTGATATGGAGCTGTTTAAGCACCAGGGAAGGAAGAGAGAGAGTAAGGTTGAAGATTGTTCAGGGATTCAGAAGAGGGAGAACTCAGAAAACATCAGAAAATTATGACAAGATCTAGATCACTTCTTGATGGCAGTCTGTGAGTAAATCAGGATAAAGCAGGGCTGGAGCAATAAGCCTTTCTGAACCAAGACAGGTTCTGAGAATCAGAGTGTATACTCAGTGGTGCCATAATATCAGAAGAAAACAATGAATTGATGTAGAAAGAGAACAGAAGACCTAGAGCCTGAAGTCAGAAAAATCACTCTATCCTGCCTTGTTTCTCTCCAGAAACCATGGAATACAAATTCAAAAAATTCAACTTACATATTTATAAGAACATAAAAGAATATGCATACTAAGATACTATAAGCAGAAAAGATAAAAGGTACAACTTTACTACAGATTATTAAAATTCTGTAGAAAACATTGCTTGTTCTTTTATTTATCATGCTATCTGTCTTGTCCCAGGACAAGTACCATGAGAGAAAAAAGAAAAAGCAAGACAGAGGAGGGACTGGGAAAAACAACGCACTCTTCTACATCTCCCTTCTGCTTCATCTATTAGAACCAAAAGGCTTTGAGCTGGACAGAAGAGGAATGCTTTGAATCAAATATAAGATTGATCATTTTTAAAGACTTTCTAAGTCCTCTCCATATTTCAATGTTGTTTATAAATATTACCTTTACCTTGAAACCTACAATCCTCCAGTTAGCATTGATATTTCCCCACAGAACTAATGTCTTCTTCTCTCATAGTCTCAAAGAATATTACTTTTTGTCCTAGCCTACTTTGTTATTGTATGTGTCTTCTGTTAATATCTACCAGATATTAAGTTTTTAAAAACAAAGGCTCAGTGTAATTCTTCTTTATATTATTCATAGTAACTAGTGCATTACTATGTACCTTGTAAATATTCAAATTTGTTTAAATTAAGTAATACATAAAGTATTTTAAATGTCTTTAAGAATGGATCTTTATTGAATGAGATATCACCTCATGTTTGTCAGAATAGCTATCATCAATAAATCAACAAACAGCAAGTGCTGGTGAGGATATGGAGAATAGAGAATACTTATGCACTATTACTGGTACAGCCACTGTGGAATACAGTATAGAGTTGCCTCAAAATATTAAAAATAAAATTGCCTTTTGACCCAGGAACCACACTTTTGGGAATATATCCAGAAAAACCCCAAACACTAATTTGAAAGAATATATACACACTTATGTAATGTTCATTACAGCATTATTTGCAACAACCAAGATTCAGAAATAGCCAAAGTGCCCATCAGTATATGAATGGATAAAAAAGCTGTTCTACATTACACTATGAAATATGACTCTGTTGTTAAAAAAGAAGAAAATTTTATCTTTGTGACACTATGAAAGAACCTAGAAAATATAACTGGCTAAGTGACATAAGCTAGTTAGAGAAAGACAACTACTGTATGATATTACGTATACACGGAAATTAATGAACAATATAAACTAACAAACAAAAGAGTCCCATAAATTCAATATTAGACAGACAGCTGTCAGAGGGGAGGAGGTTTGTGAACCTGAATAAAAAAGGTGAAAAGATTAAGTGAAAATATACACATATATAACAAACAGATACAGAAAACAATGTGGTGACACACAAAAAAAGTGGGGGGAAGGTGGAGGCGGACAAAGGGCGGAAACAGAGGTTGGAAAGATACTTTATTTGGTGCCAATGGCAAATGATGAAGTTTACAGATGATATCTATTGAGTTGTACACTTGAAACCTGTATGATTTTGTGAACCAATGTTGCACCAATAAATAAATAAATAAATAAATAAATAAATAAATAAATAAAATGTAAAGCATGGTTCTATTGTCTAATCTTTGCTTGACACAGACACTTCAGCTCATAGTAATTGTTTAGTAATTTATTTGAAAGAATGAATAAGTATTAAGTGTGAAGGAATATTGAGGACAAAACACTTAATATAAACATTAATGTAAAAATAATGAAGTAAACTCCATAGACCTATAGACAAACTTTGAAACTGCTCACATAATCTCTGCTGTGGGAACATAATCTTAAACAGATCCACAAAAAATGCTATCTTCTGCTAAAGTAATCAAGTCTGCCATCCTTTATGATGATTAATTTATGTATCAGCTTGGCTGGGACAGTGTGTGCAAATATTTTTTGTGTGTGTGTGTGCAAATATTTTTTTTGTGTGTGTGCAAATATTTTGTAAAACATTATTTTGAGTGTGTCTGTGGAGGAGTGTTTGGGTTAAATTAAGTTTTTATTCCATAGACTGAAGAAAACAGATTGTCCTCCCCAATGTGGCTGAGTTTTAGTCAATTTCTTCTAGTCTTGAATAGAACAAAACACAAACAAACTAAATTAAATTAAACTAAACTAAAACAACAACAACAACTAAAAAAACTAAAAACCAAACTAAACAAAAACTGAGTCAAAGAGGAGTTTCTCTCTCTGCCTGACTTCGAGTTGATACATCAGTCTTTCCCTGGCTTTGCACATGGACTAGGACTAGATTTACAATATCAGCTCTATTGGGTCTCCAGCCACAGATCTTGAGACTACTCAGCCTTCTGGGCATTTTGTTTAATGGACTTCAGCATCCACAGTTTTTGTTATTCATAGGTGTCTTGGAACTAATTCCCTATGGATACCAAGGGACTATAGTTAAGTTTTGGGGGATTAAAATTTTACAAATGTATTATTTTGCTCTGTTGGGGTGGTCAATGCCCCTAACGTTGGCATGTTCAATGGTCAACTGTATATATCTCCAATAACTGTTTCTCTTGAAAACTCATACTAATATACCCCTGGTATTCTTCATGTGAGTTTTCAATTTGTATAAGCAAATTGCTACAATCCTTGCATCTTAAAACAACAGTCATTTATTATCTTATAGTTTCTATAGGTCAGTAATCCAAACACAGTATAGCTGAGTCCACTGCTCAGGATCTCATATGTCTGCAATACGATGTCAGCCAGGCCTGCAATCTTACTAGTTTGGGGTCTTCTTCCAAACACAGATGGTTGTGGGCAGAACTCACTTTCTTGCAGCTGTATAACCCATGGTGGCTTGCTTTTTCAAGGCCAGCAGAAAAACGTTTCTGACTGTAGGAATGACTAATTTCTCTTTGAAAAGGCTCACTTGATTTTGTAAAACCCACTAAGGATAATCCCCCTTTTGATTATATCAATGCAAAAATCTCTTCAGCTTTTTAATATAATATAAACTAAACATCGGAGTGACCTCCTCTATATTTACATGTAGTGTTTACATTCATGGGAAAGAACATTCTTTGTATCAGGAGGTAGATATCTTGGAGGTCACTTTAGAATTGTGTATACCAAACCCAGTTAATTATTTTAAATTGACTCTGAACTGTCTTTTGCATCTTTCATGCCTTTAGTGTATGAAGACTTACTAATATCAAAATCTAAAAGGGTCTGAAAATTTTAAAAATGAAATGGTTTTCAATAGTTAGAAATCCACAGAAGTGCTTAGAAGGAACTTACAATATCAGAGTATCAGAAAGAAAATAAAGCATGCAAAAGACTGAAACTGTAAAAGAAAATCATCTTACATTCATTAGAGCAAGGGGTGTTTCTATGACCTAAATAAACTGGGATCAAGATGTTCTCCTTTGGAATGAGCTAGAAATATCCCAGTGCTCTTTATGAAGTATCTGGGTTTTATCAAGATAATATATTTAAGTCCCTCTGAATTTTCCCTATCCAAGATATTTTTCAACACCTTAGGATAAACAGTACAAAATACATTTTACCTATCCTGTCAAATTAGTTCATCCCGCTTAATGCTAAAGGTGTGATTAAGACATTAGAAGTACATGTATTATTTTATTTTTTATAATATTTAATAAACAGAAGTTGTGTAGTATATAGATCTGTATTTCATGCTGAATACTGTTCACATATATTTAAGAGCAAGAAAAATTATTTTACAAGTTATCCAGATTGCCAAGCACATAATTCAAACTGTTGCCATGATTCTGTTTTGTTGATGACAGCAACTTTTATGGCATGTACTGCTATTCACTATGTAATAATATCTATGAAGAACTGCAGTTATTTCAATTTTCAAGGTAAGCAAAATATTTTCATCCTAAACCTCTGTTTCCAGCACACCATGTCTGACATACATTCCAAAATTTCAGAGTACAATAATCATTTATCAATCATACCTAAATTTATTCTTTTTAAAAGCTCATGTGAAAACTATGCATAATAGGTTAGTAAAGCTGTTGGGTAAGAAAGATGGCGACGGAGTAGGGGGATGTTCCAACTGCCACTTCCCAGGACCAAATTAAATTACAACTTAATTTTTAAAAAATCATCTAGAAAAACCAACTTTGGACTAAACTAAGAGGAGTCTATAACAAAGGATCATCGAAGAGGCCACACCAAGACCAGTAGAAAAGGCAGAGATGCAGAAAGGGCTGCCCCGCTCTCAGGAGTGAGCGGTGGCTGAGGGTCCGGAGGGACTCTCACGGTGGGATGGGTTGCCCTGAGAGGTGAGGGTCCTCAACCCCAGGCCGGGAGCCCCAGCCTAGACGAGGCACCCAGACAGCATTTAGCTGTGAAAAGAGCCAGGTTTCTGTCCCTGAGAAAGAAACACAGCTCTCAAACTCAAACTCTGTTTTAAAGGGCTTGTGCACAAAATCTTGTTCACAGCCACTTACCCAGGGTTCTGGGCGTAGGGGAGAGCGGAGAGGACTGGAGTTGTAGGAGGAGAGTGTAAAGTTGGAGGCCCAGGGAGAGATACTGTTGGGGATGGTAACTGGAACCCCTGCAGTAAATCATTCTCCAGTATTATAGTCACCATCTTTCTTGGGTGGAGCAATCCCCTCTGAGTGGAATTAGTCTGGGGAAAAGCGTCTGTTCTGCCCTTGGGAGTCTCCCATACTTCATTCATGGTTCTGGGTTGTTTTGAGAGGACAGGAAGAAGGGGGCATGTCAGTGACTTAGTTTTCTGGAATTAAAACCAGAGATCCCCCACACACTCTCCGAGTCTATGACTACTGCTTCCACTTCACAAGAGATTCAGTTGAAACTGTAGGCAGACAGACCACACTTCTGGGTCTCAAAGGCCACACCCAGTGGCCTCCAGGGGCAACACCCTACTAAGGTCTGTAAAAAAGTCTGGTCAGACTAACACTTGGGGCCAAGGGGCAGGCCACATCCACCGCCCTTCTTAAACCCTGACTTGCCACTGGCTAGACTGTAGTAACGGTTTTTTCAATGGCTGAGTTCAACAAGCACCCAGCTGATAGGCTGCAGGAGGGGAGACTTAGAGAAACTTGGCCATTTAAGCGAACATTCCCCAAGGACCAGAGCAGGTAAAAGCCAGCCTAGGAGTGCAGCTTGATATTTCCATGTACACCTGGGCCCAGCAGAGGCAGCCACAAACCCTGAATTTCTTGTAGCTCCAAGAAGGTTGCTGAGGGCCAGTCATGGGCAGTGTCTCCCACTGGTCTGCACTGGGTTCCTGCTTTGGAGGCCCAGGGCTGGCACATCCAGAGGCCAGCTGTGGAAAGCATCAGTTTAGGACCTAACAACCCTTGCTAGAGTGGTATCCTAAGGAAAAGTTCCTCACAGCGAGGTGAATTCCACTCCCTGTGATCAGTACCCACCAAGTGGCTCATGTGCATTGAATACGGTGGAGCTTCACAGTCAACCAGTCTAGGTACTGGATATTCTGTCTGCCTTGGCTAGATTCCACAGCGGGAAGGGAGAGAGGCTTGAAGCATGGATAGTTAAAGTGTGCATTCCTGTAAATCTATTGTTGGATCTGGTGGAGGGGCTTAGCCAACTTCAGGAGGGTCACAGTAAGTCCCAGGAGAGGACTCTCTCAGCATTCCTCCCTGAGACCAGGGTCTCACCAGCTGAAAGAACTTCTGCGGAGGGGAATGCCAGCCACACTTGGTCTGAACCTGCTGCTCACCTTGTTGGGGAGAAATAAAATTTGAGTATCCAGCAGTGGCTTAAAGATCAAGATCTGGAGTAGAAACCACATTTCCTTTACAGAGCTCCTGACTAAAAGGATCCTAAAGTAAGGTGTCCCACAAACGTTGTTTTCACAACCTCAGCTGCCCTAATCCACCAAGCATGCAATCTGTAGAGGGGTTCATTGGATGAGGCCAATCTGAGCCCACACTACAGTCTTACTACAGAAGACTTTGTGAAAAGACCAGGCAGCTGCAAGAGGAGGAGAAACAGCTGAAAACTGGAGACAAATCTTGTAGAGCTTGGAACTTTTACAAAGCTATTGTCATCTTTAAGCATGAGGAAGCTGATTCTTATAAAAAAGTTGGACACTCCCATAGTATCCCAAAACAGAAAACACAGACACAAACAGCAAAAAGTGCAGTAGCTGCAGACTGGTAGCCCACAGTGGGTTAAAAACAACAATTAATGCCAACCCAAGAAGAAGAGCCAGAGCCAACAGTACTGGTAGTGGGTGGTAGGCAGAACCAACCCCAGAAAACCTACCTACACAGAAGCACACCCAAGGTTGATTCTAGCTGGCACCAGACACTGTGGAGAATAAATACACCCAAACAGAACATACATTGAAAAATATGTAATACACATAATCAAAGTTAACACTTAAGCCAGCCAGCCTGAAGTGATAACCATAACCATGAAATGACCAACTGCATCTAATACCCACAGACAAAAGGAAGAAAAATATTACTCTCAAGAAGCATTCCTAGAACAAAGAAAACAAGTGGCCTGGAGAATAGTACCACTGAGTCCATCTTCATAAAGACCACACAAAAATTTTAAAGTGAGACAGTCCTATCTAACACACAGCCAAAAACAGCAGACAAAGAAATGTGACCCAAATGAATCAATAGGAGAAATCTCCAGAAAAAAAAACTAAATGAGTTGGAAGAAACCAAAATACCAGATGCAGAGTTTAAAACAATATTTTTTAGGATGCTCAAGGATCTAAGAATAACAAAAATGGACACAATAAGCGCCTAAATAAATAGCAAGTATCCTTTCTGATTTAAGGTTACTATTGATATATACTTATTTGAAGTCATTAAAATCATAAAAAAGAACCAGTCAGAAATGACAAATATAATATCAGAAATGAAGATTGCTACTACTCAGCCATAAGAAATGATGACATCGGATCATTTACAACAAAATGTATGGACCTTGATAACATTATATGGAGTGAAATAAGTAAATCAGAAAAAAAAAAACTGAGAACAGCATGATTTCATACATAGGTGGGACATAAAAGTGAGACTATGAGACATGGAAAAGAGAGTGGCGGTTAAGGGGTGGGGGAAGGAGGGGAGGGTGGGATTGGAAAGAGGGAGGGGCACAGGGAAAACCAGATAGAAAGTGACAGAGGACAATTTGACTTTGGATGACGGGTATGCAACACAATTGAATGATAAGATAATCTGGAGATGTTTTCATTGTACATATGTACCCTGATTTATTGGTGTCACCCCATTAAAAATTAATAATAATAATTAATTAATTTTTAAAAAAAGAAATGAAAATTGCATTAGAAGGAATTAATAATAGACTGGATGAAAGAGAGGTTTAAATAAGCAATTTAGAGGACAAAATAAATGAAAGCATGGAAGTAGAGCATCAAAAAGAAAGAGGCTCAAAAAGTCTGAGGAAACTCTAAGAGAGCTCTATGACAACATTAAAAGAAACAACATTGACATCATAGGTGTTCCTGAAAAAGAAGTGAACAACTAAGGAATAGAGAACCTGTTTAAAAAAATCAGTTGAAAATTTCTCTAAATTGATGAAGAAAAAAGTCACACAAGTTCAAGAAGCACAGAGAGTTTTATTAAAGAAGAACCCAAGGAGGCTTTTAGCAAGACACGTCATAATTAAAATGTCAAAGTTAAGAGACAAAGAAAGAATACTAAAAGTTGCAAGAGAAAAGCAGTTAATTACCTACAGAGGAGCCCCCATAAGGATGACATTCAACTTCTCAACAGAAACACTTGAGGCCAGAAGGGATTGGTAAGAAATATTCAAAGAACCTACAACCAAGGCTTTTTTTTCTCTTTTTTAAATTAATTTTAATGGGTGACACCAATAAATCATGGTACATATGTACAACAAAAACATCTCCAGGTTATCTTATCATTCAATTACACTGCATACTCATCACCCAAAGTCAAATTGTCCTCTGTCACCTTCTATCTGGTTTTCCCTGTGCCCCTCCCCTCCTCCCTATCCCACCCTCTCCTCCCTCCTCCCACCCTGTAACCACCACTCTCTTGTTCATGTCTCATAGTCTCACTTTTATGTCCCATCTATGTATGAAATCATGCTGTTCTCAGTTTTTTTCTGATTTACTTATTTCACTCCTTATAATGTTATCAAGGCTTTATATCCAGCAAAACTATCATTTAAAATTGAAGGAGAAATCAAAAGCTTCCCAAACAAAAAGAAAACCTCAAGGAATTTATTATAACCAAGCCAGTACAGCAAGAAATGTTAAGGGGCCTGCTATTAAAAAAGCAAAGAGGGAGAAATCTAGAAAAAGAGGATTGTAGATTTAAAGAATAAAATGGCAATAAATAAGTATATATCAATACTAACCTTAAATGTGAATGGATTATATGCTCCAATCAAAAGAAAGATGGTAACTGTGTGGATAAGAAAACAGGACCCATACATATGCTGTCTACAAGAGACCTACCTCAGAACAAAAGATACATAGACTAAAATTGAAGGAATGGAAGAAAGTATTTCATAGAAATAGAAATGAAAAAAAAAAAGCTGGGGTTGCAAGACTTATACCTGACAAAACAGACTTCAAACAAAGGCTATATGATAAGGGATAAATAAGGTCACTGCCTAATGAAAAAGGGAGCAATCCAACAGGAGGATATAACCATTTTAGTATTTATGTACCTAATATAGGAACACTTAAATATATAAAGCAGATTTTATTGGACATAAGGGCAAGATCAACAGCAATACTATAATAATAGGGAATCTTAATACCCTACTAACATCAATAAATAGATTCTCCAGACAGAAAATTAACAAAGAAACAGCAGCCTTAAATGACACACTAGATCAGTGGTAGTCAACCTAATCCTTACCGCCCACTAACGGGCATTCCAGCTTTCATGGTGGGCGGTAGCGGAGCAAACAAAGTATAAATAAAAAGATAGATTTAACTATAGTAAGTTGTTTTATAAAGATTTATTCTGCCAAACTTAGTAAAAATCCAACATAAAGTACTTGGTAAGTAATTATTATTATATACTTAAACTTGCTGTAACTCTGCTTTATAAATTTTATAAAGTAAAGTTACTTTCCTACTTTATAAATCACCATTACTGTAGAACCGGTGGGTGGTTAGAAAATTTTACTACTAACAGAAATAGAAAAGTGGGTGGCAGGTATAAAAAGTTTGACAACCCCTGCACTAGATCAACTGGACTTAATAGATATCTTGAGAGCCTTTCACCCCAAAGCAGCATAATGTCCATTCTTTTCAAGTGCTCATAATACATTCTCTAGGATAAACCACATGTTAAGAAACAAAACGAGTCTCTAAATTTAAAAGATTAAAAAAAATCAAGCATTTTCTCTTATCACAATGGCATGAACTAGAAAGCAACTACAATAGAAAAACTAAAAAACATTAAAACACTTGAAGACTAAATAGCATCTTATTTAATAACAAATAGGTTAACAATGAGATCAAGGAAGAAATAAAGAATTTTCTTAAAACAAATGAAAATGAACATACAACTCAAAATTTATGAAACACAGTAAAAGCTGTCCTGAAAGGGAAGTTCATATCATTACAGGCATACCTTAAGAAGCAAGAAAAAGCTCAAATAAACTATTAAACCCTGCATGTAAAAGAACTAGAAGAGGAACAACAAATAAATCCCAGAGGAAGTAGAAGGAAGAAAATAATAAATATCAGAGTGGAAATAAATAATATAGAGGCTAAAAAACAATACAGAAGATCAATGAAACCAAGAGCTGTTTTTTGAAAAGATACTCAAAGTTGATGAACCTTTAACCAGACACATCAAGAAAAAAAGAAGATTCAAATAAATAAAATTAAAAGTGAAAGTGGAGAAGTAACAACTGACACAGAAGAAATAAAAAGGATTGTAAGAAAATACTATGAAGATCTGTATAACAAAATATTGAACTACCTAGGTGAAACAGATAAATTCCTAGAAACATATAATCTTCCAAAACTCAATCTGGAAGAAACAGAAAACCTAAAGAGACTGATTACAACAAATGAAATTGAAACAGTTAACAAAAAACTCCCAGCAAACAAAACTCCCGGACCAGATGGCTTCAAAGGAGAATTTTACCAAATATCCAAAGAACTAACACCTATTAACAAAATTCAAGAGGAAAGACTTCCAAGCTCCTTTCATAAGGCAATCATAATCCTTATTTCAAAAGCAGGTAGACTCTACAAAAAAAGAAAACTATAGACCAATATCCTTGATGAACTTAGATGCTAAAATTCTCAACAAAATATTAGCAAACTGGATCCAGCAATTCATGAAAAAAATCATACATCATGATCAGGTGGGACTTATTCTGGGGAGGCAAGGTTGGTATACTACTTGCAAATCAATCAATGTGATTCATCATATAAACAAAAGGAAGTATTAAAATCACATGATAATATCAATAGATGTAGAAAAAGCATTTGATAAAATTTAGCACCCATTCATGATCAAAACTCTCAGCAAAGTGGGAATACAGGGAACATAACTTAACACGATAAAGGCCATCTATGACAAACCCACAGCCAACATCATACTAAATGGGCAAAAATTAAAAACAATCCACTTAAGATCAGGAACAAGGCAGGGGTGCCCCCTTTCACCACTCTCATTCAACATAATTCTAGAAGTCCTAGCTACAGCAATCAGACAAGAAGAAATAAAAGGCATCCAAATTAGAAAAGAAGTAAAACTATCATTATTTGTTGATGACATGATACTGTACATAGAATACCCTAAAGTCTCAGTCAAAAAAACTACTAAACTTGATAAGTGAATTCAGCAAGGTGGCAGGATATAAAATTAATACTCAGAAATTAGTGGCATTTTTATACAACAATAAACTCTCTGAAAGAGAAATTGAGGAAACCATCCTCTTCACTATTGCAACAACAACAACAACAAAAATAAAGTACCTAGAAGTAAAGTTAACCTAGGAGGTAAAGAACTTGTACTTGGACAATTACAAAACACTGATAAAAAAATCAAGTAAGATAAAAACAAGTGAAAGCATATACTGTGTTTGTAGATAGAAAGAATAAACATTAAAATGTCTATATTACCAAAAGCACTCTGTAAATTCAATGCAATTCCTATTAAAATACCAAAGGCATACTTCAAAGACATAAAGCAAATATTTCAAAAATTTATATGACACCAAAAAAGAACACAAATAGCCCCAGAAATATTGAAAATGAAAAATAAAATGTGAGGTATCACACTTTCCGATATCAAGTTATACTACAAGGCCATTTTACTCAAAACAGCTTAGTGCTGGTATAAGAACAGGCACATTGATAAATGAAACAATACAGAGAACCCAGAAATAAACCCACATCTTTATGGTCAATTGATATTTGACAAAGGAGGTAAGAGCATACAATGAAGTAAAGACAGTCTCCTTAACAAATGGTGTTGGGAAAATTCGACAGGTATATGCAAAAAGTTGAAACTAGACCACCAACTTACACCATGCACAAAAATAAACTGAAAATGGATTAAACACTGAAATATAAGTTGTGAAACCATAAACATCTTGGAAGAAAAGATAGCCAGTGAATGCTCTGATATCTCTCATAGCAATATTTTTGCTGATATATCTCCACAGGCAAGTGAAATAAAGGACAGGATGAACAAATAGGAGGACTACTGTATATCAAACTAAAAAGCTTTTGTGAGTAATGTCAGAAAAATAGTGCCGTGAGAGGGCTCCTGATACTTTTCCCTGAAATTTCAACAAATCCAACTAGAGACAGAAAAACAATCCCAGAAGCATCTGAAATATGCATACACCAAACAAAGGTACAATTGGGCAAAAAGGTGGCTGAATATATAAACCAATCTGAAGGAAATAGGACAGAGAACGGAGTATTTTGCTTCCCTGACTGACCTGAGAAAGGTCTGCTTTCACTTGGAACTGAGAGGAAAGTGGGCTAAGGCAGGGTCAATAAACTGCCTGGAGCAGAGACATTCAAGCCTAGGAGACAGTGATCCCATGGCTCATCCCACCCGGAGCTAACCCCAGCAGCAAACCCCAGCAGAGGTGGGCAAGTGGCTTGCCTGCGGAGTGGGCTTTGTTTACTACTGGTCTCCCATTTGGTGAGTGCAAGCGATATACAAGTGGTTCCTTCTTGCACATCAGGCATGGGTGCCCGCGATCCCGGACAAAGGGGCTGAATCAGAGACTGTCAGCAGTGGTATTCTGCATGGGTTGAGACCAGAATCTCTGTATAATCCCTGCTCCCAAAACAACAGCACCCGGGGAGTGCATGAAAGCTGGCCTTCTTACACCCGGACCTCTCCGGGCGGGGCACCTCCACCACCCATAAAGGCTAACAAAGCATATTCCCAGGGAAGAAAAATATGAAAGTGCTGAAAAAAGGGGTGCGCAGGCAGCTTGCTGACAGACTATGGAGAGCAGACCCGCAGATTAGATCCTTAAAAGGAGCCTAACCTGCAGTCTGCTCACTGCCCAGTTGGCTCACGCTGGCAGCAGCTTTGGCTGAGAAGGTCTTCTTTCCCAGGTCTGCTGTTTAAGAGAACCCAGAGGAGAGACTTGATAGTTTTTAGGGCCTCTTGCTCTGCAGGCAGTGGCTGGGGCAACTTCCTGCCAGCTCACACAGGTTAAAAAACACATTCCTACAGAACAGACCTCAGAAAACACTGCAGAAGTTGGGCAGGCTAAGCTCTAGGCTTCCTAACAAGGGAGAAGCCTGTGGAGAGTACTCTCATGGAGCACTAAGGCAAATTTAACCAGACATACCCAGAAGTCAGCTCAACCCCCTGCCTGCTTAAGCTGATGTCTCTGGTCAGCAGAGCTTTCATACCCAGGGCTGTGCTTTAAAAGGACCTGGAAGAGGGACTTGGTAGCTTTTAAGACTTCCTGTTCTGCAGGCAGTGACTGAGCATCTTCCTGCTAGCTGATACAGATTTTAAAGTGCAAAAAGCCTGGGAGAGTGGTCCCGTGGAGTGCTGAAGCATACTAGACATGACTGGAGTCTCATAGGAAGACAACTGAGGAGCAATAGGCTCCCAGCCCTGCCTGATTATGCTGGTGGCTCTGGCTGGCAAAGCCTTACCCAGAACCCTGAATTGAGTGGGGATAGAGGGGAGATTTGGAAGCTCTTAGAGCCTCTTGCTCTTCAGGCAGTGGCAGGGTCAACTTCACAGGTGGGTTCCCGGGCTGGTTCAGGAAGGAGAAACTTAGGAAGAGGATTCGGGAAAATGGGCTCTTCCATTATTGGAGCCTGCAAACGCTAACAAGCCCCATTTACCAACAGGACTAGGACTGAGATCTAGTTCATGTCAACGCCATAGCAACACATCAACTGCAAATCTCTACCTAAAAAGTGTCAAAGGGGCAGAACCTGGGGTAGAGTGCCACTGGCCAAAAAGAAAGAGAAAGAAAAAGGAAGAAGATAACCTCTCAAAATCAGAAAAAATCTACAGTCTTTATAACTTATCCATTTTTTTGTTTTGTTTTTTCTTTCATTTTTTTTATCCTTTTTTTTTCATCTTGATCCTTTTATCCTTTTTCCAGTTTATTCTTTTCCTTTCATTCTGAACTTCATTACCCATAGGTGTTACAATTTCTATTCTTTTCTTTTTTCCCCTCTCTATGAGGGTTACATTCCAAAAACCTTAACACTCTCCTTCTTTTTCTTTCTTTTTCTCCTTCTTTTTTGGTTTCTTCTATTCTCTTTCACTTTTCCTTTCATTCGATCCTCACTCACAAACAAATTATTTTATTTTGGATTCAAAAATATTCTTTGTGGCACTTTGTGTGCTTTCTACTATGCTTTTTATTTAATTAGCATTCCACCAACTCTAACTCTACATTCTATGTAGTTTTTGTTCCACTTAATACAATAGAATTTTTATTTTTCACTGTATTTTTTTCCTGTTTTTATTCTTTTCTCTTTCACTATATCTCTCATTTGACCATCATTTACAAAGAAATTATTTTATTCTTGATCCAAATTTTTTCTTAGTAGCATTTTTTGGGTCCTTACCTCATTTTTGCCCTTTGTCACTTCTCCCCAATGCAGGCCCTCTGTTCTATGTAGTTTTTGTTCCATTTAGCACAATATAATTTTCAGTTTTTCACTGTATCTTCTCAAAAAAACATTAAAAAATTCTTTTTTATTTTATTGTTTATCAATTCTTATTAGTGTTATTACAAAACTACCTTCCAATACCATTAAAAGAAATTAAATATCATGGATACAAAAGACAGAGATGTAGCACAGATAAATGAGAAAAAATCTGTAGAAAAAAATTTCAAAAGCTTGGAAACCTTAGAGTTAAATGACAGAGAATTTAAAATACCAATACTAAATATACTTAGGAATATACAAGAAAGCACAAAAGGTAATTTAGGAACAATTCAATGAACAGAAAGAATATATCAACAAAGAAATTGAAACTTTGAAAACAAATAAAACAGACATGAAAAACTCAATTTATGCAATGAAAAATGAGGTAACAAGCTTAGCTAATAGAACAGGCCAGATAGAGAAAAGAATTAGTGACATAGAAGACAGGCAACTAGAGGAACAACAAAGAGAATAGAAGAAAAACTCACAAATTAAAAAAGTGAGGAAGCCCTACAGGAATTGTCTGATTCCATCAAAAAGAACAACATAATAATAGGTATATCAGAAGAAGAGAAAGAAAATGGAATGGAGAAAATATTCAAACAAATAATAGACGAAAACTTCCCAAGCCTGTGTAAAGAATTAAAGCCTCAAATTCAAGAAGCAAACAGAACACTGAGTTATTGTAACCCTAACACACCTACTCCAAGTCACATCATAATAAAATTGGCACAAACCAATGACAAAGAAAAAGTTCTCAAGGCAGCCAAGGAAAAGAAGAATGCAACATATAAAGGAAGACCAATTAGATTATCATCAGATTTCTCAGCAGAAACTCTACAAGCTAGAGGAGAGTGTACCCCAATATTTAAAGTTCTGAAAGAGAGAAACTTTCAGCCAAGAATACTATATGCATCAAAGCTATCCTTCAAATATAAAGGAGAAATAAAAACATTCACAGATACAGAAAAGATGAGGAAATTTAACACCAGAAAACCCCCACTTCAGGAAATCCTAAAGAAGGTTTTCCAACCAGATACAAAAACAAAACAAAACAAAACAAAAGTAAAGGCCCCATTAAGAGCAAAATAAAATCAAATTTAATCTGTGACAACAAAAACAAAAAAGGGGAGAGGATGAAGATTAACAGTAGCAAAGGAAAATGGAGTGCAGAAGCACTCATTAGATAATGTACTACAATGAACATGATAGGTACCCTTTCCATTACTTAATAGTAACCACCCCTGAAAAAACCACCACAGAAGCTCATGACTTAAAAAAGGAAATAACAGAGGAAAGAAGTCTGGATTATAACCAAACAAAAACAAATGATAAAAAAACAAAACAGAAGAATCAAACAAGATAAAAAACTAACAGAAAGCATTATATAAAATGGCAATAGGAAACCCTCAAGTGTCAATGATTACACTAAATGTAAATGGATTGAACTCACCAAGATAAAGTCACAAAAGCAGAATAAATTAAAAAAGAAAATCCAACTGTATGCTGCCTACAAGAAATACATCTAAGCTAGAAGGATAAAAACAAACTCAAAGTGAAAGGCTGGAAAACAATACTCCAAGCAAATAACATCCAAAAAAAAGGTGTAGCAATACTCATATCTAACAATGCTGACTATAAGACAGCAAAGGTAATCAGAGACAAAAATGGTTATTTCATAATGATTAAGGGGACATTGAATCAAGAAGACTTAACACTTCTTAATATATATGCACCAAACCAAGGAGCACCAAAATATATAAGACAGCTACTGACTGACCTAAAAACAAAAACCAACAAAAATACAATCATACTTGGAGACCTCGATACACTGCTGATGGCTCTAGATCATTTATCCAAATAGAAAATCAATAAAAAAATGTTGGCCTTAAACAAAACACTAGAAAAATGGATATGATAGACATCTACAGAACATTTCATCCCAAAGTGCCAGAGTATACATTTTTCTCTAGTGTATGTGAAACATTCTCAAGAATTGACCATATGTTGGGCCACAAAAATAATATCAGCTAATTCAGAAAGATTGAGATTATAACAAGCATATTCTCTGATCATAAAGCCTTGAAACTAGAATTCAATTGCAAAAATGAGGTAAACAAACCCACAAAAATGTGGAAACTAAACAACATACTTTTAAAAAATGACTAGGTCAAAGAAGAAATAAAGCAGAAATCAAAAGTTATATACAGACAAAAAGAATAACAATACGACATATCAGAATCTCTGGGATGCAGCAAAAGCAGCAATAAGATGGAAGTTCATATCACTACACGCTTATATGAACAAACATGAGAGAGCCCAAGTAAACCATTTAAATTCACACTTAAGGAATTAGAAAAAGAAGAACAAAGGAAACCCAAAACCAGCAGAAGAAAGGAAATAATAATAATTAGAGCAGAAATAAATAAAATAGAAAAGAGAAAAACAATAGAAAAAATTAATACAACAAAAAGCTGGTTCTTAGAAAACATCAACCAAATTTACAAACCCTTGGCAGACTCACTAAGAAAAAAAGAGAAAGGACTCAAATATACAAAATCCAAAATAAAAGAGGAGAAATCACCACAGATATTATAGATATACAAAAATTATTGTAGAATACTATGAAAAACTATATGCCATCAAATTTAACAATCTAGAAGAAATGGATAAATTTGTAAAATACAATTATCTAGACTGAATCATGATGAAGCAGAGAGCCTAAACAGACCCATCCGCAGGGAGAAAATAGAAACAACTATCAAAAATCTTCCCCAAAATAGAAGTCCAGGGCCAGACGGCTATACTAGTGAATTCTATCAAACATGTAAAGAAGACTTGGTTCCTATTCCACTCAAAGTCTTCCAAAAAATTGAAGAAAAAGCAATACCTGGCAAGGACAACACAAAAAAAGAAAAAAAAAAAAAACAGACCAATATCTCTAATGAAGACAGATGCTAATATACTAAACAAAATACTAGCAAATCGAATACAAGAACACATTAAAAAAAAATAATACATTATGATCAAGCGGGATTCATCCCAGAATCATAAGGATGGTTCAACATACGTAAAACGGTTAATGTAATACACCATATCAACAAAACAAAGAACAAAACCACATGATCCTATCAATAGATGCTGAAAAAGCATTTGATAAAATATAACACAATTTTATGTTTTAAACACTCAACAAAATGGGCATAGAAGGAAAATATCTCAACATAATAAAGGTCATTTATGATAAACCATCTGCAAACATCATATTAAATGTCATAAAACTGAGGACTTTTTCCCTAAAATCAGAAACAAGACAATGTTGTCCACTCTCTTTACTCTTATTTAACATAGTGCTGGTAGTTCTAGCCACAGCAATCAGACAAGAAAAAGAAATAAAAGGCATTTATATTGGAAAAGAAGAAGTAACGGTTTCACTTTGTGCAGATGATATGATCATATACATTGAAAACCCCAAAAACTCCACAAAAAGACTACTGGAAACAATAAACCAATACAGTAAGGTTGCAGAATACAGAATTAATATACAAAGGTTCATTGTCTTCTTTTTTTCTTTTTTTTACAGGGAAAGAGAGAGAGTCAGAGAGAGGGATAGATAGAGACGGACAGACAGGAACGGCAAAAGGTGAGAAGCATCAATCATTAGTTTTTCATTGCCGTCACAACACCTTAGTTGTTCATTGATTGCTTTCTCACATGTGCCTTGACCGCAGGCCTTCAGCAGACAGAGCAACCCCTTGCTGGAGCCAGCAAACTTGGGTCCAAGCTGACGAGCTTTTGCTCAAGCCAGATGGGCCCGCGCTCAAGCTGGCGAGCTCAGGGTCTCGAACCTGGGTCTTCCGCATCCCAGTTCGACGCTCTATCCATTGCGCTACCGCCTGGTCAGTCATTGTCTTCTTATATGCCAACAATAAAACATCAAAAAACTAGCTGAAAAAAAAAACAATCCTCTTCATGGTTGCAACAACAACAAAATACCTAGGAATAAACATAACAAAAAATGTAAAGGACCTATATAATGAAATCTATAAAGCATTGTTAAGGGAAATTGAAAAAGATACAGTGGAATGGAAAAATATTCCTTGTTTTTGCATAGGAAGAATAAATATAGTCAAAATGACTATATTACCCAAAACAATATACAAATTTAATGCAATTCCCATCAAAATTCTAATGGCATTTTTAAAAGAAAAGAAAAGAAAATCATCAGAGTTATATAGAACTATAAAAAAACCTCGAATACCCAAAGCAATCCTAAGGAAAAAGAACGAAGTTGGAGGCATTACAGTACCCGACTTCAAATTATATTATAGAGACACAACAATCAGAACAGCATGGTACTGGCAGAAAAATAGACACTCAGACCAATGGAACAAAATAGAAAGCCCAGAAATAAAATCACATATATATGGTCAAATAATTTTTGATAAAGGGGCCAACCAACAACACAAAATGGGGGATAAAAAGCCTCTTCAGCAAATGGTGCTGGGAAAACTGGAAAGCCATATGCAAAAGAATGAAACTATACTACAGTTTGTCCCCTTGTACTAAAATTAATCCAAAATGGATCAAAGACATAAATATAAGACCTGAAACAATAAATTACATAGAAGAAAACATAGGTACTAAACTCATGGACCTTGGTTATAAAGAGCACTTCATGAATTTGACTCCAAAGGCAAGGGAAGTGAAGGCAAAGATAAATAAATGGACTACATTAGACTAAGAAGCTTTTGTAAAACAAGAGAAACTGACAACAAAACAGACAGCCAACTAAATGAGAGATGATATTTTCAAACAGCACAGATAAGGGCCTAATATCCAAAATATACCAAGAACTTATGAAACTCAACAACAAACAAACAATTCAATAAAAAAATGGAAAGAGGACATGAACAAACACTTCTTCCAGGAAGAAATATAAATGGCCAACAGACATATGAAAAAGATGCTCATTATCATTAGCTATTAGAGAAATGCAAATCAAAACTACAATGAAATATCACCTCACACCTGTTAGATTAGCTATTACCAACAAGACAGGTAATAACAAGTGTTAGAGATGCTGTGGAGAAAAAGGAACCCTTATCCACTGTTGGTGGGAAGAAAGTATGGTGGTACCTCAAAACTTAAAAATAGAACTTCCATATGACCCAGCAATCCCTCTAATGGGTATCTACCTCCAAAACTCAAAAACATTGGTACGTAAAGACACATGCAGCCCATGTTTATTGCAGCATTGTTCACAGTGGCCAAGACATGGAAACCAAAATCCCCTTCAATAGATGACTGGATAAAGAAGATGTGGTACATATATACTATGGAATACTACTCAGCCATAAGAAATGATGACATCGGATCATTTACAACAACATGGATGGACCTTGATAACATTATATGGAGTGAAATAAGTAAATCAGAAAAAACTCAGAACTATATAATTCCATACATAGGTGGGACATAAAAATGAGACTCAGAGACATGGACAAGAGAGTAGTGGTTACAGGAGGGGGGGAGAAAAAGAAAAAGGTGGGGGAGAGGTGGGGCACAAAGAAAACCAGATAGAAGGTGACAGAAGGCAATTTACTTTGGGTGATGGGTATGCAACATAATCAAATGTCAAAATAACCTGGCGATGTTTTCTCTGAACATATGTACCCTGATTTTATAATGTCATCCCATTAAGATTAATTTAAAATTTAAAAAAAGCTTTTTCACAGCAAGAGATACCATGAACAAAATATAAAGACAACCCACCGAATGGGAGAATATATTTGCCAATACATCTGATAAGGGGTTAATAACCAAAATTTATTAAGAATTTCTAATATTCAACACCAGGAAGGTAAACAATCCAACTAATAAATGTGCAAAAGAACTGAATAGACACTTCTACAAAGAGTACATAGAAATGGCCAATAGTCATATGGAGAAGTGTTTAACATCACTAATCATCAGAGAAATTCAATTAAAACCATAATGAGATACCACCTCACATCTGTCGGAATCGCACTCATTAACAAAACAACATAGAATAAGTGCTGGCAAGGGTGTGAAGAAAAGGGAACCCGCCTGTCCTGCTGGTGGGAATGTAGACTTGTGTGGCCACTGTGAAGAACTTTATGGGGTTACCTCAAAAATTAAAAGTGGAACTGCCTTTTGACACAGCTATCCCACTTTTAAGAATATATCCTAAGAATACCAAATCACTGATTCGAAAGAAGATATACAACCCCATGTTTATTGCAGCATTATTTACAATAACCAAGATCTGGAAACAGCCCAAATGTTCATCAGTGGACGAGTGGATTAAAAAGCAATGGTACATATATACAATAGAATACTACATGGCTGTGAAAAAGAAGGAAATCTTACCTTCTGTGACAGCATGGATGAAACTGAAGATTATTATGCTAAGTGAAATAAGCCAGGCAGATAAATAAAAATATCATATGACGTCACTTATACAGTGTGTCCGTAAAGTCATGGTGCACTTTTGACCGGTTGATCAGTCAAAAGTGCACCATGCCTTTACGGACACACTGTATGTGAAATCTAATGAACAAAGTGAACTGAGGAACGGAATAGAGACAGAGGCAGGGTCACAGGGAGCAGAAGGACAACAGTCAGAGGGAAGGGGATGAGGGAATGGGATCAGAGAAGGTAAAGGGATTAGTGAAACTATATATACATAACACAGAGATATAGATAAAAGGACAGCAAATCCTAGAGGAAATTGGAGAAGGAGGTAGGGAAAGGGGGAAATGAGGTATAAAAGGGACACAGGTGTGGGGGTGAGGGTGTTATATTCAGTGGGACACTTAAATTTATGTAAACACAATAAATTAAAAATTAATAAAAATTTTAAAAAAAGAAAAGAAATGGTTGAAAACAAAAGAAGCTGTTGGGTTTTCATCAGGAGGTGTTAGTCTGAAAATTTGCATCAACTTTGATTTCTTGAGCTGCCATCTCCTTTTCATCCCTCCCTCCTCTATCCCAGAAACACGTGACAGTTTATCCAGAGGAAACCAAATCATGTAGTTCTTAGTTCATCTCTGATGGCATCTCTTACTACAGTGAATTTTCTCTTATTTCATTAATGGTCAAATACTATGGAGACCTTTTTAGGAATTTCAGTGAATAGGTAAGTAAGAAATACCTGTTACTAAATAGATTTTGAGTTGCTAATTATGTATAAGATTTTCATGTGACTGTTTAAAAAGAAAAGGTTGGAAAAGAAAGGGGAAAATTTAAAAGAATACAAAGGAGTATATTAATTACTTGAAAAATAATATTGAATTGAGTAGATCTAACCATTATTTTATCAAGGACTAATTCACTAGAAATAATATTTGCAGTTACATAGTACTATTTTCTTGGAGAAAACTCAGTTTTTCTCCAATTTACAGCCACTTGTATATTATCAAAATTTTTATGTACAGTACTAGTCAAGAGCCCAGGTAATCTATCATATTTGATCAAGACAAGCATAAATTGTTTACTCATGATTTACCATTCCAAACTTGATTCATTGATTCATCTCCAGACAAGACAAGGTCAGTACAAAAGAAAAAAAATGATTAAGCTTCTTGCCTTCAGGACAGAACAGCTTAACCAACAAATTCATCTTCACATCTGACCTCATGAATCTTAACACTGAGGTACTGCAAGAATAGAAATAGCCCTTTACAGAAGATAGCCATTCAAATGGAAACGTCTGTGTAAGAGTGAATATAAGAAAAGATGAATAATAAAGATAGGTCGATGTGTCACCAGTTAGCCTCGTCCTCACCATGGCACAGTCTGATTCACTGAACATGCAATCACCTATTGTTATCAATATTTCTTCTACTTTTTTGATCAAATAAGTTTGTAAATATGATTTTTATTTGCTCACTTTCAGTCTGCATTGGGAGCTGCGCAATGGCAGAGACAGTGGTCTGTGAGGTTGCAGGTTGCCTTCCTGATTGGGAGAGGCCGTTTTCTCACCAATGTTTACTGGAAGGGAGATTCTGCCCACCACTGACAGCTGCTGGAGCATCTCTTTTTTCTCTTCTTCCTGATCCCTTGCCCTCTATGGAAAAAGCGGGTTTTCTGCTTTTCCCTTAGTTTTTCTTGTGGCTTGCCTGTCTTGGTGAGACATCAATAAACAGAATGGCCCACCATCCTCCGACTCCGCTGTTTCTTTATTGTCTGCTTGAATTCAATGAGAGTCTGCATGTGAATGGCCATGATGGCAGCGGTGGCCCCTGGCCTTACACAATTTAAGTAATGTTTTTAGTTTTAGTTCTCACCAATTCTCTACTCTGTGGCACCTTAAATTTTTACACATTCTTTTATCTTATCCATTTAATGGTGTTTACCTATGAGTTAGGTAAGGTAAAGGGTGGGGGATGGTAGCATCTTTCAGATTTACCAGTATGATAACACAATAACCTCTAATCATAAAAGAGGCAAAATAAGCTTCAAATCCTTACTTCTGGGGTCAGGGCACTATTTGGCTTCTTAATTCTCCCTCTGGTTTTCTACTCACCTTATACACAGCAATAGAACACAGATGTACCCATTGTATTATTCAGTTCAAGTGGCTATAATGCATACACTGATGGCTTACACAACAGATATTTATTTCTCATTGTTCTGGATGTTGGAAGTTTAATAGCAAAGTACCAGCAGATTTGGATCCTGGTGAGCACCTTTTTCTTGGCATGTAGATGACTGTCTCTTTGCTGTGCCCTCACATGGTGTCAAGAGAGGGAGTTCTGGTTTCTTTTTTTCTCTATTGTTATTATGAGGGCACACCCTCACCAACCCTAATTACCGCTCAAAGGCCCTACTTCCAGATACTATCCCACTGGCATTTAAGTATAAATTGGGGTTGCACAATTCAGTCTGTAACATATTCAAGTCATACATATTGTGTATTATTGTTTTAAATGTAAAAAATAGTTTTTAAAATAAAACTGACAATGATTTTTTAAATAAAATATGCTTATATGGTGAAATTGATTCTTCAGAGAGTTCTGAATCATTCCCAGGTTTCTTAAAGTAAGATCATAAAATTACTTTTATTACCTGACCCCAATTTACTTGCTGTCTGTAGGTCAGTGATGGGCAATGGGGGAAGGTCACATGAGGAACCAGACCAGGGAACTTTGGCTAGAACAGCCCACACTCATGTGTGCCAAAAGAAACTTCCCAGGAGTCCTTTGGAAAAGAGCAACCATCTGTCAGCCAATGAAATTTTGCCACGTCATATTAGCTTGACCGCCCTAACAACCTTTTAAATTTCTATGGTGTGGTTTCTCCATGTGATTTCTCTGGCTCATCTCACAGACCAGAGAGCACTGCCAGAGATGAGCTCTGAATAAAGCCTTTGTTATTCCACACTCAGTATATATGCCCTTCTTTATTCCTTGGGGGGAAATATCTTACATTTGGTGCTGAAACCTGGGAGGAGTTGAAGCCCACTGGGGCTGCTCCTCTCCCCTTCCCTTCCAAGAAGAACCAGGACTTTGCACCCACTTCAACACACAGTGTGGTAAGATCCCCACCTTCAACCTCCACTCAGTTTTTTCTGCTGAGACTCCCTGTTTGTAATCACAGCTGCGTCAGAAATCTCTTTTCTGTTCTTAGTGCGTGTGTGCCCATGGAAATGACTCGAGTACATCCACTTTACCTAACTGTCCAGTGGCCAGAGCTTGAGTTGTGGGATGCCAATTCTCATCTCTGACCACTCCAAGAACTGAGGGTGACCATGGGGGCAAAGGAATTCAAACCTGACTCCAAAACATCCCTGGGATACCTTATCTGAAATCTCTCAAATATTGATCCTTCCCTAAAAAAGAAGAAACTAATCTTCTTTTGTAATGTAGCCTGGCCACAATACCCACTGGATAACCAAACTAGGTTTCCTCAGGAAGAGACATTTGATTTTAACACCATTACTGATTTACGAAACTATTGCCAAGAAACTGAGATATGGTCAGAAATACCTTACATTCAAGGTTTCTGGCATTTGTGCTCTCGTCCTAATCCCTGTGCCGGCTGCTCTACAATGCAGGTCCTTTTGACCAGAGAAACGTCAACTAAATCCTATACTCCAAATCCTTCCTCCTTTGTTGACTCCCCTGAGGAACTCTCTTCCCTTCCTGCACGACTACCTCGACTGTCTCGGTTCCATTGGACTCTTCCCCTCCCTTTGCTGGATCCTGTTTCTCATCCTCCTGCAAATGCTAGTCTCTCTCTCTCCTCTCCAGTCAGCGCTCACACCCAATCCACTTTGGACCACAAGAGGAAGCCAACCTCCTATGCCTTCTCTGTGAGGTAGCCGGAGTGGAAAGAGTTGTTTGGGTTCACATTCCTTTTTTCCTCTCTGATCTGTCTGCAACCGAAAGCATTTGGGCTCCTACTCTTTGAAGAATTCTACTGCCTATACCAAGCAATTCCAATATCTCACACAGGCATATGACCTCACTTGGCATGACCTCTATATTATTATGTCTTCTACCCTTACCCCCGATGAACGAGACCATATCCAGATGGCGGCAAGGGCTCATGCAGATAAGGTTCACATCTCAAACCCTCAAATGCCAACGGGCTCAGAGACGGTCCCTGACATGAACCCCAACTGGAATTACCAGACAGAACAACCAGGTAGGAAACAACAAGACCAAGTGATTGAATGTCTTATAGCTGGCATGCAGGATGCAACACAAAAGGTAGTTACCTATGACAAATTAAGGGAAATTTCTCAAGGACCTGAGAAAAATCTAGCTCTCTTCTTAAATTGCCTCACTGACGGTATGGTCCTCCATACTTGTTTAGACCCTACTTCCAATGCCGGGGCCACTGTATTAGCTACTCACTTTATTTTCCAATTGGTTCTGAACATTTAAAGGAAACTTAAAAAGGCGAAAGAGGGCCCCAAACCCCTATCTGAGACCTGATGAACATGGTATTTAAGGTTTTTAATGGTTGGGAAGAAAAGGCCAAGGCTGTTCACCAGGCCTGCACATAGCAGAAGGTAATGTTATAATCCCAGGCTCTTGTGGCAGTCCTAAGGTCGGCAGAGCAACAGGGGCAAGGCACAAAAGGTGCCCTACCAAAATTTGGGTCAAAAAGAGGATCCCCACAAGAAGCTTGCTTTAAATGTGGCAAGAAAGATCACTGGTGCCAGCAGTGCCCCTGCCCCAGGCCATCCACTAAGCCCTGCCCTGACTGCAAGCATTCTGGTCACTGCCGGAGTGATTGCCCCTTTTGGGCAACAGGTTCTTCCTCGGCACCTCTTTGTGGAAAACAAGCCACCCAAATGGGAGGCCAAGCTAGCCAGATGGGCCCTTCACTTGAACTTCTAGGTCTCATGGATGACTGATGTGGTCTGGACTCGAAAACGCCTATTACCCTCACTGAGTCATGTATAATGCTACAGGTAGTGGGTAAGTCCATCTCATTTCTTGTGGAGAAAGGGGCTACCTTCTTTGTTTTGCCTTCATACTCTGGACCTCTAGTTCCCTCATAGGTCTCAGTTATAGAAGTGGATGGGACCCTTTCTTTTTCCCTTCACACACCACCCCTGACATGTAGGTTGAATGGAATTCCCTTTTTGCACTCATTCTTAGTTATGCCATTGTGCCCTGTACCCCTTCTGGGTTGGGACATTCTACACAGTCTTGGAGCCACTCTTCAGCTGACAGCATCTTCCCACTTATTCCTACCATTCCTGACTGAAGGCTCTCCCACTACTACAGATCACCCTAACCCAATCACACCTTCTATTCCACCAGATATTGTCAACCCTCAAGTCTGGGACACTTCTACCCCTGTGGTAGCAACCTACCACCCACCTGTACACATCCACTTAAAGAATCCCATCCATTTCCCATCAAGACCCCAATTCCCTATTTCAGCAAGTCACCACCAGGGCCTTAAACCAATAACTACTCACCTCTTAAACCAAGGCTTACTCATCCCCATGAACTTTCCCTGCAATACCCTTCCTGTTTGAAAACTTTCAGGAGCTTATTGCCTCATACAAGACTTATGCCTAATCAATGAGGTGGTATTTCCCCTCCATCCAGTAGTCCCTAATCCCTACACATTACTGTCACACATTCCCTCTGACACCACTCACTTCATAGTCCTAGATCTGAAGGATGCTTTCTTTACCATTCCTCTATACCCTGACTCTTACTTTCTGTTTGCCTTTACTTAGACTGACCCAGATACTAATGTAGCCCAGCAGCTTACATAGACTATCTTACACCAGGGGTTCAGAGACAGCCCACACCTGTTTGGACAGGCACTGGCTCAGAATCTAGCTGCATGTAATCTCAAAACTAGTACTCTCTTATAATACATAGATGACCTACTCTTCTGCAGCCCCTCCCTTTCTGCCTCAAGGAGACACACCACCATCCTTCTTAATTTCCTCACCATGAAGGAATATTCTGTCTCCTCTGTTAAAGTTCAACTTCACTCTCAGTCTGTAGTCTATCTGGGCATTGCCTTAACTCCCACCATCCGAGGTCTCACCCTAGATTGAACTCAGACCCTCTGTTGTCTCCAACCACCTACCACCACTGATAACATTTTCTTTCCTTGGTCTAATAGGCTTCTTTAGACACTGGATTCCAAATTTTGCTCTCTTAGACAAAACCCTCTATGAAGCTGCAAAAGAGACTCCCACAGGACCTCTCACATCCCCCAACACTGTCAAAAGGACTTTATCTACCCTTTGAGACACCCTCATCTCCTCTCCACCTCTTGCTTTACTTGACCTCAGGCACCACTTCCACCTTTTCACTGGTTTTTGTTAACTCAACCTGTGGGACCTACATACCTTCCCATAGCATACCTCTCTAAACAATTGGACACCACCATCAAAGGCTGACTGCCCTGCCTCTGAGCACTGGGCACAGCAGCTGAACTCGCCAAGGAGGCTACTAAGCTCACCTTTTCCCAATCCATCACTGTCTTCTCCTCCCACAGGTTCACCGACCTCCTTTCACACAAATCTCTTTCTCTGTTAGGTCCTTCCCGCCTACAAGAATTTCACCTCCTGCTATCAAAAACCCTTTAGTCACTCTTTTACCCTCTCCCCGACTCAACCCAGCCACCCTATTGCCAGCTCCAATGACACTTCCAGAACCCAGCCACTTTTGTAGGAACTAATAGATTTCCTCAACAGACCCTGAGATGGATTATCAGATTCTCCTTTAATAGACCCAGATCTAATTCTCTTTGTAGATGGGAGCTCTGTACAGGGACCCAACGGATGACAACAGGCGGCCTACGCAGTGGTCACCACCTCCTCCACCCTGGAAGCCCAACAGCTGCCAGAGGGCACCACCTCCCAGAAAGCAGAGCTGATTGCCCTCACGCGGGTACTCACCCTGGCCCAGGGAAAACGTGTAACTATATATACTGACTCTAAATATGCTTTTCTTATCACCCACAGCCACTCTGCCCTCTGGAAGGAAAGGGGCTTCCTCACTACCAAGGGCTCCCCCATAATCAATGCTACCGTCATTTCTAGACTTTTGCAGGCATTACAGCTTCCCGCTGAAGTGGCTGTGGTACATTGTAGGGGCCATCAAACCTCTCAGGACCCGGTGGCCTTGGGAAATGCTCGGGTCGATGCGGAGGCTCAAAACCTCACCCTGGAGCCTCTCCCATTCCTCTTATGTTTCTCTCCACCTCTTTGAAACCTTCCTACACTACTGAGAAAGAACAGACCCTCCTCAAAAAGGGTGGAGACATGTGCAATCAAGGATGGATATTTCTCGGAGATAGAATTGCCTTACCAAAGGACAGGCTGAAACTCTCCTCTCTAATATCCACTGTTCCTTACACATAGGGCCAAAAGTTCTCTATCAGTTCTTGCAACCACTCTTTTTCTTTCCAGGCCTCCAGCAGACTATTGAAAAGGTATGCGCAGCATGCACTGTCTGTTCCAAAGCCTCTACACAAGGGGGACTCTGCCCCCGCTTTCCTACTCATCAACTGAGGGGGCACATGCCAGGCCAGAATTGGCAAATTGACTTCACTCATATGCCACCTCACAAAAAATCTCTGTTATCTTTTCACTTTTGTTGATACCTTTACAGGATGGATAGAAGCCTTTCCCACCTCTCAGGAGACAGCAGACACCATTGCCTCCATTCTCATTGAACATATCATCCTATAATTTGGATTGCCGACTACTATCCAGTCAGACAATGGCCCGGCCTTCACTTCCCAAATAGTCCAGTAGGTTGCCACCTCTCTCTACATTACCTGGAAACTCCACATACCTTATCACCCTCAATCGTCAGGTAAGGTGAAAAGAGCCCATGGCATCCTGAAGGGTCAGCTAACTAAACTTTCCATCGAGACAGACTCTCCTGGCCAAACCTGCTCCCCCTGGCACTCACTAGAATCAGAGCAACCCCACGAAACCCCACTGGACTCAGCCCCTTTGAGCTGGTTTATGGTAGACCATTCCTAATCAATCACAACTTATATGTCAACCCCCCTCCTCTTGCCACATACCTCCCCTTTCTGTCTTTACTCCACCATCTTCTCAGGGAACATGCGGACTGGACCCTTACTCCCATAGGGAGTCCAGATAAAGCACACCCAGCAGTCCCCTTCCAGCTAAGAGACAGAGTTCTTCTGAAGGAGCTTCAGCCTGGCTCCCTACAGCGCAGATGGATGAGACCCCATATGGTAATATTGACTACTCCTACTGCAGCTAAACTCCTAGGGCAAACACCTTGGTATCATGTTTCTCTCTTCAAGCTAGCCCCCATGCAAGACTTGACCACTGGACCCTACCCATCTCCGGCTCATCAAAAGATTGGGCCCTGCAGACCCTCCTGTTGTTCCTGTCCCTCCCACCAGAAACCTGCCACCAGAATGAGCTAAAGAAGGAAGCAATGCTGTTCAATGAGACTGGCCTGATGCAAGAAAAGTTCAATCTCCTCAACTGTCTGCAAGAGAAACTGAGCAAGAATCTCTCCTCCCACAATCCACTTAACTCCTAGTGACAGCCACTCATTCTCACCTGGGCTGCCTCTATCCTAAATCTTCTAATTATCAGCATATAACTCATATTTGCTCCTCTTTTGTTTTTTATTCTTACAGGACTACATCTGCAAAGTTTCTCAACTCATGATCAAACAGATGTTCCTCCTGATTCCCCTCAAAACCACCACCTTATGACCTCCCTTCCCCACGATGCCCCTAACCAGCAGGAAGTAGCCAGACAAATAGCAGCGCCCCTATCTAACACAAAAGGTCGGAGTGTAAGGTTGGTGGTGGGATGGGGGAAGGTCACGTAAGAAACCAGACCAGGGAACTTTGGCTAGAACCGCCCATACCCATGTGCACCAAAAGAAACTTCCCAGGAGTCCTTTGGAAAAGAGCAACCATCTGTCAGCCAATGAAATTTCACCACATCATATTAGCTCAACCGCCCTAACGACCCTTTAAATTTCTACCGTGCCATTTCTCCATGCAATTTCTCTGACTCATCTCACGGACCAGAGAGCCCTGCCCGAGATCTGAATAAAGTTTTTGTTATTCCACACTTGGTAAATATACCCTCCTTGGGAGAGGAGGAAATACCTTACACTGTCTATACCCTTCTGTTATCCTACTCTCTTGCCACAATGTTTTTTTACCCTTCACTCAAAATGTATGATTCTTTCAATGCCTTTGAACATACTGCTTTCTTTACTTGAAATGTCCTTCATCCTCTTTGCATTATAATAAACCCTTATTCGTTCATAAGAACAAGCCCCACTGAATACTTTCCTGACCTCTTCTTTCTCCTAATAGAGTTCATTACTCACTTTTTACTTCTATCTTATTTTATTTATACTTTGATTAAAACACCAAAGCCATGAGTTCAATACTTGGCTATATCTTTCTCCTACTAGACTTAGATACCTTTGAAGACCAGGGCAATTTATAAGAAAACTTTTTAATTTGGCAAACCCAGATTTATGCCTAATACACAGAAACACTCAATATATGAAGAGTAACTCAATGAATGAATGAATCATTAATGCAGGCCACACAGAGAAGTGTGAGACCAGTTGTTTCTCAGTACTCCTTGGTCTGAAAATACTTGCCCTTGTCTTACACTGAGGAAGGAAACCCCCTTGAGATAAGAGGAGTCAAGGATATTTTATAATTTAGGCCAAGCGTTCAGAAAGTTTGTAAATATGATTTTTATACTTGTGTGTAATTTACAACAACTCAAGATGGCTCTATTCCTGCATAGGAAGAACTGTTTTATTGTAAATGAAGAGGTTTTCATACTTAGAAGGTTTTGAATAGAAGGAGGAAGGAATCTTGGACCTCCTCTATTCTCCACACCTGGGTGAAAGAAGGTAAAACAGTCAGGAATGTAGGAGGCGAAAGGGAGATTTAATTAGCCCTTTCACCTCCCCTTTTTTTCTTCTTAATGGGCGATTTACAAATGATTATCCTCTGGCATTCTGTAAACCCCCTCCCATCCTGAAATCATGTGATTGAAGAATATACTGCAAGACAAAGGATTCACTAGACCTATGAATGTGAATTTATATTCTGTAAAGGGTACATAAGATGTAAGAAATTTAATTTTGGGGAGCATGTGTCTTTAGAGCTATAGCCCTGCGTGCTTTGCTGGCTTTTATTAATAAATTCTCTTTTTCCTTTTATAGCTATCTGAGTGTCAATCTTCTGAGGTTTTGCTCTCCTGCAACAACACAATCTTCTCTTTCTAGCCTGTTCAGGTTAGCCTGTGATTGTACTGCTTCAGCCTTGAAAATCTGCAACATAATTACATCTTCCCTGCTGCCTCTGGAAGAGATCTGATGCTCTAACTCCTGTGTCACTTAAGCAGTGTTGCCCAACTTGCTTAACTATAAATATAAAGCTCAATGAGGGAGGGTGCTTATTAAAAATATAAATTCTTGGGACCAACCTCAGATCTACAGAATATAAAACTGTAAGAAATGGGCTTAGTAATCTGTATTTTTAAACATACAGCTGCAGATAATTCTGAAGAATATATGTAAGAACACCATGAACAGAGCATAAAAACAGTGTTCCGTCTATTTTGGATCAACGGCTTTCTCCAGTGGCCACTTATTGAAGTCTCAGCTTGAGACTTCAATAAGCAATAGTGCAGCTTCCTTAGACCTAGGGGGAAGACTCTTCCTTCAATGTCTTCATTGAAACCAGTTCCTTAGGCTTTTAGGAAGATTGGAAACCCCTCCAATGGGCCTAAAACATCTCCATACACAAGTCACTGCAGAAACTTCTTTCTGTTGACTCTATGCCTAGATGCTCTCTGAATTTCTGTTTGCAAGGGGCTGCCACAGCTATTTCTTCCAAATCTTAGAACAGCTTGAGTATTGGTACTCTGTAAACTGACTCTGATATGATGTGACAATTTATGCTCTGTGGGTTTATCCTTAGACTAGACCCTGAGGATGTATCGATTCCCGGAAGAAAGTACAGATTGAATGTCATCCAAGGTTAAAAATAGAATGAAGAATAAATACGTAGCATAGAACCTAGTGCAGAATGTACACAAAATAAACATTAATATTTCTGTTTTTAGATGAATTGCATATATTCTTATTCCTTTGATCTCAAACCAAGGAAACTGTATTAATTTTTTAATATAAAATATAATGCTTGAAAACATGAAAATATCTTAATTGCCTAAACTAGTTAAATTATTTAAATTAGTTTTTATTAATCACAATATTATAGAAGTTTAGATATTTTTTATAGAATGCCAAGATATTCACAACATTCAGATAACAGAGGTCATGAACTTATTTTAATGATTCTAAAGGGTTTGAAGAACATTTTTATGAAAACTCAATATTACTGCTTATATTAGTTAACTATCACCATGTGACAAATCACTCCAAAACCTTGTAGCTTTAAATCAATCACCATTTATTGCTTCTTATCAATCTGTGAGTTGGCTGTGTGATGTGATTAAGCCTGAACATGGCTCTGATCTAGGTTGGGCTCACTCACACATTAGTGTGCAGCAGGAGGGTTATGGGGATTGTTCTGATACTGCCTCACCTGGGCCAGCTTCTCTCAAGGAAAGAAGATATATCCCAAGTTTATTCAAATAGTAGTCACAGGGCTTCAAGGAAGAGAAGATACATGCAAGTTCTCTTGACCCAGGTGCATTCAAGAATAATGACTTGATCAAAATGACTAATGACTTGAGTAAAATGATTAATACAATGTCATTTTGCCATGTATTATGAATCAAAAGAAATTGTAAGTTTAGCCTAGATCTAAAGGGTGAGAAATGGACTTCACCTTTTGATAAAAGTTGCTAAAACATATTATTTGTAAGGATATATACAGAGTATTATTTAGAATAATCAATGAGATCAGTCTGCCACATTAGTCATTGTGGCAAAATATCTCATTTTTAGAGTTTTCTAAAATTTTACAAAATGAATGTTAGGTTCTGGGCTGAGCTCAAAATCATGTTCTTGACTCTATTATCACCCAGATGGTTATAATAAAGCCACAAAATCTTTTAAAAGTATTTGTTCATTTTTAACACAGTGTTAGCACAAATCTCATTTGGTTGTTAAGACTATTATAAAAAATATCATATCAGTAAGTATGTAGCAGTGTCTCTGACAAAATGCAAATGCATAAATGTTTTAGGCTAAGTAAAAATAACAAATTGTTGTTTCTATTTGCTTTTTTTATAATACTTATTAACTAGAGTCTCAATTTTGTTCTTTAGATTTTTCCAGGGATCATCACTGTACTTTTTTAAAGACATTAAAGTTATTTGGTAATCTTCTATAGCAACCATCATCCACATCAAATATAAGTTATCCAACTGGTCCTTTCATCCTGACCAATGAATAAGGATCTTTGACTTTTTAAACCAATGGGGCTTTGTATTTGTAAGAAATAGAAACTATATCTGGCCAATTTAAACAGAAAAGAAATGTATTCAAGTAATATCAGAGCTCTCACAGAATTGAGAAAACTGTAAGGGAAACAAAGTCAGAAAATAAGGGCAGAAATATATAACAAAAACTGTCTAACAATGTTAGCAAAACTCACAAGTTCTTAACTATACCATATGTGCTCACTGAGTAATCTTTAATTCTCCTCTGAGCCTCATTTCAAACCCCCAATATTCAAAGTCCTTTTCTAGAACATCTGATGATCTGAGCCTAGGTTACATAGCCCCATCACAATATCTAGAGAACTAAAAGAGATTGTCTGCCCTTTCTGTCTTCCACTGTGGAAAACAGGGCATTGTCATAAACCTTTCTTAGGATCCCTGGCAATTGAGAAAGATGTTGAATGCTAAACAGACTAAAATAAATGCCCATTGCAATCTCATTTATTGCTTGATATTGAAAATATCATTATTTGCACATTCTAGACTCTAGCATAAGGTAACTATATATCTTCACACTCATCCTAGAGTCTGTCATGATTCCCTTCTGAATATTTAAAAACCAATCAATGAAAAATAAACTGTAAAGTTAACCACTCTCAACCTCCTAGAGTGGTAGAGAGGAAGAAAAGTAAAATATATAAAATTTGTAAACATGCATATTTTAGTAAGAGAAAATATCAGATGCTATAGTTTTACTCTGAAAATTTAATTATAAAGCATAGCACAATAGAACATACAGTAAATCATAATTAGTATTTATGATTTTCTCCATTATTAATTTTATATTCATATCATTCCAGCCAAAACATAGCCTTCTTTTTGTCTGCTTTGCCCAGAAGCATGTGAAACTCAAACTGGTATTCAATAACCATTGTTACTTTCCCTGGTGGAATCATTTCTCTATGAAGCACTATGTTAGTGATCAATTGATACATAAAACTTTATCTTAGAATTTAGCAACTTAAAACAATAACATTCATTATCTCATATTTGATAAGAATTCAGGTGTAACTTAGTTGGATCCTCTGACTCATGGTATCACACAAGGATGCAATCAAGATTTTGACTGAGTTGTGGAAGATCTTAAGCTTGTTTTTGTTTTTGTTTTCCCAAAGTTAGAAGCGGAAAGGCAGTCAGACAGACTCCCGTATGCGTCCAACCAAGATCCACCCAGCATGCCCACCAGGGGGCAATGCTCTGCCCATCTGGGATGTTGGTCCATTGTGGCTGGAGCCATTCCAGCAACTGAGGTAGAGGCCATGGAGCCATCCTCAGCGCCCCAGTCAACTTTGCTCCAATGGAGTCATGGCTGCATGAGAGGAAGAAAGAGATAGAGAGGAAGGGGAGGGGGAAAGATAGAAAAGCAGATGGGTGCTTCTCCTGTGTGCCCTGGCCAGAAATTGAACCTGGGACCACCATACACCAGGCCGACGCTGTACTACTGAGCCAACTAGCCAGGCAGAAGACTCTTTATTAAGCTAATTAATGTGGTTGTTGGCAGGATTAAATTTCTCATGGGGTGCTAGACTGAGGGCTCCATATCTTTGCCATGTGGGCCTCACAACATGGCATCCACCTTCTATCAGAAGTAGAGGAAAGACCAAGAAAGTTAAGTAAGATTGGAGCCAGAAACTTTTTGTAAATTAAGCTGAACAATTGCATCCCATCATTTTTTTTCTGTATTTTTATTACAAGAAAGGTGTTAGATCCAGAACACACTCAAGGGAAAAGAATTATACTAGAAGGATGAATATCCATCCTGAAGCATGGGCCATAGGGAGCCATCTTAGATAGTGAATACAAACTGCATTTAGACGTTGAACCAGCAGAACACAGACTTTGGTACAGCATGCAGAATTTCATCAAGTAGGTCATTAGTCACAATCATGACAGAAAAGACTTCTACCTCCATCCTTTGGTTTATAAACATAGGTATTTTGACTTTAGAAGAAATAGCATGTATTATTTCCCAGTTAAGAACATAACCTTTTATTCATCTTGAAAATAATTTGGATGAGTGCCTCAGAACTGGTTACAGGACTGCAATAAGCTGTATCATTCTGAAGTCCAGTTATTTCTAGGAAATATGATATAAGAGAAAACCATGACTTCAGTGAGGCCTAAAAAGTACCTTTATATTTAGTGGTTAAAATTCATTTCTCCGAAGAAATTATTTGTAGTATACTAGATGATTTATAAAAGATGTTCAATGAGACCACATATTGTGGAACTGGCAGAAACCTGATGGGCAGGGAGAGCAAATTTCAATACAGTATCTATGTCAGCAAAGAAAAAAAGTTCTACTGTCCCAGGAGTCCAGTAGAATCAAATGATTACATCATCAGCACCAGGCTGGTACGGGAAATGGAACTGCTCTGAAGAATCAGAGTTGTTTCCTGCTGCTGCCAAAGTGAGGACTCATTGGTAGTGACAATGCAATCTCTGAGCTTGTTGCCTCTGGTATCTCTGGGCGTTTGTTCATGAAACTATTGAGTGAGCATAGGGGCTAAGGTAGAGAAAGAGAAAGGAAGCTTATTGACATCCACAAAACAATTTACCATTGTACTCTGATGATGAACATGCTCTCCCAAAGTTTAGGCTTTTTTAAAAAAATAGAATATTTACATGGGCTTCAAATATTCTTATACCCTGGGCCTGTTCTGACAGTGAAAACTATATATCTACCTGCTGACTTAATTGTAAATGATTCATCTATCTTAATTTTTCCAAGTTTCTTGACTTCGGACAAACCATCAATCTTTGTGAATTATTAATTCCAGGCCACACCTCCTCTTAAGGAAAAGTAGAATATGTATATGTACTATATGATATATATATACACACACAAAAAAAAACATGCTTTGCACTTTTCAAAGAAACATCACTGTGATAATTACTATATCCTTTCTCTGCCCTTCTTTTTCAGAATCACACCAAAGTGTGACTCTATTCCTGGGGGATCTATAGTCAAACGATTTAGAAAAAAAAACCTGAGCATAATTTACAGATGGCTTTGCAAGCTATACCAATGCAAGCTGGGTAGAGATAACCATACTAGTGGTTCAAAACTGGAACCTCAACAGTTAAAATATTGCAATACCACAAATGTTTCTTCTAAGATTTATTTTAAAAAATAGTGAAAGGGATGCAAAATTTATTAATTGGTCCTTGTGTTTTCAGGGAACAGTCTGATAATCTTTGCAGCCCTGCCACCACTTCACTATTTTGCATACCCCTATGTCTTCATAGAATTTGTTCCATCCCCTGCCATGTATAGATCATACCAAGACAGGTAGGGATACTTCTGTGACCTGCTTTACAATTCCTATCACAGCGGTGGCTCTCATGATAGAAACCAGTATATTCTACTGTGCAATTACTAGAGGGTAAATTTCCTCCAGAGCGGAGGATTTGAAATACATTGAGGCAAGAAGTGGAGGTACAAGAAACTTCTTTCTGGCCAAAAGTTAAATCTTATGGTATTTTTCACACAATGAGCTAAAACAAAAGTAATTTCAAATCAAACATTGGATAACATTTTCTCAAAGTTATATTAATTTGAAACAAACTATGGAGTAGCAACTATAATGGGATTTACTTCCGATTAAGTAGCTATATTCTAGCATGATTTTTTTCATGATATATCTAAATTTGGACTCAGTGCAAAATCTGAGTAAGGAGGAGCTATGATAAGAATCATTATTTTGTATCTATAAGTCACTAATGACAGTATTAAAAACTGTTTTTGATTTACTGCTATTTCTAAAGAGGGGGAGTCCACTTTACATTTTTTACCAAATACTTCCACTTTATCGTTCTGTCCAAAATAACCTTCCCTTATCACACATCTCAAGAGCCAAAGTGAGGATTCTTTTAAAACCCCTAAAGATATCTCCTGAAGGTAGCTGTTTTGGCTATCAACTCTGGGAAAATATTAAAAAGAAGTATTTAGTGTTCCACTGAGCGAAAATTTCATTGATTAATGTGAAGTGATTACTTCACTTTTATGAGCCCCTACTCCAGTGGTTCCCAAAGTGTGCACTAGGGTGCACTGATGCACCCTAAAAGATTTACAGGTGTGCCCTATGGTATTCCAGAGAAATATGTGCCTGTTGGGGACCAAAAAACCAACAGGGCTTTTGGAATTTAGATTTTTGGGGCCAGAGGTGTGGGGAATTGGCTGTAAGCTGATAGTCTGTCAAACAGCCCACCTCACTTGCCTCATTAGGTTGCAAAAGGCTGTCAAGCTATGGTGCTGGACTGTTTACCCCCCATGTTCCCCAGAAAGACTGGAGGCAAGTTTCCTCTATCCTTTGTTTGGTGTAAAGTTAAGATGATATGTATGGTGGGGGGTTGGGATTGATAATTAAACATAAGAAATTGTCTCTTGAAGTCCTTTGGATTTTTATAAAAGAATATGTGTCAATATCTAAAAAAGTTTTGAACATTTTACTACAATCTTCAACATCTTATTTATATGAATTAGGATTTTCTACCCTCAAAACATTAAGAATAAAAAGAGAGGAATTCTTCAATTTATTGACAAGGAAATGAGATTTTGCCTGTCAAATATATGTCCAAACATTGAAGAAGTCTCTAGGACACATCAGGTTCATGTTTCTCATAAACACAAAAATGAAAAAACTTAACACATTCGTGCTGGGACCTGCCAAATTTACTAAATCTTACTAAGAATGTATCTATATATATAAAAAGATAACATTTTGCTGTTTTTTTATTTTTAACCCCTCTCTTTTCACAAATTCTAGAAAGCATAATCAAAAATGTAACATAAAATTTTGTTTTTTACTGTCAGAATAAATTTAATTTTGTTGTATTTATTTCATTTAATCACCATTAAAGCATGCTTGGACTTTACATTTGTTTTCTTTAATATTTGACTTAATTATTATAACATATTTCTCAGAAATTTGTATATAGTGTGCCTACAATTATTTGCAGAATTTTAAATGCTCCCAACTTCAAAATGTTAGAGAACCACTGCCCTACTTCATTGCAAGATCACAGTAGAATTCTATATTCCCAGAAAAATTCTGTTAGTTCACAACTAGTAATCAATTTCTAGTGCCGAGTTTCCTTTGTAATCGGTTCATAAGCTCTAAGGCAAGACAGGAGGAATATTCATCAAGCATATATTTGATGTGGTTTCAGGAAGTTTCCCAAAGAATCTTGCTTCCTCCCAATATAAGAGACTCTGGGTTTGAGAACTCCTTAGATGTGAGAATTGGGAGAAATGAGTTCAACAGTCTAACATGGTGATTCAAGTCAGGCTTTACTTGTTCAACTTCTTTTCCCCAACTGCTAGCTGTTCACCAAAATATATTTCCTCTTTTCCCTTAAACCACAGCAAGGTTACAAGCCCAGTACTCCCTGAAACTTCATGTGACCACATAACTGAATTCTAAACAGTTGGACGTATTGTTAAAGGATGTTCACTGCTCTAGGCCTCAACAATGGAGCCCTTCATATTCTTTTCCCTTCCAGAGAAACCCGGGATCCCATGGAGGCTTCATGATGGGGTTATCAGAGGCGCCATCAGTCTGGGTCACTGAATGCTTTGTGGCTCCCATATCCTCTGCACTCAACCTTTGACCCAAAACTACCTTGGTTTGTTATTTGGACAAGAAAGACATTTTTATAATTTTAAGCATATAAGTTTGAGATATATTTGTATATTTGGTACACTTCCACAATTTAACCTTCTCTAGGTACAAGCTTTATTGTACTCTCCATCTGTTGTGATTCACTGAAGCTTCATGACCAAATAGTTACCTTCAAAGATCTAAGACTGACCCTGGCTTGTTGGCTCAGTGGATAGAGTGTCAGCCAGGTATACGTACATCTTGGTTTTAATTCTCAGTCAGGGCACACATGAGAAGTAACCATAGGCCTCTCTTCTCTTCCCACAGCCAGTGGCTCAATAGGTTCAAGTGTCACCTCAGTGCTGAGGACAGCTTATTGGTTCAAGCATCAGTCTCAGGTGCTAAACATAGCTCAGCTGATTAAGACATCATCCACTGACAGGCGCTGCCAATTGAATCCTGGTGGAGAACATGCAGGAATCAGTCTAACTTCCTTCATCTTACTTAAAAAACAAAACAAAACATATCTCAGTCCATTTTAATTATCACAATTGCTTTCTTCATCTCAAGGTAACAATGCCATGAAAACTTTGCTTCTGATTCAATCAGGAAGCTCATTTCAACAGCATATTCCTCCACTAATGTGTAATGCTTTAAAAACAAAACAAAAGAATTCCAAGGAGGAACAAAAAGCTAAGGAAGCACTTTGCAAAGACTCTGGCATGTAGCTCATTATCTTTTCTGGGCTATCTTGGGGAACATAGTACAGAGTGGTCACAAGTGATAAATGTTCTTTAGCTTTTCTAACTATTAAATCTTTGAATTCTATCATACCAAAAAAGCATTTATTTCTATTTCATTCGGTACTTATTATTTATCATACAGTCCAGGTTATGGTCAGCACGCTGTGTAATTAAAGTGTTTTCACTTGTTAGAATTAGCATAATTATTTCTGAATATGGTATGTTTTATCATGTATACAAATACAACAGATAGAAATGAAAAAAATCTAAAAATAATAAAATGTAAAATTTGCCTTTTTTATATGTAAGAAATAATTTTTTCAAGTTTTGGGGTACAACATTTACAGGCAAAAGGAAATATTTGCAAATGAGGAAAGAAGGATTATTTCAAATAACAAAGGAAGCTCTGTGGGGTTTAGGATCAGAATAAACAATGTTCCTTGAATTTTTTCATGTAAGCCCAATACCAGCTATTGGACTCATGTTGAATTCTAATCAAAGCTCTACTTTTCCCAGAAGAGTTCTGGTGAGTCAAATGAATTCAAATGCTGTTATAATTTAACAGACAATAGATTCAAATTTTGCATTTGATTCTTGGCTCTTGGAGGCTTACATCTATAGCTGTAAGGTGATCATAGACAATTTAGGCATTTCAGGTTGTGCATTGAGAATTTAGGTTTTCTTTTTTTCCCTTTACCCAAGTAGATTTATTGGTTAAAAAAAAAAAAAATTGCTACAAGAGATGTCCAAGGTTTTACTGCCTATGTTTTCTTCTAGAATATTTATGGTTGTGCCACTTAAGTTAAGTCTTTCCTTCATTTTGAGATTATGCTTTTGTGTGGTATAAATTGGGGGTCTAGTTTTATTTTTATTTTTTTGGATAAACCTGCCCAAGTGTTCCAACACCATTTATTTATTTATTTATTTTTTTACAGGGACAGAGAGAGAGTCAGAGAGAGGGATAGATAGGGACAGACAGATAGAAACGGAGAGAGGTGAGAAGCATCAACATTAGTTTTTCGTTGCCGTTGAGACACCATAGTTGTTCATTGATTACTTTCTCACATATGCCTTGACCATGGGCCTTCAGCAGACCGAGTAACCCCTTGCTGGAGCCAGCGACCTTGGGTCCAAGCTGACGAGCTTTTGCTCAAGCCAAATGGGCCCGCGCTCAAGCTGGCGAGCTCGGGGTCTCGAACCTGGGTCTTCTGCATCCTAGTCCCATGCCCTATCCACTGCACCACTGCCTGGTCAGGCCCAACACTGTTTATTAAAGAGACTATCTTCACTCCATTGTATGCTTGTATGCTCTTGCCTTCCTTGTCAAATATTAATTGATCACAAAGATATACGTTTATTTATGGGCATTGTTTTATTTCATTAATACATATGCTTGTTTCTACCTAGCACCAGACTGTTTTAATTACAATGGTCTTATAATATAGTTTGATATCAGGTGGTATGATAGCTCCAAATACATTCTTCTTTCTCAAGATTGCTAATGTTATACTAAGTCTGTTTTGATTTCATATAAGGTTTTGAAATATTTGTTTTAGATCTATGAAATGTAACATTGGTATTTGAATAGGAATTTCATTGAATCTACAGATTCCTTTGAATGGTATAAACATTTTAATGAGGTTAATTCTTCTGATCCACAAACACAGTACGTATATGCTTTCTCTTGGTTGTAACTTCCTCAATTTCTTTATTCAGTATTCTTTAATTTTCCAAGTACAGGTCTTTTACCTTCTTGATTAAATTTATTATTACCTGCCTTATGTTTTTGTTGTTGTTTTAATAGTAAATGATATTTTTTTCTCAATTTTTCTTTTTGATAGCTCATTATTTTTGTATAAAATGCCACTGGTTTCTGAATATTGATTCTGTATTCTTCTACTTTGCCAAATTTATTTATTATATCTAGTATTTTTTGTTAGATTCTTTACAGTTATCTATGTACAATATTATTGTACAGATTTTATGTACAGATTTAATTCTTCCTTTCCAATTTTGATGTATTTTATTTCTTCTTCTTGTCTAATTGCTGTGACTATTATTTCCAGTATTATGTTGAAAAAGAGAAGTGGAAGTGGACATCCCTGACTTACTCTTAATCTTAGGTGGGATTGGGGAAATGCTGGAGAAATGGAAATGGAAAGAGATTTTGCTTGGGGCAATGGGCACTCAATGCAATAGACAGATGATGTTTTATTGAGTTGTACAAATTGATACCTGTATGGTTTTGTGAACCAATGCCAACCAAATAAATTCAGTAGAAATAAATAAATGAATAAATACAATTAATATAAAATATCAAATAATAAAACCAGAAGAAAATTTTTAGAAAAAAAGAGAATTGAGGTTTTTGAGTTTACCTTTCTCTCTCTCTTTTTTAAAGTTGTATGTTGTTTTAAAACAAAGATAGCCAAATGACTATACTCTATAGTTTTGGAATTATTCCCTCTTTCTTACAGTTCTACAGCAGAAGACAGTTTCATCTAGAATTGTTTTCAAAGAACACTTTTTTTCCAGGAGAACATAGTTGATAATTAAATTAGAAAATTCATCTTTGCAACTCATTGTTTTTCAGACTCATGTTCTTGAAAATGAGCAAGATTTTGTTTAGTTTCAGATGCAATTGGGCAAGATAACTAATCCCAGACTTCCTGAGTGTCCATTGCCCGGCTTGTACTTATAGTATCATCAGCATTCTTGATTATAATCAATAGAAAAATCTATGGTTAACATAGAGACTAAATACAGTTAGTAACTATGGAATGGTGAAAAAGCCAATGGGAATTCTGGAGAACCAGATTTGAGAAAAAGAAAAGACAGAAGGAGACAAGAAGAGCAAGATTAGCTCTCTGGCATGGATACCACTGGAGGGTCCCCAGGTTGCTGAGATGCTCCATTGCACTCTAGGAACTGCATCATTGACTAGCTCCCCAACAGTTATCTGAGCTCTGATTGGAGATCATTTTGCTTCTGGGTAAAATGGTAAGTTTGCCCTATTTTATCTATGTATGGGTAGTTTCTTAGGGAAGTCTATGAGAATAAAGAGTGGTTGTTTAAACATAATTTGGGTATTCTTTATTCCTCTAACCAAATACATATTATTAAAACATCACTCATACCACTGAAAACCTGCTTCACTAAATGAACTGAGGATTTTCTTCTGGAATTCTGGCATAATGCAGAGAAAGACTTTCACTACTTTGATGAATTATTCCTTTGATCTTTTTATTGTCTGTCAGTTCTGAAAGACCTAACTCAGTATAGCTTTTAATTAGACAAAATGATATTTTGAGATGATTATAGATCATATGCAGGTGTAAGAAATGATACAGATTTCATGTATCCTTTTTATCATTTGTCTCCAGATAGTAATAGTTTACATTTGTAAAACAAATCACAAGCAAGATATTGACATTGAACTACCAAGATAAAGAATTTTCATCAACATAAGGATTCTTTTGTTGCTTATACCTTCTCTTCTGGTCTTAAACTTTGTCAACTACAAGCACGTTCATGTCCATAATTTTGCCATTTAAAGAGTGTTATATAAGTTGAATCATAAAATATTTAACTTATGGGGATTGATTTTTTTTTTTTTACTTAGAGTATTTATGTGGAGTTTCATCCAAGTTCTTTTGTGTATTGATAGTTCATTGCTTTCTGTTATTAAGCAGTATTTTATAGTATGAATGTATTATGATCTGTTTAACCATTCACCAGTTGAAGTACAGCTATATTTTTCTAACTTTGTTCTAGTACAAATAAAGCTGCTGGAAACATTCATGTAAAGATTGTCTTTCTTTTCTTTTCTTTTTTGTAGAGAGAGGCAGGGAGAGACAAACAGAGAGGCAGGAACAATGAGCTGTTTCTATATGTGCCCTGACCAGAAATTAAATTGTTGTACAAAAATTTTTGAACATATTTTCATATATCTGGAGTAAATGCAGAGAAATAAAATTGCTGGGTTGTATGGTAGAGTGCTGTTTATTAAGAAACAACCAAATTGTTTTTCAGAGGTTTGTAATATTTTTACATTCCAACAGAATTGTATGAATGGTGTGGTGCTTCTGCATTGTTGCTTTGAGATTATTTTGGTATTTGAGATGGAAATTTAGATTATTGATTTTAGACCTTTCTGTCTTAACTAATATATGCCTTTAGTGCTTTATCTGTATTCCACAAGTATTTTTATGTTCTAGTTTGTTTCTACTCCATTTAGTTCAGTTTATTTAAAAATGTGTTGTTTAGTTTCTAAATGTTTAAAGAGATTTTTCTTTTATCATTCTAAATATTATTGATTTATGGTTTGTTTCCAGGATAGTCAGAGACACAGTTTGTATAATTTCACTTCTTTTAAATTAGTTGAGGTTTGTTTTGTGGCCCAAGATATAGGCTGTCTTGATATGAGTTCCATGGGCATTTGAGAAAAATGTGTATTCTGCTCCTGTTGGGTGAAGTATTCTAAAAATATCAATTAGATTCTAGTGGTTGATAGTATTGTTGAGTTCCTCTAAATAATATTTTGTTAGTTTTCTCTGTCTAGTTGTTCTACCATTCTTGAGAGAAGAGTATTGAAATCTCCATTTAGAATTGTGGATTTGTTAATTCTTTTTCCTTTCAAGTCTATTGGTTATTGTTTCACATGATTTGTTGCTCTTTTATGTGATAAATACACATTTAGATTTGATATATCTATTTGGTGAATTAATCCCCTTATCATAATATAATGTAGCTTTCTGTCTCTTGTTTTTTTATTTGCTCTTATGTTAACTTTGATATTAATATAACCATACCTTTACTTTTACTAAAGTTTGCCTGATATAGCTTTCCCATTCTTTTTAATTTCAACATGTCTCTATCATTATTTTTGAAGTGAATTTCTTATGGATAGTGTAGAATTGAGTGTTGATTTTTAATCTACTTTGCTGATCAGATTATTATTATTATTATTAAAGTGAGAGGTGGGGAGGCAGAGAGACAGATTTACACATGCACTGAAACAGGATTTAACTGGCAAGTCCCCTACTGGGTGGGGAGGGGTGGTCTGCTTATTTGGGGCCATTACTCTGTTACTTGGCAACCAAGCACCTAAGGTGAGGCCATGAAGCCATCTTCAGCACTGGTGGACAACTTGCTCTTACCAATCGAGCTATCACTACAGAAGGAGAAGCAAAAGAGAGAAAGGGGAAGGGGAGCAATGGAGAAGCAGGAGGTCACCTCTCCTGTGTGTCCTAACTGGGAATCAAACCTGTAACTTTCACATGCCCAGTTGATACTCTACCTCTGAGCCAGCTGGCCAGGGTCTGCCCATCTGTTTTTTACTTTGTATATATAGACCATTTATATTGAATGCATTTATTAATATGTTAGAGCTTAAGTCTATTTTATTTTTTCTGTTTTACTTATATGTATTTAATTTTTAAATTTGTTCTTTCTTGGATTATCCAAATATTATTTTGTAATTCAATTTTATTTATAGACAGTTAATGCATGGTATTGTCAGATGTATTTTCATATAGATTTTTTAGTGTTGCTATGGTTATACATTATATATAGAAAACTAACACACCCTGCTGGTGATGCCAGTTTAAGGGTAGAGTAGAAATCTTACCTCTATTTATGTACCTTTATTCTCCATTTATAATACAATCATCTTGAATACATTTAGAATCATATTAGGCTATTATAAATTTGTTTTTTATTTCAATTTAACATGATTTAGGAATGCAAGACAAGGAGAAAAAGTTATTGCATTTACTTATTAATTTATACCTCGTATTGTTCTTTTATAGTCCTGCTATTATATGTAATAGTTTTAAATTTTATATTTGTTGTTTTTATGTACTTTATTACAGATATTTTCTTTGCTGAGACTTTTTATATTCTTGATTTTATTGTGTTCATAATTGCTTATGGAAGTAGTTTTATTATAGCTGCCTTATCTTTATAATTCTAATATATTGTCACCACATTGTTGTTTATTTATTTTTTTATTTTAGATAAACATCTTGATTTTGGTACAATGAGTATTTTTTTATTGAAATATTTACATTTTTTGTTATGAAGCTGAATCTTAAAATACCTTCTGTTTTCTTATTCTTTCTCTGACATTGCTCTGACAGGGAACAATGGAGTAGAGCATCATTACCACCAGTGGAGACAAAAGTCCTCATTTCCCACTAAACCCACATTTATACTTGATAGGGGAGGCTCCTTATTTCAGCTGAGAAGAAATAGGATTACCTTGTTACCATTCCTTGTGGAGCCTCTACTGGTGCTTCTGTCAGTGGGGATGGAGTGGTTTTATTATTATTAAACAGTGTAAAAAATTATAATTTCCTAGATTCCTTCTAACATTACCCAGGTGAAGAACATCAAAGGCTCCTTATTAACAAGATGGCATGAAAACCCAGGCCTTACTTGTGGTCTCCGCTGACACTTTAGGGGAGGGATTCATTACCACCAGGTTCATCACAAGTTCTAGTCAACCTCTGAAACCATCGCAATGCAGGTGTTAAGATATTTATATAATTTATTGAATCTATTTTGTGCCACTCATGGAAGTGTGAGTTTCAAAATAAAATCCCTTATCTTAAAAATAAAGTTTTCCATTAAATAAGAAAGTTAAAAAATACATAGTAAATTATGGCATGTAGCTGCAAATAATAAGTGCTATAAGAAAGTTGAGGCCCTGGTCGGTTGGCTCAGTGGTAGAGCATCAGCCCAGCATGTAGAAGTCTCGGGTTTGAATTCTGGTCAGGGCATACAGAAGAGGTGCCCATCAGCTTATCTACCCTTCCTCCTCTCCTTTCTTTCTATTTCTCTTTCCTCTCCCCACTCCCCACCCCAGCAGCCAAGAATCCACTGAAGCAAAGTTGACTTGGGTGCTGAGGATGGTCCGTGGCCTCCACCTCAGGTGCTAGAATGGCTGTGGTTGCAACAGAGCAAACCCCCAAATCCCCAAATGGACAAAGCATTCCCCCCTAGTGGAAATGCTGGTGGATCCCAGTCAGGCACCAGAAGGAGTCTGTCACTCTGCCTCCCACCTTCTCACTTCAGAAAAATAGTCCCCCCCAAAAAAACAAAAAAAAAACCCCAAAAGTTGAAAAGAACATGCATTAAAGGATGAGAGAAGAGAAACATACTTCTTGTTATTCTGTTTAAATAGACCTCAGGAAAAAAGATAAAGTGTGAGATAAATTTTTAAAATTAAAAATTCAAAATACAGTGATGAAGGAAGTTGTTTTCATTTGATGAAACAATAAAATGTTATGTGTACAAATATTTTTAGGGTAAATTCAATAAATAATGGTTTTATTGACTTAATTAGAACGCAAGAAACATAGATTTAAAGGTTAAAGGGGACCAGTTTATTATACCCTTTATTTTGTAGTTAGGAGAAATACTTTATGACTTTTAAAGCATGGGGAAGTATTCTGATGATTTATAGTGGTTCATCTAAATGAATGTGTATTATACATAAAAAGGGTAAAGAGATTAATACAAAGGACCTAAGATTATACAAAAGCTTCCAATACAGAAACATATAGGATGTTTTGTAATCTCACAGAGATATTGAGGTATATAGGGTCAAAATAAATTATAATATTAGTATTCATTAATAAAACTAAAACAAATCTGTGACTTCTGCACTAACCTCTTTCTGGAACTCCTTTCTACATTTCCAAATGCTATGGAAAATCAAGACTTAAGACCTTTGCAAACTTTTTAAAGTGTTATGTACATAAATTAGTCACTCATTAATTAAAGCAATATTTTATTCATTTAAAAGGTAGTAATTTCCATGTTCTAGATCAGTGGTTCTTAACCTGGGTTCTATCGAACCCTAGGAGTTCGATAAGTCGGTCTCAGGGGTTCGGAGAAGCCTCTGCCGTGGAGACTGGAATAAAGTAATACCATAATTTGTTGTGAGTTCATGCACTTTGTTGGTTTTGTTCTTTGAGCAAGGTGATGTTCATGCACGGCTCATTTTGTGCACCAGTAAAAAAACATATACCTATGTCTTGAATTTGGAAAAGAAAATCATATTTTATTTATCACTAAAGAAGGATTCGGTGAATGCGCGTATGAAACTGGTGGGTTCGGTACCTCAAGAAAGGTAAGAACCACTGTTATAGATATTTTATTTGGTGCTAAGAAGTTAAAAATAAATAAAATATAGACCTTTCCCTCAATAATAATACAGTCTAGGAATATATATGTATGATTATGTGTATATGTGTGTGTGTGTATGTATAATATACACTGCTCACAAAAATTAGAGGATATTTCAAAATGCACTTTCAAGATCAGGAAACATGCAGATACTCCAGTACTTTTAGTCTTTTGCATAGTGCATTTTCACCAATGAAATAAAAGTTGTTTTTGCATCTCATTTGCATAATTGAACTACTTTCTTTGACTGGTCATTTGCTCGTCTGATGTTCTTGTTTAACAAAAAAAAAAGTGCTTCTTTGTTTTATCACTTCATATTCATTTTAAAATATCTCCTAATTTTTGTGAGCAGTATATATCTCTCTCAATTGTAAATTATAAAACAGTGAGTATATTAATCAAAATATAAATTTTAAAATAGTGTGAGGGTGTTAATTAATTCTTACAGTTTTGTTGATGTCTGTATACTGTTTCTCTCTTACTGTAACATAACAAGCTTATAAATAATTTATAAATGCTAACTCATTCTCCAATGACTATTTTATGAAGAGATCTAAGTATTTCATGTGTATATTCTCTACTATAAATACAAACTAACATATAAGCATTAAAACTAATTTTAATGGTATTTATATATATTTATTTCAAGGTAATTTTTTTTCTTTTAATAAAAGATGTACAATCACATTATCATTTAGTATTAGAATTGGAGAAGTATTGAAGGAAAACCAAAGTCAAGAGTATTGAGACCTGGTTATTCTAAATTATAATACCCATCCCTTGATTAATTTATTAAACAATTTTTTATTCAGTCTTCAGCCACACCTAATTTATCTCAAATAAGGTAGGGTGAAATAAATTTCTAGATATCATGCATTTGAAGTGCCTCTGGTTACATAATGTGTGATGTTCTCAGGCAATGTTCGGGTAGGCAGCATTTTAGGATAGTTCCTAAGGTTCTTATTCTCTGATGCAAACACCCTATAAAATCCCTTTAGTCGCCTGTCCTGTGGTGGGGCAGTGGATAAAGCGTCAACCTGGGAACACTGAGGTCGCCAGTTCAAAACCCTGCACTGGTCTGGTCAAGGCACATATGGGAGTTGATGCTTTCAGCTCCTCCTCCCTTTCTCTCTCTCTCTCTCTCTCTCTCTCTCTCTGTGTGTGTGTGTGTGTGTGTGTGTCTCCTCTCTAAAATGAATAAATAAAAAGAAATTTTAAAAATCCCTTTAGTGTAGGCAAAATAGTGAATATATGAGACATTGTTCTTATCAAAGATTATTAATCAGGTGACTTTGATTTAAACAGCAGTAACAGCAACAAGATAAACAGATCCAAGTATCAAAGATAGGTAAACTGCCATGTTTTGAGAGGAGGGGATTACAAAGCAAGGACCTGAGGATGGCATCTAGGAAGAAAACAGGGATTTTTATTAGAACACAAGGAAATGAATTCTGCCAATAATTGGCAAGGGTGGTAGAGAACCCTCGGCCTCAAATGAGATTGCAATCCTGGCCAGCATCTTAATCTCAGTTCAGTGAGATCCTACAAAGAGCAGAACAGCTAATGCTCTCCTGCACTTCTGAACCATGGATGCTGTGAACTCATATTTTGTGTTTTTTCAAGCACTGAATTTGTGTAAATTTGTTGCACAGCAATAAAGTACACATACATATACGTAACAGCCAGTATGTTGGAGAGGAGATGAGAAATTATGGTCTAATTTATTTACTTATGTTGTGGTTTGAAGACAAAATAATGGCTCAGGAGAAAAGGAATGAAAAGAAATGGATTTATGTGGAAAGAAAAAAAAGCTGAGAAAGGAATAACAAATTGAGATTTAAAAGAGGTATAATTATTTTAAAGTTTGAGAAAATTAGAAGAGTGGGAAGCATGGATTGGACAGTAGGTTCTGAAATAAATGAGTGCAGTGGAGACTGGCTATAAATGCTGCCACTGGCTGTGGACAATAGAAATGAACTGCTAACGGGAAGTTCACAGGATGATCATTGAGATGGAGTCATTGTTCTCATGTCATTGAGGTTATTCACAAGGATGGCAGAAGTGAGGAAAAAAATAAAGATTATGATTCAGGTACCAACACCTTTTGGCAGTATGACCCAGAGGTTAGTAGAATAACTGAAGGGAGAAAGTAGACTCAATTATAACACCCCTTTATTCATATGTTGAAATTCTAACCCCCTGTAATTCTGAATGTGACTGTATTTGGAGATAAGGTTTTTTATTAAGGTAATTAGTTAAAATGAGATGTTTAGGTTGAGTCATAATCCAATATAACTGGTGTCATTATTAGAAGAGATTAGAACACAGACAGACACAGAGGAAAGGCCATGTAAAGAAAATAAGTTAAAAAATTTTGTACAATGATTTGATTTCTGGTCAGGGCACATACAGGAACAGCTCATTGTTCTTGTCTCTCTGTCTGTCTCTCCCTGTCTCTCTCTACAAAAAAGAAAAGAAAAGAAAGACAATCTTTACATGAATGCTTCTAGCAGCTTTATTTGTACTAGACCAAAGTTAGGAAAACATAGTTGTACTTCAACTGGTGAATGGTTAAATAGATCATAATACATTCATACTATAAAATACTGCTCAACAACAAAAAGCAATCAATACACATAACAACTTGGATGAACAGAGGAGTGACTATGCCTACAAAGCAAGTATAAAAATTTTGTGTGGGACATTAATATAAAGCGGCTTTTATAATTTGTTTTATTCAAGCCATGATTGAGTTATAGACACATTAAGAGCATAAGGATGACCTGGAGACAGTCTCATTTCCCTGAAAATATAATTGTCCCCAAGGGATCATGGCAGCCCATTTGTAATGTCTACTTATCCCATTAAGTGAAAGGTGGGGCCTCTACTCATTGACTGAGGGGCCCTGTCTCTACTGGCTGCTTCCGGGCCTTCTCTCCCTATGATCTATTTTCTATTCATGCCTTCAGTGTATTTATGATAATTTTATTGCCTCCTGGTTTTTGTTTCCTGCTTCTCTGTGAATATTTAGGTCTTGTCCATTTAATACTGTTAGTTGACCTCTCTCAAATGTTCCAAAACCATGGATTTTATGAGTAAATAGTCACTGTTAGTATAGGACCTTCTCATGCCCAAAACTCTCACTCTAAGTCACTTCATAGATGGTTTAGTCCAGAGATTCTCAAATATTTGGTCTCAGGAACATTTTATATTGTTACAAATTTCGAAGATACCAAAGATATTTTGTTTTATGACTAATAAATCTTTATGGTTATTATATTAGATATTAAAACTGAGACATTAAACTATGTAATTATTTATTTAAAAATAATAAAAATGTACTGCGTGTTGACATACTAGTATATTTCTACAAAAAACATAATTTCCAAAACAGCATATTTAGTAAGAAGAGTGGCATCATCTTACAGTTTTGCAAATCTCTTTAACTGTTTGAATTTTCATACTTGCTTCTCCATCCAACCTGCTGTGTATGTTGTTTTAATTGATATGTATGAAGGAAATCTAACCTGACACAAATATAATATTGGAAATGGAAAAACCTCATGGGCCCTTCAAAATTTCTTGGGGATTCCTGTATCTTACACACGCACACACATTCACACATACACACACACACACACTCATATATGTGTATGTGTATGTGTGTATGTGTGTATACATGGAACTTAAAACCCCAAAGCATATATTATTTTTTTTTTCTTTTATTTATTTATTTATTTATTTATTTATTTTTTTTTTTTTTTTTTTTTTTTTTTATATATATTTTATTATTATTAATTCTAATGGGGTGACATCAATAAATCAGGGTACATATGTACAATGAAAACATCTCCAGGTTATCTTATCATTCAATTGTGTTGCATACCCATCACCAAAAGTCAAATTGTCCTCTGTCACCTTCAATCTGGTTTTCCCTGCGTCCCTCCCCTCCTCCCTATCCCATTCTTCCCTCCCTCCCCCCATCCCATAACCACCACTCTCTTGTCCATGTCTCATACCCTCACTTTCATGTCCCACCTATGTATGTAATCGTGCTGTTCTCAGTTTTTCTTTTTTTCTGATTTACTTATTTCACTCCGTATAATGTTATCAAGGTACATCCATTTTGTTATAAATGATCCGATGTCATCGTTTCTTATGGCTGAGTAGTATTCCATAGTATATATGTAACATAGCTTTTTAATCCACTCGTCTTCTGACGGACACTTGGGCTGGTTCCAGATCTTCGCTATTGTGAACAATGCTGCCACGAACATGGGGGCGCATTTCTTCTTTTCGAACAGTGCTATGGTGTTCTTAGGGTATATTCCTAAAAGTGGGATAGCTGGGTCAAAAGGCAGTTCGATTTTAAATTTTCTGAGGAATCTCCAAACTGTTTTCCACAGTGGCTGCACCAGTCTGCATTCCCACCAGCAGTGCAGAAGGGTTCCCTTTTCTCCACATCCTCGCCAGCACTTATTCTGTGTTGTTTTGCTGATAAGTGCCATTCTGACTGGTGTGAGGTGATATCTCATTGTGGTTTTAATTTGCATTTCTCTAATGATTAGTGATGTTGAGCATTTTTTCATATGCCTATTGGCCATCTGTATGTCCTCTTTGGAGAAATTTCTATTCATTTCTTTTGCCCATTTTTTGATTGGGTTGTTTGTCTTCCTGGTGTTGCTTTTTATAAGTTCTTTATAAATTTTAGTTATTAACCCCTTATCAGATGTGCTGTCAAATATGTTCTCCCATTGTGTGGTTTGTCTTTTTATTCTGTTCCTATTGTCTTTAGCTGTGCAAAAACTTTTTAGTTTGATATAGTCCCATTTGTTTATCTTGCCTTTTATTTCAGTTGCCCATGAAGATAAATCGGCAAATATACCGCTGCTACAGATGTCGGAGAGCTTGCTGCCTATGTTTTCTTCTAAGATGTTTATGGTTTCACGGCTTACATTTAAGTCTTTTATCCATTTTGAGTTTGTTTTTGTGAATGGTGTAAGTTGATGGTCTAGTTTCATTTTTTTGCAGGTAGATGTCCAATTTTCCCAACACCATTTGTTAAAGAGGCTGTCTTTACTCCATTGTATGTTCTTTCCTCCTTTGTCAAATATCAGTTGTCCATATTATTTCTGGGTTCTCTGTTCTGTTCCATTGATCTATGTGCCTGTTCTTATGCCAGTACCAGGCTGTCTTGAGTATAATGGCCTTGTAGTAAACCTTGATATCAGGAAGAGTGATACCTCCTGCTTTATTTTTTCTTTTTAAGATTGCTGAGGCTATTCGTGTTCTTTTTTGGTTCCATATAAATTTTTGGAATATGTGTTCTATATCTTTGAAGTATGTCATTGGTATTTTAATTGGTATTGCATTGAATTTATAAATTGCTTTGGGTAATATAGACATTTTAATGATGTTTATTCTTCCTAGCCATGAGCACGGTATGCGCTTCCACTTGTTTGTATCTTCCTTGATTTCTTTCATCAATGTTCTATAATTTTCTGAGTACAAGTCCTTAACCTCCTTGGTTAAATTTACTCCTAGGTACTTTATTTTTTTGGCTGCAATAGTGAAGGGGATTGTTTCCTTAATTTCTTTTGCTGATATTTCATTGTTGGTGTATAGAAATGCCTCTGATTTCTGAGTATTAATTTTATATCCTGCCACCTTGCTGAATTCATTTATCAGGTCCAGTAGTTTTTTGACTGAGACTTTAGGGTTTTCAATATACAATATCATATCATCTGCAAATAATGACAGTTTTACTTCTTCTTTTCCAATTTGTATGCCTTTTATTTCTTCTTCTTGTCTGATTGCTATAGCTAGGACTTCTAGAACTATGTTGAATAAGAGTGGTGAAAGTGGGCAACCCTGCCTGATTCCTGATCTTAAGGGGATTGCTTTTAATCTTTGTCCATTTAGTATGATGTTTGCTGTCGGTTTATCATAGATGGCCTTTATCATGTTAAGGAATGATCCCTGTATTCCCACTTTACTGAGAGTTTTGAGCATGAATGGGTGCTGGATTTTATCAAATGCCTTTTCTGCATCTATTGAAATTATCATGTGATTTTTGTCCTTCCTTTTGTTTATGTGGTGAATCACATTGATTGACTTGCGAATATTGAACCAGCCTTGCCTCTCCAGAATAAATCCCACTTGATCGTGGTGTATGATTTTTTTCATATATTGCTGGATCCGGTTGGCTAATATTTTGTTGAGAATTTTAGCATCTAAATTCATCAGGGATATAGGCCTATAATTTTCTTTCTTTGTGTTGTCTTTGCCCGGTTTTGGGATCAGAATTATGCTCGCCTCATAAAAGGAGTTTGGAATTCTTCCTTCCTCTTGAATTTTTTGAAATAGCTTCAGGAGAATAGGAGTTAGTTCTTCTTTGAATTTTTGATAGAATTCACTTGTGAAGCCATCAGGCCCAGGACTTTTCTTTTTTGGGAGTTTTTTGATAACTGTTTCGATCTCATTTGCTGTAATTGGTCTGTTTAGGTGTTCTGATTCTTCCAGATTGATTTTTGGAAGGTTATATGATTCAAGAAATTTGTCCATTTCACCAAGATTGTCTAATTTTTTGGCATATAGTTCTTCATAGTATTTTCTTACAATGCTTTGTATTTCTGTTGTGTCAGTTGTTATTTCTCCACTGTCCTTTCTAATTTTATTTATTTGAGTCCTCTCTCTTTTTTTCTTGGTGAGTCTAGTTAAAGGTTCATCAATCTTGTTTACCTTTTCAAAGAACCAGCTTCTTGTTTCATTGATCCTCTGTATTGTTTCCTTAGCCTCTATGTCATTTATTTCTGCTCTGACCTTTATTATTTCCTTTCTTCTACTTGTCTTGGGTTTTATTTGTTGTTGTTTTTCTAGTTCTTTTAGATGCAGGGTCAAGTTGCTTATTTGAGCTTTTTCTAGCTTCTTATGATATGCCTGTAGTGCAATAAACTTCCCTCTCAGAACTGCTTTTGCTGTGTCCCATAAATTTTGAGTTGATGTATGCTCATTATCATTTGTTTCTAGAAACTTTTTTATTTCTTCTTTGATCTCATTGTTAATCCATTCATTATTTAATAACAAGCTATTTAGTTTCCAAGTGTTTGAGTATTTTTCATTTTTTCTTTTGTGGTTAATTTCTAGTTTCATGGCATTGTGATCAGAGAAAATGCTTGATATGATTTCAATCTTCCTAAATTTATTGAGACCATTTTTGTGTCCTAACATGTGGTCTATCCTAGAAAACGTACCATGAGCGCTTGAGAAGAATGTATATTCTACTGCTTTAGGGTGAAAAGTTCTGAAGATATCTATTAAATCAAGTTGATCTAGTGTCTCCTTTAAGTCTGCTGTTTCTTTATTAAGTTTCTTTCTTGAGGATCTATCCAGTGTTGTTAGAGGGGTATTGAAATCCCCTACTATGATAGTATTGCTGTTAATCTCGCCCTTTATATCCATCAAAGTCTGCTTTATGTATGTCGGGGCTCCTGTATTTGGTGCATAGATATTTACAATAGTTATATCTTCCTGTTGAATTGTTCCCTTTATCATTATGTAGTGTCCTCTTTTATCTCTTACTACAGCCTTTGTTTTAAAGTCCATTTTGTCTGATATAAGTATTGCTACCCCTGCTTTTTTTTCATTTCCATTTGCATGAAATATTTTTTTCCATCCTTTTACCTTCAGTCTATGAACATCTTTTATTTTAAGGTGTGTCTCTTGTAGACAGCATATGTATGGGTCCTGTTTCTTTATCCATGCAGCTACCCTATGTCTTTTGATTGGATCATTTAATCCATTTACATTTAAGGTTATTATTGATATGTAGTTGTTTATTGCCATTTTATTCTTTAAAGCTGTATTCTTCTTTTGCTCTATTCTTTCCTCCCTTTAAACTGTTCACAAGAGGCCCCTTAGTATCTCTTGCAGAATTGGTTTGGTTTTTATGAATTCCTTGAGGCTTTCTTTTTCTGGGAAGCTCTTTATTTCTCCTTCAATTTTAAACGTTAGCCTTGCTGGATAAAGTAGTCTTGGTTGTAGGTTCTTGTTCTGCATTACTTTGATTATTTCTTGCCATTCCCTTCTGGCCTCAAGTGTTTCTGTTGAGAAGTCCGATGTCATCCTTATGGGGGCTCCTTTGTAGGTGATAGTCTTTTTTTCTCTAGCAGCTTTTAAAATTTTTTCTTTATCCATTAGCTTTGGTATTTTAACTATGATGTGTCTTGGTGTAGATTTTTTTGGGTTTCTCCTTAATGGAGTTCTGTGTGCTTCTTGAATGTGTGGAGTGTTTCCCAGCCTTAATTTAGGAAAGTTTTCTGCTATAATTTGATTGAACAAAGTTTCCATTTCCTGTCCTCTCTCCTCTTCTTCAGGCACCCCTATGATGCGAATGTTGTTTCTCTTCATGTTGTCACAAAGCTCCCTTAGAGTTTCCTCACATTTTTTAAGTCTCTTTTCCTTTTTCTTCTCTGCTTCTGTGCCTTTGTTTATTGTGTCCTCTAACTCGCTTATTCAATCCTCAGCGTCATCCATCCTGCTTTTAATTCCTTCCATTGTGGTCTTCAGTTCTGATACTGTATTTGTCATTTCTGTCTGATTCTTTTTTATTATTTCAATTTCATTTTTTATACTTGTTATCTCTTTATTTAGGTGTTCATAATGACTATCTATTGTTTCTCTAATTTCTTTGAACATCCTAACTATCATTATTCTAAATTCTGCTTCTGGTAATTTGGTTATATCTGGTTCATTCAGGTCCTTCTCTGGGGATTTCTCTTGATTCATTTGGTTTGCATTCCTCTGCCTGCCCATTTTTTCTGTGTATAAGCAAGTTGTGGCCACTGGAGTCCAGTAGGTGTTGCCTTTGTGTTCTCTAGGTGTGGTCTATCTGCAGGCCCCCCACCCCCTCTGCCGGCGCCTAGGGTGGTTGGGTATGAGCGTTGCCAGCGCCGGCCCACTGTGGCTTTTGCTGTGATTTCTGCCTCTCCTCCGTGGGAGGGGCTGTCACTGAAGCCACAAGATTAGCACCAAGGGTAGAGGTGAGCACCTTTCCTCAGCTACGGACCCAGCCTATTTCCGGACTTCCGCCCAGAACCAGCAGTCGGAGCCTGCTCGCTACAGTTCCGCGGGTTAGGCGGGGCTTTTGACGTGCTCTCAGCTGTAAGCTTTTGCCCGTCAGGAGCTTTAGCCCCGCCCTCGAGGCCAGGGCCCTTTGCGCAGGGTCGGAAACCAAGATTTATTGGGGCGGGCGTGTTTGCTGGCTTCCGCCGAGCTGCGTACTTCCGCTCGTCCCGGACTCTACCCCGCCCCCGCGTTCGGAGCCCGCTCGTGCACGTATTAACGCTATCCGGGGTTTCTCCGGCCGGATGGGGATAGCAGCCGTGGGCTCAGCTGCGAGCCTCCGCCTGTCTCGGGGTCCACCCCGGTCCCGCGCTCGGAGCCCGCTCGCGCACGTATACTGGCCAACCGCGGTTTCTCCGGCGGGCGGCGGGGGGGGGGGCGGCGGACTGGTAGCGTCAGCTCAGCCACGAGCCCCTGCCCGTCCCTGGTCCTAGCCCGGTCCCCGCGGTCAGGGCCGGCTTGCGCAGGGCCTGCCTGTTCCTGGCCTCCCGCTTTGTCCCCGTAAGTGGGATTAAAGGCGGGCCCGCAGCTTCCGGACCGCTCTCGCGCTTACCCTCCGACCCTCTGGGCTAGACCGATCTCCCACCGGCTTGGCCTCTGCCCACGCCGACAGAACCGCCTTTCAGCGTCCTGCCGCCCCAAAACCTTAAGCAGCCCTCAGCAGAGTAGGAAGGGACCTAATACTCCACACTGTAGGCCTGGGAGCTCCCTCACTTCCCAAAGCATATATTATTAATACAGTAATTATATATGACATATAATTACATGTAGTTATAATAAAGAACTACATATATTTATAAAATAAATAAAAGCTGATATGATATAGTTATATTAACTATAAATGATGTTTCTTTCTGCACATGATTCTTAAAATAAAGTCTTGACCTGCAGTAGCACAGTGGATAAAAGTGTTGACCTGGAACACTGAGGTCACTGGTTCAAAACCCTGGGCTTGCCTGGTCAAGTCACAGATGGAGTTGATGCTTCCTGCTCCTCCCCCTTGTCTCTCTCTCTCTCTCTCTCTCTCTCTCTCACACACACACACACACACACACACACACACAGACACACACACACACACTCCCTCCTCTCTAAAATGAATAAATATAATCTTTCAAAAAATAGCAAATAGAATAGCAAACATAACCTGTTTTGAAAGGCTAAAGTTTAAAAATCAACTGCAAGCTTGAAAGGAGCATTGGGTACTCCCCTTAGGGTGAAAATTTCAGTTTGTTTCTTTGTTTCCTCCCCTGTCACTTCAAGTTGAGTTCTCAATTTCTTTGTTAATTTTTTTAAAAGAACTAAGACTACAGTCTCAAGTCCCTCAGGATGAAATGTTCTAGCATTTAATCATTCTCATACATCAAGTAAATGAAGCTTGTACCTCACAGAACTGACAATCTGGTTTTCAGTTAATATAAAGAGTCCTAAGAATTCTTGTTCAGTTCCTACTTAGTGATAATGTGTAATAACTGATTAACCCAATAAAGTTCCTTCAGCTAAGGTTAAGCTAATACATATGAAGTCGGTAGATAATCCTTGAAAAAACTATAATTGCTTTTATGCTTCAGGTATTTTATGACTCTTAACAAATCTAGAATTTTACCTATCTATTTCTTCTAGGTCTGCCCATGCAACAAATCCCTTGACTAAGTGTGGCGTGGTTTTGGCTTGTTTGATGTGCAAGTAACTCCAGTTTGTGGGTGAAGGCAGCTCACCACTGTGCTGTGACACCTGTTTGTATTTGATAGCTTTGCTTCCTTATGCCATGGAACCATGGAAGTACTTTTTTCTTTCCTGTCCTTAGCAAGTGATGCAGGCCACAAAGCTGCCATTCCATACAGAAAGCTTGAGGAATTGAAGCTTGATCCTGTTTGTCTTCAGGGACCATGCTGGTAACTGTGGTATTAAGTGCCCCCTCCCACATTCCTTTTAGAAGCTGACAGCCATTAAGAAAAGAGTTTGCAGGGAAAGGCCAACATTTTGGAAATAACCAAGTGAAGAGTCATAAAAAAAAAGAACTCAAAAATAAATTCCAGCACAACTTTATTTGGCAGAGTGGAGACAGAGGCCAATAGAGGATTCAGGGTTTGGTATCTTCCACACAAAGACAGGACCCAGGACAGAGGAAAAAACAGATGTCTTACAAGGAAAAGGATTCATGAAACACAATATATGTAAATCAGTACTAGGAAAATAAACCCAGAATATGTTCCTGAGTAATACTCTTGGCAAATGCAGAGAGAAAACCAGAGGGACAAGTAGCAAGCTAACTCTGAATTATTATACCACTGATGGTTTAATTAGGGCAAGGGCATTTTGCTTATTTAAAAATGGAAAATTTTGCTTATATGATTGGACTTCATAACTGATTTTCAGTTTAATGCATTTGTAAAAAAAATGTAGTTCAAACTACTTTCATTATTTTATTTTCCTGACGCTTGAAAAATTAGAGGCTCTGGCATCATTTTAAATTAAAAATGCATTTCACTTTTCTATTATGCAGATTTCTTCTGTACATTCTGAACCTGTGTTATGTACAAAAGTTCTGTTGACATCCCCAGAAGATCCACACTCAGCATATACAATATCGGTCAGCTTGGCTTATAACCTGCTCAAGGTGCAGATCAGACAACTGTACTCCTTGGGAGTACATCTGAAATGAATTTCGAAAGGTCTGGAGGATTTATTTGGAAAAGAATTGAACAAGAAATCTCTTGGGCTGCTTCTCAAGAATTTTCCTGAAGGAAATCTTGTGTGTGTGTGTGTGTGTGTGTGTGTGTGTGTGTGTGTGTGTGTGTGTGTGTGTGTGTGACATTTAGAAATGAAAGTCAAACACTAAAACTTTGGTAAGGTCTGCATTATTCTTTGTCTGAATTAGCTTATATTCCAAACATCTAGAGAACAATGTGCGCATAATGTACATTTTAGGAAAAGAGTAACATGAGAGGCTAGTTTCTGAGCACAACATGATAGCAAAAATTCTATTGTTAATAAAAAATAATAGCTACCACTTAACTTTCATTATTCTCTAACTTTTTAATCCCCACAACAAAACCCAGATCCTCCATTTATAGCTCTGAACTCAAGTTAACTTTATGTTTAGACTATGTAACAACACAACAGTAACAGAAATCCCTTTATTCTTCTCATGCAACCACATAAAATTGTTGTTTTGTAAGTAAAAAATGACCAAGTATCAAAATCTCATATGGTTCAACTTAAATTATAAAGTAAGACTATCAACAACACATATATTATGGGTTTTTTCTGTACTTGTATTTTTGCTTGTAACTTAAATACGTCATTATTTAAGTGCTGGCTACTAGTCTTATTAAGACCACATAGTCCATGAAAATACTGATTGTGATGATCTTGATAAAGAGATAAATTTAATTTTAAATAACTTACAATCTATTTTTTATGGCCACTACTTTATTTTATTATATTATCTACATAAATTAAGAGGTACTGAATAGAAATTAAAATAGAGAAATGATACTCTTTATTTTTACTAACAGACATTAAGCAGTCTGTAACTTTTGCCTGTGCTTATTAGTCTTGTTAATATTCAATTATGTTAAAGACTTTCTGCATTATAAGTAGAAACATATGCAACACGTTTGTATCCAAAAATATTTATACAATGTCCCCATTGCAAAACACATCACTATGCATACTTGGTTCTCTGTTTGACCTGCATATAAACCTAGTCATCAACTAGGAAACATTCATTGAAATTCCAGCCACTATGGTTGTAGAAACAAAGCAAAATAAAGACATGAGTCCCATCCTCAGGGAATTAAAAAGAAAGTTCACAGTACAGATTTATTTTAGTGTATTATTCAATGACAGAAAATTTTGAATTCTTAGAACTGTATGAACATGGAATTAAATGTCTTTTAAGCAGTGAGCTTTTGGCCACTATTTCATTCATTTTGTTCTTTCAACAAAATTCCAAGTGAGTATGTGTAATTTGTTAAAGCACTGTCTTAGGTGCCAATGAAACACAGAAGGAACACAAATTGAGGTGTGATATTTGCCCAGATGGAGCTCACTTCTCAGAAAAGACAGCTTAATGCTCTGAAAAGAACATCAATTTGGAATCCAATAGATTTACGTTTGAATCTCAGTTACTCCATATATAATTCCTGTGTCACTAATTTCCACTTTGAGCCTTTATATCCTTTTTATCCTTTTTTAGTAAGATGGAAATAATAATTCATAGGTTGATAGTTTGTAAAGGTGAGTCGAATATTTTGTTTACACCAACAAAATAAATAGGATCCTATTGTTATGGCCAGAAGACATATTTTGGGAAGCTACTTACTTGTAATAAGAAATGTGACTAAGATTATAACTGCATGTGCTTTCTTTCTTTTTATCTCTAACTCTTCTTTCCCTACTCACTGTTTCTCATATATGCCAATTTGAATATATCTAATTTAAAATACTCTTTTAAATAATCTGACTAAATTTTTCCCTTTTAATTTTTCTTTTAAAGAAAAAACTTCCCCTTTTGTATTTACTTATTTATTTATTTTTTAAATATTTTATTTACTGTTTTTAGAGAGAGGAGTGAGAGAAAAAAAGAGAGAAGGGTTGGGAGGAGGAGAAAGAATTAACTCATAGTAGTTGCTTCTTGTATATGTCTTAACTAGGAAAGCCCAGGGTTTTGAACTGGCAATCTCAGCATTCCAGGTCTACACCCCATCGACTGCACCACCACAAGTAAGCCCCCTTTTGTATTTATATGGACACAGTCTCTATACATTATAGATCATACAACCTATATTTGATGACACCCTATTTACTTAGTTTACTTTATATACAGTTAATATCTATGTTTCTTACCCTGCCCTTTTGTGAATACATTCTTTGGCAAATTAATGTAGCAAGTGATGATTCTGAATTATAAATTAAATCTTTATGGAATCATGAATTTATAAGAAAAATTAGAGGTCACTTTCACCATTGTGTCTGCAAGAAGTGTTATTCTGCCTATCTGTACCATTTTTCAGGCATCAATTTCACTTTCTATAGAATTATATATTAAAATCATGAGATATTGAGATAGTGTGGGTAAACTATGCAGCTATTCAACCAGTGCTCGGCACATAGTATCTTTAAAAGCTGCCAATAACTAAAATACAACATTGATTAAGTATTTATCATGAGGTAGGTAATATGTTCTTGGCTTTATATGCACTATTTAATTAATTAGCTTATATGCATTATATAAAATATTACAACAATTGTATGAGATAAATCCTATTTAAAAACCCTTTATAGAGATTAGAACACTGAAGCTAACAAGAGTAAGCCTACAGTACAGGTAAGTTGGTGAAGTGGAATAAAACCATTCAGTGCAGAATCTTTCTTAAAAAATGATTGAGCTTCTTACTTAGATCAGTGCTTCTAAGCATTTTGAAAAGCTGATAGAAGATGGTTTAACTTTGGGTGATGAGCATACAGCATAATTGAGAGTCCCAATAATGTGGAGATATCTTCCTAAATCTATGTACTATGGTTGACCAATGTCACCCTGTTAAATTTGATTGTCTAAATAAAAGATATTTCATAATAAAAAACAGAAAAGTTGATATCAATATTTTGGCTTCAATTATTGAGAAAGAAGAATAAGTCTTGCAGATATAAAGAAGTCTGGTCTTAGTTAAAGTACACTGTGTTCAAGACTGCTCACAAAAAACACAAGATGCTTTCACAGTTTTCCTATACTATCTAAATTTAGGACATTAGGTAATTACTTCATAGATCCAAACTTTATTTGGGGATGTATAACCCACTGAAAGTATTTATGCTTCTAACACAGCAACTGTGTGTCTCTTTACTATACCTGGTAGGGTTGTAAAACAGTCTTATAGGTATGTACCATTTATAATAAAGATCTCCAGCCTGACCAGGCAGTGGCGCAGTGGATAGAGTGTCTGACTGGGATGCGGAGGACCCAGGTTCGAGACCCCGAGGTCGCCAGGTTGAGTGTGAGCTCATCTGGTTTAAGCAAGATTCACCAGCTTGAGCCCAAGGTAGCTGGCTCGAGCAAGGGGTTACTCGGTCTGCTGTAGCCCCCCGGTCAAGGCACATATGAGAAAGCAATCAGTGAACAACTAAGGTGTCACAAAAAACCCTGATTATTGATGCTTCTCATTCTCTCCATTCCTGTCTGTCTGTTCCTATCTATCCCTCTCTCTGACTCTCTCTCTAAAAAAAAAAAAAAAAAAAAAAAAAATCTCCAGGACAATCTCTTAATAAGCTGGGAAAGTTTGTTGATAATGAAAATCCAACATAAAATTTCAAAATGTAGGCTCCATTGGAAAAACACTTTCTATAAAACAATCAAAATTCTCTGAGCAGGGTAAATAGCACATTTATAAAAGAGATATCTGGCTGTTTAGCACTTTTTAATTTTAAACTCTTACTTGAAATGAATTCTTGATTATGGTATGCCAATTACTTAAGCAGGTTAAGGGCATTATAAGTTCCAATCAGCAATTACATTTAATATTTCTTTTGCCCAAATGTCTTGCAATGACAGAAATGAGTATGTGTGTATTTTTATAAATATTTGTGTATAAATAGTTGTATATATGTTTATCTGTTATATATCATTTATCTATCTATATTGTGAATGTACATATATATCAAAATAACACTCTAAAAACAAAAATGATACAATTTTGAACAATTTCTGGAAATACAAAGACATGAAAAGAGTTAAGGTAAATAAGAAAAGCTAATTTAATAGCTGACTTATAGATTGAAGGAAACCTCTCAACACACACACACACACACACACACACACACACACACACACACACGCACACACACACCATTAGTAGAGCAATTCTGAAAAAATTACTTACTCAAACTAAAAAAAGGAGACCTAGACCAGTGGTCAGGATTAGCAATAACCGATATCAGAATGATGATGTTGAATGATCCCAGCCTTTCTCTTCCTCTCCAGCAAGAAATTCTAAAGTATTAAGAGGAGGAGAGTATGGATTAGAAGCACACTAACTCGTGATCCACTCAGGCTATCCTGACATTTGAGACAGAGCATTGTCTTTACTAACTTAAAACACCAAATTGGGATAAAGATTTATAGTCCTAGAAAAAAAACTTCCAGTTTTACATGTTTCTATTCCCTATAAATATTAGAAAACCACACCTGGGATGTCAGTCTGTGTTATTAATACACAGTTAATTTCCCAATATGTTACTGCAAGCATGACTGGACAAACCTTGAACACCAAACAACACAGGATAACTAAAAGCATTTAAAGAGTCATTCCTTAGAATTGAGCTCAGAATCCCATACTTTAAAGGGTACCACACATTAGGTACTACCTATCCTGCTGAGTATTTTAAATTAGATAATAAGAAACACACATATCTTGTTGTATGCCCTCAAAACAAAAGGCAGCTATGTCTGAACGCGCAAACACAGGAAAGTATGTGGTGTTTGCTGTCAGTGCCAGCAACAGTCTCTTTATTTGAAGTGTAGTGAGGATTTGAATTATAAAATCAATAAGGTAACAGAAAAAAGAATTATTATGTTAATTCTTTCTCTCATATCATGAATGTAATAGAATTGTACACATTGAAGTGCATTGCCAAGTGTCACTTTTGTTGGTTCTCTTTAGTTCAATTTGTAGTTCTAGAAGTACTCACAAGTTAGTGAAATTATATATATATTAGGAATTGAGATATATTTTTATTTTAATTCATCTTACTCTTACATTTGTATATATTTTTGACCAGCTTTAATATGTGTGAAACCCAAAACTAATTCTTTAATTGGTTATTTGTTAGACATTGGTCCCCAATTTGTGAACAGCTTGATAATTGTGATAATTTTTGTTCATTTATTCATTTTAGAGAGGTAGGGGGAGAGAAAGAGAAAGAGAGAGAGAAGGGTGGGAGAAGGAAACATCAACTCCCATATGTTCCTTGACTAAGCAAGCCCAGAGTTTCAAACCGTGACCTCAGTATTCCAGCTCAATCTTTATACACTGCGCCACCACAGGTCAGGCAATATAATTTATATTTTACTTTCCAATTTTAAGAAAACAATTTTTTTCAGGCAAATGAAGTGGCTTTTTTGGAAAAATAATTTTAAAAATTAATGTTTATATTTGCTGGCCCCATTGAGCCCAAACATGACACATATAATAATAAATATACTGTAGCCTTTGATATTTTACCAACTTTTGTAACATAAAAAACTTAGTGTGATATACAGTTTTTCATTTTATCTTTTTGAAGGTATGCTTGAAAAGGTAGGGGTATAAAACATTATATTTAACAGTTTGTTAAATTGATGTATAACTTTTAATATCTAGGTACATAATAGGGGTCGTCATTTGCACTCTTGTCTTGGCTGAGAAAAAAAGGAAGGCCTGATGCTAACAAATTTATTTAACAATTAAACATACAAAGAACACACATAGGAATAGCAAAAGGAGTATAATTAATATTGTCAGAGAAATTTGAGAAGATATTACATCTACAACATATGACAAAAAAATCATCAGGGTCTTGAAATTACAACAATGATTATCAAGATTCAAAAAATGCTGAATGAAATCACAGCTCCATTGATCTTCAAAATCTTTTTGCATTGAAAAAATATAATACTCCTTGTTTCTTCAATACCCTAGTACTACATTTATTTAATGCTGATTACATTGTTGCTCGTGATCTTTCAACATTACTACTGTTACCTGTGAATACTGGCTTCCTTGACTCATTCAAACTGATTATATGCTTTGTCTGTGATGAACACAAATGCCAGTCTCAACCAGAGTATGAAGGGAAAGGTAAATGATAATTTAATATCTGTTGCTATTAACTTTATCATTTGGAATTTTGTAGTAAAAAATAACAGAGCAGCTTATCTTCCCACAGTGTCTTCTCATGAACTCATTGGACCACAATCATCATATTCCTAGAATAAAATGTTTTGTTTTTCCCACACTGATATCAGAAATGAGGGCAGGCAAAGGCCCTATTTTCTCTATGTATGGATTGAGAAGAAGCTTTCTGTTCACACAAAGAATTTCTGTCCTCATCTGTTAGTTTTTAACACTGACTTAGAAGAAAAGAACGTAACTTCATCAACTTGAGGCAAGAGAGAAAATCAATCAAAGGGCATTGCAGAACAATAGCTTTAATAATTTGTGGAGATTGTAGATATGACTAGCCCTGGAAAATTGGTAGAACCTCTGGTAGGTGTAGGGTAACCATGTCAAATGCCAATGTTGGAAATGTACAGTATTTGTGATATTTACTAATATCACTGTTACTTCAGGTGATAAAGACAAGAGGCAGGACTGTGGTCAAAACATGCTCTAGTGAGAGTTGATGCATGAGCCCAGAGATGTGGCTTATCCCAAGGGTCAGCAAAGAAATATTAGTATACCAAAACCCCAAACTTGGCCTGGGTCTAGTGACTGAGCAGCATACAAAATCAGCATGTCAGCACAATTCTGGTAACACAGTTTACACACAAAAAAATTTATTGTTAAATAACTACTGCTTTAGCCAGTGAAATGATCCTTTTATCAGACTACCTTTCTGGAAATGAATACCAAATACAGGGTCCAGGATGACCTTGTAAGCGTCTGGTTGGTCCCATACATGATTTATTAATTGTTTGGTCATTATTCAAAAGTGTAAAAATCAGAACTAGAGTTCAAAAAGGTCCTGGTCTTTGATTGGGGATCCTCTGACTAGATATTCCTACAAGTCCCAGACTATCTCAACCAGTCTCAGACATGAGGCATATCAATGTGTGGGGTTTCCTGAGATGCAGGGCTCAAGGCAAGAGTTCTAGTTGCTGGGTATAAATGTAGCATTCCTTTCATGGAACTCTCAAAACTTTTTCAATTACTTACATGGACCTTTGGCTATATATGTAAAGCCCTGAAATTATAATTTATCATTTTCTTTCTTAAAATTCCCCTGAAAAAAACCAACCAAACTCACTTTTGTTACGAGTAACTATATGAGTCAAGGAAGCAGGGACATTATGAATATTATAGGAATAAGGTATTTATTATAAAATTAAACATTACAGAAATGTAGAAGGAGCTGGGGAAATGACAGTCTGGAATAAGTATTAGAAGAAGCAGAGACAATCCTTGACTAGTACACCCTGAAGCACCGGACGACGTGGACAAATAAGAACTTTCAGCCTGACCAGGCAGTGGCTCAGTGGATAGAGCATCAGACTGGGATGCGGAAGACCCAGGTTCGAGACCCCGAACTCGTCAGCTTGAGCGCAGGTCCATCTGGCTTGAGCGAAAGCTCACCAGCTTGGACCCAAGGTCGCTGGCTCCAGCAAGGGGTTGCTCGGTCTGCTGAAGGCCCGCGATCAAGGCACGTGTGAGAAAGCAATCAATGAAAAACTAAGGTGTCATAACGGCAATGAAAAACTAATGATTGATGCTTCTCATCTCTCTCCCTTCCTGGCTGTCTGTCCCTGTCTATCCTTCTCTCTGACTCTCTCTCTCTGTTCCTGTAAATAAATAAAAATACTTTCAGAGAAAGATCAACAAGTCAAGCATGGTCAGCAACCACTGTGGAACCATGAAGGAGGAGTAAAGAGGAGGGCTTTGAGACCTCACTGTCCCTGGGTAGCCACCATCTCTGTGTGTCTGTGTCTGAGCTTCTGTAGACTGTCTAGGACTGCTATTTGCCATCAGGACTACAGGTCAGGAAGACAAGGTGGACACAGAATGGAGGTGGAGTACAAGCTGGGACTGATCAAGAACCACTCCAGTTATGCAGCAGCATGTTTAACCACAATGAACTTCTGAGAAAATGTTCCTCCTTCACCTTCAATTTCAAAAGGTTGTGACAGGTTGTCTTTGACCAACTCTAACCCAGAACTATTAAAAAATAATGTTCTGGGAATTGAAGTGCCTTTTTTAATGACATTGACGTAGCATAATCCAGCATGCTTGGTTTAGGACTAACCCAAAGCATTTATGATATTTTTCTCTGTTTCCTCTAAAGGTGGTTTTTGTTGGCTCTTTTTGGAGACTTACAACTTTGAGTTCATCTCTTACACTCCATGGAAAAAGAGAGACTTAATCTGCCTCAAAAACCTCAAGAAAACTGTGTGATTTGCTTTCAAGACTAAATCTGAACCAGTCACTGTGTCTACTGGAATGATGTATTCTGTTTTGCCTAGGGCAGTCATACCTGCTGCTGAAGCTATCAATGAGGTTCATCTTATCCAAGCTCAAGGACTACTGGTGTGCTTGTTCAGACACCTCTATTTGCCCATGTGAACTGTCGTCTACTGTCCCAAATGGCTAGGAGTGTGGGAGAAGTTATACTGGGCTTAGTACACTAACTGAAGAAAAAACTCCAGTGCTAATGAGAGGTAAACCTTCATATCTAAATGATTAATTTAGTTTGAAATTAATGTAAAAAAAAAGGCACATATGTATACATCTGATGAAATTTGGGACTCCAAGAATAGAAATAAACAATTTAAAATTTCTATGGAGGGAAAAAAAAAACTGCTTACATGGTATTAGTGAATAGGATATCATCAGAGTTCAAAAAATTATATTGTAAAAAAAAAACAAAAAACCTATATTGTATGTTAGAACCTAATGAAAAATACTCTTTAAAGTTTTCAGAATTTTAAACACACCACCACACTAAAATGTAAATATGCAGTATAAAGATGCCTTTGTCTATGCAATGGCTAAGATAAGTACCACTGGGATGTATTCTTACACTATAAAATCAATACAGGATAAATAAAATAGTGCTGAGAAAAGAAATTAGTTAAAAATAATTATTTATTGACACAAAATGTACAAAAGAAAATTTTTATAATAACTTAGACCAGAAATCTCAGAACTTGTGTTAAACAAGACCCAGAGAACAGATGGATTATTGTGGCTGAGCTATCTGATCCAAAGTAGATGAGCTACTTTCAGTGGGACTTGATAAAACAGAATGGCAGAAATATTGTCATTGGTTATATTTCAATTACAGCTCCTAGAGGTTCATCCATTTTCCCTGACAAAGCAGAGTGTAAAATGGATTCTCTTAATCTAACTGTACTATTCTGTGGTTATGTACTTGGCTAGCTAAAAGATTATGTTAATTGAGTAACTATAGAGTAGATTTGTACACAAGGGAGCTCTATAGTTTATTATTAATACTATATTCCTTCTTAATTCACTAGTAACTGATGAGCATTTTATTAGCTAGTGAATGTTCCTTTTAATATTCTATAGTTGAGTATTGCTAAGATTTAGAGTGGAATTAACTTGGATAGTTTTGTTCCAGTAAAAGATTGGCCTTTCTCCCCATTTTCTTTTTATTATTATCTAATAGAATAAGTATATAATCCACTGAGAAAATATGGTATGTGTACATAAAATGAGAAATAAAAATACAAAGCTAGGCATAATAAGGGAGTACTGCCAACTATGTTACAGAGATGGGCATTTGCAAATTAAAATTACAGCTCTCCTTTTCTTCTCAAAATTAACGAGTCATAATTTGTGAGTCTTAGCAAGTGTTGATTTTAAAAGTGCTATGAGAACTAGGATAGAATAGATAATATTCATTTCACTCCCCTCCTGCCCTCTGTGAATACTTAAGATACTTTCATGTATCTAAAATGGATAACTGTGACTTATTTCTGTATTAGAAAGTTTTACATTTCCCATATATATTGTCTTCATTAGGTCACAATAACTTTCTAGTTGTCTCAGACAAGGGCTCCACCATGATATATTATAGCTTCAATAAAAGCAGAGAACGTCTTCTATGTCTAATTTAAGAATAAGTATTTTATGTTTATAGTTAGTGTTCCCTATAGTATATTCAATAAAACTAGCCAAGCAACCATCTACTTAGAAAAAGGAAAGAAAAGAAGGAAAAACATTCATAAAAGACCATTTATTTGTACAAATTTCTCCTATATATTTTTACATGGAAGCAGAAAGAATAATAACAATTAAATAACTATAATCTCTATAAATATTTATAGTTAAATCAGTATGTTGGGGGAATATATGTAAGTGATGTGCTTCATTCTATTGAAAATTACTGCAGCATCAATTCCTTTTAGTGAAATATGTTTTTGAAATGTGTGATCTTTTTCATAGCTGATTCACTCCACATGATGTAAAGCATATTTCATCTGTTCTTTATCTTATTATGAAGCCACAATTCTGTGTACAGAAATATGTCATGATCCCCACACTGTTTTGCTGAGATTTTTCTAACAGTATTAGTTGGTGGGCTATATAACAAGTCACAACATTAGAATAAATTGTGTTATTATTTTATACTGATCACACTATCAAAAAATTAATTTTACTAAACCATAGTTTTTACCTTATAAACCAGAAATATTTTGGTTATGTAGTATCATATTAAAGAATTTGGTGAACTCTTCAAAAGAAGGAAATGACAGATTTAAAATACCAGAGAAACAAGCCCTTCATTGGAGCAGGAAGAATGAGGCTGACAGGGCAATGAAATCGTCTGTAAGTCTGCCTGACTGCATGACTGTGCCCATGGCCTTAGTGTGATGGGGACACCAGGAAATACCTGGCACCCATGGGGCTGACCTCTTAGAAATACATACATACTTAGAGAAAAGAGGGGAGCTGAAACATTCACCTCCCTGAGGAACAGCAAACCCTGGTGGAGACCTAGGAAGATACTTCTGTTTATCTCATAACCACAAAGCATCTAGTCATTTTTTTTCACACTCAGAAAAGTTTCCAAACAAAAAGGTATCCATGTCATCTTGGTTTTTGTGTTATCTACTTCTGTGAAACCAATTGACACAAAATAATGGCTTAGGGCAATAAGTTATTTCTCCTTGTATGTCCGTGTATTGAATGGCTGATCAGCTTGTTCCTCTGATGATCTCATCTGGGGTATCTCTTCACTCATAAAGGTCGGCAGGCTTGGGATGGGCCGGAAGACCTACACGGTCCTGTTCAATTTATGGAGGCTTGCTGCTGGCGATTGGCTGGCCTTTTCCTCTTTCCACTTGGTCTCTCATCGTTTAGGCAGGTAGTTCAGCCACTGTGCGGGGAGCTCTCCAGTAGGGCAAAGGAGAAATCTGGAGAATCTCTTGAGGCACAAAATTTAGTTCTCATACAATACACCTGTCACATCCTATTAGTCAAAACAAGTTGCAAGTTCAATCTGAATTCAAGGGGTGGGTAGGTAGACTCCAACTTTTGATGAAAGGAGCTGTACAATATTGCAACAATGTGTTTTAATCCAATCTAAAGTTATTCTATTTTTTTTCACTGTCATTTGCATATTAAAACATAAAAAAGGCAGACTTTAATGCATGGGTTAGCCAACATTTTGTATAAAAGATTGGATAGTAACTATTTTAGATTTGAAGGAGCCTTAAGTGCTTTGTCATAATCATTTAACACTACTGTTGTAGCATAAAAGCAGTCTTAGACAATTTATAAAATAATTGGTTGACTTCATTACTATAAAAATGTATTTTTAAAAAGTGGCCAGATTTGGCACATGAATAGTTTAATGAAGACTCCTATTATGAGTTGAACTGTTTTTTCCTCCCCCCAAAATGAATCCTTATCCCCCATTGATACCTCAGAATGTGACCTTTTTTGAAATAGAGCAGTCATAGATGCAATTCGTTAAGAAGAGGTCATACTGGAATAGAGTGGGTTTCTAATTCTATAAAACTAAAATTCTTCCGAGGTGATGGCTGTGTACAGACACAGACTCAAGGAGAACACCAGGTGACGTAAAGGCAGAACTTGTATTATACAGCTGCAAGCCAAGAAATACCAAAGATTGCTAGGAAACCGCCAAAAGGTAGTACAGGTCAAGAAAAGATTCCTCTAGAGATGTCAGAGAGAGCACGGCCTTGCTGACACCTAATCCCTTGAGTCAGACTTCTAGCCTCCAACATTGTGAGAAAATAAATTTCTGTTATTTTTAAACAATCCAGTTTGTGGGTCTTTGTTTTGGCAGGTTAGGAAAGTGATATACCTGGTCTTGTGTGTATTACTGATGGACTAAAAAGTTTGTCCTTTATTTCTTGTTTTCTGTTTCTTTCCTCTATTTTTTCTTCTGGTTGCTTATGAATTCTAGGCAATTCCCACCCTCCTGGAAACAGAGTAAATCAAAAACTTTGAACTTTTCTTTCCCTGGCAGAAGAATTAACAGTCTATTACTGGCCTTTTCTTGCTGATATATGCAATACAATAAAATTAATCCTATTAAGAGTTCATAAGTAGTGTTTAATAGGATATTTGGGCCTGATCAGGCAGTGGCACGGTGGATATAGCATCAGACTGGGTTGCAGAGTACCCAATTTCGAAACCCCGAGGTTGCTGGCTTGAGTGTGGGCTTGGCTGGTTTGAGCACAGCTCACCAGCTTGAACCCAAGGTTGCTGGCTTGAGTAAGGATCACTCTCTCTCTGTGGTAGCCCCCTCTTCTCCCCAGCCCCCATCAAGGCACATATGAGAAAGCAATCAATGAATAATTAAGGTGCTGCAGCAAAGAATTGATGCTTCTCATCTTTCTCCCTTTTTGTTTGTCTGTCCTTGTCTCTTCTCTGTCATACAAAAAATAAATAAGTAAATAGGACATTTGGTCCTTGCTACCTAACATTTGAATTAAAATAGAATTTTAAAATTGGTTTATTTACTAATCTTTCACGAATATTTAGTTTTCAGCAGCACCATTGTTTTTTTTAAATTTATAATTATAAAAAAATTAGCCTGGCATGGTTGAAGCCAGTACGGTAATACTGGAGTTTTACTTCTTAACTCTCTTTCTAAAGTGTGTTTTTTCATGTCATTGAGGAATTGTCAATGAATCTCAGAAATTTATTTAACAGAATTGAAAAGAAAGATTTACCCTGACCAGATGGTGACACACTGGTTTAAACATCAGCCTGGGAAGCTGAGAACCCAGGTTTGAAACCCTGAGGTTTGTGTGTGGGCTCACCAGCTTGAGCACGGGGTCTCTGGCTTGAGTGTGGGATCATAGACTTCATTCTGTGGTCGCTGGCTTGAGCCTGAAGGTCTCTGGCTTGAAGTCCAAGGTCACTGGCTTGAGCAAGGGTTTTCTGACTTAGCTGGAGCCGCCCCCCACCCCTCCATCAAGGCACATATGAGAAAGCATTCAATGAACAACCAAGGTTCTGCAACTATGAGTTGATGCTTCTCATCTCTCTCCCTTTCTGTCTGTCTGTCCCCCTCTCTCACCCTCTCACTCTCTCTCTAGCTAAAAAGAAAAATAAATAAATAAAAAAGAAAAGAAAGATTAAAAAGTTTTTGTTTTAATATCACAATTAACTAGATATCTTAAATATTTATCTTTTTCTCTAATAAGAGACGCTGGTTTCAATGATGTTGGTCCCTGTGCCAGGAGGCAGAATTGGGAAAGGTTGTCCAACAGTGAGCATGTTCTTGGCAGCCGCTACATGGGAATATAGGTAGTTGAAAATCTAGTTCGTTGTTTTAATTGCTGGTAACATGCTTCAGTGGACTGTGCTCAACTGCTAGGCCTGTCTTTAAAATTTAAACATGCTGTTTTCAATAAAGGTCCTACAGAATCTCATACAGTCATAAGTATAATACATTTAGAATAAATGAATTCATTTAGCCAGATAAACTGATAATAATGATGTCACATGTTTTTATCTACAAATAAAAAGATTATTTGTAAAATACAAGAGTATTTAATTATATAGTAGCCTATATTTGCCCTCAGCAAAAGGGAAACAATGCAGGTCATTTGAAAAGAGCCTGGTATTTTTTTTTTTTTTTGTATGTTTGCTATTAGATGGAATTTATGCCCTTTTATCACAGATATTTTTACTTTCATAGAGTTGAAATACTCCCTGATTATCAACCTGGTTATGATTTCTTTTTCTCACTCATTTATGTAGCTTTTTTTAATCCTATTGGCTTCCTTGTATTCCTTCCTTTCTATTGTTTTGTTTTGGGCATTATTTACACTCCTTTATTGAGCAGGAACCTAAAAAATCATGGACAGACTTGTTAATGTAGATGCATGCAGACATACAAACTTCTTTTTAATGTAAAGCATATTAACTGACTGAAATCAGCTCTGTTTTAAGCAGGATAATTGGGCAGAGAGCAAGTGAAGAAGGAGAGCATAAATAAAGCCAATTTACGGTTTAAATAAGTCAAATACTCCATAAATTGGATTTTATTAAAAACATTCTATGACTGTCTAATAAAAGTACAAAAAATGACTGGATATTTGATTAGATTTATGAAACTCATGAAAATTTCTCTCTGTTATAATAATTGATTTTTTTAATCTCTTAGGTGCGCTCTTCTTTTTTAAAGAAAATTAGGAAAACCCCACAAAGTCTTTCACTGGCTGCTCACTCATTGCCCCCAAGATGGCAGGCATTCCAGGCTGTCTACCTACTCAGCCCACCATCTTCTCAAGACGAACTATCCCAAACTGATGTGTGCAGCGTAGCTGAAATAACAAATCACATGTGTATTGCATCCCCAAATTTTATTCTGACCAGCCCTCCATGTTTCCTTGATGTCCCCCAAGGTAAACATCTATACTGGCCTGGCGCCAGAGACATCTGAGGGAGAGACCTCTGCTCCGAATCTAGTGGGCTTTGACATTCAATACTAAAGTGCCTACAGCTTACTTTATTCCCCTCCTTTTGTTTCATTGAATTAAATGCCTGAGGATCAGGCAAAACAAAGAACTCTCTTTTTCTCTGACTCCCTGAGAACCATTCCCCCCCTCCCCCCATCCTCCACACTATCTTTCTATTGTCAGGAGTCTGAGAAATATCAACATATGCATTCCCTGAAACCCAGGTCATGAAACCACAAAGACATTCCCTATGCTGATTGATTATCATAGCATAGATTGTTATTAAAGATTGAGGCTTTACATACATTTTCACTTATTCTGTTACCTTCTTAAAATTCCTCTACACAATTTCTTTACAACAATATTATATATGAGACCTTCCTACTCTGTTTCTCTCAAATTGACAGATGGTTATAAGCATTCAGTTTTATTTGAAACTGAAGAATTCAAACCAATGTTGTCTTAGATGTAATTTGGCCTCTTTTACTCCTGCATTTTTACCAATAATGTAAATACTTATGATCAACATCTGTAAAATGTTGGCAATATATATTATTAGTGTCATTATCATTTATAAATTTTATACTATTCTTTTTTGTTGTATTAATATAAGGTTATAGTAATTAAATATATAGAAATATAAAAATATGGAAGATATATAAAAGTAATTAAAAGGATATTAAAAATAATTATTAAAGTTATGCCATTTGGATAGGAATTAATATAGTTGCTTAGTGCCATAAATCTGTAATATGATAAACAGACTCTGACTTACAAGCAGGACCCAGTTAGTATGTGTGTGAAGTTATACCTAGATAAAAAGTAGCTTGGTGTTAATTACGTTAACTTTGTAAACTGATGTAAATAAGAAAATCTTAAAAAGTGGTTTGATGTAAGCATTTCAGTAGATTGATGTAGAGGAGATTCTCCCAAAAAGATGGGTTGAGGTGATAATACTGTAAATTGACACCTGTTAGAAGGCATTGGCCAGAAAAGGTACTAAAGCTGAGGGGCCCCATGCTACAGTAGTTGCCCAGACTCCAATGTTGATGTGGACTGTCTCCACGCTGCTCTCAACTCTGACCAAAGCCACCAGAGAGGAGCACGCTGACGGGTCCCCCTTAAGCTATACTCAGGCACGCCAAAAGGATTTGTGAGTAATAAATTGCCTGTGTGATTATTGCAACTAATATGTGTGTTGGTCATCTTTCCTCTGGTGGCATTTAACAGTAGCATTCTCATAGCTGCCTCAAAAGTAATCTCGAAAAGGCTGCCAGCCCTGCTTGTAAGCAGGAGTGTCCCACTGCACGGGAAAGTTGAATCAGGGATGCCTGATCGAAGTAGAGTTTGGGCTCTACTGGGACAGCTTTTTAATTTTTTTATTGAATTTACTGGGGCCACATTGGCAAATAAAATTATACAGGTTTCAGGTGCACAATTCTGTAATACATCATCTGTATATTGTATTGTGTATTCACCATTCTAAGTCAAGTCTTCCTCTATCACCATCTATCTCCCTTCTACCCTCATCCACCTTCTTCTCCTCTTTCCCTCTTGCAATCTCCAAACTGTTGTTTGTGTCTCTAAGATTTTTTCTTTGCTTATTCCTTCACCTTTTTCACCCAGCTTCCCAAACCCCATTGCTTCTGACAGCTGTCAGTCTGTTCTCTGCATCTATAAGTATATTTCTATTTTGTTTGTTAGTTTATTTTGTTCATTAGATTCCATATATAAGTGAAATCATATATCTATCTTTCTTTGATTGGTTTATTTCACTGCTAAGTTTATAGCATTCTCTATACTGCTAAATGGAATGGAAATACTATGTTTACATTGTTAAGTTTTGCAAAACTTTGCAAATAGTCCTAACCATTTTACCTGCTTGTCTTCACTGAAAGTATGAACACAATTTGGAATGTTTATTTTTTTTTACATTTGTGAATATCATATTATCTGGAACACACAAAAATAAAATTGAATTGAAATAGACCTTTTATTCTTTTTTAAAAATAACAGCTGTCTTCATGTGTGAGCTATGTGATGATGAGTTGGTTCTAACTCCTGCAGACATTGTGAATAAGTGGTGTCCACAATGTTCTGTCCTCAACAGCTCCGCTGAGCTCCTATAGACTCATTCCTATGCCTTCTTTTATGGAGTAAATCTATCCTTTTTTTTGGCTGCTTTCTATTTTTTCCAGCATTATTGTCTTTTCCAAAGAACCTTCTTGCCCTCTCATGATGTGTTCAAAGTAGGACACAACTCCAGTTTTGTCATTTGTGCACATAGCAATGTTTTGGGCTTAACTTGCTCTAAGACCCATTTGTTTTCCTTCTGGTGATCCAGGATACTTCTAGCGCTCTCCTCCAACATCAGTATTTCAAATGAATCAATTAGTTTCCTATCGAAGTTATCCATTGTCCAATTTTTGCATCAGTACATAGAAATTGGGAACACAAAAGTGTAGATTAACCTTGGTCTCAGATGATCTATCTTTGTTTTCAGTGACTTTTTCTTATTCTTCCATTGCTGCTGTGACAAATTTCAGCCTTCTCTTAATATCTTGGCATCAGTCACCATTTGAATTGATGAACCAACTCAAATTTTTGACAATGTCAGTGTCTTCATTGTCTATGTTAAAGTTGTGTATTTATTCGGTTGTCATACACTTTTTCCCTCCTTAATGTTCAGATGCAGTCATGCTTTGGCATTTTCTTCGTTCACTTTCATCAGAAGTTATTTCAAATCATTGTTACTTTCCACCAATAAGATGGTGTCATCTGCAGAACTTAATTATTGATATTTCTTCCATCAATTTTCACTGCTCTCTCTTCTGAGTTCAGCTTGTTTTTTTATATGATACATTTAATTTCATTTCTGCAAGTAATAAGGCTCTTTGATGCTATAAATACATGAAATACATTAAAGAAAACTAATTGAATTTTTAAAAACCACTTGCAAGGCTCAGATCAGGTATTTTTTATATCAAATTAAGAGGAAATGTCTAAGGTAGGAAAGAAGTCAGAATAAGACATAGTTATAAAAATCTTAGATATTTAAAGGGTATATATTACTTTTAAGGAGGTAAAACATATTTTGAAACACAGTTAATCAGAATATACACAAGTCTTATCAGAGGAATACTAAAAAAAAATTAAAGTAGAATTATTCACTCCTGGAACTCTAGAAATGGGGGCACAAAGGAATGATTGCTTTCTATGGATGGTTGTAATGTTATCCTCTGAAGTCTGTACTGGCAATTATTCTTTTATCTCTTTAACTCCCCTAAGTGTCTTCCTCTCTAGAAATATGAAAATTTGGTATCCTAAACAACTGCCCCACTGAAAGTAATGAACAAGGTTAAACATTTTTTAAATAACAGAACAATTCTAAATCCGCAAAAATAAATCCTCTGGAGCAATCGAATGAGGAGGAAGCAAGATTGTCCTGTACTTGGCTTTCAATATGTGGGCCCCTGAAATTTGATAACCTTGAAATTCAGTTTTGGTGGAAATGCAAGGTTGTAAAGAGCAAAAAGAAATTGTTACTCTGTAAATTCTTAATTCATGCCTTTGGCCACTGTTTCCTTTTGCTTCATTTTAAAAACTAGTCAATTCTTCTAGGTTGCAGTGTTTTTGCCCTCTGTTTTCTCCAGCATTTGCTCAAACACACTTAAAGTAGCTACAAAAAAAAAGCATACACATACATACAGAGGAATATGTTGTATTTTCATATTACATTAGGTTATAGTTTATTATATATATTCTGTCTTGACTATATATTACATATTATATATGTTATAAGATTTTGTATTATAAATTATATAACAAATATATTACACATATATATGTGTATATGTGCAATATAAGATTTTATGTTATATCTTCTATGTTCTATATTATGTATACATATTAAACATACTATATTTTTCTAGAAACCTTTGAGAGAAATATGATTTTAATAGGAGATGTCATGATGTTAAATAAGTATGTATGCAATTCCAATGAGCTGTTATCTCACCTCAACTATTACAGTAGTATTTATCCTTTAAGTGGGTATCACACTTATGGGATCCTCTCTCTTTGTCTTCTTTCTTTTGTAAAATATTTAATACTGCTTGCAATCATAAGTGCAGTGCTAAAGGATAAGCTAAGTAAAGAAGGGATCTTAGTAGGGATAGATCATAAGCAAGCCGAGGGCAAACTGAATATGAAAAAATGTCTTCATGATGTTTAATATAGTTTTGGAGTTTGACCACAATCTTATGCCTTGGCTTACATATTGCAAAGATAAACAGGGAAATAACAACTAATGTATATAAAATAGAAACAAACTTATTCTGCAGAAGCACAGGTGTTTTTCTAATTTTGAAAATAGAAGAAAATGTTTAATAATGCTATTAAAGTATGCTCAAAACATATTAAATTATATTTACAACTCAGTCTAATGGATAGGTAATCAAGTTTTTGTGCTTTTCTTTAGAGGGTAGGATGTAAAAGTGGCTCTCAGCATGGGATATTTCTCACAGAGAAGTTCCAGTACCTGTGGTTGTGATACAGAAAAGAGGTGATCTGCCACCTCCTGGGTGTTCTGTAGGGCTGGATTACACAGTGTAACGGGTGAAAAGGCACAAAAAAATAATAATTATTATTCTTTCTGACAGAGACAGAGAGACAGAGAGAGGGACACACAGACAGTAAGGGAGGGAGTTGAGAAGCATTAATTCTTCATTGTGGCACCTTAGCTGTTTATTGATTGCTTTCTCATATGTGCCTTGACTGGGGGGCTACAGCAGACTGAATGATCCCTTGCTTGAGCCAGCGACCTTGGGCTCAAGTTGGTTGCTCAAACCAGATGAGCCCACGCACAAGCTGATGATCTTGGGGTCTAAAACCTGGGTCCTCCGCGTCCCAGTTTGATGCTCTATGTACTGCGCCACCACCTGGTCAGGTGAGAAAAATATCATTTATGTAGAGAATTAAAGAATCTAAATGTAGATAAATGTTAGCATTTACTAGTATTTAGAATAGGAACTATCAACAACATCCTTATGCTAACATATTCCATATGGTCACAAGTGAAAATATTCTGAGGAAGGAGTATACAGTCCCCCACATAGACAGTGCTGACATGATGAATTGAAACATTAGCCACTTTCTGCAAATAGTGAAATGGTACATCTTTGCATGTGTGGTGGCTGTTTATATAGATTACATTATATATTATAACTAAAATCTATTAATTAAATCTTACTGCATTTTAGACAGCACCTATCTTGAACATTTGGTAGAAATATTAAGCCAAAACATAACATTTAAAGATAAATTTTAGCAGGTAGCTTAATAATCGAGGAAAATAGTAATATAGTAAATATTTATATTTAGATTATAAAACCTCTGATATCATAAAATGTGTGCTATTATTCATCATACTTAATGATTAAATTATATGCCAGGTTTCTGGAAGATTGCAATAAGGTGCCAATGAACACCAGCTTCATTAACCCCTAACCCAAAATGATACATCCTACAGATACCTTGGATGCTTAAAGAAAAAGCTCTGTGTGTTTTCATGTTGCTACTTCTAGCTTTGATCTCACTCGCCATTTTAAATTTCCTTTCCCCACAGTCACAGTTCTTCCAAAGTGAAGCTCCATTTTGGATGACACCCTTTGTTATATGCAATGTGTCACCACTGGCTTCTGTGAATGTCAGCACTGCCATAATATGAAACAACATCACTTACCATTAAAATTAGTAATACAACTAAAATAGTAGAAGGTTTATAACATATTAACATAGAGAGTATGAAACAGGAATTTCTAGATGAATCTTCTTGCAGACTGGATGAAATGTCAGAAAAGCTCTTACACTAAATTGATGTAGAATTTTCTATAATACACTCTCATGATAGCAATTGGTTTTGACAGCTTCCATAGTAATCTTAATTAATTGTCTAATATCTGTCACCACCAGATCTATCTTATTTATCATCAAATTGACATAGCACAAATAAAATCTTTGTTGAATGAGTAAATTAATTATTTACTATTATTTGGCATCCTGTGGTAATGCCACTTTTCATCAATATGTCTAGTACTTTTTTATTCCAAATGTTTAAAACAATAGTACAGATACTTATATAGTATAATGGTAACTTGAACTTGCAGTTGATTAAAATCAATTTTTACCTCTCATAAACTATTGTCATTTTTTCTCCTTAAATTCTGATGTGCGTTTCCGACATAAATTATTATTATATTATTTTTAATATTATAAAATTTGATTCATTTGGAATCCAGTACTGTCATCCAAAATATAAACTGTCTTTCTCAGCTTTGTGATATCTGAAATACTTGTTATCAAGGTTATTATCCAAGTCAAAACTATACATGGAACAGTATAGAACTGAAAAAGGTTCTACACTGCAGTAAAAGTTTCTTTTCAGTTAGCCATCTCTCCATTATATAGCACTACTTGAATATAAGCATTAGGCAGTTTCAAATTTACCTAATGGCATGCTCATATTATCTGCATTCACTCTTGCTATTGGTAAGCATTTCAAGAGATAACTATATTTCTAGATTCCAATATTCAGAAGTTTAAAGCCTAGTTACTAGTTAAGTAAAAGAGTGCAGCCTGATTAGATTTTTGAGAAATTTTAGACAACTTGAAAAACTACTGATGACTATTGTGTGAAGAGCATCATCTGTAGGATCATATCAAACCAGTAATTTTGTAGAGATAGTGTTTATTGTTTCTTTTGATTTTATTTTACAGGGCCTATTTTCAATTCTTCTTTTGTTTTATTTGCATCAGTAATAGAATCATTATTATTCACATCACCAAGATCAAGTTCATTATCTGGTAAGAACAAATATTCTTTACATTCAATTTTTGTGTGTGATTTATTTATTTATTTTTTATTTATGTTCTCAGTAGGCATACTCTCTTCATTTGCTGGAAATGAAATTCATTTTTTCCATAAGAGAATTATTATTCCTCTCATTAATCTATCTTGATTATAATTTTCCTCTTCATCACTGCAACCTAAGGTATGTATTTGTCTGTAACTTCTGTTATTTTGATTAGTGACATGCATCTTTAGTACTTCTGGTATTTTTCTGATGTTTAATATACATATAGCAAAGAAGACATACTACCAAATAAACTGATGTCTAAATAAATTTCAGCCCTAAGAGCTTCTGAACTTGAAAAGAATAACAACTTGATTATATTTATTCCCTTCTATTTAAAAGAGACAAAAAATCCTAAAGAGAAAACATTTACTTAAACTATATCTATTCACCACAGCATAACAATTTGTCCAACAAATAAAAATTTTATGAACAATGCACTTTTTAAACTGAAACCAAATAGCATTACTATCTAAAATAAGAATGGGAAGAAACAGTAATTTTATGTATGTCTAGGTCAGGGCCATACAGGAGCAACTTGATGATCTTATCTCTCTCTCTCTCTCTCTCTCTCTCCCTGCTTCTTTCTCAGAAACAAACAAATAACCCTCAACTTTGAAAACAGAGCTTTCAACTAGACAAATTGATTCCACTAATATTTTTCCCTCTGGCATAAGCTGGTGTGCTTGCAACCTGGTTGGTTGGTTGTTGAGACCAACTAAAAGATGCAATTAATTACTCCAGAAGATATATTTGATAATGTAATGTAGATTAAGTGGACTTGCTACATTTAATTATAAAACACTGTTTCCAGTGGTCCTTTGAGAAAAGTTAGCCATGTGCTTTGGACTATAGAAAGAGAGGCATTAAAAAACATTTCCATGATTCCAAGCATAAGGTTGCAGAAGAGTACGAGGTCAGTAAGTTGAGAAAACAACACTAGTTGACTACACAAGATCTGGAAGAGGAGAACATTAGAGAGACATCAAATATTTACATACATATCACTTAGTGGAGCTCTCAAATAGAGACATAATTTTTAATATGGCAAGGTCACTAAGATTAATCAGACCAACCTTTTTAAACATGTAAAGAAGTATAGTTTTGTGTATCAATCAAAGAAAAAATGTTTTTATTCAAAATATTTTTTACAATAATATAAATGGAGATATATGAGGAAAAAAATGCTTTTTAATAAAATATGTACAGGAGGTGCTATGCAGATATAAGATAAATATATTTATTGTATTGTAGAGATCTTAGGTTAGAGATAATTGACACTTTAACAATAAACACTATCTCGCCTGACCAGGTGGTGGCACAGTGGATAGAGCATCAGACTGGGATGCGGAGGGCCCAGGTTCAAGACCCCGAGGTCGCCAGCTTGAGCGCAGGCCCATCTGGCTTGAGCAAAAGTTCGCCAGCTTGGACCCAAGGTCGCTGGCTCCAGCAAGGGGTTACTCTGTCTGCTGAAGGCCTGCGGTCAAGGCACATATGAGAAAGCAATCAATGAACCACTAAGGTGTCGCAATGGCAATGAAAAACTAATGATTGGAAAAAAAAAACTAATGATTGATGCTTCTCACGTCTCTCTGTTTCTGTCTGTCTGTATCTATCCCTCTCTCTGACTCTCTCTCTGTCTCTGTAAAAAAAAAAAAAAAAAAAAAAAAAAAAGAATTTGCAATCAGAAAACAATTCTGAGAGTTGTACAGAAAGATTAGTATTTCAATTACATGGGCCCTCAAAATCTAAGCAGGATTTGTTTTTGCACTTATTCAACAAAATTTATGTCAACTATTCAGGCTTTTCTAGGAACTGAGGACATTATCTATACATGAAATAGACCATAACCTAAGAAAAGTCCTTTTGAAATTTCAGAACAACAAAGAAGAAACGTTTTTTCAAGGGTTCAGTCTGGAAAAGCAGGTATCTACAAAGATACAAATATCCATAGTGACATTAGATTTATCACCAGCACAGTGGTTGTCAGAAAACAAAATATATAGCAGGGAAGATTTTAGAATTCTGAGGTCACAAGGAGATTCTGGGAATCCAGAGACGGAGATGCCAGAAGCCTTAGTTGACAGTAAGAGCTCATGTTTCGTATATGGGAATAAAACTAATGTAGATAGAAGCCAAGCATTTGTCACACTGATTTGGTGACTTCTGCCAGGTTGTGTATGTGCTTTGTCTGGGCTGAGTGCATGAAGATTTGCACTGTGCTTTTTTCAGAAGGGGCTAACCAGTAAGACCCAAAACATATAAAAGCCTTTATTCAGTATATGAGAAGCATAAAAATATTTAGTTGCTATGGAGAGTCCTCCATGATTTGATCTCTAGTTATCATTCCAAACTCTTAAGTTGTTAAAATAATATTCAGCTCCCAAAGTGTGTCACACACACTCCACCATGTCTTTGTGCATCATGTTACCTTCCCTTTCTATTCCTTGGCCACTTTTTATAGTTTAACATTCTTTTAAAATGTTCTCTGCCCTGCCTCACCTGTGGTGGAGCAGTGGATAAAGCATCGACCTGGAAACACTGAGGTCACCAGTTTGAAGCCCTGGGCTTGTCTAGTCAAAGCACATATGGGAGTTGATGCTTTCTGCTCCTCCCTTCTTCTCTCTCTCTCTTTCCTCTCTAAAATAAATAAATAAATAAATATTATAATGTCATCTGCTCTATGAAGACTTCTGTGATGATGCTGGTTTAAGTTAGATGCTCTCCTCCCTGCTTCCATAGCCCAGGGCAGGGAACACTGGGGCCATTTGAGTGGAGTATACACCTTGTACATTTCTGCAATTATATTAATAAGAAAATTCATTAGACCTAGAAGGTTTAATGAGTAAATAAAGTAGGAAGAAGCTGGACTAACATTTGGTGCTGGTGGATAATTAAGAGAAAAATATAAAATAACCATCAGATTCCTGAGCTAGTTTCTCTCCAGTTCAGGTTTCTCCATACTCTACTATGCTTGAAAGGAGTTGTCAATGAAGGTGGGGTGGAGGATAGACAAAAGTAGATTTTTTTAAATAGTGATTGAGCCCACATTACATAACTTTAACATAAAAATGTAAGATGAGTAGTGGATACTGATTCCAACACCTCTGTTGGCCACGACTGGTAATTTTGAGGACAGTTAGTATCTCCGTTCTGTTTGATTTGGATTCCTTTTCTGTCAGGTTTAGTTGATCCTCTACTGTGTGCAGTGCATTTTTTTCTGGTCCACTAGATCAGCACTGGTAGTTTCAAGGCTCTTATTTTTATTTGCAGACCATTCTCTTCTTTTAACAACCTAATTGCTTGAAGTTTACTTTAATTACTTTGCCAAAAATTAATTGATTTTTTCAAAGGTTAGCACCTTCCAATATTACAAATTTCTAACTGAGAACCCAGGCTTAATTGCAGCAATTTGCATCTCTGTGTTTTCCATGTTCTAAGGTCTTTTCAGGACAGATGAGCCATTTGGCCAAGGTCTTACATTCACTGTGCCTCCAAATTTGGCATTTGATTTTATCTTTAATACAAACCTTCTAATTTTTAAGTGGATAAAAAAATTTGATTGCATTTTGTCATGTTTGTGTATTTAAATACATGGTTATATTAAATGCAAACACTTAAAATAGTCCATACATCTTATATTTTTGTTTTGCTATTTATTTTTTGTTACCAGAAAGTTCTAAGAATTGAGCATGTACATGTTTTCTCAACTGCTAAGAGGCCTTCTATGTTCCTATATTTGTGCTTTCTGCCCAAAGCTATGTGATCTGCTACTTTGAAAAGAAGGCGAGAGTCATATTCCACTAATTTGATTGGAAAATATGCCTTCTGGGTTGGATTTGATCTGAAAAACTTTTGCTGTTTGATAATGTTGCTATATTTCTTTCTGTATAATTTCCTGAAACCATTCCATTTTGAGCATAATGAGGGTATCCTGGTTGATGAATTTATACTCACAGTATGTTGGCATCAAAAGTAGAATTGTTCATAGCCTATTTTGCTTATTCCTTGCCTGTCATAAAAAAGAAATTATATGTGTCTGACCTTTGGTGGCGAAGTGTATAAAGAGTCAACCTAGAATGCTGAAGTCACCAGTTTGAAACCCTGGACCTGCTTGGTCAAGGCACATATGAGAAGCAACTACTAGGAGTTGATGCTTCCTGCTTCTCACCTCCCTTTTTCTCTTTATCTCTCCTCTCTGAAAATCAATAAATAAAATCTTTAAAAAAATAATAATAGCCTGACAAGGTGTTAGCACAGTGGCTAGAGCATCAGACTGCGATGCAGAGCACCCAGGTTTGAGACCCCATGGTCACCAGCTTGAGCACGGGCCCATATGGGTGGGGTGGCTGTAGTCCCCCACCCCACCCCCAGGGTCAAGGCACATATGAGAAAGCAATCAATAAAAAACTAAAATGCCAATGAAAATGTGTGCTTCTTGCCTGATCAGGTGGTGGTGCAGTGGCTAGAGCGTCAGACTAAGATGCGGAGGACCCAGGTTCGATACCCTGAGGTCACCAGCTTGAGCACGGGCCCATCTGGCTTGAGCAAAAGTGCACCAGCTTGAACCCAAGGTCGCTGACTCGAGCAAGGGGTTGCTTAGTATGCTGAAGGCCCACGATCAAGGCACATGTGAGAAAGCAATCAATGAACAGCTAAGGTGTCGCAACGAAAAACTGATGATTGATGCTTCTCATCTCTCTCCCTTCCTGTCTGTCTGTCCCTATCTATCCCTCTTTCTGACTCTCTCTCTGTCCCTGTAAAAATAAATAAATAAATAAATAAATAAATAAATAAATAAAAAGTTATATATAAGTTAAAAAACAGAAGTTAAGTTTTGAAATAAATTAATGAAGACAAACATAGGGGTGGGTAATGGTTCCAGTTAAAGTTTTATATATACAATATATAATATATAATAAATTATGTATAAATAATAAATTATATAATAGATAATTTAATAAATAAAATTAAGTAAAAAGAAAACTCACACCTAATACCACCAACAACAATGAACTCATTCATTCTAGTCTATCCCTCTCTGCTTCATCTCCTGATTAACTATGGTTTGACCACAGATTCTTCTCCTTGGTTTTGCCACCATTCAGGCCAGTTCTTTCTAGCTCCCTACCCACTTTTACATGAGAAAGTTTAATTGTTGCCTTTAATCAAACACATTTAGATCAACTGAAAGTATTTTTTTTCTTTTTTTTGGCCGTAGAACTTCTTAAACAGTGCCTCAGTAATTGTTTTCCTGCTTTTTACTATTTCTTGTTGAATTACTCATAGGGCATTTTTAATTTCTGAAGTTCAGGTTAATTTCACTATGATGTGTCTTACATTTGATTACTATGTATAATCTTTTACCCTCCAGATTTAAGTTTTTATTTTATAAAATTGTTCCTCTATTAAATTTTGACTATATGTTTTATTGTTTTATTCTTTTTCAGAACAGAATTATGCATGTGTTATAATTCATTTATCTATTTTTCATACTTATCATTGTCCATTTTTATATCTGCACTTTTTTGTCCCTTAATACTAAATGATTTCCTTAGGCTGATTGTTTATTTGTTGTTGTAGATAGCAAGTGGCAAAAAGCCTTTGTAAATTTGAGGCTTAGCAAAAGGCTAAGTTCTCCACCTTCCACCTCCATCTTGGCTATGATGCTTAGTATTTGCACCCACTTCACTGGCTTGTTTAAGTTGCTGAAAGCAATTTAAATGCCATTCCTCTTACTCTTTGTTTGTTCAGATGTTGGTTGATTTTGCTTATGCATGGTGGGGGAATTCTTGTTTATGCCTTGGGAGAGTTCCTGATTTTGTCTCAGATGTGTAACTTTGTATCAAGGACTTCCTTGATTTGCATATGGCTATATAATAAAGAAAACTGGGGCTATGGGGCACTCAGACATTGCTATCAGCATTGAAGAGGTCTCCAGATCCCATCCTTTTTGCTTAATAAGTCTGTTTTCTTAATTCCGCACCATTCTCCCTCAAGACTCAGAATTACAAGCTGCGCTGGTCCGCTGAAATCTGTCATTTCTATTTGAGTATATGTTGCTTTTCGTAAGATCATTTTTTTCATTGCTTTCTTGAGCTACTGAATCCTATTAGTTTATTTATTTATTTAATTTTTCATCTGATCTTTGCTGTTTTTATATGCTACTGTTTAAATAAATATGATGTTAAAATATTCAAACCAAAATTGTTAAAGGGAAAAGGCATATGAATCAACCCCCAATGAAATCAGTTTCATTTATTTAAGTATCCTCTCCCAGTGAGTCACATGGCACATGCTTGATTGTTCAACAAAATGACTATGACAATGTTAGTAAAATATTGTTACCAGAGACTAATTGTCCCGGGTTTATACTGGGGATTTTTCATATAACCACCCTTAAATTAGCATTTATCTAAATCCCAGATTACTAGAGGAAAGCAATGATCAGCACAATTAATAATGTTTATTCTAACAGCTGAAGCACAGAGTGAGATTTGTAACAGCTTTGGGAATGGTGGGAACTCTTCTCCCAAAATACAGTTACCTATATTCCAACTACACACACAGGGGTTTCTAAGGATATTAGTTTTAGGCCTGCTGTGGTAATTTTATTCACAGTGATAAATAGCAAATGGTCATGTATTTCTATTACTTTACTATAATGACTCCATTAATAAAATAATCTGAATTGCATATATTACATTTTTTTCAACTAAATGGCATTAAATGCGTTGTTGAATTTTAAACCACATTTTTATCATAGTGACTTAAATTTGGGAAGGTATCCAATAAGATTTTGTTGAGTAATTGAATGAACAAATAAATACATGAGAAATTACATTTGTTTAACAGCAGTGTTAGAATAGATTTGTATTCTTTAGTATTAAAGAAAAGAGTCATTTTATGAAGAAAAATTAAACTTATCTGTATAGGTGCCCTCATATGCAAACTATTTTGAAAGGGGATAAACTATCACTTAATATAAAAGAAGACTTTCTAAAACTAAGTGTTGTCTGTAGTCAGAAGCCTTTTCCTCAGATATTATGAGTGAGTTCAAACACAGATTAGTATTGGAATGGATGTTGTAGTTTACACAGCAGTTGGTTAATTGGTAGGCTGGAGTAGATTGCCCTTAAAGTTTATTTTGATACCAAAAGTTTATGATAACTTATTGAACCCTCTAGTTTTTAACAGTACAGATAGGTTTGAGGGCAGCACAAGAAAAGGTCATGATGCAGTATGTATATGCAAACTAAATTTCTTGGTAGAGACTTTCTTACAATACAGATTATAGAAAACCAATGCTAAAAAATTATTTTGAAGAAGGAATTGGTCAGGTAATTTATTTATTAAAATTCAGATTTAGTGGTTTAAGAACAGCTTTTTGCCATTTAAGAACAGCAATTAAAAAATGACTTATTGAAAATAACATTAGTAATCTATTACTACATAACAATTTACCTATGAATTCAATATTTTAAAGCAATTGACATAATTATCGCATATTTTATGTGGTTAAAAATTTGTAAGTGGTTTAGTTAGTTCTTTTTTTCAAATTTTTTATTCATTTTAACTTATTGTGCTTACATATATTCAAGTGTCCCACTGAATTTATCTCTCTCCCCCTACCCTGTGCTCCCCTTGATACCCCCTTTGATGCCTCCCCCCAATGCTCTTCCCCTTTCCCTCTGTTTTCCCTCTGGTCCCTTTGATCCCACCTCTACCTCTATTCTGTTCCTCAGTTCACATTGTTCATTAAATTCCTCACATGAGTGAGGTCATATGATATTTTTATTTCTCTGTCTGGCTTATTTCACTTAGCACAGTGGTTCTTAACCTGGGTTCTATCGAACCCTAGGGGTTTGATGAGTCTGTCTCAGGGGTTCGGAGAAGCCTGAGAAGGCCAGAATAAAGTAATACCATAATTTATTGTGAGTTCATGCACTTTGCTGGTTTTGTTCTTTGAGCAAGGTGATGTTCATGCACGGCTCATTTTGTGCACCAGTAAAAAAAACATATACCTATGTCTTGAATTTGGAAAAAAATCATATTTTATTTATCACTAAAGAAGGGTTCGGTGAATGCGCATATGAAACTGGTGGGTTCGGTACCTCAAAAATGTTTAAGAACCACTGACTTAGCATAATAATCTCCAGGTCCATCCATGTTGTTACAAAAGGTAAGATTTCCTTTTTCATGGCCGCGTAGTATTTCATTGTGTATATGTATCAAAGCTTTTTAATCCATTCATCCAATGAGGGACACTTGGGCTGTTTTCATATCTGGCTATTGTAAACAATGCTGCCTTAAACATGGGGTGCATTTCTTCTGTTGAATCAGTGATTTGTTATTCTTAGGATATATTGCTAAAAGTGGGATAGCTGGGTCAAAAGGCAGTTCAATTTTTAATTTTTTGAGGAATCTCCATACTGTTTTCCACAAAGGCTGCACCAGTCTGCATTCCCACCAGCAGTGCAGGAGGGTTCCCTTTTCTCCACATCCTTGCCAGCACTTACTCTGTGTTGTTTTGTTAATGTGTGCCATTCTGACTGGTGTGAGGTGCTATCTAGTTGGTTCTTAGCCAGCGTTCTTTCATGAAGTTTAAGATGTCATATGGTCTATAGTCATTCATTTGCAGACTGACTGGAGCTGGATCGTTCCAGAATGGTCCATTCATGTGGTTGTTAACAAGAGTTTTCTTTTCTTTGCTAGCTGCTGTAGGAGGTGCCAGTTCCTTACTATGTGGTCTGACTGAGTATCTTTATAAAATGGCACTTGAATTTTTCCACAAGGTGCAATTTGAGAGAAGGCTGGAGGAAGCCATAAGGCTTTTTACCCCTTAGACTCAAAAATTGCACATTCTCCTTTTCACCATATTGGATGTATTAGAATTGAGTCACTAAGTTCAAATCTTTTCCAAGGGGAAGGGTAGAGGTATTTCTTATTGCTGTTGATAAAAATATGACATACTTTCTGTTTATAGCTCCCATAATATACCATAGTTTAAGAAAAGAAATGTAGTCTATAATTGTCTATCAGTTTTTAAATCATCCCATTCTTGATTACTTTAAAATTTGAGAAATAATACTTTTTAATATTACCTAAATAAAATTCATATAAAATATAACAAAATATACCCATATCCATCATCAGAGTAAAATATATAACATTTATTTTGAGTCAAAAGATGTTTCTTAATAAAATCACTGGAAAGCAAATCTAAAGAGGAATTAGATCACCCTGGCTAGAACGCTTAGTTGATTAAGAGCCTCATCCTTAAACACAGAGGTTACCTGTTCAATTCCCAGTCAGGGTACAAACAGAAACAAATAGATGCCCCTGACTCTCTCTTTCTCAAGTCAATAAATGAATTTTAAAAAATAAAAGAATTGGATAAATTTATCTAATTTTTTCCATCTTTGATTCCTGAGATTCAAAGGCAGAAAAATCTATGTTAGTAATTGATATAACTTTACCAATACCTTTAAAAATAATTTCACGAGGAAAGGAGAGTCTAAACTAGTGATTCAGGCTAATGCATTACCCTAACACATTGATGAAAGGAGCTTTATTTTTTGGATCTCAACCTACCAAGTACTGTGTTCCACTTTGGAAAAGAGTAAAATTCAGACCGCAAACTAAGAAAATTGTGAATGTAACCTAAAATTTTGGGAACCCTTAAGTTGAGGCATGGACATAGGTCAATAAGGACTTATTGCAGGTATTAAAAATGTTCATGGAACCAGGCAGCTTAATGTTTTTTACAGTCTCACCATGTACTCATGATAGACAACAAAAGCAGTAGATTTTCTGGCTGGCTTTTAGAAACAGAATTCTCCCTTCACCTTTGGATGCTTAATCCCTGAATTCTTAAACAATGAAATGGGAGGGATGGAGTAAGAGACATCTTGCACATCTACAACTAATGCCAGTAGATTCTTAAGCATTAAAAATATATGTAGTGTGAGCATATTTATAATATAAATTGATAAAATATATATAGTATTACATTTTAACTGTTTTCAAGTAATGTATGTAAACTGTAGGATGGACACTGTTTTATTAGGTAAAAATGTTTTTCAAAGTAGAAATAAATATTTACAAAGAAGTGAAAAAAATAGGGTTTGGTGAACACATGAGACTTTTTCTTGTGTTAAGGACACATAATCATGTATGGGCTTTATTTGTATTTTATGTGAGAAAAATATTTAACCTCTGTTTTTTTATTTATATTTAAAGATCTGCATAAGGCCTGTCAAAGAACTCAAAGAAGGTAGTTAGTTATATTTTAAGATTCAAGTATAATGAAAGAGTGAGAAATTACAATTAAGGAAATCACTTTAAGTTTCTATGGAGCCTATTCTTAATGACTATATAATGGGTAACCTCTGAATTTTCTATTTATTTTCTCAAGTTATTGCAAGAGGTCTGCAGCATTAGGCAAAATTGTACCTGAATGAAATTGCTGAATCAGTTATACTGTTTTAATAGCACATCTAGTGAATTGAACAACTGCCAGAACAATTTACTTGAAAAAAAATAAAAAACATGAATATTTCTCATTGAATGAAGTCTTTATACACAAACTGAATTGGAGGATTTAGGTCATTACCTGATATTTCAGACCAGTAAACAAAATATAATAGATTTTTCACTGAGAGATTCAGATAATATAAACCAAGGGAAATATTTTATTCTGAATTATGCTAGTACTGTTTTTCATCCTCTGTTTCAGGTTTTGGTATATTTGACAAATATCTGTCTTGTACACAAGGTATTTAATTAAACACTTTTGGTATGTGGGGATAAACAAGATTAAATCTTTGCCTAGAAAAATATGGGAGAAAGGACACAGTGGGGATTTGTTAGGCACTTACTATATATGTAGCTACAGCAGTGACCTTCTGTCTTCTCAGTACAGTCTCTACCACCACCTTTTGTTCTTTCAGTATTATGCGTCAATTGTCCAGAGCTTAAATTTTAGAACTAGAGACTCTCTGTAACTGAACTAAGAAATGTCCATTTCTCATCATTGACTAAGCTTAACTAAATTTCAAATCACCCATGTTGGTAGAGCGCAGAGCATTCACCTGGCAGCTGTGGCTGATGCTATGCTGTGAGAACACTCCAGAAGGTTAATCCCTCCAGGAAACATCCAGGAAGGGAGCTAGCCCACTATACGGAAATGTCTCAGTGCCAATTTGGCAGCCTCCTGACCTTTTTTTTGGCCATTTGCCCTACTATAACATCCTATTGGCTGAACCCCTGCATATAAGCTAGTTTACTTCCTGAATAAAGTAGATTTGCATCACTGGACCTCCCCCCACTCCCAGTGGGCTCTTGTGCATTTCCATCGTCCTCACCCCCAGTTGGCCTTGTCCACAAATGGCACCTGAGACAGGGACCTAACTGTCATCTACAGGACGGGTGAGTGATCCTCTGCAATGGGAAGCCTTCCCTGCAGGCGCGAGCCCTGCATGTCCTATTGCAGAGTAGCTGAGTTAAAGTTAGTAAAAAGAGCCTGACCTGCCTGACCTGTGGTGGCGCAGTGGATAAAGTGTCGACCTGGGAACACTGAGGTCGCCAGTTCAAAACCCTGCACTGGTCTGGTCAAGGCACATATGGGAGTTGATGCTTCCAGCTCCTCCCCCCTTTCTCTCTTTCCTCTCTTTCTCTCTCTCACTCTGTCTCCTCTCTAAAAAGAAAATGAATAAAATAAAAAATAAATAAAAAGAAGTTTAAAAAAAAAAAAAAGAGCCTGACCTGTGGTGGCGCAGTGGATAAAGCGTCGACCTGGGAACACTGAGGTCGCCAGTTCAAAAACCTGCACTGGCCTAGTCAAGGTACATATGGGAGTTGATGCTTCCAGCTCCTCCCCCCTTTCTCTCTCTCTCTCTCTCTCTCTCTTTGTCTCTTCTCTAAAATGAATAAATAATAAAAAAAGAAATAAAAAAAAAGTTAGTAAAAAGAAAGTTAGTAAAAAGAATCTTTGTTAGCGGAACTCCCCAGTGCGCCCTCGGTGGATCACGCCATTGGGCCCGGGGGTCTTCCAGGTGCGCGTGGGGTTAGCAGCAACATTGGCCACCCACCCAAAAGTAGTCTAATACGTGTGCGAGTCAGGGGCTCTCAGGAAAGCCATCTGGCTGTGCCAGCGGTCTCCCAGTGGATCTCCCTCTGCCGGTGACTAGATGCTGCTGGGTGCATTTCTAACCCTCTCCCTTAAGGGTCCCTACCTCAGAACCATGCCCTATTGCAAAGTTAGTGAGTTAAAGTTAATGAAAAGGATCTTTGGGAAATTTTCTCAGATTTCAACCCTTGGCTTGGGGACATGCCTCTCTGGGTCCCAGATGCTTGGGCCTGGGCTCTCTAATGCATTTGTGTGGCCGAAGTACATGAAGGCCTAATGGGGATTGGGGGTGGCTTTGCTGGAAGCACTCCCCTGCCCTGGAATGTTCACTTTGTTAAAGATGGTGCTGCCCACGTGAAAACCCGTTGCCCAGGTGATAACATTAGTTGCTCTTCTTGTTTGAGATGGGCGTAATTATATTATTGTGTGTGTGGGAAAGACTGTAAGCAGGCTGGGTTGTTATAGCCTAAGGCTTAGTCTTAAGACTAAGCTTTTCCCCACACCCTTGACTGATTGAATGATGTAGGGTGGTGCACTCTCATGAGTAATCTCATTATGCCTCAGATGAGTGACTTTGTGTCAGACTTTCTTATTTGTAGATTGGCTTAAAGCAAGGGTGCTCAATACGTCGATCGGGATCTGCTGGTAGATCGTGAAGGAAGTGTGGGTAGATCGCATGACATTAAAAAGACATTTGTCTTTTGATTGGCATACAGGGTAGCCAATCTGACGTCTGAACTTTTGACATCTTATGCATGCGCATTAAACCGCGCTAACTTGTTCAGTTACATTGCTGCATAGTTAGCCTCCAATTTATTTAAACTAAATACAACAAAGGGTATAAAAATGAGTGCCGTAGCTGGTCCGAGTAAGAAGACTAAAACCTACCACTTTCATAGAGAATGGAAGGGTATTTTTTTTTCACTATGTCATATTCTAAGTGCGTTTGCCTCATCTGTCTGTGTGCCATTGCTATTCCAAAAAAGGGAAATGTGGAGCGGCTTTTTCGGACTGTTCATAAAAACTATAACATTGACTTTCCTCCGAAAAGAGGGCTGAGAAGGACAAAGGTGAAAGAATACACACTATTAAATAGTAATAATAGTAAGTTAAATAATGATAATATAGAAGAAATAAATTTATGTTTTGTATTTTTATTGTAGGTAGGTCATTTTGACTTGGTCATCTTATAAGTAGCTCGCAAGCTGAAAAAGTGTGGGCATCCCTGGCTTAAAGGTTTGGATTTCTATACTATAAAGTAAGGCATACCGGGAGCTTGTTCTCTCTTGGTTCCAGAGATTAGCAGGGAGAGGAGAGCAGAGAGGGGCCACATGGAGGAAGCCAGGAGAGAAAACTAAACATGCAATTCGTGCCCTTCAACAGGCCATGCTTTGCCTTGGTGTACCTTGGGAAATTAAAACTGACAATTGGTCCTCTTATACCAGCAGCCAATTTAAAGCCTTTTGTTCCCAATGACAATTTACACACCACCTTGGCATTCCTTATAACCCCCAAGGACAAGCTGTTTTAGAATGGCGACACAGAGACATCAAGCTTCAAATTCAAAAAGAAAGTGGGGATATGCCCCGGGCCTTACCTGGAGAAGTGCTCCTCAGTGCTGTATTCACTCACAATTATTTAACTTTTGATTCTGAAGGAGTAACTCCCACTTATAAACATTGGGGAGGCCTTCATAGCCAACTGACTCCATTGACTTTGGTATGCTGGAAGGACCCAGCCACAGCTCAGTGGTAGGGACCACACCCCCTTCTAACACAAGGTAAAGGTTATGCTTGTGTTTTTCCAGAAAATAGCCCACATCCAATTTGGATCCCAGGAAAGAATGTACGGCCACTTCCGGTGTTCCAAGATGCCCAGGGTTGCCTCTTTGCCCATTCCTGTATGATAAATATCTAAGAACACTCCCGGGAGAAGGAATTCCCTGGAGAGCCTACCGTTCTATTTCCTAACTAGTAAACTTGCCTCATTGTTTAATACAGCTAATAATAAGTACTATAGTTGTTTTAGTTCTACTAGGGTTCTGTTGCATAATGCATAGCATTCAGAAGCTACAACAGCAATAAGCAGTCATCAAGCAAGTTCAACTGGCCTTAAATAAAAGAGAAGGGGGAGATGTTGGTAGAGTGCAGAGCATTCACCTGGCAGGTGTGGCTGATGCTATGCTGTGAGAACACTCCAGCAGGTTAAACCCTCCTAGGAACACCCAGGAAGGAAGCTTGCCCGCTGTACAAAAGTGACTCAGTGCCAACCAGGAAGCCTCCTCACCTTTATTGGCCATTTGTTCTACTAGAACATCCTATTGACTGAACCCATGCATATAAGCTACTTTACTTCCTGAATAAAGTGGATCTGTGTCACTGAACCTTGTCTCCTGAGTCGGGTCTCTGTGGCTCCATCATCCTCACCCCCCGGTGGGCCTTGTCCACAACCCAGATTCCAGAACTGGCATTGGATAGTAATATCCATTGGTGGACAAGCAATTGAATGTGAATGCATCTTTAAGAGTAAATGATCATCGGACAGATTTCAATTAGAATTCATCATTCCAGCTCTTCTAATTTATAAAACTTATAAACAATGTGAGTAATATACAATTATTTTATGACTGCATTATTGTTTATATTCTAAAGATACATTTCCTGTACAAGTAATGCATGATCCTGAGTTACATTCAATTCTCTCATCGTGGTATACATTTTGTCTACATTCTCATTTCATTTACATGCCATATGGACACTAAATCCTGTACAAATTAAATCAGTTATTTTAGTTAAGTAAATGTGAGAAAATTTGCTAAATGTGCCAAGTGACAAATTTTGGAGACTCCCATTTGAGTTATGTATAAAAATGTTTTGCCTAACTAATGAATACATATGAAGGATGACTCCAAATGAATCAAACAACATCTTATCCTCTGCCATGGTGTAACAGTCTACAGCTGTTGTGCTAGCAGTTTTAGATCAATTTATTACAGCTATAGAAGCCAAATGCAAATAATTATTTTATTTTGAACACCTAAACTTTAATTTTGATTAGATTTTCTCATAAAATCAAGGCATTATAATGAATCATTGATATAAATACATAAAGGTATACATAAGGCAGCCTTCTGATTTTGATTTATAATAGTCTTACTCCCAGTATGAATAATTTACTTCACCATGTTTACCAATAAAATTATTTGTCCAACGCACATATAATCAAGCCTCTTCATGTAGTACATGACTCAAAGAGTTAGATGTTTCAAACGTTGATAGATACAATCCCTTCAATTTCTTTATTATTTTTCTCATCGCCAAAAAGTTTTCAGCATATATTGAGCATATATTCATTGTTTGTATGTGTTCTTCCTTATTAACTAAAAACATCAACCTCAAAATGACTCCGTACAAAAGCAACTATCCTGAGGATGTAAAGCAACTTTAACAGACACAGTGTTTTTATTTTTAAATACTTCAGTAGAAAACAAATGGCACCAACATACCTTTATATAAGTAAGAAAATAATAACACTGAACCAATGCACTGTAAAACATTAGCATTACGTGGATATTCAACATAAAGTAATATACGTTGTGATTCTGGCAGCATGGGTCTTACTTACATCACCACTTTTTCTGTAGTCCAGGGGGACTTAAAGGTATTCATCAAAGCCCAGCATCCTGGGTCCGGAGTGCTCAGATCTTCTCTAGGCACATAGCTGTCCACCTAGAATACATTCTCTCCTGTCACCTGATGTTAGATATGACTGTGTAACTGAACTTACCAGTAGACTATGAATAGATGTGTCATGTGTCTCTGGCTCTGGGGCCTTTAGACACAGGGTATTTCAGTGACATAGTCTTTTACCTTGCTTGTTGGGAGATGTATTTGAGGCAGTATCTCATTCTCTACCATACAGAATATGAAAATACTATAGGAGAGATTGGTGTACCAAGAACAGGAACCTGGATTTCTGAAAAAGTGGAGCAGCAATTCCTTGATGATCCAAGATATTCACTTAAGACTTCCACAGAAAAGAGAGAAAAAGAGGCTTTTTAATAGTTTCTACTCTTTTGGATTTCTGTGGTGGTATTTTATCTGTCACCCTAACTAAGGTCCATGGAAAAGACCCCTCTTTACACCCTGGTTTTCTCATTGACAAAGTGTACTAGACTAGATGTCTCTAAAGTCTCATCTACATCTAATGTTCTATTGACAATTTTATTCTGTGATAAGTCGTTAAGTTGAAAAATGAAACTCTGAAAAGATTTATATTAACAAAGCAATTGCTATACTAATGTATTGGGAAGCAATTACAAATTTTAAATAGCCTGTGTAGATAAACATTAGCATGTTGTTGACAGAGTCTAGTCCATCTATATTCGTTTAATGGAATAGAAACAGTTCTGTAGAGATTCAACACAGAGACAGGCTTTATAATTATTATTAAACACCAACCTCCTCCTTAGTGTTATAAGAAATTGAATGCTTGGCTCTGCGCAGACTGATTGGAGAGCTGTACAGACAGGAGAGGGATGAGTTTGTACAGACATTTAAGAATGAGAAGCTCTAAGGCTGGCAGTAAGATAAAAGTGGATCAGAAGGACATCCCATACAAGTGCACTAATGATGACACTTACTGGTAATTCTGTGACCTTGAGCAGATTACTCTGTATTTCCAAATCTCAGTTCTCTTATTGGTAAAAATGGATTTAAAAATAAAATTTACCTTAGAGTATTGTTGTAAGGATGAAAAAAGACAATGCATGTATAGCACTAAAGTGTTTAACAATAGTAAGAGATTAACAAATGCTAGATATTCTTGTTATGATAATAAATACTGTTATTTGTTCTAGTAGAAATAGTATAATAATTTATCAGTATATTTAGTGTACAAATATTGTTGAATTCAAGCACCAAGTAAAGCAAGTTGGCGGTCTTCAAGGAGGTTGCAGTGGCCTTGATAAAACTAGATTCAAATACAAAAAATTACATAAAACACGGTTAAGTGACAGATTATATGATGCTTCATAGAAATTCAGTGAGTATTCCAAAGAAGAAGCAAGATAGTGTGAAATGGTAGAGGCTTTGTCAAAACAAAACAAACAAAACAAAACAATGAAAGTCAGTGCTTGGGATAATAAAGGCTTGAGGCTGACTATGTACCGAATATTATTTTACGTGCTTTAGCCACTTGGTCTATTTATTCCTCACAATAATCTTAAGAATGAATACTTTGATTATTTCTATTTTACAGATAAGTAAACTGAGAGATAGAGAATGCGAGTGATTTGCGCAATGTTTTAGGTAGTGCACCACGGAAGCTAGGTCCAAACTGGCAAACAGAAAACTGGGCCAGATCACCAGGCACCAAGGGACCCTGAGTTCTCAGAAAAGATACATGAATGAATGAAAAGGTCATGCTATTTCAAGAAAGGAACATAATAAAGAAGATCAAGAAAAAAGAGTTTGAATGAGACTTAATGTCTGAACCAGAGAGGAAACAGATCTAATTGAAGTAATGGCTGAAATAACAACCAGTATCTGCTTATGAAATCCTGTGAATGTAAAAACAGAAAATGGTATTTTAATGTCAAGAAATGTAATTTTATAGAAGTTTCTTAAATTTGCATTTTAATCAAACTAGTGTTATTAGTTATAATCATATTAACTTAAGCCCAATTTTTGACAGATATAAATGAATGAAAATGTAGTACTTTCTTCAGGGGCCTGAGACCTCCCACATGGGAAAAGAATCAGGCCAGAAGACTGATAAGTGAGCTTTCCACACTTTAATGGAAATGTATGAAATTAAAATATTTCCTCCTCTTCAGCCCAGTTTAAAAGAAGTTTTCTAGGTGAATAACTATAATAAACTGAATAATACAAGACTTTTATTTGAAGAGTGATAGACACAAAAAGTATTGCATGTTTAATTTAAAGTATCTGCTTGTATAATGAAATCCAGGCCAAAATCAACAATAAAAAAATGCCGTTCTTTTTAACTCAAGTTAATTTTATAAATCAAACACATTCTCAAGAGAAGGGAAATAGCAACTTTATCATTTTTTTGGCAATAGTTTTACAGTTGAATATTTAAAGAGTGATTCTTGGCACCCATAAAAGCATTTAAGCATCAACAGTGCTCTTATAGAAAAGCTGACCAAATGACAGTTGAGCTGTGGCAATCCTGCTGACTGTCCACATAAGAAATACCCCAAACTGAAAGGGGTTTATGTCTCTTTATGTCCTTTATATGCTACATTAATAACTGGAAAAGTATATCTTGTTTAAAAGTTTTCTCAGAGAATGAGTCTCCTTAGTGGAAAAATGTAAATAGGTGTTTGCTAACTAGATTAAAAATACAGTAATTTGTAAAGTAACTTCAGTCATGTTTGATAAAAGTCTTCCTCTATTTTAGAAATACAAACCAAAGTACTCAATCATACTTTCAGTGAACTTATTATGTATTAGCAAACTTCTGTTAAAGTAACAATATATTGAAAATGTCAAAACTACAATATTCATATTTTTGCTGAATTAGTTTTCACACCTCCCAAACTAAAAAAAATCAACATTCATTAGTTTCTTATAATTTAAATGAATGAAATATATCTAGTTTATCTTTACTTTTGGTATTGCATTTAAATCATCATGTAATGCCTGTTAGTTTTAAACTGTTATTCTGAAAAACACATGTATTTTCAATAGAAATATATATATTCGTTTTCCAAACGGTTAGGCTCTAAGCCATAGAGGACTAAACAAGACAGCTATGATCCCCCTTCCCTTCAATGAAGCTTCCAACCTACTGTGAAGGGCTCTTTTAACAATAATTATTTAAAAACCATTAATTAAAAAACTAAATATGCCATAATGGTGAATTTTGAAAGACCTTAACAAAAATTTTTCTAAGTTAGTTTTATAACTATACTTTCAAAGGTAATAGGAAACTATGATTAGGGTTCTTTCTTTATACTTATGTTCTAACCTTTGGATCAGAGAATTAGGGTTTTTAATCTCCTGCTCTGCCACACACACACACACACACACACACACACACACACACACACACACACACACATCTGAATAGAACAGTGTCTAGAGACACAGACATGTTTAGAGGCGGCTATATTTAAGGTTAGTCTAGAACCATTCAATCTTATTGAGATTTATGAAATGTACATATAAATGCTGAATTCTCATAACCAAGAGTAAGAGTTCAAAGAAATATTTAGCATTTATGAAGATGTCAATCATGTGCATTACTGCTTATAGATTTGTTTCTACTCATATTATTTTAAATAATGGAGAAACATAGACAAGTTAAACTTTAGCAGTGAGTGAACTTCAATAATTCTAAGTTACTCTATTCTGAACTGCATGTGCCTCTTTCTAAAATTATCATTTTATTAAAATTTAAATTTAATCCAGCTGTTTGGTATTTCAGAAAATATTCTATTTTCTCTTCTGGATACCGTTTAAGAGGATTTACTTTATTCATGAACAAAGTTGATTGATTTGTTTGTTATCTGCAGAAAAGGGGAGGTAGTTGATGCCTGTCAAGACACACACACAAAAATACAGAGGAAGCTTTAAGTGGGAACCAAAAATAATTGCCTTGAGCTTTTGTTGGTTGCTAATACGCTATTGGTAAGACCTCCAAACAGGGTTCATCCTCCTTTTCTTGTCCCAAGCAAATTACTTTTCACATTTTCTTGTTACCTTGTCTTTCTATCATTCTGTTATCTATATAACCATCTAGAAATTTAATGACCTTTATCATTCTTCAAATAAGTTATGTGAGGAGAGCACTTTACATATTCAAACACTTCTAACAATCTCCTGTTCCAACTTCATTCATAGCAGAGCAGTCAGAATAGTCAAAGACTATTCTCCTGAGATCTATGTTTTTTCCTTTCTTTTTATCAAAGATGCTACAATTTTTCAGTCACCTATTCAAAAGTACATAGTTATAGTATATTAACTTATAAAGACTGCTTTTCTATAAAGAAACAAGGGCTTATTTGTTATTATTTAGTCTTTATGAATTTGGGTCAATTGTGTAACTTTTGAAAAACAATAAAATTTTTACTCTGTTATAATTTTTTTAATTACTAGAATGAGTGTATGCACTTCATATATAAGTCAAATGTTGAATTTTAAATATCCTCAACTAAGTGATATAGTGAAAATAAAATATGACAGATACTAAGCATATACTTAATAAGGTAGACAAAAATACAAAGACAAAACCCAATTCTGGTAGTATTGGAATCCTCAATTTTTAGATAATTATGATAGAATGTCACCTTGGTCAAAGAATTTATCTTCTGTAGTCACAAAAGTAAAGAATTAAAAGTACTTTAGCACAGACACACCTCAGAGATATTACAGGTTCAATTCTGTACCACCACAAAAAAGGTGGATATCACAATAATGTAAGGCACACATTTTTTGATCCCCTTTTAAATTCATATAAAAGTTACATTTATAGTATATAATGGTCTATTATGTATACTGATGGTTGGGGTATATATGCAAATTTTTTAAAAAGACAACAATGAGGTTTGACATATTTTATGACTCTACCTTTTATGAATGATTTCTCTGTAGCATGTGATTCTGTTTAAAAGCATTTTACTGACAGTAGAACTTCTTTCAAAATTGGAGTCAGTCTTCTCAAACCCTGTGGGGTTTTTTTAACATAAGTTTCTGTAATATCCTAACTCTTTGTCAGTATTTAAACATCTTTACAGCATCTTCACCAAGAGTCAGTTCCATCTCAAGACACCAGTTATTTGTTTAACCATAAGAAGCAACTCCTTATTCATAAAAGTTTTATCATGAGATTGCAGTAACTCAGTCACTTCTTCACGTTCCATTTTTAATTTTAGTTCTCTTGCTATTTGCAATTACATCTGCAGTTACTTCCTAAACTGAACTATTGAACCGCATGAGGTTTGGAATTAACTTCTTCCAAAATCCTGTTAATGTCAATATTTTGACCTCATCCATGAATCAAGAACACTCATCATGACATGTAAAATGGTCAATCCCTTTCAGAAGGTTTTCAATATACTTTTCCTAGGTCCACCAGAAGAATCGATACATATACCAGCTATATAGCCTTACAGAATGTACTTATTAAATAATAAGACTGTGAAGTTAAATTACTGCTTGACCCATGACCTGTAGAATGAATAATGTGTTAGAAGGCATGAAAATAACATTAATCTTCTTGTGTGTATATATATATATATATATATATATATATATTTTAGTTAAAAAAATTTCTGATGTCCATTTCTTGCCTTTAATGAAAGAGGAAGGGAGAGACAGGAACATCAATCTATCCCTGATTGGGGATCAAACTGGAAAACTCTATGCTTTGGGAAAATGCTCTAACCAACTGAGCTATCCAGTCACGTTTCTTATGCATCTTTACCAGAGCTCTTGTGTGACTAGGTGTATTATCAAAGAACAGCAATATTGTGAAAGTAATCTTTATTTTTTCTGAATAGTAGGTCTCAATAGTGGGCTTAAAATATTCAATAAATCATGTTGTAAACAGATGTATTGTAATCCAGGCTCTGCTATTATATTTATAAAGAATAGGCAAAGTTGATTTAACATAATGCTTAAAAGCCCTAAGGTTTTTGGAATGCTAAGTGAACACTGACTTCAATTTTAAATCACCAGCTGCATTAGCCACTCACAAGAGAGTCATCCTGTCTTTTGAAATTTTGAAGCCAAGCATTGATTTTTTTCCTTTTTATCTATGAGAGTTGTAAGTGGCAATATTTTCCAGAGTAAAGCTGTTTCATCTACATTAAAAAATCTTGTGTGGAGTGTAACCACCTTAATTATTTGTCTCAGCTAGATCTTTGGAAAACTTGCTGATGCTTCTATATCAGCACTTGCTGCTTTAGTTTGTATTTTTATGTTATAGAGATGACTTCTTTTTTTAAAACTCATAGACCAAATTCTTTTAGCTTCATAAGTTAATTCTTCAACCTGACCTGCGGTGGCACAGTGGATAAAGCATCAACCTGGAACGCTGAGGTTGCCAGTTCAAAACCCTGGGCTTGCCTGGTCAAGGCACATATGGGAGTTGATGCTTCCTGCTTGTCCCCCCCACCTTGCCTCTCTAAAATGAATAAAAAAAAACTTTAAGAAAAAAGGTTAATTCTTCAGTTTTCTTACCTTTCTTAGCCTTCATAGAATTGAAGAGCATTAGGGCCTTGATCTGGATTAGGATTTGGCTTAAAGAAATGTGGTTGGTTTGATTTCTATCTAAAATTCAGATTATCTCCATATCCATAATAAGGCTTTATTTACTTTCTTATCATTTGTGTTTACTGCAGTAGCACTTTTATTTTATTTTACTTTTTACTTTTAATTTTATTTTTTATTCAGTGAGAAGAGTGGAGGCAGAAACAGACTACCACATGCACCGAACTGGGATCTACCTGGCAAGCCCACTAGGGGTGATGTTCTGCCCATCTGGAGCATTGCTCCATTACTCAACAATGGAGCTCTTTTTAGTGCTTCAGGTAGAGGTCATGCAGCCATCTTCAGCACCCAGGGCCAACTCATTCAAATTGAGCCATGGCTGCAGGAGAAGAAGAGAGAGAGAAAGAGAAAGAGAGAGAGAAGCAAGAGGGGAGAGGGGTGGGAAAGCAGATGGCCACTTCTCCTGTGTGAGCTGACTGGAAATTGAATCTAGGACATCCAGACACTGGGTTGACACTCTACCACTTAGCCAACTGGGCAGGCCTATAGCACTTTTAGTTTCTCTTAAGAGTTTTCCCTTTGCTTTCACAACTTGGCTAACTGACACAAGAGCCCTAACTTTTGAACATGCTTTTATCACTAAGTGTAATCATTTATAGCATTTGATTTAAAGTAAGAGACTCTTTATTTTGTTTTAGAACTTAGAGGTCATTATGGGATTATTAATTGGTCTAATTTTAGTATTTTGGTGTCTTAGGGAATAAGTCAGAAGACACATAGGGATAGAGATGGTGGAAGCTCTGGTGGATGGAATAGTTAAAACACACACAGCATTTACAGATTGTTTGCTATCTAAAATGGGCATGGTTTGTGGTGACACAAACAATTACAAGAGTAACATCAAAGACCATTAATTATAGATCACCATAATAAATATACTAATAAAAATTTGAAATATTGCAAGAATTACTATAGTGTTACACAGAGATGTAAGCAAATGTTGGAAGAATGGCACCAACAAAATTGCTCAACGCATCGCTGTCACAAACCTTCAATTTGTAAAAACCACAATATCTGTGGAGCACAATAAAGTAAAGTATGAGAGAATGAGCCATACTGGAATTCATAATATATGTTTTCATAAATCATAATAGTTTAAATCTGTAAAAACTCTAAGATAAAATCTATTTATAATTTAAGAGCCCAAAAGAACTGTGTTAATCCAATAAAACCAAATGCATCACTCACTTATTAAAATAATCTTGAAAAGAACATACGTGAGAAAAAAAGAAAATGATTTTTTAGATTTAGAATAATTATTCCTAAGTTGTTTTCTTGGTCAGGATACTCTTTTGTAAATCAATCTTAGTATTGTGCAATGACTCCAAGGGGTGCCTTTCAAGTGCCATTCATGCAAAGTATTATGTGAATTATAACCTCATGGTGGAACATCATGGAGGCCCTGCTGTCTATGCCTGGTCCCTGTCTAGCATTATTGTAAGAATGATGGACACAGAATCTGTGTAATACAGGATGACTCTTGATGTTTGTTAGCATGAGCACCAGGGCCAGGTACATAATTTCTAGAGCCCACTGCAAAATGAAAATGTAGAGATCCTTTTTTAAAAAACAAGAAAAAAAAAGTTGTTTCTTAGTTCCACAGTTTCTTTATTTACCTGTCTTGGTGTTTTTAAATTTTTCTATTTAATGTCACTCTTCCCAGGACACAGAGAAACTCACAGGAGTACAGACCCACATAGATGCTTAGGGTCCAGTCATGAAATTTGTTTCACCAGAATTGAACTTACCCTAAATCTACACCCAATCCCTTGCCAGGACTGGAAGGTGGCAGTGGTTGATGGATGCCAGAGGTGACCAATAAGCCACTCGGTGGAGGTGATGAGAGGTATACATGCACTTGAGCTCCAAGTCCCTGAGTCATACTCAAATGTATCACTGAGCTTCACTTAAACACCACATATTCAAAGATAAAATTATAAGAATATTAAGATGCTAACTTCAAGCATTAAACCTCAAGAGTAGATTTCTTCTGAATGCAAGGGTCTGTGCTATCACACTGGTTGAATACCCATGAAGTAGGCCCTGGTGACTATATAATTTGTCATCCAAATCAGAAAAATTTTGATAATAAAGGGGGGCACAATTGTAAACTCATTGAGATAAGAGCCATAAACCATCTTGATTTTAGACAAATTATAACGAATAGTTGTCCTATAGAAAATAGAACTCAAATTGACCTATAACAATTATAAATATCTAAGTGCTCATGACCACTTGTTAGAGTAGGACTGGCTCCTGTTCCATTCTGTATGATTCTCTTCTCTTTTCTCATATTGTGTCTTTTCCTCCTGAGGCAGTTACAGTTATGATAATTACAGTAGTTCTACATCCGACACGTGGTTAAAAGAATACTCAGAAGAAGAACAAAGTTCTCTACCACCCACACACTAAACACTTCCAGAACAAAACATGACTTTCTAGAAGCTTCAAGAAACCTCTCCTTGAGTTGCACTGACCTGATTGAATCAAATCCTTTTTTGTGAACCAGTTACTGTCAAAAGAGACTAAATTAATATAAGCATATCAGAACCACTTCCTGGAAATAAGAGTCAAGCCAGTACATGAACTTCAATGAAGACTGTGAATCTTCACTGAAAATCAGATTATATTTTTAAAATTCATATTAGAAAACAGGAAATAATGCAAATGCAGAATTGTCAACTAAAAATGTTGAATACATACAGATTTTTCCTGGGGGAACAGAGGAGGTTCAGTGACATAAGCCCTGATCACATACATAGGAACAGCCAGGACAGACAGACACAGTGTTCACACTAATTTGTTGATTTTCTTAAGTTTATCAGGGCTCCTTTTGATTTTTATTTCTGCTCATATTTCTCATTATTGAAGGGGAGGCAAAATTGACCCATATTCTCAGTGTCTTTTGTTTTCGTTTTATATTTTTGAGTGGGACCTGAAAATTAGAAATTTCTATTTACTACAAAAAGACTACATAAAGTAAAGGAAATATATTTTTAATAAAGAATTATTACTCAAAATGGATAAAGCATAAATTAACATGACAAATACACCAGGAAAGGAAGGGTAACACATAAACAAACAGTTTTTGCCAAAAAAAAAAAATGGCTAGTAAGTATAAAAATAATGTTCAACGTCACCAAATAAAAATTGAAATTAGATATTTTTTTACCCAGTAGATTGACAGATATTTACAAACTGGCAATACCAACATTTGGAGAGAATGTTGATCGACACATATAATACTGATTAAAGTGAAAACTAGTTCTACCACATGTAGAACACATTTAATAATAATAAAATATTAACATACTATATTATTTTATAAATTACTATATCTGGATACTGTTTTATATGTGTGACATATAAGAATGCTCAGCTTCACTAAAATATAAGCTCCACTAAGACTGGAAAATTGTGTGTGTATGCTTTTTTTCTATTAAAACAGTGTTCAGCAGCTAGTAAGTGTTTAATAATATTAAGTTATATAGTTATATACATAATATAAAATAAAAAAATATCTGGTAAATGAAAGAAGGAGAAAAATCACCAAAGTATAACTTTTCAAAATATAATATCATGTGTTTAAAATTAGAATAATTATCACAATGAAAAACAATCTATTATCGTTAGTGTTGTGCTAAAATTTTTTTTTAAATGAAAGTAAGTCCCAGAAAATTGCAAATTGTATGTAACTTTTATGAAATGAAAGAGCAAGAAGAAACAACTTATCTTTTTTTTTTTTTTTTTTAGTGAGAGGCAGGGAGGTAGAGAGACAGATTCTCACATGTGCCCCTACAGGGATCCATCTGGAAAACCAATTAGGGGGTGATGCTCTACCTTCTAGGACCCTTGCTAAGTTGCCGCCAGAGCCATTTTTTAGCGCCTGAGGAAGAGGCCATGTAGCCATCCTCAGTACCGGGGAAAAACTCGTTTTAATCTAGTCTTGGCTGCAGGACGGGAGGAAAATAGAGGAAGAGAGATAAAAGCAAGACGGGGAGGGGGAGAGAGGCAGCTTCTCCTGTGTGCCCTGACCGGTAATTGAACCTGTGACATCCACACACAGGGCTGACGCTCTGCCGCTGAGCCAACTAGCCAGGGCCAAAACAACTTATCTTTAAGAGGCATAAACATACATAATAAAATGATTTTATACCAACAGATTGATAAACATGGAGAAGACAGGACAAAAGGATGAAAAGGAACACATAGGCAAATGTACGAGCTTTAGAAATCCTCTAGTTATCAAGTTTAGGCTATTCAAGGGAATTAATATTATTATGCATTTTAATTTTTACATGTACATATTTTTCTGTATGTATTAATTATAACATTAAAATTAACACAATTTTCAAAAGAAAATTAAGAAAACATTTTGAAAAATATATGAATAATTCTACAATTGGAACATTTAGATAAAGCCTGTAAAATGTGTTTGAAATTACTTAGAGAGCCAAATACAGATCTGGCACAATGACACTAGCTAATTCGATGCATTTTCAAAAAGTATACACTTTCCAATTTGTTAGATTAATAATTAGAATTTTGTGGATTTATTATTTTTTAAACTAGAATTAAGTACTTTAAGGTTTTAGTGCCCACTAATTTGGACTTGGCAATAATTCAAAGTGAATTAAGCTAACATTACCTTTGCACTGTTTAAAATGAATCAGTACTTTAAGCAAATTAATGTATTTAGATTAAAAGTTTAAAAAATGAATATCTTTTTAACTGTTCAAACTTTTCATGGATATAAAAAATACTGACTTAACTAAATACTCACTCTTCTAATCACAAATGAGATATATCTAGTCATTTGAGCTGTACCTGAAAACTTGTTCTTCAAGAGATGGTTTTTCCTCCAGAAACTTAAATGTATGAAAACCTAATTGTTATAAAATAATCACAAGCCTTATTTTCTAATAATTCTAGTAACCTTTCCTCATAGTTGAAAAGTGGGTGCTTTTTATGTGCAATTTCTCTTTTAAATGATTGATATAGGAATTAAAAAAAGAATCTTGGCTACTCAGAAACACAAAACATTCCACTATATTAAATTCTATATACCAGCAACACTAGGATTCAATACAGTTTGTATTGACCTCATCCAAAAATAGCCATAGAAAGGACATTGGCAATGTTCCATAACAATAAGAGAGAGAGCAGAGGAGAATAACCAATACAATATGTTTAATGTTCTGAGAAAAAACACATGGAGAATGATTTCTCCTGTTCTCAGTAACATAAGTGGTCACAATATTAAAGAATTACTGATAGATATGTGGGGTGATCTAACTAAGAGAAATAACAATATCATTGAACTACAATGGGTTTAAGGCACTTAAAGAACAGAGTACTTAACTTAACCAAGTATATTTCAAGTATATTGATTAAAGCCATAAATTTATATACTTGTTATGTAGATAAATTTGTTACCATGATTCTTTTAAAATTACCATTTTAGATGATATTACTCTGTATAGAGTGCTGGCAAACTTGAAGCTGATTTCTAGAAAATTATTCATTTAATTTCTACCATTTAGTATTTATATTCCCTTTCCATTCATTTATTCATTTCATTTTTATTCATTTATGCATTTATCAAATATTCATTTAAATGAATATTTATTCATTATAAGTACAGACACTATTGGGCAAGATTTTCAGAAAAATTATTCTTTTAATAGGTTTATTCTGGCAAAATCCTCTGAGCCGATAAAGGCTCCTTGCCCCATTATATTCACATCTCTTTAAATTTTTTACAACTTTTTCTCTCTTCATTCCCTTTCTGAATTTAGATGCATCCCTTGAATCATTGAGCTGACTGTAATCAATATAATCATTGTAATATTTGGCATACTAAAGATTTATTTATGCTATGAATATGTTATATGATGTGTTGTAGATTTTATGCAATAGTCATGGAAGAAAATTTACTATTCAATGGTCAAGCTAGTTATTTCACACTGGATAATATAATAACACTTTCAGGGTTTTCCTTTGTTTAAAAATATCTATGCATCACTAACATTGCCCATGCTTATTTGAGATTTATCTACTTCATGATGTTTTTTGTTTGTTTCAGTTGTTGTTTTACTAAAATTAACTTATTTACAAAACCGTAAAGTAATTAAATTTTAGATTGTAGTAGAATTGTTATTACTATTGTTTGTTTACTGATGACTGTGTATCTACTCTTGCTGGTCCCATAGTGCCTGAAAGATTGCTTTTCAGAGAGGTTTGGGTGGGACATTATACCTTTCCTTTAAATGGAAAGAGGTGAGAAGCATCAATCATTAGTTTTTTGTTGCCGTCACAACACCTTAGTTGTTCATTGATTGCTTTTTCATATGTGCCTTGACCACAGGCCTTCAGCAGACCGAGCAACTTCTTGCTGGAGCCAGCGACCTTGGGTCCAAGCTGACAAGCTTTTGCTCAAGCCAGATGGGCCCCACGCTCAAGCTGGTGACCTCAGGGTCTCAAACCTGGGTTTTCCACATCCCAGTCCGATGCTCTATCCACTGAGCCACCACCCGGTGAAGCGTATTTTCTTACATACAGCAGCACAGAGATGGAGACAAAGACACAGACACACAGATAATGAAGTAATTTTTTAAAATTTTATATATTTTGAATTTGACGTTCAGTTTTTCAAATATATTCACTTAATAGATAACTCTTTTGTCTTATTGCTTGCCCGCCCCAGTCTTATAATTCCTGCACCTCCATTTCTTATATCTAATTCTTTCCACCCTCTTTATTCTACTGTGGTTTGATTACTCATTTTGCCTTCATTTTGTGAATTAGTGAGTTTGTCTTTTTACTTAGTTTTAGTGCTTCAACCTTCTTTCATTTCATTGTCTCTGACCACTTGGGGTCAGAGTTCTTTACTCAGCTGTAGTGCTGCAGAAAATGAGTAGACCTACTTCCAGCCCGAAATAACTCTTTCTTGCAAGTCCTCCTGTTATAATTTATTTTTATTTTTAATACTTTTAATTGCATTTATTGAAGTGACACTGACTAACGATATTATACAGGTTTCAGTTGCACAGTTCTACAGCACATCTTCTGTACACTGTATTGTGTGGTCACTCCCCCCAAGTTGAGTGTCTGTCCATCACCATTTATCCCACTATATCCTCCTACAACTCCTCTGACCCACTCCCTAGGCTTAGAGAATCATACAATAAAACTTGCTTGAAATTATTGTATAGAATTGCTCCTCAATTTTTTATTGATATTTTTTTAGAGAGACAGAGAGAGGAATGGACAGAGAAAGAGAGAGAGAGAGAGAGAGAGAGAGAGAGGGAAACACCTTCATTTGTTGTCTCACTTAGTTATGCATTCATAAGTTACTTCACATATGTACCCTGACCAGGGATCAAACCCGCAATCTTGACATTTCCAGATGATGCTACAACTGACTGAAATAACTGGCTGGGACCTTGCTTTCCAATTAAATTGGTGACTAGTAAGAGTAGCCAGTATCTCTTACATTAACCTATATTTTGAACACCAGAAAGTAGGAGAACCAATGTTTCCTATTTAATTATTTAAGTATTAGACTTCCTTTTAGTACATTCCTTTTAGTCATTTGCCACATAACATTTTGATTAACAGCAGACTGCATATATAATGGTGGTCCCTAATATTATAATGGAAGTGAATTTTCTGTAAGCAATGGAAGGACATGTGATTCAGGAGGACTTGGGTGCACAGATTGCATCCCAGTCAGTTAGCTACTGACCGTTTCAGCATGCAGGAGCCTGTACCCACATATTAAGTGCTACATATGAAGAGGTCAGTAGAGCCCTTCTCAGTATAGCCTGATGTTCTTCAGAGTACAATACTGTCAGCTCTTTGTCGAGGGCCTAAAAACCTGTACAGGGACACAGATACACAGGTGCTGCCTCAACAAATATGAAGTGTCACTGCCACTTTAGTAAAAGCTTTCTGTGGTAGTGTGGAGTCAGCCTGTCTCTGTTCCTAGAAATATTTTCAGGTTGTAATGATGTAAAGCATAGATAAATTTTATTGTTTTCATCAGTTCAGTGCTAGAAACCCCTTTGTGCCAGATAGGATCAATGGAACCACAAATAAGTTTTCAAAATCAAGTTCTCATTCTTACACCCTCTTCATGTTAAATACCCTATTTTTTATGAATACATAAAATTCTCCTGCTGGCCACTATTTCAACTTTCAATAGTCAAAACCATATTGTTATGACAATCTGCTATGTTCCTTCGTTTTTCTATCTTGAGTTTTTATTCCTATTAATCCTCAGGTCACCTTTCATGCCCTCCTGGTAGTCCTATTTTGATGATTTATACCTTACTCAGCCAGCTTCTTCTCAATATTTCTAATTAGTGCAGCACGCATTACTGCTCATGGAGTAGAAACAACAGCTAGAATGTTCTGGAGGTTGGGGAGGAAATGTGGGACAGAGTTTATAAAGTCTGCAGTAGTGTACAGTAATATCCTAGGTATTCACATTTACTCACAACTCACCATTGACTTACTCAGAGAAACTTCCAGTCCTGGTTAGTGCCCTATCCAGGTGTACCACTTGAATCTTTTATATTGTATTTTTATTGTACCTTTTCTGTGTTTTGATATCTTAGATACACAAATACTTACCATTGTGTTACAATTGCCTGCAGTATTCAACATAGTAACATGCTACCCAGGTTTGTAGCCAAGGAGCAACAGACTATGTCATACATCCTGGGTTGTAGTGGGCCATGTCATCTAGGTTTGCCTAAGTGCACTCCATGATGTTTGCATAATGATGGAATCACCTAACAATGCATTTCTCAAAATGTAGAATGCCATTCTTAAGTGACACTTTACTGTATTTTTAAATATTAGGCTTCTTGTTAAAGGGTAGAAGAAAAAAGATATGATACCCAGAAATGGCAAGCAATTGCTATTGTCTTCCCATTGAGTTTCAATTTTTAGTTGAGGTCACCATGGACATGCAGATAAACTCTGTAATGCTAACAACAATGAAAGTATGAAAATCATGGAGAAAAATGAGTGCAAGTATAAAAGTCAGCTGATAAAGAAGTGAACACAAAATTTCATTTGCCATAAATTGTTCTGCAGAAATGTAGTCTGGAAGAACATTGATGAGGTGTGCACAAATAGTGCCAAAACTTATAAAATTTAGAATGAAAAAAAGGTAAGCTTGACCAGGCGATGGCACAGTGGATAGAATGTTGGACTGGGATGCAAAAGACCCAGGTTCGAGACCCCAAGGTCGCCAGCTTGAGCGCAGGCCCATCTGGTTTGAGCAAGGCTTACCTGCTTGAGCCCAAGGTTGCTGGCTCAAGCAAGAAGTCACTTGGTCTGCTGTAGCCCCCTGGTCAAGGCACATATGAGAAGGCAATTAATGAGCAACTAAGGTGTCTTAACAAAGAATTGATTCTTCTCATCTCTCTCCCTTCCTGTCTGTCTGTTCTTATCTGTTCTTCTGTCTGACTCCATCACAATAAATAAATAAATAATAAATAGATAGATAGATAGATGATAGATAGATAGATGATAGATAGATAGAAAAAAAGGTAAGAATAAATTTTACCTTATATACATCATCACACTGATTATTCTAAGTCACACTGAAAACAAGGGTACTTGTGTGAATGATACCTATTGTTTGTTTAAATTGCTTTTCCTAAAATTATGACCATATTCAATAATTTTTCAAAGAAATGTTTTTTGAGGTTATGGTACTTGTTATTTTCTTAATTAAAAGTATAGTTTTATCAACATGATTTGTTTTCATATAAATAATAATAACTGATTATGTAAGTAATAAACAGTAGCTTTATTATGAGTTTAATTTCTGATGTCAGTAGTCAAAACATAGATAAAACTTCTCATGAAGGTCATCTACCCTAGGTGCTATATATACTGATAAAAACCTTAAAATATAACAGGTAGAGTTTGGAGAGATTTAAATCAGCCTCTTGAGAGATTGTGCTTTGTTATTTTTGTTTTGATCACAGGGAATTAAACATTACACAAAAATTTTCCCGCATATATTATTTTTGCCTAAATTAAGTGTTTTAAAAAGTTCTTGATACCAATTTCTTTTTTGCTATGGGCCATCTTTCTAACACATACTTTCTCACTTTAAAGATTATATTTATTTTTTGTTAATTATAAATTTCATGCACTGTCCTTAGGACAGCCCTTCACAAGGCACAGGGTCTGTCTTCAGACTTACCGCTGTCCTGAACACATACACTTTATTTCAGTAACTGAATTTGCACAGATGACATTCTTTTTAATGTCTCTATCTTTTACACCCACTGTTTCTCTGCCTAGAAACCCTCACCCTCCCCTGCCTGGTAAACCCCTCATTTTCTGCAGCAGTTCACTTGTGATACCTTTCATAAAGTTTCTCTTATAGAGTTAATTCTTAAAGACCATCCACTCCCTTTTGTTATGCCATCATAATTTTATCCATATTTTGAATTGTATCAGGTTTTACAACATTGAGGGAATACACCATAGTGGTTGAGATAGTGACTGCCAGAATCTGACTATTTGAGTTCTGTCTGTGACTTGTTAATTCCTCTTGCAGAACCTAGGGCAAGTTATGTGGGATTCTACAATTTATTAAAACAAAAGGGGGGGAGTAAGAATAGTAGTTCCAAGGTGGTTGGGTAGTTCCAAGGTGGTTGGGTAAGTCCTGTTTCAGCTTTGATATGTAAAGATCACAAAGGCTACATTCCTGTCCTCTCAATAAGAAAATATTAAACAAATTGAAAACCAGTTAATTTCTTGGTCCCATCATAGAACTGAAGTTGGGCAAACTGCTATCCTAAAACCTGGAGATACAGCCCTGTCCAGAGTTGGAAACTAGAGCTGTTTACGTGGACTAGAAGTCATTCAACAGTAAACTGTTGGGAGCACTAAAACTGGACTTTGTATAAGTTATTAAAGGCTGGATGTGGACTGGTATGAGAATGAGGAACTCCTGAGGTCAGCAATCATTGGGGGAAACCATACTTTTATAGGCTTTACACCCAGGAAATGAGCAAAGAAGTCAAATTTAAGAGCTCCAAATTCCCAGAGCTAGAACTATTTGAGCAACAAAATTAAATAGTATTGTATTATAACCAAAATATAAAATAAATGAAGTCCATAAATGATATAAACAGATGAATACCTAACTAAATAAACAAATGGTGAAATAAATTAAGTCCATAAATGATATAAACAAATGAATAACTAACTAAAGCAATAAATGGTGAGGAATAGACAAATTTCTCATTCAGAAGAATTCACAATAACTTGCATAGCTCCTCTGAACTCAAGGATGTACAATATAGCTCCCTGCTAATTAATTAACTGTTGTCTGTACATAGCAGCTTTCTTCAAAAAGAAATCTGAGAAACCCTATTCTCAGCCAGGTTTTCAAGGTTAACATCAACAATGATAAGACATTTTCACATTCTGAACCTTCGACATAAGTAAAATGGTTCCTTTCTCTGTAGTCTTCCTTTCAACAACCCACAATCAGAGTCCAATCATGAGAAAAACATAAGATAAATTCTACGAGTAGGACATAAAACAAAATACTTGACCAATACTCTTCAAAACTGTCAAATTCTCAAAAACCGTGCAAGTCTGAGAAAGGGTCAAAGCCAAAGGAAATTAAAGCGATATGCTAACTAAATATAATGTAATATCCCAGGTAGGATTTGAAACTGAAAAGGAACATTAAGTTAAAACTAAAATAAAAAGAATCACAATATAGACTTTATTAATAATAATATATCGATACTGGTATAAATGTATCATTCTGTGATGGTTAATTTTATATGTCAACTTGACTGGGATACAGGGTGCCCAGAGATACATGTTTAAATACTATTCCGGGTGTGTCTGTTAGGATGATTCTGGAGGAGATTTATATCAATCAGTAGACTGACTGAAGCAAAAGGCCCTTCCCAATGCCATTGGGCCCCATCCAATCTATTGGAGGCTTAGATAGAACAAAAACCAGGGTGAGGAAAAATTTTCTTTCTCTGCCTATTTTGAAATGGACCTGGTTCTTCTCACTCGGACTGTAATTCACAACTCAGCTTGTGGAAGGCAGGTCATGGAACTTCTTAGTCTCCATAACCACATGAACCAACTCTTTATAGAAAATCACTTTATATTGGTCGGTTTCTCTGGAAACCTTGTTTGTCTAAGATGTAAATGATAATACAAACTTGGTGTGGGATATATCAGACTTTTATCCTGTTTTTGTCACTTTTCTGTAAATCTAAGACTTTTATAAATATATATTTTTAAAATTTGAGTACTGGTAACTTAATAATTGTTAGTCTAATTCTTCACAGGTTTGTAATACAGATCAAAGGAAGCTAATTTGTGTAAAGTTCTTAGACCAATGCCTTGCACAAAGTAGATTTCAGAAAATTGTATCTATTTTTATTAATGTATCACGTATATTTATTTTATCAGATTTTCATTATTCTCCAATTCTCTTTTCTCTCCCTGTCTTATTACTTATTTTTGTAATTTCCGGAGATCAATTTTATTAGTTCTTCATATGGATGGCAGGTGTTGGAAATTGAACAGGAATGAGAAGAATGATTTATTCAATGAGTAGTTATGAAGGATATCCTCTGTATTTCATTCTAATCTGTCCACTATGAAAAAAGAATACACAAAGAAGTAGAAAATGTTTTCAAGGAATTTAAAGCTTATCTGGAGAGATTTATTTTTTATGTATTTATCAGTAATCTTGCTGGTTATCTACTTCAAACTTTCCTTCTTTTTTACTATGTCTTTCTCCAAAATGGAGATAAGGCAATTAATACATGAGTTAATATGTAAGATAGGAAGGCAATAATGTGGCATCTGTCATGTAAATAACTCTCCCAGTTACACAGCCAAACTCTCTCCAGCCAGTCATGTTTCACGACTGAATGATCTGAAGTCATGCACATATAGATTTAATTTTCAACCATTTTAAGCTGTGTGTTTAGTAATTTTTTAATCTCCCTGTTTCAGTATATCCTAGGTATAGATAAAGATCAATGTGTGGTTGTTTTAGAAAATAGACTAAATAGGTGAAGGTGCAAAAGTAAGTAATGTATGCTTAATAAACAATCATTAATGTTTATACAGTAATTTCAAAAAAGAACATTTCTTTATATTTTTAATCTTGAATCTTGAGTGTTAAAGAAAGGTATATCACTGAGCTGTCAGATTTTTATTAAGAACATTCTATAGTATCTGACTCTGATAGCGTATTTAATAAGTAACGCCAAATTGCTTTCTCATTAAGGAATTTTCAGTTGTTTTTTCCCCTCCATCTCCCTATTTGAAATAAACTAGAGATTAATATTGCTCCTAGAACAATTCTGAAGTTCTTTAGATTACTCTTTGTTTTTGATGCCTGAGATTAAAAATAAAAGATACTCTGAAAATAATATCATTACATTTACTTATGGCTTTTTCTTCACCTTCAATACTAATTTAATTTTTCATTGATGCATTATTTTTTGGCATTAATTTTCTTCATCTCATTTTTAATGTCTTATTTTCACCGTTACTCATTTCTCTTTTATTTATATAACTATGTATACGCTGAACCATCTTCTTTCTCTGCCAATTTTGGTTAGGAAGTATATCTGTTATCCAGATTTTCATTCACAAATAACTTTTTCTTCTCTGTATTTTCCCAAAGTTAGAAGCGGGGAGGAAGTCAGGCAGACTCCTGCATGCATCCAACAGATATCCACCTGGCATGCCCAGGGGACAATGTTTTGCCCATCTGGGGTGTTGCTCTGTTGCTGCTAGAGCCATTCTAGTGCCTGAGGTGGAGGCCATGGAGCCCTCCTCAGCGCACAGGCCAACTTTGCTCCAATGGAGCCTTGGCTGTGGGAGGGGAAGAGAAAGATAAAAAGAAAGGAGAAGGGGAAGGGTGGTGAAGCAAATGGGCGCTTCTCTTCCGTGCCCTGACCAGGAATCAAACCCGGGACTTCCACATGCCGGCTGGCACTCTACTGGTGAGCCAATCGGCCAGAGCATAACTTCTTTTTTCATTTTAATTTTCATAAACTATATATTCTCTCCTTCACAGGTTCAATAACATTTGTAGGCATACAAATAATTTTGTTTCTATTGTCTGCATTCCTAAAAACATACAATTTTTACTTAAAACTGCTTTTAATAAACATCTTGCTCATCATTTTCTTTCTCTCTTATGATTTAAAAAAAGTGTCCCTTAAGATCTTAGTTGTCACTGTACTTGTGCTATAGGTATTTCATTCTTACCTATAAATGTTTTCTTGAAATTATCATTAAAACATGCTCAATGAAAGTATAGGGTCATATAAAAAATAACCAAAAATTCTCTGTAATTTAAATTATGGAAGAGTTCTGATATTATACTGGAAGCACTGACAGAAAATTTTTATACTCATCAAGAAGGCAACACGATTTTATTGTGTGAATCAGCCCCCAATCATCCCATGTCTTACTATGATAATCATCTATTAGGTGCAATATGTATAATAAATTGAGGTTTTTCAACCTTTATATACTTTGGATGAACTTGAAATATGAGTTGTAATAATTTCTCTTTTCCTTGATTCCAAGGATAGAAATGAAAGTGTTAACACTGTTTTATTATACACTGCTGAGCAGAAGTTACTGGTTGAGTTTTTGCTGGGGACTCTCCAGTGGCTCAGGTAACACAGCAAAATTCAACAAAAGAATTTTTCCAGCTTAGTTCTCTGTGGATGGGATAGGAGATGCTCTTTCACGGAGTAGAAAGGCACTTACCATGTTGAAAGTACCAATTTAGCACTGAAGATTGCTAATAAATGTTGCAAGATGAGTCACAATTTGTAAGCGTTCTTGGCAGAAGGTAAAAAGTTTTATAGATTAAAGAACTGGGAACGTTGGCCCTAGCTGGTTGGCTCAGTGGAAGAGCACTAGCCCAGCGTGTCAATGGATGTCCCAGGTTCAATTCCTGGTGGGGGCACACAGGAGAAGCACCCATCTGTTTCTTTACCCTACCTGTTCTCACTTCTTTCTCTCCCTCTTCTCCTCCCATCCTGCAACCAAGGCTCAATTAGAGCAAGTTGGCCCCAGGCTCTGAAGATAGCTCCATGGCTTCCGACTCAGGCGCTAAAAAAAATGGCTCTGGTTGCAATAAAGCAGGGGCCCCAGATGGACAGAGCATCGCCCCCTAGTGGGCTTGATGGGTGGATTCTGGTTGGGGCACATGTGGGAGTCCTGTCTACAACTCCCCTCTTCTCACTAAAAAAAAATAATAAAATGAAAAAAAAATTAAATAAATAAAATGAACTGGGAAATACAAGGGCTGTGTCTTAAATGGAATGAGAGGAGATATAACATTATTGCTCTATCTTTGTCAAAAAGCAAAATTTCACTTTTTTTTAGCATGGAGTGTTGTGTGTTTCTAGCTCAGCTTGGTGACAGCAAAAATTCCAGAAGCCTCATGATTATTTCTGAGGTTGTTGCCTTCCCTGAGGGCACCAGTACTGATCTGATAAGTGTCATGGAGTTGAATCCATCCTCACAGGGTGTTGTTAGGTTCTAGTTCACTGTAGGTCTCACACGGCTACACAGACTTCCAGGAAAATAATCCCAGTCTTCAGTAAGCAAACAAACAAAATAGTTCTGAGAAGCTTTGGAATTCTAAACTGAGGTGTTTTATTTTTCTGTTCTCTTTTTTTATTTAAAAAAGATTATATTAGCACCTGCCATTACAGTATAAAATAAAAAAAAGTTGCTGTTGATTAATTGTTCCACTGTGAGGGACTCATTTTGATTTTTTTACATATATTATTCCATTTATTCTGGGAGTACATATTGTTATGCTCACTTTATGAATGGTGTAAGGAGAGACTTTTGGAGCTCAAACAATGCACTTGAGATCACTCAACTACTGAACTGTAGAGACTGCATTTAAATCCAGATTTCTGGTTCTAAAGTTTGTATCCTTAACTAGATGTTCTATGTATTATTAAAAGCTAACTTCAGAGTACCTAGGTCTGCTCAAAAGGTTCATGGCCTGTGAAGTTCCATACCTGCAGCATACTCTTGTTATTCTCATTGTATACCAAAATATGCCCCATGAAGACATACAGAAGAGAATCTTTTTTCTTCCTGATTCCTTTCCTGCAGAAACATCTGCACAATCTAAGCAATCAACATGGTCATGGCCTTCCACAGGGGTGTTCAGAGAAGACCTGAGATCATCATGCACACAGGTCTCATTACAGACCTCAGAGACTGTGTTAGAGTCCCATCAACCACTCTGGGAACATGGGCTCCATATGAGCATTACCTAAATGGATAATTTACATCTAGTCTCTTTCTTGGGTGTGTTGTCATTGTGTCCACTATGAGGGAAATCTAGAAGACCCCAGCGTAAACACAATGTTGGAATTGTTGTAAAGATATAAAAGCCACTACATCCCTTTCTCCTTTATAAGGTGAATTTGCGTATAATCCAATATAATACTTTAAAATCATTACTGATATTAAAATCCCAAATTACTTATATTTTTAGATCCTACCCCAACCTTTAGATTATATTTCCTGACCTTTATCAAATTAGTTCTCTTCTGACAGTATTACAGTTATTCCTTTCTTTCCTCTTTCAGCCCCCCTGAAAAAATATTAACCAGCTGCCTCATAAGTGATTACTATATTCACTGACTGAAGAGTTCCTCAAATATTAGAAAGAACCGGATAGTTGAAAGAAACAGAAAAGATTGTAGAGAGGAGGTAAGCTTACTGTTAGATGATTACCATCAGCATACCAAGCACAAAAAGGCCAAAGTTCCATGGAGTGACTACACAGAGTAAATATAAAGGTGGGGAAATTATAGAAGAGCCGCTGTGAACATCATGTTGAAAGAGTATTACAGTGTGGTCACTGAGAGACTTGCTTTCAAAGTGAGGCATCCTGGGCTTAGAGCCAACTCTGCACTTTCTTACTCTGTGACCTTGAATATGTCATTCAACTTCCAAAAGCTTTGGTTTTCTCATCCACAAAATTAAAGTCATACTAACTTTCACAGCCACAGGTTGTTGTGAGTATTAAATCTATTAATCTTAATAAATCAATTAATCCAGTGTGAAGTGTTCAATAAGTAGTAGCTATATGGAGTGAATGAAGAATCCCTATGAGAACAGATGTGTTCCAATTTACTTACCTGTATACCTGGCATATAGTAGGTGTTTAATAATGTCGGCTTAATTAAAAAATCATGTGTTTAGCAGACTCCATTGGAGAATAGACACAGGACAGAAGAAATAAAAAAAACTACGTGGATAAAAGAACAAATTAAATGCTGAATCTATTTCTTCAAGATTTTGATGGCAGATATGAAAATGATATAGTCTATTAGTTGTAGAAGTTGCTGCCCCACATGACCTGCCTATTTGTTAAGATCCTTCTCTGAGTTTCTAAGACTAATTTGGTGTCAGAGTAAACTTCATTTTAGGCTTAAGGGATATCAGTGGGAAAAAAACAGAATTTCTCTAATTCATAATACTATTTATATCTCCTAAATGAGTTTGCCTTATGAAAATAAATATTTTAAGACTGTGGCTACATTAAAACTGTCTCATTACATGTTTTAGTATTCTGCAGTAGAAAATATTATATTTAAAGGGTGAAGGAACAGACTAACTTTTAAATATTAACTCAGCTGCTGATATGTTAGGGAGCTGAAAGTCTTTGTTTTAAAAGTGAGCTCTTATCCAGGGCATTTTACACTCAATGCTACCTTTGATGGAAGGTAAGTTGTTTAAGACCCATCTCACTCAGAAAAACAGTGAACCTTAAGTTACATTTGAAATATTGCAACAATTTCACCAATAACTCCAGCATTTACTGTAGGTATTCATAAATAATTTCAGATATAAATAACTGCTCTCTAATTAGGACTCTAATTATCTTTGTACTCTAGGTCAGTTCATTAAAACTGTACTACTCTTTTGTCTTCTTCAGTACATCCATTGTCACCCCGTTGCTGTTGTTGTTTTTCTCCAAAAGCTCATCTTCATATACTAAATTTAGGTTTGCCTATAGTCTTCAGCGGGCTCCTTTATATGTATATGCAGATGTACCTTAAGCCTAAGTGCATTTGCTATGATTTGAGAAATCTTTAAAGATTTGAAGAAAATAATTGAAGCTATTACTAGAAATACTAAAGTGCATTTTAACACTATTGAAAATTGTAAATCTTTGCTTCAAGTCTTAAAAGCTTTTTCTCTTTATCCCCCCCCCCAAGAAAACAGCATGGTTTAGGATATTTTTCTATTCTAAAGTAATTTATGAGGTAGAAATATTACAGTTAAGGAGACCTGTTCAGTCTTGACATATACATAAAAAGAGGAGAAGGAGAAGAAAGTGCAAATCAATGAAATAATTTTGAAAATGAATTTTAAATTTTATTATTAATGGTAAGGTTGAGTTGTGGCTCCCAAAATTATATATATACATATATACATTCTAAGCCTTATAACAGGGGTCAGGAACCTTTGGCTGAGAGAGCCATGAACACCACATATTTTAAAATGTAATTCCGTGAGAGCCATACAATATATTTAACACTAAATACAAGTAAATGTGTGCATTTTATGTAAGACCAACTCTTTTAAAGTACAATAAGTATCTGAATTCTCTTTAATAACGTTGTTATGCTGTTGCTAACCAATGATGAATAAAGTACTTCTTACCATTAATGCGACTTCTGGTGCTGCATGGTTTTTGCTGATGGCTTTGTACTCTGGTTGATACGTGGTGAGGTTAAGCTTCATGCAGGCCTTGAGACTTCCATCCATTAAACGTGATCGTAGGTTGGTCTTACGTTCTTAAGATGTGAGAAAGGCTGCTCATATAGATACGTAGAGCCGAACATTGTCAGTACAGAAATACTCACACGCTGCAGTATGTGGTATGTGATGGGAAGCGTGTTCCAAGATTTGACAATCAGCTGGTCCACTGGTTGAAGTTTTTTCATTTCTCGCCACTTGTGTTTGCTTGCCAACTCTGCTTGCTGTTGTGCAAGACTTTCCAAATCTTCATTCAGTGACTTGAACTTATTCTCCCACATGTCTGAGGCCTTCATGTCAGCAGCTTGTAGCTCAAAATCTCTGTCGGAGATACCGGGATGTAACTCAGATAGGTGCTGTCCACTGCACACTCGTGTGGATGGGTGATGAACTTAAAAAGACGAGTGCACTCATGAAATTCTAAAAAGCACGCTTTGAATGACTTCAGGAGATTAGATGTGAAGCCCACTAGCTGCTGGAGATCAAGATGTTGAGCAGGGTCACTTGCTGTGCATGCATCTTTATACTCTTTCAGTTTTTCAAAGTGTAATAAACTACCTGTTTCAATGTCAGCAATGAAGTGTTCCAGCTTGTTTTCAAAAGCACACACTGCTTGTTGAAGGGATAAGACTGTATTTCCAATGCCTTGCATTTTCACATTGAGCTGGTTCAGATGTTCAGTCGTGTCCATGAGATAGCAGAACTTCTGAAGCCACTCAATGTTAGCTAACTCAGGATGCTCGACGTTTTTCATTTCAAAAAAAGTCTGGATTTCACTCAAACAAGCCACAAAACGACTGAGCACCTTCCCTCTTGACAACCAACTCACATTGCTGTGCAGAAGCAGACCAGGATAATTATTCGCAACTTCATCCAGCAGTGTTTTAAACTGGCAATCATTTAAAGCTCGGGCAACAATGAAGTTGACCACCCGAATGACCAGCGACATCACTTCACCAAGCTGCTCACCACACATTTGAGCAAAAAGCACCTCATGATGTAGGATGCCGTGAAAATTCAGGATGGGTCTCTTTTCATGTTTATGAAGAAGTGCCATGAATTCTCTGATTTTCCCCACCATGCACGGAGCACCATCAGTACACACTGAAATAATTTTATCCATAGGTAGATTTTTTTCTTTAGCGAACTCAATGAAAGACTAAAATAAATCCTCCCTTCTTGTTGTCTCTCTCATAGGCAAAACATCAGGACTTTCCTCATGTAGTGTGTCACTGACAGCGCACTTTGCAATCATGCTGAACTGGGATAAATGGCTTTCGTCTGTTGACTCATCCAAAGCGAGAGAAAAGAATGGTACTGCATTTATGTCCTTCACTTGAGTTGCCTCAATTGGATTTGCCATCATGATGGCATGATTATGAACAGTTCTTGTTGACAGAAGCATGTCTTTTTTTCATTTGATCATCTTGTCTTTATCCGAAAAGTCATAAAAAAGTTTACTGGCAACATCAAGCGTGAATGTTTTGGCACATTTCCCGTCTGTGAATGGCTTTTCATTTCTCACAATTGCTAAAGCACAAGCAAAGCTAGTTGAATTCCAGTCACCTTGTTGGGTCCAAACACGGAGTTCCTGCTGACTAGCTTGCACTCTGCACAGTAGCTCTTGACATGCTTTCTTCCTGCTGTCCCTCGCTGGATATTTTGATGCAAATGTAGTATGGTGTGTGTTGAAGTGCCACTTTATATTTGACCGTTTCATCAATGCAATTTTATCATTGCATATTAGACACCCTGCAGAACCTGCTCTCTCCATAAAGGTGAATTCATCTGTCCATTCCTGCTGAAAAGTACAATACTCCTCATCTTGTTTTCTTTTAGCCATCTTCTTCATCAAAAGGGTTTCTGCAATTAACTACCTGACTACTTGATTAAAAGGAGGGAAGCTTACTTCCTGACTTCACAACAACCCATGTACATTATGCATTATCTAATAAAAATTTGGTGTTGTTCTAGAGGACAGCTGTGATTGGATCCAGCTACCCGGAACCATGAACATGAGCAGTAGAAAATGAATGAATTGTAATACATGAGAATGTTTTATATTTTAATGTTATTATTTTTTTATTAAATATTTGTCTGTGAGCCAGATGCAGCCATCAAAAGAGCCACATCTGTCTTTCAAGCCATAGGTTCTCTACCCTTGCCCTATAACCTGTGAATGTGAACTTTTTTGAAATGACATGATTCTGGGCTATATTTCTCTCTTGGGGGATAACATTTTTAATCTGTGTAAGCTCATTAAAGATACGATTTTCAACATTTGAAGGTAAAGAATGTTTCAAAAAACTTTTGAAAAGTAAGCTTTTAATTTTTTTCATTATCCATAACAATGATATATTTTTGTTTTATAGGAAAAACCATATATGTTACATGAGAGGACTACATTAAGAGTTATTGAGGAATATTCTACTATCAATCCATTTGTACAATACTATGTATTTATATAAAATCATTTATATAATCTCAAAAGAAAGCTAAAGCATGAATTGCCTCTAATTATTGATGATGCGGATGAGATATTTTCACTTATTCATTGTTCAAATAAATATTGAGCACCTACTCTGTATCATTCTATATAATAGAGATACAATAAAAAATATATAAACAAACATCCCTGCCCTCATGAATCTTTTATTCTATTGCAGGTAGAGGAAGGATATTCAATAAGCATGAAATATAATAGATTATATATTAATGTTAGAGCAAATATGTTCAGCTAGGAGGAAGAAAAGTGATAGAAGGGTTGCAAAATTAAACAGGGTGGTGAAATCTCTGATAAATAACTTGAGGAAGATAAGGAAATGGTCATGAAGATACAGGGAGAATTTTTTTCCAAACATAATGAATAGTCAGTCTTAAGACCTGCTCCTGGTGCACTAAAACAAAACAAAACAAAACAGGAAAATAATTGAAGCCACTGCTAGCAATCCTAATGTCACAGCATTCAGTATTATCAAACCAGTGAGAGCAATGTGAAGGCTAGTAATAGATGAAGTCAAAGATACACAGTATTTTTAGCTTTTTAAAAAAAATAAAATACATAAACATTGAAAGGTTGAAATAAAAATGACATGATGTAAAATGATGTAAAAGGAACATGTTTGTCAGGACACATGTGGAAGTCTATCTCCCTGCTTCCCTGCCTTTTACTTAAAAAAAAGAAACATTCTCTAAGCCATATAGAACTAAATGGTACATATATAGAGTTAGGATAAAAAAAAAAAATTAGAAGGCTTTTGGCATAATATACTTCCATGCTATTTGTACCAAGAAAGAGAAGTGTACATGGGGAGAAATGGTAAAACTAAGCATGGTTTGTTGCTGGATTAGACTCAGGTATAGAAATAAGAAGGGATTCAAAGATAATTTCAAGTTTTTTGACATCAGTGAAGGGATGAATCTGCCATTAACTGAAATCAAGCAGAAAACAGATAATTGATTTTGAGAAATAAGATAATTAACATGCTAGCTTCAATTATCTATTTTATATCCTAAATGTTGAGCAAAGGTAGAAATATGCCATACTCAATGAAATTCAGGGCCAGAGGTATATATTTGGCAAACATTAGCATATGGTGATATTTAAAAGTCTGCAACTGAATGAAACCACCAAGGAAGTGAACAAAGTAGAGAAATAAGTCCAAAGACTAAGTATGGGGCATTACAAGTTTGGCTTCAGTGACACAGAATAAAAATTAAATCTTGTATTTCCAAGAAACCAATTGAAGGAAAAAAAATGCTTCTTAAAGAGTAAGGCAGATCAACTAGACTGGCAACTGGTTTATAATAGCTGTTAATCAACTATTGGATTTAAAAATGTAGAGGTCATGGCTGATTTGACAAGAACAAGTGTGATAGAGTGATAGGAGTTAAATCAATGTTGGAGTGGATTCAGTGGACAATGGGCAGAAAATAACTGGAAAGATAATATTAACAACACTTTCACAGAATTTATCTATAAAGAAGAACAGAAAAAAATGAAGGTCACTGTGTCAAAAGATTTTTTTTTATTTTATTAATTTTAATGGGGTGACTTTCATAAATCAGGGTATATATGTTCAAAGAAAACATCTCCAGGTTATCTTATCATTCAATTATGTTGCATACCCATCACCCAAAGTTAAATTGTCCTCTGTCACCTCCTATCTGGTTTTCTTTGTGCCCCTGCCCTCCCCGCTTTCCCACCTCCCCCTCCCTCCCCCCACCCCATACCCACCACACTCTTGTCCATGTCTCATAGTCTCACTTTTATGTCCCACCTATGTATGAAATCATGCTGTTCTCAGTTTTTTCTGTTTTACTTATTTCACTCCGTATAATGTTATCAAGGTCCATCCATTATGTTGTAAATGATCCGATGTCATCATTTCTTATGGCTGAGTAGTACTCCATAGTATATATGTACCATAGCTTTTTAATCCACTCGTCTTCTGACGGACATTTAGGCTGTTTCCATATCTTCGCTATTGTGAACAATGCTGCCACAAATATAGGGGCGCATTTCTTCTTTTCGAACAGTGCTAATGGTGTTCATAGGGTATATTCCTAAAAGTGGGATAGCTGTGTCAACGGGCAGTTCGATTTTTAATTTTTTGAGGAATCTCCATACTGTTTTCCACAGTGGCTGCACCAGCCTGCATTCCCACCAGCAGTGCAGGAGGGTTCCCTTTTCTCCGCATCCTCGCCAGCACTTATTCTGTGTAGTTTTGCTGATGAGCGCCATTCTGACTGGTGTGAGGTGACATCTCATTGTGGTTTTAATTTCCATTTCTCTAATGATTAGTGATGTTGAGCATTTTTTGGTATGCCTATTGGCCATCTGTATGTTCTCTCTGGAGAAATTTCTATTCATTTTGTTTGCCCTTTATTTGACTGAATTGTTTGTCTTCCTGGTATTGAGTTTTATAAATTCTTTATAAATTTTGGTTATTAACCCCTTATCAAATATGTTGTCGAATATGTTCTCCTATTACGTGGTTTGTCTTTTTATTCAGTTCTTATTGTCTTTAGCTGTGCAAAAACTTTTTAGTTTGATATAGTCCCATTTGTTTATCTTGCCTTATATTTCATTTGCCCGTGGAGATAAATGGGCAAATATATTGCTGCTACAGATGTCGGAGAGCTTGCTGCCTATGTTTTCTTCTAAGATGCTTAAGGTTTCACGGCTTACATTTAAGTCTTTTATCCATTTTGAGTTTGTTTTTGTGAATGGTGTAAGTTGATGGTCTAGTTTCATTTTTTTGCAGGTAGATGTCCAATTTTCCCAACACCATTTGTTAAAGAGGCTGTCTTTACTCCATTGTATGTTCTTTCCTCCTTTGTGAAATATCAGTTGTCCATAAAGATGTGATTTTATTTCTGGGTTCTCTGTTCTGTTCCATTGATATATATGCCTGTTCTTATGCCAGTACCAGACTGTCTTGACTACAATGGCCTTGTAGTAAACCTTGATATCTGGAAGAGTGATTCCTCCTGCTTTATTTTCTTTTTAAGATTGCTGAGGCTACTCATGTTCTTTTTTGGTTCCATATAAATTTTTGGAATATGTGTTCTATATCTTTGAAGTGTGTCTTTGGAATTTTAATTGTTATTGCATTGAATTTATAAATTGCTTTGGATAATATAGACATTTTAATGAGGTTTATTCTTCCTAACCATGAGCACGGTATATGCTTCCACTTGTTTGTATCTTCCTTGATTTCTTTTATCAATGTTTTATAATTTTCCAAGTACAAGTCTTTAACCTCCTTGGTTAAATTTACTACTAGATACTTTATTTTTTTGGTTGCAATAGTGAAGGGGATTGTTTCCTTAACTTATTTTGTTGACAGTTCGTTGTTGGTATATAAAAATGCCTCTGATTTCTGAGTATTAATTTTATATCCTGCCACCTTGCTGAATTCATTTATAAAGTCCAGTAGTTTTTTGACTGAGACTTTAGGGTTTTCTATATACAATATCATATCTGCAAATAATGACAGTTTAACTTCTTCTTCTCCAATTTGGATGCCTTTTATTTCTTCTTCTTGTCTGATTGCTGTAGCTAGGACTTCCAGAACTATGTTGAATAAGAGTAGTGAAAAAGGGCACCCCTGCCTGGTTCCTGATCTTAAGGGGATAGCTTTTAATTTTTGCCCATTTAGTATGATGTTTGCTGTGGGTTTGTCGTAGATGGCCTTTATCATGTTAAGTAATATTCTCTGTATTCCCACTTTACTGAGAGTTTTGAGCATGAATGGGTGCTGGATTTTATCAAATGCCTTTTCTGCATCTATTGAAATTATAATGTGATTTTTGTCCTTCCTTTTGTTTATGTGATGAATCACATTTATTGATTTGCGAATATTGTACCAGCCTTGTCTCTCCAAAATAAATACCACTTAATCATGGTGAATGATTTTTTTTATATATTGCTGAATCCGGTTGGCTAATATTTTGTTGAGAATTTTAGCTTCTAAATTCATCAGGAATATTGGCCTATAATTTTCTTTCTTTGTGTTGTCTTTGCCCAGTTTTGAAATCAGAATTATGCTCGCCTCATAAAAGGAGTTTGGAAGTCTTTCTTCCTCTTAAATTTTTTGAAATAGCTTGAGGAGGATAGGAGTTAGTTCGTTAGTTCTTCTTAGAATTCACTTGTGAATCCATCAGGCCCAGAACTATTCTTTTTTTTTTTTTTTTTTTTTTTCAGAACTATTCTTTTTTGGGAGTTTTTTGATAACTGTTTCAATCTCATTTGTTGTAATTGGTCTGTTTAGATGTTCTGATTCTTCCAGGTTGATTTTTGGAAGATTATATGATTCAAGAAATTTGTCCATTTTACCTAGGTTGTCTAATTTTTTGGCCTAGAGTTCATCATAGTATTTTCGTACAATACTTTGTATTTCTGTTGTGTCAGTTGTTATTAATCCACTCTCATTTCTAATTTTATTTATTTGAGTCCTCTCTCTTTTTTTCTTGGTGAGTCTAGTTAAAGGTTCATCAATCTTGTTTACCTTTTCAAAGAACCAGCTCCTGGTTTCATTGATCCTCTGTATTGTTTCCTTAGCTTCTATGTCATTTATTTCTGTTCTGATCTTTATTATTTCCTTTCTTCTACTGGTCCTGGGCTTCGTTTGCTGTTATTTTTCTACTTCTTTTAGATGCTGGGTCAGGTTGCTTATTTGAGCTTTTTCTAGCTTCTTTTGATATGTCTGTAGTGCAATGAACTTTCCTCTCAGTACTGCTTTTTCTGTGTCCCATAAATTTTGAGTTGATGTATGTTCATTATCATCGGTTTCTAGAAACTTTTTAATTTCTTCTTTGATCTCATTGTTAACCCATTCGTTATTTAATAACATGCTATTTAGTTTCCAAGTGTTTGAGTATTTTTCAGTTTTTCTTTTGTGGTTAATTTCTAGTTTCATGGCATTGTGATCAGAGAAAATGCTTGATATGATTTCAATCTTCTGAAATTTGTTGAGACCATTTTTGTGTCCTAAGATGTGGTCTATCCTAGAAAATGTACCATGAGCGCTTGAGAAGAATGTATATTCTACTTCTTTAGGGTGAAAAGTTCTGAAGATATCTATTAAATCATGTTGATCTAGGGTATCCTTTAAGTCTTCTGTTTCTTTATTAATTTTCTTTCTTGAGGATTTATCCAGTGATGTTAGTGGGGTACTGAAATCCCCTGCTATTATAGTATTGCTGGTCATCTCACCCTTTATGTCCATCAAAGTCTGCTTTATGTATGTCGGGGCTTCTATATTTGTTGCGTAGATATTTATAATAGTTATATGTTTCTGTTGAATTGTTCCCTTTATCATTATGTAGTATCTCTTACTACAGCCTTTGTTTTAAAGTCCATTTTGTCAGATATAAGTATTGCTACCCTGGTGTTTTTTCCATTTTTATTCACATGAAATATTTTTTTCCATCTTTTACCTTCAGTCTATGTGCATCTTTTGTTTTAAGGTGTGTCTCTTGAAGACAGCATATGTATGGGTCCTGTTTCTTTATCCATGCAGCTACCCTATGTCTTTTGATTAGATCATTTAATCCATTTACATTTAAGGTTATTATTGATATGTAGTTGTTTATTGCCATTTTATTCTTTAAAGTTGTATTCTTCTTTTGCTATATTCTTTCCTCTTTTTGAACTGTTCACAACAGACCCCTTAGTATCTCTTGCAGAATTGGTTTGGTTTTAATGAATTACTTGAGGGTTTTTCTTCTGGGAAGCTCTTTATTTCTTCTTCAATTTTAAACATTAGCCTTGCTGGATAGAGTAGTCTTGGTTGCAGGTTATTGTTCAGCATTACTTTGAATATATCTTGCCATTCCCTTCTGGCCTCAAGTGTTTCTGTTGAGAAGTTGGATGTCATCCTTATGCGGGCTCCTTTGTAGGTGATAGCCTTTTATTCTCTAGCAGCTTTTAAAATTTTCTCTTTATCCCTTAGCTTGGTATTTTAACCATGATGTGTCTTGGTGTAGATTTCTTTGGGTTTCTTTTTAATGGAGTTCTGTGTGCTTCTTGAACGTGTGAAATGTTTTCCAGCATTAATTTAGGAAAGTTTTTGGCTATGAGTTGATTGAACAAAGTTTCTAATTCTTGTTCTCTCTCCTCTTCTTCAGGAACCCCTATGATGTGAATGTTATTTCTCTTAATGTTGTCACAGAGCTCCCTTAGAGTTTTCCGACATTTTTTGAGTCTCTTTTCTTTTGTCTGCTCTGCTTCTGTGCCTTTATTTATTGTGTTCTCTAACTCGCTGATTCGACCCTCAGCCTCATCCATCCTGCTTTTAATTCCTTCCATTGTTGTCTTCAGTTCTGATACTGTATTTGTCATTTCTGTCTGATTCTTTTTTATTATTTCAATTTCGTTTTTTATACTTGTTATCTCTTTATTTAGGTGTTCATAATGACTATCCATTGTTGCTCTAATTTCTTTGAACATTCTAACTATCATTGTTTTAAATTCTGCATCTGGTAATTTGGTTATATCTGGTTCATTCAGGTCCTTCTCTGGGGATTTCTCTTGATTCATTTGGTTTGCATTTCTCCGCCTGCCCATTTTGTCTTTGTATAAGAGAGTTGTGGCCACTGGAGTCCAATGGGAGTTGTCTTTGTGTTCTCTAGGTGTGGTCTGTCTGCAGGACCACCACCCCCTCCACCACTGCCTAGGACAGTTGGGTATGGGCGTTGCCAGCTCTGGCCCACTTTGGCTGTTGCTGTGATTTCTGCCTCTCCTCTGTGGGAGGGTCTGTGGTCTGGTGCCCGGCACTACAAGCCTCCAGCTGCCTGGGCCTTTGCCTCACACCCACAGTTTGGGTTGTGCACTGCACTCAAGCCACAAGCCTCAGCACCAAGGGTAGAGGTGAGCACCTTTGCTCAGCTATGGATCCAGGCTGTTCCTGGGCTTCTGCCCCACCCCCACGGTTTGATTGGACTGCTGATATGCACTCAGCTGTGAGATTCCAATGGTCCGGAGCTTTAACCATGCCCCCAAAGCAAGGTCCCTCCTGCGCAGGATGGCACACCACGGTTTATTGGGCTGGGCCGGGCGCGGCTGCTGGCGTGTGCTCAGCTGCAAACCTCCACTCATCTGGGGCTCTAGCCCCGCCCCCACATTCAGAGCCAACTCGTGCTGGCAGGATGGAAACCGAGGTTCCTCCAGTCAGGCGGGGTTTCTTGTGTGCACTCAGCTGTGAGCCTCTACTTGTTCCTTGTCCTAGCCCAGCCCCCACAGTCAGGGCCGGCTTGCGCAGGATCCGGGGTTGCAAAGCAGATCTCTCCCCATTCCTGGCCTCCTGCTTTTCCCTCACAGGTGAGGCTATAGGCAGGCCTGCAGCTGCCGGACTGCTTTTGCGTGTCCCCTCTACCCTGCTGGGCTAGACTAAGCTCACACTGGCTGGGTTTCCGTCCCGCCAACAAAACTGAGTTCCAGGGTCCCGCCGCCATCATCCCTCCAGCAAGCCCTCAGCACTGTGGGTGGGTGCACTGCAGCTCAAACCTAAAACTCCATACTGTAGTCCTGGAAGCTCCCTCCGTCTAAGCAGCTCTGCTCTAAGTGCCACAGGAGAGCTTGTTTGGCTGTTGTCCTGTCTCTCTTTACTGGTATTGCTAGTTCCAGGGGAAATATTCGTTTTTGATTAGGGAAGTGACTTAGCCCAGGGGTAAGGGTGGCTGTCCCTCACAGTGTTTCTCCCTGTGCCTTCCAGTCCACATTCTCTTCCCAATGCTCTGGTCCTCTCCTCTGTTCCTGTTCCCCAGAGCCCCGGTTGAGTGGTTGTGAGAGAGGTTTTCTGCACTGTCCCTTTAAGAAGAATCTTGGGTCTGAGAAAACTGTCTCTTTCTCACAAACAGTATCCTCACTTGTTTCACAGCTCAATACTGTCCAAATGCCTCTTCTAGGCTCTGGGGCTGCAGGCTGGGGCTTTGCTCCTGGGAGCCAGGTCCCTCCCTCTCCGCCAAACTCTCCTCCTGCCATGCGGGTCTCTCCGAGCTGCCGTTAGCTCCAGGGAACTAGGCAGCCCTCTTCGCATTTTTGCTTTTCCTTCCAGTCTCAATGTGGCTTCTTCAGTGTTCCTTGGTTGAAGAGTCCACTTAGTTTAGTTCAAAGTTGACTCATCTGGATGATGGTTCTTAAAATTAAGTTATACTCCACTTTGGTTCTGGGAGTTGGAAGTTGGTATGTCCACCTACTCCATCGTCATCTTGCCATCCGATCTCAAAATGATTTTTTTCAAGATAGGCAAATTAGCAGTACAATTCCTTATAGCAGGAGTTGGGAACCTATGGCTCATGAGTCAGATGTGGCTCTTTTGATGGCTGCATCTGGCTCGCAGACAAATCTTTAATAAAAAAAATAATAACATTAAAAATATAAAACATTCTCATGTATTACAATCCATTCATTTTCTACTGCTCATGTTCCTGGTTGCTTGTGGCTGGAGCCAATCACAGCTGTCCTCTGGGAGAACACCAAATTTTTATTGGATAATGCGTAAGGTACATTGGTCGTTATATGGCTCTCACAGAATTACATTTTAAAATATGTGGCGTTCATGGCTTTCTCAACCAAAAATGTTCCCGACCCCTGCCTTATAGAAATGATGCAGCAGAGAGAGAACATACGTGTGATAGGAGTAAAATGGGAAAGTTGAACAGCAGGCCTTCCTAATCTCTGGTTTCCATTACTGCAGTAAACTACAGTCTGAGAATATTACATAGAAATGAGCAATAACTTAAATTGCATGCTGTTTTAAGGAGCATGGTACAATCTTGAGCAGTCATGATCTGAGATGCCTGGTCCATGAATTATTTCTTTGTCCATGCTATAGATGCTCCCCGTCCATTAGTCATTTAGCAGCCATCTCAGCTACTAGCTGGACTGTCTCAGTATCACAATGTTTGTGTTCAAGTAACCATTATTTTACTTAATAATGGCCTTCATAGAGCAAGAATAATGATGCTGAGCAATTTAGATGTGCAAGAGGAGCTGTGAATTCCTTCATTTATTAAAAGGGTGTAAGTTCTCAGCTTATAAGGAAAGAAGATAAATCGTATATTGAAGTTGCTAAGATCAGTGGTAAGAACAAATTTTCTATGCTCCAAAATTGCCTAATTCATAAATTACACTTTATCTATACATACATAGGTATGTATGTATAGAAAAATACTTATATGTATAGGGTTCGATGTTGTCCATGATTTCAGACACTTAAGATCATGTAACATATCTCCTATAAATACAGGGGAACTCATGTATTGATATACTACAGTAGAGAAGAAATAAATTTTAAAGTGTAAGACTGGCATTATGTAGGACCATGATGAGTTCAATTCTAGCAACCAAAAAGGAGCAACTTAATGGGACCCGATGATAGCAGGTACCAAGGTGCAATGTTGAGAATTTCTTTTGGTTGATTTGATTTTCCTAATGAAATAGAAAGCAAGAGCATTAACTAAGAATAATGATGGAGTAGTAGATTTTAGAAGACGAGGAAAGAATAATGTGAAATGATCATCAAAGAGTGTGAAGTAGTAAATGAATGAGGAAATGTGTTATGATTATTGTGCAGCATTAAAAGTCACTTGAATTTAAAATGGTACCAGTCAGAGTGTTTTTTCCACCTTGTTCAGCTCTATGAGGAGGAGGCATCAAAAAAATAAAGAGGCTCTAAAGCAGGATCCCACCTTTTGTTTGTCATGTTTCAGTAGTCCTTCACAATCTGTTTCTGTTGCTCACTGTTTTGTGTTTGTCCTGAACAGCTTTGACATTATTTGCCTGTTATTTGGTAGCTAACTTCTTAATCTGAGTCTATCTGGTATTTTCTCATGATTATATTGAGGGTATATACTTTTACCAAAAAAATACCATAGAAGTGATGCTGTACCCTTCTCAGGTCAACATATGAGGAGTTAAGATATAAACATAACTTATTACATGTAATGTTGATTTTGATTTTCTGTTTCAGATGGTGTCTGTCAGGTTTCCTTACAGTAAAGCTGTTATTTCCATCTTTGCAATTAATAAGTACCATGTGCGGAAATATTTGAGGACTATGCAAAGATTTTATTTCTCATCATAATTTGTCCACTGACTTTAGTATCATCTTTCAATGATTTTTGCCTGCAATAATTTTTACTGTGTTATGGGAGTAGTGGTGATTATCTATGTCCATCATTCCTTCCATAGTTAATTGAAGTACAACTGTAAGAAAGAATGCCCTTTCTCTTACTTCCATTTATTTAATCAATTAATTATTTATATCAAAATGAATACAAGTATGTAGAACATATAAAAATATGTAATAAATATATACAACATAATCAAATACCATATTTATGTCATTTATTAGATTGTTTCAGTTTGGCCATTCTTAGCTCCATCAGGTTATCCCAACATGCTTCATTCTTTTTCTGAGCAATTTCTTACATTCAGGAACCACAAGGTAATTTAGGCCCATTTTGTGTTTTTCCTGCCTTCTACCTTTACCAAGGATCCTTGGTTTCTTATTAGCAAATGGTATGTGGAAACTAAAATCTGTGTTATTGCCACATATTGCCTATTGGTCCTCTTAGTGAACAGAGGTAGAAAGTAAATCTATGAAAAAACACACCTCTATATTTAGTTCCATATTTATCTATATCTATCTATTTATCTATCTGTTTACAACTCTATAAATTCATAAAAATATGTCTGTCTCTGATTTAATGCTACACCCTTCTCCTCTTTTTAAAAATAATTTATTTTCTTTTCAAATATCTTTTTTATTTATTTTAGAGAGAAGAGAGAGAGAGAAAAGGGGGAAGAATGGGAAGCATCAACTCATAGTAGTTGCTTCCTGTATGTGCCTTGACAGGGCAAGCCTGAGGTTCTGAACTGGTGACTTCAGCATTCCAAGTCAATATTCTATCCACTACGCCACTACAGGTCAAGCACCTTCTCCCTTTCAAAGGGAAATCTGTATCCCTATGTGAGTGTTCTATAAAAGGATTTACAGAATAAAAATAAGTTGTCTTGATTAGGTGGTCAGAAATTCTTTGATTAATTTAATCATAGAAATTAATTTATATATATAGGAACTATTAGAAATAACAATAAAATTTCTTTTAAATATAAAAGTTTATGAGTCTCATGAGTTTTTATTTAGAATGTTCTTTATTTAGGTAGCAAAATGTGATTTCAAGAAGAGATGATATAATATTTGAAATTACATGATCCAGGTGTTTTCAGAGATGACATATAATAGCCTAGACTAAGATACAGAGATATTAGTGCTACAAGGATTTTTTTTTTTTTTACTGTAGTCACTATGAAACTTCTAAATGAGTTTGACAAAAACACTTGAATATGACTGAAATATGGATTTCATGCAGGTTTTTTCTACAATATTGTCAAACTAGTTACACATTTTTTAGCAGCTGTAAGTGAGTATCAAATAAAGTCTTTTATATTTAGAAAATTTTATCACAGGAATGTCAGCAAAATGGTAGCACAGGAATTTCTATAACTCAATTCCTCCCAGAAATATCAATTTGAACAATTGTCTACATAGAACAATATCTACAGAAAAATCAGAGGTTCCAGGTGAAGGATTATACACCTCAGTGAAGCACAGAAATAAGAACAGATGCATTAAGGAAGTTAGAAAAGATAGATTCACATGACTATCATCAATCTTCCCCCATGCGGAGATAAACCAGTGCTGAGGGAGGGCATCCCTGGAAGAGAAGGACCAACTTTACTCTCAACCCTAGAGCTGTTCTACTTTAGCACCAAGCTAATTCCTGTAGCAATAGGAGACTCTTTGTGGGCTCCTGCAAACTAAAGCTTTGGATACATCCTGACACTGGCCAGCTCTCATAAACCTATGTGTTCTTATGGCCCCAAACTCTCAATCTCTATGATCTCAAACTTTAGGTGGGCATTTGTAAACCAGACTCCCGGCAGGCCCATGGTCAGGCCAGTGACTACAGCCTCAGCTCCCTAACATACTCCAAAACTATGCTGACTCACCTACTTGCTCATTAACTTGGTGTTGGCCCCTGCCTTGCTCCAATACCAGGTCAGTGTCTGGGGCCCCAGCTTCCAGGCTGGCTTCCATAAAACCAGGCCTCGTTCTTGTCCCAGCACAGGTCCAGTCTTGCAGACACAGCTGCTGGACAAATCATTTGAGTAACCATTTCATAGAATAGATATAAAATGGTTAGTCAGCTCATGAGAAGGTGCTTAAAAGATGCCACTAAAGAAATGCATATTAAAACCACACCTTATAAAATGGCATTAATACAAAACACGAGCAATAAGAAGTCTTGTCAAGAATATGGAGAAACTGGAACCCTCATATATTGCTCATTGACATGCAAAATGTTGCAGCCACGTTGGAAACAGTTTTAAAATGTTAAACATATGTTACCATATGACCTGGCAACACCAGTTCTAAAACAAATGAGAATATATGTACATACAGAGATTTGAACATAACTGTTCACAAGAGCATTTTAAATAATGGGCAGAAGGTGACGATTATAAATGCCCATCAGTGGTGAATGGGATGAAGAAAATGTGACATATTCAAACAATGAAATATAATTTATCAATAAGATGAACTTCAAAATATTATGCTAAGTGAAAGAAACCAAACACAAAATAACATCTATTATATGATTATATGAAATGACCATATAAGATATAGCCAAATCTATAGTGACAGAAAATATATTAGTCATTTTCCTGCAATGAGGACAGGAAAAAAGAGTAACTACAAATTGGCATAAAATTTCTTTTTCAGGTAAAGAAAATATTCAAAGTAGATGTTACTTACCGTTGCACAAGTCTCCAAATTTATTAAAGATTATTAAGTTGTATACTCAAAATAAGCTAATTATATGATATGCATTTTATACCCCATGTGGTAGACTGAATAATGATCCCCAAAGATATCCAGATTTGAATTCCTGGAAACTGTAAATGTCATCACATATGGCAAGCAGGAGTTTGCACTTGAGATAGAGAGATTCTCCTGGATCATTCAGATGATCCTTAAATGTACGTGCAAATGTTTTTATAAGAATGAAGGCAGAAACAATTTTAATGACAGAAGTAGAGAAAGCAATGTGACAATGTGGGCAGAGATTGGAGTAATACATGAGTAATACATTCACAAACCCAGGAATTCTAGCAGCCACAAGAAGCTCATAAAGCAAGAGACAGTTTCTCCTCTGGAGCCTCTGGAAGAAGCTGGCACCTTAACTCTGTGGTATAATAGAGAAATAGATGCAGAGATCACTAGAACAAAATAGCAAACACAACAACTGTCTCATACAAATATGCCCAATTGATATTTGACAAAGGTACAAAAGCAATTCAGTTGAGGAAAGAGCATTTCTTCAATAAATTGTGCCAAAGCAATTAGAAATCCATTGGCAAAAGAAAAGAGAGAGAGAGAAAAGGAAGAAAAGGAAGGAAGGAAGGAAGGAAGGAAGGAAGGAAGGAAGGAAGGAAGGAAGGAAGGAAGGAAAGAAGGAATGAAAGAAGGAAAGAAGGAAGGAAAAGAAAGAAAAATATCACCCTCAACTTGGTTTTCACACCTTACACAAAAGAGGTTGGACTTAAAATATATTAACACAAAACTACAAAAACAATTTTAAGAAAAAGGAAAGAAAAATATCTTTAAGATTAAAAAAAATGAGTTCTTCATCTTACTACCAAAAATAAGATTCATAAAATAGAAATATTGATAAACTGTATCTCATCAAAATTAGGAAATTTTGCTCTGTAAAAGTCCTTGAATGCTTGACTGGTGGTGGTGCAGTAGATAAAGTGTCAACTGGGAATGTTGAGGTCGCCGGCTGGAAACACTGGCCTTGCCTGGTCAAGGCACATATGGGATTTAGTGCATCCTGCTCATCCTCCCCCTTCTCTATCTCTCCTCTGTAAAATAAATAAATAAAATCTGAAAGAAAAAGAAAGACCTTGCTAACAGGATGAAAAGGTAAACTTTAGAATGGGAGAAAATATTGGCAAACCATCTGACTAGGACTAGTATCTCAAATATAACAAACTCTTAAAATTCAATTGTAAAAAAGAATATTTATACAAACTAAGCAAAAGACATGAAGATATCTTTCATAAAAGGTAGTATACAAAGGACAGATAAGCCCATTAAAACATGTTTAAGCTTATTATCCATTAGGGAAAGTTAAATTAAAACTATAGTTAGTTATCACTGTAATACCTATCAGAAATACCAAAATAAAAAATATTGACAAAACATACAATGCTAGCAAAGATAAAACTAAACTAGAGCACTTACACATAGTTGTAGGAATATAAAAGAGTTTTCACTCTGGAAAATAATTAGAAAGTTTTTAAAAAAAAATTAACATGCAACCAGTAAATAAAGTCCTGGATATTTATCTCAAAGAAATTAATTGTTATGTCCCCCACAAAACTAACAAACAATTATACCTGTAAAGGGAGACATACAACAACTTTATTTTTTATTTATTTATTTATTTATTTATTTATTTATTTATTTATTTATTTATTTTTACAGGGACAGAGAGAGAGTCAGAGGGATAGGAGGAACAGACAGACAGGAACGGAGAGAGATGAGAAGCATCAATCATCAATTTCTCGTTGTGACACCTTATTTGTTCATTGATTGCTTTCTCACATGTGCCTTGACCGCGGGCCTTCAGCAGACCGAGCAACTCCTTGCTGGAGCCAGCGACCTTGGGTCCAAGCTGACGAGATTTTGCTCAAGCCAGATGGGCCTGTGCTCAAGCTGGCAACCTTGGGGTCTCGAACCTGGGTATTCCGCATAGCAGTCCGATGCTCTATCCGCTTCGCCACTGCCTGGTCAGGTAACAGCTTCATTTTTAATAGCTCAAAACTGGAAACAATCCAGATGTCATTCAATAGGTGAATGGTTTCAAAAAAAATAAACAACAACAGCAACAACAAAAGTGTAGTACAACCATACCACAGGATCTCAGTCAGCAAAAAAATGAGATGAGCCACTGATATACACAAACATCTAAGTGAATATCCAAAAAAATTATACTGCATGAAAAAAGCCAAAGTCAAAAAGTGACGTACTGTATGATCCCATTTATACAATGTTCTTGTAATGACAGAAGTATGAAAAAGGAAAGAAGATGAGTGGTTGCCAGTAGTTGAGGAGGGGTTAGAGGGGGAGGGGACTGAGTGTGGCTATACAAGACAACATTTATGACCTTTGTGGTGATGGACTGATCGCTATACTGACTGTGTCAATGCCAATAACATAGTTGTGTTATTACTTTATACTTGACAAGACGTTACTTTTGGGGAAACAGACTACAGGCTATATGGGATGTCTCAATTACAGTACTTCTTCAAATTTTATGTGAATGTGAAATTATTTCAAAATAAAACTTTAATTGAAAACAAAAAATAAAGAAACAAGTCAGAAAATAGGAGATTCTAATTGCAGTTTATGTATCTAACAAAGTTTCTGCCAGAAATATGTAACAAACATCAATGAAGAAAGACTGGCAATTCATACGATAAAAAACAAGAAACTCGAACATGTTCTTCACAACAAGGATATTCAGATGTTTAATAAACCTGTGAAAAAGTTTTCAACCTCATAATCAGGAAAATGCAAATTAAATCCAGATTTTTATACTACTACGCACTCCTAGAAAGACTAAAATAAGATTGGTAATGCTAGATCAGTGAGGATACGGAGTAAAGGAACTGCTCTGTATTCGTATATCAATGAAAACTTGACAAAGTAAAAGTAAAAACATTGACCATTTCATAGGCTTTGTTTTTCCAGTTACGGTCAAATATAATTAAGTAGAATGTTTCTTTTTTTATATATATAAATTTATTTTTATTTTATTCATTTTAGAGAGGAGACAGAGAGTGAGAGAGAGAGAGAGAAAGAGAGAAAGGGGGAGGAGCTGGAAGCATCAACTCCCATATGTGCCTTGACTAGACCAGTGCAGGGTTTTGAACTGGCGACCTCAGTGTTCCCAGGTCGTCGCTTTATCCACTGCGCCACCACAGGTCAGGCTAGAATGTTTCTTAATTAAGAAAAATTTTATCAGTTATCATCTGGATACAAATAGAAATAAAAAGGATTATAATCTTTTTGAAAGCAATGAAAAGTGGCACAAAAAGAAAGTGGCAGTGGAACATGTTACAGCATAATTTTGGGTCGTAGCAAAATCTGTACTTATAAGAAAATGTAGCATGTGAATTATTTCATTAGTAAGTACTATGATTAAAGTAAAAGAATCATTTTACTTAATTAATTTCAGGAGACGGGCACACAATACAATCAACAGTTAAATGCTATAGAAATGTTTACATGAAACCTATGTACTCTAATTGATCAATGTCATCCCGTTAAGTTTAATTTCTAAATTAGAAATATAAAGAAACCAAAGAGGAAAGGAAAGAGTTAATAATTGTTTAGGTGAAATTAATAAAGCAAGAAAAACAAACTTTATAACATTTTGGTGAATATTTCTTTTTCTTTTAAAAAGATAAGGAAAATATGCCTGACCAGGTGGTGGCGCAGTGGATGGAGCGTCGGACTGGGATATGGAAGACCCAGGTTTGAGACCCCGAGCTTGCCAGCTTGAGCGCGGGGCCCATCTGGCTTGAGCAAAAGATCGCCATCTTGGACCCAAGGTCGCTGGCTCCAGCAAAGGGTTGCTCGGTCCGCTGAAGGCCCGTGGTCAGGGCACGTGTGAGAAAGCAATCAATGAACAACTAAGGTGTGGCAACAGCAACAAAAACTAATGATTGATGCTTCTCGCCTCTCTCCGTTCCTGTCTGTCTGTCCCTATCTATCCCTCTTTCTGACTCTCTCTCTGTCCCTGTAAATAATAAATAAATGAATAAAATTAACGTTACCTTTAAAAGGATAAGGAAAATAAATAAATCCCACATGACCTCAAGGAAAAAAAAGGAGAAAGAAACAGCAAAGATTAGGCATGCAAAAGAAAAACATATTCTAAACTACAGTAGAAATACTATACTCAACTCTTTAGACATAAATTTAAAAGTTTAGAATAAAATGGTTTTCTAGCTAAATTTAAATTACTAACATAAATGCAAGAGAATGTGAAAAAAAAACTTTCAAGGACCTTAAGTATTAGAAAGAAAATGAAAGATAAACCTTAAATCAGTCATAGGGAGCTGACAGTTTCATAATAAATTCTCTCTCATATATAATGGATTTGCAGACCTTCAAACACTTTTTAAGCTATATTCAATATAGGAAATATGGAAATCTCCTGATTAAATTTATGAAACTAGAAAGAGATAATATAAAAAATTATAATAACACACATATATAGCAAAAAATGTAAATTTCAAATATAGTTTTTGCAAATGAAAATCCCCAAAATCTTTAGCACAAAATAATAGGGTTATGTTTAATATAGATTAATTCATAACTAATATTAAAAATAATATTTTTATGTTAGTAATAGCTTCTAGGAAAGGAATTTGGAAAAGAATATATTTATTAAAATGAGTGAGTAAAATAATAATTAGTAATATAGAGCAAAACGTAATCGATAAAATAAAAACTACCAGTATCTTATTGAGGAATATAAAATATTTGAATAAGTAAGGCAAATATTTTCTTGGGTAAGAATAATATATAATAAAATATAAATATTTTCAAGTGTAATATATAAACTTAATATGATATATCAAAAAAGTCAACACCTTTTTCATATCATGAAATTCAATTAAATGGTAAAATAATTTTATTTAGAAAAATAAGGTAGGTTACAGAACAATGAGGGTAAATGGTATGACTTACTAAATATTTAGGAATGAGAAAAGTGAAAGGAAAAGAGATACATACCTAAATCATATAATTCAGGTCTTTTTAGAATTTTTAACTAATTTTAAATTAAATGTTGATTACTTTAGCCTTCATCAAGAACCAATAAAATGATGTTTTTTACCAGTGAAAACATATCTGTCAAAACAATCTACACTGAAGTAGATCTTAGCCCGAACAATGTCCTCTGGAAAAGCAATATTGCACCTTCATTTTCTTCTCACCTTTGTGTTACTTTGTTGCTCTGACTTTGGACTGCCATACAGACTCTCATTCACTTGCTTGTCCTTGTTTAGACTTCATAACTTGGTTCAGTCTTGGACAGTTTCTGACTCTGGTTTCAGGTAATCCCAGTTTTTGGAGACTGTATTTAGCTTTTTGGTATAAAAGAACTTCTGTTTGCAGCAATACTTACTTAAGAAATGTCAAAACAATATGGTTCTAAGCAACATCATTAAGTACAGTACTTTGAACAACTCAACTAAAAGAGTTTAACCCATCCTAATGGAAGACTTGGCTACTTAAGTAAAGAGCAATAAACTTGTATGTTCATTCTTCCCAATCCAAGGTGTAAGATATACCTTACATGACCTAGCAAAACCCAACATATATATATTTATTTTTAACCAGGTAAAGAACCTTGATTATTCTCCTCTCAAAGAATTGCCTAGCAAACTTTTCCACTGGCATACAATTCCATGCCTGGCAAATAAATTCAGTAATCACTGAATTCACTGTGATCTTTTCTTGTTTCTCCTTAAACACTGATACTAATACTTGCGTTAATACTGACAACTGTTAAGGACCCTAATAAGCTATAGGGCTGAGTTTCAAAGAGGTATACAATCTATCATTTTGAAAACATTTCTATAATTTAAAAACATGTTCACAATATCATATATTGTTTCTCAATAATTATAAAAGTTGGAATAATTTAGGAAGATCCCACCTAAATTCAATTCCTGTCAGACATTTAATTCTTTTCTGCACTAAACAATGAGTAATATATTAACTCAAATTATTTTTTTTATAGAAACTGTCATGATAGTTCATGCTAAATTTATTGTTCATCAATCCTCAAAATTTTCTTTTGGATGTTTGGTAATATTTATTCTTCTATGTCCTCAACTATTTGTATATTGAACTATTATAAATATTGCCACTGGTAGAGCGTTTAATATATAGGATTATCTGTAATTTATGTATATATATACACAGTATATATACATTATATATAATAATGTGCGGTAGATAGAACTTAAATAAGGTTTTAAAATAAATTTAATTAAGGAAATCAATGTATTCCTTTTTTGTTTATTACTAGCTGACTGTTATTTTAACTAAAAGTGCACGTTAAAGCAACTGACTTGATTGTGAATAGACATTACCTTAATGTAAATTACAAAGTAAGACGTAAGAATATAATTTTAAAAGTTAATTATTTTGCTGGAAAAAATAAGTATCTTTTACTCTTATGGTCACTGACAGTTAAGTTTGTCTTTTTTTTTTAAGGTTACATAAGAGTTCATGTGGCATGTTTTGCCATTCAAATACCATATAAAGTATTTCTATTTAGTTTTTATTTAATTAAGAACATAATTTCAAAATCATCAAAAACTTTTAAGTGCTTTAAATGTTTAAAACAAAAACAAATTGGCTCATATTTATTGTGATATTTACACTATTTTAGAAACATAAAGGTTTTATTTACATGGGAAAAATCTAATTTAACATGAATATGTTTATTTCTTAACATATCTTCACAAATTCTGAAATAGTTACTTAATCTTGGTTTGTTTTGAACATTTTCTTTTCTGAAAAATCTGATGTTTTTAGATGATAAAGATTTTTACCTTCTATCTTATAATTTATTAACTTCTTATTACTTCTAATTATTTTTAATATCCAATATCATGGCTTACTATATTAATTCTTACATTTAATCACTAAAATATGCATCACTAAGTATTTTATTAATGCCATAACTTTAGGCCATTTTCTATTTGACAAAATAAAACAAAATCTTATCTAACTTAGTTTTTTTAATGTAGTAATTGACTTAAAACTTACCTTTTCCCCCCTAGTAGTTATTAACCTTTCTTGCAAAAGATTATTAGCTAAAGGTTATTGCTTTTTTATTTTGTTACCTTAAAGCTAAAGAAATTATTATCTCACCCGTATTACTATGGCAGATCATGTTCTTCATTGGCCGTGTAGTACATAAATAATGCAATATTTAAAGACTTAGAATTCCTTTATCAGCATATAACAAAGTACTTTAAAAATTCTTTTCTGGCTTGAGATAGGAGTCTACTTTTCTGCTGAATCCACTAAAGATTTGGGAACTATCTATGTATGGAGACCAGCACCTCAGATATTGGGCAAATCTGAGGGTAAACCTACCACTGACTGAATTCATCCCCCCTAAAAGTAAGCAAAAAGGAAATAAATTCAATCTTAAAACAAAATAAGAGGCTGTTTTTATCAGAAAATATTTAAAAACAACTACAATTATGTAAAAGTGATGTTTTTAAAACATTAATTGCCTTGTGGTTATGTTCAATCCAAGAGTTGTTACCCTTGAACTCCAATTTAAAAACCAATGCATGCCATTAATTGTAACAAAAAGAAATTAAAACTGCATAAAAACTAGAGCATGCACCAAGAAAAGGATTTCAGATTTGGAATCAGCGATGCATAGTTATATAGAAACAGTTAAAAAATTTCATGCAACAGAAAATTAAAAATAAAATTGTTCCCAGTGTATAGGTGTTCAAAACCAAACTTTTAAGAAAATATTTTAAGAACATTTTTGTTTTTCTTCTCTTTATGTCTCATTATAGATTCACTGAATAAAACAATAAAGAGAACTACTGACATATATTTAAAAAATCTTCAACAAATGTCAGAAACAAAAAAGACTGGTGCTCTCTGATTGAAACAAGACAAAGATCACCTCCAAAACTACACAGTGTTATGGAATATATTTACCATTTGAACATGTTCTAAAGTTTTTTAGAGTATAGAAAAAAATGGAATCATCAAAGTTCAAAATGAAGTTATGAGTAGTTCAGGCCTTTTATCCAGTTTAACTAATTGGACTTTCTCATTTAAAAATTAATTTAAGGAAAATATTATAATTTACTTTTGCACACTTATTTGTACCTGCAATAAAAATTTTGAGTAGTTCTACATATTTTATTATACAAATGTATAAAAGAGAAAGAGACAGGAAGGGAGAGAGCAAGGTAGAAGGGGAGAGATGATAAGCATCAACTTGTAGTTGCTGCACTTAAATAGTTTTTTTTTTTTAAACTGATTGCTTCTCTTATATGTCTTGATTGAGGGTCTCAAACCCTTGATTAAGCCAGTGATCTTGGGCTTTCAAGCTAGTGACCTTCGGTTTAAGCCAGCAAACTTTGGGCTTCAAGCCAGCGACCTTAAAAGATCATGCTGAGGATTCATTACTCAAGCAGTGACTCTGTACTCAAGCAAGCTGGTGACCCTGTGCTCAGGACAGCAACTGTGAGGTTTCCAACCAGGGCCCTGAGCTTCCTGAGCTGATGCATAATCCACAGCATCACCACCAGTAAGGCTTAAAACACTTAATTAATTAATAATATATTATTTTAATAACAATAATATTTTTAATTGTCAGATATGGTATTTTAATTAACATAAGAAAATTAAATTGGTATTATGGGAGATAATTATGCAAAATCTGTCAACAATTAATTTATTGAAAGTGTTTTAATATAACAAAATACTTTATAGCAAATAATTATTTAGCACATATATATGACTTGCCAATAAATAAGACAAGTGTTGGGTAAAAGATACAGTCCAGTGGTGACAGACCAAAAAAATATTTGTAATATATGTCATGATTAAATAGAAGGTAAGTAAAGATACAAATAATTATAAAGAAATCCAAAAGGATTTCTGAGCAAGACATTTCATAGACAGAGGCTAGAGTATATATAAATGTTTAAGTATTTTTAAAATATTGACTAGCTGGGGCCTAACCTGGGGTGGCGCAGTGGATAAAGCGTTGTTCTGGAATACTGAGTTTGCCAGTTTGAAACGCAGGGTCAAAGCACATATGGGAAATGATGCTTCCTGCTCCTCCCCCCTTCTTTCTCTCTATTCTCTCACACTATCCTCTTTTTCTAAAAATTAATAAATTAAAAAATTATTAATGAGCTGGGTAGTTTTAATATATTGGTGAAGGAATAGTATGGTATAGTGAAATTCACTATGGGACAGAAAGATGGATCTAAATACAAGATTTTTGGTTTGTCAGATAACATAAATATGTATTTGTGTTTATTTAAACATAAAAATAGTATCCTATTATATAATAGTAACTCCACTAGGCCTATTAAAACTTACTGTGTCAATCTTTCTTGCACACATTATTGAAAAAATAGGACACAACCCTTGTGCTCTAAAGTAAATACATTACTGAGAGCTATTTTAAAAAGGGTTAAAGACTACAAGAGGTAAGAGTAGTAAACTGCAGGAAACTTAGCAAGTCTGTTTGAATCCTTCTCACCTGATGGTTTTGTGACCTGCTTCAATGAAGAAGGGTAAGATGGGGAGGAGGTCAGCATGACCTTCCTCCTTCTGGCATTTTCTCAAACTACTGATTCAACTTAAATTCTATGTGCTGAGGAGCCATATTGAATTTAGGGTAGTTTGGCCCTAGCCAGTTGGCTCAGTGGAAGAGTTTCAAGAATCAGCATGTCATGTGGCTGTCCTGGATTCAATTCCTGGTTAGGGCACATGAGAAGTGCCCATCTGCTTCTCCACCCCTCCTCTTCTCGCTTCTCTCTCTTCCTCTCTCCTCTCCTCTCCTCTCCTCCTGCAGCCATGATTTGATTGGAGCGAGTTAGCCCCAGAAGCTGAGGATGGCTCATTGGCCTCTGCCTCAGGTGCTATAAAATGGCTCCAGTTGCCATGGAGCAAGGGCCTTAGCTGGGCAGAGCATCGCCCCCTAGTGGGCTTGCTGGGTGGATCCCAATCGGAGTGCACATGGGAGTGGGTCTCTGCCTCCCCTCCTCTCAGTAAATAATAATTTGAGGTAGTTTGTTCTACCTGTAAAAATATGTTTGACTCTAATAATTTTATATATACTATATTTTTGCAAATTTTTGTAAAATCTTCAATAATTATGTAAATGAGTACTGTCAACATTTTTTATTAAATTGTGATTTTTGTCAATTATAATTCAGATAATGGATTTGGATGTATTCCTCTAATAAGGAATAGTTTAAAATAATTTCCTTTACATTTTTCTACAAAAGATATTTATGCTTTAAAATAATAAAGGAGTTGAAGCTTATCTTATCTGCGTTGGTTGAGAGTTTGGTAAGTTTTCCCGTTATGGCACAGCTTTTATTTAATTTGCCTAGATAAACTCTTCTTTTTTTTTTTTTTTTTTAGTCATAGTTGCAAAATATTTATCATTTGCCTGACCTGTGCTGGCACAGTGGATGAAGCATTGACCTGGAGTGCTGAGGTTGCTGGTTTGAAACCTTGGGCTTGCCTGGTGAGGGCACATATGGGACTTGATGCTTCTTGCTTCTCCCCCCCCTCTCTAAAATGAATAAATAAGGTCTTAAAATATTTTATTTAATTCATCATTTAACTAAAAAATACACTATTTATTAGAATGCTTATACTCATAAAAGTAAAGTTAAGGTGTGGTGTTCTTTGAAAATGTCATTTTAGCACATTTTCTATCTGTGTCAATTTTATTTTTTTTATCCACATTTAAATTTAGTACTATGTGTACAAGTTCTGACTCAGACCACATTTAACATTTGTTTTTCAAAAAACTACAACAACAAAAGAAATTTCAATAAAAAAAATTTGGCTTACTGTGATATCTGGAAATGTTTTATATAATTTGAAACATACAAGGAAAATGATAATTCTAAAAGAAGAAAAATTTTAAACATACTTATTAAACACTTTCCTGAGCTTTAAAAATCAATAGTCAAACCTTGGCCGGATACCTTGGCTGGTTAGAATATCATCCCGATGCACAAGAGGTTGCAGGTTTGATCTGCAGTCCCAGCACATACAGGAATAGATCGATTTTTCTCTCTCTCTCTCCCTTCCTGTCTCTCTAAAATTAATAAATAAAAGAAATCAATAGTCAAAATTTTTATATTCTACTTGGAACAAAACTTAATGAAATATCAACCATCTTTTTTTTTTATTCTTCACACTTGAACAATAAAATATTTCTTTCTAAGAGAGACATCTGAAAGCTTCATTGTCTTTTGTTACTTTCAGAAAGAACTTCATATGTCACAGAGGTCACAGTTACCTGAATTCATTCAATATCTGGTTTCCAACTTGCCTCTTCTGCTTTATCTTCTTACAGGCCCAGGAAATTTGAGCAGAATTGGCAGGTCCCTAAAGCTTCCCTGCTCTCTCACAACAGTGTTCGTCTGCCTGAAATAGTCCTTATGCGTTTTTCAGGTGAAAAACTGTTCTCAGGTGTGCTAAACACTAATAATTCAAAATGAATGAGACATAGTTCCACTCTCAAATGGCTTCACTGGTCTTTTAGGACTCTCTTCAGTCATTTTTTGAAATTGTTCTTCAAATCTCAAGATAAACTTAAGTACATCTTGCAACTCCTTCCCCATATCTCCATGGTAACTGTAAACTCTGTTATTCTGTTATGTAGTAATCTCCTTATATTGTTCCTATTTGGGGAGTTTTTAAGGAACAAGACTGTTGTATTTCTTCTTGTATCTAATCTGGTTCATTCTACTTACTTTTTAAAAATCTGATGAAAGTATTATAAATAAATGCTAAATTTAAAGCTTAAACAGGTTCTAAAATGGAAAATATATAGCAGGTATGTGTAAACCATTGTTTATTTTTTTCTATATTTACATTTATTGAGAGATAACTATTAGAAAGTCTTCAATATGTATATTTGTCTATTTCTCCTTCTTTTCTGTTAATTTTTGCATTACATATTTAGGAGTTATGATATTAGCTTCATACAAATTTAGAATATTTAAAATATTCTTGCTGAATTGAAAATTTTGTCATATAAAATTTTCTCTAGTAATATTTTCTGATTTAAAAGTTTACTTTACCTGATATCACTACAGCTAAAGTCCTTATGTTTTGGTAGTGTTGGCTGGTATTATTTCTATTTTCAGCCTTCATGTTTCCTTAAATTCAGGATTTTTCTTTTAAAATAGGATGTGGGTGGTTTTGTTTTTGTATTCAGGTATACAACTTTTGTCTTTCAATTGGAATATTTATTCTATTACATTTAATGTAATTACTGATATAGTTGGTATAACTATTATAAACTTATTACTGATTTTCTGTTTGCCACAAATATTTAACCTTGCTTTTTGATCCCTTTTTATTTTATTTGTACTAATTATTACTAAGATGCTCTGTTCTTCTCATTATTATTGCCTTTATAATGAAATGATATTTTCCCTTTATTATAGTGAAAACATTAGACATCATAAAATGTCATACAAACTTATTAAAGACTAATGAAATTCTTTGTTTAGCATTTTTCAGACAATATAAAGACCTTTGAATACTTTACATTCAATTGAAACCACTTACCTCTATGCTAATGCTGATGTTAGATAGATATATAAATACAAAATACATACTTTAAAAACCAAAAGCATCATTAATATTATTTTAGAATTTTTATTTATTTAGTCTCCCTGTATATATTATTTGAAATTTGTTTATTTTTAATCATATCTTTCTGCTTTTAATCTGTGATAATTTTTCTTCTAGTTAAAGGTAGTGTTTTCTTTCATTTATATCTTCTGGTGACAAGTTCTGTCCATTTTTATTTGTCTTTTTTTTTTTTTTAATTCAGTGAGAGGATGGTGGCAGTGACAGACTCTCACATGTGCCACGACGAGGATTCACCTGGCAAGCCTACTAGGGGGCGATGATCTGCCCATCTGGGTCATTGCTCCATTTTTCAGCAACCAAGCTCTTTTTAGCCCCATTGGCAGAAGCCATGGAGCCATTCTCAGCACCTGAGGCCAACTCTCTCCAATTGAGCCATGTCCGCAGGAGGCGAAGAGAGAGAGAGAGACGAGAGAAAGAGAGAAAGAGAAGCAAGATGGGGAGAGGTGGAGAAGCAGATGGGTGCTTCTTCTGTGTGCCCTGATTGGGATTCAAACTAGAATATCCACACACTGGGCAGATGCTCTACTGCTGAGCCAACTGGTCAGGGCCATTTTTATTTGTCTTAAAGTCTAAAATATCATTACTTAAATATAGGTAGATAAATGTATAAAACTCTATATACATTTGAGGGTATATTTATAAATTTTAACAATGTTTCTGTTTTTGTTATTTAATGTTATAACCTGTATGGATAAAATAATTATTTATATTAATACCACAATCCCAAGGCCATTGTTCATCAATTGGCTTCTTAATTATTAAAAACAATTTATTTGCTTTCATGTCAACCTTCTTCTCCAACGAATATTTTCTTTTTTGTTTTCTTTTGTTTTGTGTTTAAGTGAAAGGAGGGAAGATAGAGAAAGAGAGACTTGCACATGTGCCCCGACCATAATCTACTAGGCAACTCCCATATGGGGCCAATGCTCTAATCAACCGAGCTATCCTCAGTCCTTGAGGCCAACACTGGGACCATCTAAACTATCCTCAGTGCCTGGGGCCAACACTGAAACCAATCAAGCCATTAGCTATGAGAGGGGAAGAGAGAAAAAGGGGGAGAGGGAGGGGAAGAGAAGCTGATGGTTGCTTCTCATGTATGCCCTGCCCTGGGATCAAACCTAGATATACCACAGTTCATTAATAAACTAACCTACTAAAAACTATCTTGGTTGCTTCCAAGTTTACACAATTAAAAATAAAGTTTTTGTAAACATTTATGCGTAGGTTTTAGTATTTACATACTTTTTAGAGTAAATACCAGGGAGTGAAATTGATGGAAAGTATGGTAAGAGTATAGTTTTATAAGAAACTGCCAGATTGAACTTCAAAGTGGCTATACCATTTTGCATTTCTACCAGCAATGAATAAAAATTTTGGTTGCTTCACATACAACCCTGCCACTATTTGATGATGTTAATTTTCCAGACTTTGTCCATATTAATAGGTGTATAGTGGCATATTATTGCTGTTTTCATTTGCAATTCACTGATGAGAAATAATATTGAGCATTTTTTCAGGTGCTTATTTGCCTTCAGTATATTCTTTTGTGATGAGGTAGCTTTTCAGCTCTTTGGCCCATTTTTAATCAGGTTGTCTTCTTATTTTTCACTTTAAGAGTATTTTGTATACTTTGGATACTAGTACTTTGTCAGATATGTGTTTTGCAAATATTATTTTCCAGTCTGTGGCTTGTCATCTTATTTCTGTAATAGTGTCTTTCACAAAGGAGAATATATTAATTTTAATAAAATCCAGTTTAATCTTCTTTCTATCATGGATTGGATTGTGCTTTGATATTGTATCTAAAAATCATGTAGATTTTCTCTTACAAGAGCTTTACAGTTTTACATTTATGTCTGTAATTCATTTTGAGTTTATTTTTTGTGCAGGATTTATAGTCTGTGATCAACATTTTTGTCTGTAACTGTCCAGTTGTTCCAACATCATTGGTTGAAAAGATTATCTTTGCTCCGTTGCATTGCCTTTGCTCCTTTTCCAAAGATCAATTAATTATACTTTCAGGGATCTATTTTTGAGCTCTCTAGTCTGTTCTATTGATATGTTTGTCTTTGTTTTGCCAATACCACCCTGTTTTGATTACTATAGCTTTATTGTAAGTCTTGAAGTCAAATAGTGCCAGTCCTTGAACCTTGTTTCTGTTCTTTAATACTGTGTTGGTGATTCTGCATCTTTTGTCTCTCCATATAAACTTTAGAATAAGTATGTCAAGATCCACAAAGTAATTTGCTATGATTTTGATTGGGATTTCACTGAAGTTAGAAATCAAATTGGGAAGAATTGACATATTGCCTATTGACAATTGACATCTTATCTATGAACATGGAATATCTCTCCACTTATGTAATTCTTCCTTGATGTTATTTATCAGAGTTTTATAGTTTACTTCATATAGATTTTGTATTTTGATAAATTTATCAATAAGATTTTATTTTGGGACTGCTAATCCATATTATATTTTAATTTTAAATTTGACTTGTTTATTCTCATCATAATAAAGCAACTGACTTTTGTATATTAACCATGTACTCTGCAAACTCATTATAAAAACTTAATAGTTCCAGAATACTTTTTGTCAGTTCTTTCAGATTTTTTATTTACACCATCATGCCATCTGCAAAGGCTTTTATTTTTTCTCCCTCATTTTTATACTTTCTTAGTGCATTAGTTAGAACTTCTGTTACAATTTGGAAAACGTCATAAAAGTGAACATCCTTGCCTTGTTTCTTACATTAGAGGAATAGCTTTTAATTTCTCATCATAAGTATGTAGTTAGTTGCAGATATTTTTTGTAGGTTTCTTTATCAAGTTGTGGAACCTCACATAACTAAATTTTTTCTCTTTTTTTTAGCATATCACTTATACTGGTTTTTTTTTTTACTTGTTTAGTATTTGTCCTAACATTGACAATATGCATTTCCAACTAATCCAGAGACACTTTTAAATAACACTATACCATTTCACAGGCAGTGTAAAAACATTGTAATAATAAAGTAGCCCTAATTTTTTCCTCCCATCTCTTGTATCATTGTGATCATTCATTTCACTTACATGTAAATATATATTATCATATATGTATGTACATAATACAGTGTGTCCGTAAAGTCATGGTGCACTTTTGACTTTTAACCGGTTAAAAGTGTACCATGACTTTACAGACACACTGTATAGACATACAATATATATAAGCATACATAATTGTATACATTGTGGATATTATTTTGAACAGTTATCTGTTAGATCAGTGAAGAATTTTAAAAAGTATTATTTTAATTTCAACTTTACTCCTTTTCCACTAGTTTTTCCTTCTTTATGTAAATCCAAGTGTCTGATCTTTATAATTTTCATTCTCTCTAAATAATGTCTTTAAGCATTTCTTACAAGGCAGGTCTATTGGAAACAACCTGAGAAAGTATTTCTTTATGATTTTTAAGGGATAAATTTTAGGGTACAGAATTCTAGGTTGTTGTGTTTTTTCTCTTAGCACTGTATTTTTCTCCACTCTCTTCTTGATTGCATAGTTTCTGAGGAAAAATTGAATGTAATTCTTATCTTTGTTCTTCTACAGTTAGTGTTTCTCCTCCACTCCATCCCATTTCTTGTAGTTTATTTTTATCTTTGATTTTCTATAACTTAAAAAATTAATATTTCTAATAGTTATTGTTTTGGGCATATATACTGCTTTGTGTTCTCTGAGCTTGCTTGCTCTGTCGATTGGTGTCATTAATTTGAAAAAATTCTAGGTCATTTTTATTTCAAATGGGTTTTTTTTTTCTGTTTTTCTTTTCTCTCTCTCTCTCTCTCTCTCTCTCTCTCTCTTTTATTTATTTTCTAAGTGAGATGAGGGGATATAGTGAGATAGACTCCTGCGTGTGCCCTATGGGGATCCACCCAGGAACTCTCGTCTCAGGCCAACACTAGAATCAATGGAGTCACTGGCTATGGGAGGAGAAGAGGGAAAGAAAGGGGAGAGGAAGAGGAAGAGAAGCAGATGGTCACTTCTCCTGTGTGCCCTGACCTCATATGAAACCTGGGACATCCATATGCCAGGCCACTGCTTTATCCACTGGGCCAACCATTCAGGGCCTTCCTCTCTCTCTCTCTCTCTCTCTCTCTCTCTCTCAATATATATATATATATATATATATATATATATATATATATATATATATATATATATATATATATATATATTAAGGTGACCAGATTTTAAAATTGGTAAAGCGGGACACCATTGATGGGGTGGGTATTGGGGTTCTTGATTAAAAATTTGGTCTTTATGGAGCAAAAAAAAAATTCATAGAATGCAAAAATAGTATTGTAATATATTTTTTAAAATTTCAACATAAGTACAATTTGAAAATATAATACATTAAAAAATTATATATAGTATTATTTTACTCTTTGGCATATTTCTCATTTGAGTAAATTTTTTTAGTAGATTGCTGTCATTTAAAAGGTCATGAAATTTTTCACAAGAATTTGTTAAATTATATTTTGCATATAAAATGGCTTTCAAAGTCTCAACATTTAATGGTGATTTTTCTGATGTCCACACTTTATTTACCGTAGAAAAATGCGTTCGGTCGCAGCATTAGTTCCTGGTAAAGACAACACATATTGCACAATTTTTAGTGCATTATTGTATGGAATATGGTTTGTTTCAAAATGATGAAATATTTCTAACCATTTGTTCTCAATTGTGATTTTTGCTGATGCCCAAGATTTAACCTTTTCTTTATCAATATTTTTTTTAATAATGATACCTCATTAAAAAGATAATTTGCAAAAATATTACTATATGGGAAATTTTGAGTGAGTCAGAAGGATTGAGTTACACGGTCCTGAAACTGATGCTGGAGCTGCATGAGCGGGCTGGAGCAGGCAGGGCAGCGTCGCTGGTGCACTCGGTGGCTGCGCTCCTCGTGTCCAGCCCCGCCACCGTTGGAGACTGAGCTGCTTGCACCTGAGGGAGCCTGGAGCCGCACGCTGGCATCCAGGATGCAGGCCTATGGGTAGTTAGGGGATTTGACACCCGCCACCCCAGCAGGTACATCCTACCCGAAGTTGTTTGTTTCAGGGCCTGGCTTGGGGCAGCCAGCTCTTGTGGCAGTGCAGGTGTTTCCAGGCAGTGCGGGCGCTTCCATGTCGAGGCGGGGTCTCCCCACCAAAAACTGTATATTCTCTTCCTGTTCTCCCGCTGTTCCCTAGCTTTTCATGTATTCTTTCCAAAAATTGGAACTTCTTTAAAATGCTGCAGGACACAGGACAAATTGTTAAAAATCGGGACTGTATCGCCAAAAGCGGGATGTCTGTTCATATATATATATAATCTTACTAACATTTTCATCTCTTGAGTGTTACACTTTCTGTAGTTGTCATATTTTTTTTGGATATTCTCTTCTGTGCTTTCAATCTTTTTTTTTTCCATTTGCTTCTCTGGTTTGGAGGTTTCTATTGAGATATTTTCAAACTCAGAGATTCTTTCCTCAGTTGTGCCAGTGTACTAATAAGACCATTATAGTCATTCTCCATATCTATTACAGTGTTTTTTATTTTTAGCATTTATATTTATGATTATGTTGTCCATTTTATCTTGCATTCTTTTTGCTCTATTCATAAGTTCTTAGTACATTAATCATTGATTTTCAGATTTTGAGCCTAATAATTCCAACATCTCTGTTATATGATTCTGGTATTGATGCTTCCTCTGTTTTTTTGAGCTGAGTTTTTCAGTCTTTTCATATGTCCTCTAATTTTTTTCTTGAGAACTAAGCTTATTTTACTGAATAAAAGGATGAGTAAATAGGCCTTTAATAATGTTATAGTAATATGTGAGGAAGGAGAGGCATTCTATCATCTTATGATTAGGTCTCAGTTTTTTAATAAGCCTGCACCTGTATCTCTAGACTGTGAATCTCACATGTGTTGCTCATTCCTCTTCTTCCTCCTCCCATCGTAGGTAGGACATAATGGTTTAGAACTTTAGAGTGAGCTAGAGTTAGATCTTTTTCTTTCTCCATGTAGAATTCTAGAGCAGGATGCGTTTGGGAATTTCATTCTCCCAAGTCAGTGAGGCAGATCTTGTTTTAAAAACATAGTAAAAAATGTTCTGAAGTTTTTCAAAATTGTTTCTCCTCATGCTAGAAGTACAAGAGGGTTTTTATTTAATATTTACTATGGGATCCTGGTTGACTCCAGGAGGTAAAACTCACAAAAAATGTGTGGTCTCCCCAATCACCCGCTCTCTTGAAAGTTTTATACTTTCCAAGTTATCCACAAAGAGGCTCCAACAATTTGTCAGTCAACTACAGTTCAGTTTTCCTTACCACGGTACTGGTTCCCATAAAGATTTCAGCTCATGGGTTTCTTCTTCACAAAATTGTGATTTTTGATATTTGCCTGTCTTTCTTTCCAGTTTTGAGACAGCAGTTTGCCCTCTGACCCAACTTTCTTACAGCTCTAACAAGAGTTGTTGATTTTTTTAGTTTGCACATTTTTCACTTGTTAGGATAGAGTGACGACTTCTAAGCTTATGACAGGCCAGACCAGCACTATTTCTTCTCAAAGTAAATAAGCTATTTGAAGCTAAAAAGATGTCTTCTTTTTCTCTTCTATTTTTATACTTTCATGGTGCAAGCTAATGAAAATAAGACACACCTCACACCTTAAATTTGTTTTTTCTTGCACTTTAATTTTCATTTTTTTCTTATTAACCATTCACTACAGCCAAGTTGATTAGCAGGAAATATTGTAGCTGACAAATAAAAATTAATAGACATATCTTTTTCACTGTTTTCTTACTGATCCACCTCCTTTTTCTTTTCCTCATTATGAATGATCACCAGATAAGCAAGTTGTTAACTCATGTGGAGTATCCTTCTTATGCTGTCTTACTGATGTTAAAAAAATAAAATAAAAATTGACTTTGTAGATTTTGGTATTTCATTTTACAATTACTCTAATATTTCTTTATCCAAAGCATAAACTTTTTTACTTTAGGAGTTTTAAATGTATTACTCATGAAAAGAATTCCTTACCTTTTAGATAAATTAAGTTTAGAAATCTGAATTTATAGCTTCTATTTAAAAGTTAGTCTTTCAGAAGAAAAATTTTCTTTCATTAGGAGCTTTGATTCTCTCATAAGAACATAAGAAGCAGAAAATAAAAACGTAATTATATACTGTGTTAAAAAATAAATTTCTGTGTTTACCAATCTAACCTATAATTTCAAAGTCCTCCTCTACCTTTAATTTGACTTGATATTTTACAAGTACGGACTCTTTTAAAAGTCAAAACTTAATGCATTTTTTCCTTTAGCAGTTTCTATTTATCCAAACTATTTATTTATTAAAGAGAAATCCATACTTTCTCTCTCCCTTTAAAATATATAACAGTTTAGTTAAAACAGTAGTTATAGCTGATGATACATTTGAAGATAGCACAAAATTTTGTACACATTTCCTTGTTTTTAGGTGACTGTTAGGTGAAAAGTTAAGTGAAATCTCCTTAATTTATATTTTTTATTTTCAGGGATAAGATGTGAACAGATGTTATGTGACTAAATCATCTATTCATTTTTACCTCAAGCTTATCTTCTTTCTTTTTCAATACCAATTTTTTTTTACCAAATATTTTTCATATGTCTATTTTTTTATTAGCACATTATTTCCAAGACTCTTTCTTTGGCATTTTAAAGATTTTAATTGAGTTATCTAGGTTCCTATCTTAAAACATTTTCCTAAAATTATTTTTTCTGCATTTTAAATAAGAAAATAGAATGGGGAATGACAAATAAGCTTCCATCAAAAAGAAATGTGGTTGGAAAAAATCCTAGACTTTGTTGGTTGCCATTAATGTTATGATACAGACCATTACAACATGTCTACCAATATGGTTATGTAAATTTGCATCTTTAATGCTTCTGTTGCTACAAGTTGATTTATATTCCACCATAAAAAGTTTGTTTTCTTTTTACAAAATTATATCTGGGCAAGGTAAGACCCTCTAGGGCAATAATTGCTTCACAGGAGGGGGTATCTACATCTCAAATTGCTGTGCATCTGGCCTCTAAATAATCTGTACAGAAGATGGTACTGCTAGTCAAACAAGCAGGAAAAAAAGGACTATTTATCAATAGACAGAGTACAATATATTTGGAGTACATATAATTTAGTCACATTTTTTTTCAAACAGAAAAGCAAGAGAAACTAAGCTGGGCTTGATAGTTTAAAAATAAAATAAAATTTATGAATCTGGGACTGTGCTAGAAAAGCAAGCTGCTACTATTAGCACAAGTAAATATTTCTCTCCTAAAAATTTTCTAGAACACATTAGTAACATAACAAAAATGTGTAAAAATAAGAGACAACACACACAGATGTGGGCAAAAATATGTTTACAATTGTGAGTACATAAAACAGAGTTTATTCCTCTATTATTATTTATTAATTATTCTATTATTTTTCATAAAAAGAACTGTAGACCTACTTCTGTCCACTGCTGCATTTTGCCTATCATATACTGGGTACTATGTTATGTGTTTTATACATTTTAGTCTCATTCTAAATTTATCATACTGAGGATTGTTCTAACTTATCACTGAGGAGATTAAAGCTTTAAGAATTAAGAAAATTTGCCTCAACCCACAATTATTCAGTAGCCATTTGAAATTTTTAAAAAATGTGGGTTTTTTTTTCCTGATACCAAGTTTTGTTTTCATAATGATTGGGATATCTACTTGTGTTTCTAAGTTTGCATGACTTATGTATCTAATACAAAATCTGAAATAGCTCTCAGGAATAGTAAACAAATACACATATAGATTCAGCTCCAATTTGAAGTTCTGAAGGTATTTGCTGGTTATCCAAGAACATGTGACGGTTCTGATTAAGGCACACTATTGGCTAACATGCTAGGACATTGCAGAGGTCATCAGAAAAAGAGAATTGGCCAAGTTATATTCAAGGCAGCATTCCAAAGCATACAGGGCCCCTGCCATTTTTCTATAACACATCATCCTTCTTCATTTTCTACATAACTTTCACCACTGTGTGAAATAAAAAGGACTTATTTCATCTTACTCTCTGTCTGCTTCCTCTTACACTGAGCACTCAGCAAGCAGGGTTCTTAGAACAAAATCCTCAGAATTTAGTTCAGTGATGGAAACATAGTCACCACTCTAAGAAATGCTTCTTAGAAGAGATGTAAAGAATGGATGTGAAGAATGGTAAGAAATTGTGACATGCAGAAACTCCATTTCATCAACGTGACTCTTACTACTTTCTGTCCTTCTACTCCCTTCCTTATTAGTAAGCCCTTAGGATATAAGACTTTGGTCAGCACCAAAATGTCTTAACAATAAAGACTCAGGTCTATTGATCACAGAAACAGAGTGTCCTTAAAGTAGAGATAACATCTTGAAATCAGTTGTGTCTCATCAAAGCAGCATAACCAAGTACCACATCCTTAGGGAAGTAGACAGAAAGATGCCACAGTTGACATCAGAACCTGATACAATGATTAACTACTTCCTATCTTTGTTCCAACCAATTAGTAAAGCCCAGGACACAACTTCCTTAATCAGCATGGTTAACATTTTCCCACATATTCTGTCTCTGTTCAGACCATTGGAGAGCCAGGTCTTTGAGCATGAGCTCACCTGTAATCCTTGGCATGATGCCATTATCTTAACTAATAAACCTTTACTTTCTTGGATACAAACTCCCGTTCACATTTGATTAGGTTTTGATGCACCCAGATGAATTAACCTCTTTAATTTGGTAACAGAATCTTTTCCAAACATGCATTGGCTATATGTAAACTTTTTCATCTGTGTAAGAAACTCTCCAATAGGAAGTGTTACAAATGTAATTTGGAAATTACTTGAAGCTAAATTTAACAGTATTAAACTTAGGATTTTAAATTTTAGAGGATAAGGAAATAACCAAGGAGCCATACTTAGAGAAATAAAGCTACTCAGTAGGTAGAAAGAGAACACACAGTGTCAAAATACTGGCAAACTAAAAAATATAACAGAGGATATTTTTCTCTTATTCTATGAAACTCTATAGCACCTGATAGTACAGTGTGTCCGTAAAGTCATGGTGCACTTTTGACGATCTGACCGGTCAAAAGTTCACCATGACTCTACAGACACACTGTATTTCTACCAAAATTAAATCTGCCTTTTTTGAATACAAATATGCCATTATTTATGTAACAATACAAAAATTTGGCCAGGTTTGAAGAAACTGTATGGAATTTGGTCCAGGATGAGAGGAAACAACAGTTTTCTTAGTTCTGAAGGTATATTGACCTAAGTGTAGTGTGAAATGTAGTTTATTTACATCTCTAGTATTATAATGCACATGTAGAGAGTGGGTGTTTCCCTTCATGGGCAAGGGACTCAGATAATTAGTTGAGCAGGCGATGGGTTAGTTTCTTGGAAAGTATGATTAAGCTATATGCAAGAGATTTCCTCAACATAGAAGGAAACTCATTAACCTTTTATTCAGTTGAGCTAAAACACCTGAAGCTAATATTGGAACTTTAAAAACCTAGAGACTGTCACTACTGGTTTTCCAATATTATGTAGGAAACTGAAAGTCATGAAGTCCAGGTGGTGTTTTCATCTTTTTATCCTCATTTGAAGGTCATACCTTTGGAAGAGAAAAAAGGATATGAGAAATAAACAGCTGGTTGCATAAATGGCATCAAAGAACAAGATTTGGTTTTCTGGACCATGACTATGCTAATAAAATCACTAACTCCTGCAGCAAAAAAATTATATCACATGGGTCTGAAGAGAGAATATTTTTAGGACATTACTCACATAATCAAGATTATTCTTAAATCTCAGGAGGAAAAATGAATACCATAAAGAAACCTCAATAATAAATAATATGGTGTGTATCAAATAAAATATAGAGAAGAAACAGTGGTATAGATAGCTACTATATTTAAGGAAAAAATACACTGTATTTAGAGTGCAACATTTTGGGATCCTGGCAAGACCACTAGAGCTCAAAGTATAAGTGAAAGATGATTTAGAAAGTTGTAGGGGCAGTAGAAGGACCCTCGGAGCTTAGAGAAAGAGGAAGAGAGATATGTGCCTTAAGGGATGAAGAAGTGGGGGAGGGGAGAGCACAGTGTGCTCCAGTGGAAAAGAGAGAGAGCACATGCGGGTGATCACTGCATCAAGGAATTTTATCTGGAGGCCTTAGGGGAGAATCCTGATAGAACCTTCATCAGCTTTCCACGGATGCCTCCACATGTACTCCTCCTGGTCTCCACTGATTGGTCAGCACAAAGGTGTCATTAGTTACTGCAGCTGGTCCTGATATCAGCCATGGTATCACTTCCTCTGATTTTGCTGCTTCTCAGGGCCTGGAGCTGAAACAGCTGAAGCCTCATGTCATCTTCTAGGGGAGTGTGCAAGGGCTTATAGTTTTGCCCACTGCTAGGCACCTGGGGCTCTACACCCTGGTGACCCTTTGCACCTGGCCTATGGTTCCTACTACATTTCTCACTATGGATTACAAAATAATCAAAATAGTAAGCTGTTTTAGTAATAAGGTTTATCTAGGAATTCCATTTTAAGATAGCTCATTATATGACAAATTATTGAATTATTTTGACTTGATAATTTTCTTTTAAATATTTCAGAAAGAAACTAGAGAATCTTGTTTATATAAATATAATACAACCTCATATGGAAAAATAATTAAAGAATATAATAAGTAATATTTTTAAAAATGCTTTCTATACATTATAAAAGTCTGTAATTTCCAAAGAACAGAATGTTATTGACACTATAACTAAGGATTTAGAAGCATAGAAAATGGCTTTAGGAAAACAGAAATAGGTGTGACCTTATTACTTAAATATTTAGAGCAGTGGTTCTCATCCAGGGGCCATTTTCCCCCTTCTCCACCCTGCCCATGGCATTTTGCAATGCCTAAAGACATTTTTGATTGTCACAACTTTGGTAACTAGTAAGGTAACCAGACATCCCGCTTTTGGCAGGACAGTCCTGATTTTTAACAATTTGTCCCAAGTCCCACAGCATTTAAAAATAGTCCCAATTGTAAAAAATATATTACTATACTATTTTTGCATTCTATGAAATTTTTTTTTTGCTCCATATAGACCAAATTTTTAATCAACCCCCCCATCCCCCCGTCAATGGTGTCCTGCTTTACCAATTTTAAAATCTGGTCACCTTATAAATGGCATGTAGTGAGTAGAGATCAAGAATACTACTAAACATCTTACAATGCAAAGGAGAGCCTCCCACCCCCAAAAAGCAATAATCCAGCAGAAAATGTCAATAGAAGTAAAGTTGAAAAATTCTGCTCTACATAAAGACATAGCTCCATGAATATGTGAAATTATACAAAAAAAAATTAGAAAGTACTCTGAGAAAACAAGAAAAAATATCAAAACCAACTATGATGCTCTATGTACAAGTCTCAGTTGATTTTATAAAGTAATGTTTTTCACTATGGAAAACAGTATGGTCTGACCAGGCAGTGGCACAGTAGCTAGAGCAGGGGATGGGAACCTTTTTGGCTGAGAGAGCCATGAACACCACATATTTTTTTAAAATGTAATTTCGTGAGAGCCATACAATATGTTTAACACTAAATAAAAGTAAATGTGTGCACTTTATGTAAGACCAACACTTTTAAAGTACAATAAGTCTCTGAATTCTTTTTAATAACGTTGCTATGCTGTTGCTAACCAATGATGAATAAAGTACTTCTTACTATGAATGTGACTTCTGCTGCTGCATGGTTTTGCTGATGGCTTTGTAGTCTGGTTGATATGTGGTGAGGTTAAGCTTCATGCAGGTGTTGAGACTGCCATTTGTTAAACGTGATCGTAGGTTGGACTTAACATTCTTTAGATGTGAAGAAGACTGCATACGTACAGCCGAACATTATCAGTACAGCAATACTCACATGCTGCAGTGTGTGGTATGTGACGGGAAGCGCATTCCAAGTTTTGACAATCAGCTGGTCTGCAAGTTGAAGTTTTTTCATTTCTCCCAACTCTGCTTGCTGTCATGCAAGTCTTTCCAAATCTTCATTCAGTGACTTGAACTTATTCATCCACATGTCTGAGGCCTTCAGGTCAGCAGCTTGTAGCTCAAAACTCTGACAGAGACACCAGGGATGTAACTCAGGTCAGCATTGTCCACCGCACACTCAGGTGTATGGGTAAAGAACTTAAAAAGATGAGTGTGCTCACAAAATTCTCCAAAGCACGCTTTGAATGACTGCAGGAGATTAGATGTGAAGCCCGCTAGGTGCTGGAGATTAAGATGTTGAGCAGGGTCACTTGCTGTGCATGTATCTTTAAACTCTCCCAGTTTTTCAAAGTGTAGTAAATGACCTGTTTCAGTGTCAGCAATGAAGAGTTCCAGCTTGTTTTCAAATGCAAACACTGCTTATTGAAGAAATAAGACTGTATTTGCAATGCCTTGCATTTTCACATTGAGCTGGTTCAGATGTTCAGTCATATCCAAGAGATAGTAGAATTTCAGGAGCCATTCAGTATTAGCTAACTCAGAATGCTCGACATTTTTCATTTCAAGAAGTCTGGATTTTGCTCAGACAAGCCGCAAAATGGCTGAGCACCTTCCCTCTTAATAATCAACACACATTGCTGTGCAGAAGCAGACCAGGATAATTATTCCCAACTTTATATAGCAGTGTTTTAAACTGGCAATCATTTAAAGCTCGGGCAACAATAAAGTTGACCATCCAAATGACCAGCGACATCACCTCACCAAGCTGCTCGCAACACATCTGAGCACAAAGCGTCTCCTGATGTATGATGCAGTGAAAACTTAGGATGGTTCTCTTTTCATGTTCATAAAGAATCACTATGAATTGTCTGTTTCTCCCCACCATTCATGGAGCACCATCAGTAGACACTGAAATAAGTTTATCCATCAGTAGATATTTTTCTTTAGCGAACTCAATGAACGACTGAAATAAATCCTTTCCTCTTGTTGTCTCTTTCATAGGCAAAACAGCAGGACTTTCTTCACATAGTGTGTCACCAACAGCATACCTTGCAATCACGCTGAACTGGGATAAATGGCTTATGTCTGTTGTTCATCCAAAGCGAGATAAAAGAATGGTGCTGCATTTATATCCTTCACTTGTGTTGCCTCAATTGGATTTGCCATCATGATGGCACGATCATGAACAGTTCTTGCCAACTGAGACATGTCTTTTATTTGTTTGATTATCTTGTCTTTATCCGAAAAGTTATCAAAAAGTTCATTGGCAACATCAAGCATGAATGTTTTGGCATACTCTCCATCTGTGAATGGCTTTCCGTTTCTCACAATTGCTAAAGCACAAGCAAAGCTAGCCAAATTTTAGTCACCTTGTTGTGTCCAAACACAAAGTTGCTGCTGACTAGCTTGCACTCTGCACAGTAGCTCTTGACATGCTTTCTTCCTGCTGTCCCCCGCTGAATATTTTGATACAAATGTAGTATGGCATGTGTCTAAGTGCCGCATTATATTTGACTGTTTCATTGGTGAAATTTTATCATTGCATATTAGACACACTGCAGAACCTGCTCTCTCCACAAAGGCAAATTTCTCTGTTCATTCCTGTTGAAAAGTACTATACTCCTCATCTTATTTTCTTTTAGCCATCTTCTTCGTCAAAAGGGTTTCTGCAATTAGTTAACTGACTACTTGATTAAAAGGAGGGAAGTTTATTTCCTGACCTCACAATGACTCTTGTATGTTATGCATTATCCAATAAAAATTTGGTGTTGTCCCTGAGGACAGCTGTGATTGGCTCCAGCAACCTGCAACCATGAACATGAACGTAGGAAATGAATAGATTGTAATACATGAGATTGTTTTATATTTTTAACCTAATTTTTATTTTTATTAAAGTTTTGTTTGTGAGCCATATACAGCCATCAAAAGAGCCCCATCAGGCTTGCGAACCATAGGTTCCCAACCCCTGGGATATAGCATGGGACTGGGATGCCGAGGACCCAGGCTCGAGACCCCAAGATTGCCAGCTTGAGCATGGGCTCATCTGGTTTGAGCAAGGATGGTTTGAGCAAGGCTTACCAGCTTTGACCCAAGGTTGCTGGCTTGAGCAAGGGGTTACTCAGTCTGCTGAAGGCCTATGAAGGCACATATGAGAAAGCAAATAATATAACTAATGTGTTGCAATGAAAAACTGATGATTGATGTTTCTTATCTCTCTCCATTCCTGTCTGACTGTCCCTATCTATCCCTCTCTCTGACTCTCTCTGTCCCTGTAAAAAAATAAAATAAAAAGAAAACAGTATGGTGGTTTCTCAAAACATTAAGATTAAGAATTTTTAATACCCAGCAATCCCTCTTCTGGGTATCAACCCAAAACATTTAAAAACATATATTTGCAAAGTACATGCACCCCTATATTTACTGCAGCATTATTCACAGTGGCCAAGACATGGAGACAACCAAAGTGCCCTTCAATATAGGATTGAATAAAGAAAAGTGGTACATGTGTACCATGGAATACTAAGCAATAAAAATTATGAAATATTGCCAGTTGTGACATCTGGCAATTTATATTATTTTATGTTAAGCAAAAGAAGTTAGTCAGAAAAAACTCAAAACCATATGATTTCACTCATATGTGGGATATAAAACTAAAACTCCTACACACAGATAACAGAATGCTTGTTCCCAGAGGGAAGGGGAGTTGGGGGGCAGTAAATGGTAAAGGGGGCCAAATATAATGGTGAAGAAAGATGATTTGACTTTGGGTGCTGGACACACAATGCAATATGCAGATCATGTATCATAGAAATGTACACTTGAAACCTATATGATTCTATTAACTAGTATCACCCCATAAATATAATAAGGAGTAAAACAAAATAAAATAAGAAAAAATGATGTTTATAGTTTAAAGAATGACAGACTTGGAGTCAGAAAGTCTGGTAGCTAGTTCTATTTCTTCCTTTCTTCTTACCTTCCTTCCTTCCTCCCTCCCTCCCCCCTTCCTACCTTTCTCCCTTTCTACCTTACTTCTTTTCTTTTTATTTTTTTCTTTCTCTCTCTTTCTTTCTTTTTCTCTTTTTTTTTTTTTATATTGAGGAGGAAACAATTCTAGTAATTAGGAGTTGGAGTTACAGAATAACACAGTAAGATTAAAATTTTAAATCTGACAATGACTAGCTGATGACCTGAGCCTCATTTAGTGATTTCACCCATAAAATGGGGGAAAAGTAATACCTAGTCATAGTATTTTTGTGAGTATTATGTGTAATAGTAGAATTAAAGCACTTAGTAAAATGCTTATACTATTAAGTGTGGAAAAATAGCAGGGTATTTTTATGAGTATTAACTTAGTTCTTATATTCTACATCTATAAGTTAAAATACTTGATATGATTATCTCCAAGATAAGATTTAAGATCTGAAACTTCTTTTCAGTTATTATATGCTATGAAAATTAATCACTAAACCAAATTAATCACTAAAACTAAAAAGGAAAGAAAAAATATAAAAAGTAATTTATTAAAATGAACATTTTAAAAATAGACATAAAACTATAATTCATTGAATTCTAAAAGACAGCAAATTTTTAGAACAATACAAAAATCGACCAAAACAGCTTTTACATTTAATGCTCAATGTAATCATCAGAAAATACAAACTTGCAATTTGGAAAAATTAAGGAGGAGAAAGTAGAATTATGTAATTTCTAGTCTGTTTTAACTTTTCTTTAAAAAAATCAAATGATTAAGAAGTTCAACCTTGGCTGGTAGACCATCAATCCAGAGTGTGGAAGTCCTGGGTACAATTCCCAGTCAGGGAACACAGGAGATGTGACCCTCTGCTTCTCCACCCCTCTTTCTCCTCCTCCTCCTCTCTCTCTCCTCTTCTCCCACACCCATGGCTCATTGGCTCGAGTGAGTTGACCTTGGAGCAGAGGATGGTCCCATGACCTCTACCTCAGGTGCTAAAAAATGGCTCCTGTTGCAATGAATGGAGCAAGGCCCCAGATTGGCAGAGCATTGCTCCCAGATTATGGATCCCAGTTGGTGCATATGTGGGAGTCTGTCTCTCTGCCTACTCTCCTATCAGTAAAATAAAAATAAGTAAAATATAAAAAGAAGCTCATTGAATTAGGACAAAATTAGAATCAATGTTTGATCTGTTAGGCTGGTATCTGGTAAGCAAAGACATTGATAACTAACAGAAGAGAAGAGGTGCTAAGCAAGAAGCACGGTCTTCAAAAGCCTGTCTCTAGTCCTAGATGACAAATGACTTTCAAGTTTACTTTGTGCCACTTCAGAAGTACTCAGAGTGTAATTTTGAGAAAAATTAAAATAGAAGAACTGAAAAATGTCATTCTGATATTTATAAAATAAGAGTTAAGTAGATAGTTTTAGAAACTGTTCGTCCATTGCATAACTGTAAAGATTTCAGCAATTTCGGCAGACTGTTGGTATTTGTTTTAAAAAGAAACTGTTGATTACTTTTATAAATAGAACCCAAGTATCACATAATGCTAGTAGAAACATTATAAATATAATAAACTCAAAACTGTGTTTTTTTGTTTGTTTGTTTTTACCGATTTTAATTTATTGTGCTTACACAATATCAGGAGTCCCACCGAGCCTGACCAGGCGGTGGTGCAGTGGATAGAGTGTCGGACTGGGATGCAGAGGACCCAGGTTTGAGACCCCAAGCTCGCCAGCTTGAGTGCGGGCCCATCTGGCTTGAGCAAAAGCTCGCCAGCATGGACCCAAGGTCGCTGGCTCCAGCAAGGGATTGCTTGGTCTGCTGAAGGCCCGCAGTCAAGGCTCATGTGAGAAAGCAATCAATGAACAACTATGGTGTTGCAACGGCAATGAAAAACTAATGATTGATGCTTCTCACCTCTCTCCGTTCCTGTCTATCTGTCCCTATCTATCCCTCTCTCTGACTCTCTCTCTGTCCTTGTAAAAAAAAAAAAAGAGTCCAGCTGAATACATCTCCCTCCCCCCTTCACATGTTCCCCTTGGTAGCCACTTTGTCCCCTCCCTCCAATGCCCTCCCCCTTTTATTCAAAGTTTGCTGTGCTGTTCTCTATAATGCTGTGTTATGTATATGTAATTTCACTAATCTCTTCCCCTTCTTTGATTCCATCTTCTCTTCTACTTTCCCTCTGACTGCTTTCCCTCTGGTCCTTTTGATCCCTCCTCTGCCTGTGTTCTGTTCCTCAGTTCACATTGTTCATTGGATTCCTCAAATGAGTGAGGTCATATGATATTTTTCTTTCTCTGCCTTGCTTATTTCACTTAGCATAATAGTCTCCAGGTCCATACATGTTGTCGCAAAAGGTAAGATTTCCTTCTTTTTCATGGCCATGTAGTATTCCATTGTGTATTATGTACAACTGCTTTTTAATCCACTCATACATTGATGGACACTTGGGCTGTTTCCAGATCTTGGCTATTGTGAACAATGCTGCAATAAACATGGGGGTGCCTATCTTCTTTTGTATCAGTGATTTGGTATACTTAGATTATATTCCTAAAAGTGAGATAGCTGGGTCAAAAGGCATTTCTATTTCTAATTTTTTGAGGAATCTCCGTACTGTTTTCCACAGTGGCTGCACAAGTCTGCATTCCCACCAGCAGTGCAGGAGGGTTCCCTTTTCTCCACACTCTCATCAGCACTTATTCTGTGTTGTTTTGTTAATGAATGCCATTCTGACAAGTGTGAGGTGATATCTTATTATGGTTTTAATTTGCATTTTTCTAATGATTAGTTATGTTGAACATTTTTTCATATGCCTATTGTCCATCTGTATGTCCTCTTTGGAGAAGTGTCTATTCAGTTCTTTTGCCCATTTTTTGATTGAGTTGTTTACTTTCTTGGTGTTAAGTTTTATACGTTCTTTATAAATTTTGGTTATTAACCCCTTATCAGAAAGACGTATTGTTGAATATGTTCTCTCATTGTGTGGCTTGTCTTTTTATTTTGTTTATATTGTCTTTAGCTGTGCAAAAGCTTTTTAGTTAGATATAGTCCCATTTGTTCATCTTGTTCCTTATTTCACTTGCCAATAGAGATAAATAAGCAAATATATTGCTGAGAGATGTTGAAGACCTTACTGCCTATGTTATCTTCCAAGATGATTATGGCTTCATGACTTACATTTAAATTTTTTATCCATTTTGAGTTTATTTTTTGTATGGTGTAACTTGGTGGTTTAGTTTCATTTAGTTGCTAAAACCTGTCCAATTTTTCCATCACTATTTGTTAAAGAGACTGTCTTTACTCCATATGCTCTTACCTCCTTTGTGAAGTATCAATTATCCATATAGGTGTGAGTTTATTTCTGGGTTCTCTGTTCTATTCCATTGATCTATATGCTTGTTCTTATGCCAGTACCAAGCTGTTTTGAGTACAATGGTCTTGTAGTATAACTTGATATCAGGAAGTTTTATACCACCCCCTTTCTTCTTTTTTGATCATTGCTGAGGCTATTTGTGTTTTTCTTTGGTTCCATATAAATTTTTGAAATATTTGTTCCATATTTTTGAAGTATGCCATTGGTATTTTATTAGGAATTGCATTAAATTTATAGATTGCTTTGGGTAATATAAACATTTTAATGATGTTTATTCTTCCTATCCATGAACATGGTATATGCTTCCACTTGTTTGTGTCTTCCTTGATTTCTTTTATCAATATTTTATAATTTTTCAGTACATGTCTTTAACCTCCTTGGTTAAATTTAAACCTAGGTACTTTATTATTTTTTTGTTGTTGTTGCAATAGTGAAGGAGACTTTTCTTATTTCACTTTCAAACAGTTCTTTGTTGGTGTATAAAAATGCCAATAATTTCTGAACATTAATTTTATATCCTGCCACCTTGCTGAATTTATTTATCAGGTCCATTGTCTATGTACAGTATTATGTAATCAGCAAATAATGATAATTTTATTTCTTCTTTTTCAATTTGGATGTCTTTTATTTCTTCTTCTTGTCTGATTGCTGTAGCTAGGACTTCCAGAACTATGCTAAATAAGAGTGGTGAAAGGGGGCACCCCTGTTTTGTTTGTGATCTTAAGGGGATTGCTTTTAATTTTTGCCATTGAGTATGATGTTGGCTGTGGGTTTGTATAGATGGCCTTTATCATGTTGAGGCATGTTCCCTGTATTCCCACTTATATGTAAATTTTGATCATAAATTGGTGCTAGATTTTATCAAATGTTTTTCTGCATCTATTGATATTATCATGTGATTATTCTCCTTCCATTTGTTTATGTAAAGAATCACATTGCTTTCTAAAATCTGTACCAGTGTTTCCTCCCCAGAATAAATCCCACTTGATCATGATGTATGATTATTTTCATGTATTGCTGGATCTGGTTTGCTAATATTTTGTTGAGAATTTTGGCATCTAAGTTCATCATGAATATTGGCTTACAATTTTCTTTCTTTGTGTTGTCTTTGCCTCGTTTTGAAATCAGAATTTTGATGTGTCTTGGTGTAAGTCTCTTTGAGTTCCTCTTTAATGGGACTCTCTCTTTCCTGAACTTCTGTGACTTTTTCCTTCATCAATTTAGGGATGTTTTCAGCTATGATTTCTTTAGTCGGGTTCTCTATCCCTTGATCTTTCTCTTCTCCTTCATGAACCCCTATGATGCAGATGTTGTTTCTCTTCACATTGTCATAAAGCTCTCTTAGAGTTTCCTCAGATTTTTTCATCCTCTTTTCTTTTTGCTGTTCTGCTTTTATGCTTTCATTCATCTTATCTTATAAAGCACTGTTTCAATCCTCTGCTTCATTCAGCTTACTTTTAATTCCTTCTAGTGTAGTCTTCATATCTAATGTTGTATTTGTCATTTTTGAGTGTTTTTTTTATGATTTTAATGTCCTTTTTGATGCTTGTTACTCTTTATTTAGGTGTTCATTATGTCTATTCATTGTTGCTCTAAGATCTTTGAGCATTCTTGCACTCATTATTTTAAACTCTGCATCTGGTAATTTGTTTATTTCCATCTCATTCAGTTTTTTCTTTTCTGGGGATTTCCCTTGTTGATTCATTTGGATTGCATGTCTCTGTCTTCCCATTTTGTCTGTGTATAGATTCCTTCTTTGGGTATGTTGTTTGTGTCACTAGCTGAGTCTAGGGTTGGTATTGTCTGCCTCCAATTTCCACTTTTGTTGTTTCTAGATTGTATTGGTTTGGCTTCAGCTGTTGTTTGTAATCCACTGTGGGTTACTTGTCTTCTGTCACTGTTCTTTCTGCAATTTGTGTTGGCGTTTTGTATGTCTTAGCTGGGTCAGGTGTGAGGAGTCCTTCCTTAAAGTACCACTCTAACAACAGTTCTTAGGTTCTAAACTGATGCTCTTTGTATCTGGCCATTGAGTTTGCCTGCCCTGGACTTCACTGGCCAGAGCCTTGCTCAGAACAGTTTGGGTCACTGCCTATGACTGGCCTTTAACAACCTTTTTTGGAGCTTCAGGTGACCCAGAACTTGTGGCTGTCTCTGCTGGGCCCAGTTGCCATTTTAAGTATCAGCTATACTCCTAGGCTAGCTTTTATCTACTCTTGGCCTGGGAAGAGTTCATTTAAAAGTTCAAGTTTTCCTGAGATCCACTTTCTGCCACATCTTATTGCTGGCTATTATTGGGCTCAGTATGTAATTCAGAGATTAGGCAAGGTATTGGATGTGGCTTGCCCCTTAACCTCAGATGTCATTCTATGCAGCCTTTTTTCTATTTTATTTATTTTTTCTTCTTTTAGCCCTCAGAAGGGTGTGGCCACAGAAGTCCCGTGGGTGTGGCCACTGTGTTCCCTATATGTGGTCTGTCTGTCAGCCTGCCATCACTGCTGCCACCACCTTGGACATTGGGCTCAGGCCGGGTGCTGCTGGCACTAGCCTGCTGCTATGGTCGCCATGGCTTCTGCTGCCATGAGCGAGTTTGTGTGCCCATGCTTGGGCTGCTGCTCCTGTTGCTGCAAACTTTGCTGCCCGACTTGGGTTGCTCCCACATTTGCCTCTGCTTCTGCCACAGTGGGCGGTCTTGTGCATCCGTGCTCAGGCTGCAGCTGCAGCCACAGACTCCCAGGTTTCTGTGCTGCGGGCGGGTGGGGTTGCAGGATTGCACTCAGGCTGCAGCTTCGGCCACCCATCCTCCACCACTGCATGTGGGCTTGCATGGTACACACTCTGTTTGCCCTGGTCCCTGCTGGCATGCCACCCACCACCTGCCCACTCTTCCTCCGACAAGTACTCAGCAGCATGGGGGATACTGTGACTTAGACCTTAGCACTTCCTACCAGTGTCCCTGATGTGCTCCCTGCTTCTAAGAGCCTCCTTACTCTGACTGGAGCAGGGAAGCCTCCAATGGGCAGGATAATTTTTTCTCTTTGCTGGTGTTGTTGCTCCCAGGTAAAATGGTCATTTTAGATTTGTGGAGTGACTCAGCCCTGGTGGTTAAGGTGGCTGTCCCTCAAAGTTTCTCTCCCTGTGCCTTCAAGATTACATTCTCCTCTGACAACTCCAGTCCTCTTAGCACTCTTCATGCCCAGAGCCCCAGATAAGTGGCTGTGAACAAGGTATTCTACATGGTTCCTTTAAGATGGATCCTGGGTCTGAGAATTCTGTCTCTTTCTTGCAAACAGTATTCAACTCTTTTCTCAGCTAAATACTGTTCGTACACCTCTTCTAGGCTCTGGGGCTCTAGGCTGGGGCTCCAGTCCTGAGGCTGAGGACCAACAACTCTTCAGGCAACCCACTCCATTGCGAGAGTCCCTCTGGGCTGCCACTCACTCCTGGGAGCAGGGCAGCTCTTTCCACGTCTTCGCCTTTCATACCAGTCTGTGTGGTTTCTTCAGTGGTCCTTGGTTATAGAATCCTCTTAGTTTAGTCCAAAGTTGGTTTTTCAAGATGATTGTTCTTAAAATTAAGTTGTAATCCAGTTTGGTTTAGAAAGTTGGGGGTTGGAACTTCTGCCTACTCCGTCGCCATCTTGCTGCCTCCTCAAAACTGTTTTAAAACTAGATTCTGCCTTACAAAACTCTGAGTCTGAAATATTTTCTTTTTTTGAAACTATGGCTATTAGCAAGTGTTAATAAAACGTGTTAAATAAATGCTAATGCCATGAAGCATCCTACTGGATGTAATATAATTTTATAATTGAGAAGATAATGATTCAATATTATTTAATTTTTATCAGTTAATTATTCCATTAATAATCATTTAGTCAATGTACCACATAAATAACTTGAAATTCTTCTCAAGTCAAGTTGAAAAACCAGATATATGATGTTTTCCTTTGGACAAAACAGGCCCTATGAACTATTAGAATTGCCTGGAGAGTTTTTTAAATATACTAATGCTCAGGGCTCCCAGGAGTGATTCACATTCTGTTGATCTGGATGGGATTGTTATCAGTTTTTTTCTCCAAACTCTTAAGTGACTCTACGGTACTGCCAAGTTTAAGAACCCTGCTCCAAGAACAACACACTTAACAGAGAAGATTATTTAGCAAATTGTTTGAGGACACTTGAAAAATCAGTTACTTAATATTCACATCCAATTTTATTTTATTTTCTGATATAATCTGTAGACTAATAATCAAGGCAAGATCACAGACTCACTGAATGCTGATTCAGCAAGGTTTTTAGCAAAGCATGATGATATTGCAGAAGGATGAAAAAGAAAAATGCCACATGATAAAAATAATTTCAGTTCTATCTGGTTAAACTAATAACTAAGACCAAAGTGTATCTAAAGGTATGAGTGTGAATATGTGTGCATTTTTATGTGGTGTGTCCTATATAATCTACCGCCTATTTTGAGAGTTGAATCTTAATGTTACCAGAAAGCTGACATACAATTATGGTGACATGATATTAGTATCAATATATAATACTCAGTATGCCAAAAGTCTACTTTTAAGGTAATTTATACTAGAATGATAAAATGATGATATTTAATAGAGAAAAATAAACTAAATTTTTAATTAAAATTTATCTATGAAATTATAGAATAATAATCTTACAGTTTAGTGATTTATATATTAAACAATGGAGGAATTTAGCAGCTTGCATGTTCAATGTGAACCTTTGAAGTGTTGTGGCTATTAAAACAAAACAACTCCCACTAATGTTAAGTCTAGTTGCATTAAAGAGTAGTCCCCATTTAAGAATATATATCACACTCCCTCTGCTGATATCCTGCTGGACTTGGAATTCTAAATGCCAATTTCTTAAGGTATTGTTAAACAAGGGTTTAACAAAGGAAGAATGAAGAAGACAAAGAAAGATTTCAAAGTGCAGTGATGTAAAAAATTAATAATAATTCAATGAGCCAGAAATTTTTAATTTGAAAGATAAATTATGTGAGGATTCCATAGCAGTCATTTATGACAATCATCTTCAAATGTTTAAAGGCTGTCATGCCACAGGATATTTGATGAATTCTATGTGAATGCAGTAAACTCAATTAGAAGAAAATTTTTGTTAGCCTAAGATTTAACCTCATGTCAAGCTTCAAATTTCACCTGCAAAGACTAGCCTGTCCATAAGTTAGGGACCTCTCAAACTGAAAGTTTTCAACCAAAAAAAAAAAAAAGAGTGAATTATTTACAAAACAATTAAGGTTGGTTGCCAGCAGTGTGGTGACTGTTTGGACAACATTTCCATCTAATGTCCTAATGGCTCTAATATTTATTTAATGCACTATTAGAAGGAGTAAGCAATTTGCTTAAGATTATGAACCTACTTAATATCAAAAATAAAAATTATAAGTAGGGTTTCTATCTTCTAATATGCCATTTTATATGTTTATCACCATTCTCCTTTTATATTTTATTTTAAATGGCTACAGAGAGTATAAAATTATACATGTGTATTTTCTAGTTTGCAATAAAATTTAAGAACTGACTATAATGTCAGTTCTTAAATCATAGACAACTAATTCTTAACTACTAAACTTCAACTAGGAGTCATTTATATGTGTATATAAAAGGTAAATATAAGTGTATATATAGAATAATGCAATCTTATAAGTTTATATTTGAAAGCTAGGAGAGTACATTAAATTCTGTTAAAATATATTAGTCTGTCACAAGCCTAACTTTAGACATTATGGTTTTAAGCAAGTTCTTTCTTTGAATGAATTAAATATAAAACTGTTGAAAATAACTTATTAATGACTTCCATTTAATTTAGAAGTCTGTAAACATGTTGTGGAAAAGAAATAAGCTTTGGTATTTCCCCTTTAAAATCTTCTGAATTGTGTATAACTTTATACAAATATTGCCCTAGTAAACTAAGCAGGAAATGAATGTTTTTTCCATGACTCAGGACCTCCTGACCATAATAAAATTGAATGAGTGAAAGATCCATATTCAAATTTTAAGTCATCCAGTACTCGTAAAATGCCTGAGATGTGATTATAAAATAAATTAACCATAATCTTTACAGAGATATCAGTTGTGCATATTTAATTCTGCATATTTTTAAAGGCTAATATATCAGGTGAACAGAAATATATAGCAAAAGCCATAATAATTTTTACACTCAGTTATATCAGATATTATTTCCCAGTTACTTTGATAAATACTTATTTAGCCAAAGATTTTGCCAATGAAACTCTATAGTGATGGAAACACCTTAAACAAAATAGTAATATCTAAGTATTAAAAATTATTTGTATCACTCAATAGATTTTCACTATATATCATTTAAGTAAATAAATGAGAAAGCATAAACACTGAAATAAATATTTTTATATAGTCTCAAAAATAAAATTCTTCTGTGGCTTTCTGCATTATTAGCACCTTGATCTCTTTCCTGTAGTTACTTCTATATAAGGTGCAGTCCTGGTGAAATATTAAGTAAAAGGAGCCCTATATATATAAAAGGGTAGGACATGTAGCTCAAATTAGCCAAATAAAATTCATGTGGAATGGATTTAAATCTTAACCTGAATAACCAAAGGGCTAAAACAACCAAAAGGCAGTTGGAGCTCATGAATTTCATGGTGATTCCCTGACATAATTTTTGATAAATTCTTATTACCAGATCTTGGCTTCTGTATTTACAGAGTCAGTTTTCCACCCTTGTCAATTTTGTGAGCCATAGGATATATACAGTGTATCCATAAAGTCATGGTGCACTTTTGAGTGGTCACAGGGTCAAAAGTGCACCATGACTTTACGGACACACTGTACTTCAATTATATTCCAACTTTGCTTGATTTAGGCAATTTTGTTTCCTTGTTTTCAATGAAAGTAACTTAACTGATAAACACATACAAAACAAAACAAGAGCAAAAACAAATAAATACACAACCTGCCAACTAGTCAGGAAATAAATACATGTGTGTGTACATATGTATATACCTATACATTACTGTTTCTATTACATTCATTTTCTCCACTTGCATAAATCACCTCTATTACAGCTAAGTGATTATATCACATTTCTCAAGTATTGAACAATCCACACTTATACAAGAAAACTCATTTGGAATTGTGTCATTTGCACTTTTGCACAGGAATGTAAAGAAGTACCATTGTTTATTAGGTTAAAAACTGAGATCAGAAACCTCCCTGGGCCACTGGTTTCCTCCCCACCTTCCAACCCCCTCCCACTGTCATCTACATTAGTTTAAGGCAATTAATCAGTAAGCAAGGACAGAGGTGAAAACACAGGGTTTTTGATATTTAATAAATGAATTAGTGGTGTCCCTTGCTTAAGCATATAAATTAATAAGCATAAGGCTTTTTACTTAATGAGAAAGTTCTCTTTTAAAACATGAATGAATGATAGAAAAGACCAAGGCATAAATTCAAAAGCATTTTCTGACCTTCTTGTGTGCTGGCTGGCATGAATTTTTAACAACATGTTGTATATCTCGAAGGTCTACAAATGAAAACTTAGCTTAAGAAAAAAGCTAAACTAGTGAAGCAAAGGAAGTTCCTCAATAAAAAGAGAATATTTAACTTTTAAAATATTGACGTTTTTAAAAAGTTATAAGCTCACATTTTGCTCTAAAATATTGATAAGGAATGGCAAAACCATTTTTATTAATAATCTTAATCTGTTATATTTTAAAACTTTTAATACAATAAGAAATAGAAGTATAAATTACGTGTATTTTAAGGATAAAAATCATAGGTAAAAATAAAAGTTTTTTTGTTCTTGTTCTGTAAATTGCTTTAAAATTTTTATTCTATAAAATATGTTTTCCCTAATTTTGTAAGTCTAAAGAAATTTTCTGAAGCAAAAATCTGTTACAAAATGTTATATTTTTAAATTAAAATGTAGTTTAATGAAGAAAAATTAAAAAGGCTTGGCAAGGGCTCCTAATACTTATTCTAAACTCTGTAGTTTATATCTTAGCAAATGTTTATTAATTCTGGGAGAAAAATATGCAATAAACATATTTTTTGTACTGAGGAAGTAACTAGAAGTGGAATGGCTGAAATGTATGTCAAGTGCATGTTTAACTTAATATTCTAACCAAGAACTTGACTGGAGTGATGGTAACATTTTGCCTTCCCACCAGTATGCGTAAGAATCTCTGTTACTACAGATATTCACCAACAATTCTTACTGTAAGTTGTTAAAAATACTTGTTATTCTAAGAGTTATATAGACATACTTATTGCGTTTGAAATATGCATTTTCTTGATGACTAATGGTGCTGAGCATCCTTTCCTGTGCTCATTTGTCATCTATTTAACTTCTTTTGTGAAGTGTCTGTTTCAACATTTTAATTTTAGGTTGGACTATTTGTATCATTATTAAGTTTCAAGAGTTCTATAATATCTTGAATATGAGTATTGACAGATATTTGTATTGCAATTATTTTTCCATTTCTTTGTTTTGTTAACAGTGTATTTCAAAGAGAAAGGTTTTTTTTAATTCTGATAAACTCCAACTCATCAATTATGAGTGTTTTCTGTTTCTTATATAAGAAATATTTGCCTATTTCTAAGGTTTCAAAGATATTTTTATATGGTTCCTTCCAGAAATGTTATTGTTTTAGCTTAGGTCAATGATAAATCTCAAATTAATTTTTATTTATGATGTCAGATAATAGTAAAAGTTAATTTTCTTATATAAATATATCTTTTTCTCGCCAAAAATACATGAGAATATATTTTTTAATTGCTAGTTCTCTTTCATTGATCTAAACATCTTAAAATCAGCTAGTTGAAGTCCTTCAAATTTGATCTTTTTAAAAATTATATTGGCTATTCTAAACCATTCAAATGTTCAGTTTTTGGGAGAATTAACAATTTTGAACCATTCACATCATAAATATAATATGTATCTTTATTGATTTAGGCCTTTTTAATTTCCCTGAGTCATGTTTTATAATTTGCAGAATCAAGGCTTTGCAGATATTTGTTATATTTCTTTTGTTATTTTTGATAGTTTCTATTTCTTTTCTACCAGCCACCCCCCTCAAATCCCCTATGTAACCCTACCTGTTAGAGAATTGGTTGCTGACCCCCACCTTAGGTGACAGCCTGGCAAATGACCCCCTAATAAACTTTCTTACCTAAACTCAAGTGGCCTCCTTCAGCTGATCTTACAGCTTATAGAAGGCTATGGGTGCTTGTGCTTGAGAGAGATTGGGGGTTGTGGATGGCGGATTGCCTGCCCACCTCTGTGAGGGTCGATTTTGCTGTTTGTTTGCCTGAGAGGCAGTTTCCTCTTTCTATGTGCTTGTCTGCCCTTATGAGACTTTATTAAATGGTAATGGCCCAACCCTTTCCAGCTCTGCAGTTTATTTTTCTCGTCTGCCCAAATCCATGTGGACCTGCCCGGCCCTGGCCACTGGCATTACAGATATAAAACTAAAAATTCAATATGTAGATAAATATAAGTCTGTAAAATGTTTGATGACAACATCTGAGAAATTCTATCTCCGGATTTAAGTTATCATTTTGGAGCCATGAACATAATTTCTGATGTTCAAGTATGTTAATTGTGTCTTGTTCAAATTTGATATCCATAATGCTATCATGATTCTTAGTAACAATATATATATATATATAGTCAAGAAGTATAATTCCTGTTCTTCTGTTTCTATATTGTGTAATCTTTTTAAATAATAAGCATATTTAATAAACTGACAACATTGCATGATGTTTAAAGTAGCCATGGTTGAATGCATTTAATTTTATAAGGTTAGAGTTTTTCTTCAAGCCTTGTTAAATTATCATAAAAGGAACAATTATAAATTTTAAAAAGTCAAAACTTTAAAGATATTTTTTAAGGGAGTTGACCAATAATTATTTCATCTTTACTCCTCCTCTTTGACAACTTGAACAAGCTCAGTTTTCAGCAGCATTTTTAGGCATGGTCTGTGTTGCAACCATAAGTCATGAATTAGACTTTTTATGGGCTTACCCTTTATCAGGCAACTTAGGATGAATAGCAGTAAACTTATGTGTTTAAGAAAAATTGGAAAAGCAGTGTATGCTTTTAGAGTACTTCTTCTATCTTCTTTTCCATGTTAAAATATTTTTTAAATAGCCTATGACCACACTTACCCAATATAAAAAAACACACCTTGCATGCAAATAAAATACAAGTGAAAACAAACAGCAAAAAATTCTATTTGTGGTTGTTGCCATTATTGATCAGAGAATAAAAATCACCATTTAAAAATTACTTTTAAGAATTTAATCTCAGATTAGAAAAAGCTAAAGAAATTCATAACCAAAAAAATCAGTATTTTAAGAAAAGTTAAACATTTTAAGAAGAAAAAAGAAACTATAAAAAATAAAATGGCAATAACTATCTACTTGTGACTAATAATTTTAAATGTAAATGGATTAATAGCTTCAATAAAAAGACACAAGGTGGCTGAATACATAAGAAAACAAGACTCATTACATGTTGCCTATAAGAGACATACTTCAGATCAGAAAAAAACACACATATTGAAAGAGATAGAAAAAAATATTTTAAGAAAATGGAAACAAACAAACAAACCTGATGTTGCAATACTTATATTGAACAAAATAGGCTTTAAAATAAAGGCTATTCAAAGAGACTCAGAAATGAAATTTCATTTCTGAGTATTTATCTGAAGAAATTCAAAACACTAACTTAAAAAATATATGCATCTTTATGATCTTTATGTTAATTGCAACATTATTCACAATAGCTAAGATATAGAAGCAACCACATGTCTGTAATAGACAAATGGATAAGAGAAAATGATGTATATATAATGGAATAATATTCAACCACAGAAGAAGAATGAAATTTTGCCATCTGCAATGATGTAAATGAAATTAGAGAGTACTGTGTTGAGTTAAATAAGTCAAGCAGGGAAAGGCAAATGCCATATGATTTTATTTATACAGTGGTACCTTAAGATACGAACAGACCAACATACATTTTTTTTAAGACATGAGCTGCGACTCTGTCTGTATTTTTGTTCAAAATTCGAGTGAAATTCCGAGATACGAGTCATGATTCGGGACGCTGCCGCTAGTTGGCGTGTTGGTGCACGTGTCCAGTATTGGCTTTTTGATATGAGTTGACTGACTTACGAGCTTGGTCACAGAACAAATTAAATTCGTATCTCAAGGTACCACTCTGTATATGATTCTGAGCATATAAATTTGTAGAAAATGGAAACTATAAATCAAATCATTTGATGCTGGAAACGCAGAAAATGAGATTGAGTGGAAAGGAAAGATAGCAATGGGAAATAAAGAACCATTTGGCATGATGAATATATTCATTGTCTTGATTATAGTGATTGTCTTGTGGGTGTCTACATATATCAAAACATCAAAATGTATACTTTAAATATGTGAAGTTTATTTTATGCCTATTATATCTCAAGAAAATTTATTTTCTATTTTATTTTTTTTAAATAATTTTGAATTTTTTATTTTATTTTTTTGTTATGGTCAAAGTCTGCGAATTTTTTTTTTATATTTTATTATTATTAATTCTAATGGGGTGACATCAATAAATCAGGGTACATATGTACAATGAAAACATCTCCAGGTTATCTTATCATTCAATTGTGTTGCATACCCTTCACCAAAAGTCAAATTGTCCTCTGTCACCTTCAATCTGGTTTTCCCTGCGTCCCTACCCTCCTCCCTATCCCATTCTTCCCTCCCTCCCCCAATCCCATAACCACCACTCTCTTGTCTATGTCTCATACCCTCACTTTCATGTCCCACCTATGTATGTAATCGTGCTGTTCTCAGTTTTTCTTTTTTTCTGATTTACTTATTTCACTCCGTATAATGTTATCAAGGTACATCCATTTTGTTATAAATGATCCGATGTCATCGTTTCTTATGGCTGAGTAGTATTCCATAGTATATATGTACCATGGCTTTTTAATCCACTCGTCTTCTGACGGACACTTGGGCTGGTTCCAGATCTTCGCTATTGTGAACAATGCTGCCACGAACATGGGGGCGCATTTCTTCTTTTCGAACAGTGTTATGGTGTTCTTAGGGTATATTCCTAAAAGTGGGATAGCTGGCTCAAAAGGCAGTTCGATTTTTAATTTTCTGAGGAATCTCCAAACTGTTTTCCACAGTGGCTGCACCAGTCTGCATTCCCACCAGCAGTGCAGAAGGGTTCCCTTTTCTCCACATCCTCGCCAGCACTTATTCTGTGTTGTTTTGCTGATAAGTGCCATTCTGACTGGTGTGAGGTGATATCTCATTGTGGTTTTAATTTGCATTTCTCTAATGATTAGTGATGTTGAGCATTTTTTCATATGCCTATTGGCCATCTGTATGTCCTCTTTGGAGAAATTTCTATTCATTTCTTTTGCCCATTTTTTTATTGGGTTGTTTGTCTTCCTGGTGTTGCTTTTTATAAGTTCTTTATAAATTTTAGTTATTAACCCCTTATCAGATGTGCTGTCGAATATGTTCTCCCATTGTGTGGTTTGTCTTTTTATTCTGTTCCTATTGTCTTTAGCTGTGCAAAAACTTTTTAGTTTGATATAGTCCCATTTGTTTATCTTGCCTTTTATTTCAGTTGCCCATGAAGATAAATCGGCAAATATACCACTGCTACAGATGTCAGATAGCTTGCTGCCTATGTTTTCTTCTAAGATGCTTATGGTTTCACGGCTTACATTTAAGTCTTTTATCCATTTTGAGTTTGTTTTTGTGAATGGTGTAAGTTGATGGTCTAGTTTCATTTTTCTGCAGGTAGATGTCCAATTTTCCCAACACCATTTGTTAAAGAGGCTGTCTTTACTCCATTGTATGTTCTTTCCTCCTTTGTCAAATATCAGTTGTCCATAAAGGTGTGGGTTTATTTCTGGGTTCTCTGTTCTGTTCCATTGATCTATGTGCCTGTTCTTATGCCAATACCAGGCTGTCTTGAGTATAATGGCCTTGTAGTAAACCTTGATATCAGGAAGAGTGATACCTCCTGCTTTATTTTTTCTTTTTAAGATTGCTGAGGCTATTCGTGTTCTTTTTTGGTTCCATATAAATTTTTGGAATATGTATTCTATATCTTTGAAGTATGTCATTGGTATTTTAATTGGTATTGCATTGAATTTATAAATTGCTTTGGGTAATATAGACATTATAATGATGTTTATTCTTCCTAGCCATGAGCACGGTATGTGCTTCCACTTGTTTGTATCTTCCTTGATTTCTTTCATCAATGTTCTATAATTTTCTGAGTACAAGTCCTTAACATCCTTGGTTAAATTTACTCCTAGGTACTTTATTTTTTTGGCTGCAATAGTGAAGGGGATTGTTTCCTTAATTTCTTTTGCTGATATTTCATTGTTGGTGTATAGAAATGCCTCTGATTTCTGAGTATTAATTTTATATCCTGCCACCTTGCTGAATTCATTTATAAGGTCCAGTAGTTTTTTGACTGAGACTTTAGGGTTTTCAATATACAATATCATATCATCTGCAAATAATGACAGTTTTACTTCTTCTTTTCCAATTTGTATGCCTTTTATTTCTTCTTTTTGTCTGATTGCTGTAGCTAGGACTTCCAGAACTATGTTGAATAAGAGTGGTGAAAGTGGGCAACCCTGCCTGGTTCCTGATCTTAAGGGGATTGCTTTTAATCTTTGTCCATTTAGTGTGATGTTTGCTGTGGGTTTATCGTAGATGGCCTTTATCATGTTAAGGAATGATCCCTGTATTCCCACTTTACTGAGAGTTTTGAGCATGAATGGGTGCTGGATTTTATCAAATGCCTTTTCTTCATCTATTGAAATTATCATGTGATTTTTGTCCTTCCTTTTGTTTATGTGGTGAATCACATTGATTGATTTGCGAATATTGAACCAGCCTTGCCTCTCCAGAATAAATCCCACTTGATCGTGGTGTATGATTTTTTTCATATATTGCTGGATCCGGTTGGCTAATATTTTGTTGAGAATTTTAGCGTCTAAATTCATCAGGGATATAGGCCTATCATTTTCTTTCTTTGTGTTGTCTTTGCCTGGTTTTGGGATCAGAATTATGCTCGCCGCATAAAAGGAGTTTGGAAGTCTTCCTTCCTCTTGAATTTTTTGAAATAGCTTGAGGAGAATAGGAGTTAGTTCTTCTTTGAATTTTTGATAGAATTCACTTGTGAAGCCATCAGGCCCAGGACTTTTCTTTTTGGGGAGTTTTTTGATAACTGTTTCGATCTCATTTGCTGTAATTGGTTTGTTTGGGTGTTCTGATTCTTCCAGATTGATTTTTGGAAGGTTATATGATTCAAGAAATTTGTCCATTTCACCAAGATTGTCTAATTTTTTGGCATATAGTTCTTCATAGTATTTTCTTACAATGCTTTGTATTTCTGTTGTGTCAGTTGTTATTTCTCCACTGTCCTTTCTAATATTATTTATTTGAGTCCTCTCTCTTTTTTTCTCGGTGAGTCTAGTTAAAGGTTCATCAATCTTGTTTACCTTTTCAAAGAACCAGCTTCTTGTTTCATTGATCCTCTGTATTGTTTCCTTAGCCTCTATGTCATTTATTTCTGCTCTGACCTTTATTATTTCCTTTCTTCTACTTGTCTTGGGTTTTATTTGTTGTTGTTTTTCTAGTTCTTTTAATGCAGGGTCAGGTTGCTTATTTGAGCTTTTCCTAGCTTCTTATGATATGCCTGTAGTGCAATAAACTTCCCTCTCAGAACTGCTTTTGCTGTGTCCCATAAATTTTGAGTTGATGTATGCTCATTATCATTTGTTTCTAGAAACTTTTTTATTTCTTCTTTGATCTCATTGTTAATCCATTCATTATTTAATAACAAGCTATTTAGTTTCCAAGTGTTTGAGTATTTTTCAGTTTTTCTTTTGTGGTTAATTTGTAGTTTCATGGAATTGTGATCAGAGAAAATGCTTGATATGATTTCAATCTTCTTAAATTTATTAAGACCATTTTTGTGTCCTAACATGTGGTCTATCCTAGAAAACGTACCATGAGCGCTTGAGAAGAATGTATATTCTACTGCTTTAGGGTGAAAAGTTCTGAAGATATCTATTAAATAAAGTTGATCTACTGTATCCTTTAAGTCTGCTATTTCTTTATTAATTTTCTTTCTTGAGGATCTATCCAGTGTTGTTAGAGGGGTATTGAAATCCCCTACTATGATAGTATTGCTGTTAATCTCGCCCTTTATATCCATCAAAGTCTGCTTTATGTATGTCGGGGCTCCTATATTTGGTGCATAGATATTTACAATAGTTATATCTTCCTGTTGAATTGTTCCCTTTATCATTATGTAGTGTCCTCTTTTATCTCTTACTACAGCCTTTGTTTTAAAGTCCATTTTGTCTGATATAAGTATTGCTACCCCTGCTTTTTTTTCATTTCCATTTGCATGTAATATTTTTTCCATCCTTTTACCTTCAGGCTATGAGCATCTTTTGTTTTAAGGTGTGTCTCTTGTAGACAGCATATGTATGGGTCCTGTTTCTTTATCCATGCAGCTACCCTATGTCTTTTGATTGGATCATTTAATCCATTTACATTTAAGGTTATTATTGATATGTAGTTGTTTATTGCCATTTTATTCTTTAAAGCTGTATTCTTCTTTTGCTCTATTCATTCCTCCCTTTAAACTGTTCACAAGAGGCCCCTTAGTATCTCTTGCAGAATTGGTTTGGTTTTTATGAATTCCTTCAGGCTTTCTTTTTCTGGGAAGCTCTTTATTTCTCCTTCAATTTTAAACGTTAGCCTTGCTGGATAAAGTAGTCTTGGTTGTAGGTTCTTGTTCTGCATTACTTTGATTATTTCTTGCCATTCCCTTCTGGTCTCAAGTGTTTCTGTTGAGAAGTCCGATGTCATCCTTATGGGGGCTCCTTTGTAGGTGATAGTCTTTTTTTCTCTAGCAGCTTTTAAAATTTTTTCTTTATCCATTAGCTTTGGTATTTTAACTATGATGTGTCTTGGTGTAGATTTTTTTGGGTTTCTCCTTAATGGAGTTCTGTGTGCTTCTTGAATGTGTGGAGTGTTTCCCAGCCTTAATTTAGGAAAGTTTTCTGCTATAATTTGATTGAACAAAGTTTCCATTTCCTGTCCTCTCTCCTCTTCTTCAGGCACCCCTATGATGCGAATGTTATTTCTCTTCATGTTGTCACAAAGCTCCCTTAGAGTTTCCTCACATTTTTTAAGTCTCTTTTCCTTTTTCTTCTTTGCTTCTGTGCCTTTGTTTATTGTGTCCTCTAACTCGCTTATTCGATCCTCAGCGTCATCCATCCGGCTTTTAATTCCTTCCATTGTGGTCTTCAGTTCTGATACTGTATTTGTCATTTCTGTCTGATTCTTTTTTATTATTTCAATTTTGTTTTTTATACTTGTTATCTCTTTATTTAGGTGTTCATAATGACTATCCATTGTTGCTCTAATTTCTTTGAACATCCTAACTATCATTATTCTAAATTCTGTTTCTGGTAATTTGGTTATATCTGGTTCATTCATGTCCTTCTCTGGTATTTCTCTTGATTCATTTGGTTTGCATTCCTCTGCCTGCCCATTTTTTCTGTGTATAAGCAAGTTGTGGCCACTGGAGTCCAGTAGGTGTTGCCTTTGTGTTCTCTAGGTGTGGTCTATCTGCAGGCCCCCCACCCCCTCTGCCGGTGCCTAGGGTGGTTGGGTATGAGCGTTGCCAGCGCCGGCCCACTGTGGCTTTTGCTGTGATTTCTGCCTCTCCTCCGTGGGAGGGGCTGTGACTGAAGTCACAAGATTAGCACCAAGGGTAGAGGCGAGCACCTTTCCTCAGCTGCGGACCCAGCCTATTTCCGGACTTCCGCCCAGAACCAGCAGTCGGAGCCTGCTCGCTACAGTACCGCGGGTTAGGCGGGGCTTTTGACGTGCTCTCAGCTGTAAGCCTTTGCCTGTCAGGAGCTTTAGCCCCGCCCTCGAGGCCACGGCCCTTTGCACAGGGTCGGAAACCAAGTTTTATTGGGGCAGGCGTGTTTGCTGGCTTCCGCCGAGCTGCGTACTTCCGCTCGTCCAGGACTCTACCCCGCCCCCGCGTTCGGAGCCCGCTTGTGCACGTATTAACGCTATCCGGGGTTTCTCTGGCCGGATGGGGATAGCAGCGTGGGCTCAGCTGCGAGCCTCCGCCTGTCTCGGAGTCCACCCTCGTTCCCGCGCTCGGAGCCCGCTCGCGCACGTATACTGGCCAACCGCGGTTTCTCCGGCCGGGGGTTGTGGGGGGACTGGTAGCGTCAGCTCAGCCACAGCCCCTGCCCGTCCCTGGTCCTAGCCCGGTCCCCGCGGTCAGGGCCGGCTTGCGCAGGGCCTGCCCGTTCCTGGCCTCCCGCTTTGTCCCCGTAAGTGGGACCAAAGGCTGGCCCGCAGCTTCCGGACCGCTTTCGCGGTCTCCTCTGACCCTCTGGGCTAGACCGATCTCCCACCGGCTTGGCCTCTGCCCACGCCGACAGAACCGCCTTTCAGCGTCCTGCTGCCCCAAAACCTTAAGCAGCCCTCAGCAGAGTAGGAAGGGACCTAATACTCCACACTGTAGGCCTGGGGGCTCCCTCACTTGTTTCACAGCTCAATACTGTCCAAACGCCTCTTTTAGGCTCTAGGACTGGAGGCTGGGGCTTGGTTCCTGGGACCCAGGTCTCTCCCTCTCCGCCAAACTCTCCTCCCGCCCCGCGGGTCTCTCTGGGCTGCCGTTTGCTCCGGGGAGCTGGGCAGCCCTCTTCGCGTTTCCGCTATTCCTACCAGTCTCAATGTGGCTTCTTCTGTGTTCCTTGGTTGAAGAGTCCACTTAGTTTTGTTCAAAGTTGGTTTATCCAGGTGATGGTTCTTAAAATTGAGTTGTAATCCACTTTGGTTCTGGGAGTTGGAAGTTGGTACGTCCGCCTTCTCCGTCGCCATCTTGCTCGCCAATTTTGAATTTTTTAATTACAGTTTACATACTATATATCACACAAATAATAATATTAGTTTTAGGTATATAACTTATGAAGTGATTACTCTGAGAAGTCTAGTACCCATTTGACACCATACATAGTTATTACAATATTATTGACTATATTCCCCATGCTGTACTTTATACCCCATGGCTATTTTGTAACTACCAATTTGTCCTTCTTACTCTCTCTCTCTTTTTCACTTCTTCCATCCCTCCAACCCCTCTCCCATCTAGCAAACAACAAAATCTGTGAGTTCTATGTATGACTTTGTTTCTGTTTTATTTTTTCATTTATTTTGTTTTTTACTTTCCACATACAGTATTACCTTGAAATATGAGCAGACCAACATATGATTTTATTTTTTAAGATATGAGCTGCGACTCGGTCCGTATTTTGTTTGAGATCCAAGCAAAATTTTGAGATATGAGTTGTGACTCAGGAAGCTGCCACTAGTTGGCGCTTTGGTGCATGGGTCCACTATCGGCAGCACAACACCAGCATCTTGTTCTTTCTCACGTTTTACCCACAGAATCAAGTTGAATCTTGTGCACTGGACTCATTCTTGCATCATTATTGTATTTTTTACTAACCTTTTTTCTGTACTATCATGGGGCTGAAGAAAGTGAATGTAAAGGACAGTAATGAGAAAGAGAAGAGAATGATGTCAAAAGAAGTAAAGCAAGAAACAATAGAAAAACATGAGCGTGGTGTAAGAGTGATTGAACTGGCAAAGCTCTATGACCGCAACACATCTACAATTTGTACCATCCTTAAATAAAAGGATGCCATCAAAAGCACAAATCCAGTGAAAGGAACTATAATTTTATCCCAATTAAGGACAAATATCTATGAAGATATGGAGAAGCTTCTGCTGGTGTGGGTGAAACAGAAAGAGCTGGCAGAAGATACAGTGACGGAAACTGTAATATGGGAAAAGCACGTATTATCTACGGTGACTCAAAAGAGGCAGCAAAAGATATGTTTAAGGCAAGTCATAGCTGGCTTGAAAATTTCAAGAAGAAATCTGGCATCCACTCAGTGGTGAGGCATGGTGAAGCTGCGAATGCTGACATTAAGGCAGCTGAGGAGTACATCACATGTTTTGCTGTGCTTATCGCAAAGGAAGGCTAAATCCCCCAACAAGTGTTCAACTGTGATGAAACAGGATTGTTTTGAAAAAAAAAAAAAATACCCTGGAGGACTTTTAGCACTGCAGAGAAGAAGCTTCCAGGCCATAAACCCATGAAAGACTGTCTGACACTTACATTGTGTGCAAATGCTAGCAGTGACTGTAAAGTAAAGCCACTCACTGCTAGTGCAGCATTCCGAAAATCCTTGAGCCTTTAAGACTCACAAGATTCTTAAAGAAAAACTGCAGGTTATGTGGCACACCAATGCTAGGGCATGGGTTATGCAGCAATTTTTTTTTTTTAGCAATTTTTTATTGAATGAGTAAATCTTGTCTTTGGTCCTGCAGTGAAGAAATATCTTCAAGAAAATAAACACACAATGAAAGCATTACTAATCCTTGATAATGCTCCAGCCCACCCACCTGGACTTGAAGATGACATTCTTGATGAGTTCAAATTTGTGAAAGTCCTCTACCTCTCACGTAACACTACTTCAATCTTGCAACCTATGGATCAGCAGGTCATTTCCAACTTTAAAAAGCTTACACAAAGCACTTATTCTGCTGCTGCTTTGAGGTGACTGAGAATACAATTCTAACCCTTTGAGAGTTTTGGAAAGACCACTACAACATCGTGATATGTTTACACATTATTGACTTGGTTTGGCAAGAGGTTACAAGAAGAACCTTGAACTCGGCATGGAAAAAGTTATGGCCTAATGTTGTTGCAGACAGGGACTTCGAAGGATTCAAACCAGAGACCAAGACCAAGGTAGAAGCATTGGAGGAGATTGTGTTCCTCGGAAAGTCGATGGGTGTGGAGGTAGATGAGGGTGACATGAATGAGCTCATCAAGGAACATAAGGAAGAACTCTCACCTGAGGAGTTGAAGGAGCTACAAAGGAGGCAACATACGGAGCTTCTGCAAGAGACTAGTAGCGAGAAGGAGGTAGAGTCAGAGGAAGTAATTTCTACAAGTGAAATTAAAGACATGCTGGCAATGTGGGAGAAGCTTTCAAGTTCATTGAAAAGAAACACCCAGAAAAAGTTTCAATTGGTCATGCTTCAGCACTTTAAATGACACTTGTTTGTCACATTTCCGCAATATTTTAAAAGGCAGGCAAAAGCAAACCTGATTGGATAGATTTTTTATTCAAAAGTCCTGCAAGTGAAAGTGCTGAAAGTGCAGCCAAAAAGGCAAAAACAGGTGATGACTAAATGGAAAATACGTAATGTTAAGCTTAGGTTAATTTTAAAGTAAAGAAAGTGTATTTTTTTTACAATTAAGTTTTTGTGGTTTCATTTTAGGTAAAGAAAGTGCAGTTTTAGTTTACATTTAGTGTTAAGAAAGTGCAGTTTTAGTTTTCGTTTCTACAGTGCCTGCATCCCTTCCTCCCTCCCTCCTCCTCCATCATTCACCTCCGTTAGCTGCACTAATCTGTCTCCAACGTAGGAATATAGTACTAAGTAACACTTTTTTCTTTTATGTCATATATTTTATTATGCATTGGTAAAGTATACATGTGTGTTCCTTAATTAAAAACATGTCTTTTTTCACCTGACCAGACAGTGGCTCAGTGGATAGAGCATCAGACTGGGATGTGGAGGACCCACGTTCAAGACCTCGAGGTTGCCAGCTTGAGCGTGGGCTCATCTGGTTTGAGCAAGGCTCACCAGCTTGAGCCCAAGTTCACTGGCTCGAGCAAGGGGTCGCTTGGTCTGCTGTGCCCCCCCCCTGCCCCCGGCCAAAGCGCATATGAGAAAGCAATCAATGAACAACTATGAGCCGCAACAAAAAATTGATGTTTCTCATCTCTCTCCCTTCCTGTCTGTCTGTCCCTATCTGTCCCTCTCCCTGACTCTCTGCCACAAAACAAACAAAAAAACCCCAAAACCAAACATGTCTTTTTTCATAATTTAGGATGGTTTGGGGATGTTTCACAGGGCTGGAACGGATTAAATCTATTTCAGTTATTTTAAATGAAAGAAATTGTTTGATGTATGAGTTGACTGATTTCGGTTACAGAATGAATTAAACTTGTATCTCTAGGTACCACTGTAGTATGTATTATTTTATCCCTAGCTTATTTCAGTATAATTACTTTGAGATTCTTTTATGTTGAAGTTCAGGGATCAGCAATTTCCTTTTTAATTTTTTTTGTTTTTATATTTTATTTATTCATGTTAGAAAGAGAAGAGAAGGGGGAGGAACAGGAAGGATCAACTCCCACATGTTCCTTGATCAGGCAAGCCTAAGGTTTCAAACAGGCAACCTCAATATTCCAGGTCAATGCTTTATCCACTGCGCCACCACAGGTCAGGCTCAGCAATTTTTTTTCTTTAAATATATAGTAAATATATTAAACTTGGTGGGCCATATAAGTTTTCTGTTATATATTTTTCTTTGTTTATTTGCAATCTTTAAATTTTTTTATAGTATTTTTAGGTTTTGGACCATATAAAAATAAACAGCAGATAAGATAGCAATAGTTTATCAATTTTTGTTGATTTTTTTCTTTTTCATAACTGATTAGCCGACTATTTTACAGAAATAAAAAACAGTATGCTTATCCATTTATCTACTCATGGACATTAGAATTGGTTTCAGATTTTAGCTACTAAAAATAAAATCATATGTACATTCACTGTATGGACATCTATCCCTTTTCTATGATAAATACTTAGCAGCAAAATTTCTGAGAGATATATACTTTTTAGAAGCTGCCATATTGTTTTTTAATAGAAGTTTTATGATTTTCCCTTTGCATTGGCAGCATATAAAAGTTTTTAGTAACTCTATATTCTAGGAAACAATTGATAAGATCAACCTTATTAAATGAAAATAGTTTTATAGCTATGTAAGTACATATCATCATAATTTTAGTTTTAACTTATGTAGTGTTTAATGATGTTGAACATTTTTTATGTGTTCTTCGTTATTCATATATTTTCTTTAGTAAAGTATGTCTTTTAATCATTAGTTTATTTTTTAAATGGGTTAATTATTTTACTTTTTTTTTCCTTTCTTTTTTAAGTGAGAGAACGGGAGGTAGAGAGACAGACTCCCACATACACTCTGTTTGGGATCCACCAGGCACCTCCATCTTGGCCTGATGCTCTGACCACTGAGCTGTCCTCAGCACCTGGGGTCAATGCTCGAATCAATTGAGCCACTGGTTGTGGGAGGGAAAGAGAGAGAAGGGGAAGAGAATTATTTGGTTACTTCTCATATGTGCCCTGACCTGGAATCAAACCTAGGACATCCACAAGCTGGACCAATGCTCTATTCACTGAGCTAACTGGCAACAGCCAAAATGGGTTGATCATTTTTTTATTTTGTTTTAAGAACTCTTTGTATATACATGTAAGTTCTTTTATTATATATATATGTTATTTGTAAATATCATTTTCAATCTGCAGCTTGTCTTTCTATTTTCTTAACATTGTCTTTTGAAAAGAAGTAATTATTTTTGATTACATAATTTTTTTCATATTTTCTATCTTATTCATTGTGGTTTTAATATCTTATCTAAGAAGTACTTTATTAACCAAGATACAGAGATATTTCTGCTATGTTTTCTTCCAGAAGTTGTATACTTATATTTTACATTGCTACTATAAAATTTGAGTTAATATTTTCATATAGGTTTGTTGTAGGGTGGTCATACTCTTAGTGAAGTATTTTAGCTTTTGCATTACTTAACGAAACTGTACTTTGCCACTTTTTGAAAGGCATTTTCATTGAGCATATAATTCTTGGTTGACAGATATTTTAAGTCAATACTTGGTTACATTATTTACAAACAGGAATCTGCTGTCATTCTTGTCTTTATTCCCTTCAATATAATTTGTCTCCCCCATCCCTAGTTATTTTCTCCTTAAAAATTGTTCTAAGATATTTGATTCTGATATGATTGAGTGAAGTGTTCTTTACATTATTTTGGGTTTGTTGAACATCTTAGATGCGTGGTTTACAATTTCATCAAATCTAGAAAATGTTCAGAGCTATTTTAAATAAACTTTATGTCTCTCCCCTTTGCCTTTTTTTGGGTATTCCAATTATTTATTTGTATGTTTTGCTTCTTTAGGGTTCCTCAATTTCAAGAATGCTATGATTGTGTTTTCCATTCTTTTTCCCTCTGTGTTTGATTTTGAGCCTTTTGTGTTGTTTCAAGTTCATTATTTATTTCTCTGTAGTGTCTAATCTACTGTTCATCATGTTCAGTTTTTGTTTGTTTGTTTGTTTTTACCTGGAAACCTGTTTTTATATCTAAATATTTAAGGTCACCCTTTAAAAATAATTTGATTTTTCTACTTATCATCCTCAATACTTCTTCTACTTCCAGAATTAATAATATAGTGTTAAACTGACTGTTTTAATGTACTCATATTAATTCTATAATCTGGATTATATCTGGGTCTTTTTGAGTAACTGACATTTATCATAATTATAAAACATATTTTTTCTGTTTATTTACATGTATGGTGATTTTTGATTGAATGTAAAATATATACCTTTTTACCTTGTTGCATGTGATTACATTTTATTCCTGTAATATTGTGATTTCTCCTGGAACATAATAAAATTAAATGGATATATTTTGATTTTTTTAATTAATTTTAATTTGTTGTGTTTACATAGTTCAAAGTGTTTCCCTGAATATATTTCCTTCCCTCCCCCCCAGTTCTCCTTGATACCCTTTTGCTTCCTCCCCCCACTGCCTTCCCCCTTTCCTCCATGACTTACTATCCTGCCCTCTATCTCTCTGTGTTATGTATGTGTATATACTTTCGCTATTGTCTTTCCTTTCTTTGATCACCTCCTCTCATTCCCTTTCCCTCTTACGGTTTTCCCTCTGAACTCTTTGACCCCTTCTCCGCCTCTCTTCTGTTCCTCAGTTCACATTGTTCATTGGATTCCTCATATGAGTGAGGTCAGATGATATTATTCTTTCTCTGCCTGGCTTATTTTGCTTAGCATAATAGACTCCAGGTCCATCCATGTTGTTGCAAAGGGTAAGATTTCCTTCTTTTTCCCAGCCACGTAGTATTCCATTGTGTATATGTACCAAACCTTTTTAATCCATTTGTCTACTGATGGATACTTGGGCTGTTTCCAGATCTTGGCAACTGTAAAATATGCTGCAATAAACATGGGGGTGCATTTCTTCTTTTGAATCAGTGATTTGTTATTCTTAGGATATACTCATAAAAGTGAGAAGACTGGGTCAAACGGCAGATCATTTTAAATCTTTTGAGGAATCTCCATACTGTTTTCCACAGTGGCTGCACCAGTCTGCATTCCCACCAGCAGTGCTCGAGCATTCTGTTTTCTCCACACCCTCGCAAGCATTTGTTATGTGGTGTTTTGTTAATGAGCGCCATTCTTACAGGTGGGTGTTGTATCTCATTGTGGTTTTAATTTGCATTTCTCTAATGATTAGTACCATTGAACATATTTTTATATGCCTATTGGCCATCTGTACATCCTCTTTGGAGAAGTGTCTATTCAATTCTTTTGCCCAATTTTTGATTGGATTATATACTTTCCTGGTGTTGAGTTTTACAAGTTCTTTACAGATTTTGGTTATAAACCCCTTATCAGTTGTGTTGAAGAATATGTTCTCCCATTGTGTGGTTTGTCTTTTTACTTTGTTCATACTGTCTTTAGCTGTGCAAAAGCTTTTTAGTTTGATACAGTTCCATTTATTCATCCTGTTCTTTATTTCATTTGCCCGTGGAGTTAAATCAGCAAATATATTGCTGAGAGATGTAGGAGAGCTTGCTGCCTATCTTTTCTTCTAAGATGATCATGGATTCATAACTTACATTCAAGTTTGTTGTTCATTTTGAATTTATTTTTGTGAATGTTGTTAGTTGTTGGTCTAGTTTTATGTTTTTGTATGTACATGTCCTATTTTCCTGGCACCATTTGTTAAAGAGACTGTCTTTACTCCATTGCATGCTCTTACTTCTTTTGTCAAATATCAATTGGCCATAAATGTGTGGGTTTATTGTTTATTTCTGGGTTCTCTGTTCTGTTCCATTGATCTGTACACCTGGTCTTATGTCAGTACCAACGTGTTTTGAGTACAATGGTATTGTAGTATAACTTGATATCAGGAAGAGTGACACCCAAAGCTTTATTTCTCTTTTTCAAGATTGCTGTGGCTATTCATGTTCTTTTTTGGTTCCATATAAATTTTTGGAATATCTGTTCTACAGTGTGTCCATAAAGTCGTGGTGCACTTTTGACCGGTCACAGGTCAAAAGTGCACCATGACTTTACGGATGCACTATATATCTCTGTAGTATGCTATTGGTATTTTAATAGGAATTGTATTGAATTTATAAATTGCTTTGGGTAATATGGACATGTTAATGATGTTTATTCTTTCTATTCATGAACACGATATATGCTTCCACTTGTTTGTATCTTCCTTAATTTTTTAATCAATGTTTTATAATTTTTCAAGTACAGATCTTTATCCTTCTTCAATAAATTGACTCCTACATACATTTTTTTTTTTGCAATAGTGAAGGGGATTGTTCTTAATTTCTTTCAGACAGTTCGTTGTTGGTGTATATAAATACCACTGATTTCTGAATATTGATTTTATATCCTGTCATCTTGCTGAATTCATTTATCAGTTTCAGTAGTTTTCTGGAATGAGACTTTAAGGTTTTCTATGTACACCATCAAGTCATCAGCAAATAATGATAGTCTTATTTCTTTTTTTCCAATTTGGATGCCTTTTATTTCTTCTTCTTGCCTGATTGCTGTGGCTAGGGCTTCCAGAACTATATTAGATAAGAGTGGTGAAAGGGGGCACCCCTGCCTTGTTCCTGATCTTACATTTTTTTCCATTGAGTATGATGTTGGCTGTGGGTTTGTCATAAACGGCATGTTGAGGTATGTTCCCTATATTCCCACTTTGCTGAGAGTTTTGATGACAAATGAGTGCTGGATTTTACCAAATGCTTTTTCTGCTTTTATTAATATTATCATGTGGTTTTTATCTTTCCTTTTGTTTATGTGATAAATTATGTTGATTGATTTGCAAATATTGTATCAGTCTTGTCTCCCCAGAATAAATCCAACTTGATCATGATGGATTTATTTTTTCATGTATTGTTGGATCTGATTTGCTAATATTTTGTTGAGAATTTTAGCATCTAAGTTCATCAGGGATATTGGCCTATAGTTTTCTTTCTTTGTAGTGTCTTTGCCTGGTTTTAGAATGAGGATTATGTTCACCTCATAAAAGGAGTTTGGAAGTTTCTTTCCCTCTTGAATTTTTTGAAATAGCTTAAGAAGTTTTGGAGTTAGTTCTTCTTTACAAAAATATTTTTTAAAATTTGCCTATGAAGCAATCGGGCCAAAAACTATTTTTTCTTGGGAGATTCTTTATAACTGTTTTAATTTCATTTGTTTTAATCAGTCTGTATAGGTTTTTTGATTCCTCCAGATTGATTTTAGAATGATTATATGTTTCAAGGAATGTTTCCATTTCATCTAGGTTGTCCAGATGAAACATACAGTTCTTCATAATATTTCTTACAATCCTTTAAATTTCTGCCTATCAGCTGATACTTCTCCACTCTCATTTCTAATTTTATTTATTTGAGCCCTCTCTCTCTCTCTCTCTCTCTTTTTTTTTTTTTTTTTTTTTGTCAATCTGGTTGAAGGTTCATCACTTTTGTTTACCTTTCCAAAAACCAGCTCTTGGTTTCATTGATCTTCTGTATTGTTTTTTGCCTCCATGTCATTTATTTCTCCTCTGGTCTTTATTATTTCCTTCCTCTACTTCCTCTGGGCTTTACTTACTGTTCTTTTTCTAGTTCTTTTAGTTGCAGGGTTAAGTTGTTAATTTGAGCTTTTTCTTGCTTCTTTAGGTATGCCTGTAATGCTATGAACTTCTCTCTCAGTAGTGCTTGCTGTGTCCCATAAATTTTGAGTTGTTGTACGTTCATTTTCTTTAGTTTCAAGGGAGTTTTTGATTTTTTCCTTTATCTCATTGTTAACCAATTCATTATTTAATAGCATGAGATTTAGTCTCCAAGTGTTTGAATGTTTTTCAGGTTTCTTTTGTAGTTGATTTCTAATTTCATGCTGTTGTGATCAGACAAGATGCTTGATATTTCAATGTTTTTAAATTTATTGAAAGTCATTTTGTGTCATAACATGTGGTCTATTATAGAGAATGTACTATGAACAATTGAAGAGAATATATTAGGATGCTTTGAAGTAAAAAGTTCTGAAGATATCAATTAAATTCGGCTGATCTAGTGTGTCATTTAATGCCGCTTTTTTCATTGTTAGTTTTCTGTCTGGACATTCTATCCATTGATGTTAGTGGGTTATTAAAATTTCCTACTATTTTAGTATTGCTATTGATCTCGCCCTTTTTGTCCATCAAAATCTGTTTTATATATTTAGGTTTTCCTATATTAGGTGCATATATATTTATAATAGTTATATCTTTCTGGTGTAATGCTCCTTTTATCTTTATTTAGTGACCTTCTTTATTATTTACTATAGCCTTTGTTTTAAAGTTTATTTTGTCAGATATTAGTGTGGCTACTCCAGCTTTTTTTCTTTTCCGTTTGTGTGAAATATTTTTTTCATTCCTTTATTTTCAGTCTATGTGCCTCTTTTGTTATGAGGTTGGTTTCTTGTAGACAGCATATGTATGGGTCCTGTTTTCTTATTCACGCAACTACCCTATGTCTTTTGATTGGAGCATTCAATTCATTTACATTTAAGCTTATTATTGTTATGTAGTTGATTATTGCCATTTTATTCTTTAAATCTATAATTCTATTTTTTTCGATATTTTTCTTTGCTCTTTTTACAGCAAGCCCCTTAACATTTCTTGTAGTACTGGTTTGGTTGTAATAAATTCCTTGAGTTTTTTATTTATTTATTTTTGTCTGGGTAGCATTTTATTTCTCCATCAATTTTAAACAATAATCTTGTTGGATAAAAAAGTCTTGGATGTAGGCACTTGTTTTGCATTTCTTTGAATATTTCCTGCCATTCTCTTCTGGCCTCAAGTGTTTCTGTTGAAAAGTCTGATGTCATCCTCATGGGGGTCCTTTATAAGTAATTAACTTCATTCTTTTGGTGCTTTTAATATTTTTTCTTTATCTCTTAACTTTGGTATTTTAATTATGATGTGTCTTGTTGGCCTTATTGAGTTCCTCTTTAATGGGACACTCTGTGCTTCTTTAACTTGTGTGACTTTTTCCTTCATCAATTTATGAAAGTTTTCAGCTATAAATTTTCAAACAGGTTCTCTATTCCTTGATCTTTTTTTTCTCCTTCAGGAACCCTTATGATGTTGATGTTATTTCTCTTTATGTTCTTACAGAGGTCTCATATTTCCTCAGACTTTTTCAGCCTGTTTTTTTTTTTTTTTTTTTTTTTTTGCTGCTCTGTTTCTCTTTATCTTGTCCTCTAAGTTGCTGATTCAATTCTCTGCTTTCTCCAGCTTGCTATTAATTCCCTCTAGTGTGGCATTCATTTCTGATATTGTATTTTTCATTTCTGATTGATTTTTTTTGTGATTTTAATGTTCTTTTTGATGCTTGCTATTTTTTTATTTAGGTTCTCATTATGTCCATCCATTGTACCTCCATGATACTTAAGTATCCTAACGATCATTATTTTAATTTCTGCATCTGGCAATTTGGTTTCTTCCATCTCATTCAGTTCTTTTTCTGGGGATTTCTCTTGTTGATTCATTTGAGTTGCATTTCTCGGTCTTCCCATTTTTTCTATGTGCAGTTTGCAAGCTTGTTGGGTTAGGGCAGTTGAGGTTGGTGCAAGAAAGTCGGCCCCTCCTCTAGGGGTTAATTCCTCAGCCTCTGCTGGTTGCTTGGATTTTATGTCTCTCTAACAAGGTGAGCCACCTAAAAGTCTTAATTTCCCTGATCTTTGTTTTCTGAGTCCAGCCAGAAAATTCTATGATTAGGATGGGGGTAGTGGGCATATCTTGCTCTTTGGCCCTAGTTGAAACTCTATCCAGGCCTTATTTTATTTTATTTTACTTTTTGTATGGTAAGTCCACAGGAATGTGGTGGGTGTGACATCTGAGAACCAGACAATATAGTCTACCCAGGTACTCTCCTGGGGCGGGGCATATTCTCTGTATCAGAAGGGGGTAGTGTACCTCAGTTCTCTGTGGAAACCTTCTCACTGCCTCTCCTTTGTACTTTCTCCTTTCAGAAAGCTTTTTGCACTGATTGGAGCTAGATAGCTTTCTGGAGGTGGGTCAACTGACCTTATGCTAGGCCTGTGCTGGTCAGAGGGAGTGCCCCTCCCCCTGCATATGGTCACCTCAGTATTGGAGAATGACTGAGCTCAGGTCTTATACCCATCACCATTTTTGTTTCTGTGCCATGATCCCCCCACTCTCCTCACACAAGACCAATCTTTTCAGCTTTCCTTGTCCTCAGATCCCCAGGTAAGTGGCTGTGAGCGAGATTTTCTGTACTGACCCTTTAAGGCAGTTGCAACTTCTTCTCAAGCTGTTTCTTATAGATAGGAATCCTGCTCTTTTCTTCACTCAATGCTGTTTGTTGTGTTATCTCTTCTAGTTTCTGGGTCTCTAGGCTGAGGCTCTGGCCTGGGGCTGAGGACCTCACCTCTCAGGGTTTCTCTCCCCACAGTGAGAATTCCTCTGGACCTTCAGCTTCCCCTTGCTCCTGGGAGGGGTGAGGCCCCCACCATGTCCCTGTACTTCCTAATAGTCTTGTTTTGATTTCTTTTGTGTTCCTTGGTTTTTGAGTCATGTTCTTTTAGTCTAAAGTTGGTTTTTATGATGATTGTTCTTAAATTAATTCTAATCCAGTTTGGTTCTAGGAGGTGGATGTTTGTATGTCTGCTTACTCTGCTGCCATCTTGGAATCCCCTTATTTTAATTTTTTCAAGTCTTGCTTTCAAAGTTATTTCATGTGTGATTAAAGAAGCATCAGTTGAGTTCTTATTTTGTCCTACTACTAAGGCAATGTTGTTTTGAATATCTTAGGCATGAATTAAATTTTCATACTGTGTTTGGTGGAAACAAAAACACATGCACCAATCTGTTTTTAGATAAAGACTCCAGAAATCTTTCTACAAATCTCAAGAACTCTTGATCTGTACAACTGTCTCTTCTATACTCTATCCTGAGAGTTCTAGCTATCTTAATGTCTTAGCCTCTCTGTGACCTCAGCTCTCTTTTTTTAACCAAGAGGAATATCAAACTATTTCTCTATTTTTCATTTCTTCAGCCTGGAAGTACTTCAGGCACTTAAGTATACCAATCTTAGAGCTAACCTTATTTTTTTCTCTATTCCTTAGGCTCACTGCCATTTATTGCCTAATATACAATATCTTTAAAATCATTCTTTTATAATTTTATCCAATATTATGTTGTTTCAAGCAGAAGCATATATTTAATGCCTATTACTCCATCTTGGCTAAGCATGGAAAACTTAATTTTTGAATAATTTTATTGAAAGTAGTACTTATCTTCTTATTGTTATATGGTAAAGAATTTATCTTTTCCCAAAGAGGTCAGGCCTTTGTCTTTGACTTCTAGGATATAATCTCTAGGCCCTTAAAACTTCATGTCGTCTAGAATTGTCTTTGTTTTACTGGCGGCCTTGAGTCATCAGATTATTTTACAATATAATTTAGAGTGAGGGCTTCCCATGACAGAAAGACCACAGTGTGAATTAGGATGAGGCTTTGGATCATGTAGTATCAGTTGACCACTGGAGGGACTAGAGACTGAGATCAGCCACATGGGTTATCAAGAATGCCTGATAAATTTGGATATTACTTTAGGTAATATGAATATTTTAACGATGTTGATTCTTTCAATTCATGAACATGGAATATTTTTCCATTTCATGTGTCTTTTTAAATTTCCTTTAATAATGCTTTGTAATTTTAAGTATATAGATCCTTTACATTCTTTGTTAAATTTATCCCCAGGTATTTTATTTTGTTGTTGTTGCAAGTATAAAAGGGATTTTTTTGTTCTATTTCTGTAGTTTTATTGTTAGCATATATGAAAGCAATAGACTTCTGTGTATTGATTTTGTATCTTGTGACCTTAATATATTGGTTTATTGTTTCTATTTGAATGGACCTTGCAAACATTATACTGAATGAAATCAGGAAAAGCTAAAAACTGTATGATTTCACACATAGGTGGATACAAAGGTGAGATGACTCATGGACAAAGATAAGAATGCAGTGGTTACCAGGAGAAGGAAGGTGTGAAGGACAAAAAGGGAAATTGGGATTAGGGTGTAAAGAGGGACAAATATAATGTGACAGAAAGTGATTTGACATTAAGTGACAGATATACAACATAATTAACTGTTCAAATAATGGAATAATATTTGCTTGAGATTTATGTGTGCTTGTTGATCAATTTCACCCTGTTAAAACTAATTTTCTAAATAAATTAAAAAAAAATGCCTGCTTGACGATATTTCAGAATAGTAAAATGAATTTTGTGGGAAAATTTGCACAAAGACATTTATGATGTGAAGTAACTGAATCTTAACTCTAAATCAGTTTTGAGTTTCCAAAAGGGCAAGGCAAACAGAAAATTATGAACCATTAGAAGATCCACAATGTCTAAGCAATAAAACATACCCTTTCTTATACAAACTGAGATATCAGACCAATGTGTACTATGAGTTTTCAGGATAACAGTTTGTCACATTTTCTCTATTAACCATGAATAAATAATGATTAAAAAGTATTGTCAGTTAAAAAGATAAAGCTATTAAAGTTTTTAAAATGTGCTAATGCTATAAATAATTCTTTTCTTTTATTACTTTTAATGGGGTGAAATTAATAAATCAGGATACATATATTCAAAGAAAAAATCTCCAGATTATCATTCAATTATGTTGCATACCTATCACCCAAAGTCAAATTGTCCTCTGTCACCTTCTTTCTGGTTTGCTTTGTGACCCTCTCCTTTCCCTCTCCCTCCCTCTCCTCCCTCCCCCCACCCCATAACCACCACACTCTTGTCCATGTCTCTAGCCCAGCATTTATGTCCCACCTACGTATGAAATCATACAGTTCTCAGTTTTTTTTCTGTTTTACTTATTTCACTCCGTATAATGTTATCAAGGCCCATTCATTTTGTTGTAAATGTTCTGATGTCATCATTTCTTATGGCTAAGTAGTATTCCATAGTATATATGTACAAAGCTTTTTAATCCACTTGTCCTCTGACGGACACTTCGGCTGTTTCCAAATCTTTGCCTTTGTAAACAATGCAGTCATGAACATGGGGGCGCATTTCTTCTTTTCGAACAGTGTTATGGTGTTCTTAGGGTATATTCCTATAAGTGGGATAGCCGGGAAAAGGCAGTTCAATTTTTAATTTTCTGAGGAATCTCCACACTGTTTTCCACAGTGGCTGCACCAGTATGCATTCCCACCAGCAGTGCAGGAGGGTTCACTTTTCTCCACATCCTCACTAGCACTTACTCTGTGTTGTTTTCTGATGAGCGCCATTCTGACTGGTGTGAGATGGTATCTCATTGTGGTTTTAATTTGCATTTCTCTAATGATTAGTGATGTTGAGCAGTTTTTCATATGCCTATTGGCCATCTGTATGTTCTCTTTGAAGAAATGTCTATTCATTTCTTTTGCCCATGTTTTGATTGGATTGTTTGTCTTCCTGGTGTTGAGTTTTATAAGTTCTTTATAAATTTTAGTTATTAACCCCTTATTAGACGTGTTGTCGAATGTTCTCATTGTGTGGTTTGTCTTTTTATTCTGTTCTTATTGTCTTTAGCTGTGCAAAAACTTTTTAGTTTGATATAGTCACATTTTTTTATCCTGCCTTTTATTTAATTTGCCCATGGAGATAAATCAGCAAATATATTGCTGCGACAGATGTCGGAGAGCTTACTGCCTATGTTTTCTTCTAAGATGCTTATGGTTTCACGGCTTACATTTAAGTCTTTTATTCATTTTGAGTTTGTTTTTGTGAATGGTGTAAGTTGATGGTCTAGTTTCATTTTTTTTGCAGGTAGATGTCCAATTTTCCCAACATCATTTGTTAAAGAGGCTGTATTTACACCATTGCATGCTCTTTCCTCTTTTGTCAAATGTCAGTTGTCCATAAAGTTTTGGGTTTATTTCTGGGTTCTCTGTTCTGTTCAATTGATCTATGTGCCTGTTCTTATGCCAGTACCAGGCTGTCTTGAGTACAATGGTTTTGTGGTATACCTTGATATATGAAAGAGTGATACCTCTAACTTTATTTTTTCTTTTTAAGATTGCTGAGGCTATTCATGTTCTTTTTTGGTTCCATATAAATTTTTGGAATATGTGTTCTATATCTTTGAAGTATGTCATTGGTATTTTAATTGTTATTGCATTGAACTTATATATTGCTTTGGGTAATATAGACATTTTAATGATGTTTATTCTTCCTAACCTTGAGCACGGTATATGCTTCCACTTGTCTGTATATTTTTTGATATCTTTTATTTTTCTTTCTTTCTTGATATCTTTTATCAATGTTTTATAATTTTCCAAGTACAAGTCCTTAAACTCCTTGGTTAAATTTACTCCTAGGTACTTTTCTTGGTTGCAATAGTGAAGAGGATTGCTTCCTTAATTCCTTTTGCTGACAGTTCATGGTTGGTATGATTTCTGAGTATTAATTCTATATCCTGCCACCTTGCTGAATTCATTTACTATGTCCAGTTGTTTTTTGACTGAGATTTTAGGGTTTCCTATATACAATATCATATCGTCCTCAAATAATGACAGTTTTACTTCTTGTTTTCCAATTTGGATGCCTCTTATTTCTTCTTGTCTGACTGCTTTATCTAGGACTTCCAGAACTATTTTGAATAAGAGTGGTAAAAGGGGGTACCCCTGCTTGGTTCATAATCTTTAGGGGATGCTTTTAATTTTTGCCCATTTAGTATGATGTTTGCTGTGGGTTTTTCATAGATTGCCTTTATCATGTTAAGGAATGTTCCTTGTATTCCCACTTTACTGAGAGTTTCAAGCATGAATGGGTGCTGGATTTTATCAAATGCTTTTTCTGCATCTATTGATATTATCATGTGATTTTTGTTTTTCTTTTTATTTATGTGGTGAATCACATTGATTGATTTGCGAATATTGAACCAGCTTGCCTCTTCAGAATAAATCCCACTTGATTATGGTGTATGATTTTTTTCATATGTTGCTGATTCAGTTGGCTAATATTTTGTTGAGAATTTTAGCATCTAAAATCATCAGGAATATTGGCTTATAATTTTCTTTTTTTGTGTTGTCTTTGCCTAGTTGTGGGATCAGAATTATGCTTGCCCCGTAAAAGGCATCTGGAAGTCTTTCTTCCTCTTGAATTTTTGAAATAGCTTGAGGAGGATAGGACTTAGTTCTTCTTTGAATTTTTGGTAGAATTCACTTGTAAAGCCATCAGGCCCAGGACTTTTCTTTGTTGGAGTTTTTTAATAACTGTTTCAATCTCATTTGTAGTAATTGGTCTGTCTAGGTGTTCTGATTCTTCCAGATTGATTTTTGAAGATTATATGATTCAAGAAATTTGTCCATTTTACCTAGGTTGTCTACTTTCTTAGCATAGAGTTCTTTATAGTATCTTCTTACAATACTTCTATTTCTGTTGTGTCAGTTGTTATTTCTCCACTGTCATTTCTAATTTTGTTTATTTGTGTCCTCTTTCTTTTTTTCTTGGTGAGTCTAGTTAAAGGTTCATCAATTTTATTTACCTTTTCAAAGAACCAGCTCCTGGTTTCATTGATCCTCTGTATTGTTTCCTTAGCCTCTATGTCATTTATTTCTGCTCTGATCTTTATTATTTCCTTCCTTCTCCTTTTCCTGGGCTTTATTTGCTGTGGTTTTTCTAGTTCTTTTAGATGCAGAGTCAAGTGGCTTATTTGAGCTTTTTCAACCTTTCATAGTATGCCTGTAGTGCTATGAACTTCCCTCTCAGTACTGCTTTGCTGTGTCCCATATATTTTGAGTTGATGTATGCTCATTATCATTGGTTTCTAGAAACTTTTTTGTTTCTTCTTTGATCTCATTGTTAATCCATTCATTATTTAATGACGTTGACGTGCTATTTAGTTTCCAAGTGTTTCAGTATTTTTCAGTTTTTCTTGTGTAGTTAATTTCTAGTTTCATGGCATTGTGATCAGAGAAAATTCTTGAAATGATTTCAATCCTCTTCAATTTGTTGAGACCACTTTTGTGTCCTAACATGTGGTCTATCCTAGAGAATGTACCAGGAGTGCTTGAAAACAATTTATATTTTACTGCTTTAGGGCGAAAAGTTTTGAAGATATCTATTAAATCGAGTTGATCTTCTGTATTCTTTAAGTCTGCTGTTTCTTTGTTCATTTTTTTCTTGAGGATCTATCCAGTGATGTTAGTGGGGTATTGAAATTCCCTACTATTATAGTATTGCTGGTAATCTCGCCCTTTATATTCATCTATTCTGCTTTTAATTCCTTCCATTGTGTTCTTCAATTCTGCTATATGTATTCGTCATTTCTGTCTGATTCTTTTTTATTATTTCAATTTTTTTTTATACTTGCTATCTATTTATTTAGGTGTTCATAATGACTATCCATTGTTGCTATAAGCTCTTTGAACATCCTCACTATCATTATTTTAAACTCTGCATCAAATAGTTTGGTTATATCTTATTTATTCAGGTCCTTCTCTAGAGATTTCTCTTGATTCATTTGGGTTGCATTTCTCTGCCAGCCCATTTTGTCTGTGTGTAAGAAGAGTTTGGCTACTGGAGTCCATTGGGTGTTGCCTCTGTGTTCCCTAGGTGTGGTCTGTCTGCATCCCACCACCAGTTCTGCTGCTGCCTAGGGTGGATGGATGTGGGTGTTGCCAGCACTTGCCTTGCCTGCTGAGGTCTCTGCCTCGCCTCTGCAGGAAGGGCTATGTTCTCGTGTGAGGCTCTAGAAACCTCAGCCGGTCTTGGCCCCGCTGAGCTAGACCGAGCTCACACCAGCCAGCTTGGCCTCTGCCCCCGCCAACAGAACCGTGCTTCAGTGTCCTGCTGCTGCCTGCCCTCCAGCAAGCCCTCTGCAGTGTGGGTGTGGGCACTGCAGCTCAAACTCTAACACTCCATACTGTAGTCCTGAAAGCTCCCTCTTTCTAAGCGACTGTGCTCTAATTGCCACAGGAGAGCCTGTTTAGTTGGTGTCGTGCTTCCCCTTGCTGGTTCCAGGGGAAATATTGTTTCAGATTTGTGGAGTGACTCAGCCCAGGGTTTAGGGTGGCTGTTACTCAAAGCTTTTCTTTCTGTGCCTTCCAAACTGCACTCTCTACCCACTACTCCAGTTCTGTCCTCTCTCCCTGTCTTCCGGAATCCCGGGTGAGTGGTTTTGGGAGAGGTTTTTTGCACTGTCCCTTTAAGAATCCTGGGTTTGAGACAACTGTCTCTCACAAACAGTATCCTAACCTGTTTTACAGCTAAATGCTGTCCATAGGCCACTTCTAGGCTTGGGGCTGTAGACTGGGGTTTTGTTCCTGGGAACCAGGTTCTTACCCTTACGCTAGCCTCTCTTCCCACCACACGAGTCTCTCCGGGCTGCCTTTCACTCTAGGGAGCTGGGAAGCCCTCTCTGCATTTTCACTTTTCCTACCATTCTCAATGTTGCTTCTTCAGTGTTCCCCAGTTGAAGAGTCCTCTCAGTCCAGTTCAATGTTGGTTTATCCAGATGATGGTTCTTAAAATCAAGTTTTAATCCACTTTGGTTCTGGGAGTTGGAAGTTGGTACGTCTGCTTACTCCATCGCCATCTTGGCTGCCCAATAATTCATTATAAGGAAAATATTTACTTTGACTCATAAAGTTTTAAAAGCAATCATCAATATTCAGAAATATTCCTGAAGAAGAAACAATGCATATTATAGTAAAGATATTAGTCAAGAGACAAAATCTGAGAAACTAAAAGTAAATAATAAAAAGAACTAATAAAAATTATTAAATTAATAAAATATTTACTTATCCTAAATCCCCAAGTTCTTCATTAATTAGATAAACTTCCTAATATATTTGTAACCCTCAAATAGAAAAAGAACAAGAGAAATGAGGTGCCTACATGTGGAACAAAACTACAGCATAGAGAAAGATTTTGTGTAGTAAATATATTTTTTGCTCATAAAGTGTAAGCTTTATATAAAGATCCCAGTAGTGGCATAAGTAGTAATATTTTATAAAGAGAAATGTCTTTCGTTGTTATTCATATTTTTATCATGGTTAATATAAACAGACAAATGGATGAGTTTTTTGCCTAGCACCTTTTATGTACTTTATAAATCTTTGTTGAAATAAATGACATTTCTTCCAATTCTTCTTTCATTATTTCTTCCTGAACAACTGTAGGCTGAGGAAAACAGACTGCAGTAAACAAAACAGAGATTACAAGAATAGAGAGAAAGAGAGAGAGAATATATATAGAGAGATCTTAAGAAAAATCAAGAGAGCCTGACCAGGTGGTGGCACAGTGGATCGAGCATTGGCTTGGGACACTGAGAATCCTGTTTCAAAAAACTAAGGTTGCCAGCTTGAGTGCAGGCTCATCCAGCTTGAGCTCAGGCTCACCAGCTTGAGCGCGGGAGTGCTGGTTTTCGTGTGAGATCATAGACACAACCCCATGGTTGGTAGCTTTAAGCCCAAGGTCATTTGTTTGAGTTCAAGGCGTTGGCTTGAGCAAGTGTTCACTGGCCCAGCTAGAACTCCCCCCCCCCCAGGTAAAGGCACATATGAGAAAGCAATCAATAAACAATTAAAGTGCTGCAACTATGTGTTGATGCTTCTCATCTCTCTCCTTTCCTGTATGTCCCCATCTCTCTCTTTCACTAAAGAAGAAATCAAGAGAACAGAATGATAGTAAACTACATGCCTTTCATTACTCGACTGAGATATATATATATATATATATATATATATATATATATATATATATATATATATATATGTTTTTTCACACATGAGATAAATTATATATAGTCGTCCCTTGCCATATTGTGGTTCACTTTTCACAGTCTCGCTGTATCGTGGATTATAAAATTATATATAATTTTGTATCACGAGTTTTTCACTATATCACAAGATTTTGTGGTATATAGGTATTTTTATATATTCATTATTTTAATTATTTTTGCATTAAAATAAGCATTTTTAGCTTAAAATTTGAAAACAATATAAAAATATTAATTTAAAAATATTAAATCAAAATAAAATACGTAGCATATAGCAGATAAGTGTAATGCTCTTCTTGGCTGTCCAGTACATTTATTTCATTGTCATCACCTTTATCATCATAAGTACTGCTCACCTAATTCATCATCATCTTCATCATTTAATTTGTAGCATACAATACTCACTGGTGAGTACCCATATAGAATATTATATTTTGTTAAAATTACATAGCTTTAAGAGTGTAGAAAGTGTTTAAGAGAAAAGTATTAACAAGAGTGTGGGAAAGGTTAATAATAGCGTGGGAAAGGTTTATAAGAGTATATAGAATTGTTTATAAAGCCTTAAAATATATATAAATATTAAAATAAAAATAAAGTCACTACTTTGTGCATTTTTTCACCTATCATGGGGCTTCTGGAACCTAACCACCATGATAGACAAGGGACCACTGTATTCAGTATAAAAAGTTGTACTTCACCAACATATTAATATGTGCAAATTATTTGCATAAGGTATTTTATTGTGAGAATAAATAAAACAAGATTTCCTATTGTAACCACCCAAAGGTGAATGTATTAATGGTACTATCACTGTTGTTGATAATACATTAATCAACTTGCATGGCCACAGATCACCAGGACCTACAGGTACTTGAAATGTACTATTTGCACATATTAATATGACACACAGTTTTCTTATCTCCCTCATAAATAAGATATATTTTACTTAGCTAGACACGTTGAATTTTAAAAAAATGAGTTTGTGGTTAGATCAAGTCAGTCAGTAACTAATAAGACAATTAAGTCACTGAGCATTGCAAACACACATCATAAAATCACATTTATCAAACAAACTAACATGCCAGTCTGTTGACAAGTGGAGGTTAAATCTTTGCAACACATAGCAATACAGGTTCTATGTTCGCTATCTAAACTTCTTTAAATTTTTTTGGAATATTACCAAGAATGTCTCATAAGAATTCATATCTCCTGCCAAAGTATTCCATAGTGTGAGAGAGATAAAAAAAAAACAACAACACAGAAACATATGGGCAGAAGATAAAAGAAGATCAGTGAGCAAGAAAATATATTTTTTAAAAATCTGTGCTGCAGTAATTTTTCTTCTCAGTTTTGTTGTTTGTTTTGTCATTTAATACCCATACCCAACATTAAGAATGTTTCTACATAACAACAAAAGAAAAAAATTTGATTCAAACCAAAAAGAATCAATTCAGTTAATAAAGTAACAACACACAAATAAAAATCAAGTTTTTTATTTTATAATAAATTGGTTGATTTGTTTAGCTGTTGTGTAGGTACAGCCTGAATGGCTAGTAACAATTCTATTTTATTTTAAATTTAGAAATTGCTTTACCTGCAATCATGAGTATTTTTATGTTTCACATCCTATTGGGCTTTTTGCAATATTTACTATGATATATTTTTTGCTTTCTTCAAAGTGATACATCTGAAAAGTGGCTAAACTTCCATTAAGAGGTACATGTGGGGAGCGGCAAGATGGTGATAAAGTAGGCGAATGTTCCAACTTTCACCTCCCAGAACCAAAGTGGATGGATTAAAACTTAATTTTAAGAACAATCACCTGGAAAAACAAACTGTGGGCTAAACCAAGAGGAATCTATAAAAAAAGAACACCAAAGAAGCCACACTGAGACTGACAGTAAAGGCAGAAATGTGGAGAGGTCTACCCAGCTTCCAGGAATGATCAGTAGCATGCTGGGACTTGCGTGGTGAGAAGTGAGTTTAGCGGAGAGGAGAGAGTCCTGGGCCCCAGGAACAAAGCCCCAGCCTGTAGCCCCAGGCCTAGAAGAGGTATACAAAAAGTATTTAGATGTGAAACAAGCCAGGATACTGTTTGCGAGAAAGGGACAGATTTCTTAGACACAGCATTCATCTTAAAGTGACCATGCAAAAAACCTCTTTCACAACCACTCACCCAAGGCTTCAGGGGATGGGGTGAGCTGAGAGGACTGAAGTAGCAGGAAGAGAATGTAATCTAGGAGGTATAGGAAAATACACTTTGAAAGAAAGCCACCCTAACCCCTGAGCTGAGTCATTCCTCAAATCTAAAGTGAATAATTTTTCTGGAACCAGCAATACCAGCAAAGAAAAGCAGGTCACCAGCCAAATAGAACCTCTCCTGCTACAGAGCAAAGAATTGCCTAGAAGCAGGGAGCTATAATCAGGGATACATTATTTTGTGCTGAGGTGTGACCTGCATTGCCCCCTCCACACAATGCTGAGTGCTCCCGGAGGGCAGGCAGCAGTGGGATGCAGGAGCACAGTCCCATTAATGGGGGCAGAAGCCGGGGGCTGACCACCACCAAACCCGTGGCTGTGGACAGAGCACAAGAGTGCAGTCCCACCCAGAGGGGTGGAAGCTGAGGGCTGGCCACAGCTGAGGTCAGGGTGTGCAGTCCCGATCATGGCTGCAGAAGTTGGGGGCTAAGCTGTGGCTATGGATGGGGGGGCGAGAGAGGTCTCACTTGCAGTCCCACCAGTGGGGGTAATGTGGAAGCTGTGAAACTGGCTGAGGTTTGTGGCTGGGTGCATGAGCACAGCCTCACCCGTGAGAACGAGCCCGTGGGGGCGGGGAGGAGATAGGAGAATGGCCAAGGCTTAGAACCTGGAAGCAGGAGTACAGTCCTGCCTATGCAGGCGAGGCTGAGGCCTGCAGCTAGCCAGGGCTTGAAGCCCAAATACATAAACACAGTCTCATCTGCAGAGGCAGAACAGATGCTGGGGGCTGGCCAGGTCATGCAGGTCAGGCATGTTAGTGCCATCCAGCCCATGGGGTTGGTGCAGAGGCTAGGGGTCGGCCAAGGCTTATAGCCAGGACATGCAAACACAGTCCTGCCTCAGAAGAGAGGAAGAAGCCACAGTGAGCACAGTAGCAGGTGGGCTCTGGCAAAGCCCATTTCCCGAATGCCCGAGTCAGCAGCAGAGAAGGTGGCGGGGCTGCAGACAGACCACACCTAGGGAACATAAGGCCACAACCATTGAACTTTTGTGTTAAACCTTTCTTATACACAGACAAAATGGAAAGGCAGAGAAATGCAACCCAAATGAAAGAACAAGAGAAATCCCAAGAAAAAGACCTGAATGATATGGAAATAACCAAATTATTGGATGCAGAGTTTAAAATAATGATTGTTAGGGTGCTCAAAGATCTTAGAGGAATAAAGGGTGGACATTACAAGCACTTAAATAAAGAGATAGAAAGTATCAAAAGGACATTGAAAAATTGAAAAGAACCAGTCAGAAATAACAAATACAATATCAGAAATGAAGACCACACTAGAAGGAATTAAAAGCAGAATGAATGAAGTTGAGGATCAAATCAGCAATTTAGAGAACAAGATAAATGAAAGCACAGAAGCAGAACAGCAAAAAGAAAGAGGCTGAAAAAGTCTAAGGAAACTCTAAGAGAGCTCTGTGAAAACATGAAGAGAAACAACATTAACATCATAGAGGTTCCTGAAGGAGAAGAAAAAATCAAGGGATAGAAAATCTGATTAAAGAAATCATAGCTGAGAACTTTCTTAAACTGATGAAAGAAAAAGTCATACAAGTTTAAGAAGCACAGAGACTACCATTAAGGATGAACCCAAAGAGACACACACAAAGATACATCATAATTAAAACACAAAAATTAAGAGATAAGAAAAGAGTATTAGAAGTTGTAAAAGAAAAGCAGTCCATAGGAATGACACCTAACTTCTCAACAGAAATATTAGAAGCCAGAAGGGAATAGCAAGAAATATTTAAAGTAATGCAGAACAAGAACCTACAACCAAGACTTCTCTATCCAGCAAGATTATTGCTTAAAATTAAAGGAAAAATAAAAAACAGACAAAAAAGAAACCTCAAGGAGTTTATTACAACTAAACCAATGCTGCAAGAAATGTTAAGGGGCCTGCTGTAAACAGAACAATGGGGGGGGGGAATTCTAGTAAAAGAGGAATGTAGATTTAAAGAATAAAATAGCAATAAACAACTACATATCAGTAATAACCTTAAATGTAAATGGATTAAATGCTTAAATCAAAAGACATAGGAAAAAATAATTTATGCAAGTGGAAATAAAGAAAAAAAGCTGGGGTACTAACACGTATATCAGACAAAATAGACTTTAAAACTAAGACTATTGTAAGAAATAAAGAAGGTCACCACATAATGATAAAGAGAGAAATACAGCAAGAAGATATAACAATTATAAATATCTATGCACCTAATACAGGAGCACCTAAATATATAAAACAGGTTTTGATGGACATAAAAGGCAAGATCAACAGCAATACTATAATAGTCGGGGATTTTAATATGCAACTAATATCACTGGATAGATACTCAAGAAAGAAAATTAACAAAGAAACAGCAGACTTATTGGACGCACTATATCAACTGGATTTAATAGATATATTCAGAAACTTTCACCCCAAAGTAGCAGAATATACATTCTTTTCAAGTGGTCATGATACATTCTCTAGGATAGACAATATGTTCGGACTCAAAATGAGTCTCAATAAATTTAAAGAGATTGAAATCATATCAAGCACCTTTTCTGATCACAATGGCATGAAACTAGAAATCAACTACAATAGAAAAACTGAAAAACACTCAAACACTTAGAAACTAAACAGCATGTTATTAAATAGTGAATGGGTTAACAATGAGATCAAGGAAGTAATAAAAATTCACTTGAAACAAAAGAAAATGAACATACATCAACTCAAAATTTATGGGACACAGTAAAACCAGCCTTGAGTGGGAAGTTCATAGCACTACAGGCATAACTTAAGAAGCTAGAAAAAGCTCAAATTAACAATTTAACCCTGCATCTCAAAAAACTAGAAAAAGAACAGCAAGTAAAGCCCAGAGGAAGTAGAAGGAAGAAAATAATAAAGACCAGAGAGGAAATAAATGACATAGAGGCTAAAGAAACAATACAGAGGATCAATAAAACCTAGAGCTGGTTCTTTGAAAAGCTACAGAAGACAGATGAACCTTTAACCAGACTGACCAAGAATAAAAGAGAAAAGACTCACATAAATAAAATTAGAAATGAGAGAAGAGAAGTAACAATTGACACAGCAGAAATACAACAGAGTGCAGGAAAGTACATGAAGAACTGTATGCCATAAAATCACACAACCTAGGTGAAATGGACAAATTCCTTGAAACATATAATTTTACAAAAATCAATATAGAAGAATCAGAAAATCTAAACAAACCAATTTCATCAAATGAGATTGATACGGTTATCAAAAATCTTGCAACAAACAAAAGTCTCAGATCTGATGACTTCAGAGTAGAATTTTACCAAATATTCAAAGAAGAACCAACTTCTATCCTTAAGCTATTTCAAAATATTCAAGTGGAGAGAAGACTTCTAAGCTCCTTTTATAAGGAGACCATGATTCTCATTCCAAAACTAGGTAAAGACAATACAAAGAAATAAAACTATAGAGCAATATCCCTGATAAACATTGACATTAAAAATTTCAACGAAATATTAGCAAACTGGATCCAGCAATACATTAAAAATGTCATACTTCAGGATCAAGTGGGATTTATTCTGAGGAGGCAAGACTGGTACAATATTGTCAAATCAATCAATGTGATTTATCACATAAACAAAGAAAAAAGATAAAAATAATACAATTATGTCAACAGATGCAGAAAAAACATTTGATAAAATCCAGCACCCAGTGATGATCAAAGCTCTCATCAAAGTGGGAATACAAAAAACATACCTCAACATAATATAGGTCTTCTATGACAAACCCAAAGCCAACGACGTACTCAATGGACAAAAATTAAAAGCAATTCCTATTAGATCAGGAACAAGGCAGGGGTGTCCCCTTTCACCACTCTTATTCAACACACTACTGGAAGTCCTAGCCACAACAATCAGACAAGAAGAAATAAAAGGCATCTAAATTGGAAAAAAAAAGTAAAACTATCAATATTTGCCAATGACATAATATTGTATATAGAAAACCCTAAAATGTCAGTCAAAAAACTATTAGACATGATAAATAAATTCAGCAAGGTGGCAGGAAATAAAATTAATATTCAGAAGTCAGTGACATTTTTATACACCAATAATAAACTATCTGAAAGAGATAATAAAGAAATAATCCCTTTCACTACTGCAACAACAAAAATAAAGTACCTAGGAGTAAATTTAGCCAATGAGGTAAAAGAGTTGTACTAAGAAAATTATAAGACATTGAAAAAGGAAAACAAGGAAGATACAAACAAGTGGGAGCATATACCATGTTTATGGATAGGAAGAATAAACATTATTAAAATATCTATATTACTGAAAACAATCTAAAGATTTAATGCAATTCCTATTCAAATACCAATAGTATACTTCAAAGATATAGAATAAGTATTTCAAAAACTTATATGAAACCAAAAAAGAACTTGAATAGCCTTAGCCACCATGAAAATAAAGAATGAAGTGGGAGGTATCATACTCCCTGATATCAATTTATACTACAAGGCCATTGTACTCAAAACAGCTTGGTACCAACATAAGAACAGACACACAGATCAATGAAACAGAAAAGAGAACTTAGAAATAAACCCACGCCTTTTAGGTCAATTGATACTTGACAAAGGAGGTAAGAGCATACAGTGGATTAAAGACAATCTCTTCAATAAATGGTGTTGGGGAAATTGGACAGGTACACGAAAAAAATGAAACTAGACTACAAATTTACACCATTCATTAAAATAAACTCAAAATTTATAAAAGACTTAAATATAAGTCGTGAAACCTTAAACATCTTGGAAGAAACCTAGGCATTAAGTCTCCAATATCTCTCACAGCAATATTTTTGCCAATTTATCTCCACGGGCAAGTAAAATAAAGGACAAAATAAACAAATGGGACTATATCAAACTCAAAAGCTTTTGCACAACAAAATACATCATGAACAAAATAAAAAAGACAATGTACACAATGAGAGAACTATTTGCCAATACGTCCGATAAGGGGTTAATAACCAAAATTTAAAAGAACTTCTAAAACTCAACTCCAGGTAGGTAAACAGTGCAGTTAAAAAATGAGCAAAGGTCCTGAATAGACACCTCTCCAAAGAGGACATACAGATGGCCATATGAAAAATGTTCAATGTCACTAATCATCAGAGAAATACAAATTAAAACCACAATGAGATACCACCTCACACCTGTCTGAATAATGCTCATTAACAGAACAACACACAATAAGTGTGGAGAAAAGGGAACCCTCCTACACTGCTGGTGGAAATGCAGACTTGTGCAGCCACTGTGGAAAACAGTATAAAGTTTCCCCCCAAAATTAAAAATGGAATTGCCTTTTACCCAGCTATCCCAATTTTAGGAATATATCCTAAGAATGCCAAATCACTGATTCAAAAAAGAATATTCATTTCCATGTTTATTGTAGCATTGTTTATAGTAGCCAAGATCTGGAAACAGCCCAAGTGTTCATCAGTGGATAAGTGGATTAAAAAGCTGTGGTACATATACACAATGGAATACTACACAACTGTGAAAAAGAAGGAAGTCATATCTTTTGTAATAGCATGGATGGATCTGAAGATTTTTATGTTAAGTGTAGTAAGCCAGGAAGAGAAAGGCAAATATCATATGATCTCACTTATATGTGGAATTTAAGGAATGAAGTGAACTGAGGAATGGAAAAGAGGCAGAGGCGGGATCACATGGAGCAGAGGGACAGCTGTCAGAGGAAATGGGCCTGAGAGGATGAGATCAGAGAAGGTGAAGGGATTAGTGAAATTATATATACAAAACACATAGATCAGATAACAAGACAGCAAATCCCAAAGGGAAGGGGAGAGGGAATTGGGGTACAGGGGTAAAGAGGGTTTAATGGTGTACAAGTGTGTGGGGGTGAGGAAGTTATATTGAGTGGGACATGTATGTCCATATTAACATAATAATATTTTTAAAAAAAGAGGTAAATGCTAGTTGAGATATGGTCTAAAATTATAACTACGTAGATAGACTCCTCTGTGTTAGCTGTTATGGAAAATAGATATTTATCTCAGCATAACTTCCTAGATACACTTACTTTCTGTGTTATAACTAATGTTAAAATTGTTATTTTAAATTGTGTTTCCACATTTAGTGTTTTCCAAGAATATATTTTCAATTTTGTTTGTCTAAGTTCTTTTATGATATTACAAATAGTTGAACAAATTCTTCAATCCACTGATGGGCACTTGGTGTAGAATTTATTTGTTTCAATTCCAGAGATTCTAGAACAAACCTACTTACACTGTTTTGTCAAATAATGCCAATACATTCTGAAATATTCTAAACCTCTAAATATCAATAAAATTTAAAAAATTGAATGAAAGACAAATAAACAAGAGCTTTAACAGAAATGCACATGTTGAAAAACATGTTGGTCATAAGATATGGAGACACTAGTCAAAAAGAATTCATAATTCTAAAAAAACAAATTTGTTCCCCAATATTGTTTGAATTCCACATCTAAATACACAATTTGCATATTAGTGTTTCTAGTGAAGTCTTCAAAAGAAAATTACAAAGAATATGACTGACATCTATGTGAATTGAGCTCATTGGGCATGACCTTAAAGTAAACTGTCCTTGAAGGCAGTTTTAACTTAGAAACTTAGTCAATGTATAAGTGATTAGATATATTAAAAGAAAAAAATATTATGCAGAAGTTAAAGAGAGGAGCACACTAGCAGCAAAAGTAGTTTTATTTCTTAGTAGTTGGGTTTTAATTTCCAAATCTCAGGTTCAAATTGCAACTTAAAAGTTTAGAATGACCTGTCTTTTGTACTGCAAAAGGCAGAGCCTAAACAAACATCCATTGAACAATTGAATGGATAAAGAATGAATATGCTAAAAGCTAAGTATGCAATAAATCAAGTGGAAAAAAAACTGCCTAGTGGGTTTGTGGAATTAGACTTGAAATACAATTGTTAATAATAGTTAGTAATCTATCATTGAATATTTTGACCCTCATCCCATTAGTCTGGGTGATGCTTTGTAAAAGACAAAGTAAAACCATAAAATTTGTCTCCCTCACCCTTCCAAAAAAGTGGAATGCATGAGATGATATCAGAAAGACATAAAATCTAAACTGAGAATTGCACTTATATTATGTTTTATAGAATAAGATATCCTCATTGAGGTGGTGATATTTAAGCTGAAATCTGAAAGATTAGGAGAAAAGAGCATACCAATAATTAAGAGAAAAATCATGACAAAGAACAATTCATTAAATTAGAATGTGCTTGATATGTACCAATACCACACTGAACAGAAAGTATCTAGAAGTTAGGGTGATAAAATTATTAAGGGCAAAAAGGATGGTGAGGTTCAGACCATCCGAGGACTTATTAAGAAAGGAAATTGGGGGGTGATGTTCACCAAGCAACTGGAGGAGGGAAACATCATTAATATTATATATTATATATTATATCATTATATTATTTATATATTATATCAATGAGGATGAAGTTCTTTAAGAATTCAATGTTGGAAATAAAGACAGTTGAGTCATTGGCATATAGTATTTAAATCATGAGTCCCCAGACTTAACCTAGAGCAAGAATGGGATAAATGGAAAAGACACTGAGTAAGAGTCATTAGAGAAAGCTGAGGAACTGATTATAACCACAAAGTGGAGAAAAATTTTTGATTAACAATTGTTTGGTTTATTTTTTCAATAGAAAATGAAATCATAAAAGTGTTTTTTAATTGACTAAGTAATTATTTTTGTGAAACTATGGGTCAGTACTCTTAACATAGAGGTGATTTTATTGAAGTTCACTATAACATTGGGCAGGGGGTTTTACACATTTTTGAGCAGGATATTCAGAATTCTAAGTTTTTATTTTGTATTATTTTATATTTTAAATCTCTGCCTAGAAAAAAATATCCTTATGAATTGTAAGGCCAGTATCCAAGGCCACCATCACAGCTGCCTGGCCAATGCAGGTTCGCATTAGATTCGAACAGTCGGTAATGAAACAATGGAGCCAAGAACTGGTGGGCCATCAGCTTTCATCCTAGCTTGCACCTGGCAGGCAAGCAAAAACACACACTGGACTCCAAAACCCACTCATTCAGGTCTCACAAAGCTACTGACTTATCCAAGTTTCTTAGAATCAAATGTTTCTAGCTCACCAGACTTATTCACCTCTGTTTCCCATCTCCTTCTCCTGCACAAACTTTGCACAAACTGGCTTCTCCCTCAGCACTCCACCATCTTGGCTGCCCCACTTTATAGTGCAGAAATCCAAAACTTTAATCAAATCTACAAACAAGGAAGTCTCTGATACAAAGTCACGTATCTGAGGCATAATGGGAGGATTCCTCATGAGAGTATACCACCCCCCATCATCCAATCAGTCAAGGGTGTGGGGAAAAGCTTACTCTTAAAACTAATCTTTAGGCTATAACGACCCAGCCTGCCCAAAGCCTGTTCCCCAACACACATTAATATCAACAGGCTTGCATGTGGGCAGCACCATCTTTAACAAAGTGAGCATAATATATTTTATCTGCCCAAGAATCAAAAAACATCTGCAGAAATTTGAATGTCCATTTATTGCTGACTGATTCATTTATTTTGATGTAAGTTCAAATAAGTAAAATAAATGTCACTAACATTTTATGAATTAAAATTTTTATTGATTAAGAAAATTGATTATTTGAGATAATACAGAATGAGACAAAATAGCATATCCAATTGTTAAGAGAATTATTTTGAGAACTATCTTTTATAGACATACCAAATAGATTTGCTCTAGCAAATGTATTTTAAAATTTAGGCAGATTTTTGAAAAGTCCATTAAATGTTAAGATTATCAGAGTAGAAGAAAAATTAAATAATATTACAAACAATGTTATCTAATCTACTAATTTAATTAAAATATATTTGGGACTTGTTGAATATTCTCCATCAATAAAATTTTAAAATCATTTATGAGTAGAACCATGAAATATGCCTTCATTTGTCTACTTTGATAGGATTGCCGTATCACTCAAATATTTAAAGTATATTTTCCCTATGTCCAGTGGTTTAGTATAATTTGGAAATCATGTTGATATTAAAAATATTTTTTCATTTTATATAATGAATAGGCTAATTTGAAAATAAAATTAATCTTTTGAACAGCATGTTCAAAATACCTTAGCATGTCTTAAATGCCAGGTTAGTTATATTTAGTTCTATTGTTGAGTACATTGAGTATTGTACTTACAGAAATAAAATAGAATATGAGAAATCTGATTAAGGGTTCAGTTTTTGAATACATATTCTATGTGAACAATCTTAGATCTTTTGACATTTCAAAGTCGTTCATGGAATGTAAGCGTTGTAAGAGAACTTTCAAGTCACCTGAACTTACTTTGCAAAGCTATGGACTACTGTGCTGCATCATGATAGCTGCAGGTCTACACATAGTCATCCAGAGTTGAGTATTAGCACGTAGCAACAACTTTCATGGTAGAATGCCCCTCCTGTTGTTCAGTAACTGGACACAGGCAGTGGCAATTGCATCCTTACCTTATTAAGTTGATTGTAAAAGATTTTAGCTTGGTTTTAACTTTCCTTGACTTATTTTCACATGTGTTATAGTTCTCTTTTTCTAAGGATCTTAGAATGGCAACTTTAGGTTATAACTAAACCAACATTGAAAATGCATTTTAATTTAATGATATAAATATATAAAGTAGTACAGGTACACAAATTTTTAAAATAGTTTTGCAGGCTTAATTTTGTGTATGACTTCAAATCTTTTTTACTTTTTATATTTGTGAAAGGTGAGTGCCATGTTATGTTTATATTCTAAACACATTTGTATCTTTATTTTATTTCATTGTATGCAAAGTGATTAAATATCTCTAAGGAGTTGTAAATTAATTATTTAAATCACACTTAACTTTAAAAAAACAAGACGTAGTTCAAACTTACAAAATTTGTTTTTAAAACCACTGTTACCTGACTTGTGGTGATGCAGTGGACAAAGCATTAACCTGGAATGCTGAGGTTGCTGGGTCGAAACCCTGGCTTGCTCTATCAAGGCAGATACAAGAAGCAACTACTACAAGTTGATGTTTCTTGCTTCTTTCCTATCCTTCCCTCCCTTCTGTCTCTCTCTCATCTCTCTAAAATTAATAAATAAAATCTTAAAAAGAAAAACAAAGCAAAACAAAAACACTCTTGCATTACACTTCTGGCACTTATATCTTGCAAATGTTGGAGCCATGCCTTTTTATTTATTTATTTATTTATTTTAAATTATTTTTATTTATTTATTCATTTTAGAGGAAAGGGAGAGAGAGAGAGGCAGAGAGACAGAGAGAGAGAAGGGGGAGAGGAGCAGAAAGCTTCAACTCCCATATGTGCCTTGACCGGGCAAGCCCAGGGTTTTGAACCGGCAACCTCAGCATTCCAGGTCGACGCTTTATCCACTGCGCCACCACAGGTCAGGCTTTATTTATTTTTTAACAACGAAGCTGTACTTCCTAATAAGCTATATTGTTAAAAATATAAATAAGTTTGCATGTTAGACAAACTATTTTTTATTTCTTATTTAAAAATTTTTGAGATATAGACTAGATTTTAGGCTTCCAAGGGTTTATGTAGTCATATGTCAATAGCTATGAAATATAGAGCTCTTGCAACTATACTTAAGTGTATTTATTTGCTTATGTAGCATTCAGAAAATATGGAGCTATTGTTTGCCATAAACCTATAACATTTTCATAGAAAATTTATTTTGTTTTTTATGATGACTACTGTAATTGGTGTAAAAAAAATAGCAGACCTGAAATTCAGCCTGTGTATTTGGTGTGATTCTTTCATAGAGTTACATTGCATAAGGTCTGAGTCTTGCATAAAAATTGTCATGGTAATATGAAGAAATGTTCATATTTTGTCCACATTAGTTTGCCAAAATGTGAGAGGTAGAGCATGTTGATGTATATACACTTGTCAGTCTCTGAAGTGGCTTAAAGAATAAGCAAACATGTATTCCAGATATTACAACAGCTTTTCTACAATATATATATTTGAAATATCTTTAGTAGAGGGCAAGAAAAAGAAATTAGTAAAATAATATAATACAGTTGACCTTTGACAACATGGGTTTGAACTGCATGGTTTTATTTATATGTAAATTTTTCAATTAGTCTGTGCTTTTATAAATCCATAGTTGGAGTCCATGACAATTTATATAGAAAACTTAAACATCCCTGGATTTTGATATCCAGCAGGATTCTGGTACCAATCCACTGCAGATACCGAGGATAGTTAAATTTTAAAGGTTGAAAAGTTTTATATGGAAATTCATTGGATCAGGTGTCAGCACCCTTATCCCCTGAGTGTTCAAGGGTCAACTGTATTTTATTATTTATTTTTATTTTTTAGGGGTCAACTGCATTATAAATTGAGAGACTCAGAATTTATTATCTATACCAGGGGTAGTCAACCTTTTTATAAAAACCGTTCACTTTTGCAGTGGCAGTCAACTTGTCCCTACTGCCCACAAGTGGGCATTTCAGCTTTCATGCTGGGCGGTAGTGGAGCAACCAAAGGGTGCCGCAGTTACATAGATTTAACTATAGTAAGTTCTTTTATAAAGATTTATTCTGCCAAATTTAGCAAAAATTCGACATAAAGTACTTGGTAAGTAAGAAAGCTGGAATGCCCACTAGTGGGCAGTACAAACCAGGTTGACTACCACTGATCTATACCATGTCTTCAGTATTAAAATTAGTGAGATGCATAATTTAAAGATGCTTATACAGATCTGGTTCTTCAAGAAATACACTGGGTATTTTAATGGTCTCACCTATAATTTTTCTGAAAACAAATTCAAAATTATTTTAAAGTTAAATACATCTTAAAATGTTTTCTTTAAAGTATATATATATAAATTTTATTTATTTATTTTTACATAGATAAAACTCATAAGCTTATTTGACTTAAGTAAGGACTTTACAAAAACTATTTCATTGCCTTTTTCATAATTTTTCACTATTTTGTTGAACAAATTATTTGCATTTGTCATTGTGATATTCTTTAAATTATTAAGTATGGTTGGAAAACATTGAAAAAATACTGTTTAAAATGTTTTTTCCAATAGCCAAATAAAATGCAAGAGATACAAAGAGTGTATCACAGTAAGAAGCAGGGTTTAAAACAATGATAACAATAGAATACTACTCAGTCATTAAAAAGGAAATATTACCTTTTGCAACAGTGTGGATGGAACTGGAAATTATTTTTGCTAAGTGAAATAGCCAGCCAGAGAAAGATAAATACAATATGATCTCACTTACATGGGGAACAAAATAAACTGATGTAAAAAAAGAATCAGAGGTATGGACACATGGAATGAACTGACAGCTATCAAAGGTGAAGGAAGTGGGGAGACTGGATGAAAGAAGGTGAAGGAATTAGCCCAAAAACATACATACATGTCTCATAAACACAGACAGTAGTGTGGTGATAGCCAAAGGGAAAGTTGTTGGGGGATTGGTGGAGGTGGGCAAAGTGGGGAAAAATGGGAACGAAAAGAGAATTTGCTTGGAGCGGTGGGCATACTATGCAGTGTGCAGATGATGTTTTGTTGAGTTGCACACTTGAAACCTGTATGGTTTTGTGAACC